>OX327712.1:2500000-5000000 GCA_946807835.1 Ailanthus altissimus
AATACTACTCAACTCAAGAAGGTCCTCCATTGACGGCTTTATGGGATGTCTATTGGAGGTCTTCATTGAGTACGTTCAGTACTCAATCCTCACTAAATGTCCATATGCCTATACTAGCTTCAATTAAGCTCATAGTCTGCTAAGATTAACTATGTAGACTATCCAGATATAGACATACACTAATCTATACATAAAAAGGTCTTCACCGATAGACCCGCATCAGTGAAGATAGATCAAGAACATAATATTTGAGAATATACTTGCATAATGACATTTCTTAGAACCATTTGCAACTCTTTACAACTATGTCAGTACTAATATATTCTTAGATCTTTGTCCAATTTCAGACAAGAGCGAAATCTAACTCCTTAGATTTCGCTCTCTTATACCTTGATAATTCTTAGTAGTGCCAACTGTTATCATTTATAACTCTCAACATTACTAACGTTTAGCATTGATCTAATCTTTTTCAAACTAAATCTGAACTCTTTTAGACCATATAGTGTTTGAAACGTTACAAGTAATTTACCATATATTATTTAATTTTAACGATTTATTCTAAATGTATATTATATAAATATTAAACAATTAAAATTCATGCATTATTAAAATGACACGTAAGCACCATCTCTAACAGAAAGACCCCTAGAAAAAAAAAGGTAGAATTATGCTAGAAAATTTTTTTAAAAAAAAGCTACAAAATAGCCCCTAACTTATATAAATGACAAAATAACCCTAAAACTTTTATAAATTGCAAAATAGCAAAAAACTTATTAAAAATATAGAATGACCCTAAAAATTATGCAAAACTCAAAATGATCCCAAATAAATTACTATTGTAGAATACCCAAAAATTTTAAGAAATGTACACTAACCATAATAACTTTTGAATAATTTGCTAAAACACCCTTGCTGCAAATTGGAGAGCCGTTTGGAAAAAAAAAAAGACATCGTAGGTTGATAGATCAGGTGAATAAGAGTTAAATGGTAGTGAAGCCAAGAGGTAAGGCACTGAAAAACAACTGGGATTTGAGACGAATGACAGGTGAACGGTAAGATAGTTAAATAGTGTAAGCAGGTGTGTCCATTGTTGAATCAATGCGATTTTGATGTTGTTCAGATCGCCAGCATGTTCTTAGTTGTCTAAGAAGTGCAGTGTACAACGTTAAGATCTGAGTTGGACAGTGTTAAATTTAATGACAAGACCCGCCTCGAGACCCTCTATTGTAGATCCTGGTGGGCTTCATTGGACACTCCAATAGAAGTTCCTCAGAATCTAACTATCAAAACTAAGAAATTCTACAAGGCGAACCCTTTTTAATTCTTGCTAATACTAACTAAATTTTAGAATATTTGTGAATATAATTTACCAAATTATTTTTTAAAAAAAATGGACAGAGTTTCCTCTATTTTTTTGAGAATCCAAAAATCAAAACTTGCAATAAAGATCACACTTCTATTCAAATATTTTTCTCAACTTCCAAAATTAAATCCAGCTCTACACAACCATTTCATTCCAATCACAAAATTAATTTACTAATGAAAAGTAAAAATTGTCACTGTACTACCGAAACATTTCTTGTTTATTCGAAACATATGTATAATATGCACAAATTCTATAACAACTATATAGAAAATTAAAACGTGCAACTTGGCCTACTAATCTGTTGTAAGAGAATCAGCAACTTGCGCACTAAGGCCTGCACTTGGAAGGGGGGTTTAGAAAATATAAAACACAAAACGAGTGAGTTAAAGGAGCTCAGTGAGTGCATTTAAGATTTTCAGTGAAAATAAAAAATTCTATATAAATATTAAATTCTGAAAACTGCATAAAACATGCTTCTAAAACTATTATAGAACTGCAAAATAGTTTCTAAAGTCATATGCTGATAAAATCTTGCCAAGTGATTTTTATTAATGATATCTGTAAATAATTTCTAGAATATGTAAATATAATAACTAACATGTACACATATAAATATATGATATGCATTCAGTAACTCAAAAACTACTAAAAATCTCACTTGGCCATTTTCTTTCTAAACTGTACTAATGGTAAAACTAAAGTTCTATACTCACGCAACAACTAAACTAGCACCACACAACGTGAGTAGATCACAAGGCATCTAAACTAACAACACCCACTGTGACATCTAAAGACAACTTATTGGCTATACAATAGAATCTTCATCGTCTACATATAGCGAGACAATACCCCGTACACATTGAATGACTCATATAACTCAACAACCTGACTTCTCGGAGTTAGTGACGGGATATACCAGTCAGGTCTTAAACTATCACCATACTGTATATAATTTGAGGGTACCAATGGCCTTTGAAACTAATTTAATAACTTTAAAAATTGTTTCTCAAACAAAACAAAGAAATGCTTAATTATAACTGTATACTAAAACTGTAAATCATGCTTATGCATAAAAAAATCACATAAAACATACAATTTCAATTTGCGAAAATATATTAAACGAAAGATAAACCATTAAAGATTTTCACTCACCAACCACTCTAAACTCAATTCTTCTCCGAAAATTTTTCTTCTTTTACCGCTCTCAATTTTCTTCACCTACATTCCATAAATGACATTTAAAACTTTTACAAATGCTAAACTTACACTTAAACTAATAAGCACCCTAATGGGCTTACAAAGCCCGGATGGGTTCCACTTTTAAATTTTCATTTATAAAGTCATTCAATCTTGTTTACTTCACCATCCAATGCCATAAAAATTTCTTAATACCCTATAAATTTGGTTGGATATAATTGTCCTTTATCTTACCAAGAATGGATAATTATGTCCATTTTTCTTCATTTTTGAATTTTCCATCACCCATATACATCTAATTAACACAATGAATCATTTATACACAACAATTGAATCAAAACACAACTCAAACCCTAAAATCCCTAAAGTGGCCAAATTCCCTTTCTCAGCCAACACAATTTTTTTCTTAATTTCTTATTCCAATGACATTCAATTGAAGTTCCTACAACAAGATCAAACCAAACCCTAATTCTTACCTTATTAATTCCTTTAGTTTGCTGTCTGCTTTGAGCTCCACACTTGAATTCAACTCAATCTAAATCAAGAATTCACACAAAGACATTAATTGAAGTGATCTTGAAAATCATAAACTACCATCACTAAATAAGGTTTTTTTTTACCTCTTCTCCTTAGGTATTCACTAGTGCAAGCTTCAATTGATCTTAGGAACTTGTATTTAACTTGATTTTAACTTGATCAAGCATGAAACCTCTTGAAAAAAAAGTATTGAATTTCACTGTAGCAGCAACTCCCTCTCATGGCCGAAAATCACCTCTTTTGCTCTAACATATTATGCTTTTAACTTAACCAAATTTCTAGACACTTCATCCTTATATAGTGCTCTCCCAAAATTCTAATTTGCCCCTCAACTAATTCTATATTTCTAAATTGCTACTAGTTAAAAATGGAAGTATTGAATTGGTTCCTTTCTAACTATTTAGTTAGAATAGTCAAAGGAACCAACTAGGCTTCCAACTTGGCAACCCATCAACTTGTCTCTAATTGGTCCATTTTCTAACATATGGATTGTGTTTCTTAACAAAGGCTTGTTCTATGCATAACACTTATATAAAAATCTATATAATAAATTGAAATTTCCTTTTCCAAGCCAATAGAAAAAAATTTCATAAATATTCCATGACCGTTCGACTCTCCGATCGACTATGAAAATATCAATTTAAGTCTAATACCTCTCACGCGCACCATAAAAATATTTTTTAATAGGTTTAAAATCAGGTAACCCTACGGTGTCTTTATCACTTTATACTGAAATCTAGACACCTACACTACTAATAGGGATCAGATATTACAATCAGTCTTAGATTTGAGTCATTTCAGTAGCCTTAGAATCATCAACAAGTACTGAGTTGTTTGAGAGGGTCGTGTAAAGTCATGCATTAGAAAAATTATCATTGGAAAGTGAACAGTTACTGCCGGTGAGTGACAGATTTAAAGAAAGGTACAACATAAGGACTTCCTAAAAGGTCACCCATTTTAATACTGCTCTCGATTAAGCATGTTTGACTTTGGAGTTCTAATGGGATCTAGTACATTAGGCAAATCCCACATCGTTAAGGCACAATATAGATGCTGAGTTTATAAGAGATGACCTATACTTTAATTAGCAAGATGTGTTTTAGGTAAAAGACACTTGCGTGAAGCCCAAGAACAAAATCGTGGGGGCTTAAGCCCAAAGCAAATAATATCTTTTCAGGTCTAGCTTGGGTCATGACAGATGATATTAGAGCTACTCCGAGTGTCATCTTGAGCAGTAGTGGGGCAAACCTCAGTGAGGGCGCTAAACTTCTAAATAGGGTGTATATAACACCCTATGCAAATCCCACATCGTTACGGCATAAGAAAGATGTTAGATTTATAAGGGGTGACTCATACCTTAATTAGCAAGATGCGTTTTGGGTGGAGGACACTTGTATAAAGCCAAGGAATAAAATCATGCGAGCTTGAGCCCAAAGCGAACAATATCTTGCCAGGTTTGGGTTGGGTCATGAAATAGTGCTAAGTAATTTACCAATTAGACAAATTCTCTATAGCATAGATGTGTTAGGCTAGCTTATAAGATGTTTATACGAGTTGAGCAAGTTTAACATCACTTACAAGCTATGTCTTTTTATTAAAGTACAAGATATTTTTGACTTTGTAACTAAGTTCACTCCATACCAAGTAGGAGAATGAGACAAGAAATGAGAACCTAGCTAGCAATATATCACAATCTCGTAGACTATGAATATAGATAAAGAGTTAAATGCTCAAGGAAGTGGTGTTGGAGTTATACTAATCAACTCAGAATGAGTGGAGGTAAGTTAAGTACTAAAGTTTGACTTTAAAGCATCAAATAACGAGGCTGAGTAAGGTACTATATTCCTGATAATGACAATGGCTAAGGCTACATGAGCTAAGTAGTTAGTAGTGAAAAGTGATTCTCAACTAGTAGTCAATCAGATCAACAATAAGTACCAGGTTCAAAAAGAAAACATGCAAGCCAATTTGAAGAAGGCATGAGAGTAGATCAATGCATTTATGGAGATCTACATTAAACAAGTGCCTAGAGAAGACAATTATCTGGCTGACATATTAGCTATGTTAGTTACCATTGGTACCATAAGCCTGCCTAAAATAGTGTAAATAAAGATTGTGCCCAAACAAAGTATTTATGCTACTGAGCCCACAAAAGTTAGCTCAGTTGACTGTGAACCTTACTAGATGGATCCCATCATTCATTACATAAGAGACGGAGTTACCCTTGAGGACAGAACCTAGGCTAGAAGACTGAGGTAGAAAGTGACAAAGTCCTCCCTAATCGATGAAATGCTTTAAAAGAGGGGAGCATCTCTGCTATACTTAAGATGTTAATGCTCTCATGAAGGACACTATATGCTCAATAAGGTAAATAAAGAAATGTGCAAAAATCATGGAAGAGGTAAAGCTCTGGTATATAAAGCACTGAGCGCTAAGGATACTCTTGGCTTAACTTGCCTAAGTCATGGTCAAAAAGTGTGATATATCCTAAAGATTTGTGAAACTATAGAGACAACCACCAAAATAGCTCACGGTACCGAGACATCTTTTTGATTAGTTTTTCTTCTTTTTTCTTATCATTATGTTCTTATTCTTGTTATTCTTCATGGATTGGTTTAATACTCTTAGTATTGTGATGAGCTAAACTTGTTAATCTATGGTTGGACTATATGATCCTAGTATGTAGTTGCATTGTTAATTCTTAGTGCATATATATATCTGTTTTGTAATGTACACGTCATCAAAACCCAATCTCTTTCCATGTCATCATCGAGTCTATTGAATGCCTAAGTAGAGCCTGTATGGTATGACAACTAGATTGTACAATAAGTGTTTAGGTGACTAAGTGTCCATAGATCACTAACAAATTTCCATATCATCACGTGACAGGTCTTTGTCCCCTACTAATAAAAAAATGAGGTTTATCTAGGGTTGGTGATGTGGATCAGCAATATACCTGCTGGAATTCAAGAGGCTGAACCTACAATCCACCTGACACCAAGGTTAATTGTCCTAAAAAGTAACCAATCCTAAGATACTCTGTACTCCAAATTTCAAAGGGGATATTTACCTAAGAGCCCTCAAATGTGTTATTTCTCCAAAATATTCTTATGAATAGGAAACTCTCCATTCATATATTGCCATATGTCACCTCTAATGGGAATTTGCTAGGCCAACTCCCTTCACACTCAAAACTTATCTTCTATTTTGAATTTGTGTAAGATAAGATTTGAACTAAAAATACAAGCTTGAGTCAGAAACCACTTTATTTGTCTTCTCCAAATTCTCTTTATGGCAAAATCCCTATATAACATTTCAATACTAAGTCGTCGTCTTACTTAAGCGTCAGACAACTAGTATTTTATGTGTTTTTCATTGGTTAATTACCTTATTTTTTACCTTCGGCCACCTTTGACCTTTGGCCATGAGCTAAGAATTTTATATTTATATCCTTATTTCTGGCCTTCGGCCACTAATCTACCTTCGGCTGCAGTAAATGATTAATTTTATAATTACTATCCTCTTCTCTTTGAAAACTAGTATGCCTTCGACAACAGTATTGGCTCCTTACTCAGTCCCAGTTCTAGTACCACCCAACTTTGGTCCAAATTAAATTCTTGGCATTATTAAGCCTAATGGCTCAAATCTCCTTTTGCTCAACAAATTCTTAAAGGTTTGGGGTGGCTTCGACGGGCTAAACTAGATTTTTCCTCAAACACTAAGTAAATATATTTAAAGGTATAATGGCATATAAAGATACTTGCTCTCATCCATTTTCTTGACTAAGGCTCAGCTACATTTTATTCAAATACTTTTATTTTTATTTTCAGTTTTGAAGTTTATTTTTATATATCTATAATTTATCATCATATACAATGTTAAGATATAATCGAAACATTTATATTATTTTAGTATTGAGGTCTATTAGGGAAATCAGTTACACTATCTATTTTAATACTATTTAAGCATCAACCTCCATAGCACTGACACTACTTGTTAGAGTTTTTACATGCCGTAATACCTCTATAGCCATATTTAGTACCTAAAACTAACTAAGTGCTTTGCAGATGATTTTATGCATAAGTAATGAAAAGTATAAAATATCATACACAATAGAGATAAAGAAGCAATCATCAGAAGACACAAGATATACGTGATTTAACAACAAACAACTATGTCCACGATGAATCAAAGATGCAGCTTCTTTTATTCAGCTCACAAAGAACTCTAGGTCACAATGACCTAACATAAAAGATTAATTAGGGAATAGGACGAATATCCAGAGCTTGCTCTCTTTAAAAGGATCTATCATCACTCTCTTGCATACTCAGCAGTCAAGTAATCCCATAGTTACAAACTTTAGTACACTCAACACTCTAGTGCCTACCTAACTTTATATTCTCTCTTATATTTACATCTTTTATGCTTAATTATTCTAAAGGGTTACAAAGTTTTATATAGTATTCCAAACATCCATAGAAATCTTAATCCTAGTTGGAATAAGAGTCTATGCATGTAGGAGTTGAAACCTACTCAAAAAAGTTGAACTGGGATAAAAATAAAAATTCTGTATGTATTAACATCGTCATAGAACAGGTCACAGCACAGCAGTGTAGGTCGGCCAAGGCTGGGTCATAGTGCTGAGCCTCTACCTAAAGTAAAGCCGAGGGCTTAATGATACAAATGCTTTTTACATTCCTTCCAAGTCTTTTCTCACTTCTTATATGCATTTCAAACCCCTCCTTACTTTCAACTCTCCGTTTTTATCTCTTTCTCATACATTCAATAAGTACTCGACCTCAAGTCGACTCTTCATTGGTCTTGAACTCAATATTATGCTTAAACATGATTTAAAATCACCAAATTCAAATAAGCCCCTCTTTAAGAAGCTTTCCAAGAATCCATCCATTCCACAACCATTGCTCAAACTCTTCTTAGCTTTAACTCTTTTAAAACTTGTGAATTTGGTTTCTAGAGATTCTAAATGCATCTCTTCTTGGTAGCCTTCATATTATCATTTTCAATGTCACCTATACACCATTATATTACCTTTGTGGATAAATCTTATCCCTGCCAACAACTCTCTTACCATACATTCTCTTTCAACCCTTACTACATTGGTGAGATAATCTCAAGTGTTGTCATTGGTCTACATACTCTCAATAACCCATGTTGAGCCATACACAATATTTTTATTATGTATGTAATCTCAACTGTACTTCTCACCCATAAATCTTTTAAACATCACTTTCAATATTCCTTCTTTTGCCTCGAATAAATATCCCATTTAGTCTAGCACTCTTAAGGATACTAAACTCTTCATAAGATCAAGAACAAATCTTATACCTAGTAACTCTCCTACTTTTTGACCAAGTAGTCTCAACCTTACTCTATAAATTCCTATGACTATGAAAGTTATATCTCTGCCCATTAGTACTTTATCACTCTTAATGAACCTATAATTAGTTTTAAAAAAAAAGATCTTCTAAGATGCATTTGAAATCTACACCTTAAAATTAAGTATTCACTCATAATACTACATTCTTATAGAAGCTATCAAGTTTTTTACAATTTCCTAGTTATCCTTATAGATTATTGCATCTTCACCTTCTTTTTTATCTCGATCTTTCTTCTCCGAACAATTCTTTATCAACAGCCTTTCTTTTTTGACACAAAGTACCTCTTAGATCTTCTCTTCAATCTTGTTTGCTCTTCTTCTTCTATCTCTATTCTCAACTCTTCCTCTTATAGTAAATATCACTGCACCACTAGGATTTGATCTTTTTTCTAATTCTTTTGCATTCAAGATAAATGAGTAATCAATTTCACTTAGATCTCGATGACACGGGTTTCTTCATCACTAGTTGTTGCTTTAGTCCCTTCAAGAGCTATCTCTAATCTTAAACTCACTATTTAAGCCATCATCTTCACCTCTTTTAGATAATCATCCTGCCATTAAACTTCTTCATAATTGTGAGTCACCATGGTTGAAACAACTTATGCCTTACATCTAGAATGGATCTCAACCTTGGCTTTGAAATCACTAGTTAGGAAAATCAGTTAGGCTCTCCAATATGATACCACTTAGGTATCAACCTTAGCCATAGCAATGACACTACTTGTTGAAATTTTTACATGCCCTAATATCTCCAGAGCTAGTATTTAGCACCTTAAAATCACCTAAGCACTTTATAGAAGACTTCACCATAAATAACCAAGAATACAAAATATCACACATAATAGAGACAAAAAAACAATCACACAAGACATAAAATATACGTGATTCAGCGATAAATGCCTACACTCATGATGGATTAAAAACTTAGCTTTTTTTATTCAAATCACAAAAAACTCTAAGTCATAAAGACCTAACACAAGAGATTAATCAAAGAATATAATGAATAGTCAGAGCTCTCTCTCACATGATCTATCATCACTCTCTTGCACACTACTCATGTGATCCCATAGTTATACTCTCGAGTGCACTCAGCATTCTAGAGCCTACTTAACTCTCTATTTTCTCTTATATTTATATCTTTGATGCTTAATTATTTTAAAAGGTTACAAAGATTTATATAGTGTTTAAAATGCCTTAAAAATTTTAAACTTAGTTAGATTAAGAATCCATTTATGTAGGAGTTGAAATCCTACTCAAAGAAGTTAAACTGAGATAGAAACAAAAATTTTGCACATATTGGTGTTGCAGTGCAAAGGCTAGCCAAGGCTAGGTCTCGATACTCAACATCTGCCCAAAGTGGGAACACGACCTGGCTTGCTCAAGGCCACAGCCCCACAAGCTCCAAGTGCTTCTTATTGTTTGTTGCAAGCCTTTTCTCGCTTCCTACACACATTTCAAGTCCCTTCTTACTTTTGACTCTTTTTTTTTTTTTCTCATACGTCTAACACATACTCAACCTCGCTTCAACTTCTCATTAGTTTTTAACTCAAAATTATATACAAACACGATTTTAAATCACCAAATTCCAACAAGGTCTATCCATGCCCATGAAAAATATCACATATTAAATTCTAATTTGATACTAATGAGTAATAAAAGTAAAATAAGACAAATACTAAATTTATAGTGGTTTAAACTTTCAATTTGAGAACTACATTCATCTATTTTATTGTTGCAAATTTTTACCACATTTTAGAAAGAATTATAAGATTATTTTTTGGTCACACTTCTATTTTTATACATACTAATGAAAACGGTCCTTCAACAACCACTTGCTTTGTTGCTGTAGATTTTCACTATATTGAATAAACGATTACAAGATTAGTTTTCTGATCATGTCTCCATTTTTAGATACATATACATAAAAATGACTCTCCTAAATAATATCCTTTGTTTACAGTAAGAAAAGCAAAATCAGTTTCAATGCTAAGTTTGCGTCAGGATAATAATTAGATTTCACACATTCAAAGCCATCATATCACATTCATATATAGTCT
The DNA here is from genome assembly GCA_946807835.1 of Ailanthus altissimus. Lineage (NCBI taxonomy): Eukaryota > Viridiplantae > Streptophyta > Magnoliopsida > Sapindales > Simaroubaceae > Ailanthus > Ailanthus altissimus. The sequence goes on from OX327712.1 coordinate 2,510,556, forward strand.
TGAGCTATACCCATTTGTAAAATAGGGGTATAAACGAATAATACATTTAATAAATTAACCGTCATATCACATTCATACATAGTCTTTTATAATACATCATATCCATAACTACATGTAGATACATAGTGTTCAACCCTCTCAAAATACCATATTCACCTTCACACATAAACCAAACTATCAAATATGCACCAATAAACAATCTCACTCACACATATTTATATATATAAGATTAATTATTTCTCCGAATGAGAGAAATAGCAATATAATTAGAAGTACTCCTTTCAAGCCAAGAACTTATGGAAGAGGCTTTGAAACTTGACCATCTCTTTGGCAGGGAGAGAAACCAAAACATTGACCCCGTTATTCTCATTATCAATATCAGGAAAGAGCAAGACAATGTCCTTCCTGTGATACACAACAGGGCTGCTATATCTTGGCCTCCCCCATGGATATTCCACTTTTGAAAACCCTAATTTCCACCAAGATGAGACCAAGAACTCACCATGTGGAAACCCTTTGTAAATCTCTCCCCAGTCTATGGCTGATCTTGCATATTCATCTGTCATTCTTTTTGCTCCTTGTGATACCATCTCCACCAATTTTGCAAATGGCTCCTCTTGTAGCTCCTTACACTTTGCCCTAGCATAAGCAGTCAGCACTGCATTTCCGACGTACGACGCCGGCAACGGAGGGTTCAATCTTTGCCTTATATCGACTGCATAAAGCATTGTTGACTCCCTTTCTGGATCTCCATTCTCAGGGTCATATGACAATGCCTTGCACCGCCAAACATGTGCTGTCACCACGTTAAATCCAGTGATATGCTTGCTGTTTTGAGCGTCGCCGGCGGCCGTTGCCTTTGCCTTGGCCTTGAGGTCGGCGATGTCGTCGGAAGTCAGCCGGAAAATCTTGAAATCTAGGTCTTCTGGGGTGGCATCAAAGATTGGAGCATTGTTTGATTCTTGCCCTAATGGTATCTTCATCATCTCTGGATGATCAAATGTGACTCGTGGAGGCGATCGAGCAGCTAATAAATGACGATCATTGCAGGGGATGACAGCCAGAGGTTTGTCAGCAGCTAGGGCAGCCAGATTTTCCAAGAACATTTTGAAGCTTAAGCCATCAAACGTTGCATGGTTGGTTGATATGCCCATTGCGAAACCACCACATTGAAATGATGTTACCTGTAAAGAAGATACAATTCTTAATGAAGAACATTTCATCCTCTTCATTTAGTGGCTTCATTAATTGTCTTCTCACTGGCACTGCCTTATAGATATTAAAAAAGAAAAATTAGGCTACTCCTGGTGTGACATTCTTCCATTAGACTGTTGTCTGCATCTTTGCTAATAAAAGAAAATCACTATTATCTCCTTTAAATTCTTTATACAGATGTTAATTGTTTTATAAGTTTTTCAAAATTACCAATTACCATTTTGTGAAAAAAATTTAAAGAGTAAAATAATATTAAAAACTATCCAAAAAATAATTTAAAATTTAAAAAAAAACTCAAAATCAAAATGATATATTTACAAAAAATTAAAGGATATGGCAGTATTCCCAATAATGAATTATAAAAATAAAAAACAATAATACCTAACATAAATCTAACACAAAAAGTGCAATGCCCAAAAATATTCAATTTTCTCTCAATTTTATATATTCATAAAAATTAGTATGTCGACCAATAAAATGCTTAGAATGTTGTATTAGATATAAACGTTTGCCATTTTCATTGAGATTTGTATCAAAAATATAAACAACATAATGGGAAAACAAAATATGCATCATGCTAATGACATTGGCAATTATTTAAAAAAGTAGCTAAGAATTTCATAGATGGGAAATTTCCTAGAACACTGTTTTTTGAACCTTTTTTTTTTTTCGTGGGATGCAGAATTTTATAATTTTTAAGATCTGAGAACACAGTACTTCTTGTGTTGAACATATATTGGAAAAAATATTTTATAATAATACAGAGAAAAAAATTTCTACTAAGTTGCAGAAGTATTTTTTTGAAAAACAAAAAGGTAAAACTATCAAGCCATTAATTTTTGGGTTGAAAACTAGTTATTGGTAATACAATTTAGATATCTTTTCAACGAGAAAAACTTTAATATATCTAAGTTACCACATATCTACACAACAACCTAATAAAATCTTGACATATATGTATTTACGTTGAAAATTATTAAATAAATTATTAGTTGAAATAAATAAAAGCACATATCATAACATTATTGGATGACTATACTACCTCTAATGTACTAAAACTTTTTCTCCTTTTTAATCCTAATTATATTTGTCAAAAAATAATAGCCACTATATGTTCAAACTCATTCATACTACATGATGTGGCATAACATTAATGGAAGGATAAATATAAAATAATAAATAAAAATAGAGAATGTGATTATAAGTGAACCAATCATGTTATGGCATGTCAAATAATATGAATAAATTTGTATAATTGTATATGTCATATTATTCTTTCAAAAATCAGGACCAATAACACATTTTTGTTCATAGAAAACACTTTTTGAAAATGAAATTAAAGGACTCCATTAGTATGCCATTAAAGAGAAGACAAATATTAATTTTCCTTAGTTTCTGTAGACCCTACTAGCGACCTTGCTAAGCCATAAAGCTAGAGTAGTACTTATTATGAAAAAAAAGAAAAAGAAGAATTGTCATTTTTAGTTGCCCGTCAAAGCAGTTGCAAATTAAAGATAGAATAATGCACAAAGAAAAAAAAACAAGACATTATAACTGTCATAGACCTAACAAAGAGGTTTCAATTAACTTCAGTATTAGCAGTTGATATGAAAGCAAACCGCATTTATTCATAAGCCTTTCTTTTTAGGTGGCTATATGAACATTTATTTAACCACCTTTGCCGAAAGCCAAAAAGATAATTTAACCTTTTTTCTTTTTGTCACCTTGAAAGAAAAGGAGATCAATCCATGTGAATCAAAATGAAATTGTTTGCATGAGAGAAAGAAAGAGATAATTGAAATTGAAAATTGCAATGCCATTCAAAAGAAAATAAAATTCTCATCTGATCTGATTCTTTTCTCAAGCTTAATTTTGAATAATATGCCATCATTAGTAATAATTAAATTACGTAGCAGCAGACTTACATTAGGGCTTAAGGGAGCCGTGGCCCATCCAAGTCTCATAAAACTTTTCGATTTAATAACGAATTTTTACAAAGTATTTTTGTGATTTTATTATTCTTAAAATTTTAATTTCTGACACTAACAAATTTTCATTTATAAAATTTAAATCCTATATAGTTTTAACTCTGGTATTTAACCCCCCGCCCTTTAACTCTGATTCTGTCGATGATACTACGTGATTATAATAATTATTAACTCACCTGGAACATGCACAGAGGTAATTGGCAATCTTGCCCCAACAAATTATCAGAATAACTTTTGATGATAAGTTTTTGAAAACCTGGATTTGGATAAACCAAGTCTCCAATCTCGTCCAAAGTAAGATCACTGGAAGCAAAAACAAGCACAGCACCAGCTGAGTTGCAATCAATCTCCAAACGGCCTGTTTTGGCATTCTGGGTCAATCTCCCAGCCAAGAAATCATATGGCACCAATGCTTTTGCAAGTGTGCTCTTGAGCTTCTCAGCAACAACATGGGGAGGAAAATCCTTGTGGGATTGGAAGAAATGGACTGTTTCGACATTGAAATTGAGAACTTGGTCTATGTTGGACAAGAAAATTGATTTTCTCTCAGTTTTTTCGGATGGAAAAACAAGACAAGTTTCATGGATTTTAACCTTGAGGTCTTGGAGAAGAGGTTGTGAGAATTCTTGGTGATCAAGAGAGCCCATGGCTTTGTTTGTTTTGTTAAATGGATTCTGAGGTTTCCTGATGAAGGAGCTTTGCATACCTATTTATATTGAGTCACGCGAGTACTATTCATATAAAAAAATACAAAAAAAATGCATACGATTGAAAATGACATAAATAAGCTATCCATAGACGTAAACTAATTTTCCTTCCAAAAACAATATACATATATTGGTACATAATTTATAAGTGAACTTATAATTTGTAACATTGGAAGACTTGTCCTTTAAATTTGTAAATCTAAACATTGGAGTTATAACTTTTGAAAGAGAAATTGCTAACTACTCTCCTATTGTTTGGTATTTTTATGAGTTTCTTTCTCTAATTTTAAATAAATACCAATATTTCACTTTTTAATTAGTACTTTTTTTCTCTATTAGTAATTAATTACCCCTCAGTAAAAATACAATAGTACTTATTAAAAATAAATTATAAGAGGAGAACCGGATATTAAAATTAAATTTATATTAACTTAAATTTTAATTATATAAAGATCTTAAAATCTTGAGCAGCCGATTCACAAAAAAAATTATTTTAAAAAATAAAAATTATTATTGAGTTAAAAAAAAAAAGTAAGACTTGGGGGGAGCCGTCGCCCCTCTAGGCTATAGAGAAGCTCTGCCCCTGGTTACGACATCTTTTTTTCAGAAAAAAAGTGGTTCCAAGTCACTTTCTTTGATGAGAATTAAATAATTTGGTGAGAACTTTTACAAAATTAATTTAGAATTTTTTTTAAATCTAGATTTCGGTGATATTATATGATAAAAAAAAATAACTAATGCATGCACACTCTCGTTCTAAGGAGTTTGTTTGTTTTTGTTTTTAAAAAAAATTTGAAAAATCTTACTTAATTTTCTACATAAAATTTTAGGTCAAATTTCTTCAATCCGACTTTAACTTTTACATCTTTTGACGCTTATCGCTCCGTCATTGCAACACAAGTCAATAAAAGCTTAAACCTAATTAGATGCTGATCAATTAAATTACTTAAATTTTCGGTGCTAAAGTTTTGACATAAGTGGTCGAGAAACTGCCATGCCATGGAAGCCAAAATGGAGATCATTAAATTTTCAGATGGATTTAATAGATGACAGCAGTAATGGGTCACAATGGACCAAGCCAGTATCCAATTTTTGCAAAGTCGGTAAAGCTTATCCTTGACATAGTTCCCTTTTAAAAAGTTGGTCTCATAAATTCTATCTTCAACCAGATTGATGAGACTCTTGAAGAAACTTCACCATTACAACATTTTCCTAATTTGTGTGGCATTGCTTTGGTCACATTTCCTCTACTTTGCCGGCCCTTATAAGATCTCCAGCATAGCCTTGTTGACATGTAAATAAATTTTGATTCAATCAAATTTTGCTCATCAACCAACTAAAAGTACTACAACAATTTAATGGTTCTAAAGTCAAAAAAATTTCTACATTTTGAATTTGAGAGGTAACTAGAAAGCATTATATGAAAGTAACAATGTTAGGTTTACAAAATCACAATACGAAGTTTCTCCCCTAATTAATATGCTACCAATCAGTAGCCGTTTTAGGTTGATTATTCTTTTTATTGCTTGTAATCTAAATTATACTCCTTTCTATTTTGGTATGAGTAGCTATCATATATTAAATAGCCGTCAAATTTTTTATCTCATTTATATTAATAATTATACAACACTAATTGATAAGTAATATGCCAAATGATATAGAAATTGTAAACTGACCCTATAATAAAAGCGTTAAAAGCTTATCTATAACAATGCTGATCTATAAAATATTAGGTAAAAACTTAGCTTATGAGAGAATTCAGATCCATATTAAGATCGCATGCAACATTAGTACTTTACATATTACCTTATTAGCTCAAGCAAGTCTTCTAACCACCATTTCATTTTTAACTTTTCTTTTTTTTTTGTTATTTCTAACAAATTTGGAGGATACGAAGAAAAATATATTTAAAGTAAAACAAAAGGGTTTTTTTTTTCTTTGTGGTTGAGTATTTAAAATTAAGACTACGACATTAATCGAAAAATAAAATTAATACTAAGCTACATTTATGACCACTAAAAGTAATTGATTTACATTTAACATCACAGTGTGATTCGGAGATAGGAAAATGAAAGTGATTTAGCACATACATATTAATTATGATACATACTACTTTATTTATTTTTAAAAACATCTATGGTGAAGATAAATTTATGAGAGGAAAAAAATAGAAAAGAATAGGAATTACAACTATTTTCTTTTTTTAAAGTATTAATATTACATCAAAAAAATTTGAAGTATTAATATTACATCAAAAGACCATTAATTACAAATATTATATTTAACGTTTACACTGACGAATGTGTTCAATCCCTTAGAAAGTAAAAATTATTTTATAGTTTTAGTATCTATTGAAACTCAAACTCTTAACCTTATGATTAAGAAGATGCACACCGTCACTTAATCAAACCATCATGTGCACTTTTTGATTTTCTGTAAGTACTCTAAATTCAATTACTCCGATAAATTTACTTAAGCATGCATTCTAGTCATGAAACTCAAGAACATTTTTTAAAATGTAATTTATTAAAGGCTCCAATATTTACGTTTAATAATTAATTTTTTGAGTTAATAAATATGTATCACACCCACCCTAATTCAATTAGCTGTGAGAAAGATTGAAATTATAAATCTCTTACATCACGTTAAGAAGCTTTTTTTTCCCATCCACAAGACATGTTTATCAATTTTTCTTTTGGAAGTTCACTAGAACTTATATTTAATTAATTGAAGAATTGGAAGCCTTTCAATGGATATATAGGAAATTTAATTTGGTTTCATTTTTCCTTTTTCTACCACTAATCTTTTTAATCAGAAATCTAGTAGAATTTACTTGTAGTGAATTTGTTATGGCACAATTCTAAAAAATTTTAAATCAATTTTTTCTTTCGTTTAGTATTATTCTCCTTAAAAGTGATTAATTATTCTTCTAAAAATAAGATATTAGCATTTATTAAAAAATTAGAAGAGAAAATAATAACAAAAAAAACTACAAATTTTGAGATAGCCGACATATTGGAATTGGTGATTTAGCAATCATGTATAAGTATGAATTGAGATGGATACCAAATAAAAAGTAAAAAAAGGAGTCCAGTATGCATTGAATGTACAATGAAAGAGCAAGATGGAGAGTTAAAAACAAAGAGGAGCGCGAAGACATAGGAAGATAACTCCAGGTCGCAACGCTGGAGACAGAAACTCTAACGCCACAACGCTGAATAAGGTCGTACCAACTGTGCCGTGGTGCCCAACTTCGAAAACTTCTATTTTTCACTCAGATTTGACTTCTTTGAAGGGATGTCAGACTCTTATACGAATAAACTCTTATTCTAATTATGTTTAGTGTTTCTAAGGACTTTGTAAACATTATATAAACTTTTATAAACCCTTACAATTTATTAAGCATTAAAGAGAGACTCTAAGAGAAATTAAAAAGTTAGATAAATATTAAGTGCTTATGTGCATTAAATTCAAATTATTATTGGCCATTTATAATTCTTGTGTGAACAAATGTATGCCAAATAGATTTCTTTGAGAGTTTTTTATTCTATTTTTTTCTTGTAATATCTAGAAGAGTTAATATAAGATCCCTTGATTCATTTTGGACGTAGGCTTTTATCGAACCATATAAATTAGTTTTATGTGTATTCTTGATTTGACCTGGTTCTTACTTCTTGATATTATATTTCTTGTAATTATATACTTCTGCAAACAAATGGGTATTTAGACGAAAAGCTAATTTCAAGGAGAGATTAGTGCTAAATCTAATTCCCCATTCCCCTCTCAATAAATTGGTATCAAAGTCAAGGTTAGGTAATACACTAACCATAAGCAAGGGTCAAAAAAGATATAGAGAAAGTTCAATGAAATGAATGACTTTAATCTATGAAAGGTAAAACTCATGGCTCTACTAGTGAATGAAGGGTTAGACTCAGCTCTGAAGAAAATCCAAGTAACTACTAACAAAGAGAAAAAACTTATAAAGCCTATGGAGATAGATTGGGATACTATTTAGAAGAAAGCCCACAGCGCTATAGTGTTAACGTTTAGTGATGAAGTATTAAAAAATGTGGTTAAAGAAGAGACGATATTAGATCTATGAAAGAAGCTCAACTGCCTTGTACATAAGGAAGTCCTTAGCCAATCATCTTAATATAAAAAAAATAAAAAAATTTCACCAACTGTCTATGTCTGAGAGGCTTTAATAAGAGATCATATTGATACTTTCAATAAGATCATCATAAATCTTGAGACCTTAAACATCAAGATTGAGGATAAAGAATAAAGACAAGGCTATCATCCTGTCAAGTTCGTTACCATTAAGTTATGAGCATTTATGGATACACTCTTGTATAGTAGAAAAACTCTTACATGAATTATGTCAAAAATTGAGGAAGAGATTTGAAACTGATAATATAACAAGCTTGGTTACAAAAGGAAAGAAGAACAACTAACTTAGAAAGAGATCTAAGAAGTGTTTTTTATGTAACAAGAAATTGCACTTTGTGAGGGATTGTCCTAAAGTAAAAAGAATGATGGAGATGCTGCAATAGTAAGTCATAAGTATGACATCGAAGTTGTAAACTTCTTGATAGCCTTTAAGGGAAAGTACGCTAGCAAATTGATACTAAATTCCTAGTATAGTGTCTGTTTGTATCCTAACAGATCATGTTTCACCAACTATAAAGTCATTATGGGTAAAGTACTAATAGAAAATGACATAGCTTGTGAGGTTGTGGGAGTTTGTGATATAAGGCTAAGGATACAATGTGAAAAACCTATAGACTTATAAGGTGTAAGGCATGTTCCTAAACTTAGGAAGAACTTGATATCCTTAGGGAAGTTAGATGAAGAGGAGTATTTGGTTAAAGTGAAAAAGAAAAACTACGGATAATAAAAGGATCTATAAGAAATTAAGATAAGAAGCATAAAAGAGAGCTCTATGTTCTTAAAGAGATGGTTGAAAATGGCCCAACATGGGGTGTTTAGGTAATGCAGACCACAAGGCAACATCTAAAATAAACTCACTGAGGTGATGAATGTCAAAAGGGAATGCGTCGCATCCATATCCTATGCAATGTGCATTCATACCTTTGGAGACCAAAGTCATAAATGTATGAATATCTAAACCTTTCTATGGAGAGATTTTGAATTAAGAAAAGATATGTTAGAATTAGTGATTCAATAATTATGTATTGGTATGAATCGAGATTGATACTAAATAAAGAGTCAACAAGGAGTACAATACACATTAGGTGTACAAAAGAGGAGTAAGATAGAGAATTAGAAGTAAAGATAAGTGAGAAAACACTGGGAAACAACTCCAAGTCGTGGCACTGCAACACTGGCTTGGAAGCACTAGAGACAGAAGCCTAGTGCCGCAACATTGGATTGGGTCACACCAACATCACGACGCCCAACTTTAAGAACTTTTGTTTTTCACTTAGATTTGACCTTTTTTTTAGAGGGGTTTTAAACTCTTACACACCGACTCTTATTCCAACTAGATTTAAAGTTTCTATGAACTTTGTAAATACTAGATAAATTCTTGTAAATCCTTAAAATTTATTAAATATTAAAGAGAGACTCTAAGAGAGATTAAAGAGTTAGAAAAATACTAAGTGCTTATATGCATTAGGGTAAAATTATTGTTGGGTGTTTATTATTTTTGTGTAAACAAAGGTACGCTAAATAGCTTCCTTTGAGAGTTCTTTGTTCTGTTGTTTCTTGTAATTTTTAAAATAATTAATAAGAGAGGTTAAGATCCCTTAATCTACCATGGACGTAAATTTTTTTGAACCATGTGCATAAATGTTTTGTGTGCATTCTTAATTTCATCTTATTCTTATTTGTAGATATTATATTTACTTGTAATTATACATTTTCGCAAACAAAAGTGTATAATGGTGAAAGATTAATTTCAAGAAAATATTAGTGCTAAACCTAATTCCCTCCTCATCAAGACAAATTTCTAAAATAGAAGCCATCTCATAAACTTTATTTCAAAGGTGCTGAAAGCCTTTCAAGGGTACATAGGTAATTAAATTGGTTTCCCTTTTTTTTCTAAATTAATTTTCTAATCAGAAGTCTAGAAGAATCTCACTTGTAGTAGATTTTTTATAGAACAGTTTTAAATTTTTTTACCTAATTTTCTAAAACAATTTCTACTGTTATTTGATGAAAAATCTTCTTCTACAATGAAAAAAAAAGGGAAAATTGCCAGTTATTTTTTTGTGGTTTTGTATTTTTATTATTTTTCCCATTAAGGTTTTAATAAATATTTTTTAAGTATTATTTTTCTCTCTTAAAGTGATTAATTATTCTATAAAAGATATAATACTTATTGAGAAAATTATAAAAATATAAAGCTACAAAAAAATAACAAACAAATTCCCACAATAAAATTCCACCTCACTGCCTTTATTTTGAACCTAGGAGCTGGTTTCAACATTTTGGATAATAATTTCCAAAAGTCAAAACAAAGACCATAACTATGACATCTTTACCACGTGCAAAATCTTTAATCTTGTTATGTTCCCAATTTTTTGTATAAAAAAAGGCTTATATTTTTTGATTTTTTAGATTATTTTTAAAGTAATATAATTATTATTTATCTGAATTTTAATATTATAATATTATAAATTAATACAATATCAATTCTTCACAATTAAATTAAATAAAATAAAATAAAATAAAATTATTTAAAAGAACTTATTAAAATTAAACTCAACACTTCAATAATTAAATATCACATCAATTATTGAGCCAAAGAATGGTTAGCATGCTCCATTATTATCAATAAATAAAGAGTGCAAAGTTTTTAAAAGTCAACACAGAATAAATAATTTAATTCGGAAATTATTTTTATAGATAAAATCTTGTAAATATTCATATCTCACAAGGCAAAGTTTCAATTTACTTTCCAATCAAATCAATTATGTGCACTATTTTAAGCGAGGGAATGGAGAGCACCAAAGTCTTCACTCATTAAGTCAATAAAGTAGATATACTTTTCAGCCAAAATGGAAGAACACGAGCATATCAAGATCTTCCCCCATATGTGCAATCTTTTTATTTTTTTTTAAATAAATAAGCCGGAAGATAATTTAAATTTTTAAATAGAAGAGATGGACATAATTTTATTCTCCTTATAAGATGAGAGAATGAGAGTAAATACCTGTTAGATATCTAAGTCTATAAAAAAAAAAAAAAAATTGCATTCACATACATCCAAGAAGACTCGAGTCTTGAGCCCTCACGCTTAAATGGAGAGAGGTACATATTTTTAGTGTTTAAAGATATATTTCAAATAAATAAATATAAATTCAAGCATTAGAGTAGAAAGAAAAAATCAAAAAGAGACAAAAGAGCAAATGGGAAGTTCTTAAGCCATAGGAGGATTGAGCACTCTGATGCCAAATTAAGAGTGCCACAACGCTCTAGTCTCTGAACTGGATGCCACAGCGCTGGCTCCTAAGCGTCGTGACACTCAGTCGAGCGAGTGCCCAAGGGTTTGAATTATGACTCTCCAAAGAGTCACCTACCTCTTTCAAATTATGTAACTTTTTAAAGAGGTGTTGTATTTTTCTATAAAGACACTTGAGCTCTATAAATACTAAAAGCCCACTTGAATTATTATAAATAACTTCTCTTCTTAAATTTTTGATTAAATTCTCTCTACTTATCTTCACATACCAAAGTTTATTCTTGTTGTCCAAGGAGATTGTGTAAGTATGTACTCTTATAATCTCTCATAAGTTATTGAATCCTGAAACTATTCTACCATTCAACCTGTTTTCACCTTGATTATAATCAATAATGTGGGTAGATATAGTTTAAGAACAATGCCAAGCATGCCTTGACTTCTGATTCTTTGCTTGTTGAATCCTTATTACTTATCCCATACAATACACATTTTAACAACAATCTGAAGCTATTTTTATATACATACATGGATACTACAAACGATTCATCGTTGTTCGCTGTAGCCAAGTTACTTTTAGAGGCAACGAAAATCCCACCTTTTGATGGAAAGAGATAGCAAGATCGAATTTTTGATACTTTTGATGTCATAGGTCTGGTCGAGATTCTTACAACTCTTCCTCTAAAGGCTATTACAGAAAACTACATTGAGGAGTTCTCTAAGTAGAGTAAGGTAAATAAGATATGCCATAATACAATTCTACATAAATTATCTAATGAGTTATATGATATATATTCCACACACAAAGATGCACATGAATTGTGTGTGTAACTGAAGAAAAAATATGTGATATAAGATATTAATGCTTAAAAGTATGTTGTAATAAATTTTCTAGAGTTTAAAATGTTTGAAAAAAAGAGGTCACAATACAAATTCATGATTTTCACCTTTTACTAAATGATTAAAGAATGAAAACATTGTTCTCCCTGCACCTTTTATTGTTAGTTACTTGATTGAAAAATTGCTTGAATCATGGAAAGAGATATTCTTCTAATGAATTGTTCAAACCCAATGTACTTGATGTTCTAATGAATAGAGATGTTTCTTCTGCTTATATTGTTGAGTCTTTTAATTTATGGCATCATAGACTAAGTCAATTATCTTTATATAAAAAAGATGAAAAGAGCTGGTTTATTATCTAATATGAGTTTAGATGAAATGCATCAATATGATATACGTGTGGAAGGAAAGTCTACTAAGAAAAGTTGTAAACCTATAACTTCTAGAGAAACCGAATTGCTTAGTTTAATTCATAGTGATTTAGGTGATTTTAAGAATATTATGACTAGTGAGGGGAAAAGATATTACACAACCTTTATAGTTGATTTCAAAATATACTAAGATATAGTTTTTTAAGAAATAAAGATAAGTCATATGATAAGTTCTTAATTTATAAACAATAAATTAAAAATCAACTTGGTAGAAAAATTAAAAGATTAAAAACCAATAGATGATGAGAGTATGTGTCTAACTTGATTAGTTTTTATTGTGAGAATAATATAATTATACATGAAGTTACTCCACCATACTCACCTGAATCTAATGGAGTGACTGAAATGAAAAATAGGACTTTAAAAGAAATGATGAATTGTATGTTGATTAATTCTAAAGCACTTATAAATTTATGGGGGAAGCAATTTTGGCTACTTGTCATATACAAAACAATCTCTATAAGAAAACAGGAATTACACCCTATGAGTTATGAAAATGTTATGCTCTTAATCTTTCATAGCAAGTGTGAGGGTGTCTTGTAAGGGTTCTTATTCCTGATTCTAAAAGTAAAAAGATGAGGCCTAAGACAATTAATTGTATGTTCATTGGATATGCTCAAAATAGTGATACATATAAATTCTTGGTAATAGAGGATACCATGAGGTTGTTTGATGCAAACAACAAAATAAAATTTAAAAAGTAGATTTCTTTAAGTCTATATTTCCTAAGAAAACCAATTTAGATAAAAGTTTAACTCATATAAATGTTAATATAAATCCTTTAAAAAGCTTTAATAATTAACTTAGAAGCAGCTAAAGAATTAGAAAGGCCACTAGTTTTAGTAATGATTTATATGTTCTTCTTACGGAAGAGGGCCCTAAAACTTATAGTGAGGCTATGACTTCTCATGATGCTGATTTATGGAGGAAGGCAATTAATGATGAAATCAACTCAATTATGAGTTATCATATGTGGGAATTAATGATAGGGACGTAAATGCACAAGTATATTTAACACCCCAAATGGGAGTTTAACTCTAATTTATGAATTTTTTACAGCTTAATTGTGTTTTTATCATAAATAGGTGCATGACATAAAATGTAACATGTATAGAAGGAAAATCGAACGAGAAACAAAGAAGTTGACTCAAAATATGAGAGTGTCTGAACCCAGGCCTAAGTACCGCGACACCTAACCAGCCTTCATGATGCAATATTTCTATATCTTAAAATTAAGTGTAAGTATACACTATTGTATGCAAGTAATAAAGTGACTAAATAAGTCAGATGTCGAACCCACATGGATAATTTTTTCTTTTTAACCAATTACTAAAATTATGTGTTCCTAATAATTATTCAGAAAAATAAAAATATCTAGAATGAATGTAGAAAATATAAAAATAAAGACACAATGTAAAGAGATTTATGTGATAGCAATATAGAGAAAATCTAGGATTAATACTATCCCTTAATATACTTTCTAATCATTAATCTTCTAATATTTAACTCTCTTAGTCTTTGTTATTGATCAAGACGCTAATGTATTTACAAGTCTCTTCCAAGGTCATGCAAGTATACCTTAATTTATCAAATACCTATATTCATATGGTATTTGTAATAAACTAAGATTCATTAAGATTAGGTCTTATTGATCATACATGTCAATTAGGTATATTCCTACCCTAAATTGAAACTTGCATATACAACATTGAATGTTACTCTATAATCATGCATCAAATTATCTAGGTCTAAATATTATGATTCCTCTTTCGCGTTTATCAATAATATTACCAACTCATTCACCATATATTAACCAGATATATTGAAGCATTAAGATTAAGTAATTTGAATATCAAAGAACTAAGTTTATTAAATATTCAAAAGATATGGCAATTAAGCACACATATTGAGTTCAAGTATTAACCCTAGAAAATAAATTTAGTTCATGGCTACAAGAGAACAGCAGTAAAATAATAATAAATCATGATACAATTAATAGTAAACAGATATAGACGTCGAATTGCTCTTAATTGCGCTGCCTAAGATACTCTTGATACCGAAGAACGCCTTGAATCTCTCTCTAAAGTTGCTTCAATTAAACTCCTATTGCTCTCCAAAACTCGTGCTCTGTATTCTTAGTGTTCTTCAATGTGTCTTGGGTTCTTTAGGTTCATTCTTAAAGGCTGAGAACGAGTGACTTTTTATAGGGATTGATATGAGCTTGAAAATCTCAATTCTTGTCAGATTAGGACTCGCAGTACCGCTGGGGCGACACATGAAACAAGCTTCACCACTGGAGTGGTGGGTTGATGGCGCTGGGGCGCTGGCCTATCGCTGACGCGGTAAATGTCTGGTGCTGAGGCGCCAAATGCCACTTAACTAGGTTATTTTTCTAATTTCGATCACTGTTTCAGCATTGGGGCGGTAATCCTCGCGGTGCTGAGGCGATAGACACATACTTTGAAAACTTTGTAGTTTAGTCCCTATTTTTGCTCCTTTTGTATTCTTTCTTTAAATTTTGTTCAAGCCCCTATAAACAACAATAAAGCACATAAATAGTCATCTATTCGCATAAAATAATACAATATCAAAATAAAAATATGAGAAAATATATGACAAATTTACCCTTATCAAATTCTCTCAAACTTAAACACTTGCTTGTCCTTAAGCAATAAAAATAAACTAAGAGAGAAACAAAGGGCTATACTTGACTCATTTAACAAATAAAGAAAAATAAAACCAAATATGCTAAACTAGTAAGATGATCAAAATCATTGTCTCAAAGGCTGACGAAATGGTACAAATCCTTATGATAGATAAATAGCTATTAACAATTCTAGCTTATCTTTATTTAGTCCATCCTTCTTCCTCAAAGACAATCACCATGTGTGTGTGTGCCAGTAGCAAGCAAATAGTTAAACCATACTTTGATTTACTTTATACTTTAGTTTGTACAAAAAAGATGATGTCTCGACATTTAATTTGTATAATAATATTTTCATAGGCTTGTTTTTACTACCACTCTCCACTAATGTAGAAAATCACATGTCTAGGGATATATTTAGGACTTTACTTAGCTTGTAACGTAAGGCTAGGGTCCAGGTGGGATAAAAGGATAAATATATGACGTTCAATTCACACCATGAACACTTAGATTTTACCTAGAAACCTCTTAATCTTCTTTTCCTTGTATTATCTCTTCCCTCAAACTTATTGTATTTCTCATCCTTCTTTTCAACATTTATTTTCAAAGAATTTTTTCTTTTTCTTAAGTTAGGGGTATTTTTCTTTGAATTTTATTTTTAATACCCCCCAAACTTAGATTGACAAATACGATCCAAACTTATTTTTCTCATATCACCACAACTTTTTCCTTTCAAGAGTATTTCTAACCAAATGCAAGGTTTATAGTGTTACGGATAAATTTTAGGATAAATAAACTTTAAGTCTTGGGCTTGTAATGTGGTTAAACCAAAGAATAGATAATTAGGCTCAAAATATGGTACTAGAGATAAATATATAATAAAAGGTAGGCTAGAAAGGCTCAATCGGTCCAAAGATGGCCTAGTGTCATTTTTCTATTCATGTGTTTCCTAGGATTTTGCCTCAAATAGTAACTGAAAACAAGTTCTAGAGTATCGGTCTTCGAAGCCTGTAATATACTCCCTAAAGCATAAGTATCTCTAAGTAATAGTTATAACTATACATGCTTTAATAAGGTGCTAAAAACATGGTAATTATAAATAAAGTCAAACTTGTTCTTAAACTTGGATAATCAAAATTGTCTCAAGTAATTCCTTATGGATTTGTAAAAAAATAAATTCAGCCATGCATTCTTTTTCTTATCATAGACTAATGATCATCTTAACAAAACCTAATAAAACTAATTAACTTAAAAAAATTAACCCACAAGAACGACCACTCAAATCATACAGTAAAATAAACACAAGAAAGTGTTTCCCACCCCCAAACTTAATTTAGACATTGTCCCCAATGTCAAAAAATAAAGAAGTGAAAGTAAGAGACTTCCCTATTTAAATTTTGCTGCAGCACTGACTTTTCGTCGCTGGGGCGACGTTGCGAACGCTGCAGCGATACATCTCTGTCACTGTAGTGATGGGGGATATTTTGGGGGGGGCGGGGTTACTGAAACTTCCGCAGGCGCGGTAAAGTTTGTAGCGCGAGGGCGATGGTGACTCAAATTTCTTGTCGCTGCCGCACTGCAACCTGTCGCTGTGGTACTAAACCCTTTTTTTTTATTTTTTATTTTTTGTTTTTTTAATAGATAAAATAAATATTGAATACTAATAAAACCTATCTTGGGTTGCCTCCCAAATAGCACTTGATTTAACGTCATCGGCTTGACGTAATGCTACGCTAGGACTTTGTTATGGTGATTGTTGATTATTGACGATCGAAATCTCCTCCTCAATAATACTTTACTCGCTGTCCATTGACTTTGAAGGGTTGATGGGTCTCCATATTTGCTAACTCTATTGCTCCATGCGGATATACTTTGAGTACTCAAAAAGGTTCAGACCATCTTGATTTTAGCTTCCCTGAAAAAAGTTTCAATCTTAAGTTATATAGTAATACCTGCTGTCTTGGTGAAAAGTTCCAGGAGCTTATCCTTTAATCATGCCATCGTTTGGTCTTCTCTTTGTAGAGCTTAGCATTCTCGTAAGCTTAAAGTCGAAATTCATCCATAGCATTGAGTTGAATTAATCTTTTATCTCCAATTGCTAGTGAATCGAAGTTTAATGCTTTGATGGCCCAGTATGCTCTATGCTCAAGTTTTACTGGGAGATGGCAAGCTTTACCAAAGATGAGTTGATAAGGAGACATCTCGATGGGTGTCTTGTAAATCGTGCAATATGCCCATAATGCATCATCTAATTTTGAAGCCTAGTTTTTTGGGCTCGGTCGCACCGTTTTCTCCAAGATTCGTTTGATTTCTCTATTTGATACTTCAGCTTGTCCACTTGTCTGAGGGTGATATGCTATGGCAATTTTGTGATTGACCCCATATTTGTGTAGAAGGGCAAACAAGTATTTATTGCAGAAGTGTGACCCTTCATCGCTGATGATTGCTCGAAGAGTACCGTATCTTGTGAAGATATTCTTGTGAAGAAATTTAAATACCACCTTAGCATCGTTTGTTCGAAGTGCTATTGCTTCTACCCATTTTTAAACATAATCAATAGCTACCAAGATGTATTTTTGTCCATTTGATTGTGAGAATGGTCCTATGAAATTAATTTCCCATACATCAAATATTTCAACCTCTAGAATGCCTTGAAGTGACATCTCTTGTTTTTTTGAAATGTTCCCTACCCTTTGGCATTTATCACAATTGCTGATGTAGAGGTGTACATCTTTAAATAGGGTGGCAATAAAATTCATTTAGTAAAACTTTAGCTTCAGTTTTATCACCTCCAAAATGTCCTCCATATTCGCTTCCATAACAATGGTGAAGAATGTTTTCAGTCTCTTCATATGAGATACATCGTCTTATTATTTGATCAGCACGTTGCTTGAATAGAAAAGGTTCATCCTAATAGTAGAACTTTACATTATGTAAGAACTTTTTCTTTTTCTGCGAGGAAAGGTTAGGAGGAAAGATACCACTAACAAGAAAATTGGCAAAGTCAACATACCAAGGTACCTGGACATACTGAGCTATCAAAAGTTGTTTGTCTGCAAATGTTTCATTGATGGTCATCTCTTCATTGTATTTTTCTTCCAGTCGAGAAAGGTGGTCAGCAACTTGGTTCTCAGTACCCTTTCGATCCTTGACTTCTAAATCAAACTCTTGCAGTAATAATACCCACCGAATTAATCTCAGTTTTGCATCCTTCTTGGTGAGCAAGTATTTGATAGCAGTATAATCAGTGTACACAGTTACTTTTACACCAATGAGATTAGATCTGAACTTATCAAAGGCAAACATTATTGCTAATAGTTCTTTTTCTATAGTAGTGTAATTGCTTTATGCTTCATTCAAGGTTTTGCTGGCATAATAAATGGAATGAAAAACCTTGTTTCTTCTTTGGCCTAATACTGCTTCTATAGCTGTATCGCTAGCATCGCACATGAGTTCAAATGGGAGCCTCTAGTTATAAGTGATGATGATGGGAGCAATTGTGAGTTTCTTCTTTAAAGTTTCAAAGGCTTATAGGCAATCTTGATCAAAATTGAACTGCACATCTTTCTCAAGAAGGTTGCAAAGAGATTTAGAGATTTTGGAGAAGTCTTTAATGAATCTTCTATAGAATCCTGCATAGCTAAGAAAGCTCCTAACCCCTTTGACATTGATGGAGGGTGGTAGTTTTTCTATAGTGTCGATTTTTGCCTTATCAACTTCTATCCCTTTATCAAAAATTTTATGCCCTAAAACAATGCCTTCTTTTACCATGAAATGGCATTTTTCCCAATTTAGTACTAGATTTGTCTCCTCACATCTTTTTAACATGTAAACCAAATTTTCCAAGCATTGATTAAAAAAATCCCTAAAAATTAAAAACTCGTCCATAAATACCTCTAAAAGATCTTCTACTATGTCAGAGAAGATTGCCATCATATATCTTTGAAAGGTAGCTGGTGCATTGCAGGGTCCGAATAGCATTCTCCTAAAGGAAAATATCCCGTATGGACATGTGAATGTGGTCTTCTCTTGATCTTCAGAAGCTATGGCTATTTAATGGTAGCCATAATATCCGTCTAGAAAATAGTAGTATTCATATCCAGTAAGTCGATCGAGCATTTCATCAATGAAAGGTAGTGGAAAATGATCTTTTATTGTGGTTTTGTTGAGTATGTAATAATCCATCCATATTCTCCAGCCTGTGACAGTACGTGTTGGTATCAATTCGTTGTTGTCATTGGTGATTACCGTGAATCCTTCCTTTTTTGGCACACACTAGACCGGGCTTACCCACGAACTATTATATATTGGGTAGATGATTCTAACATCGAGCCACTTGATTATTTCTTTCATTACTACGTCCTTCATGATTGGATCCAGCCTTCTTTTTTGTTCATTGGTGGGCTTATGTCCTTCTTTAAGTAAAATCTTATGCATGCAAAAAGAAAGGCTAATTCCTTTAATATCAGCGACAGTCTATCTTATGGCAGATTTGTGCTCTCTTAAAATTCTCAACAATTTCTCTTCATGTTGCTCATTAAGATTATTAGAAATAATAACTGAAAGAGTAGAAGAATTTCCCAAGAATGCGTACCTTAGATGGCTTGGAAGAGATTTAAGGTCTAGCTTAGGTGGTTCTTCTATAGAGGGTTTAGTGCATGCCTCTAGAGTTGTGGGTCTATCCAACGATTCAAGGTTAGGTCTAGAAAGTTTATACCTTGGCAATTTGTTGAGTATGCTCAAGTACTCCTTTGCATCATAATTCTTTACTTGTTCTCCATTGATGATGGCATCTTTTAAATGATCTTAAATGAAATAAATGTTGAAGACCTTTCGAACCTCTTGATCTATTTCATCATGGCTTAGATTGTCATCGATGTCATTGGGGAACTTCATAGCTTTGAAAACATTAAAAGTCACATCTTTATTTTGAACTCTCATGTTGAGTTCTCTTTTTTGGACATTTATTAATGTTCTTCCAATAGCTAAGAAAGGCCAGCCCAGGATGATGGGGATTTCACGATCTTCCTCTATATCTAGTACAATGAAATCTGTTAGAAAGATGAATTTATCAACTTTAACTAGGATATCTTTAATTATTCCCTTAGGATATGTGAGAGAACAATCTGCTAGTTGAAGTATGATATTTGTTGTCTTAACTTCTCCCAATCCCAATTTACTGTAGATACTTAATGGCATGAGGTTTATGCTGGCTCTGAGGTCATATAGTGCTTTTTCAAAGTTATAATTTCCGATCTTGCATGGTATGGTGAAGCTTCCTGGATCTTTGAACTTTGGAGGTAGCTTTTTCTGTAGAATGGCACTACATTCCTCTGTTAATGCTACGGGCTCAAAGTTATCTATTCTCATTTTTCTTGATAGAATATCTTTCACGAATTTCACATAACTTGGCATTTACTCTAATGCATCTACAAAAGGAAGATTAATGTGTAATTTTTTAAAAATTTCAAGGAATTTGAAATTTTGCTTATCTAATTTTTGCTTTTGTAGCCTTTAAGGGAATAATGATGGATGATGGTATGTTGGCTCCTTTGGTGGCTGTATTTTGTTCTCTTCCTTCCTTGTTGAGGTTTCATCTTTCTTTTATGTGATCTTTTCTTCTTCATAAGCTTGTTGTGTTGAAGTTACATTATTTTGTAATTCTTTATTGCTCTTTAGTGTGATAACTTTGCAGTGTTCTTCTTTTGGGTTAGCTTCAGTGTTGTTTGGTAAGGTTCCTTGAAGTTGATTGTTTATAGCTGTAGCAAGTTGTCCTACTTGATTCTCTAAGGCTCTAAATAAAGCTGCTTGACTTTGAAAGAGTGCATCCATTTTCTTCATGTATTGTAAGAGCATGTCTTCAATGTCTTATTTTTTCTCTTGCTAGATTTGTGGTTGGAAGCCATGAAGAGCTTTAGAATGCTGTCCTTGATTATTATTGCTCCATGAGAAGTTGGGGTAATTTCTCTATCTAGGATTGTAAAAATTTGAATTGGGGTTGTTACGGTTGAAGTTTCCTACATATTGTGTTGTTTCCATGCATTTCCCATTAGCGTGGTTGTCTTCATAGAAATCACAAGTGATGGGTTGACTTTTGACGGCATTAACTCCTAAGTTGCTTAATTGTTTGGTCAAAAGATTGACTTGGGCAAATAATGTGGTCAAAGTGTCTACTTCATATAATCCAGCGATCTTTTTTATAGTTGACCTTTCGGTGGGCCATTGATAGGCATTGGACGCCATCTCATCTAGTAAATCATATACTTCATCAGTGAATTTGTTCATGAGTACTCTTCCAGCTGCAGCATCTACTATTGTTCTGAATTGACTAACTAATCCATTGTAGAATGTTTGCACAAGTAACCACTTCGGAACTCCATGATGAGGATATTTTCTTTGCATATCTTTGTATCTCTCCCATGCCTCATAAAGAGATTCCCCATCTAGTTGTAGGAATGATGTGATGTCGTTCCTCATCTTGGCAGTTTTAGCAGGTGGAAAGAATTTGGCGAGGAACTTTTGTGCAAGATCATCCTATGTAGCTATAAATCCAGATGGGAGTGATAGCAGCTAGCTCTTTGCTTTGTCTCTTAAGGAAAAAGGAAACAACCTTAGTCAGATTGCATCATTGGATACCCCATTGTCTTAAAAGTGTCATATATCTCCAAGAAGTTGATGATGTGTATGTTTGGATCGTCATTGTGCAGTCCACTAAATTGTACCGAATCCTTGAGCATTTGAATCGTGCTTGACTTGATCTCGAAGTTGTTAGCTTGAATAGTTGGTCTTTGAATGCTTGAATGGATTCTATTAACTAGGAGAACAATATATTCCCTTAATGGTCTTGCTTCATTGTTAGGTGCAATTGGTAATTGGTCTTCCATAGTGTTAACTTAATTTTTCTCTCTTATAATTCTTCGTAAGGTTCTTTCAATTTTTGAATCAAATGTAATCAAGTCTTCACTTTTCGATCTTCGCATGTACCTCGAAATAAAGTAAGTAAAACTAAATTAAAAAAAATCTAAAGTAAAAACTATAAAGATTGGTATTAATATTGGCGAAAAAAAAGGTTAAATTATTCCTAGCAAGGGCACCAAAAGCCTAATGTGATAATTCTATATCTTATAATTAAGTATAAGTATACACTATCGTATGCAAATAATAAATGGACTAAAATAGTCTAATATCGAACCCACAGGGATAATTTCTTCTTTTTAACTAATTACTAAAATTATGTCTTCCAATAATTATTCATAAAAATAAAAAATCTAAAAATGAATGTAGAAAATATAAAAATAAAGACACAATGTAAAGACATTTAGGTGATAGCAATATAGAAAAAATCTAGAATTAATACTATCCCTTAATATGCTTTCTAATCATTAATCTTCTAATATTTAACTCTCTTAGTCTTTGTTATTGATCAAGACGCTAATGTATTCACAAGCCTTTTTCAATGTCATGCAAGTATACCTTAATTTATCAAATACCTATATTCCTATGGTATTTGTAATAAACTAAGATTCATTAAGATTAGGTCTTATTGATCATACATGTCAATTAGGTATATTCCTACCCTAAATTAAAACTTGCATATGCAACATTGAATGTTACTCTATAATCATGCATCAAATTACCTAGGTCTAAATATTATGATTCCTCTTTTGCGTTTATCAATAATATTACCAACTCATTCACCATATATTGGCCAGATATATTAAAGCATTAAGATTAAGTAATTTGAATATCAAAGAACTAAGTTTATTAAATATTCAAAAGATATGGCAATTAAGCACACATATTGAGTTCAACTATTAACCCTAGAAAATAAATTTAGTTCATGTCTATAAGAGAATAGCAGTAAAATAATAATAAATCATGATACAATCAATAGCAAACCGATATAGACGTCGAATTGCTCTTAATTGCACTGCCTAAGATACTCTTGATACCGAAGAATGCCTTAAATCTCTCTCTAAAGTTGCTTCAATTAAACTCCTATTGCTCTCCAAAACCTGTGCTCTGTATTCTTAGTGTTCTTCAATGTGTCTTGGGTTCTCTAGGTTCATTCTTAAAGGCTGAGAATGAGTGGCTTTTTATAGGGATTGATATGAGCTTAAAAATCTCAATTCTCGTCGGACTAAGATTCGCACTACCGCTAGGGCGTTATGCAGTTGTCCCTAGGGCGACACGTGAAACAAGCTTCACCGTTGGAGTGGTGGATTGATGGCGCTGGGGCGCTGACCTATCACTGGCGCGGTAAAGGTCTGGCATTGGGGCGTCAAATGTGACTTAACCAGGTTATTTTTCTAATTTCTATCACCGTTCCAGCGCTGGGGCGGTAATCCTCACGGTGCTGGGGCGGTAATCCTCGCAGTGCTGGGGCAATGGACACATACTTTAAAAACTTTGCATTTTAGTCCCTATTTTTGCTCCTTTTGCATTCTTTCTTTAGATTTCATTCAAGTCCCTATAAACAACAATAAAGCCCATAAATAGCCATCCATTCTCATAAAACTATAAAATATCAAAATAAAAATATGAGAAAATATTTGACAAATTTGTCCTTATCACTCCACGCCCTTTGCATTTCTAGGTCTCAGCACCACGGCGCTGAGTCCCCAGTACCACGGTGTCTGTATGACATATAAAACTTTCTCTTTTTATTTTTATTTTGACTTAGATTTGAAGGCTGTTTACGCTCAAAATATAACGCGGCTATCGCAGTATAGATTGAGGTGTCGATCCCACGATGAAGCTCTTGGCAAAATAGGTTAGTGAAGTAAAATATTAAAGCAGTAGCAAAGGGTTAATTGATTTAAACGGATGAGATAGAATTGTCTATGAATTAAGGAAAATGTCTTATGATGATTTAAGCAAGGCTTTGAGAATCACAATTATGCTTTATAAATCTACTCTATACTTTGATTCGATATTTATAACTCAACTGAAAGTTTCACATCCCAAACAATCAATCGGAAGGTATGTAATATATAGCACATTTGATAACACATGTATTTGATTTAGTTAAACTCTTTGCAAGCATTAACACACATCATGTTATTTATACAAGTTATCTAAGATCGACAATATATCATTTTGACAATATTGCAGTAAAAGATTAACTTGAATATCAAACATTTATTGCCCTTACATGTTATCCAAGATCGACAATATATCAAATTGACAATACTGCAGTAAAAGATTAACATATAAAACAATATAACCAGTAACAATTATAAATCAACATGAATCACATAAGAAAAGCATGACTGAACATATATGAGACATGAGAATTATAACCTCTGGATTATAGAAAATAAAATAGATAAGAGTTTAATCAAAACCAAACTTACAACATTTATAGCTCTTGACACCGAATCAAAGCATGAAAGTAGATTTACTACACATAAAAGTTCATCTCTTAACCTTGCTAGGAACTCTAGCCTAAATTACAATACATGTTAATGAGAATAAAAGAAGAGAGAAATTTTCTATTAAAAACGTCCTAAGGGTCTCCTTATATAGGCAATGAATGGACATATGTCATGGATGACATCAATCTTCAATAGTTTTAAGCCAATAACTCGTGTATCCACTTGCAGCACATTTTTGATAATGTAAATGATCAATTCAGCTTCTGTAGCCGACATGAAAGTTGTAGAATTTTGACTCTTCTTTCCATAGGCACTGATTTCATGCAAATTGGATGAGTATCCAATGAGATATGAGCAAAATTCCAAAGATACATCAGAATTTGGCCAACAACCATTTTACCCACTTGCAATGTGATTTGGTCCATGATAACGGCTGATTTGGACTTTACCATAAACATACGAGTTGTTGATAGTAAAGTCATCAATTTATAGCTTCAAGAATTATACCAATTGAGTACGTATTTTGTGAGATACGATCCAAATACGTGAATTGGGTCAAGCTGGGTAAGAGTTGTAGTCCGATTCTGTTGTATCTCAATTTTTGGCCCATAACATGTTGGATTTGGCTTTTACACTATTCTTCAAATTTGTGTAAGATTGAGTCATGTTGCACTAGGTTCAAGAATTTCTTCATTTCAATTTCTACATTGAGAGTTATGTCCAGTTTACCTAAACCTGTCCAAATAACATTCATTAATCACAATTTAAGGAGAACACTTTATTTCAAGCTAAAAATACAGAAAACACTAAAATTAGTGACATTAAATGGTGATTGAATCTCTTAACAACATGCATTTTCATGTGTTCATCAAAGGCCCTTGACTCTAGGATTTTTCATGGCTATAAAAGCACTCGTTTATGAGCCAAAACACAAACTTTTTTAGAAGAAAAACTTAGAGAAACAATTCACAATACAAAATCAAGAGATCAAAGTCAATATTGAAGATTGAAGTTTAAGATTCAAACATTCAAGTCAAATAAGAGAGAGAAGCAACCCAAAATGTCTTCTTGATTATGTTTTTTTCTCTTTTCTTATCATTATGTTCTTATTCTTACTTTTATACACGAATTGATTTGATACTCTTGATTTAGTGATGAGCTAAACTTATTTTATCTAGGGTTAGACTATGTGAACCTAATATGTAGTTGAATTTCATTGATGCTTAGTTTATAAACATTAATACACTATAATAGATTCATTCTATCTGATTTTAATGCTTTCATTATATCTAGTCAATTTATTAAATAATTAAGGAACCATAATGAACTTGACAAAGGAATTCATGTGTTTAACCTAAGATAGTTTGATGCATGATTATAGCGTAACAACTATAAATTTCATGTAGGATATACATATACCTAGAAGGCATGTATGGTATGATTTAGACCTGGTCTTAATGAATTATATTATCATATGATTACCATAGACATATAGGTAGTTGTTAGAATGCGTAATATAGTCACTACCATCGACAAAGGCTTGTGATGAGATTAGAGTTCAGCCAATCAATTAGTATTAAGGGATTAATTCAAAGGTTAAAGAATTTAATAAAATACTATGAGATAAGTCAAAACTCTAGATTATTCTTAATTTGTGAGTTTAACTCTAGGTTTATCTATTAATTAGGTTAATTTTAATTTGAAAGAATTAGGTTAATTCATTAAGTTTTAGATTTTAGTTTTTCTATATAAAAGTTAAGTAGATATAATTTTAGTACTTGATTAATAGAATTAGATCATATAGTCTCTGTAAGAATAATATCTGGACTCTAAATCTTATATTACTTGATACAATAGTGTGCTCTTGTACTTAGCTACTAAAGCATACATCAATTAGTTGATTTGCCTCTAAGTTCCAAGCTCATTGGTTGTAAATGAATCTTTAAAAAGAAGATAAAGGCTAATGGTACTATTGAGAAGTATAAGGCAAGGTTGGTTGCAAAGGGTTCCATCAAAATAAAGACTTAAATTACTTTGATACTTATACTCATGTAATTAGAATTACATCCATTATGATTTTGATTGCATTACCTACAATATATGATTTGTTCATGCATTAATGGATGTAAAGATTATCTTTCTAAATAGTGATTTAGAAGAGAAAATATACATGAAAAACTAGAAGGTTGTATTTGTATTAGTACAAAGCATAAAATATATAAGTTGGTCAAATCTTTGTGTGACTTAAAACAAGCACCAAAACAAAGGTATAAAAAGTTTGATAATGCTCTAGTATCAAATAATTTTATGATAAATGATTCTGATAAGTATGTATATTATAAAACCTTTGATGCTCATAGATAGGTCATCATGTATCTTTATGTGGATGAAATGCTTATATTCAATTTCAGTATGAAAGTAATAGTTAAGACACATAAATTTTTATCAAATATATTTGCTATGAAATATTTGAGAGATGCTGATGTAATACTTAGGGTAAAGATTTTTAAAATATCTAATAATCTCACTTTATCACAAGCACTATGTAGAAAAATTTCTTAAAAAGTTTGGGTACACAGCTTTTAAATCGGTGGCAACACCTTGCATATGAGAGATGTGGGCAGCGGCTCTTGGCGAGAAATCAACGAAGTTTTGATTGATGTTATACTAGCTAAGCACAAGCGCACGCTATCGTATCAAGTAACATAGGATTTTAAGCCAGATATCGATCCTACAAAGATTATATGATCTAATTCCATAAATCAAGTACTAAAATTACACCCAGTTAACTTTTATTCTGAAAATTACAATCTAAAATTTAATTAACTAATCTAATTCTATAAATTAAACTAAACAAAAGTAAATATTAGAATTCACAAATAAAGATAATTTAGGGTTTTGACTTATTCTCTAATATTTTATTAGACTCATTAACCACTTAATTAATCCTTTAATATCAATTGATTGGCTTAGACACTAATCTCATCATAAGCCTCTATCGATGGTCAAGTGACTATATTACACATTCAAACAATCACCTATATATCTATGGTAATCAAATCAGAATGTAATTCATTAAGATCAAGTCTAAATTATACCATACATGCCACTTAAGTATATATCTATCTTAGATGGAACTCATAGTTATTACCCTGTGATCATGCATCAAACTATCCTAGACTAAACACATGAATCCCTCTGTCAAATTTATCATGGTTCCTTAATCATTAAAAATATTGATCAGGTATAATGAAAGTATTAAAATACAAGATAGTATGAATCAATATATTGTATTAAGATCATAAACTAAGAATTAACAAAATTCAAATCCATACTAGGTTCGTATAGTCTAATCCTAAATGAACAATTTAGCCTATCACAAAATAAAAATTATCTAACTAATTCATAAAGATCAATAAGAATAAAAGCATAATGATAACGAAAGAAAAGAAAAACTAATCAAAGTAATTTCATGATGTGCTTCTCGCTCAATCTTAACTTAAAGCTTGAATGTTGATTTTAGTTTTTCAATCTTTGACTTTGATCTTTAATTTTGTGTTGTTAATTCTTTTTCTAAGTTTTTGTCACTTTTTTTTTTCTTTTCTTTTAATTAAAATTTTTAGTCTTCTATTTATAAATTTATATCATCAAATTAAAATTAATATCAAATATAAGTCAATATAAAATTACTGCTCATAAGTTATTGTAGCAAAAATATTGTTCACTCATTATTGTTTATTATTATTGTACGGCGCTACAGTACTGAAATACTGTTTCGAGCTATAAAAACTTATGGAAACTCAGCGAGGCGACAAAAGGGCAGATGAAAAAGTCACCGAAAATTGAAAAAATTGAGAAAAAACAAGAAACGAAATCAAAGAAATGAAACTTAAACTAAAAAGGACATAAAGAAAACAGTAGGGGTAACCACCGATTAGGGACCAAAAACCCCTCTCCGATGGATATAAAAAGGTGGCTAAGATTTTTGTTATTCTTTTAAAGATAGGACAGAGCCTTTTTTTTTGTCAATATTAAATTTTTGAATATAATAAGTGACACATTAGGACTTTTTGAATATAATAGGTTACACATTTGGACTTAAATAATATTTATATGGATCTGAAATTCTTAGGTAGCAACATTTGTATGTTTTTTAAATGTATATTTAATTTATATAATATATTTAATTGTAGGGGTAGCAGAATTTTTTTATAGAGATAGGGTTTATAGGACTCACCCTAAGTGAGAAGTAATTAAGTTGCATTTTTAGATCTTTTTTAAAAATATGATGAGTTTAGGTATAATAATTTAAATTTAAATTAAATTTAAGTTGAGTTTGGAGATAAGTTAATTTTTTCAGATTCATTTTAAATACTTGATTTAAAAATAAATTGTTTTTAAAAAAAATCTTAGTATAAAAAAATATTATTTATTTTCACAAATAAAATTGACTGCGTGTTAAATTTAAAAGTATAAAATTTACTTAAATTATATTTCTAAAAATTCTTATTCGTATTCTTATTTTTTTATTTTCAATTACTTTATTTGTTTTTTTTAAACACTTGTTTCCAAATTTGAGTGAACTCATTTATTAAGGAAAAGGAAAATAAAGAGAAACGAACAAAAAAGATAAATAATTTTATTACCATTCTTAGTTTTTTAGTTATCACTTATCTAACTCAAAAAAATTTTACTTTATGTTCTAAATTTGTGAGGAATCTTAATAGAGATTTGATGTTTAAATTATAAATAAAGCATGATGATTTAGATGTCAAATTTAAATAAATTAATAATTTTTGTGATTTTTAAATTTTAATTAATGTAATTAATTTTTAAAATTAGTAGTTAAAGACTTGAAGACTCAATATAATTTATATTTTCATATGATATTTACAATATTTTTGATAAATAATAATTGTACGGAATAAAAGATTATTTCACAAAATTAAATTGATAAAAATTAAAAAATAAAAACAAGTGTAAGGTATCCATGAAATTCTTACCTCGAATTCAAATTACATATATTAAATATAGAGTGGATATGAAAATTCTCAAGCCATTTAAGTATGAAAAATTCCCATCCCAACCAACTATATTACCACTTTTTAATATTTCAAAAAATTTAATAATTTAATCCCTGCATCTTGTTTAAAGATTTTATTATTATTCACACAAATAAGACTAATTAATTTATAAATTGAATCATTGGGAAAGTGGGACAAATTTATATGTTCTATATATTTGTAGCCATACTATTGCTTGTAATGAATGGTTTTTGTGTCTCCCACATGCTTTTATGCTTCTTAATTTATTAATGGCATCACAATTTCTTTCCAATGCAAACCAAAATTTCATAGATAAGTCTTTTTTTTTTTTATAAAGGATTTACAATCCAATATTCACTCTTTATCGAATAATTGCTCAGTCTATAAAAATGTCAGGTTAAAACATCCTTTTAATTTGTATCCTGTCCGGATCGAGAGAGACTAAAAATTGCATGCTGTTCTTCCTCTGTAAAAGATTGTTGAACCAACTTACTCTTCCAATCATCTGTCTCAAATATCAGGTTTAACACCTTTATATGCTTGGCTAACACATGAGGATATAGCAGCTTGAACACGGAAGCCATCTATAATAAATAACCCAAATATTAAAAAAAAAATTATTTTCAAATAAACGGAGATAGTGAATTCATCCCCAATGTTTAATTTTAAATACTATGACTGAACTGTTAATTTTTTTTTAAAAATATTTATTTTATTTTTTATACATCGAGGATGGACATGAACATTGGTACAAATTCATCAAATCATGTTCATGTCAAATGAAAATGAAAATGAAAATGAAAAAAAACCCCACTCTCTCAGTCACAATCATGGGCAATCAACTGCATGCATTAAAGCCGAAAATCTGGTTGAATAATTATAAACAGCATCAAAACTCTTTCGCTGTCCCCATAATTGCAGGTCTATCTTCCCATTAATTGCTTGGGAAAACGACTATTGCTCCATACAAATTTTTTTTTTTCTTTTAATTTTTTAAATATTATTTATTACCTCTTTTTTAGAAGAATAATTAATTATTTTTTAATACTAATTTTCCTATTAAAAATTCTTCAAAGAAAAATAATAGATAATTTCAAAAAAAGAATTTAAGTAACATATATGAAAAAAATTTATAAAAAAATATGATTTATTTTAAATTTTTTGTTAGATTTTTTAAGTAATTAGATTATAAAAAAATAAAAAAATTTGAACCGACTCAAACAATTAAAATATATTCAATCACTCAAATATTTTAACAAAATTTTGAAAAAATATAACGACAAAGAGTTTTTTCGGGTATTAAAAGAAAAGTAGAAAAATAAATAATAATTAACCCAAGTATTAAGAAAAAAAAATACCAAACATTTACCCTATTATATATACTTGTTCTTGATGAAGATGATGATGTGAATAACAAAACCTCCGAAAAACAATTTCAATCTTTCGGGTAGTTGATGTGTTTTTAAGGAAAGCACATGCCTAAAAGTATATGAATTAATTCTCCTTTTCTTGTAATAATCATATAATATTTAAGTAATATAATATTTTTTAAATAATATTTTAAATTTTTTATCTTAAATTAATGTGTTAAGTAATTATTAGGTGGTGAAATAGAATAAATTTTAAAATTATCTATTATATTACTTTATTACTTAATGATTACTTGAGACCTCATTTAAGATAGAAAAATTTAGAATATTATTTGAAATATGTAATATTATTCATAATATTTAAGAATTTATTATGCAAGTTCTTATCTTTTTTTTTTTTTTTGGTGAGGGGTTTTGTTGTGCTAAATGTTGAATTCATAGAAGCGAAAGTTAATATCATTAAGTGCTATAATGTCAAAGCAAAAAGTAAAAAATAAAAGCCAAAATTTATATTATAAAGAGTCATAATATTAAAAGTGAAATTTAAAGAAATTGAAAGTCTAAAAATTCTTATTTTTTAAGGATTAAAAAAAAATTGTGGGTGTTGGGCGCCACAACCCCTTGAGCCTTTATTATAATTTTACTGCTAATTGTAACACAATTCAAAATTTTCCGTATATATTTTTTTAAATAATTTTTAGTTTTTTTTTTTTAAAGGAAGGATTACAATATTTATTATCATTTTCGCATCAGCTAAAGAGGAGGGAGTGTCGAACCCAAATAAAAATGTGAGACCTTGGGGGACTCCATGCTCAAATAATTTTTAGTTTTAATAATAAAAAAATTTCTTCCTAACAAATAGGAGTCGATTCAAACTTGCACTCTTAAAATAAAAGCGCAAGTTACCAACCATTCAAAAAGAAAAAAAAATATAATATATATTCAAGAATAAGAAGAAAGTTAAAAAAAAAAAAGTTATAAATAATCAACCGATCAAATAATTTTTTTCATTCCTGATTCCTAAAACATAATTTAATAGGAAGAAGGAATCTAGTCCAAATTTCATAAATGTTTTTTAATTTTGACCTTATTGTGTTGACAAAAATTGAAATAAGTGGTCTAGTTTTGTTGACTCTTGTAAACACTTTGTTATATATTTCATTCAAAACTGAGAAGAGATCGAATTTATTTTGATCATAATAAATTTGCAACGTTCATGAATTAAAAATTATGAATAATTATAAAAAAACAATTAAATTAATCACCAATTTGACTGCTATTCTCAAATTTAAAAAATGATTTAATAATCAAGTTTAATAATTTATTTATCTTTGTTGTCTATATATTATTGTCATTAGAGAGATTATTTTAGATTTTGTATTTAAAGTACACTTACAGAATCAAGCCATTTAATTTCGAAAATTAAACCTTCGCACAACTTAATTTACATCGAATCATTGTACTAGAAAGACGAAATTACCATTAAAGACAATACTTTCAGCACGCATTAACTTATAGATACGAGTGCATTGTGGTAATTTTATGGTTGAATTATCCATCAAAGTCACTTTTTTAACATGCTTTTTGTGACTGATTGCAATTTGAAACCTACTACAAGCACAATGCTAGTGAATGTCCTCTTCTTTTCTTTTCTTTTTTTTAATTTTTGTATAATTGAGTTGAAAATGAAATTCAATATATCCATCGGGGATGGGATGACTATGTTACTCTTATCCAAGGGTTGAGTTAAAAAAAAAAGATTATTGAGGGAAATTCTTTTATTTTGAAAAGATATGGTGGTAAGTTGTAAATAACCGGGGTAATTATACAAAATTTAAGGAGAGAAAAAAAATTAAAGTTATTTAAGGAAAAATAAGATTTCTTATAGGGCAATTGCCTATGTAGGATCCTTGTATATTCACCCCTCATTTTATCTATTATAATTATATAATTTTTTTATTAAAAAATTTTGCTACTTTGCCTCTTTTATTTTTCATATTAACTACTTATTTTTCTAATTTTTTATTATTTAATTACCTTTTTATTATGTGAGAATATATATTTTTTTAAGAGTACATTAGTCTTTTTATATGATTATTTTATATTTTTTAATTTAAACTCATTAAAATACTTTTAAAAGAAGTGCATTTTTGACTTTTTTAGTATATTTGTCTTTAGTCTATTTTGATTTTAATATTTTAATTTTTTTTTATCTTTTATTAAATTTTGGCTTTTACTATTTTGATTATTTTTCTAAATCTGCAAAAGTGTAATTATTAAGATTTTTGAAGCTTAAATATTATTCTTTTTAGATTTAGAATCCTTCCATAAACTAAGCTTTACTGAAATTTTTAAGAATCTTTGACACGTATTTTGTATTAAGTATAAGTAATTAAGATATATTATTTTACTATTTTTTTTTAATAATTATTAATCTTCACTAATCATAAATTAATAAAAAAAATTAAGTGAAATCTTAATTTAAGAGAAGATACGGACACATTTCTAAACCTGAAAAAATCTAAATATTGTTAGATTAAAAAAAATGAATTGTGTCATGTATTACTTTTAGTAAGCTTTAACATATATATCATATAAAACAATTAGATCAATGTCTTAAAACATATTAAATGAATATTGAAACCTAAAAGTTTTAAACAATAATGAGCTCATAGCCCTCTAATTAATACTAAATTTGATAAAGAAAAAATATTAAAATTTTATTTTTTTCAAAAACACATTATGAGTAAGAAATTTTTATTCATAATAAAAAAATTGTTTTATATTTTAATATAATTACTAAATTATTAAAAGTTTTATATTATTATGTTTAAATATTTAGGGGTACAAAATTACACATTAATTTTTATATTTCAATAACAAATTAAGGGTAACATAGTAAAATAACAAAAAAGTAATCCCTAACAAAATTTTCTAGTAATAAGGGGTAATTAGATAATATAAAATATTTTAAGAATAAGTGGTTAATATAAAACGCAACAGAAGAGGAAGTGACAACTTCTCTTTTTTTTTAAAAAAAAGAACGTATGAACCAAAAAATATTTTTCAAATGAGAATAAAATATATATGTCCGTTTCACCCAAAACTCTCTTTGTGATAATAATATTTGAGAATCATTGCAAAAACGGACAAATATATTTGAAGATTTAATGCTAAATTTCATTGAAGTGCCCTAAATTAATGGTGTAATTATACCTAAGTCCCTTTGTTTGAGAAATTAAGCAGAGATACCCAAATGAGAAATTTCAACTAACTAGAAAGAGATGGATGTCCACAATGAATTAATCTCGTAAATACTAGCATAAATTTTCAAAATGTGAATTTTGTCTATTTTTTAATTTTTCTTTTTCTATAAGGAAATTCTATCTATGGTAGGCCAAATAACATTGCTCTTTGAAAGCAAAGTTCAAAAAGAAAATTCTAAAATTCCCATCAACTCAAGTGCCATCAAAGTTTGATGAATATGATAGCTGGTAGTAGCAAAGCCATGTGCTGAAGCAATTCATTGTATCAATAATTTGTGATTAGAATTTCAACAGCATTAATAGGACTAGTGGAGGATAACAGAACATAGCTATCACATGAATAAGAGTGATCACAAGTCTTTTACAATCTAAAATATGAAACTTACTTCCTTTTTTATTATAATTATTTATTTTTATTATAATTAAATTTATCGATTTAATTTTTTTTAATGTATAACGAGAGTTTTTATATATAGAAATTCGTATAAAAGGAATCACTTATATAAATACACTTATTTCGAACACTCCATATTTGATTTTTCTTGATCATACTCTTTAACAAATGACTTCTTCAATCACAACAAACACTCCATCTTTTATTTTTCTTGATCCTACTCTTTAACAAATGACTTCTTCAATCACAATTGCAGCTGATAAATCTAAAATTTACTTATAATCATAAAATATAAAATTTATATCCCAAAAAGGATAGCCTAGTTGATTTTATAATATGAAACTTTGAAGGTTAGCATTTAGAATTGTAAATTTTGTAATAGAAATTCTTTATGTTATTCGAGGTGGATAGATCTATTATACATTGGGATGTATGGTATAATTCTCACTTTTTGATATATATATATATATATATTTATTTTTTTTTTGTTGTGTGCCCCAAATTTTACGTTATATTTTCCAGCTTATGAGTTACATCTTAAAACTACGAAAAACTTAGAACATGTAACAAAAAAAGACTCCAAATATGTAACAACAAATTGGATAATGTATCATTGTAGAATGACTTTTATCTCAAGTTCAAGGTTACAAAATTAGCCGGTTCTTTTTATTTTTGGGAAAAAGTTTGGTTTCAAACATATATTAATTATATAATTTATTATATTTTTTTGGTAATTCTTTAATTATATATCAATAGATTTTATAATGTATTTCTTAATTTATATTAATGATATAATATCTTAAAAAAACAGTTTTGCAAAATTTCTCAAACATTTATGTTAAATATATATATACGTGTGTGTGACCTAAGAATATTAATTAATTTAATTAGTGAAATTTTGTAAGTAAAAAATATAAAGAGATTAAAGTTTTACCCTTACAATAAATTTAGAAGGTATTTGATTTATATTTTATGTAATTAACAACAACAATAATAATAATAAAATAATAACGACGACGACGACGACTTTGGACATGGCTCCAACGCTGGGGCCTCTCTCTTAGAAATCAATTTAGTTTATGCAAAAAACATTGCATGTGATTGGACTAAGCTCACTCAAATACTTGGCCTAAAACATTGAAACACTCTCTTCAAAATTAATGAAATCTTGAGGAGAATATGAAGTTGACAAAATGAAAGGAAAAGGAAAAAAAAAGAATGAAAGAGAAAAATAAATTGTTTATTCAATTAAAAAAAAGTTACTGTTTTGGTTTATATAAGATCATTCTAAGAAAACAATAGATCAAGGGATAAAGAATAACGAATAATCAACTTTACTAAAAGTGCTTGAAATGTAAGTCATGAATTATTTCTTTTTCCTCTAACAATACTTCCCCAATTTCAGTAACACATACAAGCTGAGTTCTCAACTCCATTTCTGAATTTACATTACCATTATTCATCCTCCGCAAAGATGTCTGAATCCCAAGTGTGGAACATCCGCACAATTTATGATGTGAGAATATACATGACGTGTTGAATGCCTGGAATTAAGAAGAAAGAGTTCTTAATAGCAGAAATGGCTTGTAAAATTGAAATTACTAACAAAAGTATGAAAATAAAATTGGAGGATGAGCATGCATACAAGTGCACATGTGCAGGTAGGCATTTCAAAGATAACTCAATTTCGACCTTGCAAAAATTCATCACCAAAATAACGTTTCATAAACATAGCAATAACAAATAAGCTAACAAATGCAGGTTCAATCATGCATTTTTAAAGAATAAATGCCCTAAAGGTTTCAATCACATAATAATTCATGCCACTTTTTTAAAGAGCTCATAAAAGGATGGATATAGATCTTCCAATTACATGCCATGTGGCATGAATGAGACTATATATGGCGGCTCCAAAAACCATTTGACTACACACATTAGGTCACATCCTAAGGGCACGCTTGGATGTGACTGGACTGTACTAAGGATCTATCGTTCCAATTCTATTTAATCCGATGTTTGGGTAATTAGATGGGATATGATTAGTTGTCCCATCCTCCAAAATAAAATGTTCTATAGGGATTGATCTAAGGGCTCTCAAGTTTGTCTTCATTTTTCTCTTAAATATTCTGCAATCATTCTTCGATTGATGAGTCATAGAACCAACTTCATTTTCATAATTAAGGATTTAGGTTCCTCTCTTTTTTATTTTCCTCTTAAGTAGGAACTGATACATTGAGGAGACGTAACATGGCATGCATGAAAGCTCACACTGCCTTTAACAATAATGAACCCAAGACTTTTAAGTACGTCATACACAATATATGTTGACGTCTAGTCTAAGGCCATAGTTACATCCAACTGAAAAGATTTATAAACTGAACTAATTTATAAGACATTCTAATTTGTCCCCCAATAATACATATAAATGATAAAGGCATGTTTTTGGGAAAATGATGACAACTTGTTTCCAGCCAAACGTGAAAAATATAGATACAACATACACTAATGTATTTAAAATAAATCAACAAAATTACTTTAGCACAATATATCAAGCTTTCGACCATGAATATTGTTGGGGCAGTGTTAGCATTAACTCGCATCATATTTTTCCCAAAACATTAGACTCCATTTAAACCCAAAAAAAAAAAAAAACACTTAAGCACGGTCCAATCCGTCACAATGGGACAGTTAGTGTCATGAATATGAGACAAATTTGGAGGATAAGACTTCTACACCTCTCCATCTAAGTAACCCACAAATGGGACTAGATAGGATTGAGACAATAGTCTAGACCCATGGATAATCCCATCTCCAAACAGGCCTAAATGGGTACTTGCAACAAGAGAATACATCAATTTCAACAATTCTAGATGTCATATGATCATTAATTCTAGCTACCAACAATTAAATAGACCTTGATTATAGGATGAGAACTTCTATAATTCATACTTTCCAAACAATTCATCGAAATCATCTCATGAAAATGAGTAACTCTAGTCATAAAAGATGCAATTGAATTTTGAGCAACAGCTACAAACTCGATGGGACTCCCCAGCTGAAGAGTACCTAAAATACTTTTCCTTGTCTTTCACCTCCTTTTTGTCCAACAAGTAATATAAAACCTCTTTCTAAGAAGGCATTGGTAAATACAAGATACCCAATTCACCTCCAAGAACCACTGACAGGTAAACTCAGACTCAGTACACATCTTAGTGTAAAACAAAGTATTGCCTAACTAGTATAATGCTTCACCTACGCACACTAACAACAGTATGTTTAACAATGGATGGAATTAGTTATCAGCGAAAAGAAATTAATGAATGGAAGCATACTAGCTGCTGAATATAGAGGTGAAGGTTGGAAATAAAGGAATATACAAGTAATTTGAGACCAAGCAAAAAACTAGATGCAACAAACTAGGCTCAAGATGTCCTCCTATCAATACATAATAGCAGCAGAAATAAGAAAATGGGTTAACTCATTGTTATAACAGGTAATGATTAAATTCTTGTAACTAAAATTATGTTTTCATTATACCACAAATGCGAAAAGTAACATAAACAGAAAATATTCAAAGCTTTTATTAGGGATTACAAAATTTAGTTCTATGCTACACACCAAATCAATAACACGGACTTAGCATAAGGTTTTATTCGAATTTACTAAACATAGGATATAAGAAATTAATCACACAAGCAGAAAACATCAAACCACTTCATAGCTGGTAGCAAACAGCATTACATAGTAATAAAAGAATCAAGAGAGGAAAGATATCATACCTTTAGTATGCACAAAGAATTGTCTTGCAAGGCGTAAGTCCAATGTCCCATCAAAGATTCTGCTCCACTGGTTCAATATTGCTAGAATCCAAAGTTGAAAATTAAACCAACCCCACTAATAGCTCAGACCAAAATCTACGCAAATATCTACTTTAACCATTTTTATCACAGAATAATCAAGAGCCTCAACTAGTTTTCTCTTCCTTAATCTCAACTTTGGCAATAGCTGCCTTTTGTGCAGCTCTTCTTTTAGCTTGAATTTGGCGAATGTATTCAGTAACTACAACATGTAACTTCGGAGCAACCTTACTTGGTGAAGTGACATTAAGACCTGCCTTTTTCAGGGCTCTTGCAACATGCTTTTCGGCCTTCTGAAAATGAAGGGAGCATAGAGAAGGAATCGTAGACCTCAGAATCGGCTTCCCACAGAGAATAGGTCCTGTCTGCCCGCTGCACATTAAAAACCATAGCATTAGGAGATATATTATAGAAAGGAAAATATGATTTAGCATATATTTGTAGTTGCACCACAACAGCATGCCCTCGTATATATAAATCGGCACAGCCCAAGTATGTAGTACAACAACCAAGATAATTTGTATAGGGACAACACAGCTGACCAAATATGATGCCTAATGCAAACTACAGTCCTTGTCTGATACCATAATATGACAATTTACTAAGCTGATTACTAATGAGAACTGACTCTAGATTGTTTATTTGTAGCTCCCAAACTCTTTTTCATACTGTATGCAACAAGAGAAAGAAAGAGACCCAACTAAATATGTATTAAAGAATTGAAGAAACTCGATTCTGGTCTTTACACAGCTGTGTAAACAAAGAGTGTAATATCTCAAATTTACATAATGTAATGCGATCTTGTTCAAGGCTAGTCCATCGAAGTCTATGCCATTACATAAAATCATAAAAGCATAAAAGTAGAATGTCTATCAAAGACTCCAATAGAAGTCCTTGTACTCCACGCATTAAAGCTCCTTGAAATAAATTAACAGCTAAGTTAGGCAAGGCCTTGGCATTGGGTTTTCTTGCTACAGATGAGAGAGACGGAGATCTCAAGGATCAGACCATTATTCACTGATAGATGCAGTCTATTCTGCCGATTGGTAGCAGGTGCCCAAAGCAACCATTTGCATGTAATTGGAGACGTATGCATAATCAAATAATAATATATCAAGGGTAAATGGCCCAACAACAAACTAACGTCCAACAATTTCCAAAATACTTTACCCATTAAATTCTGTTTGTCTTAGATGAAACCAACAACTCACTCGAATAATCAGATGTTCTATCCAAAATCACACTCCTCACTACTAGATAATAATATAAGCTCAATAAATTTCAATTGCCTGCATCTACAATTGTTGGCAAAGCTTGAC
This sequence comes from Ailanthus altissimus, assembly GCA_946807835.1. Lineage (NCBI taxonomy): Eukaryota > Viridiplantae > Streptophyta > Magnoliopsida > Sapindales > Simaroubaceae > Ailanthus > Ailanthus altissimus. The sequence continues at coordinate 2,550,432 of OX327712.1, forward strand.
AACAATAACATACGTTGTGAACATAGTTATTCCATTCAAACATAAAAATAAAAGTTGGTAGAAGAAATAACAAACGGGAATAATGGGATAGGAAACCATTAGATTCAAAACTCAAAATTCAAAATTCAAAATTCAAATTTGTACTCTCTCAACTACTCTCAGCAATCCTACTTGTGAAACAGAACACTAACATAAAATCTCATGCTAACTTCATGAGATCAAACAAGGCATAACACAGCCAACATATACCAACATGGCTATATGAAGTTCCTATATTTCAAACCATCAAAAACATAACCATACAAGCAACTAAAACCAGCACTTGCATACTTACATTTGACGCCGAAATTATTAAAATTTAAGAGTTTTCTAGAAAGCTCTTAACTAAGTCCTATGAGCATACACATTTATGTAACACATGATTGCATGTCAAACAATCCACAACAAAGTAAGCAAAAGTACAGATTCACAGATGCAATTAACCCACTCTTAGATTCTAAAATTCAAAAAAAAAAAAAAAAGATGAAGAAGAAACAAAACAAAAAATAAATAAATAAATAAAACAGAAACTCCCCAGAATTCACTAGGCCACTCCATCAAAATATACCCTAAATCGAATATCTTACTTCCATTAGAGGGGTTCCTTTCTCTACTTAAATCCATACAAATCCAAACACCAAATTACCATGTCAAAGAAACAACAACAAACACAACGAAAAATGAACTCCAAATACTTAACATCAAGATACCATTAAAGAAACCAAAGACAACAACACAGAAAAAATAACGCAATTATATACCTTTTGATGACATAAGAGCAGCCCTTGTAAAGCTTCTGTTTCGAGTCGGACAAAATATGCGGATGACAAAACCTCGTCAACGCCATCGCCTTCGCTTTACACCCCGCCACCCCACACTTCTTCACCCCATCCTCTCCGGTCCCTTCTCTGCGTTTCGTACAATTACTATTACCCCCCTCCTCAAAATCCCTCTTTCCCACGTCATCACCATCATTATGATTATTATTATTATTAAAATCACTTAAATTACCATTATTATTATTGTTACTATTATCATTTATTTTTTTATTATCTTCTTTGTACGGGCTCATACCGTACATCCAGTAGTACTCTTTGTACTTGGCTCTCAGTTCCTCCATCAACACCCAGTAATGCGATTTGTACATCTTCGAAAGCCGCTTTACTCTTTGTAATCGTCGTTTCAGGACTTCGTAACGGGTCAGGTACTCCGCCGTCGACAGCTTCGACGCCGATGCCGACGAGTCGGCCCTGGCCTCGGCCACCGCACGATCAGCCGGTGGTACTGGTGCCGATGAATCGGGCATGGCGGAGTGTTCGGTCACCTAGTCAACGAGTCGTCGGCTGAGCGAAATTGATGATTTAGGGTTTTGAAAATTGAGAGAGAAATAGCTCGGAGTCGCTGAAATTTTTTTAAGGTTCTGTTTATTCGGTAGGAAAGTACCGATTTGGTTATTTGAGATTTTATCATTTAGATCCCTCAATTCTTATATTTTTATGACAATATTTGTATTATTTGTTAACGATTCGTCGAATATAAAGGGCAAAGAGCTTCTTTTTTTTGCTTTTTCAATTATAAATTTTCTCAATATTCCAGTTTTGTTGAAATTCATTTGAAGTGGGTTTAATATATAAAATTAAAATTCATAATAAATTTAGGACAAGTAAAAGTTTAATAAAAAATTATAAATAATTGTAACAAGTATCCGTAGATATTATTTTTTTTCTTAATTTTTTAAAAAAATACAATATGGTGTGTATTACATATTTAATGCACTAAGCATGTGTGTTAAGAGCGTATATTACGACTAGCATAAACTCTTAACAAGCATGTTAAACGTTAGGTGTTCAACATTGCGTGCTTAGCATGTGCTTCTAGTACGCTTGTTAAGTGCTAATAACGTTACACATTTAGTATGAACTCTTAGTATATATGTTAAGCATATTAGGTACACAATGTTGTACTTTTTTAGCATTCGCTCTTAGCATGCAGGCTAAGCGTTGCGCGCTTAGCATGCGTGCTAAGTGCTGTAGGCGGAAAATATTGTAAGCTTTTAGCGTTTGCTCCTAGCACATATGTTAAGCACTATGTACTCGTTATCAAACTCGCTTAAAATCTATAGATAACTCATTGAGAGTTTGGTAATTAGTACATATCGATTAGAATGGGTTTGGTATGAAAATTCAAAACTCGCAACGAATTTGAGAAGGATTTTGTATTTTATTTTAAAAATAGATGCGGATTCAAGTTTACTTCCTAGGTAAAGGTACTGGACTCTTTCAAGGAAGTCTTTTGATATGTATGCTTCTTTAGTAAAGGTACTAAACCTTTCCAAAGAAGTCTTTCAATGTATGTGCTTCCTTGGTAAATGTATTGGACCCTTCCAAGAAAGTCTTTCAATGAGTTCACTTCCTTAGTAAATATTTTGGATGCTTTCAAAGAAGTCTTTCAATATATGTGCTTCTTTGGTAAAGGTTATGGACCCTTCCAATGAAGTCTTTCAATGTGCGCGCTTCCCTGGTAAAGGTTCTGGACACTTCCAAGGAAATGTTTTAATGTGTATACTTCTTTAGTAAAGGTATTGAACCCTTCCAAAGTTGTCTTTCAATGTGTATAGTTCCTTGGTAAAGGTTCTAGACCTTTCAAGGAAGTCTTTCAATGTATGCACTTCCTTAATAAAGGTACCGGACGCTCCTAAAGGAGTCTTTCTTTTGTAAGAAGAATACAAATCTCTTGAATCGAAATATGTCTCATGATATGGAGATTTATATTTGGTTCCACTTGATTTCTTTAGGTTATACCTCAAATTTAAATTCAGCTAAGTGGTCATCCTTCATAAAAGCATTTATCTTACTTCTTAAAGATTAGCAATTGTTGGTGTTATGCCTTTGCTTAATATAGAAAAGCATTTATCTTACTTCTTAAAGATTAGCAATTGTTGGTGTTATGCCTTTGCTTAATATAGAAACCGCAATACTTAGTTTGGTCCCTTTAATCTTCTAGCGTTAGTATGAGCTTTGATATTTGAAGAGTCCAAAATCTTTGCCTAGAAGGAGTATTGATTGGGATTATAGGTTAATTGTCCAATTTAGTCACTTTTTAGTTCTATCATTTTCCATTATGAAAAGTTGTTTCTTATAATCTTTCCTCTGTGATAAACTTCCTTATTCTTGCATTACGATCAAGAAAGCTCAATTTTCTATAGTTGTAGTTATTTTGTCTTCTTCCTCTCTAATCTATTGTTCAAAATTTTTATTAATCACTTTGAAGAAAGCAATTTCTTTCTAACAAGATATCAATAATATAGAGTAGATGTCTTTACTATTTTTCGATAAGCCTAAGCTGACATCCCTGTGTCATAGCTTCCAAACTCACTGATTTTGTAATTCCTTGCTTCATTAGAAATAGGTCTAAATGAAAGTGTTCTATTTTACTAGGGTGTATGCATGTGTTCTGTGTTTATTATTAAAAAAAATATATACATCTCATACATAAATTAAGCACAATGAAAGAAGAAAATCTAATTCCCTAGCATAACAAACACATAAAATTTAAGTCTCATTACTGAAATAAAAATTAAATATTGAGAGTTCACCTTACAAACCTTTGAAATTATTATGAATTCCGCCTTAAACTGCACTCGTGAGCAATTTTAGAACTCAACGTAATGGGCTTGTGCCTCTAGAATAGCAGCCTTAATTTTGGTAGTGTGTTTAATACTTTAAACACTTTGGTTAACATTTAACCACTAATTTAACTCTTAAACTATTTAATTAGAGCAATAAAGTTGTTTTGGCTATTCAACTTTTGAACTACAAAAACCAAGCTTCAAGTGTTTCAATGGTCAGCCAAATGGATTAAAGAAGAAGATTAATAGTTGGCTAAACTTTTACAACTCTTGAAAGAAAGCCGAAACACTTTCTCTCTCAATTCTCACTTTTTGGTCGAGCAACACATGTACTTTACTAAATGAATTCAATTCATTTACTTATGCATTTATCAATTTTCCTCCAATTTGCAAGTCAAGACTCGCAGCCCCATCAAGCATGACATAGAATTCTTTGCCAATTTATCAGGTTTCCCATTTGTTAATACAAACAAATAAAACATGTGCCATGTTTTACTATACCGAACCAATACTTTAGCAAATTGAAAAATAATGTTTTCTTTTCATTTGTTTAATATCCCTCTCATCTTTGGTCAATTTGTATGCCCTCACCAAGCATTGCAACACTTGCATAAATATCTCTTCATCTCCTTTTATTTTAATAAGGTTTGACTAATGAAAATTAATTAAAAAACTAAACATTTTTGCATTTAATTAATTGTCTTTGCTTGTCACACAAAAAGGGTCATTTGTTCATTTCTAAGTCAAACATCCGAGGGTTTAAATTGTGTCACTTGTCATCATCTTATTAATCAACAACTTTTGTTAACTAATTAGTGTACTTAACTCTTTAAGTCTTGATAAGTGCATATCCTGAAAGAATATAAAGCAAATATCTGGTTTGATAGAATTTATTGGATTGAACTTCAATCTAGCGTGCTGCCCTAGTGTATAACGAGTACACTTCATATTGTGAGACTCCCTAGGTCTACACCCGATTTACTAAATAGAACTCTTTCAAGAGTTCGTGAACGATGCCCCACATATACGTCACGAATATTACAAATTAACGTGTTAGACCATACAAGTTGATGTTATAATGTATTCGTATAATCCCTCTATCATCTATATCCTGAAAGAGTGAGGATATAGATCATCATTGTTAAATCTCTATATGCTCATCCGTGAACTTATCTTTAGATTTGTATCTCGATAAATAATATACATAAATACTTTTGCAATATTTTAACCCAGTGAAAAACTCTTTTTTCGAGTTTGCTACTTATGACCATAATACTTTCTTAGACACAATCTTAGAGCATTCGGATATACAACTTACCTATGTGAGCTAAAGGATTCGATATATATGCACATCAAACCATACCCAGTGACACGCAGTTGTCAAACCATGAAAGGTTTTTAACATTTGATAAGTGTATTTTATATATGATATTATACCCCTCTTAATTTGATAACTGTTCATTTTGAATGTGAATTTATGGCTTTTTATGTATATTAATTTCATTTTGTAGGTTTCAAGTTAATAGAGTTATTTGGGATGAAAATTCAAAGAAAACAAGCAAAAGACCAAAATACTACAGTGCAATGAACAGTGTTTGGTGAATAGTGCATGTGCTACAGTACCGCTATAGTGTTTGGCGCCCAGGCACCAAAACGGGCAGAATGCTTGACGCCTAAGCGCCACCACCTGTTTTAAGCCCTCATTTCTTACCCTAATTTGAAATCTATAAATACTAATTTTCATACAATCAAAAAAAGGCACGAAAATTGAAAACAATAAGAAGATTTGAGCTCAATTTTGAAGAGAAGAAATGATGTCTCCAAGGTTTCTTGAGCATCATTGAAGACATTTGAAGGATTGAAACCTTAGAGACATCCCCAAATTTGATTTTTCCTTTCTTCATTTTTTTTTTTGTATTTTCTCTTTTGTTTAAATTTTCAGCTTTGAATAATGTTTATACATGTTTGTATCTATGGATTTCTAGATAATTTTAGTTATGGTTAGATTTGTATGTGATTAAACTTGAATTCTAAAGCTTAATATAGTTTTATTTATATTATGTTTAGATGATTTAGTTTATTTTTGTTTGATTCATTTATGTTTCTGTATGCTTAATGCTTTCAATTGATTGAAAAATGAATTGGTTGTTGTGGATTTATGGATTGATGCTTGAGAGAGCTTGACTCATTTATTAGATTTGGAAGAAACATAGCCTTAAGTTGTTATTAAGTTGAGAGGCTAATAACCCTTAGGTAATTACCATAGTTTTCTCAAGGATTGCATGTTGTGCACACCAAGTGTTTGATAAAATGTATGAGAACATTTGGGGTGAATCATTATGCGTAGGAATTTATTTGACGCTCGGGAGAGGTAATAAAATTAATCATTGGGTAATCAATTTAAAGGTTGCGTAATAAATGTATAGGTAAATACGTTAGATAGGGATATCAACTTTAATATGTATACATAATATCTCATTTGTCACTCGGGAGAGGGAATGAGATTAGTCTTAAGCCTTTGATTAATGAATTGAATGAACTGCTAAATAGAAAGAACATAGGAAGAATAGAATGAAATCAATACTCTAGGATTCCATATGTATAGAATTCACTATATTGCAAGATTATCATTTTGTTGTTAGATTATATGTTCTAGGCCTTGATGGAACTCTATTGAATAATATGTGTTGATGTTGTTTTGTAATTAATGACTATTTTATGTTATTTATTTATATTTTTTATGTGCTTCATGATTCTAATTGCATTGAAAAATAAATTGGATGATTTAAACATTTGAATTATATGCTTGGAAAAGTTTAATACATATGCTAGTTGTAAAAAGTATTGCTTTGAGTTTGTTGAGTTGCGAGACTAATGAACTTAGGGTAATCGTGTAAGGGTAGCTTAATACGTGTATGTGTAACGGGTTAGATAGAGATATCAACTTAGTTGTATATGCATAGTATCTCATTCAGTACTCAAGAGAGGGAATGAAATTAATCATACATCCTGGACAAATGAATGTATAAAATTAGTTTTTGATCACTAATGACAAAAACAATAGGAACAATAGAGGGAAATCAAGTCCCTAGAACCTCATTACCATAGATCTCTCATATCTTTATTTTACCAAGTATTTAGTTTTAAGCTTTCTTTAATTCAATAAATCAACTTACCATTTATATTAGCCTATATAAAGTTAGGTTGCCAACATCATAGTACTTACCATTAATTTAGCACACAATCCTCCTGGAAACGATACTCACTCATCACTTTATTACTTGCTTATGACCCGTGCACTTACGATTACAAATTCGCGTGTGTATAATTTTACGAACAACATCCATAGAATAAAGTATGGTAGATTACTCACAAGCCCACTGTGGCACTCAGGTCAAAGGACCACGAATACTACTCAACTCGAGAGGACTTGCCATTGACGACTTCATGGGATGTCTATTAGAGGTTCTCATGAGTCTATTCAGTACCCATTTTTCACTGAATACCCGTATGTCTATACGAGCTTCCACTAAGCTCATGGTCTACTAAGATTAACCATATGGACCATTTATATATAGACATATACTGATCTATATAAAATGGTTTTATCAATAAACCAACACTGTAAAATAGATCAAGAACATAATGTTTAAGAATAGACTGCATAATGGCATTTTCTAGCATTATTTGTAACTCTTTGCAACTATGTCATTATAAATATATTCTTAAGTCTTTGTCTCATTTCAGACAAGACACTAACTCCTTAGATTTCATTGACTTTTATAACCTACTAACTCTTAACCGTGTTAACTCTTAATATTTATAACTTTCAGCGTTGCTAACTCTTAGCACTGATCTAAATTCTTTTAAACCATATTTGAACTCCTTTAAATCGTACAATGTCTAAAACATAACAAGCAACTTACCATTTAATAAATAAAATTAGTGATTTAATGAAATATCTATTGTATCAATATTAAAGTAAAATATTCATACAAAGTAAGATGGCACGTGAGTATAAATCCTAACAAACTCCCACTTGCTAAAATAAAATTCGTAATTTTTATCTAATACCCATCGACTCTGTGTTTCTCAAACACCTTAGGAGTTAAGACTTTAGTCAATGATTCCACTACATTATTTACAGAGTCAACTCTACAAATTATAACATATTTTCTAGCCAAGATCTTTCTAACTATATGGTATTTTTACACCACATGTTTTGATCTCTAGTGTGCTCTTGGCTTATATAATGGCCCCGTTATTATTGTAAAATAATAGGATAAGAGCCATCAAACTTGGACTAGTCCTAACTTGGCAACAAACTTAAGTATCCACACTACTTCTGAGGTGGCAATGTATTCTGTCTCTGTAATAGAATCAACTGTGGACGCCCTATTTAGTGCTCTCCAACTCACTGCAGCACCGTTGAGAATGAAGACATACCTAGATCTAGACTTTTCATTATATGAATTATACTGAAAGTCTGAATCTATGTATCCTCTGACTTGTAAGTCACTATCTCTATATATTATAAACTTGTCTTTTGTACCCTTAAAGTATTTAAGGACATGTTTCACTACCATTCAATGGTTGTCACTTGGATCAAATTGATAATGGCTCAAAACACTTACAGCCATGCTGATGTCAGGTCTCGTACATATCATGGCATACATCAAGATTCCAACAGCTAATACATATAGAATGTTAGACATTCTAACTCTTTTATCTTCCTTCTGAGGATACATCTTTCTTGAAAGATGAACGCTATGTCTAAAAGGTACATTAGTTATCTTACATTTAATGAAACTGTACCTTTCCAAGACACTGTCTATTTACGATGATTGGGGGAGTCTTGTAAGCTTCCTAACTCTATCTCTATAAAGTAATATACCAAGTATATAAAAAACTTTTCTCAAATCCTTCATAGAGCAGTTCTTACTTAGATAGCTCTTGACTAACTTTAATATGCCGATATCATTCCCAATGATCAGTATGTCATCTACAAAGAGAACCAAAAAGACTATCATACTTTCACTAACCTTTCTAACATACAAGTTTCGTCTTTATTTTAGATAAAACCAGACTTTCTAATTAGCTCATCAAAATAAAGATTTCAACTTCGAGAGGCCTGCTTAAGTTCATAAATAAAGTTCTTCAATTTGCACACTAGACTAGAGGCTAGGCTATATGTAAAACCTTCAGGCTATTCTATGTATATCTCTTTCTTGAGATATCCATTTAGGAAAGCCGTCTTTACATCCACCTTCTATATCTCAAAATCATGATATGCAATAATTGCCAACAAAATTCGAATTGATTTAAGCATCATTACTGGTGCAAAGGTTTTCTCATAAATTGATCCCAAATTGTTGAGCATAACTTTTTGCTACTAGTTGGGCTTTACCACCTTCCCATTAGGCCCACGCTTCTGCTTATAAATTCATTTACAACCAATATGAGCTATTTTTATAGGAAGCTTAACTAAGTTCCAGACTTGATTATGATGCATTGAGTCAATTTCAAATTTTATGATATCTTGCCATTTGTTTTAGTCAATGTCCAACATTACCTCTCTATAGGTCAAAGAAACATTTTCTTCAACTAAGAAAACCACAAGGGCACATTCAAGCATCTAACCATACCTAACAGATGGCCTTGACATCTTTTTTGACCTACGTGAAAAGTGTGTCAAAGGTATTCCACTCGATTGAGCCTATGGTTCTATTATCGATTTATTTTTATTCTGATTGACTTCATCAAGTATAACCTGTCTAAAATCCTCACGATCTATAAGAAACTTTTCTCTAAGAAAGTGGCATAATAATAAACTAACACATGTTGTTCCTCTAGATCATAGAACTTGTATCTTATTGAATTCTTAGGATACTTAATGAATCAGTACTTGTACCCCATAGGTGTAAGTTTATCCTATTACGTAACCCTTACGTAAGCAAGATAGCCCTAAATTTTAACATACTTAAAAATCGGCTTCTTTTCTTTTCATATCTCATGCAGAGTGTTCGAAATGGCTTTTGATAAAACTCTGTTCAATATTTGATCAGTAGTTTCTAGAGCATAACCCCACAGATATTTCAGATGATCGGTGAAGCTCGTTATCGATTAGACCATATCCAATAAAGTTCGATTTCTTTTATTCAAAACACCATTGTGTTACGGAATACCTAGAGGACTATATCGAACAAAAATCTTATTCTCTTTCAAATAATCTAAAAATTCACTGCTCATATACTCATCGCCTTGATTCAATTAAAGGCATTTGATATATATGTTAGTTTATTTCTCTATCTCAAGTTGAAACTCTTTGAGCTTTTCAAATTTTTCTGAATTATGTTTCATAAGAAACACGTATCTGTATCGTGATAGATCATCAATAAAGGCTACAAAGTATCGATACCTACCCATTGCAGCGTGATTCATTGGATTGCATGCATCACTATTTTCAATAAATTAGTGGCACGGTGTCCAACACAGTAAAGGGAGATTTGGTCATCTTCCCTTGAATACAAGATTCACAAACTAGATAAGGCTCTATGGTCAGATTAGGTATCTGACCATCTTTAACTAAACGGGATATGTGTCTCACACCTATATGACCTAATCTCATATGCTACAATTCTGTTTCATTTAATGTTCCCGAGCTACTACTAGCATTAACCTGTACATTCATGACATTTTCTATTATATTCACTATATAATGCCCATTAACTAACTGATATTCAACTAACAAAACATCATGCATATCATATAAACATAATGAACTATTCCTAATAAGCATATGATACCCTTCACTGTCAAGTGCAGGAAGAGCTATAATTTGTTTAATTATACTAGACACATAATAACAATTATACAATACAATAATTCAATTATAAGGCAAAAGTAAATCAAGATATCCTATAGCTTCGGCCTATAGAAAATCACCATTTTTTACATGAAGCTATAGTTCTCTAGACTGTAGCAATCTAACTTCCCTTAGACCCTATAGCACATTACAGATGTGAAAATGATAAGCAGTATCTAATACCCAGCTAGAACTAGCATCAAATGCTAAAGAAATGTCAATAATAAGTAACATATACCTAAAGGAGTCTTCTTCATAGTGGCAAGGTACCTCATGCAGTTAAGCTTCCAGTGCTCATCCCCACTACAATGGAAACATTTTATTTTACTTTATTCTTCTCTTGTGGCTTAGATATGGGTCACTTCTAAGACCCATGTTGGGTGTTTACTTCACTTTCTTTTTCTTCTTCCCTTTGGACTTTCTAAAAGCCTTCTAGGTAAAAGATGAAGCACCCTGAACATAGAAGGTCGTGCCCCTATTTGTTCATGTCCTAATGCGCTGTCTTAAGCATGTTATGAAGCAATATAAGTAGGGGGTCTATTCTTGCATGTTAAAGTTCATGATGAACCATATGAATGACCGTGGAAGTGTCCCCTAATAAATTGTTCAATACTATATCCATCATCTCTAACCTCTCCATATATCTAATAATTTTAAGGATATAGGGACTCATAGGACTACTCTTAAAGAGTCTAGCCTGAAAGAGCGATTTAACAACCTAGTATATCTTGACCTAAGGTCTGTCTCCAAATAGTTCTTTCAGGTGGAGTATGATACTGCTAGCACTATTCATATGGACATGCTCTCTCTACACCTCATAGACATTAAGATAAGGATGTGAGATTTGACTTTCAAATCATCATCCAACCATCAATTGCTAATAAATAACATTTTCGATTATAGGTATAATAATTATATATTTTTTATCCTTCCACTGCTTTAATTAATCCCTTTAATCTCTTAAATAGGATAACGAGAGTTTAAACTCTTTAAACCATACAGCAGGAAGTAGAACCCATTAGCATTTTACTCCTGCCTTACACTGTAATGATTTTAGCCTTTGTAAACCCAAAAGGTAGACAATTTTTTGTCAATTGCATCTCATGCAACTCTTACTACTGATCCTAAATACACCTTTTTCGCACACTGTATCGATATAGGATAAGTGTATTCTAGATTAACTTGTCAATAATCAAATATATGTTATCAATACTATCCACATACTATAGCAATCTAGAGCAATACTTCTGTATATATTTGCCTCATCTCATGTTTAACTAGTATAGCCTAAATCACACCAACCAATCCCTCACACTATAGTGATATTGGAAAAGATTGGTATGACCTATCTCACACCATATTGATAAGACGAACTATTGTACAACATTATCTTATAATGAAATACTATTCAGTCTAAATAAGAGAAATTTTTGAACACGTATCTCTATCTCACGATGAGGTGATTTTTAATCAGTCATTTATTTTGTGCAAGCACAACTAACCTCCACCAGTAGGGATCTCATTGTGGTTAGCATAAATAAATGATCCCAATTTATAATGCAGTTTAATTACTCTTATTATTGCATAAATAAACCCCACATGTGTATTTTAAACTCTTTAAAATTTACGGCATTGGGGCTTGTACACCCCAATACTCTACAACTGCTGACTTCCCTACCACAGTGCCAAATTTAACTACCACGGTGTCTGAGTCACTAACTTCCCGATTTTGCACTGTCAACTCTTGAAATAAATCACCTATAGCCCTGAGAAATCCCAAACAAAACAATAATCAATCTAATCACCTAAACAACACACAAATATGCTCTGATACCATCTAGAAGTATACTATTTTACTAGGCTACATGCATATGTTATGTGTTTATTATAACAAAATGTATGCATCTCATGCATAAAATAAGCACAGTGGAAGAAGAAAATCTAATTCCTTAGTACAACAAACACATAACATTTAAGTCTCATTACTCTAATGAAAATTAAAAATCAAGAGTTCACCTTACAAGCATTTGGAATTATTGCGAAGTCCATTTTGAACTGCACTCATGAGTAATTCTAGAACTCAATGCAGTGGGCTTCAGCCTCTAGAATAGTAGCCTTAATTCTAACAGTGTGTTTAATACTTTAAACACGTTGGTTAACACTTAACCACTAGTTTAAGTCTTAAACTATTTAATTAAAGCAATGAAGTTGTTTTGCTTGTTCAACTTTTGAACTACAAAAACCAAGCGTCAAGTGTTTTGATGGTCGGCCAAATAGATTGGAGAAGAAGATGAATAGTGGGCTACACTTTTGCAACCCTTGAAAGAAAGACAAAACACTTTTTCTCTCAATTCTCACTTTTTGGTCGAGCAACACATGCACTTTACAAAATGAATTCAATTCATTTACTTATGCATTTGTCAATTTCTCTCCAATTTGCAAGTCAAGGCTCATGGCCCCACCAAGCATGGCATACAATTCTTTGCCAATTTATCATATTTCCCATTTGTTAATACAAACAAATAAAATATTCACCATGTTTTACTATGCCAAGCCAATACTTTATCAAATTGAAAAAAATATTTTCTTTTCATTTGTTTAATATCTTTCTCATCTTTTGGTCAATTTGTGTGCCCCTACCAAGTATTGCAATACTTGCATAAATATCTCTTTGTCCCCTTTCATTTTAATAATTATTTGACTAATGAAAATTAATTAACAAACTAAACATTTTTGTATTTAACTAATTGTCTTTGCTTGTTACACAAGCAAGGTCATTTTGGTCATTTTTAAGTTAAACATCCGAGGGTCCAAACTGTATCAATCATCATTATCTTATTGATCAACAACTCTTGTTAACCAATTAGTATACTTAACTCTTAAGTGTTGACAAATGCACTTTCTGAAGGAACGTGAAACAAATATCTGGTTTACTAAAATTTACTGAATTGAACTTTTTAATCCAACGCACTATCCCAGTATACAACGAGTACACTTTATATTGCAGGACTCCCTAGGTCCACACTCGATTTGTTAAATGAAATTCATTTATGAGTCTGTGAATGATTCCCCATGCATACGCCACGGATATTACAAATCAACATATTAGACCATACAAGTTGAGGTTATAATGTATATGCATAATCCTTCTATCATATATATCCTCGAAGAGCGTGGATATAGATCATCACTGTTAAATTTTCATATGCTCATCCATGCACTTATCTCTAAATTCGTATCTTGATAAATAATCTTTCCCAAAATTTCCTGCTATGGCTACAAGACTTTCTAAGATAAATAATCTCGGAGCTTCCAGATGTACAACTCACCCATGTGAGATGATGGATCCTATATTAATGCACACCAAACTCCATAAGTATCAAATCATACCTAGCGACATGCAATGGCCATACTATATGTGAGAATATTGATTAAAAATCATCAGAATATGATTTGGGGTTCAAGCCAAGTGCGTAGGGTGCGTAAGGATCGAAGACGGACCCGAAAAGAGGCAAATAATGAAGAAGGGCGCACCGAGCGCAAGCGCCGCGGCGCTCAGAATAGAACCTGAGCGCCGCAGCCCTGAGCAGAAGCGCGCCAGCACCGCGACGACGAGAACCCAGCGCCGGTGATGGGAACAGTATCCCAAAATAATGAAACTTCCTTATTTCGTCTCCCACTTGCTTCAGGACTCCCTAATACGACTCCCACACATATAAGGAAAACCTAGGATGTCCCAAGGCCTATATAAGGCTATCAATTGGCTTGTAAACATATCTTTATGATCAAGTTAGAGATTTTTGTGATCTTGACAATCTTTGTGATCAAAATATAGATCTTTATGATCAAGTTAAAGATCTTTGTAATCAAAATATAGATCTTTATGATCAAGTTAGAGATCTTTGGGATCAAAATATAGATCTTTGTGATCAAGTAAGAGATCTTTATGATCTTGACAATCTTTGTGATAAACAAGAGATCTTAGTGGTTCTTTGTGAGAGAAAATCCCTAGAGTGAGAAAGAGAGTTTTCTTTGTGATCTTTCTTGTAAAAGGCATACTTTGTAAAGTGCCTTGTGATTCATAATAAGAGAAGAGTGTGATCCTGATCCGTCGTGGATGTAGGCAAGTTGCCGAACCACGTAATTCTTTGTGTGTTCTTCTTCTACCCCTTTCTCTTTTATTTCTTAATAACTTGTTCTGCATTATTATATTACTTGGGTGAATTGTTTAGCTTGTTTGTGTGCTTCCGCTTCAACAAAATGGTATCAGAGCTTTGGTTTTAAGCAAACATGGCCACACCCAAGTATGAGGTAGAGAAATTCAATCGTACGAATGACTTCAATTTATGGAAGATGAAGGTTAGGGCGTTATTGGTGAACTAAAGGCTTGGTTCGGCATTAGAGGAGACTGCAGCTCCATCTAGTGATGAAGAGAAAATGTCAGAGTCATCTAGAGCTGAGGCAGAAAGAAGGAACATTCAAGAAAGAGCTCATAGCACAATCATTCTGTCATTGAGCGATGAAGTATTAAGGGAAGTAGCAGGTGAGACGACGGCAATAGGTCTTTGGAGGAAGCTTGACTCTCTTTATGTGAGGAAATCATTGGCCAACAGATTACATATAAAGAAGAAGCTATATCAACTGTCCATGTCAGAGGGGACGCCGATGAAAGATCATATAGACGCCTTCAATAAGATCATCCTTGATCTTGAGTCTATCAACATCAAGATAGAAGATGGAGATAGAGCAATTATCCTGCTGAGTTCACTCCCCAAGAGCTATGAGAGGTTTGTTGATACGCTACTCTACGGTAGAGAGAGTTTAACGATGAGTGATGTGAAATCATCATTAAACTTAAAGTTATTAGAAAAGCAGACCGAGGGCAATGCAAAAAGTTTATCTGTAAGAGGAAGACCTTCATATAGAGATGGGGAGAAAAAGAGCTCAAGGTCGAAGTCTAGGACTCCTAGGAAGTGCTATTGCTGCAAGAAAGAGGGGCACTTCATAAAAGACTGTCCTGATAAGAGAGCACAAGACAGAAGAAAGCGGATGCTGCGCTTGCCTATGATGATAGCTATGACAGCGCAGAGACACTCATCGCTACTGATGGTATGAACTCTGAACAATGGGTTTTAGATTCTGGTTGTACTTTTCACATGTGCCCGCACAAGTCTTGGTTTACAAATTTCCAGCCCATTAGTGGTGGTAAGGTGCTAATTGGTAATGACGTTGTGTATCAGATGATGAGAATTGGTAGTGTTAAGCTTAGACTGCATGATGGGCGAGTGAGAACGTTGACAGATGTTAGGTATGTTCCTGACTTGAAGAGAAATTTGATCTCACTGGAGACTTTAGACCAGAATGGGTGTTCCATTAGGATCGACAGAGGGATTTTAAGAGTTTTGAAAGGTTCTGTGGTGGTGATGAGAGGAGAGAAGCGCAAAGGTGTTTATGTGCTTAAGAGTGAAGTCGTGAGCGATTCTGCACTATTCTCTGTAGATGATGAGAGTATGCAAATCAAGTTGTAGCATCTTAGACTGGCACACCTAGGCGAGAGAAACCTAAAGGAGTTATATAGTCAAAAGGCATTTGGAGAGGATAAGTTCCAGCCCTTAGAATTTTGTGAGCATTGTGTGCTAGGGAAAGCACATAGAGTGAGGTTTAGTACCGGCGAGCACAAGACTAAGGGGACTCTTGACTACATACACTCGAATCTTTGGGGACCAGCTCAGACAGCTACTCGTGGTAGTGCCAGGTATTTTTTCAGCTTGATCGATGACTATTCGAGGAAGCTGTGGGTCTATGTGTTGAAGAGCAAGGATCAAGTATTTGATGTGTTCAAGACTTGGAACGCTCTTGTTGAGAATCAAACTGGCAAAAGAGTGAAGAGGTTGAGAACTGCAAAGGCCTCAAATTTTGTAACAAAGAGTTTGATAGGTTTTGTGCCAAGCATGGGATTGCAAGGCATAGAACGGTAAAATCAACACCGCAGCAGAATGGGGTAGTTGAGAGGATGAACAGGACTCTACTTGAAAGGGTTAGATGTATGCTTACCAATGCAAAGATGTCCAAGACATTCTGGGGAGAAGCTATAGTGACTGCAGCTTACTTGATTAATAGAAGTCCTTCCTCAGCAATTGACTTCAAGACGCCAGAAAAGAAATGGTCTGGCAATTCTCCAAAGTATGACCACCTCAAAATATTTGGTTGCCCTGCCTTTGTACATGTTAAGGAGGGAAAGTTGGAACCTAGAGCTATCAAATGGGTATTCATAGGATATCCCGAATGAGTAAAAGGATACAAGGTGTGGTGTAAAAACTTAACACCACCAAGGAGTATCATAAGCCGTGATGTGACATTCGATGAGATGACGATGCTAAAAACCTCCCAAGAAGATGAGAAAGAAGAACCCGTGACCAAGGAAGACTCATCACCCAAGTCAATAGAAGTTGAAGTAGCACCTGAAAATAGATCTGATATGCCCTCAGATCAACACTTCAACAAGGAGATCCTTGAAGATGAACCAAGAATACTGGCGAGTTCCTCCAAGTCTACCCAAAAAAAGACTAGAACTCCAGAGTTGGAACTTAAAGAGTACCAGCTTGCTAGAGATAGGCTAAGGAGAACGATTAACCCACCAGTCAGGTATGCACAAGTAGACTTAGTTGCTCATGCTTTTAATTCTGCTTACACTCTTGAGTATGATGAGCCTAGGACATATGGTGAGGCTATGAAGAGTGAAAACAAGAAAGAATGGCAACAGGCCATGGAAGAAGAAATTTGTTCTCTTAGGAAGAACAATACCTGGAAGTTGGTGGAGAGACCTTAAAAGAAGCTAGTCGGGTGTAAGTGGGTGTATAAGGTGAAGGAAGGGATACCGGGTGTTGTGTGATTTCTATAACACAAACTAACGCAAGTGCACGTATCGCAACAAGTAATAAAGTGATAAGTAGAGTGTCGATCCCACGGGGAATTGTTATTACTTGCTAAGTACTAAAATTATGTTCTCCTATTCTTATTAAAGCTATTGGCAATTTAATGGTTTTAATATCTAAACTAACTAAACAAGAAATAATAATAATTACAAGAATTGAGCAAGGAGAACAATTGTGATAGCACAAATACTCAGATGCCTAGGATTACAATAATCCCTCAATACTTCACTTGAATCCAACTACTCCCCTTAGAACTATCAATATGAATGTCAACCAAGAACTCTAATATCCTCACAAGCCTCTTTTGCAGGTCAAGTGAGTATATCTCATTCAATTAACTATCTATATGTCTATGATAATCAAATTGAAATAAGATTCATTAAGTTCAAATTCTCTAAATGGTCATATATGCCTATGAGTATATGTCTATCTCATATGAAACTCATGCTTTTACACCATGATCATACATCAATTTATCCATGGCCAACACAAAATTTCCTTTGTCAAGTTCATTAAGGTTCCCTAATCAATCTAATACATTTTCATGTAATTAGAAGCATTTAGCATAGAACAAATTGAACAATTCCATACCAATATGATAAATAAGGGAAAATAATCAATCCAAGCTACATATTGAGTTCACATTGTAATCCTAGCAATAAAACTTAGTTCATAATTGAAAATATAAGTTTAGAGCATCTAACAACATCATTATACATGTTGGAATCAACAACAAATACGAATTTGAAGAGAAGAAGAAATTTCCCTTGATGCAATGGTGATGTTCTTCCTCTAAAATGCAGAAATTCTTCTTCTTCCCCTTGATTTTTGCCTCTTGTTGTTGATTCTTGCTTCCAAGACCCAAATGAAGTGTTTATTTTCGTGCTCTCAACTGCCCCTTTTGCTCCTCTCCCCCCTTTGGCTAAACAATGGGTGTTTATATAGGTAGGGTTGCAAAAAGAGGACAAAAAAGCCCTTAAGAAGTGCCCAGAAATCAGCGCCGCGGCGCTGCGATTCAATGCCGCGGCGCTCACTTTCTGCAATTGGCGCCGCGGCGCTGAAATCCAGCGCTGCGGCGCTGCACTGTTGCTACAGTGGTACTGTAGCAGTACTGTAGCTACAGTGTTACTGTAGCAACAGTGCCTCCATTCGTATTTTTATCTCTAATGCTCCGATTTGCGTCCGTTTTCCGGTATTTTTGCTCCGATAATGCTTCAACCTATAAAACAACATTAATATGCATAAATAGCCCAATTATTGAGATAAATTGAACAAATATCAAGTTAGGAAGATAAAATAGTTTATACAATTACGCCTTATCACCGGGGATTGAGCTTACGAGATTCAAGGCTAGGTTAGTAGCACAAGGTTTTGCTCAGAGAGAAGGAGTCAATTTTCATGAGATATTCTCTCCAGTTGTCAAGCACACATCTATTAGGATTTTAGTAGCCATATGTGCAAACCTTGATTTACATCTAGAGCAGATGGATGTAAAGACAGCTTTTCTACATGGAGAGCTTGAAGAAACAATATACATGGCACAGCCGCAAGGGTTCAAGGAGCCCAGAAAAGAAGATCATGCTTGTTTACTAAAGAAGTCATTGTACGGGTTAAAGCAATCACCTAGACAGTGGTATAAGAGATTTGATGAGTTTATGATGGCATGTGGTTTTAGCAGGAGCAAGTATGACGGATGCGTGTATTTCAAGAACATAAGTTGTGGGATGATGTATTTGCTTCTATACGTCGATGATATGTTGATTGCGTGCAAGAACATGGAAGAAATACAAAAGCTCAAGAAGCAGTTGAGTGGAGAGTTTGAAATGTAGAATTTGGGAGCAGCAAAGAGAATTTTGGGTATGTATATTGTGAGGGAAAGAAGAGATGTTATCTTATTGTCCCAACAGTGATATATAGTCAAAATTTTTAAAAATTTTGGTATGTCAAACGCAAAGGCTGTCTCTACTTCTTTGGCTATGCATTTCAGACTTTCAGCAGCACAGTCGCCAACATCCGATGAAGAGAAACTGCAAATGAGTAAATACCATATGCAAGCGCTGAGGGGAGTATCATGTATGCAATGGTTTGCACAAGACCAGACATAGCACAGGCTGTGAGTATGGTGAGTAGATATATGGCGAATCCAAGAAAAGATCACTGGCTTGCAGTAAAGTGGATTCTAAGATATCTCAAAGGAACGTTAAATCACGGGCTAGTGTATAAGAGTGATGAGGACAACAATGAAATGGTAAAAGGGTACGTAGACTCAGATTATGCAGGTGATCTTGACAAAAGAATATCGTTAACGGGTTACGTATTCACAGTGTTTGGGTGTAGTGTGTGTTGGAGATCAGTTCTACAACACGTGGTTGTACTATCTGCCACAGAGGCAGAGTACATAGCTGTTGGAGAAGCTATCAAGGAGGCCGTATGGTTAAAAGGCATATGCGCAGACGTATTGGCTAGTAAAGATGTGAACACTAGTGTGTATTGTGATAGCCAGAGTGCCATACACCTAAGCAAGCATCAAGTGTTCCATGAGAGGTCGAAGAACATTGATGTAAGGCTCCATTACATTCGTGAGATTGTCCAAAGTGAAGTTAGTCTAACAAAGATAGAGTCATCTAAAAATCCTGTTGATATGTTGACTAAGCCACTACCCTCGGTTAAGTTCATCCTATGCAAGGACTTAACTGGAGTCACTACTTTGTGACGGTGACCGAAGATGCGAAAATGAGAGATCGAGTTACTTTGTGGATGATTTTGAATCAAGGAGAGGATTTGTGAGAATATTGATTAAAAATCATCAGAATATTATTTGGGGTTCAAGCCAAGTACGTAGGGTGCGCAAAGATTGAAGACGGATGCGAAATGAGGCAAAAAATGAAGAAGGGCGCACTAAGCGCAGGCGCTGCAACTACCAGGCGTGGGCGCCGCAGCGCCCAAAACAGAACCTGAGCGCCGCAGCGCCAGGATGCCAGCGCCGTAGCACTGAGCAGAAGTGCGCCAGCGCCGCGGCGACGAGAGCCCAGCGCCGCAGCGCTGGTGACGGGAACAGTATCCCAAAATAAGGAAACTTCTTTATTTCATCTCTCACTTGCTTCAGGACTCCTTAATACGACTCCCACACGTATAGGAAAAACCTAGGACGTCTCAAGACCTATATAAAAGCTATCAATTAGCTTGTAAACATATCTTTGTGATCTTGACAATCTTTGTGATTAAAATATAGATCTTTATGATCAAGTTAGAGATCTTTGTGATCAAAATATAGATCTTTGTGATCAAGTAAGAGATCTTTGTGATCTTGACAATCTTTGTGATAAACAAGAGATTTTAGTGGTTCTTTGTGAGAGAAAATCCTTAAAGTGAGAGAGAGAGTTTTTTTTTGTTATCTTTCTTGTGAAAGGCATACTTTGTGAAGTGCCTTGTGATTCATAATAAGAGAAGAGTATGATCTTAATCCACCGTGGACGTAGACAAGTTACCGAACCACGTAATTCTTTGTGTGTTCTTCTTCTACCCCTTTCTCTATTTATTTCTTAAGTAACTTGTTCTGCATTATTATATTGCTTGGGTGAATTTTTTCTTGTTTGTGTGCTTCCGCTTCAACACTATAAAATGTTTTTAACATCCGTGGAACCAAAGTATGATGGATCACTCACAAGCCTATTGTGGTTCTTAAGCCAAAGAACTACGAATACTACTCAAATCGAGAGGATCTGGCATTGACGACTTCATAGGATGTCTATTAGAGGTCCTCGTGAGTCTGTTCAGTGCTCAGTCCTCACTGAATACCCATATACATATACAAGCTTTTACTAAGCTCATGGTCTGCTAAGACTAACTATTTGGGCCATGCCGATATAAACATACATTGATCTATATAAAATAATATTTTTGATAGACCCATATCGATAAAATAGATCAAGAAGATAAATTTTGAGAATATACTGCATAATGACATTTTCTAGAATTATTTGTAACTCTTTACAACTATGTCATTACTAATATATTCTCAAGTCTTTATCCTATTTCAGACAAGACTTTAAGTCCTTAGATTTTGTTGCCTATTATAACGTGTAACTCTTAACAGTTCCAACTCTTAATATGTACAACTCTCAGTGTTGCTAACTCTTAGCACTGATCTAAACTCCGTTAGACCACATCTAAACTCTTTCAGATCAAATGATGTCTAAAATATGACAAGAAACTTATGATTTAATAAATGTAATTAACGATTTAATAAAATACTATTGTATAAATATTAAAATAAAATATTCATACAAAATTAGATGTCACGTGAGCATAATTCCCAACACTCATATCATCTTATTTTTCTTTTTGTTTTGAATATAAGGTTTCGGAACAAAGCTTAGGCAGGACCTTTCAAACTAGATGAGAAAACATGCATTTTAAAGGCCCACCATAGGAGCGCATGATCATCTTTAAGTTGTAATGAAATATATGTTCTTCTAGGTCTCCAGTTCTATCGAACATATGGAAATCAAGTATTAAACTTGTCTGGTCTTTCAGCTGTCCTTATGGCTATGGTGAAAGGATCTTGATTTACCTTTCGCTAGGACTACTATTGACGAACACTTTAAAATACATATATGTTAAGAGGTTCAATCATCATTTTACATTTAAAATACTATTAATTTCAGCATTTTTATAGTTTTAAACTAAAAATAAAGTGTTGTCCTTAATTTGTGATTAATTGACATTTTTGTGTAGTAAAATAGTCATAACTGTTGTTCTAAACTCTTAGCTAAAGCTAAGAGTGAAACACTTAATGAAATTGTAGTTTTATTTCTTTGATCCAACTTTTGTGTTTCAATGTTTATAATTTTTTTCAAATGTTTTGATTTATCATTTGTGAAAATTGTTATGGTTTTATTAAAGTCTTGATTTATTATAGACTAAGGGCATAATGAATGTTGGAAAGATCTTACATATATCAACAACTTATTTTTACAAATTATATTTTCAAACAATTGGAAAACTCTTTTCAAATGAGTAAAGAGGATCAAAGATCTCTACTACAATCCAAATAAGTGTAGACCTCTAATGCCTTAGTGTTCTTTTAATTAATTTTTTAATTTACATTCGGTAATCTTTTCTTTTAAAATCAACCAACATTCTTTCATCCTCGGATACAACATTTCATCACTCTTAAACATTCCCCCAATAACCTTTGTTCTTGGTGATCACTCTCTGTGGATACAAAACTTTGACTCACGAGTTAAATACTATAGTTAAGATAACCTACATTTTGATAAAAAAATATTTGAGTTATAGCAAGTTTTTGGCATTGTTGCCAAGGAGTGAAATTAATTAAAATAATCGATTTTGTTTTTATGGAAGGCTAAGCCTCCTACCTTACTTTACTTTAATTTTATTTATTTATTTTACTATGATTGATTTTACTTGACCACCTACCTTTTGTTTACTAACCTTTTATATTTCTAATCTAATATTAACTAATCTAACTTTTACTTACTTCTCTAACCTTTATTTTATTGTTAGCTTTTCATATAATTTGCTTTTATATTTTTTTTCCTTTCTCTTATTTATAGCATTTGTTATTATTGCATTTTATTTTATTTTTTTATATGAGTGGCTGGTTTTGAGATCCTACATGTCATCATTTGGTGAAAAGTAATTTCAAAACTCTCTTTGATAGTTTATTTGATTCTCTTTCATCTTCTCATTCTTCATCAAACACACCATATCTAATAATGAAAGTTTTCACGAAGATCATGTTAATGTATCCATGCAACGTGAATTTCTAAAGAAATTTTTTTCAACATATAAAACCAATGCTTTGAAAAGATAAATTCAAATTTTTTTTTTAAAAGAAAAAATGAAACATACTTTCAATGTTATGAAAGATTCAAAGATTTATTAAATTCTTGTCTACGTCATGGTTTTCAAAAATGCCGAACAATTAGTTTTTTCTATGATGATTTAATTCTTCAAATAAAATAATTCATAGAAACCACGTGTAATGGAGAATTTCTAAGATAAAGATCCAGATTAGGCATTCAATCATTTGGATCACTTATCAAAAAATTCTCAAAATTGGCAAAATCACTAGTTCTACCAATTCAATTAGATCTAATCTTACAAGTTCTAGTGGAGAAAAATATCAATTGAGTTAAGAACATGATCTAAGTGCTAGGGTAACTAGTTTGGCTAGGAAAGTGAAAACCATGGAAATGAGAAAACTAAAAGAGACCAAATCCATCATTACTAAAAAAGTTTGTGGTATTTGTGACATTCTTAGCCATCCCACAAATGAGTGCCCAAACCTTGCGATCTTTAAAGAAGCCATGCATAAGCAAGTGAATGCCACAGACTATTCTAAAAAACCTTTCACATCCTATTACTCCAACACCTACAATCTAAATTGTTGAAATCATCCTAATTTCAATAGGAGAAATGATAACAATGTCTAAACACAACCTCAATAGAAGCCTTCAAATCCTCTTTTATATCAACCACTAAACATAAAAACCCTTGAGGAGACATTGCAAGCATTCCATGTGAGAGAAATTAAGATTTAATGATCAGACTTCAGGGGCTATTAATGAGAGCAAGAGTACATTTTTCAATCTAACATCTTTTGTGCAAAATAAAAAAATGGTAAGTTTTCTTCTCAACCTAAACCCAACCCCTTGAGTCAATTCAATGGAAATAAATCTTATGACAAAAACAAACCACTTGGAGATAACAATGCCATCACAACACTTCATAGTGGTAAGGTTATTGATAAAACTCTTCCTTCAAAAAAAGATAAACATAAACCACCCGAAGTAGAAAATGAAAAGAAAAAAAAAAGTTAAAGTCTTTTGAGAGAAAAGAGTGTCCAATTCTTGACCCATTTTCTCAAAGATTAAAACCCATTGAAAAGTTGAACTTAAATTCTAACATCTATGAACTTTTCAAGTAAGACAAAATAAATATTCATTTGTTGGATATAATAAATCAAGTACTTTCTTATGTCAAATTTTTGAAAGATTTGTTCACGGTCAAAAGCTTAAATGTTCGGAAAAAAATATTTTTGATCGAAAGTGTAATTTCAATCATTCAATAAAACACTCATTTAAAATACAAGAATCCTGGGTGTCCAACCATTTCTTGTGTGATTGGTAATTTTAGGATTGATCGTGCATTGCTTGATTTAGGAGCTGGTATTAATCTATTACCTTACACTGTTTATGAGCAATTAAGACTTGGTGAGCTCAAACCTACTCTAATAACTCTTTAACTCTCTTATAGAAGTATGAAAGTTCTAAAATGAGTAATGGAAGATGTGCTTGTTCAAATTTATAAATTTTATTTTCCTGTTGATTTTATTGTTTTAGACACACATCTTGTTTTGAACTTGAATGCTCAAATTTTAGTTATTCTAGGTCTTCTATTCCTTGCAACTTCTAATGTTTTGATTAATTGTAAAAATGATTTGTTAAAACTATCATTTAATATTTTCCTCCACTAGAACTTGTAAGATTAGATCTAATTGAATTGGTAGAACTGGTGATTTTGCCAATTTTGAGAATTTTCCGATAAGTGATCCAAATGATTGAATGCCTAATCTAGATCTTTATCTTAAATTCTCCATTACACATGGTTTCTATGAATTATTTTATCTGAGGAATTAAATCATCATAGAAAAAGCTAATTGTTTGCCATTTTTCAAAACCATGACGTAGACAAGAATTTAATAAATCTTTGAATCTTTCCTAACATTGAAAGTATGTTTCATTTTTCTATTTAAAAAAAAAATTGAATTTATCTTTTCAAAGCATTGGTTTTATATGTTGAAAAAAATTTCTTTAGAAATTTACATTGCATGGGTACATTAACATGATCTTTATGAAGACTTTCATTAACATTTGAAAAGATAACTTATGAACTGAATGTGTTTAATATTTCCAAGCAATTTTGAGATGATGATAATATGCATAAACTTGATCTAATTGAAGAACTAATACATGATGAATTTAATGTCTATTCTTTTGATTATGATTATAAAATAGAAAACAACTTTGAAACTCATTCTTCTTCATAGGTTTTTGGAATAGACAAGTAGAGACCAAGAGTTGAGGAATTACCACCAAATACAAAAGATACCTTGCAATCAAATGTGCAACCACCAAAATCTGAGTTGAAGACATTGCTATCTCATCTCAAGTATTCATTTTTGGGTGAAAATGAAACTTTTCCAATAATCATCTCATCTAAGTTGAATTCACTCCAAGAAGGTAAGTTACTTGACACTTTGAAATTACACAAATATACATTAGGATGGACCATTGCTGATATTAAAGTAATTAACTCTTTAATATGCACACAAAATATTTATTTAGAGGATAATGTCAAACCCTCTAGAGAGATACAACGAAGGCTCAATTCTAAAATGAAAGAAGTGATAAGAAATAAGGTCCTTAAGTTTTTAGATGTATGAATCATTTAACCTATTTTTGACAGTAAATGGGTAAGTCTTACTCAAGTTGTATCTAAGAAATCTAGAGTAACTGTAATAAAAAATAAAAATAATTAATTAATTCCAACTAGAACCATTACTAGTTGGCACATGTACATTGACTATAGGAAGTTAAATTTGATTACTAGGAAAGATCACTTCCCTTCACCTTTCATGGACCAAATTTTAGAAAACATGATGGGCATGAATTTTATTGTTTCTTATATGGGTATTCTGGGTACAACTAAATTGAAATTGCACTTGGATCAAGAAAAAACTACTTTTACATGTCTTTTTGAAACATTTGCATACAAAAAAATGTCTTTTGGTTTATGCAATGCACCTGCCACATTCAAATATGCATGCTCGGTATTTTTAATGACATAGTAAAATGTTTTCTTGAAGTATTCATGCATGATATTTCTATTTTTGATAATTCATTTGATGATTACTTATTGATGTCATTTTAATCTCCAAAACTTGATAGTTGCTTAAATTAGATAAGAATATATGTTTTTTAATATGCATTAATATTATTTAATAGGTTCCAAGTCAATGGAGCTATTTGGAGTGAAAAACTAAAGAGAATGCATAAAAATATCAAAATGCTACAGTAACTACTTCAGTAGGCATAAACAGTAATATCTACAATGCCACACCATAGCGCTAAAAAATCTAGGACGTGACATTGCGGTGCCAAAAACTTAAGGCCGCAGTGAGGGAATAGTTAAAATAAATAGTAATTACTATTTTAGAACTGTTTCCATGAACAGTACCTCCACTAGCACCAATTTTCTAACACTATAGCACCAATTCTGACATAATCTTGACACTGCAGTACCAATTGATAAAATAAAATTCAATTTTGCCTTAATTTTGGACCTATAAAAAGATAACTAAATGTTTTATTTAAAGATGAGAGGAGAGCACAAAATAGAGAGAGAAAACTAAGGTTTTTAGTGAGAGAAACACAATTGAAGCTTGGATTGTAGGAGACCATTGGAGATTGAAGGCTTCCAAGGACTTCTCTAACTAGTTTCCTCTTTCTTTCTATCTCATTTACATTTATTTTTAAGTTTATATTTGTAATTTATGTTGTTTGAACATGATTACTTTTGTGAACATTTGAATTAATGTAATTGAATATTTCACTATGGATAGCTATTATATTTCTAAGGCTTCATAGAATTCTATTGAATACTATGTTTTGATGTTGTGATGTGATTAATGACTATTTTATGTTTATTTATTTATGCTTTTTATGCGTTTAATACTTCTAAATTGATTGAGAAATTGATTAGATGTTTTAAATGATTAGGTTATGTACTTGAGAAAGTTTAATCTATGTGTTGAGTTCAAAAAGCATAACTTTGCCTTTATTAAGTTGGGAGACTAATAGATTTAGAGTAATCATTTAAAATTAGATTAATGCATGTATGTATAACGAGTTAAATAAGGATACCAACTTAGGTGTACATACATAGGGTCTCATTCGACACTCGGGAGAGGTAATGAAATTAGACTTAAATTCTTGATTAATGAATACATAAAATTAATTGTTAATCGCTAATAATAAAGAACATAAGAATAATAGAGTGAAATCAAGTCCCTAGAACCTATTAGCATATAACTCTCACATCTTTAATTTACAAAATTATTTATTTTAAGCATTTTCAATTACATAATTTAACTTAGCCTTTAGATTAGCCTAGATAACGTTAAGTTGTCAATACCGTAGTACTTAGTATTAATTTAGTATACCAATTCTCATGGGACAATACTCACTCATTATTTTATTAATTAATCATGACCTGTGCACTTATGATTACAATTTATGTATGTATAATTTCATAAACACTTATCAAATTTGTAGAAAATCCTTATTAGATGTAAAGAAAAGAATCTTGTGCTTAATTAGGAAAACAATGTTATTTTATGGTCGATCATAGTATTGTGGTAGGTCATATTATTTCATCTAAGGGTACAGAAGTGGATAAGACCAAAATTGATTTAACTAATCTTCCTTCCCCCGCGTATGTAAAATATGTTAGGTCATTCTAAGACATGCTAGTTTTTATAGAATGTCCATTAAAGATTTTAGTGTTATATCTAGACTATTGTGTACCTTTTATCAAAAGACACTCTTTATGAATAAACTGCGGCTTGTCAAGAAGCATTTGATAAACATAAAAATATGTTAACTTCTACTCTTATTATTCAACCTCTTGATTGGTTTTTACATTTTAAAATCATGTGTGATGCTAGTGATTATGCAATCGAAGCTGTTTTAGGGCAAAGAAAAGATAAGAAACCCTATGTCATATATTATGCAAGTAAAACATTTGATAGTGCTCAAATGAATTATTCCACAATTGAAAAAGAATTACTTGCAATAGTATTTTCTTTAGAAAAAATTAAGATCTTATATTATTGGTTCACCCATTTTTGTATTTAGTGATCATGCAGCTTTGAAGTAAATTCTTTCAAAGAATGATGCTAAGCCTAGAATGATTAGATAGATTCTTCTCCTCAAAGAATTCAACATCACAATTAATAATTAAAACAATAGTTGAAAATATTGTGCCTGATCACTTGTCTAAACTTAATTATGATGAATCTTTTAAATCTTTGCCAATCAATGATATATTTCCATATGAACAACGTTTTGGTATTATTAATTTACTTTAATTTGTTGACATTGCTAATTTTCTTATTACAGAAAAAATTCCATCTCAATGGCAAGCCCAAGATAAAAGGAAATTTTTATGTGAGGTACGCAATTATTTTTAGGATGATCTATATCTCTTCAAATATTATCCTAATTAAATCATAAAAACAATATGTGCCTGATAATGAAATTCATGATGTCATTTTCTTTTTTCATTAAAAAGCTTGTGGCGGTCATTTTTCTTCAAAGAAAACTATAGCAAAAATTTTGTAATATGGACTTTATTGACTCACTTTATTTAAAGATACACATGCATTTTGTAAAACGTATAAAAATTGTCAAAAATTAGGATCCATTTTAAAATAAAACATGATGCCTTTGAACCCTATTCTTATTATTGAAATTTTTTTTCGCTGGGGGGTAGATTTCATAGGACCATTTTCACCATCCTTTGGCTTTATGTATGTCATAGTCCCAATAGATTATGCTTCAAAATGTTTGAGGCAAATCCATCTCAAAACAATGACCACAAAACGGTAATAAAACTTTTAAAAGAAAATATTTGGAGTCTATTTAGAATACCATGAGCCATTATAAATGATGAGGGTAAGCATTTTTGTAACAAGCCATTTAAAACATTAATGAGAAAATATAGAATTACTCACAAATTTTCCACCCCTTATTACTCTTAAATAAGCAAATAAGTTAAACTAGCTAATAGGGAGATAAAACAAATTTTAGAGAAAATCGTAGACCCAAAGCAAATATTGGTCTTTAAATCCTAACAATACACTTTGGGCTTATCAAACTGCTTTTAAAACTTCACTGGGTATGTCTTCTTATAGGTTAGTTTATGGAAAATCTTGTCACTTGCCTGTGAAACTTAAGCATAAAACCTATTGGGCCATTAAAACTTTTAACTCAAAATTTAATGTTACTGGATAGATACGTAAATTACAAATAAATGAACTTGAAGAGTTTAGAAATTATGCATATGAGAATTCAAAATTTTATAAATCTAAAACTAAAGTTTTTCATGATAAAAATTTCTAAGAAAGACATTTGAAGTTGGTCATAAGGTTTTATTTTATAATTTTCAACTTTACATATTCCTTCAAAATTTCAAGTCAAGATGGAATGGCCTTTTTGTTATGAAACATATGTACCCTTATGGAGCTATTGACATTAAAAATCCTAAAAATGGTAATATGTTTAAAGTAAATGGGCAAAGACTCAAACTATTTCTAGAAAGCCAAGTTTTCCAAGAAGAAATGTTGTCCTAATCTAATCATTGTTATGAGACCAATTAATTTTTGTTGTACATATTTATATAAACTTTTTCTTCTTCTAACTTTATTTATTTTTCCATACTTACAAGTTAGTTTAAGTATCTTTGTGTTTTTAGTCTTGTTTTGTACCTGGTTAAGTGGCGAATAACGGTACTCTGTGACATGTCAAGTCATTTAATTACTTTTCATAATTACTGATACAAAGAAAAAGTATTATCTATGTTTCTCTCATTTCTCTAATAAAAATGGATGACATTCTGTTGAATTTGAAAACAAAAATTCTTATTGTCTCGAAAATGCCTTAAAGAAAATTTACCAAGCCTGATATGAAAGATTACGATTGTTAATATTATGAACATACCTATTAATGTACGTTGGTTGATTGAAGCCAATGTCTGATTGGTAGGTAAGATTTTGAATTCATTAATTACCTATATGCCAGATTTAGGTAAAAGCTCTTTTGCAAAAAAATGAAGAGCAAAAAGATTAGGTATTTGTTACAAGTGTGCATGTACGACTTGTAACATAAAATGCTGCACTTCAGGAACAGTGTCTATAAATTGCGAATATAAAATTAGATTCATTATGGATGGCTTGAGTAAGGAGTCTTTGGATGATATCTTAATGACTCTTGAGATGCATTCCAGTGGATATGTGTTTATTGTCATTCGTGATCTATAAAAAATATTCCTAAAGGAACATGACCGGTACAGTCTCAGGAATTTGACTCTAAAAGATCATGTTTGCCAATTTATAAGAAAATTAGATGAGAAGCCTATCTCTGACCTATAAAGGGTATTTAAATTGATTCTAGATATAAAACTAAAGGAAGATGTGAGCTACAATCACAATTACCTATACATATGCACGCTAGATGTTCTTTTTGAAAAATTTGCATTTTAATTTTCTTTACTGACAACAACCAACTACACATATAGACTTTACATTGCAAAACCTTTTTTTTTATTTTATAAAAATATTGCTTCACTTCTGCATCTTTATACAAACTCAAAATCAATCAAAGTTTATAATAAGTGCAATAATGGTAGAAATCTCAGGTCGTAGATTCAAAAATATTTATGCCTTTTATGGATCCAATCTTGGAAGAACTTGAAAGTATGTAGAAGCAGCAAAAATTCTTGGTAAAGTATTAGCTTAGCAAAATATGCATTTAATTTATAGGGGGGTGTCATAGGTTAATGGGGAGTATGGCGAAAGCTGCACAAAATAAAGGCAATCGAATTTTTGGTATCATCCTAAAACTTCTAGCAATTGGGATGTTGTATGAAAAACAGTTAGAGATAAGCTACAAGTCTCATCTATGCATTAGCGAATGGCTCTGATGCTTGGGCATTCAAATGCCTTCATAGCTCTTGGAACTTTGGAAAAAAAATTTCAAATTGCCTCATGGGCATAATTACAAATTCACCAAAAATCCATTGGTTTGTTAAATGTTAATGATTTTTATAATGAGTTGTTGTCATTTCTTGATTATGCTGTGAAAAAATAATTAATTTCACTTTTAGTTAGATGGATCCTTATTTTTGTTTCAACTGTTGATAAGTTGATTGATCAAATGCATGCTTTTGTCCATTTATCTGATCCAACATTGCGTAAGATTTGTCTACTAATGACAGTGAGAAGAAACACAAGATAGATTTGAGTCTCTATCTGTATCTTCTCTACTTTTATATTCTTACAACTTTTTATTTTCATTAGAATGACTTGTTTTATTTTATTACAGATTTTCATTCCAATAAAAGTTGTTCCAAGTGATATCTTCTATACTCTACTCTTTCTATATTTTAATATTAATGACAATGTTTCAATCTAGTTGGGGGAGGGATAATTTATATAGAACGTTAGTGTTAATTTTTGTTATCATTATGTTATTAAAAAAAATTGACGTCTGGCATCATGAATAACATAAGTAAATGGTTCATTTTTAAACTCTTGAGATGCATTCTAACCTATTTGTTATTATTTTTATTTTTATTTTTGCATTTCATGCATATGTGTTCTTACTAATTCTTGCATAAATAAGTTTGATTTTCTATTAAGGTATGATTTCAAAATTGTTGGTTTTAGTCACTTTTCTATCTAGGTTACTAAAGAGTGACTTCTGAAATCATTTCTTGAGCAAAATACTAAGCCTTGTGGTAAGATGGTTGATTCAATGTATATAGCCAAGAGATTTCCTATGCTTAAGTATATATCTTTTTAATCTCACATATCTTTTTGTGAGTGAGTAGAAAGGCTAGAGAAAACAGCTTAAGAACTTTCATTGATCTTTTGAATTGATTAATTTTTATTTAAAGTGATATTATTCAAATATAGAAATGATTTGGTTGACTAACTGAAGGATGACTTGAATTTGTTAAATGTATTTTGGTGAGAAGTAATTCTTATTTTGTAATATTTCTTTATGTTCTTCATATTGTAAAAAAGAAAAAGAGTCACTTCAGTTCAATAAAGTATTTGTTCAATTTTAGAAGATAAAAATGTTTAAAAAATCCAAAAAACCTAAGAAATGTCAATTTATTTTAATAAAGTCTTTGTCTTCAAAGACAAAAGTCTTTAGAAAGTAGTTTTTCTTACCAGGCTCTATTTGTAATATTCATGATTAAAGTCTTAAAAACTAGCACATGGCAAGAATGGTGTAACTTTTCTTATCTTTAGATTAATGTTAGTTTGTTTGTCTGTCTTTAAATGTGCATTTTCTTGAGCGTTTATCTATTTTTCAACTCTATAAATGAAATCTTAACCCTTTAAACAATTATTCACTAGTGAGAATATGAAATTGAGGCTTTTACTTGAAGAAAATTTTCAAAGCTATATATATTATGGTAATAAGGTTTTGACTTAGTTCACACAAGCACAATTTTGAAAGTTATAATTGAAATAACTTTGATAACAATTGTGATCTTGGATTGACATTTTATTTAAAATACAAAAATAGTTGTTCTTAATTTATTTACGCTTGAATTGCTAAAGACTAGCCATAAGCTGATTGGAGGCTATGATGAACACTTAAAAATGAGTATTTATGAAGAGCTTTAATCATCATTTTATATTTAGAATACTACTAATTTCAGCATTTTGGTAGTTTTAAATCAGAAATAAAGTATTGTCCTTAATTTGTGATTAATGAATATTTTTATGCATGTCTAGTAAAATGAACATAACTCTCAATTTAAAATTCAAAATGAAGAAATTCTTAAACTTAGAGAAGAATGACTTAATCTTACATAAAGTTGATGAACAACCAAAAGCCCTAATCCAACATATTATGGACCAAAGTTAGGACACTGCAAGCTACGCTCAGCCTAGCCCACCTTCTTTATTTGGACCGTATCTCACAAAATTCATATCCAATTAGTATGATTCTAGAAGTTACGAAAAGATACATCTAATTATCTATAACTCTTCTGCTGATCACAAGTTCCAATTCGGTCGGCTTTATGGTCAAATAGGCATTGCAAATTTGGTGAATGATTTAGTAGCTAATAATGTGGAAGATTTAGTCAAATTAGAATAATTCCCTTATATTCTTATTTAAGAACACCATTGGCTGAAGAGGGGCATCTCTCTTCTATCATTTTATAATTAATAGTTAACTTTTTATTGTATTTTATTTTCTCAAGTTATGTTGTTCTAATCTCCTAGCTAAGGCTAGAAGTGAAACACTTAATGGAATTGTAGTTTTATTTTTTTAATCCAAATTTTGTGTGTCAATGTTTATTGTTGTTTTTAAATGTTTTGATTTATCATTTGTAAAAATTGTTATGGTTTTATTGAAACCTTGATTCATCGTAAACAAAGGGCACAATGAATGCTTGAAAAGATCTTCTATATATCAACAACTTATTTTTATAAATGGTGCTTTTAAACAATTAGAAAGCCTTTTTCAAATGAGCTAGAAGGATCAAAGATCTTTACTGCAATCTAAATAAGTGTGTATCTCTAATGCTTTAGTGTTCTTTTAATTAATATCTTAATTTACATTCGAAAATCTTTTCATTTAAAATCAACCAACATTCTTTCATCCATAGATATAAAACTTCATTACTTTAAACATTCCTACCATAACCTTTGCTCTTTGTGATCACTCTCTGTGGATACGAAACTCAAATTCACAAGTTAAATACTATAATTAAAATGACCTACAATTGGGTAAAATAATATTTGAGTTGTAGCAACTATATCCATAAAGGATCTTATCTTATGCATCTTTGCATACAATTCTCCTACCTCCTTAAAGATGTATGCTTTCAAATTTTCTCTGCCTAATTATTCGGGTATATCAGGAGTAGGTTCCCTAACTTTATTTTTGACGCAATTCTTAAGAATCTTGTTAGGAACCTTCACCTTTAAGGTTTGTTTGGGCCTCCTATCTTGTGGTGGTTCTTCTTCCAAGTCATTGTCTTGATCCGGGCCTCAACCATCATCATCACTTTATCTCTCAGCTCTAAGTCTTCTTCAATAATCCTCTACTCATTTTATTAGCTTGTTGAATAGGTTGATTATATATGCAGGAATGTCATTCCTGAGAGCTACTAGTTCAGAAGCACTAATGCCTCTATTGTCGGTGTTATCTGGGTTAGACGTATGGTTTTTTCCTAGGTTAGACTTATTTCTTAATGAGGTTTTTGTTTATGAATACATAAATTTGAATCCCCATCAAATTATGAATTAGTGCATGTATTTAAGCAAACTTAAGTAATTACAAATTAAAATCCGTATAAAACAAGGGAGAAGGATTTAAAGAGAATTCTTCTTCATACATAATAATAATTAAACAATTAAAATTTGAATAGGATTCAAAATTTAATATGTTTCCACCTCTCCATAAAGCCTATGGCTTGTTTGTGGGACTTATAAGTTGGCGAACCCAATTACCTAACAAGATAGATCTAAAATTTGGATTTCTTTATTAAACTAAGCACGAGCTGGTTGGGCCTACAAATAATGGACCAATAAAATTATAACAAAAAATAAGACATGGAATGATGAATGAACATATTGTCATTCTAGTAGCCTTAATTTTTTTAATTAATTATTCATTTATTTAATAACATAAATATGTTGTAAATAAAAAGTGGGAACTAAAGATATCTTTAGATACTAAGAAAAATTATGAAAAGTATGAAAGAAATTATGGAAGTATTTAGAATTGAATTAATTATAAGAGGCATGTACACATTTATAGGCAAATGAGGGGGTGGAATTCACCAAAATGCCTCTCCCCCACCGCCTCATACAAATTGCCTTACAACACTTCCCTTAAATTCCACCATTTTAGTTGTATTTTTCATTTACCAAGGAAAAACTCAATGGGACAAAAAACTAAGTAAAAATAAATACAACATTATAATGTACAGTAGTAGTAAACATGCTTCAAGATTACCTCATTAAAAATCTTGCAAGTAGAACCTAGCGAGATAAAATATGGTCGAAGGAAAAAATAGCACATTGTACATTTGTAATTAATGTGATTCTTCTTCTAGAATAATTTTCTCCCCCTGATTAATTGCTCTTCTTCAAAGTAACATCCATTAATTTGACAAATTTGCTGAGCTGACGCATACCAACTTTGTGAACTAATTTCTCAAAATTTGACTTTGACAGAGATTTAGTGAACAGATTTGCAAAATAGTCGGTGGAGCGTATCTGTTTAACATCAATCTTCTTACTTTATTGCAACTCGTGAGAGTAAAAGAATTTTGGATAAATATGTTTTGTTCTATCTTCTTTTATGTATCCACATCTAACTTGAGCAATACAAGCAGCATTGTCTTTATATATTATAGTTAGAATATTTGTTATAGAAGGTAGACTATATGTACTTTGGATGTGATGAATGATAGATCGCAGCCATATACATTCCCTGCCTACTTCATGTAGTGTTAAAATCTTAGAGTGATTTGAGGAAGTAGTAATAAAAGTTTGCTTTGTAGATAGCCATGAGATTGTTGTATTATTGTAAGTAAAAATATATCTCATTTACAAGCGAGCTTTATGGGGATCAGATAGGTACCCAGCATCTACATAACCAACTAGACCTAAACTTTTTATAGGTTCATTGAAATAAAATAGTCTCAAATCTATCGTTCTGCGAAGGTAATAAAATATATGTTTAACACCATTCCAATGACGTCGTATTAGTGCAAAACTAAATCTTGCTAATAAGTTTACGACAAAAGCTATATCCGATCTAGTGCATTAGGCTAGATATAATAAAGCACCAATTGCATTAAAATATGGTACTTCTGGACCAAGTATTTTTTCATCGTCTTCCTTAGAAATGAATGAATCCTTTTTGGGATCAAGAGACCGAACAACCATAGGAATACTTAACAGATAAGCTTTATCTATATTGAATCTTCTTATAATCTTTTTAATATAGGTAGATTGATGGATAAAGATTCTGTTTGATTTATGCTTAATCTACAGGCCGATATAATATTTAGTCTTCTTCAAGTGTTTCATTTTAAATTCTCTTTTTAAGTATTTTGGGGTCTTTAAGAGCTCTTCAAGAGTTCATTAGATTTTTGTCATCTACATATATAGTTATAATGGAAAACTCAGATTCGATCTTTTTTATAAATACACATAGACATATTGGCTTATTAATATATCCTTCTTTTATCTAGTACTCGCTTAGGCAGTTGTAACACATGCTTCCTAGATTGTTTCAATCCATATAAAGATCTTTATAGTTTAATTAAACACAATTGCGATTATGTGTTTCAGGCATATTGAATTCTTTATGGATTTTTATGTAAATATCTGTGTCAAGTGACCCATACAGGTAAACTATCACTACATTCATAAGACGTTTATCAAGCTTTTCTGAGACTGCCAAGCTTATCAAAAATCAAAATGTAATTGTGTCCATCACGAGAGAAAAGGTTTCATCAAAATCGATACTAGGTTTCTGCGAGAAACCTTGAGCAATGAGTCTTACTTTGTATCTGATAACCTTGTTGTTTTTGTTACATTTTCATACACAACTCCTTTATATCATACTGGTTTAATATCTTTAGTTGTCTAAACTACAGATCCAAATACTTCATGTTTGGTTAGAGAAGTTAATTCTGCTTGAATTGTTTTTTTTTTCCATTAGAGCTAGTCATGTCTTTCTCTGCATTCATCAACAATTGTCGCTCAAAATTATCATTCATAATTTCAGTAGCTATTGTAAATAAAAACACATCGTCGACAAATATTTCATCATATTTTCATGTGTATCTTTATTTTAAAATTCTTGTACCTCTTTCAGGGCTAATGTCTCTTCTGAGACTTTTGTCTTTTTAGGATATGTTTCCGCTAGGACTAATGTATCTTCTAGGACTTTTGTCTCTTTAATGACTTGTGTTTCTTCAGGGACTTATGTCTCTTCGGGGACTTATGTCTCTTCGGGGACTTATGTCTCTTCAGGGCCTTATATCTCTTTATGGACTATTAACTCTTCTAATGTTAGTAATTTAGAGAATGTAGATTTATTAACTCGAGCATCATTTTTAATAGGATCCTAATTTTTCACTTTTTTCTTCTAATGAATAATATCTTTTCAACCAAATGGTCTGACACGCTTCTGGCATGCAACAGATGATTTATTAGCTACCTTTTGATTAAATTGTTTTACATGAAAAATCACTCGGGTTTATGTATTAGTAGCTAGTATATATTATTTGGTTTCTTTTGATGCATCTATAAATGCGTCAAGTAATTCATTTGTAATTCTTTGAAGATGAAAAATCCTCTGCACCTCATTTTCACATTAATTTGTGTGAGGATGCAAATGAGACATAGTGGTTTTTTTTAAAAACGTTCATGCCTTACTTCATGAGGCAATTTTCTTTCCCCTAATATTGGGAATATTGTCTTATAAAAATGGCAATCCATAAATCATGCGGTAAATAAATCATCCATCAGGGGTTCAAGATATCTTATAATTGATGGTGAGTTAAAACTACAATAAATTTCCAAGTGATGTTGAGGTTCCAAATGTTGAGATCCCAATTTAGTATATTGTAGGGTGATATAATCGTTAAGAATTTTACGAATCCATTTTTATGTGAACATATGGTACAAGATGTTTTACATCAATTCCCATTTATGTACAGTAGTCATTAAATATTTTACATGTAAACTCACCAGCATTATCTAAACATATAGTTTTAATAGGGTATTCTAGAAATTGTACCCTTAATTTAATGATTTATACTAGTAATCTAGTGAATGCAACATTTCATGTAGACAATAAATAAATATATGACCACCATATAGATGCATCAATTAAAATTATAAAATAGTAAAAAGGTCCACTTGGTGGACCATATATCTCTTTAGATCCTTCGTAAAAAATATAGAGATTTTAAACCAATTTTGGAAATGGATAGTCTAATTAAAATTTTTTCTTACGAACAAGCATTACAAATATTCTTATTAGGTAATAGAATCTTCAGATTCTTTAAGGGGTGTCAATAAATTTTTTTAATAATTCTACGCATTATTGTTGATCTTGGACGACCAAGTCGATCATACCATAGTATAAACATGTTTGGATCACTATATCTCTAGTTCATCACTGTATAGCTCTCAATTGAATTTATAATATATAATACAAACTAGATAATAAGGTAATAAGCCTTTCAAGTATGCATTTTTTATTTGAGATATTGTATTTTTATTCAAAGTCTCAATGTGATATCCATTTCGGTTGATATTTTTAAAACTAAGCAAATTTCTTCTGAATCTACCTGCGTATAAAGCTTCACTTATATATAACTTTGCTCTACTTGCTAACAAGATTATTACTGTTCCAGAGCCTTCAATCAGATCTGCAAGACCTGATATCACTTTTCTTTCAATATTTATTATTTCAACGGGTAATGTATGTAGTTGCACTATTAGCCAAATAAGTATCCCAACTTTTTCAAAATAGACAATTCATCTTTAAAGTTATTCCCTACATAAAATTTTATGGTAGATATCAAAATGATAAAACTCACATTTCATACAAAAAGACATAACTTAAAAATATTAATTAAAACTTTTATAATTAATGTTCTCTTTTTTTTTTCCAAAGAGATTAGAGACATCTATATAAGTAAGATCTTTAGGATTATAAATCATTGATAAGATGTCTTATAATACACTGTATTAATAACAAATATTGTCTCTATTTTTATCCTTTTGCCTTGGTAGATGTCTTATAATGCATTATATTAATAACAAATATTTTAATAATACTTAAGGCATTTATTCTCTTACCATTATATTTGTCTTGGTGTTTATTCCCACTTTTAGTGTTCCTTTGTTCTTATCACTTACGACTACTATTAGGGTGATAATTGCATTCTCTTTCTCTCTCATAACTATATCCAACTTTATTATGAGTATTTGCATTAATTTTTGGGAATGATTTAGAACCAATTGGACGTGATTCATAACTTTTTAATAAAAGATCATTATTTTATTTACAAGTAGAAGACATGATATTAATTTTAAGGATATTTTAATCATCATTCATGATACTGTTGCTGCAGAACAATATTAGATGTATAAAAAGTAGAGAATATCTTCTCTAACATATCTTGTTATGTAATTTTCTCACCATACAATTTCAGCTATGAGGTGGTTGTCATCAAAATAAAATTGCATTTTAATAATAATTCTAAGATCATACAATCTCAAATTTATCTATTCATATCTTGCTCTTGAGAAGAACACATCATACCTTCCTTTTAGATCTTCCTAAAGGATCTGCAGGCCCTTAAATATTAAATTTTCAATCTCTCATGTAAGTGATAATAGAAGAAAATTATAGTTCTCGACTTGTCCTATAAAGACACATCATTTTCTTTTTTCAATCATTTTTTTCAAACTATTGATTTGGATGTGCATTTTAGCATCCAGAACGATGACATGTAATTTTCAGAGGAATCAAATGCAAGGATTTATAAATTTATAAAAGACATTTTCAGGGGTTTTAAATATAAAGAAGGGAATTAAACTTAGTATGATGAGATGTAAATATTATTCAACAAATTTATAATACATAACATAAAAGGTAATGTTTATGAGGCATAGCCTTCCATATATATAAAATAATTATAATTATGAGGTAAGGCCTTCTATGTATTAGTAATATTGAAGAGGTATAGCCTTTTATTAATGATAAAAAAAGAGGCATGACCTTCTATTAATTGATAATAATGAGAATGCATGGTCTTTCATAAATTGATAATAATGAGGAAGTATAGCCTTCCGTCAGATAATAATAATGAGAAGGCACAGCCTATCATATAATAATGAGAAGGCGTAGCCTTTTATATGAGTAAGTAATTAAAAGAAATAAATTCAAAAATTATGATATAGAACTTTATGTTCTAAATTAATGAAATTAATTATTAGAATTTTAGGTTTTAACTTATTGATTTATTATGCAAGTTTCACATTACATATAGAATATTTAAATTTAAAATAATAGATATAATATAAATACAAGATAACTAATTCATAATATTATCCTTATTTTTTTATGTGGAAGATTCAAATAAATGGCAACCACAACACATACTCATAAGGATTATATTTTACAATAATATAAACACAATATAAATATAATTGAATATAAATAAAACACATAAAAATAAAGGAATATAAAATAAAGTAAGTTAATAACTTAATATAAAAAATAAGAATTGAACTTATCTAAAATCGTGTTAATAACGTGTTATAAATAAAAAGTAACAACTAAGGATATCTTTAAATTCTAAAAAAAACTTTTGAAAAGTATTATAAAAATTATAGAAGTATACATATTTATAGGTGAATGATATGATAAAATTTACCAAAATATCCCTCCTTTACTATCTCATACAAACCACTTTACAATAAAATGCACATAAAAGAAATAATAAAAATATTTTTTTTTAGCACAAATGCAAGTGCATATTAAAAACAGCATTATAGTAACAATAATATCTATAATAATAATATATAATAAATAACAACATATAGAATAATATAGAATAGATAAGTCTCAAATATATAGGGTGACAAAATGCCCCACAGAGATAAAAATTCATGGACTCCATCTTGAATGAGGTGTGAATGGAGTAATTTTTATATAAATGGAGTATAATATAAAAAAAAATTTATTTTTTGAATTAATAATGAGGCGGGACTAGAATTAAGTCTCCCCGCCCTATCCCGTTATTTTCTATTAATATATTAAATGTAAGCTTTTAGTATATATTTATATGTAAAATAATTTATTATTTTTTTATTTATAATTCTAAACTTCTAACGCTTTAGAAAACAAACATGTAGATCCCATTAGTTTCAAAAATTGTGATAGTTTCCGTTTAATTTAACGGAAAAAAAATGATATCTAAACCTTTAAAGTTTTAGAAAAGGACATATAAATCCCTTTTACAGTTAAAATTGACAAAAATTAGTACCTCACAAGGTTGTTAATGAGATTTTTGAAACTATTAAAATTTGCATGTCTCTTTTTTAAAACGTTAAAAACGTTAAGGATCTAAATATCCTTTTTTCATTTATATTTAACTAGGAGACGCTTTATAAGACTTTTTTTAATAAAAATAATATATATATATAATAAAACAAATCTTAAAATCTACTCTCTTTTTTATGATTGTAAATGACAAAAAGACGCTTGTTTTTCAATTAGGAGGTAATTAATTTTAATGAGAATATTAAGTAATTAATAGAAAAATTAATGATACTAGATAATATTATTTAAATTCTTTTTATTTTATTTTATTTATTATATTTAAAAATTTGTTATTAATTACTATTTATATTATTAAAAGATATTATTATATTATTTTAATTTATTAATTTGATTTTTTTAATCATAATATAGATTAAATTTTTATATTATTAAAATTTATGAATAAAAAATTAATATTTAATATTAATAAATAAAAAATAGAGAAAAAAATGAAAATGGAAAAGACATTTCCCACATAAAAGTTTTTCATTCCCATCCAATTAATTTTCTTAAAAAATGAGATAAAGAACGGCTTAAAATTTAAAAAAAAAAATAGTGCAATACAAAAAAAACAATCTCTACCTTACCACCCATAGTCATCCTTAGAAAATACATAAATATAAAAAAATATATATAATTTTAAAATTAAAAAAAAAAAAAAAGAACACAGATGAGAAACACATTGGATGACAAGACAAGATGCATCCACTCAAACTGCCACGTCATCAGCCGAACCTCCAAAGCATAACGACTTGAACTACCACCCCAAATAAAACCTTTCCGAAAAAATAAATTAAAAAAGCAACAGTAAAGAGAGAGAGGTACAGAGATGCTAAGCAAAGCAGTTGCATCTGCTGTTTCTGCAACTCTCAATCCCAAAACAACTACCAAATTCTTTGGTCTCAAAAGGGTGTCTTTTGTTTTCTCAGAATCTTTAGCTTTTGGATGGAGAAACAGTTTCAAAGTTGATAATTTGAAGTCTAGAAGGTGCTCAAGAATGGAGAGTTTTGTGACCAGAGCTTCTGCTTCTGCTACTGTCCAGCCTTTGAAGAATGCTGATGAGCTTATTGACTCTGTTGAGACCTTCATCTTTGATTGTGATGGTGAGACACTTCATTGCTTACATATATTATTTATTTGTTTGTTTTTATATTCATGTGATTATGTCGATGTTTATGTGTTTTAGTGATGTGGGGTGGTTTAGTGATATTTCTATTAAAAAATTTAGAACCTGGGACACTGTTTGACTATTTATGATTTATAGTGATCAATTGTTTTTGCTATACTGGGGCATTTCAGTGATTTTGCAGTAATGGATTTGCGTTTCTGTATTTTTCAGTTGTGAAATTGATACAATGTGTTTGGTAATTTTTTTTTGGATGTGGGTTGACTTATGAATTTGAATGGGATTATGGATATGAGAGTTTGGTTGTAGCTATTGAAAGGTTGTGCCTCATATGAATCTTCTGAGATTGACATAAAGAAGATTCAATTTGGAAAAATAAATGTGTAAAATGGTTTTTTTGTTCTTCAGAATATGTTTTCACTTTCAATTTTTATTGGAAATTGGTTTGATTTCTTGTTCTAAGTTCTTTACATTCAAACGAATTCAGTTTGAGTTTGTGGCTATTTCTTCATTTATTTATTTGTTTTGTTTTGTGGAAGTGTGTGGTTGTGGGTTAGTTGGGGCATAAGGTGTTGAGTAGGTTTCATTTCTTTACCTATGATTTTAAACTCATGAATGAATAATTTGCAGGAGTAATTTGGAAGGGTGATAAATTAATAGATGGAGTGCCGGAAACCCTTGATATGCTTCGCTCCAAGGTTTGTATATTTTGTGTTCAGGACTTGCATATGAATTCAACTCGTAGCAACATTTATCAGATATTTGACTGTTAAAAATTTTGTAAAGAAAATGTAGGAGGCACGACACTTTTGTGGCTGCCAGATAATTATTGATATCTTTTTATTTATTCAGGGAAAGAGATTAGTTTTTGTTACTAACAACTCAACAAAGTCAAGGAAGCAATATGGTAAAAAGTTTGAGACACTTGGGCTGAATGTCAGTGAGGTTAGTTAATGACTCTTTTCTCTAATGTTCATTGAATATATAACAATCACAATTCTTAATGAAAAAGATTGTTTCAGGAGGAAATATTTGCCTCATCTTTTGCGGCTGCTGCTTATTTGAAGTCAATTGATTTCCCAAAAGATAAAAAGGTAAAATTTATGTAGTTTCTCTGCTGAAGCAAACCGATACTGCAGTTTGAGATCCATGTGGCTCATAAGCAGCAAGTGTTTTAAATGAATATGCTTTTATGTTTGTAATATTACTATTTTTTTAGTTTTATCTTAACCTTTAGATCAATTAATCATCAGACTGTCTTAAACAGTTTGTTTATAGTTTCCTGATGTAGTTGTGCAATATTGTGATGATGAGTTACAAATGGTAATCTGACTGATAGTTGACCATGATTTAGGTTTATGTGATCGGAGAGGATGGCATCTTGAAGGAGCTTGAACTAGCTGGGTTTCAGTACCTCGGTGGACCTGTACGTATGAATTCAAATTTGCATAAGTTTCAAAGTGTTAAATGTACTGGCTTTTATGCAGACTTTGGTGATAATTGATTGTTGATCTACTCTCATAGATAAGTCCACAATACAAGCATTGTGAATCCATATAACAAATTTTTATGCATTTCTGAACATGGCCTTCTCTAATTATTGACAATTTTGAGGGTGATGAGATTTTGCATCTACTCTTTTTTTGTTAGAAAAATAAACAAGTTATGTTATTTATTGTATATTCATTGGTTACAGGAGGATGGGGGGAAAAAGATAGAGCTGAAGCCTGGTTTCCTAATGGAGCATGATAAGGATGTAAAACTTCTTTACTTTCTTGCTTCTTGTTCCTTCATTTCTGGTTCGGTCTCCTTACGGTAGTTACAGATAGAAACATGGGGAAAATAGTCTTATATATGCTTTCTGTTTACATTTGTTTTGCAACTTCATCTGGGATAATAAAAAGCAGCATCCTTTTTCCAAATTTTGGTCACAGTAAATAAATTTCTCATTTGCTCA
The DNA here is from genome assembly GCA_946807835.1 of Ailanthus altissimus. NCBI lineage: Eukaryota > Viridiplantae > Streptophyta > Magnoliopsida > Sapindales > Simaroubaceae > Ailanthus > Ailanthus altissimus. The sequence goes on from OX327712.1 coordinate 2,594,960, forward strand.
TTAGGTGGGGGCTGTTGTGGTTGGATTCGATCGTTACTTCAACTACTACAAAGTCCAGTAAGTTCTCTAGTTTTTACCTGCACAAATACACATTGGAGATAGCCATATTTTGAATAATAATGAAACACAGATTTAGCTATGTAATTTACGCTTCAATAATATTTGACATAGATATCTTATATTTTTAACCTTCTGGGTCAGGCCATTCTAGTTCTACTCACGCTTCTGGCTTCTTGTTAAACATCTGCGAAATGCATGATATAATATTGCACCACTCAATTTCTTTTTCTTTTCATTTGGTAGTTTGATAGCCAAACTTAAGGCTAAAGTTGAATAAACCCAAAATTTCTTGTTTCTGAAGGTAACTTTTATACTGATACATAAGTTTCAGATATAGTCCAAAAGGTTCTTGTTGCCAGGATTAAGGCTTCGTCAATTAAGTAGAACCGTCCTACCTTTATTTCTTTTGTAAAATAAACTAAAATTTCTGCTTTTACCAATTTGTTTTGGTAGAAAGAAGCTTGTGGGAATTAGTCCTTTGACAGTGTAAATCTCTGTTGTTTGTGCATTTGCATTGTTAAAAAAAGAATGAAATAAGTTTATAATCAAACAAAACTTGCAGGCTGCAATATGGAACTTCTAATTTCTTAAGAATTGGGCATAAAAGTAAGAGTCGGTGATTTGGAATGTTAACCTTTCCAAGTACCAAAGTTACTTTAATGGCCTGATTTTATCTTTATCCTAGTTTCATATAAGATATCTGATCTTCCATTACTCTTGTGACAAGCTGTTCTCATTTTTTTTATACAAGGTACGGAACACTCTGCATCCGTGAAAACCCCGGGTGTCAAAACCCCGGGTGTCTTTTCATTGCAACAAACCGGGATGCTGTCACACACCTCACAGATGCGCAGGAGTGGGCAGGTTCTCCTCTCTTCTGCCTTTACTGGATTTTGTATTTATACCATAAAGTTCCACTCATATGAAGATTTTTAATTTCTTCTTCATTTATTAGGTTAAGAAAAAGCATATTATTTAGTGGCTTTGTCGTAGACTTTGATGATTTGGCCAACAGATGGTTAATGAGACTTGCCTTGGTTCACTGTTTTGGGTTTTTTTGGTGTGATACAGAAAAATATACATATATTGTGAAAATATTGATTAAAAATTATCAGAATATAATTTGGAGAGTAAATTAAAATACGTAGGGTGCACAAGGATTGAAGACGAACGCGAAAGAAAACGGAAAAACAAAGAAGGCAGTGCCAGGCGTGAGCACCGCGGCTACTAAGGGGTGGGCGCCGCGGCGCCCAAACCAAAACGTGAGCGCCACGGCGCTAGGTGGTCAGCGCAGCAGTGCCAGGTGGTCAGCGCCACGGCGCTAGGTGGTCAGCGCAGCAGTGCCAGGTGGTCAGCGCCGCAGCGCTGGACGCTTGAACAGTTTCTCGAAAATTGAAAACTTCCTTATTTCGTTTCACTTGCTTCAAGACTCCTTAATACGACCCCCACACGTATAGGGTAAACCTAGGATGTCCTAAACCTATATAAAGACTCTCAATTGGCTTGTAAACATATCTTAGTGATCATAGAACACATCTTTGTGATTAAACCTTTTTTGTGGTTGTTTGTGAGAGAAAATCCCTAGAGTACAAGAGAGAGAATTATTCTTTGTGGTCTTTCTTATAAAAGGCGTGCTTTGTGAGTGCCTTGTGATTCAATAAGATAAGAGAGTGATCTTGATCCGCTATAGACGTAGACAAATTGCCGAGCCATGTAAATTTTGTGTGCTCTTCTTCTACTCTTTCTCTCTCTAGTTCCTTAATAATTTGTTCTGCATATATTGCTTGGGTGATTTTGTTTGTTTGTGTGCTTTCGCTTCAACAAACTGGTATCAAAGCTTAATTTTCTAAGCAGTCATGACCACACCCAAGTATGAGGTAGAGAAATTTAAAGGTACGAATGACTTCAATCTATGGAAGATAAAGATAAATGCGTTGTTAATGAGCTAAAGGCTAGGCTCGACATTAGAGGAGACTGCAGCTCCATCTAGTGATGAAGAGAAGACGTCAGAATCATCTAAAGTTAAAGCAGAAAGAAAAGACATTCAAGAAAGAGCTCATAGCACAATCATTCTATCATTGAGCAATAAAGTACTAAATTAAGTAGCAGGTGAGACAACGGCGATAGGTCTTTGGAAGAAGCTTGACTCGCTTTATATGCAGAAATCATTAGCCAACAGATTACATATAAAGAAGAAGCTGTATCAGCTGTCTATATCAAAGAGAACGCTGATGAAAGATCATATAGACGCCTTCAATAAGATCATCATTAATCTTGAGTCTATCAACATTAAGATAAAAGATGAAGATAGAGTAATTATCCTGCTGAGTTCACTCCCCAAGAGTTATGAGAGCTTTGTTGATACGCTACTCTATGGCAGAAAGAGTTTAACGAGGAGTGATGTGAAATCATTATTAAACTCAAAGTTACTAGGGAAACAGATCGAGGGCAATGCAAAAAGTTTATCTGTAAGAGGAAAGCCCTCATTTAGAGATGCAAAAAGTCGAAGACTCTTAGAAAGTGCTATTGTTGCAAGAAAGAATGGCACTTCATAAAGGATTATCCTGAGAAGAGAGCACAAGACAAGAAGGAAGCGGATACTGCACTTGCCTATAATGATAGTTATGACAGCGCAGAGACACTCTTCACTACTGATGGTAAGAATTCTTAACAATGGATTTTTTATTCTGATTGTACTTTTCACATGTGCCCGCATAAGTTTTGGTTTGTAAATTTTTAGTCCATTAGTGGTGGTAAGGTGTTAATGGGTAATGATGTTACATGTCAGATGATGAAAATTGGTAGTGTTAAATTTAGGCTGCATGATGGGCAAGTGAGAGAGTTGACAGATGTTAGGTATGTTCCTGACCTCAAGATGAACTTGATCTCACTAGGGACTTTAGACTAGAATGGGTGTTCCATAAGGATCGACGGATGGGTTTTGAGAGTGTTGAAAGGTTCCATGGTGGTGATGAGAGGAGAGAAGCGCAAAGGCATTTATGTGCTCAAGGAAGAAGTTGTGAGTGGTTCTGCATTATTCTCTGTAGATGATGAGAGTGTGGAAACCAAGTTATGGCATCTTAGACTGGCACACTTAGGCGAGAGAAACCTGAAGGAGTTATTTAGTCAAAAAGCGTTTAGTGAGGATAAGTTCCAGCACTTTAAGTTTTGTGAGCATTGTGTGCTTAAGAAAACACATAAGGTAAGGTTCAGTATCGGCGAGCACAAGACTAAGGGGACTCTTGACTACATACACTCAGATCTTTGGGGACCAGCTCAGACAACTACTCGTGGCGGTGTCAGGTATTTTCTCAGTTTAATTAATGACTATTCAAAGAAGCTGTGGGTCTATGTGTTGAAGAGTAAGGATTAAGTGTTTGATGTATTCAAGACTTGGAAGGCTCTTATTGAAAATCAAACTGGCAAAAGGGTAAAAAGGCTAAGAACTGACAATGGCCTCGAGTTTTGCAATAGAGAGTTTGATGGATTTTGTGTTAAGCATGAGATTGTGAGGCATAGAACGGTAAAATCAACACCACAGCAGAATGACATAGCTGAAAGGATGAATAGAACCTTACTTGAAAGGATTAAATGCATGTTTACCAATACAAAGATGTCCAAGGCATTTTGAGGAGAAGCTGTAGTGACCGCAACTTATTTGATTAATAAAAGTTTCTCCTCAACAATTGACTTCAAAACGCCAGAAGAGAAATGGTCTGGCAATCCTCCTAAGTATGACCACCTCAGAATATTTGGCTGTCCTGCCTTTGTACATGTTAAGGAGGAGAAGTTGAAACCTAGAGCTATCAAAGTGGTATTCATAGGATATCCCGAATGAGTGAAATGATACAAGATGTGGTGTAAAGATTTGACAACACCAAGGAGTATCATAAGCCGTAACGTGACGTTCGATGAGATGATCATGTTGAAAGCCTCCCAAGAAGATGAGAAAAAAGAACTTGTGCCCAAGGAAGACTCAATACCCGAGTCAATAGAAGTTGAAGTAGAACCTGATAGTAGATCTGATATGCCCTCGGATCAATACTTCAACGAGGAGATCTTTGAAGATGAACCAAGAACACAGATGAGTTCCTCCAAGTCCACCCAAAGAAAGACTAGAACTCCTGAAATGGAACTTGAAGAGTACCAGCTAGCCAAAGACAGGCTAAAGAGAACGATTAACCCACCAGTCAAGTATGCACATGTGAATTTAGTTGCTCATGCTTTTAATTCTGCTTACACTCTTGAGTATGATGAGCCTACGACATATGATGAGGCTATGAAGAGTAAAAATAAGAAAGAATGACAGTAGACCATGGAAGAAGAAATTAGTTCTCTTAAGAAAAATAATACCTGAAAGTTGGTGGAAAGACCTCAAAAGAAACTAGTTAGATGTAAGTGGGTGTATAAGGTGAATGAGTAGATATCAGGGATAGAGCCTACAAGATTCAATGCTAGATTAATTGCACAAGGTTTTACTCAGAGAGAGGGAGTTGACTTTCATGAGATATTCTCTCTAGTCGTCAAGCACACATCTATTAGGATTTTGTTAGCCATATGTGCAAACCTTGATTTACATCTAAAGCAGATGAATGTAAAGACAGTTTTTCTGCATAGAGAGCTTAAAGAGACGATATACATGGCACAGCCGTAAGGGTTTGAGGAGTTCGGGAAAGAAGATCATACTTGTTTGCTAAAGAAGTCATTATACGAGTTAAAGCAAACACTTAGTCAGTGGTATAGGAGATTTGATGAGTTTATGATGGCTTGTGGCTTTAGTATGAGCAAACATGATAGATGCGTGTACTTCAAGAACATAAGTTGTGGAATGATGTATTTGCTTTTATATATTGATGATATGTTGATCGCATATAAGAATATTGAAGAAATACAGAAGCCTAAGAAGCAGTTGAGTGGCGAGTTTGAGATGAAAGATTTAAGAGCAGTAAAGAGAATATTGAGTATGGATATTGTGAGGGAAAGAAGAGATGTTATCTTCTTGTCCCAACAGTGATATATACCAACGCAAAGGCTGTCTCTACTCCTTTGGCCATGCATTTTAGACTTTCAGCAGCACAGTTGCCAACATTTGAAGAGGAGAAACTGCAGATGAGTAAAGTACCATATGCAAGCGCTGTAGAGAGCATCATGTATGCAATAGTTTGCACAAGACCAGACATAGCACAGGCTGTGAGTGTGGTGAGTAGATACATGAAAAATCCGAGTAAGGATTACTGGCTTGCAGTGAAGTGAATTCTAAGATATCTCAAGGAGACGTCAAATCACGGGTTGATGTATAAGAGGGATGAGGACAACAGTGAAATGGTAAAAGGGTACGTAGACTCAGATTTTACAGGTGATCTAGCAAGAGAAGATCGTTAACGGGTTACGTATTCACAATATTTGGGTGTAGTGTGTGTTGGAGATCAGTTCTACAACATGTGAATGCACTATCTACCACAGAGGCGGAGTACATAGTTGTTGATGAAGCTATTAAGGAGGCCGTGTGGTTGAAAGGCATATGCGCGGAGGTATTGGCTAGTGAAGATATGAACATCGGTATATATTGTGACAGCCAGAATGTCATACACCTAAGCAAGCATCAAGTGTTCCATGAGAGGTCAAAACACATTAATGTGAGGCTCCATTACATTCAAGAGATTGTCCAAAGTGGTGAAGTTAGTCTAAAGAAGATAGCGTCATCTGAAAACCCTACCGATATGTTGAATAAGCCGCTGCCCTCGATTAAGTTCATCCTATGCAACGACTTAACCGGAGTCACTACTTTATGAGGGTGACCGAAGATGCTTGCTTTACCACGATTTTTTTGTGGATGATTTTGAATCAAGGAGGGGATTTGTAAGAATATTGATTGAAAATCATCGGAATATGATTTAGAGAGCAAGCCAAAGTGCGTAGGGTGCGCGAAGATCGAAGATGGACGTGAAAGGAGGCAGAAAGATGAAGAAGGCGGTGTCAGGCGTGAGCACCGCGGCGACTAAGAATCGGCGTCACGTGGCCCAAACCAGAACGTGAGCACCAGCGCCAGGTGGTCAGTGCCCAAGCAGGGGCACTAGCGTTGCGGCGATGGGCGCTGATCATCGCGGCGCTGAACGCGTGAATAGTTTTCCAAAAATAGGAAACTTCTTTATTTCGTCTCCCACTTACTTCAGGACTCCCTAATACGACTCCCGCACGTATAGGGTAAACTTAAGACGTCCTAAAACCTATATAAAGGCTCTCAATTGACTTGTAAACACATCTTAGTGATCATAAAACACATCTTTGTGATAAGTTGAAAGATCTTTATGATTAAACCTTTTTTGTGGTTCTTTGTGAAAATCCTTAGGGTACAAGAGAGAGAATTGTTCTTTGTGATTTTTCTTATAAAAGGTATGCTTTAAGTGCTTTGTGATTCAATAAGATAAGAGAATGATCTTAATCCGTCGTAGATGTAGGCAAGTTGTCGAACCACGTAAATTTTGTGTGCTCTTCTTCTACCCTTTCTCTCTCTAATTCCTTAATAATTTGTTTTGCATATATTGCTTGGGTAATTTTATTTATTTGTGTGCTTCCGCTTCAACACATATCGACACTCGTTTATTAGTTTTAAATTCTGATAGAAATAACACTGTTTCCTTTATTTTGTAAGTGTTTCCTAGAAAAATGTATAACCTGGTCCATTGCATAGAAATGTGGAGACTACACATCTGGAAAAGATTACATTGGTCGTAGGTTGCATACTTAAGTTGAACGGGAAGTATAGTTCAAATATTCATTTCCTTCGCACTTTTCTACAATTACGAATTTAGGGAAACTTTGAATTGAGATATTTGGTCGAAACTGGTACAGAAGGTCCATATTATAATTCTATTACATACGGTCTTCAACAATTCTAGTCGTTATCGAGATCTACACAGATAATTTGAGTAGAAGTTAACTCTTTGGATTATGAGAGCTCATTTTTGAGTTCGGATGCTTAGGATTATGACTTGACCTCGTTATATGACCAGTATATTGCATTGATTTTGTGCAACTCCTTTAATATTTTGGAAAATTTATAAACTAAACTGTCCTTCTCATTCTCTTTTGTAATAATACTAAGAACTCAACTGAATTGATCATCATACTACATAATGATTTCCTTCATTCTCTTTTAGAAGCTTTTGTAATGAGTATTTCAATCTCAGGTGGTGGGTCTATGGTTGGTGCTATTGCTGGATCTACTCAACGTGAGCCACTAGTTGTGGGAAAGCCCTCAACTTTTATGATGGACTACTTAGCAAACAAGTAAGCATATTCTATATTTTACTATAACATTTACTACTCTTCACTTATGAACATTGTGAATACCTTGACTCATTTCGGTAATCCAAAATTTTATTTCATGATTAAAGATGTGACTCTCAGTTACCTTGCAATCTCCGACTTGTGAGAAGTAGTGAAACTCTTTGGCATATGAAAGATTTGCAGAATTGCATGAAAATTACCTATACTTTCAGTTTTTTTGGCAATTGAACCACTAATCCGATCTCATGGATTTTATCAACCACAGATTTGGCATTTCCAAGTCGCAGATATGCATGGTTGGTGACAGACTGGACACTGATATTCTGTTCGGACAAAATGGTGGCTGCAAAACTCTTCTTGTTCTCTCTGGTAACAGACATCTCTTTAACCAGTCCCCCTCTTTTTATTTTATTTCTCGTATTAAAATTTCTCTGATCAGATGTCTGCACGTTTTAAGGACACAATCTAAATATAACTTGTAGCTCAAAAACCACGCCAATTTTTAGCTATATAGTGTTGTTTAGTTTATGTCTCATTTGAAGATATAAGGACGTCCTCCCTAAAGAATCACTTCCTCATATGTAATCTAAGTGGGATTTTTCTTCTCTCCTTACTAGGTGTGACCTCATTATCAATGCTTCAAAGTCCGAACAACACGATTCAGCCTGATTTTTACACCAACAAGATTTCGGATTTTCTTTCTCTCAAAGCTGCAGCTGTATGATCATGTATGCTTTCTTTTTTAATGTGTTTTAAGTGAATTCCCATTATTTAACTCATCAATAATCATAGCTGTAGATATATATATACATTTCCCTTTTTGTTGTCTCAAATTTAAAAGGGCAGCACATTCAAAGTTTTGAAAAGCATTTTTGCCCTTCTTCTAAGAACATTTTATTAACAGCAGCTCCTACAAATATGCTATCTGCATAATAAACAACAAAATGAAATAATTTCAACAATATATAGTCACTAATATTACTAATTTTCGTTTCTACTCTCTCTCAAAGATTTAGATATATTGATAAATATGATGTGAATGAGATCATGTGTGGATCATGCCTGTAACTAGGATTGTCTTTTATTATCAGAACATGTGTTGTCTAATATCCGAAGTAGTTCTGTTATAACACAGCTCAATAGAAATAGACCTGTGTAAGGGTGTGTCCAGTATCAGACGCTTATTATTAATTTAAAAAATTAATTTATTAGATAATGTTATTTACCCGTCCACGTATACTCTCACTTTTTTATTTCTATTCTCACTTTTCTTTAAAGAGAATTGTACTCTAGCCCTATTAATTAAAATCGACGAAAGTGCTTTTAAAAATAGAGAAGAGCATCTATTTGTAAGATGTGTTTATACAAAGACATTTCGGATGCAAATTTACTTTAACATTAAGATTTAAATGTCCTTCTATTGCAAGTTTGGATTTTGTGCCCTTACAAGGAGGTTATATGATGTGATTTGATGTGGCACAAGCATTTACTATCAATTCTTTTTATGAATAAAAAAAAAAAAAAAGAGAAATAGCAATTGAGTTAGTGACGAAACTTTTATGAAAGTTGAAAGGTTGAATTCAGAAGCAGACCCAGAATTTAAAGTATGAGGAGTCAAAGTGTTAAGTCAAAATATTATATGATTAAATTTTAATTATGTGAAGATTTTAATGTCAAAAATAAAATATTACAAGCATTAAAGCATAACTATTTTTAAGGATTACAAGAATAAAAACTATTGTCAAATTTAAACTCTTGTAGGGTTTGGGGGCCATAGTCCCCCTAGGCATCGATCTAAATGAGTTTTGTAAATAAAACAACGGTGAACGCGCACAATATTGTGCAGACTTTGTTTACTCATCTTCAGTAACTTTTATGTCATATTATATTAATTATGAGTGGTCATATTTATTTATTATTATCAATTAATTATGTGTTATTATTATTATTATTATTATTATATCAACTACTAACTATATATTTGTGTTTATTAAAATAAAATCTCATATAATAAAAGATCTTGATCCCAGGAGATATGTATCATCATTTGTGGTTATTGTCATGGTCACCAATAACTGTATATTTTGTTTTTCACAGTTTTTTTATAAAAAAAAAAAAAAAGATTTCTTTTTAATTATGAGAAAAAAAATTGTTTGTACTTAATAGCATTTCAAGCGGCCTTCTTTACAATTATTTCTACTTATTATTCAGTTAAAATAAAATAATTGCTCCCTAATGACTCAACAAGTTGTAGTTATGATTAAGCCTAAACAAATAATCGATTGCCTTTATTTTTTAAAATCATAATAAAAGTAATATCATTAATTAAAATCGTTAATAATTACATCCTAAGACAACTAATATAAAATCAAAAAAATTATCCAGAGACTATACAGAATAGCTATATTGAGGTATGCTTGAAATTTATCCAGAGACTATACAGAATAGCTATATTGAGGTATGCTTGAAATTACTTCTCTTACTAAAAGAAAAATAAACAAACAAACCCCATGCTAAGAGATAATTACAATCTGAGATCATTGCTTCTATTAAGAATGAGAATTTTACTCTCGTGAGAAATAAAAATAACTCTCACGTGAGAAGGATAAAAATAACTCTCGCATAAAAAGAATAATAATAATCTTTATATTAAAAAATTGATGATTCAACAATCTTAGTTGGACAAGAATTGAGATGAATACCAAAGTGGAGAGTCATAAGAAATCAAGAACGTATGGAACACGTATGAAGAAGTCTAGGACGTGTGGGACACGAAGAGGAAAGTGAAACAGAACTCGAAGACACAAAGAAAACAAAGGAAATCGCGGGGAGCTTCCAGCGCCGTGGCGCTCAACACAGAAGACCAGTGCCGCAGCACTGGACACGAGAAGGGCCAGTGCCGAGGCGCCCAGGGACGAACGTCGCGACGCCAGAACGCGTGAAAAAGTCCGTTTTGGCTCGGGATTTCAAGTTTTGGGAAGTTTTGGACTTCCAAAACAAGTGGACTCTTACTCCAACAAGGAATAGGGTTTGTAGGCACGAAATACACCCTATATAAACACTTGTAACCCCTTGTTTAAGATTAAGCATCTAAGGTTTCAAAATGTAACCATAAGAGAGAATAGAGAAGCTAGGTAGGCACTAAGTGCGTGGTGTACTAGGGTGTAACCTTTGGGGGTGTTTTCTTCTTTAGGTTCTTTGAGTGAATAAAAGAGAAATACCATAGATCCTTTTAGTTTAGATGCTCAGGCTATTCTTGTGTTCCTTATAAAAATCTCTTATGAGGAGATACAAAAAGGTCTTAGGGAGTCATGGTGATCAAGAGTAGATACTTAGAGGTCTCTATGGGAGATACTAAGGGGTCTTGTGGAATCATTGATAATGTAAGAAGATACTTTGTGATCTATTTCAATAGTAAGAAGCTGGATCATGGATCCTCCGTGGACGTAGGCAATTTGGGCCAAACCACGTATATCTTGTGTCTTTTGATTGGTTTATTTTCTTTATCTTTATTGGTGTGTTAATCTTATGTGTTCTTGCTTATGGTGTGAGTTATAATTTTTCGCTGCGCATAGAGTAAAAGGAGTATCAAGATTGTGACTTAATTGATGTTATAAATGTGTCAAATTGAAGTGCATGACTTGATATCCTCAACACCTCACATAAAAGGAACAAAAATAACTCACATATAAAAAGGACAAACTACCATCTTTTTACACCAAACAACTCAAATACACCACTACTATTTCTAACATCCTCCACCATTTACAATAATTAACCTTTTCAAATTTCAACCATCCATCAATAATATAATTTAATAAAATATAGCACCACATCTAAAAAATATAATAGTTAAAGCTTAGGTCGTCATACATGGAGACGAATCTATTCAACTCTAATGGTCGAGGGAAGCTTAAGTGCTAATAATAGTTTTTCACCAAAAATGGGCTAAATTTAGTTTCTAATGAGTTATAGCTGCTGGAGAAGTAGAAGCTATCTATAAGGTGATGGTCGACAACTACAACAGGCTTGATAGGTTTGTTGGAGGAAAGTCAAGAGTTGTGGCACCTCGACGAAGACACGACAAACACTAGTGAACGTGTGACTTTCTACACAGTTCCAAAAAAGTACATGCTTAGTAGAGATTGGCGAATTCATCGAAGGCGGACAAAGAGGGGATCGAAGTCCAATAAAGCTCACCAAGGAGAATATTAGCAATAACTCTTAGTAGGGATTATAAGAACTTGGCTGAGGTTGGTGGCGACTCAATAAAGTCACATATCAAATCAATACATGCAACCAAAGCTCATTTTCTAGTGGAAATGAGTTAGCTTAGTAAGGACAACTAGAGTTTTGTAGAAAAATAAAAGAGCAATTTATTTGTAGAGAGGTTGATAATTTTGATAATATATGATTGCATTTTTTTTTTTATTGTGATATGATCAGAAAAGTCGTTGCTTCACTATCTCCCTTTTTTTTTCTTTTGATATATCAAAATTTTCCTTGATTTTTCCCAACTTTAAATTTGCCCCTTATCTTCTTGTTTTTTTTTTCTCTTGTTCTAAGGGGCAAATTTTTCCTCTTTTCTGAAGGTTTTATGTTTTTCTTTTTTAGAAAAATTTGTGTCTCCTTTTTTTAAATAAGTCTGTCTTTCCTTTATAGGGTCGATTTATTAGTATAGGTATAATTGTTTTTTTTTCTTTGTAAAAGTTTTCGGTTTGAGCTGTCAGTGTGTAATTATAATATTTTATTTTAATAATTTTCTATTTATAATATCAAAAGTTCTCTAATATAATATCTTGATGTTCATTAATAATATAATTTCTATGTTTAAAAAAAATATAAAAAAAAGTTAACAATATGATAAAACAATTAATTTTAATTAAAAAATTAATTCCAATTAAAAATTTGTTCATAACTTTAATAACAATCCTTCAAATTACAAATATTTATTAATTTTACTATTTAATAACTTGTAACCAAATCTAAATAACTAAATATTTGAAACTTTATAGAAGGGACTAATAATATTAGTCCTATTTTTAAAAAAATTCCATATCATAAATAAAACAAAATTCAAAATGATAATGTGACAACAATATAATAGTGTTACAATGTTATATCAATTTGTATGTAAAAATTTATATCAATAATTTATACATGCATTACTCTTATTTATATTTTAAACTATAAGAAGTGAAAAAAATATCTTTATTATCTTTGCAAATATTTTTTTTCTGCTCCCTGAAATACTTTATGATATTTGAAAGAGATATTTTTAAGCTTCATAAGGAAATGTACAAGTTTTACACTAAGAAAAATTACTCTTCTTTTATAAAATGTATGTAAAAAGAGTTTTTTTGAAATAAGAAAGTTGATTGAAGTATGAGTTTTTAATCAAATGTAACCCCAAATAGTTATAAAAAAATCCCTGTATTAATAAGTTCTTAATTATCTTATCTAGTGTCATTCTTTGTAAAAGAGGCATGTCCCTTTTCATTTTGTTCTATTATTTATTTACCAAGTCAAAAATGTACACAAATTAACAAGAAAATCTATCCAAAAAAAAGGCATGCTTTTTATTGATATGTTTTTATTAATAATAAAGAGCTTACCAATGTAAAACAAAAATGAAATTTGTTAAAGTTTTTTTACTATAAATACTATAAACTACGAGTTGAAAATGTGATATGTTCTAGTTCTTTAGAATTATGATCTTTTCTTAAGTTAGGTTTTACTTAAATTTTAAAAATCTTTTGACACGTGCTCTGTATTAAACATGAGTAGTCAATATCTATTTTTTATTAATTTTCTTTTCAACAATAATTAATTATCACCATTCAAAAACTAGTAAAAGGTTAGGTAAAACCTCGTGTTAGAAGAGGATTCGAATCCAATTATTTGAAACATGTGAGAATCCAATTCGACATATCATACAAAGCCTAAGAGCATAATTTTTATTTAAAAAAAGTCTTAAATGTTATTTATAATTATCATGTCATAATTTATCAAGTAAACAAATATGAAATTAGTGTTGAAAAATTAAAATTAATATTTCTTCTTTTTAACATTTTAATTTAAGGTTTAAAGTAAGATGAGTAACGTAATTATATGTGTTTTCTAACCTGGAAAATTCTTTAAAGTTGAAAGTTTACTTATACATTTTTTTCTCTATAAAGTTTTCAATTTAACTTAGAATAAGCCATGTGAAGTAAATACAACATGTGTAGTTTTTATTTCATTTTTATTTTATTTTTTTAGTATTAATAAAACTTGTGTAGTTACTGAATAGAAATTTGATATAATCAGATGAAAGTAATATAAATATATTTTATTTCACATAATAATAACAATATAATCAAAAGAAAAGAAATATAAACAAATCGCCCATATTTAAAACTCATATATTTTTATAACCACGAAATTAAACTGTAATTTTTAATAATCATAAAGTTTAAATTCGAATTATTTTATTTTTGAAGTATATTTTATCTCTCTCCTACCATTTTCTTTTAAAACTCACTAAACAACATTTACATTTTAACACTCAAATCCTAGCACGAGAACAAGTGTATGTTGAAGATTGGATATTAAAAAGACTATTTGAGAAATGAAAATTTTAAAAATAGATGAAAATTATTGACTTTAATTTTTTTCTTTTTTTTTATAAAAATAATTAAAAATGAGTAGATTTGAAATAGTATAAATTAAAAATTGATAGATTTAATTAAAAATAATAATAAATAAGTAAAAATTGGTGAAAATCACTAGAGAAGATAGTTGAGAATGACAGAAACTAGAGTGCATGCCTTGCATCAGCGTCTCGTGCTGTGGGAATGGGCCGTTGGGTCCTTCCTCGTGTCTCACATGTGAGGTGAAGGGAATTTTGATTTTTTTTTATTCTTGATTTTATTTTTTTCACTGATTTATCATATTTTCTCGCTTACACACTTTATTTATTCTTCATTTTATTATAATACACTATCACTATATTTTTATAATTAATATTTTTACAAATTAAACACAATAAATTTAAAATACATTATGAAACAATAAAATTTTTAGTTATGTTAATAATAAAGTAATTTCGTTCATTTATGATCTTTTAATTAATAAAAATTACCCAAATAATTTTTTAATATGAAAAATTATGACTTTTTTAAATAAGTTATTTATGAACTTTTTCCCATCAAGAAATTGCTAAAAACATACGTACGACAAACCCAAATACCCAATAACTGAAGTTTGGTAAAGAGACTAGAGCTGATTACTACAAATACAAAAGATATTTTATGTAGAAAGAAACATATATGAATTTTTATATTTTTTAACAAAAAAATAAAAAGAGAAATAGACGTTGTTTTTCATATATAAAAAAGAAGAAGATATAAATGTTCTATTTTATGTAATAAAAAAAGAAAATGTATCATATTATATGGATAGTATCAAAACACCTTTAAGCTTTAGCTTAATTTTATTAATACTCTCAATTTTAAAAAATATGTAATAATACTCGATCGATAAAAAAATTTATATTAAAATTAATATATAAAAGGGTATGTTCATCTTTTTAAACTGCCTCTTACTTCAATTTGTGTTAAATTAACATATGGTAGTTTTAAATGATTAAAATGCTTTATCCCGTGTATTGAATCTTAAGCCTAAACAAGTCGTTTTCTAATCCAACACATTAACTTATTCTAAAACTAAAAGACATTTTTGTAAATTGAAAAGACTGCACTTGATTGTTTACAAACCCACAGAAATTTTTCTTACAGTCTAACCTTTCATTTGCTCACAACAACTCACAAATTCTGGACTGAAGCACTATCACAGTAAAAGTGATGCCGGAGGTCATTGAGTAGTTACTATGAAATGACGCCGAACGCCATGAGAAGCATTCTCAGATTTTTTTTTTTTTTGCACCACCAACTTCTTAAGAATTGTATGTTATTTTAAGGGTTAGTGTTGTATTTTGTTAGTATATTTTTTTAGTGTTGTGAGTTTTAAGGATTAGTTTTTTAGCATCAAAATCTTAAAACAATATTTGCATGCTAATAAAGATAATAAAAATTTTAAAACAATATTTGATTTATTTAGTGAGAAAATTAAATAAATTTTTTTATAAATTCATATATTTTTTTAAGACAATAAATTATTGTTGAATATGGATGAACAATAATTTATGTTTGATACTTGTTGATTTAAAATGTAAAATTTTTATGAATTTTTGAGTTATGTTTAGTGTAATAATAATTTTTTTTGTAAACTTCTGTACTTTTGTAAATATTAGATGATTCAAATTTTGTTATAAACTTATAGTGTCTTTTTTAAGACAAAAAATTATTGTTTAACAAACGAGAACAATTCATTTTTTGTAAACTTCTTACCTTTATATGTATTAATGGTTTTGAGTTAATTAATTCGATGTAAACCCATGTTTTTTTTATAACAGTAGCAACCATTTTATTTTTTTAATACACACATAACAATATTACACCTGCCAAGACAATAAAAAAATATGTAGCATTTTTCACTTCCATCAACTTTTTTTTTAATTTTTACATGACCAACTTTTTTATTTACACTCCACATTACTTTTATCAAAAAACTCATTTATAGAACTTTAAGTATTAGATCTTCTTCTTTAGGTTTCAACAGTTTATAATAGCTATATTTACTTCTTTTATCGTAGAAGTACAATTTATAAAGATTGTTATTTGATTCTAATATTTTTATACCTGCTTTTTTTTAATGAAAACAAGTTTTATTTTTAAATTTGATAATTTTATCATTAACGTCACTCCCATTTATAGAGGTAAGCATTAAGTAAATAAGTGTGACTTGTAAGGATGTTGACGAAGAGATAGAGTGATGTTGAGATAAACACAAATTTCAAAAATATAACTTTTAAGAGAATTTGAAAATTATGAGTATATAATAAAATGGCCACATATGCAGCCTTTTATAGGCATTATTTTTACTATTATAAAGCAATGGTAACAATTAGCAATCTGTAATGATCACAATTTAAAAGATTAGGAGTTGGAAATTCGTAGCATAAAATAATGTACAAAATACATTTGCTAAATATTAAATACATGCTAAAAATATCATTAAAGTAAAACATGCGAAATCATTTTTAAAAAATTCATAATAATAAGGATGTTTTGGTAAAATTATTGTATTAATTTATTTAAATCAGTTTTCATAAGTTAAATAAGTACCAACTAAATAACTTTTGATTTGCACGCAAAATTTATGGGTTTCTATTTTTTTTAATTTTTTACAAAGATAAAGTTGTCATTTCATTATTTTTTTCAAATTTAAAAAGATAATTTAGACTTTTTTCACGTAATTTCGTTAACATTAATAAAAGATTTCTTAAAATTAAATATTATTATCTATTTTTTAAAATTAAATATATTAATAAAATTAGACCAAAGCTCAAGAATATTCATAATAATATCTCAATATTATGTTATAAAAAAAAAATTTATCATGTTTTTTTAAAAATGTTATGCATCGTATAATTTATACATTTCAAGTTATTAAAAAAAATATCTGATAATAAAGATATAGGTATCATAATAATAATAATAATAATAATTTTAGGGACGGGATCAAAATTTGTAATGAGAGGGATTAAATATTAAAAATTATATTAAAATAAAGTTTAATTATATAAAAATTTTAGTTTCAAACTTAAAATTTTAAGAGATAAAATTATAAAATTATCTAATTTAAAAAATAAAAATTATAAAAATTTATTATTAAATTAAAAAAATTAGGGTTTGAGGGGCTATGTCCCCTAAGCCCTCAAGAAGCTACGCCGCTAATAACAGCAATAATAATAATAATAATAATAATAAATATTTTTTTTTTACTTATCAAATATTATCTAAGTCTATTAAAAAAACTCATATATTATACTATAATTTACAAAATCTGAAAATTACCAAAAAAGGAAAAATAATTAATTTTCAAATCCACACAAAATATAGTTAATAAATAAACTTTGAATCTGATCTTGCTTAAATGTCCGATGATAAAAAAATTTACAATGCATTCTAAAAATTCCAAGTTCAAATCTTGTTTCTTCTATAAAATAAACAAACCTTTTTATAAAAAAAGGAAATTATTTTTTTTTTAAAAAAAAACAAAAATGAAATGATTCAATTCTAAGCACAAATCATTTTAAATGAAAAAAAAAAAATATTCGATCTCGGAGCCAGATCAAACCAAACCTGTCGTTTTGTTCAGAACGATCTCCCTCCCTAGTACGCTGTCGTTTTGTTTGGGGAAAAGGACTCGAATAAAGAGAGATGATAGAATGCAGCGTTTGCCATTCCAAATTGGAATTGGAGTCAGTCGGCGGGAAAATAGTGTCGAGAGCCTACGACAGCAAGCACCACCACCGGAACGTCGTCTTGTCGTCCAAAACGCGCCTCCTCAACGTCGTTTTGGTCGTCGGCGACTGCGTTTTGGTCGGTCTCCAGGTAAAATTACCAATAATTTTTTTGATTCGGTGTTTTGTGTTTTTGGCTTTTTGATTTGAATTTGATGTTAATTAATTTTATATTTTCGTAGCCAATATTGGTGTATATGAGTAAAGTTGATGGAGGATTCAAGTTTAGTCCAATTAGTGTTAATTTTCTGACTGAGGCTGCTAAGGTTCTTTTTGCTGTTCTTATGCTCTTGTTTCAGGTACATTTCCTTTATTTTTTTATATTCAATTTAATTTAAATGGTTTGTAATGCTGTTCTTAAATCTTTTTGTTTAATTTTATGTAAATGTTTCGCAATGCTGTTGTTAAATTTTTATTTTCTTGTAAATTTTAATTATATGTTAAGACTTGTTTTCTTTTCACTAAAATAAGTAATAATGAGAGAGAGTGTGTTTGAAGAAAGTGATCTATGTGAAAGTAATTTGAAAAGCATCCGATGGTGATACTCAGGGAAGCACTTTTTAAGTGCTTCTCTGGAAATCACTTTGAAGTTCTTATACCAATAATCACCTATCAAGGACTTTTACCAAAAGCATTCCAATGTGCTTTCAATTATTTGAAGGCACTTTTAATGGGGCCGATAGCACTTGTAAATATGCTCAGACTATGCTTGCATATCGTGTAGTGTGGTCTTTGTAGCATGCATGAGCTTAACAATACTAAGGAGGGTGTGTTTCGAGTAAAAGCGATATCTGCGAAAGAACTCTGAGCAGGAAGTACGAAGGCATTTTCTGCAAGCTTACATGACAGCACCTAGCTAATGCATCCAAGTCCTTCCAGCATTGGTTTGGGCAGCTATTTTTATTGCATGAATTGTGCTGCCTAATGGAAATCTGTAGAGTGGGAGCAGTTCAGTTCGGATCCTTAGATGAGGCCTTTCCATTTTTTTATCCTCTTGACTTTCTTTTGAAAATTTGTCAGATATATTTACTTCTAATCTTTTATCAGTAAATATTTGACATCCTCTTTCTTATTTGTCATTTTATTTTTATTATGTTTAGGCTCGGCATAAGAAAGTTGGTGAAAAATCACTTCTCTCATTTTATACATTTGTACAGGTAAGAGATAAGTAGTTAGTTTGCAAATTCAGTTTATTTGTATTATGGAATATCATTTTGAGTCATCTTGTATGAAATTTCTTATCAAGCCTGTGACATTGAAATCTTATTGTGTTTCAAGTTTTTGGACTTCAAACAGTGTCACATCTTAACTCCTCAAGTTGGTGAGAAATATGTTGCAAACTGTGGTCTGTGTGTTTTGGGAATTTTCTTTGATATGGACTTTATTCAGATTTTCATCGGTTACTTTCTTTTTAATGATAATTGAATATTGTTTGAAGCCAGTAACTTTTATTATTTTTAAGTGGTTGGAATTAACTTTCCTTTAGTTTTCACTGCTTATCTTTGAAGTTTTATCTATTTCATCCAGTTGCTCCACACTTTTGTGGAACTCAGAACTGCTAACTTATATGAAACAAAAGTTTTTGGTCTTAAGATGACTTTTTATTTGTTTATCCTCCTGCAGGCTGCTCGTAACAACGTGCTTCTTGCTGTTCCTGCTGGCCTCTATGCTATCAATAATTATTTAAAGTTTATTATGCAGGTATGACTTTTCTTCCTGATCATCAATAATTTTCTTAAATTCTGTAAAAAGAATTATGACCTGCATACTTCTTTAGCTTTTATAAGATCATTTTGTAGGTAAATTAATTTGTTTTGCTGAATATTTACTAAAGCCAAATTATGACCTGGATCTTTTGAGGTTTTTGATATTGATCAGAGTTTACATCCTGCAGCTTTATTTTAATCCTGCTACTGTGAAGATGCTGAGCAACCTGAAGGTATTCACAAACCATCATATTAAAGAGGGAGTGCTCTGAATCATTATGATAGATGTTATGAAGCTACATATATGCATTATGAAAATCCTTACAGTTGGTGATGTGATTTGAACCGAAAGATGGTGTCTATGACTGAATTGTTTCCTGTACATCTACACAGAACCCAGTTTTTCAGAGTTTGATTTAACTCTATATTGATCTTCTGGACCATTTCTTAATTGTCTCAGTCTAGCCTCTCCAGTGAGTTAGTTGGTATAACTTCCAACAGCTCTGTGACCTGAATTACATAAATAGGTGGTGGAAAGCTGTGATTTTTTCTCAGAGCTGGTCTTGTCCCTGTCTTCCGCTCATTGAAAGACAAAATAATTTGTGCAATGTCATGTTACATGTTTCTTTTCCTAGCAACCATTTATGTTATTTAGTGTAGCTCACAAATATATGCAGGTTTTGGTGATTGCTATATTGTTAAAGATCATAATGAGACGGTGATTTTCCATAATTCAGGTTAGTTTGCGTCCTGAATTTCTCCCTAATAAATATTGTGTAACTAATGGGTGGTATATATTTGTGTGTGTGTGCCCACACACAGCAAATGCTCATGACATATAGCTTATCTGATTTGCATTTATTATTCGGAAATAGTGGGAGGCTCTCGCTCTTTTGCTTATTGGAATCAGTGTGAATCAGCTGCGGTCCTTACCAGAGGGTACTGCTGCATTGGGTCTTCCAGTTGGAACAGGGGCCTACTTATATACACTGATATTTGTAAGTATGTAAAGATTATTATCCTGGGTTCAATATGTTTGTTTGTCTCTGTCTGCTAGTATCTTTCTCAAGAAGCATTAAAAGCTTTTTAAATTTTGAGCTGCTTAAATTTCAAGTTGACAGTTATTAGTTATAGCTCTATAAATTAGCTTTAATATCATAGATTTCCTGGTTTTTATTTGGTTGAGCGTATTCATTTTATAATTGAAAATACTGTATTAACAATATCTCATTGTAATGAGCAATGCTGTATGCCCTATTGAGTCTTGTGCTCAATATTAGTTGAATTAGACTCAACTTAGTTGTTTGAAGTAATCAGCAGGGGAGATGGTATTGCTGGTCGGTTGTGTTGCTATGCTTTATACATCTAATGATATGTGGCTCCAATAAACTTCTAAAAAGTGTGGTGGGGTCAGAAATCAGGAAACTGGAGGCTGTAAACTGCAAAAGATGACTTTGTTATGTATTGAATGCGCAAGAAAACCAAGTAAGTACTGATCAACTACATGTTACACGAATCTAGAATTTGTAATTAGAACTGCTAATACTCATAAGGAATATATTTTAAGATAGTAAAAACAAATTTAAGATAGTAGAAACCTATGACTCTGGCCAAGTTCATTTAGATAGGCACAGTGGCTACCTCTTGGTTTTTATGGGGCCAAACTCTATCTGCAACTTTTTGAATTTCTACACATCATGAATTATGGTTAATTGCTCTAAGAGCCACAATCTCTCATATAGCTATTCAATCAGGGAAGTGGCATTTATCTATGTGGTTGTGGTAGGCGAAATTATCTTTTTAAACTAATCTGTTTACCTGCCAAGTGCTGTTCGTGTTTTTGTCTATTTTGCTTGTGGCTTGCCAAGATTGTTATTAAGCTAGTGAAATGCTCGCCGAGTCATTTGATATTGACACATCTCTTTTGCTAGATAGTAGATAGCATAATATCATGAAATTGACATTTGGACATTATTACAGGTCATTGTTCCATCGCTTGCATCAGTCTTCAATGAGTATGCGCTAAAGAGCCAATTTGATACAAGTATTTACCTTCAGGTTAGTTTCCAGTGCAGATATGAAATATCATACACTTGCTGCTTCTTGCAGGAGGCTGATTCCAGTAGCTTTGCTATTCATTTTATCTCTGATCGATTCGTGATTGTCTCCATCTAGATCCTTTGTAAATATCTCAGTCTGTAGAAAGTTCATGCCTCCTTGTGACGCCTGCCTGTTGATTAATTTGACCGTGGATGATTCTATAAGCTCTTGTATTTCCTCAAATCTCGGTTGTAGCAAATTCATGTTTATTCACGTTTCAGCTTCCAAATATTTTAAATACCAATCTGTGTTCTCTCACCAGAAAGTTTGCTTTTATGTCTTGCAGAACTTGTTTCTGTACAGATATGGTGTCATGTTCAACTTCTTAGGCATTGTTGTAATTGCCATTTTCAAAGGTACAAACTTCAAAGATGCAGTTTAAAACAGTAATGTTCCTTCTATTCAAGAAGTACGCACTTGTGTGGAGTTTCAGATAATACATAATTGTATGAGAAAATATGGTGTAATTATTAACTTCTACTGTCATTCCTAATTGGGAGCTTTCACTATCCAGATTCAGTCATGTTGCTTGATTGGTGTGTATGTAGAGCTTTTAAATAATAAGTTGCGGTGACAAGAGGTTTACTGAAATCGCTGAAATTGTTTGTTTTGACCATAAACCTTTTTCTACATATGTTGAGTTTCATACCTTCGTCTGCTCTCTCGATCCTTTACAATTGCTTTTAAAAGATGAACATAAAATAGGGGGGCAAATGTTACTATTTATGAAATAATTGCATATATGATAGAAGTATATGTTGCTTTAATTATTTCATTTCAATGCTCTTAGGTCCTAGTAGCTTTGATATCCTGCAAGGACATTCAAAGGCTACCATGCTTTTGATATGCAACAATACAGCCCAAGGCATATTGTCATCATTTTTCTTCAAATATGCAGGTGACTGATTGGACTCTTGCTACATGTTCCTAGTTATCAAATCAGTTTAACGTGGTACTTTATTTTCATTCTTCTAATTTTGACTGCTCTTTTTTTTCTTTTTGTAATTCCAAGTTACTATTTTTCCATACTTGTCATGAGTAATCAACATCCGTTATTTATGTATTCTACAAACTGTGAAACCTCCTTATTTACTTAAAAGTTTTTAAGAACTTGTTTACTGTTGAGAACTCATTGTTGTATGCCAAGGGCATGGGTCTAAAAAAATATGAAAGGAAAAGCAGAAGGTTTTCTACTAACTCAAGTTTTGACAAGAATATGGAGCTAAATCAAATCTGCTCCTTTCCTCCCTCCTCTTGGTGTCATTATACTATCTAGAGAGAGAAATGCATCCAAACAATTGAGTAACTGTATCCCATTGGTGCCAGGAAGATAAGAATCTGCCATTTGGCTTGTTTAGCATCTGCAGACGATTCTTGTGGAATGAGCGTAGCACTATTTGCCTCAACGGAAGTATTGTTTCTAGCTCTTGCTAATTTGTTAAAAATCACTTTCCCATCAAAAAATATGATAAGAATTGAAAAGCATTAACTATAACCTTGGGAAGTATTCCTTACCTGATGTACCATTAGTTCTGATGTCATATTGACATTTAAGAAAATTACATCATTGTTTAATTTTTGCATGATGCTTGCAGATACAATTTTGAAGAAGTACTCATCAACTGTTGCAACAATATTTACGGGAATTGCATCTGCTGTACTGTTTGGTCATACTCTGACTATAAATTTTATGCTTGGCATCTCTGTCGTGTTTATATCTATGCATCAGGTAATATCATTGTAGATCTTTTTTGCTTTAAATATTTGTTCATTTACATTGTTAAGGTTAAATTGGCCATAGACAATTTCAGAAAACTCATTTTGACATGTATCATTTTCATGCTCAGTTCTTTTCACCACTTTCAAAGGTTAAGGATGAACCACAAAATAACAGTTTGGAAATGATACAGTCTCCGAAAAATCAGAGGTAGGTGTATGTCCTATTTGCTACAGATATGAAGCATATATGAATAATTGAATACTCATGAAGGATACTTCTCAAATCTCAATTTTGGTAGACATTTTCAACTTAGAAACCTGTCCTTTCAACGTAGATGTTGGTTTATCTTCTTTTTACTAAAAAAGAAAAATAATTCACGAGATAAGCGAGAAATCAGAAGTGAACGAACTTTAGTTTATCTGTTATGGATGTTTGGCCGTTCATGTTTCTTATATGCCTGGAGTTTCATCTAAAGTCATTTCAGTGCAAAGGCATTTCGTGCAATAGTCTGCAGCCACTCAAAAATGTTGGACCATGATCATTTGCATTCAAGATGACCTAGAATATGTTTTTCTCCTGTGCATTTTAAGCATTAGAACTAAGATCCTTTTGACTGGGATAATATCGAAGAATAAAAGGAAGGTGGAAGCTCATTTACATACTTCCAGGGTATTTACACCTTATTTTGCAGGTCAAAGGATTCATCCTTCATTAATATGACCTCTGGGGCAAACGAGGATGTAAGAACTGTCAATCACTTTTTCTTTTTCAAATATATAACATCCCTCTCAGTTGTCTGAAATTAGTATTGATACTGTGATGAACATTGATGACTTTGTACCATTTTACAGGCAAGTCATCATGTTGGAAACGAGGAGAAAGCTCCACTTCATCCCATTTAAACCAGGCCCAAATTTGTAAGCATCTGTGCTCTGTTTCTATGAGACTTCAAAAATCTAAACTCAAGCGGCTTTTTTATGACTTCTAAACTAGTTAACAAAAATAGTAAGCTCCATTAAAACACTTGCCATGACCTTTAATAGCGAATAATAAATTTGTATGCACAAGAAATTAGTCTCTGTTATTTATGTAGGCTTATGTATTTACTATACAGAGAACTACTATTGTGTTTCATGTCCACCTAAACATCTCAAAAACGAAAATTTGGTAACAAGAATACCATCTCTCTCGATAACAATATTCTTTTTTTTTCTTAAATTTGATTCCAGGAATGCCACTGGAGTATAGATAACAGGCTCGATTCCTCAACCACTTTGAGAAGTTTATATCAACTCGATTCCTCAACCACTTTGAGAAGTTTATAACAACTTTTTGCAACTAGATACAAGTAATGTTCTAAAAGAGATTCTTTTTCTGGGATTCCTTTCTTCATCCTTATAGAGACTCAAAATTGCCCACATTTTGCGTTAGCCTCTACTAACCATAGAGAAAAAGGAAAAAAAATTCCATAGTTCATTTACAGAACAAGTTATAGAAATTGTAGAGATTCTCCTCAGAGCCCTTCATACAAATTAAATTACAGCCACAGAATATTTAGCTTATGTAAATGTTTTAGCTGACGTAAATATCAGTATAACAAATGTTATGCAATTTTTTTATCCAAGTAATATATTATTTTGTATTGGCTTTTTTCTTTTTATTCTTTTGGATCTATAATTTTTTCCGTGTAAAATTTGGTTTAAATAATAAAAATGTTTTAGTTGGGATGGGTTGCGGTGTCATTGGTACGCCCAGCCAATAGAATTCTGCCACATATACGTTCATTTTGAAATTGACAGAACATGCGAGAAATAATAATAATAATGAGAGAAAAGTAGAAACACGTGTTAAAATTTTATTAGATGTTCATGTTGAACCACTAACTCTTACTCTTAATCTTAAACGAGAAAGATTTTTTGAAATGGTATAGGATTTTACTATTCAAATCCCGCCTATACTAGGGTTGAAAAGCTTTTTGATTTGCGAGTAGCTTTTTAATTGTAAAAAATATTTACTTTTTAATTTTACATATTTTGGATCCCCTTATCATTATTTGTCTTTATTAAGGAATAATTCTAAAATTATTTTGAAATAATTTTTTTATATCCTCTTACTATATATATATGTTATTAATGTAAAATATTATTTTCATATATATGTTACTTTCCTATTATATAATAAGATTACAGCTTATATAAAAATTTCATTATATAGCTTTATTTTTTACAGTGAAATATATTCTCTTTACATTTCTAATATGGTATCAGACCTTTAATTTTTTTACTGTCATTTTGCTGGAATTTTTTTCAAAATCCGACGGAATCTATCGAAATTTTTCGAAACGTCATCGGAAAGTTTTAAAATCTTGCCGTTTTAGCCACTGCCCATCTTCAATTACTCAGACTCCTTCGACAGTTTCAATGCCGTCGACGACGCACCGATTCGAGGTCGAAAATCACCGGACGCGCCGCCAGAAAGCCACTGCCGCCGGCCACTGTCACTTCAGATCCCAGTCGTTCTACGGCACCGTGACGAACACTGGCCACACCAAACAAATCCCCCATCACCGGCCGTTCAGTGCCGCCGCCGACGCGCCAATCCGAGATCGGAAATTGCCAGAACGCGCAGCCGGAACTTCGCTACCGCCGATTACTTTCACTTCAGATCTCGATCGTTATACGGCGGCGTGACCGACACCGCCCAGACCAAAATACTCCTTAGTCACCGGCCGTTCAAACGCCGCCAAGTTTACCACAATCGGAGGTCTGAGCAAGCCGGACGCGCCCTCTGAAGTTTACTGGTTTCTGTTAAGGGTCTGTTTGTAAACTTTTCAGAATTTCTAAGTCAGATCGTAATTTTCTATTCTTTTGGGTCTTTTTTTATAATTTTTGAAAGTTTTGAGATAATTTTGTAATTATAGTATTTTTAAGGTGTCATTTTTAAAAAAAATTAGGGGTTGTTTTGTAATTATTATATTTTGAGAGATTATTATGTAATTATCAAACGTCTGGAGGTTTACTTGTAATTAATACAAGTTTAGTAAAAAAAAAAGAGGTTTTTTTTTTTTTTGGAATTTATGGATAAATGTAGTACTTCTACCGGTTCTACTCTACTTCAGCCATGCCACATATCTGGAACATCTTAAGGTGCGATTTTTATAGGAGTTACTGTTACTACTGCACAGGATAGTGTGGATCGTTCTCTTAACCTTAAATCTTTACTTCATCTACTCCTCTTTTCTGGTAAACCCTTAATTTCTGTTTCTTCCAATATTTTCGGTAATTCTTTTTGGTATTTTGACTCTGCATGTTGTAATCACATGACTTCTGATCCTACAATTTTCTTGTCTAAAACTCTTAATTCCTATTTATCGTCTATTCAAACTGCTAATGGTTCTCTCATGAAAGTTAACCATGTTGGTCACGTGGCTTGTCTTAATCTTTCTATATCTGACACCTTTTTTATTCCTAATCTTACTTTAAATCTTTTGTCTGTTGGTCAATTATGCGAACTTGGTCTTAATGTCTTGTTTACTGCTTCTGGTTGTTGTGTGCAGATCCAAAGACTGGTCGGACGCTTGGGACAGGCCGTAAGGTTGGACGTCTGTATGAACTCATCTCTTTAGATTTATCCTCTCTATATCCTACGTCTGCAGCATCTACTTATTCAGTACCTTCGTTACATCTTTAGCATTCTCGTTTGGGTCATGCATCAATCAATCGCATCTGATCTCTAGTATCCAATGGTCACTTAGGTATTATTTCTGATAATAAAGATGATTGCCTTACATGTCCTTTAGCTAAACAACCAGTCTTACCTTTTGATAATAGTACTACTGTCTCTCATGCTCCATTTGATCTTATACATTCTGATATATGAGGTCATTCTCCAAATCCTACAATAGGAGGATCCAAATATTTTGTGATCTTCGTTGATGACTATTCTCGGTATACTTGGTTGTTCCTTATGAAACAATGATCTGAATTTACTAAAATTTATTGAAACTTTACTTAGATGGTTAAAACTCAGTTCTCGTGTCCTATTAAGGTTTTCCGCACTGATAATGCTATGGAGTATAGAGATTCTGATTTTTTAAATCTTTTACAGGAACACGGTACTATATGTCAAAGGTCTTGTCCTGGTACATCTCAGCAAAATGAGAAAGCTGAACGTAAACACAGACACATTTTAGATACTACTCGTGCTCTTCTTATCTCTTCCTCATGTCTTGAATGTTTTTGGGGAGAAGCTGCTTTAACCGCTGTCTTTACCATTAATCGTATTCCTTCTCCTGTTATAAAGAACAAGTCACCTTATGAGCGTCTTTATGAAACTCCACCTAATTACAAACTCCGCAAAATATTTGGTTGTGTTTGTTTTGTTCTACTTCAAAAACATGAGCATACTAAACTCGAGCCATGTACTTGATTATGTTGCTTCTTGGGATACGGGATAGAACATAAAGGTTATAGGTGTTGGGATCCTATATCTAACCGTCTTCGTGTTTCTTGTCATGTAATCTTTCTCGAGCATACGGCATTTTTCTCTGTATCTAACTTTAAATCTGTGTCTCCTCCTATGTCACAATTTTTTACAGATAATTCTGTTGATCTTTTTCCTTATACTTTACCTACAGATATTTCTTCTAAGTTTCATACAGGTGAATTTGTTGAAACGACGTTTGCTTCTGAGCCTTCTACCTCGTCTAAAGGATCTACTCTCAACATCCCTGAGGCCTCCTCTATATTCTCTCTTCGTCGTTCATCTCGGGTAAGAGAATTTCCTGTTAAACTTCGTGATTATCACTGTTTCTCTACTATCTTTTCTTTATATGAGCCTCAATCATATTCCGAGGCTAGTTCTAATCTTGTTTAGCAGCAAGCAATGACAGAAGAATTGCAGGCCCTTGAGAAGTCGCATACTTAGGATTTTGTTCCTCTTCCTTCTAATAAAACTGTCATTGGATGCAAATGAGTGTATAAGATTAAAACCAAATCTGATGGATCTATTGAGTGTTATAAAGTTCGTCTAGTTACCAAAGGCTTTACCCAAGAATATGGAATAGATTATGAAGAAACTTTTGCTCCAATTGCTAGACTTACTTCTGTTCGAAGTTTATTAGCTGTTGCTGCAATTCGTGGTAACAAAGAAAGGGTAGTCCAACATTTTTAATAATTATTAAAAGTCAGGGGGTTTACTTGTAATTAATACAAGTAAACCCCTCGACTTTTAATAATTACAAAATAATCTCTTAAAATATAATAATTACAAAATAGCCTCTAATTTTTTAAAAAATTATAAAATAACCCTTTTAAAATATTATAATTACAAAATTACCTCAAAACTTTCAAAAATTATAAAAAAGACCCAAAAAAATAGAAAATTACGATCTGACCTGAAAATATTGAAAAGTATGCAAACAGGCCCTTAACAGAAACCAGTAAACTTCAGAGGGCGCGCTCGGCTTGCTCTGACCTCCGATTGTGGTAAACTTGGCGGCATTTGAACGGCCGGTGACTGAGGAGTATTTTGGTCTGGACGGTGTCGGTCACGCCGCCGTATAATGACCGGGGTCTGAAGTGAAAGTAATCGGCGGCAGCGAAGTTCTGGCGGCACATTTCGGCGATTTCCGACCTCGGATCGGCGCATCGTCAACGACGTTGAAATGGCCGGAGGAGTCTGAGTAATTGGAGATGGGTGGTGGCTAAAACGGCAAGATTTTGAAATTTTCCGGTGACTTTTCAAAAAAATTCGATAGATTTCATCGGGTTTTGAAAAAAATTCCGGCAAATCTCTAACTAAGCAAAATCACAATGAAAAAAATAAAGCTCTGATACCATGTTATATCCTTAAAAGAAATTACATAAGCTCTGCCAAAGTTTTGATTGACAATTAAACAACTCAATATTGTTAAAAAAAATATACTTTGGAAGTTCTATGTAGGGTTAGGCCAATTCAAAATGAACCGATTGAGTTTGAATTGAATTGGTTGAATTTTAGTCAGTTTTTAGTTAGTTTTGTTGATTGGTTTAATTTAAAATCAAATAAATAAACTTAAAATAAATATAAAAAAATTGAACAAAAATTTGAAAATCAAACTTACTCGAGTCAGTTCGAACTTCCCTTGTGAAATTGATTATGCCTAATCCTAGTTGTACGAATTTCATTTTTAAAAGTCGAATGAAAATATTCATATGAAATGAATATTGCAAATTTTTTGTAATTGACTAGTTATTTAGGATATAATTTTTATTTGATTGAAGTCAAAATTTTCAAGTTTTATTAACTACATATATGTTACATTGACCATTTTACCTTTATTATAATTTAAATAATTTTTCTTTTTTTCTCACTTTTTTCTTTTTTCTTTTTATAAATTATTTAATTAATTAAGTTTTTATTTTTTTTTATAAATTAATTAAAAATTAAATTTTAAAAACAACTTTAAAATAAAAAGAATTAAAAAAAAAAGTAAAACCTTAACCACATGCGTGAGGCGCGCGCCCTAAGCATGCGCCCAACTTAGCGAAGTTGCTTAGAAGGGGGCGCATCAGTAAAGCTTGTTTTGCTTGTTTTATTATTTTATTTTAAATTTATATTTAAATTAGTTATTTTTTAATTAATATATTAAAAAAGAAAAAGAAAATAATTAATTTATTTTATTAAATTAAAAAAAAGAAAAAGCTTGCGGGGGCACGTGTGGGGCGCCCGCCTCACGCATGGGCCCACAAGCTTTTGCTTTTTTGTTTATCCTTAATTGTAATTTTAATAAAAAAAAATTCTCATTTTTTCTTCTATTTTTTAATTTATTTTTATAAATAATTAATAAAAAAATATTTTTCAAATTTATTTTTTAAATAAAATTTTATTCTTTAAAATTATTTTTTAAAAAAATTATGTGGGCATGCTTGAGGCGCGCAAGCTTTTATTTTTTTTTGTTTATCCTTAATTGTAATTTTAATAATTTTTTTCTCATTTTTCTTTTATTTTCTAATTTATTTTTTATAAATAAATTAATAAAAAATATTTTAAAATGTTTTTTAATAATTAATATATTTTTTAAATAAAATTTTATTTTTTAAATTTTTAAAAAAAAATCATGTGGGCATGTTTAGAGCGCGCACCCCAAGCAAATTGCTGGGGAGGGGGGGCATATGCCCTAAGGTTTTGCTTTTTTTATTTTAACTTATTTCTAAATTTTATTTTTAATTTATTTTTGAATAATTTATAAAAAATAAAAAGTTATTTAATTAAATAATTTATATTATTTAATTAAAATATAATTTTTTTCATTAATTTAATAAAAAAGATAAGAATTTATTTTTAATTTATTTTATACTAATTATTTTATTTTATTTTTAAATAATTTTTTTTTAAATTTATTAAAAGAAATTAAAGCTTAAGGTGCATGGAGCTCAGGCATGCACCCAAGCTTAGCTTCGCTGCGTTGGGCGCATGCTTGGGGCACACGCCTCATGCATGAGCCCAATGTTTTATTTTTTTAATTTTTTTAATTTTAAGTTTTTTTAAAATTTTATTTTTAATTAATTTATAAAAAATAAAAACTTAATTAATTAAATAATTTATAAAAAAAGAAGAAAAAAATTATTAAAATTAAAATAATGATAAAATAATCAACGTAATATATATACATTTTAATAAAATTTAAAAATTTTAATTTCGATCAAATAAAAATTTTATTCAAAATAGTTGGTCAAACTACAAATTCTTTTGAGAAAATGATCACAAATGGCACTATAGATTTGCTAATCCCACAAGAAAGATTATTTTATCCAATTTTGGTTAGTCTGATTTTAATTTATGTTATCACGCAAGGCAACTAGTGTGAAGTGTTAGTGCACGGGCAATATGTACTTTGCATATTTAATTTTTTTTCTTAAAAAGGTTGTTTAATCTGTTAAAATAAAATAAAAAGGATGCTTATTTTATATTAAAAATAATTAACTAATCTTTCATAAATATTTATAAATTCTAAACCCATAATGGAAATTAAATTAATTACTCTCTTGTCACAGCTGTTATCCACCAATACTGTATCCAACGTGGTTACGGACTATTGTCTGAATTTTTTTTAAAAAAATTATTCTAATAATTTGTCCTTTATTTTGCCTTTCTTTTATATTTTTTTAATCACATTTGAGTTAGATTTTTTTTTAGTAGCTAAAAGTAAAAAAAAATTGGTCTCTTATACCATTAAATAAAATAAAAAACACTCTCTCTTTATATCATCTCTCCACCCGAAATACTTTTTAACAAAAATTCAATTGAATCAAAATTTTAGAAGTCAATATTATGTAAATCATATCTTACACAATATATTTATTATTTCAAATCTAAAAAAGATTGATTCTTGATAAGTTTTTGTAAAATTTAGAATTTTTTTAATATTTATTATAAATGAGCTAGAAATTATTTTTGAGATAAAAATAAGTGAAATAAATGAATTAAATATAAAAAAAAAATTTAAATGATAAAAAAAAATTTAAATCTAATAAAAAAATATTTATTTGTGATTATTTACTAAACCCAAATGACTGTAGGAGTGGCAGCCAACCGTCATTTAGGTTCCGCGCATCTTGAAACCTTTTGAGGCCCCGAGATAGCCACTCAAGATTTGTCCAATCGAGATACGTTCATAAACATATGCTCGTAAGCCTGCAGTCTACTACGTTGCATTGTTTGCACCACGTGGCACCTCCGTAGGGTGCCACATGGTGGACAGTGAATTTTGAAAACAATTATTAAATTAGTAATTAGAGAAAAATAAATTAAAAAATTTAAATTTAAATATGATGTTAGATTTTTATAAAAAGTAAATTAATTAGTTATATTTAATTTGATCAATTAATTAATAAGCTGATTAATATTGTATGTCAATTTTTTTTAAAAGAACATTGTTTGTTAATTTAATACAATATTTATGTTTATTATTTAGTATAAGAATTTTATCTTTTTGTTAGATTTATTTAAAAAAATTAAATTAATTAATTATGTTAATTTAATTTTAATTTGATTAATTAATTTTAATTGGATTAATCAATTAATTAATAAGCTGATTAATATTGTATGTTAATTTTTTTTAAATAACTTTTTTAGTTAATTTAATATAATATTTATGTTTGTTATTTAGTAATAATAATTTTTTTTAGATTTAATTAAAAATTAAATTAATTAATTATATTAGTTACTTTTAATTTGATTAATTAATTAATAAGTTGATAATATTGTATGTTAGTTAATTTAATATAATATATATTTGTTATTTATTAATAATAATAATTTTTATTTTGTGTATTTTTTTACAGGAAAAATAACGTATCCAAAGAATATAAATTTTCAAAGATGAAATATTTTCTTGCATTGGTGATGTGTTATTCAAACATATGGGCTCTAAATTTTATAAGGTCTAAACTAACAAAAAATCAGAATGAATTATTTAGGCAAATCTTTATAAGGCGTTTTTTAGATATGCAAGAAATTTTATTCTTCAGTATTTTGGTGTATGAGATATTAATGCATAATGTGCATAACTCCAATTTATACGAGGAGATATGATTTTACATCCGTAAAAAGCAGATTTGATTTAGCCGGAAGAAATTTTCATTGATTATCGGGTTAGAGATGCAATATTACCTGCCTGCCCAACAATTAAAGAGAAAATTAGAGAATAAATTATGGGAAAGGTACTTTTATAACCAAAAAAAGTTGACATACACATTGTTGATAATTGGTACAAAGATTTGGACTTATCAAAAATAAATAATAAAGATGCAGTTAAGTTGAGTTTATTCTATTTTGTTCATCGTGTTTTGATCACGTACAATGAATGTCTTAAAATTTAAAATTTTGTTTTATGTTTAGTGTACGATCTTAATGAGTTTAATAAATATCCATGAGACAAATTTCATAGAGCATGCTTCATAGCTCACTCAAGAAGACTGCATTTCAAAAGTTAAACAAAATAAAAAAAATACGAATTTATGAAAAGTGGGGTTGAGAGTTATAACGTGTATGAATTTGTACATATATTTGTGAGATATAATAATTTTCTTGTATTCAACATTTTGATCTTAATTATTTGTTTTTATTTTTAGTAAACTTATATTTTGAAATTATTTTAGGCATGAATTTACAAGGTCATTTCAACCTGTGGTCAGATTTTCGGTATGCACTTCAGTGACCGCTTCCTTATATTTTAAATTGGAGGACTAAAGAGACCCCACTATTTGACAACATTAAGAGAAATTTTTTTTGCTAAGAATTTGATATGTTTTAATCATTTCATATATAATTATATTAATCTTATTTAATAATGTGTAACTTAATTTTATAATTTTAAGTTCTTTTGATATATTATAAGTTAGTATTGAAACATTAAGAGAATAAACAAAAGATCATGTGAATGGTCAAACATCTACGCATTCCAATAAAGGGCTATGCTGGAAACTTATCATATATGCATGATTTCTATACAGAGCAAGAGTTAGAGGAGTTTTGTCCGTTTCACCGACCTTTGCGATGATGATATGAATATAAAGGATGATAGGCATAAAGAGGCAAACCCACTAGTGCCTAGAGTAACGGTATATTTTATTTTTATGTGATTAAATGAATTAGTATAATTACAAAAATTATTAATTATGGTTATTTCCTTATAGTTTAAACATAATGCATCTGCATATCATGATATTGCACATCAGATTGAACAACTGCAGAATGAGATAGTTAAGAGATTTGATTGTACAGAAGTTGTGTTGATGTAGAGAATGGAAAAGGACCATGAGGATATTTTTAAGATGGTTGATCAGGTTCGGACTGATCTTACGCATTAGATACATGAGATAATGCAATACTTTCAGTAGTCATTCTCTTTCCAACCTGACAAAAAGTCAGAATATGATAAGAAAATTAAATTAAAATTATTTACAGTAACTTAATTTTAGTTTGACTTATATTAATATCTATTTGTATTGATTGAACTTCAGTTTGAAGAGAATGCACCGACAAACTTTCAATTTGGAGAAAAAACGACGTATGATTTTCAGACCCCCTATTGTTGGGTATGACATACAACCGATCGACAGTCCTACAAGCATTCAAATCTTATCCAATCCGCCTCAAGGTGTGAGTATGTATGAAAGACAATATAAGCCTGCAAGGGTCTTGCACACCTTAATACACGAATTCCATACTGCAAAAGAAGAAGAAGAAAAAAATTTATTTTCATGTAGAACCTCAAGTGGACATGAATCCACTACAGCAGATAGACTTGACTATTCAATCTGAGTTTCAAACTTGGTTAGACAAAATAAAGGTGTAGTTATCTTACCTTTCTTTGTTACTTATTATCTTTTTTTATTAACAAAAAAATAGTTACCGGCTAATTTTAATTATGAAAAAAAATTCTTGAATGAAATAGGTAATATTAAGGCTTTGTAGATATGTATCTATAAAGATTTAACATGAATTTAAAAATATTGTACGATAAAATTTGAAACTTTAATTCAACTAGAGAAAATAAATAACATATACAATTGAAGGAATTAGACAACATATATAATTGAGGAATAAAAATAATCTTCACAATTAAAAGACAATAAAAAACCTATACAATTAAAGAAAAAATAACTACGGAAATAAATAATTTTTATAATTAGAGAAAATAAATTATTTATGCAATTAAAAGAAACAAACAATCTTTACAATAAAAAAATAAACAATTTACACAATTAAAAAGTACAACCCTCTCAAACAACTAGAAGAACTTCAACCTACATTAAACTCAACTCCTCAACAATTAAAGTGTTAGCACTAATCATTATACCAACTTTAATTGTTACTAACCATTACACCATAGTTGGTAATTTTGTGGATTCATAACACATAATAGTTAGAATAATTTTTAAAAAAATATATACTGAAAGGCATAATTTAGTTTTATTAGATAGATGTATGACACCTAGTACAACAATCTGTTTTTTTTTTCTCATAATCATTTTTTAATTATATAAAAATAAATCAAATACTTTTCTTAATTTGTTTTTTTTAAATTAATATTTAAAACATTAAACCTCTTGTACCATCTTAAGAGGATTTATTTGTTGCACCCAATACCCACAATTTTATTTTTCCCTTCTTGATATCTTTAAATTTAATTGATAAAATTGGACATATGTCACCTCAATTTTACATAAAACTGTAATACAAACAATTTTAAATTATTGAATTAATTCATTGTGTTTTTTTTTATTGCTTCTTCATTACATGGTACAAAATCTATTGTGATTTGTCTAGATGAAACTTACCTATAATCAAGTCAAAGTTACTCCTACAATATATGAGGAGATTTGAACCTCTATTTTTAATAAGGCAGAAATTACTGAACTAAAGGGTAGTTCTCGAATTAAAGTACTTTCATTATTGAGATTATATATAATTTACATAAAGAAAACAATGATACTACACTTTTTAAGGGTTATCCTAACTTTTATCTATTTCAAGTAATGTGAGGAGGGCTAAATTTTCAAACTCAACAAATTATTAGGCAAAAGTTTATATTATAGAGGGCTATATTGCTAGAATTAAATTTTTTTAGGGGACTAAGTCTAAAAATACTTATTTTTAAAGAGTAAAATGGTAATAAAAAAAATGGGTTAAGAATATTTTTGTCTCTATAATTTGATCGAATATCTAAATTTTTTCTTATTTTAAATTACTCAATTTTATCCCTTTGAAATAGGTATCATTAAATCTAACAAAATGGTTAGTTTTTATATATAATGACGTTTTTATTCATGTTAGAATTCATATGTTAATCATTGGGTCCACTTGTCAATAAAAAATCAATTATTGATAAAAAAAAAAGATACGATGACAGAATCATAATTTAATATTTATTTTTAAAAAATAAATTAATTTAAAAATAAAAATAGCTTCCGATCGACGGTGGATCTTTGTTAATAGAGAATCTTTATCAATGGAGGGTTGTAACTGGCCACCGGTCTTTGACAAAAGAACTGATTAAAATTTATATCATAGGACTTTATTTCTAAATCTACACAATGATTAGTCATTTTCGATATAAAAAATAGACCGAAAAGAGGTCAAATATGATGGGAGGGCGGTGGTTACTGATAAGGGCAAATTTGTCATATATTTTCTCATATTTTTATTATTGATAATTTATGATTTTATGAGAATAGATGGCTATTTATGTACTTTATTGTTATTTATAGGGACTTGAACGAAATTTAAAGAAAGAATGCAAAAGGAGCGAAAATAGGGACTAAAATGCAAAGTTTTCAAAGTGGGTGTTCATCG
Organism: Ailanthus altissimus; assembly: GCA_946807835.1. NCBI lineage: Eukaryota > Viridiplantae > Streptophyta > Magnoliopsida > Sapindales > Simaroubaceae > Ailanthus > Ailanthus altissimus. Next base: position 2,631,585 of record OX327712.1, read on the forward strand.
CCCCCAGCGCCACGAGGATTGTCGCCCCAGCGTCGAAATAGTGATCGAAATACGAAATACGACCTGTTGAAGTCGCATCTGGGGCCCCAGCGCCAAACCTTTACCGCTCCAGCGACGAGACAGAGCCCCAGCGCCATCAACCCACCGCTCTAGCGATGAAGCCTTTTTCACGCGTCGCCTCAGCGACAACTGCATAGCACCCCAGCGGTATCGCGAGTCCTAATCCGACAAGAATTGAGATTTTCAAACTCATATCAATCCCTATAAAAAGTCACTCGTTCCCAGCCTTTAAGGATCAATTCAAGACGACCCAAGAGCACCAAGAATACAGAGCAAGAGTCTTGGAGAGCAATAGGAGTTTAATTGAAGCAACCTTAGAGAGAGATTTAAGGTGTTCTTCGGCATTAAGAGTTCTTAGGCAGCCCAATTAAGAGTAATTCGACGTCTATATTGGTTTGCTATTAATTGTATCATGATTTGTTATTATTTTTACTGCTGTTCTCTTGTAGTCATGAGTTAAACTTATTTTTTAGGGTTAATACTTGAACTCAATATGTGTGCTTAATTGCCATATCTTTTTAAAATTTAATAAACTTAATTATTTGATATTCAAATTACTTGATCTTAATGCTTCAATATATCTGGCCAATATATGGTGAATGAATTGGTAATATTTTGATAAACTCGAAAGAGGAATCATAATATTTAAACCTAGGTAATTTGATGCAGGATTGTAGAGTAACATTCAATGTTGCATATGCAAGTTTCAATTTAGGATAGGAATATACCTAATTGGCATGTATGATCAATATGACCTAATCTTAATGAATCTTAATTTATTACAAGTACAATAGAAATATAGGTATTTGATAAATTAAGGTATACTTGCATGACCTTAGAAGAGGCTTGTAGATACATTAGTGTCTTGATCAATAACAAAGACTAAAAGAGTTAAATATTAGAAAGCATATTGAGAGATAGTATTAATCCTAGGTTTTCTTTATATTGCTATCACTTAAATATCTTTGCATTGTGTTTTTATTTTCTACATTCATTCTTAAATTTTTATTTATTTGAATAATTATTAGAAAGATATAATTTTAGTACTTGGTAGAAAAGAAAAAATTATCCCTGAGGGTTCGACATCCGACTTATTTAGTCTCTTTATTACTTGCATACGATGGTGTATACTTGCACTTAGTTATAAGATATAGAAATATCGCATCAGTTACTGCTATTTGCTGTAAAATAGTAGCGCAATGACATGCACCGCCTCACTATTGAATAGATTGATCGATTTTATGGCAACTGCCATCCCATGGTAGAGGGCGACGACCATCGCTTTATTCAATAGTGGGGATAGTATACATCACCGCCCTACAGTTTTACAGCGATCATCATCCCACAGTAGAGGGCATTAGACATCAATGTTCGCCGTAAAATGATGAGGCAGTAACGTGCACCACCTTACCATTTTACAATGACTGCCATCCCACGGTGAAGGGTGACGGCCACCACCGTTCCACTATATTTGGTCTCCTTTTCATTTTTTTTTTTGGGTAAAAAATAATTTTACGTTTGTGTAAATCATAAAAAATAAAGTTCAATAATATAAAATTTATTTTTTTTTTATTGTTGAAGACCAATTGTAGGCGGTGGCCCATTGCTGATCGGTAAAGTTTTTATTTAATAAATAACAATTATTTGACACATATCAAAGTATATAAATATTATTTTGTCAAGTTACAATATTACTTTTTGATCGTTAAATTTAACGGCACTTATTTAATAGAGAGGAACAAAATTGAATAATTTAAAATAAAATAGACAAATTTGAGTAATGGGTCAAATTATAAGGTCAAAAATATATTTAATCCTTAAAAATTTTATGGGACTTGGGGCAATGTTCCTTTAGACCTATTGTAACTCCACCCCAACCTTCATCTACTCATTGATCTAATATTATCGTAAATTATTTTACTAGCTATAAATAAAAAAAATTAAATTTAAAAAGTATAGTATTTACTTTTTAAAAATATTATATGTATTTCGTGTAATCTTAACCATTTAATTTATATGAATTTAATTGACAATAACTTTAAAAAAAAATAATTTCACACGTTCAGAATATAGGAGTTTATTTTCAAGTACAAGATTGTCGAAGTAATAAATAATTTGGTGAGAACAGAGTTGATTCACAAGAAAATAAAATTAAAATTACAAACTATAAATACTTTTAAAGACAATTAAAACAGTATAAAATGTTTGCAAATAATAAATCAGTTAACCAATTAAAATAAAAGTTAAGGTTAGGGGGATCCACTTTTGGCATATGAAATATAAATATATTCAACTTTTTTTATAACTCAATTGGAATCCTCACACAAATGAGGTTTCAATCGGAAGATATAATAATTAAAGTTCATTACCATTTATATATTAATAAATATTTATTTATTTTAATTATTAAATACCAAATCTTGTAAATGAGTTCAAGTATTTATTATGTCAATCTTTATATTTGTCTACAATAAATCAAGACTCCCACTTTACAAGAAAGGGTATCTACTCCAAATTTTGTAAATGGTTTCAAAAATTTATTGTGCCAACTATAAAAATTGTCTATAATAAATTAAGATACACCACGTTACAAGAAAGGGTATTAATATTACAAACAAAATAAATACATCATATATATATTTTCATAATTTAAGAATGAAACATTAAATTCATGAATAAGAGTTAAGTATATCTTATTACCTTAACAAGAGTTCCACCATTTCCTCTTAGTAAAAAGAAAATTACTTGGATATAATAAAATTATAAAAAAAAAGAGAGATAGAAGAAGAGATAACACGACTTTATAATAGTAAACAAGAGAAATAATACTACAAAGAGATAATACAAAAGATAAGTATTTTGAACTAAAATTTAGCTCTCTAATTACATGCTTTTGGCATAAATAGGCTATCTATTTATAGAAAAACATGGATAAAGCAAGACAAAAGAAGAGGGAATCACATGGATGATAAAAGTAAAAAAAAGGTGGCAGCTAATTTGCATTGATTATTATTAATGAACCCACTTGATTACCCAATTTGAAATTGATGTGGTCCAAATTAGTTGTCACTCAAAAAATCAAAGTTGTAGATAAGTTTCTTATATTTTTAAATTAAGTTGTCTTATACATATTAAATACTTATTTGTATAGTTATGGGCCAAATACTGATGACTGATCGGATTGGGCCTATACTGTAGATCAAGTCTGTTTTAAGCCATTTTCACTCTCTAAACGCTCATATTTTAAATGCCTTATGAAATACAATATGCTAGCCCATTGAGTCAGCTCTTTACAGGATCAAGAATTACTTTAATTAAATTCTTAGGTAGAAAGTTATGCCGAATTTACCGAACTTGCCACAAAATAGTTAAAAACTAATTACATACAATATTGTAAACATACTCAAGTTAGGGGGGTTAAAGACACTAGTAATACAAAACTATGATGTAAAAATCTTTATTAAATGTATAATTTCAAGTGTTCATCACACCCTCAACCAGTTTATTGCCAGTCTCTAGCAATTCAAGTATAAATAAAATTTGAACACTATTAAGTATTTCAAACAAAACGTTAGTTCAAGATCACAATCACTATAAAAGTTATTTCAATCATAACTTGCAAAAGTGTGTGTATGTGTGTGAATTAAGTCGAAGCCTTCTTATCACAAACCACAACATATATAGCTTTGAAAATTTTCTCCAAGTAAAAGCCTCAACCCTTAATGGGTTAAGATTTCACTCATAGAGTTGAAAAATAGATAATTGCTCAAGAAAATGTTACATTTAATGACAAATAGACAAACTAATATTGATCCAAAGATAGAAAAATTAATTGTTTAGAGTCAAACTATTCTTACCACATGCTACATTCAAGATTTTAATTATTTTATACGAATCTTACGAATAAAGAGTCTGGTGATAAAATTACTTTCTAATGACTTTTGTCTTCTAAAACTGAACGAAGACTTTATTGAATTGAATTGATTTTTTTTCTCTTCTTTTTTTATACTTTATTTTATAGACATAAGGAATCATTACAAAATAAGAGCAATTTCTCACCATAATACTTTTTCAATTTTTTTTAATCATCTTTCAGCTAAACAACTAAATCATTCCTCATTCTAAATAATATCATTCCAAACAAAAATTAACCATTTCAAAATATCAATAAAAGTTTGTAAGCTATTATCTCAAATCTCTTCATTCACCTACAAAAGATATGTAAGTTTAAAAAAGAATATATGTACTTAAACATAAAAATTCTCTTGGCTATATATATTGAATCATTCATCTTACTATATGGCTTAGTATTGTGCTCAAAAAATAATTTCGAAAGTTATTCTTTAGTAACCCTAGATAGAAAAAGTGATTTAAACTAACCAATTTTGAAATAATACCTTGATAGTAAAACAAACTTATTTACGAAAGAGTTACCAAAAACTTAAGCAACAAACAAATATACGTAAAATGCATTAAAAATAAACCAATTAGAATGTGTTCAAAAGTTCAATAATATACTCTTTACTCTACTATTTTAGAACTAAAATGCGTTTTAAGAATGTATAAATGAATCTTTTACTCACGCCATTCATAATGAATTTTTTTTATTAGAGAACAAAGTGATAACAAAAAATAATTAACACTAACATTATATATTAATTATCCTTCCCCCAACCAGATTGAGATATTGTTCTCAATGTCAAAATATATAAATAGTATAGTATAGAAGATATCACCTGAAACATCTTTTATTAGAAATAAAACCTACAACAAAATAAAATAAGTTACATAAAATTCTTTAAAATACATAAAAGTAGATAGGCTATAGACGAAGCGTTAAATCTATCTTATATTTCTTTTCACTGTCATCAGTATACCAATCTATCTGATCATTGTTGAATCAGATATAGGTATAAAAGCTTGTAATTCATTGAATAACTGATCAACAGTTGAAACAAAAATGAGGATCCGTCGTTATGCAAATGAGACGAACTATTTTTCTACCATATAGTCAAGAAAAGATAACAACTCATTATAAAACCCATCAATATTTAACAAACCAATGGATTTTTAGTGGATTTATAATTGTGCCTATGAGACAATTTAAAAAATTTCCTCCAAAGTTTCAAAACCTCTAGGTAGAGCTATGAAGGCATCAGCATTCCGAAGTATAAGAGACATGCGCTCATACATTGATGATATATGTAACTCATCCCTAATTATTTTCTCTATAATTTTTCCAACAGTTAGAGCTTTTGGTATAATACCAAAAACTCGATTGCCTTTATTTTGTGTAGCTGTTGCCACACATCCTATTAATTTAAGACTACTTCCCCTATATACTAAATGAATTTTTCGCTCAGCTAACACCTTACCATAGGTTTCTACAAACTCTCTAGTTTTTTCAAGACTGAATCCACAAAAGACACAAATTTTTGTGAATTGACGAGTTGATGTTCCTTCCATTATTACACTAACCATCTCTCTTGAATGATTTTGAGTTTATATGAAGATGCAGAAGTAATGCAATATATTTATAGCGCCAATATGTGTTGTAAAGTTAAGTCACATAGGTAGTTTGGTTGTTAATGGATAAGATTAAACTTTAAATGCAAAATTTTCAAAATCGATTGTGGGTAGTTGGTTGTTGGAGAAGACGTTTGAGGTTGAAATGAAATATTTAAAAAATAACCGTTACAGTAAATATGTACAAGTAGTTATGATTGTGACTCACATCTTTCTCTGGTTTTACGTCTAGAAACGGCTTAAATGCCCTCTATGGGTCGGGGATAGGCTTTCCATCCAATTTTCTTATAAATTGGCAAATAAGGTCTTTTAAAGTCAGATTTCCAAGATTGTACCGCTCATATTTTTTTAGGAATATGTCCCATAATTTATAAATTGCAATATGCACATATCCACTAGGATGCGTCTCAAAAGTCGATAAGATATTATTTAAAGACTCCTTACTCAAGCCATCCTTAATGAACCTAATTTTATCTTCGCGATTTATAGACACCATTCCTAAAGTGCAGCAACGTGTGTTGCAAGTCATGCGTGCACACTTGTAACAAACATTTAATCTTTTTGCTCTTCGCTTTTTTGCAAAAGAGCTTTTACCTAAGCCAGACATATAAGAAATTAATGAGTCTGAAAACTCGTATGTCAATCGAACTTTGGCTTCAATTATCCAACGTAAATCAACAGGTATATTCATAATCATTAATAACCTTAATATTTCACATCTTACTTGGTAAATTTTCTTTAAGACATTTTGAGGCAATGAGGGAAAACGTTTTTTTAAATTCATTACAATGTCATCCATATTTTTTAGAAAGAGGAAGAAAAGAAGGTATCAGTAATTATGAAAAATTGATAAAATCGACTTAAAATGTCACAAAGTACTATTATCTACCACTTAATCGGAGTGCAAAATAATACTTTAACAAAAATACTAAATTAACCTGCAAGTAAAAAAATAAAATAAAGTTAGAAGAAGAATAAATATATGTAAATATGTAAAATAAAGATTAATTGGTCTCGTAATAAGGGTCAGACAGGGATCCAAATTCTTCATGAAAAGCTTGATTTTCTATAAACGACTTGAGTCTTTGCCCATTTACCTTAAACATATTACCATTTTTAGGATTTTCAATGTCAATTGTTCCATAAGGATACACATGTTTCACAATAAAAGAGTCACTCCATCTTGATCTTAATTTTTTAAAGAATATTTGAAATTGAGAATTATAAAGCAAAACCTTTTAACCAGCATCAAATATTTTTCATTGAATTTTTTTATCATGAAAAGCTTTGATTTTAGATTTATGAATTTTTGAATTCTCATATGCATCATTTCTCAATTCTTCAAGTTCATTTATTTATAATTTACGTATCTGTCTAGTAGAATCAAGATTTGTATTGAAAGTTTTAATGGCCTAGTATGCTTTATGCTCAAGTTCCACTAGTAAGTGACAAGTTTTCCTATAAACTATCCTATAATAAAACATACCTAATAAAGTTTTAAAAGCATTTCTATAAGCCCACAGTGCATCATTAAGTTTTAAAGACCAATCTTTGCGATTTGGGTTTATAGTTTTTTCTAAAATTTATTTTATCTCCCTATTTGCTAGCTCAACTTGTCAACTTGTTTGAGAATGATAAGGGGTGGTAATTTTATGAGTAATACCATATTGTTTCATTAATGTTTCAAATGACCTATTACAAAAGTGCTTACCCCCATCACTTATAATGGCTTGAGGGATTCCAAATCGACTTAAGATATTTTTTTTCAAAAATTTCATGACTGTAGTGCTATAGGGATTTGATAATAGCCAAAATAACTATTTAGAAAGTAATAGTAAAGATGTCCTACTACTCTTTCTAAAATTTGGTTAAAAAATGGTAAGAAAAAAATGGTCTTTTGTAGTGATCGAGTTTAACTTCTTATAATTTATGCACATCCTCTAACTAGATTAGACTCGAGTTGATATTAACTCACATTTTTCATTTTCAATGATTGTGATTCCAAATTTTTTTAGTACTACCTAAGTAGGACTTACCCATTTACTATCTGAGATAAGATAGATGATTCCTACTTCAAGTAATTTGAGAATTTCAGCTCTCACTACTTTTTTCATATGTGGATTTAATCTCCTTTGAGATTGTTGGGTAGTTTTGGCATTATCCTCTAGGTGTATTCTATATGTACGAATCAAATGATTAACGTATTTTATGTCTTTTAAAGTCCACCCAAATCCAATTTTATGCATTTTTAATACTTCAATTAACTTACCTTCGTGTTCGCTCATGAGTGTAGAAGAGATTACCACTGGGTAAGTTTGTTTGTTTCCAAGAAATGTATATTTCAATCCTTCAGATAGACGTTTCAACTTCAACTTTAAAATTTCATTATGTTTATCCTCATTTTCTCCTAATTCTTCAAACTTTGGTTTCCATCCTTTATTTTTAATCACCTGTGCACAGTCAAGTAAAGAACATATGTCAGAGATTTCAGGATCTAATTGTATATTTGACTTAAATGAATTTATCAAACATATTTCTAAAGGATCGGTAGAACTCCCTTTTTGAATATGATATTCTACAATCATTTCAATCATATTGACTTCTTCACTTTCATCCTCCCTCTCATGTGGTTGCTTACACATATTGAAAACATTGAGCTCAAATGTCATGTTTCTAAATAAAAGCTTCATTACTTCATTCCTGCAATTAATCAAAGCGTTAGAAGTCGCTAAAAATGGATGACCCAAAATAACAGGTACTGGATTACATCCTTTAACATGTACTGTGTTCAAGACAATAAAATCCACAGGATATATAAATTTATCAACTTGAACTAAAACATCTTCTACTATCCTTCTTGGCACTTTTATTGATCTATCAGCAAACAAAAGAGTTACAGAAGTTGGTTTTAACTCATTGAGATTGAGCTGTTGATAAACTAAATATGGTAGTAAATTCACACTAGAACCAACTTCAAGTAAGGCTTGTTCAATTTTATGACTTCCAATAATACATGAAATTGTAGGACAACTAGGATTTTTATATTTCAAAGTATTATTATTCTGAAGAATTACACTTACTTGTTCAGCTAAAGATGTTTCTTTTTCACATTCTATTTTTTTTTACTGTGCATAAATCCTTCAAATATTTTGCATAAGAGGAAACCTGTTTAATAGCATCAAATAAAGGAATGTTAACTTTTACCTATTTGAAGATTTCAAAATTTTCAAGATTGTGATTCAACTTCTTAGCATTATGTAATGCACGAGGAAATGGGGGTAGAGGTAAGGGTTTGGTGTTTTCTTCACTAGGTGTAGGTTTAACTTGATCCATGTGCTGGCTTCCTAAACTACATGCATTTAAGTTATGTTGTCCTTTGGGGATTTGGTTATAGTTGAGAAATTTTTTTTTTTTTTTCTTGAATGTTTAGTGCGAATGCAAATTTAGCAAGAATATTGATAGAAGCGTAAAAGCACTAGTATGAATTATATCAAACTTTTGTATTTTACTTCAAATCATAAATATTTGCTATTTAATTAAGTATTTTTTGTTTATCATAAATAGATGCACAATGGAAAATGTGACGCATAGGAATAAATGGGAGGCTAATCGGACGTCAAACAAAGAAGTTACGCTTAAAATAGGAAAGAAGTACCAGGGCTGGGCGCCGCAGCACCTATGACTGAGCCCCGAGGGGCCCAGGTCAGTAGTTGAGCGTCACAGTACCCGTGGCGATGAACAGTACCATGTGAACAGTATTTGCTACATTAACTCACAAAAACCTTAAGAGGAGAGAAAAAAAGGAGAAGAAAAGAGGTAAAAACTTAGAGAAAGAATTCACAATATAAGATCAAAGATCAAAGCCAAAGATTGAAGAACCAAGATCAAGATTCAAGTTTTAAGTCAAGATTGAGGGAGAAGCAAATCAAAGAGTCACTTTGATTAATTTTTCTTCTATTTCTTTATCATTATATTCTTGTTCTTATTGATCTTTATGAATTGGTTTGATATTTTTGGTTTTATGATGGACTAAATTGTTCATCTAGGGTTAGACTATGTAAACCTAGTATGGATTTAGATTATATTAATTTTTAGTTTATGAACTTGATACATTCAATTGATTCATTTTATCTGGTGTTTTAATGCTTTCATTATACCTGATGAATATTTTGAATGATTGAGGAACCATGATGAACTTGATAGAAGGATTCATGTGTTTAGCATAGGATAGTTTAATGCATAATCATAGGCTAACAACTATGAGTTCCATCTAAGATAGACATATACCTAGGTGACATGTGTGGTATAATTTAGACTTGATCTTAATGAATTACATTCTGATTTGGTTACCATAGACATATCAGTGATTGTTAGAATGTGTAATATAGTTACTTGACTATCGACAGAGGTTTGTGATGAGATTAGTGTCTAAGCCAATAATTGGTATTAAGAGATTAACTAAGAGGTTAATAAATCCAATGAAATATTATGGGACAAGTCAAAATCCTAGATTATCTTTATTTGTGAATTTTCTTTGTTATTTTTGTTCAGTTTAATTGATAGAGTAGATTAGTTAAATAAAATTCAGATTGTGATTTTCTGAATAAAAGTTAAATATGTACAATTTTAGTACTTGATTTATAGAATTAGATTGCATAGTCCCTGTAGGATCAATATCTGGACTTAAAATCCTATATTACTTGATACAATAGCGTGCACTTGTGCTTAGCTATTACAGCACCTAATCAAGTATCTTTAAAATCAGCAAATGTTTGAGAATTTTGAGAATTAATAGACTCTTGCTTTTCAATGAATGCATGCAAAGTGTCTTTAAGATTTTTCTTAGGAGGTGGGATATATGGTGCATAACCTTGATGGTTAAAAGTTTTTTGGTGTTGTTGAAAATGTGGTTGTGAAGCCTGTACTTGAGTGTCATTCCTTCAACTAAAATTCAGGTGATTTTTTCAACAAGAATTGTAGTTTTGTGAATATAGGTTATTATTTGATCACTTGAACCTGTTTAGAACATTGGCTTGTTCATGGAGACATTCCTTAAATATAGGCAAAGTTAGGCAATCATTGATAGAGTGATCATGGGTTTCATATATGTGACACATAATTTCTTGAACAAATTTTAATTAACCACTCTTTTTTATTTCTAAGGTTTTGACTTTTCTTACTAGGGATGCTAATTTGGCCTTAAAGTCATGGTCTTCCCTAAGATGATAAATACCTCTACTAGATATAGTGGTTTGAGTTTTGCTAAATACCTCACGGGTACCAACAGTGTCTCAAATTTGAGTATTTTCTGCTAGTAAGTCTAGATAGTTTATTGCATCTTTTAGGTATTTATCCTCAAATGTTCCATTACACATCATTTCTACAATTTGCCTAACTTGGGGTGTTAAGCCCTTATAGAAATTTAAAACTAATCTCCAAGTTTCAAAATCATAATGGGGACAGGTATTAAGTAATTCTTTATACCTTTCCCAACATTAGTAAATGGTCTCTCTTGATTTTTGGGCAAGAGTGGTAATTAGTCTTTTGAAAGAATTTGTTCTATGGGGAGGAATTTTTTTTTTTTTAGGAATTGTTGTTGCGTCTCATCTCATAAAGAAATGGATTATGGCATAAGATTTTATAGCCATGTTTTAGCTTTATTTTTTAAAGAAAAAGGAAAAAACTTAAGTCGAATTGTGTTCATGCTACAATTTTAGTCACTATACTTGTTACACACTTCTTCAAATTCTCTTAAATGTAGGTAAGTGTTCTTTGCATCTAAACCATGAAAAATGGATAAAATTAAAATGTGTTGCATCTGAAAAAAAAATTAAACAAGATGGTGCACCAGTTCGTGTAGGGTTCATGTAGTCTCTAAGTATCCTAGGTCAGTTATGATCATTATGTTGGGCCTGATTTTCTCCTGAGTCTATGAGTCGCTCAATTTGATTTTTGGTTATAGTGTTAATTGGTGAAGAATAAGAAGATGAAGGAGAATCAAACAAATTATCAAAAGAAGTTTCGAAATTACCTTTCACCAAACGATGAGAATTAGGATCTTGAAACCAATCACTTATACAAAGAAATAAAATAAAATAAAATACAATAACAATAAATATTACAAATAAAAGAAAAATATTAAATATTAAATAAAGGCAAATAACATAAACAGGGCTAATAATAAAATAAAAGTTAAATAAATAGTTAAGAGTTAGATTAGTAAATGTTAGATTAGTTAATATTAGATTAGGATAATAAAAAAGTTAATAAATAAAGAATATGAGGTTTAGCATTCCATAAAAATAACAAGTGAAGAATAAATAAAGTAAAGTAATTTAGGAGGCTTAGCCTTCTATAAAAATAAAACAAACAAACAAATAAAAAAAATATTAATTTCACTTCCCTGACAACGGCGTTAAAAACTTAACTCAAAATATAAGAGTTTATTCTTAAATATAGGATTGTCGAAGTAATAAATAACCTGCTGAGAACGGGGTCAATCTACAAGAAATTGAAATTGAAATTGAAATTACAAACTATAAATACTTTTAAAGACAATTAAAACAGTATAAAATGTTTGCAAATAATAATTCAATTAACCAATTAAAATAAAAGTAAAAGTTAGGAGGATTCATTCTTGACATATGAAATATGAATATATATATATATATATATATATATATATTTTATAACTCAATTGCAATCCTCACATAAAGGAGGTTCCAATTAGAAGATATAATAATTAAAGTTCATCACCATTTATATATTAACTAATATTTATTTATTTCAATTATTATGTACCAAATCTTGTAAAAGAGTTTAAGTATTTATTATGTCAATCTTTATATTTGTCTACAATAAATCAAAACTCTCACTTTACAAGAAAGGGTATCTACTTCAAATTTTGTAAATGGTTTCAAAAATTTATTGTGCCAACTATAAAAATTGTCTATAATAAATTAAGATACACCACTTTACAAGAAATGATATTAATATTACAAACAAAATAAATATATCATATATAAATTTGCATAACCTAAAAATGAAACATTAAATTCATGAATAAGAGTTAAGTATATCTTATTACCTTGACAAGAGTTCCACTATTTCCTTTTAGTAAAAAGAAAATTAATTAGATATAATAAAACAAAAAAAAAAAAAAAAAGAGATGGAAGAAGAGATAACATGACTTTATAATAGTAAACAAGAGAAATAATACTACAAAGAGATAATACAAAAGATAAGTATTTTGAACTAAAATTTAGCTCTCTAATTATATGCTTTGAGCATAAACAAACCATCTATTTATAGGAAAACATGGATAAATCAAGATAAATGAAGAGGGAACCACATGGATGATTATTCAATTTGAAATTGATGTGGTCCGAATTAATAGTCACTCAAAAAATCAAAGTTGTAAATAAGTCTCTTATCATTTCAAATTGAGTTATTTTATATGTATTAGATACGTATTTTTTTATATGTTATGGTCCAAATACTGATGACTGTTCACTCTCTAAACGTTCAAATTTTGAATGCCTTGTGAAATACAATATGTTAGCCGATTGAGTCAACTCTCCACAGGATCAAAAATCACTTCAATTGAATTTTTAGGTAGAAAGTTATGTCTAATTTACCGAACCTACCACAAAACAGTTAAAAATTAATTAAGTATAATATTATAAACATACTCAAATTAGGGGAGGAAGGAGGGTTTAAAGACATTAGTAATACAAAATAATAATGTAAATTTTTTTATTAAATATATAATTTCAAATATTCATTACAATTGTCAAAAATATTCCTTAAATTTTTTGTTTAAAAAATAAAGTTAATAATTAATACCATAATTCAAGAAGAAAAGTATTAGCCGTTGTAAATTTTTTTGAATAAAAGTATATTCACGATACATAATCACTGAACGCATCTTTTTAATAAGATTCTTAAAGGAGTATTATAAAATATATTTTAAGATATTTTTTTTTCAATTTATTCAAAAAAAATATATTTTTTCAAGTTATTTATTTATTTTAAAGGTTTTTATGTTGCTTCTTTGTAAGCACTTTAAAGTGTCATTTTGCTTTAAGGATTATTTTTCTCTTGATCTTTTTATTAACTACAAATATTATAAAATTATAAAAACAAACACCTATTTGATATTGCAAAAATATTAAGAAATTTTTTATAAATAGTCATAATTTTAAGGTAGTTAACTAATTTAATCATTTATAAAATATTTTAATTTTTTTAGTTAAAGACTTAATGAATAAACAAAAATATCCTTTCACTATTTTAATAATACCCACTTACTATTTTTAATTTTTTTAACCAAAAACTTAACTAATTTAACTATTTATGTATCTTAAAACATGTGGAAAGATTATTGAAATAAAAATAATTACTTTTACTAGTTATTGTAACCAAATGACGTGATAGTTATTTAACATAATCAAGTTGATAATTTTAAATAATTTAATATGTCTTATAATAATAACAATCCAGATTTCACACTAATTAACACAAACAAATAAAATAATGTACATTTTTTTTATAATAGCTTTATAACATTGAAATGTTTTATTTTATTATGTTTTCATTCAAACATTTTACATAATTGCTTATCAGAGGCGAAACTGGAATTAAAAGGATAGATTACCAAACTATTTCAGTAAAAAAATTAGTTGGTCAAAATTATGTATAATAAAGGGTCATAGGCCTCTCCGGCGTAATTCGGTTGGTTATAAATATGCAAGACACTCGTAATCACTTGAATTTGAATAAACATAAAGGACAAAGATTGGTGTTTTGTGGGTGAGAAATTTTTTATCTCTATTAAATTTTTTTAAAAAAAGAATAATAAAAATTGAGTCTTGCCCTTATTTACAATTAGGCTATCTTTATCACTGCTAAAATAAAGATCGATCGCCTCTTGATCCTGCAATATATAAATTGAAAATTTATCGAAGCCAAAGTTTAAAAATACATATTTTAAGGATAGAATCGTAAATAATCTCTTTTTAATTTTAAATTTATTATTAAGAGCTATGACCACCTAAGCTAAGCTGTAGCTCCGCTCTCATTATAAATATAATGTTATATTTTACCAATTGTTTTCTTGCTAATTATTTAAAAAGAAATTGTAACATATTCGAGATCAATCTTTGTATAGGTATAATATTTTTAAAATAAAAGATGGATTTTAAGTTATTATTTAAAAATTTTCAACTATTATGTCATTAATTAATTGTAAAACAATTACAATAATTAATAATTATTCTATTATTTAATTAATAACGACACATCAATTAACATAGAAAATTTGTAATAATAAAATTTTTTAAAGTAATTTAAAATGTATAATATTATTTATAATTTAATAAGCAATATAACAATAAATAAATCAACTATCACACTAATTAAAATTTGAAAATTTAGGTGGTCACAAACACAACCTAATGAAACCACACTTATCAATTAACATGGAAGTTTTGAATTCAAAATCTACTCTTCCTCAAATAAATAAATAAACGAATAAAAATTAAACCAAGTCAAAAAATTGTTTAAGTGAAATAAAAAATAATAGTAACATAACTTAACTTAAGAATAATAAAAGATGTCATTTAATTTAAAAAAGTCTATTTATTTTCTAATTTTCCCTTTTAATTATTTAGTTACATTCTCTAAATATTTATATTATTTAACATTATTTTTTTAAAAATATATTATTTAATATAATTATTTTTAAGATAAAAGACATTTAAACTTTTAAGATTTTAAAAAATAAACACCTAAATCTCAAAATTTTTATTTATACTCTTATCAAATAATAGATACTGTTAACTTAACAGTAAATAGGGCAAAAATAAAAATTCATCTTTTATTAAGTTAATGGTTGGTTAATATTAATTAACAATTAATAATATAATTTAACAGTCGATTAATGTTAATCAACAATAATCAACCATTGTCAATATGCAATCATCAATCAATCAATACTAATTAATATCGATTAATGTTAATTATACTTTTTTTCAATCATAACAAGAGTAATTATAATTTCACTAGATTTAAGTTTTTTTTTTGTTAACTTTAATTGATTCCGTTAATTAACAAGAGTATAAATAAAATTTTTGAAATTCTAAAAATTTGTATGTTAATTTTATAAAATCTTAGGGTTGTAGATGTCATTTTTCTTTATTATTATTTTAATATTAGTTAGTTATTTTTTATTTTTATTTTCAACATTTTATTTTGGTCTTCAAAAGCGAACGTCCTCTCTTTCTTCATTTCATTCCCCCATTTTCGACCCAAACCGTCGTCTTGTTTGTATTTACATTTCTATCCCTTGCTTCTCTCCTATTTTCTCATTCAATTCAACTCTCAAACTCCAATTTATCACGAGATTCGAAATTCATCTCCTTCCTTAGGGTTTCAATTTCTCTTTTCTCTCTTTCTTTTTTGGTTCTTCTTCTTCGCCAATCGAAGATAATGGAATCGGAGGACGAATTCGATATGCAAGACGCCAACGAATCGGCGGAGGACGACAATTTCTACAGCGGCGGCGACGACGACGACGACGACGACGCCGTGGGCCCTATCTGCGGTTACGACAGCGACGACGCTGACTTTGCCGATTTCGGGTTCATCGACAACGATTCCGATGATTCCAATGATCTCCTGTCTCATCGCCATCAGGTAACCTCTGGTTTAATGATTTTATCAATCATTTGTAAAAAAAGTTGTTCCTTTTTTTGTAATTAGCTGAATTTTGTGTAGGATTTTCATGAATTTTGGGAATTAGCTGAATTTTGTATTTTTTTTTTCTTTTTTGTAATCTATTGCAAACTGCGGTATTTTTTATTTGCATTAAGCTAATGCCTTTGATGGTTTTAATTGGCTGAACTATTTTTTATTTGTTGGTTATTTGATTAAGATAATGTATATTTGCTGAATATTTTGTTATCTGATTTATTGGAATTGAAAATTGTTTTTGCCTGCTTTGATTCTAATACTATTGAATTTCATGCATGAATTTGAAAATTAGAAATTTCATTTGTGAATTATGTCAATTGTTTGATATTGACTCTCATGAATGTGCACATATAGAATTGAGCCTTTATAGGCTCATGCGATTATTGTTCTTGTTGTAATTCTTCACACTAATGTGTCTCATTTCTTTTCTTAGGTAAACTTTACTGTTTTAAGTGAAGCTGATATTCGTCAGCGTCAAGAGGAGGATATAGCAAGGATATCCACTGTGCTTTCCATTTCAAAAGTTGCAGCTACTGTACTGCTCCGCTTTTATAATTGGTGAGATATTTATCGTGCAATCTAATTCTGCATTGCATTATATGTCATTTTCTCATTTGAACAACTGTGTCTTGATGTTCTAACAAATTAATATCACTTTTGGGGTCTCAGGAATGTCAGTAAAGTGCATGATGAATGGTTTGCTGATGAAGAAAAGGTTCGCAAGGCTGTTGGCTTATTGGAGAAACCAGTTGTTCCTTTTCCAGATGGTGAAGAAGTAAGCGGCCAAGACTTAGTTTAATTGAGATTTTTGGCACTCTTGCTTCCAAATCTAGGGGGGTCAACTACTTGTTTGTGCACTTGCTTTGTGGCATCTTACTTCTCTGACTTTCTTCGCTTATGGTTTTTTATTCTTTTATTTTATTTATTGTGACAGATGACTTGTGAGATATGTTTCGAAACCTATCCACCTAATAAGTTGCGAGCTGCTGCTTGTGGTCATCCTTTTTGTACTTCATGCTGGTCAGGTTTGTCGCCAAGCACTGGGATTTTGTATTATGATCTTCCATATATATAAGTTTGTTATCTGTTTGGATAAAGTGTATCACCATCTCAGTTATTTCACATATATGTTGGAGGCATCAAAAAAGTTGATGTGAAGTTGTTTTATGCTTAGAATTTAATTGTTCAAGGATGAAGGAAGTGGTGGATGAATGATCTTAGTTAAGTTTTGATGTCACAAAGTTTGAAGCAAGATGGGGGGGTGGGGGGTGTTTCTTAAGCTAGTATATGCCCATTTATTGGATTTTATGTGAATTCACACTATATGAATGAATAATCCTATTGCTACAGTGGACAGAAAATTTCTATTTACATGATTCTCCTTATGTATGAGAAATACATAATATGATATCTGCTGTTAAGATTTATGCCAATATCTGGTAGTAATGCAATATCTAGCAATCTACTTGCATTTATTTATTTTCTTTTCTCTGATAAGCCTTTTTACTTTCATTTTATCTTATGTGTTGTAATTGTGTTCTTGTTTGGTTTTCCTCTTTAGGGTATATCACCACAGCCATTAATGATGGTCCTGGATGTTTGATGTTGCGATGTCCTGTTCCATCTTGCGGTGCTGCCATTGGTCAAGATATGATTAATTTATTTGCTTCTGATGAAGATAAAGAGAAGTATTCTCGTTATTTCATTCGATCTTATGTTGAGGACAACAAGAAGGTAACAGTTCTTCGATAAATATGATCAAGTCGATTATTTTTTGTATTTGATTAGAAAAGATACCCTAAAAAGTCCCCTTCTTTAAATTTGATTTGTGAAAAAGTGTGTTCCTGAAGCATTATGTTTATCTATTTTGTTTTTTCTTTTTTTGTTTTCTGAATGTATGCATGCTTCATTGTGCTGGACTAGTCTCAGGTCTGAAAATGATATTAATTTGGTAGACCCAATCCTGAAGTACTTATACTGGATTTGAAGAAGGAAGTCAATGTACATCTGCAAAAAGATTGCTAATTGATTAAGTAGTTTAAATGTAAAAGAGAAGAGTACTATATGTCAGGGTGTCTGCTCTACTGGATTTTAAATAGAATAGCAATTGATCTGGCTGCAATATATTATGAAAGAATTCATAGAAAACAATAATAGTAGTATTGTTTAACCTACTTAGGATTCTGAAAGATTTGTGACGACTTGAAAATGGAAACTGCATGGGAGCAGATGACCTTATGGTATCACTAGTTCTTCTGGGGTCTAATAAAGTCCTATAGAGTTATTTTATCTGAAAAAAAAAAAAACTCCTATGGAGTTAAGGTTCTTAGGTCACCTTGATTTTACCCTCATTTTTATCTTTTATGTAGCTATATTTGTCTATGTTCAATGTCTACAAGATATTCATAAACCATACATGGAAATTTTCTAATATAGATGATAGCTACATTCAAATGCTTTAGAATTATTTACGTTATGTTATTAGATGATCATAAGAAAACTTGAGCATATTTTTGTTACTCCCTTGATATGTTCCTTTTTTTCTTACGACTATATTTAAGTGGCTTTATTCTGCTTTGATTTCATCTGAACAGAAATTTTGCAATTCATTGATGCAAACATGATGCTAGGAAAACCTTTGGATTTCTCTTTTGTAGTCTTGTTCTCTTCAATACTTCTAACTTTTTCTTTATTGTTACTTTGCACAGACCAAATGGTGCCCTGCTCCAGGTTGTGATTATGCTGTGGATTTTATTGTTGGTAGTGGAAACTATGATGTAGCTTGCCGATGTTCATATAGCTTTTGCTGGAATGTAAGTCTCCTTGAATTTTCCTACAAGCTCAGGTTTCCTTCTAATTCCTTTGGATCGAAGTACTAGTAGTGGATGCATGCACTAGGCAGGCACTCGGTGCTACCTTCTGTATTTGATTCTTTAATGCTCAAGATTGCTCAAATTTATCTTGCAGTGTACAGAGGAAGCTCACCGTCCTGTAGACTGTGGCACCGTAGCCAAGTGGGTAATGAAGAATAGTGCTGAATCAGAAAATATGAATTGGTATGGATCAAGATCTCATTGACTAGAGTTATTCTTCTTGTTTGCAAATTAACTATTAATTTAGTATGGGAGGTACTTATGATAATGGGACACAAAGTTTTTGGACAGTTTATTTCATGCAGTGATGACCTATCATTGGGCATGATAATTTGGATGGACAGGCTAAATTAGGGCCAGTGTTAATTTTTTTGTTAATACTTTTTGTGGCATTCTAATCTCATCCTAACCACGAAACAAATATATTTGAAGCCTGAGCTGCGCTCTAGAAATTAATTCAAGCATGGGCCTGTCTAAGAAGCCCTGATTTGAAAATGAGGAATTATATCATGTCTAAGACATTAGTTTGGCACAATTCAGCAAAGTATTAAATATTCTTGTTTTATTTATCATTCATGTATTAAATAGCAAATCTTCCCTCTTATTCAAGCAAGAATAGGAAGATTAATTTGAAAAATAGTCTTCAAGTAAATTTGGTAGGTATAAATAATAGAATTGAACAAAGATGATGATTCTTTTGATCTTTTGTTTCTTGCACGATACCCTTGAAAGTGAGATATTCAAGTTACAATATCACGTCTTCAATGGAATTCTATGAAAATGGTTTCACGAATGATGTTATTGCTCTCTGGAGAGCTTAAGAGATTGGGATCATGTTGTTAGGCAGTTTCTGTTACACTCTTATTGTTCAATTAACGTCCTCATCAAATATGTTTAGTATTTTTGGTTTAACAACAGACTGAACACGGAAGAGGAGGGAATGGAGGGATGGTTGAATTGGCAAGTATGTATGTCCTATAGAGGGTAGACCGCAAAATGTAGTATTTGAGGGAACTGTAACTTTGAAAATAAGAGGGTTAAATTTCATCGATTCCTTCTGAGGTTTGGCCTAATTACAAGTGGACGTCCCTAGTTTGGAAATATTCAGGGCCTTTTCCAATAGGGGAGATTTTGAGAAATTTTTTGGAACTTTACTCTCTAATGAAGTTTAGGAGGGATTTATGAAATCCTTAGAACGTCAGGGGTTTTTCTTTTTTACCATTTTCCTAATTGCATAAAAGTGTGCTTTGGAGGTCAATCAAAATTTTCCAAATGAATATTATAATATTGCTTGGCTGGGCATTTTTTCTTAACCAAAGGTCTTCAAAAAAGTTGATTACCTTTGTTTGGTTGTGAAAAGAGTTAGAACATAGTTTCTATGTGGTATTACTCTATCTCTGCACTTGTGTCTGTGGGCCTGTCTATTGCTGTTTGCCACATCTAGATACCTGAGAGTGATATACATGTTTTCACTACATTTAAATATTTTGAGTCCATATGCAAATACATTTATTTACTACAACTTTGTTAACTCATGGAAAGTGTAAATTACTATATGGTTGTATTTTCAGGATACTTGCTAATTCCAAGCCTTGTCCAAGGTGCAAGCGACCAATTGAGAAAAACCAAGGATGTATGCATATGACATGCACACCTCCTTGTAAATTCGAATTTTGCTGGTAAAGCTTGACATCTTCTTATATATATATATATATATATTTGTTTTCCCCTTTGATCTCTAATACACCAAGCGAGCTCTTCAGAAATGGTCTCTAATTTTGGTCTTAGATAGTACTTGGGAACTCTGATCTGTATTCATTTTTTTTATTTTTTACCATGTGAAGTAAAATTTATGTTTTCACTTATGAACTTCAATGTTAAATGGGTTATTGTTCGAAATTGCTACCATCTTAAAGTCCTATTCATTTGACTATATGGGAATGCAGGCTCTGCCTTGGTGCATGGTCGGATCATGGTGAGAGGACAGGTGGTTTCTATGCATGTAACCGTTACGAGACAGCAAAACAAGAGGGAGTGGTATGATACTCTACACTATTTGTGTCACTATTGATTGACTTCTCATCTTATAAATTTGATTAACGTTTGTTGCTTACAGTATGATGAGTCTGAAAAACGAAGAGAGATGGCGAAGAACTCCTTGGAGAGATATACTCACTATTATGAACGATGGGCAACGAACCAATCAGTAGGTTCAAGTTTGTGAATCTGTAGTAACATTGATATGATTACTTATCGTTGTGTTTGCAATGATCAGTTTGTGAAATAACTAGCCTTCGGAACACATAAAGTTTTCTGTTTACATTGATCATGATTTTAGATTGGGATTTTTATATAGCATTTCTCATTTCATTGATTAATAATCTGTTTGGACTGGGACTTTTTAAGCTATTATCATTTGATTGCAATGATGATGCCTGAATAAACTCTGATTTTTAAAGCTTCCCCACCCATCAAATTACCAAAAAGAAAAAGAAAGGAAAAAAATTACCTTAAGAGTAAACTTTTGTTGCTAAAAGCATAAGATTTAATTTATTATAGCATCAGTTCTTTGATAATTTAGTGCATCAATGCACCATGATTGAGATCTTGTGATGACGGTGAGTGTTACAAGTGGGTTCTATGGATCCTGGTCATTATTTAAGATTGATCGATTGGGAACATAGCTCCTTGAGGCAAGGTCATCTTGCTATGCATGAAAACAACTTATTGGATGATTTTACTGCTTTTTTTGACTGATTTGATTACTTTTGTTTTGGTGCTTTAGAGAATATCAAATGTTATTCATGCCTAGCTGCTAAAAAATCTTATTTGGAAATTTGAACATTTCTCATATCAGTCTAATTGTTTGTTTCCATTCTGCAGTCTAGGCAAAAAGCATTGGCCGATCTTCAACAAATGCAAACTGAGCATGTAAGTCAAAACTCTTATTGCTAGTTCTTTACTCTTTGTTATATTGTTGTAGTTTGATGTATTAAGTTATCACTAGTATGGGGTGTCAAAAATAGAAGGCATTTGATGAGCTTAGCTGGAAATGAACTATTCCCAAATCAAGAATGTGTTTATAGGCTGAAGTATCATTTGTGTTGGGGGAATGTTTTTCTCTCTTCATTCTACTTGCTAGCATTTATGTTTATACAGAAAATCCATATTTTGTAAATCATGGAGTGTTGATGACTATGTTTTATGTTAGCTTGAGGAGCTGAGCGATATACAGTGCCAACCTGAGTCACAGCTTAAATTCATCACAGAGGCCTGGCTACAGGTATATATCTGATTTTGTTTTGTATGACTATATACATCCTGCAATTTTATATCATTTGACGTCTCTTCTGCTGTAGATAGTTGAGTGTAGGCGGGTTCTGAAATGGACATATGCTTATGGATATTATTTACCCGAGCATGAGCATGCTAAAAGAGTGTTCTTTGAGTATTTGCAAGGTATGCCAGTTCTCGATCTGGCTGGTGGCATTTTGTATATGTTTGATTTCTTTCTAATTACCCCACCTACCATGTAGGTGAAGCTGAGTCTGGATTAGAACGACTTCATCAATGTGCAGAGAAGGAGCTTCGAATTTACCTTAATGCAATGGGACCCTCGAAGGATTTTAATGAATTCCGAACAAAACTTGCTGGCTTGACAAGGTTAGTATCGATGAATGTACTCAAATTCTGTATGGATAGTATGAACTCAGATTTGCAAGAGCTTGATACTACTGCAATTCCTTATATTTTTAAAATAAAACAGCAAGTTTGATAAAAATATTATTGGTTACTGATTAAGTTGTAGTTTACTTTCTTCATTTTTTTTACAGTACTGTACTTTCTTCATTTTTTTTACAGTACTGTACAAACAAGTCATTTTTACTTCAAAAGAAAGTTTTTCCTGCTTGTGAGCACGTGTGCAAACTTGGTTTTGATGAAACAATTCCGTTATTTTCATAGTGGATAATTACCAAATTGCCTCATGGAGTAGAATAAGCATTATTGCAGATGTGCAATTTTTATCAATCTTTTCTACTTTGCATCGAAACAGAGTTGGAAATCATTCTTTTCCTGTTATAGATTAATTATGTGATTCCTGTTATGACAGTGTGACGAGGAACTACTTTGAGAATTTAGTCCGAGCTCTGGAGAACGGTCTATCAGATGTAGACACACATGCTACATGCAGCAGGACTGGGAGCTCAAAGAGCTTGGGAGGTGGAAGCAGTAGGGTAAGAAGTGGGAAGTGCAAGGGTTCAACATCCAAATCAAGTGGGTCTAATAAAAACGTTGATTGTTCCAGCCATTGGTCCTGTGACCACTGCACCTATGCAAATGGCAATTCTGACACTGTTTGTGCCATGTGCCAGAATAGCCGGTAGTATCTCTATCTCCTCCGCGGATTGACCAGCCTGGATTGGGAGACATCAGCTTTGCCTCTTTGGCTTGTCCGGTCTCAACGGTAAAGACCTTCAGAGCATTGCCAGGGGAAAAAAGTAAGTCTCAATCTACTCTCTTGTTAAAAATCGAAGAAATGATACGACAAAATCAGAATGAAAATAAGAAAGGGGGAGAGGGGGAAATAAGAAAAGGGATTCAAACTGTTGTTTTCGGGGAATAGATATGATCTGTATATAGTTTATGCCGTCATGTCAATCGGAACTTAATCCTGCTATGTGTCAGGATTATCGACGGGAAATGTATTATTTAAGTTAATAGAATTTGTAATACGCTTGAAGCTTTCAGCTTTCAAGTGGATTGTAAAATTGGTAAATATTTGTGGACAATGAGCTTCACTGTCCTTTGCAAGAATGCAATAAGTTTGTTGTCATATGTCTCCTCTTAGCCAATTTGCAGCTAGCATATCTTGTTATGTGTAATTTTTTTGTTTCTTAGTTATGACTTTCCTTCTTGAGTGAAAATTTCCATGTCTTATTACGTTTAAGTTGTAACATTTAACCAGGTTTTCCGAACATCGATGTCATTGGCTGAAATTCTGTCTGGACTTATTCGATATAGAATTTTGGTGGAATGTTTGGAACTTCTGGCTCATAAAGACTTCAGTTTTCCTCCATCAAGAAGGGGGAAAAAAAATACTGTCCAAGTATTATGTTACAAATCTTACTATTACAAATTTTATAATTTATTACTTCAGTTTTCCTCCTTCAGTTTGTCACTTCGTAGCATCTGTATCAAACTGATCTGACATGCATCATGCTGTCTTTATTTTGAAACCTATGAAATTCAGACCACAAAAAGGATATATATATAATATTTATATATATTTTCTTTTTAATTTTGGCACTAGTAAAAAAATTGCAAATGAAGATCTACTTGCTGTTGCTTCAGTTTCATTACTCTAAACAAAGCAACAAGTCATGAAATCGTCAGTTGAATGTCAATTTCTACCACTATCATTTTACATTTTAGGAAGCAGTTAATCTTGTACGAGATTGTTATTTCTTCTAAACATCCTTCTTGTTTGTTTGTTTTGGTTATTCTTGATAGCATCTATTAACACATTTTGGAGTTTCCTAAAAGCTGAAGGCACAAAATAGAATTGATCTGCTGAAAAGGTTAACAAGTTTCTTAATCAGTCTATCCAACAACAGTGGAACAACTATAAGAGATTCATAATTCTAAACCACTAGAGAGAGATGCTTGTAAATTCCACTTAATTGCAATTAATAACTTAAAATGTACCGCTAATTTTTTGATGACTTGAAAAAAGTTTTTAAAATACCTTACTACCCAAGCAAATTCACCTTTCATCCCAAGTTCATAATTTTTATCGGTTGTGAGAAGCCATTGTATGCTATTAAAAAGATGAGTGCCAAACATAAGAGGAACAAAGACTAAAAATTATAAAAAAAGAAACCTAGAAACTACAACAACTAATTTCTCTAACACGCATCTGTTTAGTATATCTGAGTAGATATTCTTACAAAGACTGAAACCTAGAGAAAATCAGGCTCTGTCACTCATCCACACAGTTTACACTCAAAATCAGAACACTCTATGGTGGCCTAGTCTATCTCGTTTCACTTCTACACCAAAAAAAAACCTTGGTAGAAGCTCAAGCTCAAGTTCCATTTTTTTTTCCAAACAATCAAACTAATGTTTAGAAGAAAAAGAAAAAGAAAAAGGAGGATCTCTAAGAAAACAGAATATAAAAAACAGCACAACATACACAAAACCCCCACATGATATCAACGGTGTGACAGATATATTTACAATTCATTATCTGGAGCATCATTGAACCAGAGTAGGGTAATAGAACCAAACTTTTTTGTCGAAACCAATGCCGAGGATCAACTGTGCAAGATGAGTCAAATATGGTTCTTCTTGGGAACTACAGCTCAAGATTGGTCCCAGACTCTGAAGCTCGGCATTGAATTCCCTCTCAAATTTGCTGCAATATGAGTAAATAAGAGACAGAAAAAGTGAGTTGGTGGCGTGTATGTGCTCTGTGTGTGTGTGTGTGTGTTATGCAGTCACTTCATCTAAGACTTACAGGATGGATTCGGTGACTGTTGTGTCTCTAATCATTACATTTTGCACCTGAGATGAAATTCGTAACTTCAATTGTTTGATCTTTTCTGACCCAGACAAACCATCAGATGGTTCCTGTAGCTTGGGAATGTCCATAGAAGATGATATCAACCACTGTGTTGCCGCCGCATACTGTAGGCACAGTGATTTCAGCCTCTCCACTTTCTGCATTTGGAAAACTTGTAAGAATGACCACGGAGACAAACCACATTAGCTAAAAATTGATTATGATCAGCGCCATCTTATTCTTCTTTGGTCTCAGTACTGCATCGAAAATAGATCACATCCCCATCAACAAGCACTTTTTACTCAACGCTGGTATATTTATTCTTCTAATAGCTCCAGCTCGTTTCACAGTTAAACCTCCCCCTAACCATGATTCTTTCACCATCGCGTGGTTTTGTAACCCTCAGAAAATTCAATTACACAGGAATATTCAAAATCTCAATTCATTTGTCTTTGTCAAACTTTCAATGAGCTCTCGAGTCACATTTTAGTATATACTGAGATCTGCAGACTGTTTGGATATTGATTGAATGTACAAATTTCTTAGGCTCCCATGATACATTCCTCAACCTCAATATTAGCTCCCCAAATATCAGTTAAGGATGTATGAATAATGTACGAAATAGGAATAAGCAGATAGGTACAATTATTCTCAACTATTTTCAAAGACTTCTACATGCAAGAACATTATTGGGTGGGTTTCATCAGAGTGAAATGACTCGTCTCAAAAGCATTCCTATTAAGAAGTCTTTGCTTCCATTGTGATTTCTTCTAGTCTTTCTTTCTTTACTTATCCTTTAGCACTGATTCTCAATTGAGGAGACATGGTAGTTCATCATCTTGCATGTTCTAGTATCTTATTTAAAATATACATGTCTATATATATTCCATCATCCATAACCATCCCATTCATTTACCCAATGGGAAACTAGACTAACATTCAAGAATTAGAAACATGTGAACTAGGCAAACCTTGAGAAGATCAGGCAAAAGAAGAAAGCATTCTGTGAGACACTTATCAAGGAAGAAATCATGATGTTGGATGACCTGTTTCAGAAAGGGTGACCACTGATCAGACAATTGGAAATACACAGGACACTGAATTTCAACAAATCGATGAAGGCCATACCTCATCTAAGCTTTTTGCAGTCTGAAGTCTGTTATGCATCACATGCCAATTGGGTTCAAGAACCTGAAACCAATGAGCTTTCAGTAATGTTGCCAAAAACAAGACCACTGCATATCTCATAATTAAATGAGAAACAAAACTTGAACATAAAAAGATTGCAAGCCAAGATGTGTTTATCTTATGACAGACTATATTTTTGCTACATCTTTCTTCATCAGATATATAGCAGAAGATGAAGACCCCAAATCCTTTTGTCTGTCATATTGCTCTTTACCACTGTAGGAAGACAATTTCTGCAGGTCTTATAAAAATACTCGACAATTCTTTTCTTTTTCTTCTTTTGACAAGACTACAAATACTAAATACATGCAGCACAGCAAATTAGCAAAATAAATATATAAACAATTTTCAGTGCAAGTACATGTCAAGGGAAGATTTAGTTAATTTGCATTTGTGCATAGGGTGGGGCTGGGGTGGGTATGGAAAAATTTGTTTAAAAGGAAAGGGACTTTTATTCATGTTCTTTCTAGTGATTATCCACTTTTATGAAGTGTCCACAGGGCAAGAAGTACCATGTTATGTAATATGCTAAAGGGGTTAGTACAGAAGAACCATTTTGTAAACAGAAAAAAAAATGAAGCCATGCCAAACTCATAAAGTAAAAAGAAAATGAGAAGAAAACAAGCACTGGTAAGCTAGAGAGACCATAACAGCATTCTGAAGAAAAACAAGCTACAGATGATATGGTAAAACTTGCCTCAAATGTTAGGTAATGGAGAAGACTATTTATAAATTTAAGCATGCTGCGACAGAGCAGAGATGACCTATTGATGGCAGTTCCACTTGTGTTAAAAGCACGAACGCCCTGCAGATATATAATGGAACTCGGTTGGTAGCCCCAAAAGGCGAGTAAACCATATCCAGGCTAGATGAGAGAACTTGTAGCACATACTTGGTGCACTTGCCAAGCACCACAAAGCTGGCGCTCTATATGTTTACAGTGAAAAAGTAAGCGAAAAATCATCTGGTATTTTGTCAGGGCTTTTTTAGATATAACAATAGATAATGGCCACTGAACCTGAAGCACAAACCAAACACAGAAATGTATTAATGACAAGTTCAACTGTAAGCGAAAAATCATCTGGTATTTTGTCAGGGCTTTTTTAGATAACAATAGATAATGGCCACTGAACCTGAAGCACAAACCAAACACAGAAATGTATTAATGACAAGTTCAACTTAACAATATATATAAAGTCAACATCACATCATCAGATGACGTAAAAGTGGCATCGTTTACAAATTTGCAAGTAATGAAACTCGACTACATATTCAGCTTTTGTTCCACCAAAAAAATAAAATAAAATAATGAAACTCAAACTCAGGAAGTTGACAAGAATAATTAGCCAAAAATTTAAACCATTGGTTCTAATGCTATCCACTAGATTACCTCAACTAAGAGAAAATATTTTAAACTGTGCAACCCTTGAGTGATCTACCAGTAGCAGGCAACTCCAGTTGGTACATTATCCAAATTATGAGGAAGAGAAAAGAAAAACAAGAAAAACAGACCTTGTAGCTCAATGAAAATGTCTCAAGACCAGTAATGCTAACTGGCTCCTCCAAATTCACAGTATCAGAGGAAATCCTAATTTCCACATCTTTGAACGTTGCCATTCTTTTAAGCAAAGAAGATCTTTCCTGGAAGCAAAAGCGTAGAATGTGATATAATGCAAATTTAGCTCACATGGTAGACCCTCGTATAAGCAAAGAGTTGCTTACTACACGGCATGTTAGGTCCTCATGACAAGGATCTGCTGCAGCAGCCGTGGAACGCAGAGCAATGTCTAGCAGAGACTGCATACCAAAATAGACTACATTAACACCAGTTATTTATACACAGGTCTAGAAATTGTTTTTTTATTCAGGTAATATTTTAATAATATAAAAGATCGAGAAGTTATGGTCCAGATATGGAGCTGAAAGAGAGGAGGAAACCTGCAGCTTTTCTATGTTGATCTCATCAAGCTTTTTTGTGAGCTCCTCCCTAGCAATATCCATGAAATGAACCAAGAAATCACCCTGAAAATATAAAATGATTACCACAATTAAATAAAAGAACTAAGATAAAAAAATATTAGCAACAGAGAGATAATCTTCCTACAGCCATATAAACAATGCTATGCTTGCTCTGACTATTCTCAATGCTTCCACCATTTTTTATGAAAAAGAAAAGGATTGATGTTCCCTTTGCTTAGTTCCATCTTCTGGTGGCCTCATCGTCATTAAACATTGATTAAATCACCGAGAAGTTGAAAGGGCCAGAGTGCTCTAATTTATGGACTGTAACTACCAGGAAATATTAAAACATTGGACATACTGGACAAACGATAAATCAACACTTAAGAAAGCACAACCTCATTAATCACCAAAGAGAGCGCCATTAAGTCATCAACATTTGCATCACATAACGTTCAACATTCGAGAAACTAATTTTACAAGGTAAAAGTTCAATCCACATAGGTGTCTTGATGCAACCAAGATCCACATCTGAAAATCAAGCAGGCCCTTCATTAAGGCTTTGGAGTAGCTTGCACTAGTTGCTAAGTTATGTGTCTGATTTTTGAAAATCAGGCAACTACTGCTCAGCTATTGACATGACCTTTGAGCTAACCAGCAAGTCTAACATTTACATATAATAGTCTTAATGTCAAACTAAGTGGTTCCAACCAAATCAACATATTTAATAGGATGGGAGCATAGAAATCCAGTCAAAAATTTTCTCACTAGTCAGCTCAACTGATATTTACAAAATGGGTGAAAATTGTCCAATTTTATGAACTCAACTCAGTGGCCTATATCCAACAAGCAGCACAAGATAAATTAATTTTCCCCTAGTTTACAGATTAAAATAATGCATATACCTGGTCAAGTAGAAGATAGTGCTTTATAGACCGCAGCTTTCCCATTAGATCATACTACAATAAGAATCGGATAAAACATCACATGGAATGATCTATAGTGGCAGAATTAAAACACCGAAAAGAAAAAAAACAAATGTTATTGAGAGACCGCAAACTGATCTTTACCTTTTCTTTAATAAGATTTATGAGCTCGCCACTAGCAAATTCGTATGCAACTTTTACACACTCAAGATAATGATGGTTTGATACAAGCTAATTAATTTTGAATTCTCTGATGTAGGAACCTATCAATAACAATCTAATCAACAGCAAGTACTAATGCAATCACAAGGAACAAAAATGAAAATTTTCTTTTATGGAAACAACATAGTACACTATATGGCAGGTAGAAACAAAACCTGAACATTATGACCACACTCTCTCATAACATTTAAATATTTCCCCGTGGTCAAAATTGTACCAGCTATATTTGCAAGGAAGCTAGGAATCCCATCCTTCAAGCTGTAGCGTTGCCTCCAGTACTTAGCATCATAATCTTGCGTGAGACTCTCCTATAAAGAGACAAAACGTTTTGAGCTTCTAAAGCACAAAGTAGTGATGCATTCACAATTGCCAAACAATTCAGCATACCTTCGGAAGAGATTTATTCTCAGCGATGAAGAACTCACCATAAGGATCATCTATCACTCCTTCATAGACCCACCTAAATTTTTATGAGATTTTAACTTGAGTGGGAACCATTAATGGTGGATCATAAAATGATGTTGCAAAAGACAGGGAACGATGCTCAAAAGCATTCAGGTAAAATGAAATCTAAAATGACTTGTCTATTAAGAATGTAAGAGCTGACTTCAATTTACCATTAACGGACAACAATTCAGAAGAAATGAAATACAGTATCTAACATGTAGTTTGAATCTGGAATGCATGAGTACTGACAAGGGATACAGCACATGAGAAAGTAAAACAGCTTTTGAAAAATACATCTCACTGTCTCCAACATGTCTGACAAAATTACAGTTTTGATGCTGCAAGGATTATGCTTTGTAGGTTTGAATCAGTAATATATAATGACTAAACTGAGTATATAAAATATATAATAACCAACATTCTAAACTAGTCTAATAAGTTATGTTTAGATCTTTGTTATTATCAAGCAAATGAACTGGTTGTGAAGTACTGGAAGTACCACTAAACATCATTTAAATTGATGTACATTTCATTGGTCAGGTAATGGACATAGTGGTTCTTTCGGGAACAACACATTGTCTGCATTTCAGAATAAAATACTCTGTTTCCAAAGATATGATCAATGCATTAGATATTTCCTATTACAGCCAAAATGCAAAGTTGACTGTCACATAAAGTAGAAGCACTTGAAAGCAGAATCAAGGAGAACTTTTGTGATGTCACAAGAAACACATTAATTAGCAAAGAGCAAGAGACATACCTTTCTAAAATGCTCAAATATGCATTGCTTGCACATTCTGTCAATTTTTCTAGCAATGACCTAACTGTATTATCCCCAGCCATAGCTTTAGCCTAGATATAGTAAAAACCACATTAATAACAAATGAAACAAATGATAAAAAAATAATCAAGAAAGAAAAACAAGAAACAATTTGAATAATTCAAAACTTTTTACCTGGCTCTGCAAAAGGTTTAAAACTGCAGAACCGTAAAATTATTAGCTGAAGCCTTGTTTATCACAGTGGACAATGCTTGCATGGACCCCATCATTGGCTACAAAACATGGTGCAGAAAAGCCCTTTGAGTGGAGATCCAAGAACTAGAAATGGCCATATCAATTAAACAAATTAAAAGAAAAGAAATTTATTTTTTTTAAAAAAAAACCTGACAGTAAAACCACAATCCTTGTATGGAAAGTCTCCCAAGACGAAACTGGTGTTCAAGCTGTGCTACCATAGCCTCATAATCCTAAAAAACAAAGCAACATAATTTACAAAAACGATCGGAACATGCATCTCAACAACTCCAAATATTAAGAAAATTATAATAACTAATTAATTACTAGAAGGAAAGCCCTGAGAGCGGCAGCAAAGGCATGGTTAACTAAGCCATTCTTAAACTGAGACCTCGACTCAACAAACTGTTCTATCAACACAAAGCTCTCGCACAACGGAAATATCCTTTTCGCCATTTCCTAAATAACACAACACAACACCAATGCAATCATATTCCC
This sequence comes from Ailanthus altissimus, assembly GCA_946807835.1. Classification (NCBI taxonomy): domain Eukaryota; kingdom Viridiplantae; phylum Streptophyta; class Magnoliopsida; order Sapindales; family Simaroubaceae; genus Ailanthus; species Ailanthus altissimus. The sequence goes on from OX327712.1 coordinate 2,663,613, forward strand.
ATTCCTTCGATCAAATTAAACAAGACATTCAATAAAAGAAAAAAAAAACAACAAACAAAAATAAAATTGAAATCACAACTAATCATATACTTGTTTCTGCACTTACTTGGAGAGCCAAATCCATAGAGGCATCGACTTGGAAACTAACAGAAAAATCATGATTATCATTTGTATTTGCATGTGCATGAACATTACTAATTCTTCTTTTAATCGAAATGTATCTTCCTTCAATTCCAACCAAAGCACATAGCAAATCGTCTATCACAATCAGTTCCTACAATTTTTTTTAACACCAAAATTAGAAAATAAAATAAAATTAAAAATAAAACACAAACAATAAAGCACAAACTAAAATTAAAATAAATAAATATTTATTTAACTAATTTACCTGAACCCCGGTATCGTAACAGCCAATGGCTTTATCGGCTCCACTGTTACTGCTTCGTCAAACACAGAAATTACTTAAATAAATAAACAATTAATCAATTACTAATAAATAATATGAGGCATTAAATTTTTACCTAAAGGAATCGGCGAAGCGTGAGGTGGCTTTGGTTAACTGCAAATATGAGTACGAATTATGAAATCGAAGCAACCAATCAGAATGTGACAACTCATTCAGTGAAATCGATTTAGAGAGAGAGAGACCTGGAGGAAGCGGCCGGTGAGGAAAGGACGGTCGACGTTCCAGCGAGGAGTTGAAGGATACGTCGTCGTTTCCATTTTTCTCGCTTCAATTCAAGACACTTCACTTCACTTCAATTCTCTCTCTTCTCCCTCCCAAAATGTCGAAACTCGAAAGCCGTTAAAAAAAAAAAAGGAAAAATCAAAATTAAGAATATTGACACCCCAATGATTTACTTTGGATACTCTTACCCTTTTCTAAGTAGCCCCACTATGAAAAAATTGAAGAATTTTATTTTTAAAAGAAAAAATAATCTCCGGTTAAATTTTGTTAAATTAAATCTCAAAATTTTCACCGAAATGATATGGCATGTGATATAACATCCATCAACTGAAGGATAAAGTTTCACATTTACTGAGGTAAAAACGACAATATAACAACTGTATTTGTATAATCTAACAAGTTTTTTTTTTTATATTCAAAATCCTTTTGTTATATTTCTCAAGTTTCTTAAAATAATTTAATTCATAAATTGACACATATAATAACAAATTTAAAAAGTGGAGCAAAAAATTTAGAGTAGTTGTACGATTCCAGCAATTTTTGTTGTAAATGGTAGACGTTACGACGCAATTCATAGTTTTGTGTACAGTTTGCGGCTTCCCCCAATTAACCCGCTTTCGATGTTAAAAGCACTTTTTAGGTAAAAAAAAAAAAAAGCACTTTGGATGTCAAGTGCAACCAAGAGAACTAACAGGGCCTAAAGTAATTTCTGGTTGTCAACCGGAGCAGAAATTTAATACCTATCAAGCATAAATAGTTGCTGAATGAAGAGACAAATAATAGCAGACTCATTCAGCAAAAGAGATTCCTGATATTTAACATACACAACCAAAAGCAAAATTTTGCAGAAAATATATTTTAAGGGCCATCAAAACAAATGATTATTGGGTTTCGCAGAAACAGCACTGTCATGTAATGAACACAACAGATTTGCAGTTACAAAATTTTAACAGAAAGGCTCTTTCTGGACGTACATCAATTATAGCTGTACCGTTTTGCACACTGAGTATTGTTGTCGAGACCAAAAAGGACCTATTGGTTACATCGAGACGAGATGGCAAATTTTCTTCCCAATCAGTGATGAAATGTGATGTTAAGCTTCTCCGGTGTAGCCAATTGAAACATTGATGACTACTCTAAAATCAGTGAGACTATGGCATACTTTCTGTAATGTGCCTTAAACCTTGGCGGTTTTGTACATGGTGCACAGCAGCAAGAGAGGAATTGATAGGCTGTATACAGGAAAGTGGATTAGTGGGTTCATCTCCTATGCTTTGATGTGAGCTCTGCAATTCTGGAAGAAGAATGAGAAAATGAGATACTTGTATTTTAAGAAAAATAAAAATCAAGTCTCGTGAAACGTACATTGGAATATGGTTCTCAGAAAGCCAAAGCAAAGAAAATATTTTCCCATTAAAGGTTAGCAACTTACCATGAAATGCTTCCAAATAACAGCCAAGCAGACCACCAAGATTATTTTTCGTACCCACCGCTCGACAAATCGAAACTTTGATTTTCTACTGACTTGGCAGGGATCATGATCATCTTGCTTTTTCCCTGAAAGTGATAAAACATGTTCCCTATAATTCTCTTTTTCAGCAGCTAAAGCAGCAGTGGCCATAGTAGCCGGCAAAACGACAAATACAAGATGAGGAAGAACGATCACCATTACATCCGGAAATCCAATATATTCATGTCTTTCCCCACTGTTGAAAGTTTTCACCATCCATCCGACGTAAGTCATAAATACCCAATCCCCACTATCAGTGAAAACTTGTCCGCTAAACCAGGGACATAATACAAGGTAGAATAAGTATCCCAAAAGACCATACCATACTACATGAATCTTACAGAGCTCTTGTAGAACCCATGCTGTGCAATTTACATACCCTCCATTAGCGACAAAATGCTTGTAAGTGTATTGCTTCTTTGACAATATAAGGAGTGCTTTTGGAACAAGAAGAATGGTGAATAAGAGATACATAGCAAACCAGAACAGGGGGTAATACAAGTTACTCCATTGGCAACCCATCAGAAAAAACTCCCACCATGTCCATGAAATTTTCTCACTGAGACCATTTATAGAGAATGGTCTTAGTTCACTTGAAGTTGATCTACCCATAGCATCAGTTACTTCTATTTGCAGCCAGAATCAATTAGGAGATGAGTCCACAAAGGCTTTATAGTTCCATGGTGCTGCATAAAGATCTCCCCTGGAGGAATTCTCGGTATGTTTTCCCATTAAATGCTCCAAGACCAATTCAAGATTTCCAGGTCTCGAGTCATAGACCTTAGCCACAACTGACAAAATAGGTGAAACAGAAAAAACTAGAGCTCTAATGGTCTCATAAAATTGAGGGACCATATGTAGGCATTCAAACTTTTCTTGTGATGACGATCGTGACATGAAGCGTGAGTCTAGCGGAAATGTGGGCAATATAATAGTTTTTTTGGCTCCTGACTGAAAATCAATATCAATGTATGAAACATCATCTCTATCAATGGCCAAAATCCGCATAGTTCTACTCTTACTCCAGTCACCCATCTCCCACTCCCAGAATTCTTTAATAGTTGTACCTCTGTACGAACAATTTTTGGTGGTTACTGAAGGTGTTTGGTGCATGTTTGGCTGGAAAAGCATCTGTGAAGATAGAAAATTATGACCTAACTGATGATGCCGCTTCAAATTCTCACCAAATCTAGTATGGAGGTGTCCACATAAATAAGCTGACAAGGAATGCTTGAGAAATATATCTTTTAGGCTCCTCCCAGAAATTGGGGATGCTGAAAATGAAATTGGGAAATGCCCAAATGTAATCTTCGTCACTGGTTTTGTTGATTGAGAATCCCACTGTGACAGTTCTGAGTCGATTTCAGTTAAGAGTTGGTCAGTTGGATGCCCGAAAAGGTTAGTTGGACCTCGTAAACCAACAGACATTGTGCTATCAAATCCAACAAATAGATCCTTCCGCTCATCAGTCTGGATAATGAAGCAGAGATGTAAGATGAGGAAGAAATGGAAAAGTTCAATATTTCATCTTTATTGTTGTCATTCATCTGATGCCAAGATGTCCAAGAAATAGTTGACAAAAAGTCCCCTCAACAGGGTGTGAGAGTTTGTCTAAAATTGAGATCCCAAAATCAGATTAAGATTGGAGACTCTTAAGAAAATTGAACTTGAGGCAAAATAACTTGCAGCTGCACTTCCAGTAAAACTATGAGATCGAGTACTTTAAATTAAAGATGCTAACTGACCTGAATGGTGACACTATTCACATTTTGCTTTCTTCCCAACTGCCCACTGATACTATAGTTTGAAAAGAAATCAAAGGAACCACCAACAACTGGTACACCAAAATTGTCATGATTGCCTCTAACATCATAGAAAATGCTCTCATCAAGTCCACTTCTTTTGATAACATCCTCCATTATATTACGGTACTCCACCCACTCCATCTCATTTTGCTTCATTGTTAGCAAGTCCTGGCTTTCCCCATCTGTTGAGAGAATAATGAAATAATCTATTTAGAGCCATTCAGGGATCCATGCATTAATCAATGATAAGAAAGATCATTATCAATTAAGCACATACACACACCTTAAGACATGAGTGAGAAAAAAAGAAGAAAAGAAAAAGAATCATATTCCCCATATCTGAAAAAAAAAAATGGAATGCAAAAATCTAAAGCTTGCACTGTAATAGTAGCTCAGAAAAGATGAATAACAAAATCCTTTGCAAAGCTGGTCAAAGAAATAACATTTTTGGGAGACATGCCTATTCATAGAAAGTTTTGTCAGCATTTATATGCTCTCTGTAGGATATTCAGGCTTTTCTTTTCATGTATATTCATTTCTTCATTATAATAAATTTGAAATTTCCAGTTTCAAGCCCTGGATTGACAGCCCAAGTTCCGGCATTTTAGCCCCATTAAACATTCTAATTTAATATTCTGCAAAACTAACAAAAAGAATTTGAGTAATTGCAAAAATTTACCGCATTCACTAACTTTGTCCAAGGTAATGTTATACGACTCTTTCCAATTATAATATTAATAGGTTTCATACATCTAAATAACTAATTCAAGCAAAGGTTCAACTTTGTTTCTAGATACATACTTCCAAGAAAGGGATATGGTGAGAAAAATGACAAGCTATAATAATATTTACATGTCTATTATTTTAACATGAAATCTTAGGAATCAGATGCATCACTATTGTACCTGAAGCAATAGCTAAATTTCCTACATAATTAAAAAATTGAATAAAAGTTATTCAAACTTGAAATTCAAAAAACGATAAATGTGCCTTCGGCTCCTATTTGCGTACAAATTAATCCATAAACTGAATAAAAGCTATTCAAACTTGAAATTCATAAACACCCATCAAGATAAAATCAAACAAAAAGAACAAAAAAACATTAACTCACAATTTCTTTGATCATATTTTCACAAAAATCAATCCACATAACTGCATTTAAATTACAATAAACGCAAACATGAATTTCATAAATGCCTATCAAATATAATCCAAAAATTACATTAAAAAGATGTCAATTAACCCCATTTTCACATACATGAATTCACAAAACTCCACCAAAAAATAAATAAATAAAACCAAATTCATAAATTTACAAACACCCAACAAACACCTGCCAAGCGTTAAAAAAACATTAATTTAACTAAATATTCACATTTCCTTGAATCCCAAATACAAATACATACTCAATCCAAAAACACCCATCAAGCCAAAATGAAGAAAAAAACACAGAATTTTTTTAATTATTTTAAAAAAAACCAAACCTGTGAGATCACCGGTGATGAAGATAAGAGAAGGGTTGATCATGGAGAGAGCGGGGCCCACGATCCGCTTGAAATCAGAAGCTCTATCAGGATTATGAACGCTGAAATGGAGATCAGATAATTGCACCACCCATGTCACGTGCTCTGGCCCTCCTTGAACTTTGATCACTCTTCTGCTGTTGCTGCTTGTTCTTTCTTTGTGATTTTGATTTTGATTTTGATTTTGATTTTGATTTTGATTTTGATTTTGTTGTTGTCTTTGAGGAGAATTTGTTGCATGGGAAATGGGAATTGTGATGAAAAGAAGCAGTAGCAGCAATATGATGTGAATTTTCATTTGCATATTCTGTTTTCTGTTAACAAAAGAGAGAAACAGAGTATGTTTTCAGAAAGTGAATTTTATGTTGCCAAAGTTTAATAAAGCGGATTAAAAATTTATGAAAATATTTTTTAAATATCATTAAATAAATTAATAATATTACATTGTAAATTGTAAAACTCTTAATATAAATTAAAAAAATTATCACGTTACACATAAATTAAATATATCTATTATAATTCGTTCGAATTTACAACTTTTCATGGAGGAGAGAAATAAACCCCTATTTTAATTGAGATCTTTATTTCCACAGGAAAATCCTATCTTATTTAAGGCGGAAAAACATACAAAAAAGAGATAAAACTACATTAACAGAGGGACAAAACTATCCACCCACGTGAGAATACAAAACCACGCAGCTTATACAAATTTCATATCTTAAACAATCCCAACTAATCCTACCCTACAAACATAACTTCACAACAAGCTGCCTCAAAGCTTTTCGGTGGCTGTGAAAGATAAGAGATTGCCAAATTTGCATCTCACTACATTTGGACACAAAGTGGCTGTCGGTGAACTTGGATCGCTCGGATAATAGTGGCTACTCTCCCACGATGGTCAGCAGCGGCGGCGGAGGTCGAGATATGAATTAGGCAGATGAAAGGGTGGCGGCGCCGGTGAATATTCCCAGAGAAAATCGATGCGTCGGAGACCCGAGGTAAGAAAAAATGGTCACAACGGTTGATGGCGGCGGTCGGATCTCAGATTAAGCAGTCAATAGGCAATTCTATGGTGGCACAGGAAAAGCGAAGAAATACGCAAGGGTACCTGCACAATCAACACCTGGGCAGAATTATAACAGGTGCTGAAGCGCCAGTTCTATCAGGAGAATGTGGTGCATGACGCTCGAAAGCGGTTAAAGGAATTGAAACAAACCAAGTCCATCAGTGAGTACATCGAGGAGTACTTCCTGTTAATGCTCCAGATTCCCAACATGAGCGAGGAGGACTTGCTGTTCAATTTCCTAGACGAGTTGTAAACATGGGCGTCCAATGAGTTAAAGCGGCGCGGGGTGACCAGAATATCCGACACTCGAACATTGGCAGAAACGCTCATGGATTACTGCAAGGGTGACTCAAAAAAGTCCAAGCATTCGAGACTCAATCACAGCAAAGGTGGGGGCGCCAAGGAGTTTCAACCTCCAGAGGATGAGAAGGAGAAAAGTAAGCCGCTCAAATAGAGAAAGCAAAAGCGCAACGACCATAGAGGTAATGGACCGAAGACAAACTACTTCCTTTGTGATGGGGATCACTAGGTCAAGGACTGTCCGAAGAAGAAGGCTATCAATGCAATGGGCACACGAGGCTTACGAGCAGGGTTAAATGGGGTGTTTGCAGCTGCTCAACACAATGAAAGCCAAGTGGGGTGCCAGCGCACCAACAGGAACGACGCTCATGTATGTTGAAGCCTATATCAACTGTATAAAGACTCGAGTGCTGATAGATACGAGCATGACGCATAACTTCATTAAGCGTGCGGAGGCGAAATGCTTGGGACTTTACGTAGAGAAAGATGAGGGGTTCCTCAAATCGGTAAATGTTGCAACCAAGCCACTGGATGGTGTGGTTCAAGGGATCGATATCCACATGGGTAAATGGCGCGGCGAGCTAAATTTCTCTGTAGCACCTCTTGATGATTTTGATGTGGTATTAGGTATGTAGTTCTTGAGGCAGTACAGCGTGGTACTGCTTCCTCGACACGACTATGTGTGCATCATGCAAGGAGGGCCTTACATGATACTGACAGTAGACAAGCCCAAGGGTGGGCAATCTCAGTTGAAAGCCAATACTAAAATCCTTTTTGCCATTCAACTAACGGGAGTTGATGGATGCAAAGGAAAAACACATCTAGCCATAGTAAGGGAGATGGATGATAAGGCAACAATGGGCAAGGTAAGCTACCAACAGGGGTTGTGGAAGTACTCAAGGAGCACAAGGGGGTTTTGCCAACTGACATACCACAGGTGCAGCTACATCAAGGTGATACCGAGTATGGAAAATAGTTGGAGCTAGGGTTTACGCTTTAACTACAGTTCAGATGCCTCATCCGAGATTAAATAAGCTACAGGGGTAGCTCAAGGAGTTGTCGAGTATAGGTGTCGCTTAGTAACTTAAGGCATCACATGATGTGCATTTTCAACACAAGAAGTGGGTTAAAGACAAGCAGTGGCGTGTCAAAAATCGTGCGGGGGACTTGGTGATGGAGACGATACTTTCACCACAACACAAGACAGCATGCCTACTTTACAAGGGCTTTGATCGTAGGGACGAGGGACCATATCCTATTGCCAAGAGGGTTGGCAATGTCTCACATAAGGTAGGGATACCTTTGAGATAACAACTGCATCCGGTGTCTCCCGAAAGCTGTCTGAAGCTATACCGAGGGGGTATGGAAGACATGGAGCAGAAACATGGATCTTTAGAGATTTTTACATGGGATAACAAAGGGGCGAAACTCATCCACAACGAATGGACGGTGCAGAAGAAAGATCCACCTCCAAAGCGTGAGTACTTTGTCAAGTGGAAAGAGGTACACAATATTGAAGCACACTGAAAATACGAAAGTGCACAGCAGTAGATTGAAGAATGAGGTGTGCAGTTTCCAGTGAAGAGGCGACGAGAGCGTCACGTGAATTTGGTAGGGGAGAATGTCACGCGCCAAGTGTTCTTAAGCATTTCCTCAAACACTTGGTGCGTGACAAAGCCTCTTAAAGGCCTTAAGGGCTGCTGGAATGGATAGCAGGCCGGAGCTTCTAGAAGACCCACTGACATAGGTGAAGAATCGGGTCAAGCCAATGACTTATTAGGGTTGTTAACCTTAATTAGGAAAGGAATATTCTAAGGCATAATATTCCATCTTATATATGCACCGTTAGATCGTTTAGATCTTAAACATCAATTATATAGGGCTAGAGTATATAAAGAGGAGACCCTCAGTTGTACAAAGCAACCAACACAATAGAAATCTCATAGCTTATGTTTCTTTTCAGCAATATAAAAAGCATTCTTGCAAATAGTTGGTGTACGTGTTTTCTCTTCTTTATGTTATTTTTCCGCTGCTTAGCACGTGACGTGTCTAATGCTGCATGGTTCTCGAAAGGTCCATGACACTAGATTTGTGCTAGATCAACTTATATTCCTTTTACTCCTATGAGGTGTCTAAGAAAAGTTTTTGATGATATCCCGAATGAACATTTGTTGGGTTTAGGCTCATTTGGTACTTTCGTTATACGTTGAACACTTTTTATAGGTTTAAGATGTGGTTTGAAGCCTTCTTGCTTTAGATCACTATGTCGTTTATGTAGGCTTAAATAATCTTTCCTATTAGCTTCCTGAAGACTTTAGTTACTAAATGTTGGAATGTGGCTTTAGCATTTTTTAGTTCAAATAGCATTATTTTATAACAAAAGATGCCTCTTTCAGTAACAAAACTAGTATTTTCTTCATCCTTTGGATCCATCTTTATTTTATTGTAGCCATTATGTGTAACACCCTAGGAAAATCCTACATCGGCAAAGCACGAGAGAGATGTTGAGTTTATAAGGGGTGACCCACACCTTAATTGGCAAGACACATTTTGGGTGAATGACACTTTTATGAAGCTTAAGAACAAAATCTTGCAGGCTTCGGCCCAAAGCAGACTATATTTTGCCAAATCTGGGTTGAGTCATGACACTACGAGTATCCAAAAATGATAATCTTTTATATCATGTAGTTGTGTCTACCATCTAGTTGATTTTCAAAAGGGGGAATGAATCTTTAGGATTTGATTTATTCAAGTTAGTATAATTTCCATAGACTCTCCATTTTTTCTTTCTTTTTTTAGACTACCACAGCGTTTGCTTTTCATTCGGGGTAATGGACTTATCTAATGAAACTTACTTCTAACAATCTATCTACTTCCTTACTAATAATCTCGTTCCTTACTATTGTAAACCTCTCATATCTTTGCTTAATGGGTTAAAAGTCTCTCTTGATGCTGAGCTTGTACGTTATTATTTCTAGGCTAATTTTAGACATGTCTTTTTGTGATCAAGTAAAGATGTCTTAATTCTATTGTAAGAGTTTGATGATAGCATCTCTTTCTTTACAATTTAGCATAGCTCATATTTATTTTGTCTTATATGGTGCTAAAGCACAAAGTGGTACCTCTTTAGTCTCTTATGTGTGTGGAGGGGATTATTCTTCTGTTCTTCTTTCTCCTGAGGTAACGCTTTTAACCAGACATCCTATAATTGTTATTTGTTATGTGGAATCCTTTATTGTTGGGGTGGGGTGTATATTTCTTTCACGCTTCTTTCCCTTATGTCATTTAGGAGTTCCTCTTTAGTTTTCTGGGTAAGAGGCTTACTAGCTTCCTTCTTTTCTTTCGATGGTTTAATAAATTACCAAAACATTGCCTTGCCCTAATTTACTCTCTTTGATGTCCACTATTCCTCTTTCATCGGCTAAGACACATCTTATCACCTGGTGTAGGTAGAAGGTACAACTTTTATATAGTATATCTAGAATCTTTTAGCAACTGTATTGTATGTGGAGGGAATGTCCACTATTAAATAATCAACATCTAGGACTTTTTTATCACCGCGATAGGTAAAGTTATGAATCCATTGACTTGTTCCCTAGACCCTCTGAATGTAATTAGTTTTTTTTTTTTTTTTTGCATCCTCAGATGTCTTTTCTTAGTAGCTTTATATTTTTGAACATTTTCCAAGTAGAATGTCTACACTACTCCCTTCATCAACCAATACTCGACAAATAATACTCTTAGCTATATTAAGGGTAATGGCTAGGGGTTTAGGTGTGGTAGTATGACATCTGTGAGATCTTATTTGGAGAAGGAAATCTCTCCCAAATCTTCCTTAATAAACATTACGGTGAGAGCTGTGGTTTCTCTTACGCATGTTTTTTTAAATTTTCATTGCTATTCTAAATAATGGTCTCCACTGCTCGTCTCTTCTACAAAGTACTGGTTAATGGCTGCTCTAGCTGTTAATGCCTCTAATGACTCTTCAGTAAGCTCTCAATTATCCTGGGTTTCTTTTATGACATAAAGTTCTCCAATTTTGTTGTCCGAGTACATAAAATCGTATAAAGATCCATGGACGACATCTAATGTTTTAGCAACTATATTTTATGCTCCTGTAACTTCTCTTATAGATACTTTGGGTTCCTTTGGTGGTTCTTTAGTGGTGGTTTTCCTTGGTTCTACTACTAATCGATACTTACCTAAGTATTTATTCCTCGTCAAAGTATTAATTTTTATTCTTAGTTGTCAGCACATCAGCACGTCACGTACCTTTTCATTATGGAAGGGACAATGTTTGTTCATATCTTTTAAGTGCTCTAAAACTAAAGCTTGTCTTGCTATAATTAATAGCCTTAAGTTTTTATATTTCTGCCTTACTAGTGTATTAATTAGGATCAGGGGTTTAAACCTCTTTTATCACTTATTATGTGGTTGTTCCTTGGTATTAGGGTGTCTTTTTTCGAATTCTTCATTATAAAAATGTGGATCCTCTATTTGAGTGGTTATCACGAACATTTTTCTCACTACTGATGCTACTTCTTCTTCTTCATAGATCCATTGTTTAGACTTTTCGTTCACTAATTTGAAAGATGTGAAATTCATTCGAACTAGATAGTGGTAGTTTACAGTAGATGTTTGATGCGATAATTCTATATCTTATAATTAAGCGCAAGTATACGCTATCGTAACAAGTAATAAATGGACTTATAAAGTCGGATGTCGAACCCACAGAGATAATTTTTATTTTTTACCAAGTACTAAAATTATATCTTTCTTATAATTATTTAGAAAAATAAAATTTTAATTTTGCAATAAATTTGAATAAAATAAAAGTGCAGAAAATAAATGATACAACTTAAATAAAATAAAAAAATAGCAATATAGAGAAAGCCTAAGGTTAATTACTATCCTTCAATATGGTTTCTAAAGATTAATTCTTTTAATATGTATATCCTTCAATTCTTATTATTAGTCAAGACACTAATGTATTCACAAGCCTCTTCCAAGGTCATGCAAGTATATCCTAATTTACCAAATACCTATATTCCTATGGTACTTGTTATAAATAAAGATTCATTAAGAATAAGTCTTATTGACCATACATGCCAATTAGGTATATTCTTATCTTAATTCGAAACTTGCATATGCAACATTGAATGTTACTCTACAATCATGCATCAAATTATCTAGGTCTAAATACAATGATGCCTCTTTCGAGTTTATCAAAATATTACTAAAGCAATCACAATATTGATCAGATATAATAAAGCATTAAGAATAAATAATTTGAATAATGAAGAATTGAGTTCAAATAAATATTAAAAAGATCCAACAATTAAGCTCACGTATTGAGTTCAAGTAATAACCCTAGAAAATAAATTTAGCTCATGATAACAAGAGAATTATGGCTGAAAAATAAAATAAACATAATACAACCAAAAGCAAACCAATATAGACGTCAATTCGCAGTTGGTTGATACGCCAAAGATTCGCCAATAATCTCTTGCTTCCTTGAATTGCGCTTGCTTCTCTCTCTAAATATTGCTCTTCTTCAATGTATTGTGGCTCTAAGAGCCCTAAGTTGTGTGTCTTTAAGGTCTGGAACGAGTGATCTTTATATAGGGATTGATTAGAGTCTTGGAGTTGTATTTCTTTTAGAATTAGGAAAATCGCACTGTTCACCGCTGCCGCGATCACTGTCTATCGCTGGGGCGACAGCACTGTAGCGCGACTGTTCACGGAATACTGTTCCAAGGGCACTGTAGTGATACACTGTAGCATTATGTTTTGTCTTGTTTTTCTTAGATTTTCATCCACAATTACTCCATTGACTCCAAACCTGTAAAATAGCAATTAAACATATAAAAAACTTAATATTCTTATTAAAATGAGCAATTAATTAAGTTAAGGGAGTGAAAATAATAGATATAATTTATGCTTATCAATGTTCTTGCTATCTTTTGGTATACTTGAGCCGCTATTTTGAATTATAATATCATATCTCACTTAGTTCTTTTTTATTTCGGTCAGAAAACTTCTGATCAATTTGTTCTCCCTTTGTCTCATCAAGAATAGATTCGATGTAGTTTTTCTTTTCTTCTTGTTGTAAATGTATTGAATGATGAACGTTGTTGTGATCCCCTCGAAGAAAGAGATAAAATTCTCTTTCAGTCAACAGAACTAGCATCAGGAAGGACCTCTAAGGTTGGAAGGAAAGATTGCACTTTATGGCATCATTGTTGTAGTGCATTATCATCTTTGCATTAAAGTAAGAGATGTATTCCTCGGGGTCTCTCATCCCATTATAAAGGAAAAAACTAGGTAGTATGAATTTCTTTAGCCTCTTCACCTTACTAATATTTTTCATGAATGGATCTTGAATTATTTTCCTTGCCAAGGACACAGTGTCACCAAATTCTTTTAGGATTGTGACTTTAAACTCTTGCTCATTGCTCGATCAAATTCCATATTCTATTGCTTCTATTTTTTTCGGGCTATTATGTGAAAAACATATTTCCTATGTTATCAGGTAATTGTTGCTGGTTACCTATTAATGTTTCTCGAGGCAAAAGCTCTTCAAGATCGTCATGGAAGACTTCACTTGCTTCTAAGGCCTTCAAGTAACTTCTTAGTTCTTTATTCTCTCTTCTTGATTAATTCAATTCTTTCAAGATTTTTGTCACGATTCTTGATTTAGTTCTTTATTCTCTCTAATTCTATCTATGTTGAAAGGGGTAACATTTCCCCCTTCATTGGTTCTTGTCTCTGTAAATAGCAAATTGATATTTGCCATGATGGTTTCACAAAAATCTTAATAAAAACAAAAACATATTTTTTGGTCTTATTTTCCTGCAATCTCCGTTGAAAGTTTCAAGATTTGAAACTTCATAGAAATTACCTTACTCTCTTTAAATTCTTCTTTGATTTTAAAAAGCATTGCCCTCCAGTTTAAAAAAAAATCTCCAATGCTCAAGTTAATTCTTAATAAAAAAATGAGTACTGTGTATGAGAGTTTTTCAAACAAGAGACTATATATTTTTTGTAATTTTTTATTCAAATTCTATGATCTAATAGCCAATTAATCATGCTTATTTATAAGACCACAATCTAAATCTTATTTGGACTATGAATAAAAGATTTATAATGTAATCAATTTGTGTTTAATTCAGTTTTCACTAATTACAATATGAGATCCAATTAAATTATACAAGGAATCTAGGACTTTTATCCATTCGTGCAAAGACTCATTGAATGATAAGAACAATAATAAATGTATCTTAATTCAAATAAAACTGTAATTCTAATCTTTTCCGTTTTATCAATCCTTAATTTATTTCTAAGATCCATGACTTAACGAGTCAAGTCATATCTTAATTAATACTAGTTTTTTTTAAAGGTTGTGAAATATTGTTTGGGCTTAATTCTTCTTTATTTTTGGTATATTACTATTTTTTTAAGTGGAATGAATTGTTAAACTTATTTTATAATTGGCCGAACATATATATATATATATATATATATATATATATATATATATATATATATATAGAGAGAGAGAGAGAGAGAGAGAGAGAGAGAGAGAGAGAGAGAGAGAGAGAGAGAGAGAGAGAGAGAGAGAGAGAGAGAGAGAGAGAGAGAGAGAGAGAGAGAGAGAGAGAGAGAGAGAGAGAGAGAGAGAGAGAGAGAGAGAGAGAGAGAGAGTATTTGATTGAAATTTATGAATGAAGTACTTTGAAATTAAATAAATATTTGAAGTAATTACTAATTTTTAAACAAACATTGAATAATTTACAAACTCACTTTCACTTTAAGAATAACTACAATACTTTTTGACAAACACTTGTGAAATATTCCTGAAACAATATTTTAAAATTTAAATATTATGTCAAGGAATATACTAAATAGACATATCTAAATGAATATTACTATGTGTAAAACATATTTATGCAAATTTTTACATTTAATCCAACATTGGTTATTGGATCATTATCAATTTAATACTTTTAATTTTATTGTCCACTAATTTTATAACACATCCATTTGTGATTGTTAAGCAAAATTTATGTGTTTTCTTTTACAATGTTTTACAGTTACAACCATAAAAACATTATGCCTCTAATATTCTTTTTCTCTAATAAATTTCTTTAATATCACAAATTCTATATGTTTGCTTTTCAAAAAATATATATTTATATAACCTACAATTAAAAGTATAATAAAAAAATTAGAAGATGTATTATTTAAAAAAAAATTAAATGAAAGAAAAAAATTTAGTGACTTATTATAATTATACCATAGCTTTTTTAACTAGCTACAATGAGAGAGGGCAATGGGTCAAACGCGGGTTGGAGGGGCTTTTTCGTACCGTACTTATTTTTTATTTTAGCTTTGTCCTCCCTTCCATCCTCTAAAAACTTTTAATGGGTGACAATGGAAAATTCTTATGTGGAAATTTTTTTTCATCTTTATCAAATTCTCTCATTTTCTATTTATTAATGTTAAATATTAATTTATATTTATAAATTTTAATATATAAAAATTTAATTTATATTATAGTTAAAAAAAGTATTTAACTAAGAAACTAGAACCATATAACAATATATTTTAATAATATAATTAGTAATTAGTAAATAAATAACAAATAAAATTTTAAAAAAATTAAATAATATTATAATATCTAACATTATTGATTTTCCTATCAATTGATTCATAATCTCATTAAAATCAATGATCGCTCAACTTAAAAATAAAAGTTTTTTCGTTGTTTCTAATAAAAAAAATAGTTTTTAAAGATTTTTTTATTAATAAAAATATATTATTAAAGTATGTTCTAGCTAAACATAAATTATAAAATATAAAATAATTTCATATATAAATATATATACTAAAACATTATATTTAATATATTAATAAATAATGGAGTGAGGACGAGGTAGGGATGGCTTAATTTTATCCCTACCTCAATAATAATTTTGAAAATAATTTTTTTCTATTATCAATTCTATTATTTTCATAAAGGCGGGATCCATAGGGTATTTTATCATCTTTATCTACAATTAAAAATTAAATAAACATTTGTCATATAAATTAATTATTATAAATTTAGTTTTACAAATTGACATATCACAATACAAATAAATAAATACAAAAACAAGTCAATATTTTTATTTATTTATTAATTATCTTATATTGCATCACATTAATTTTTATGAACAAATTTATATAATTAATTTTTATTTATAGTATAAATAATATTATTTTTTTTTAATTTCAATCTCATCTCACGTAAATAATACTATTTTTTATTAATTTTAAAATTTTAAATTCTTGACAAATGTTAAAGTGATTTAAATTTTCTCTCATTTATGAAAATTTACAATCTCAGTGGCGCAAGACGATTCCACAGATCAAAGTTAGAATGGGATCGGGTGTTTTCACGTCTTACCGTAGTGCCTTTTCTTTTAGTCATTGACTATTTTTGTATATTTGAAAGAATCTTATTCTTCAAGCACTACATACTGAATTTGAATGAATTAGATCGAGCTAGTGGCATGTGGCTTTTGGGATTCCCCCTAGGGAGCGATCGATTTATTGAACCCATTCCTTAGGCAAATGGATGGTATAGTCGGGAAAACAAAACTTGATTGACTTTCCTAGTCGAGCTCAAGTTATAGCTAGAATAATTTTACTAAAAGTGTTTCATTATCTCCATCTGCTTTTTTAACATTTCGAGCTTTTACTTGATATAGGTTGTTCTTCTGTAAGTAGTCATTTCTATACTTGATGCGCTTTTTATCTTTTTGAGTTACTGTAAAGACCCAATTTGCTCGGACTGTTGAGCGAGAGCCCTTCTAATGGGACTCTCAAATCATTATGGCCGACTTTTGTCTTTATTCTACCAGTCAATCTAACATTATATGTATTATTTTTAATAATTTTAACAGTATAATCTAATATAAATATTAATAATAAATTTGATATAATATTTATAGCGTAATCTAACCGTCAGTTAATTAATATAATCCTATGATAGTTCTAGTGCCAGTTGATTAGCGTAATTCAAATTGTAAAGTGTATAAAAAAAGTATTATAAGATTATTAATAAAAGTTATGTCCATGTCAACACATAAATGGAATATGACCCATGATTAATCTGCCACGTGCCCCCTGCTAGATATAATTAGTCAATTTATATATTTATTTATTTCATATTCCTTTGCGCCTGCTGCCTTGTAATTTGTATCTGATAATCTGAACCATAACTCATCCCTCTTCTTCTTCTCCTTCAGTGTGTGGGAGCCGGGCGGCAGTACTTTAAAAAAATAATCTCAAATTTCACTCTAATTTTGAAGGTTAGTGCTTCAAATTTCTTCTTTTTTTGTGTTTATATTTTATTCTCGTAGGCTTGAATTTCTCTGCCTATATGCACTTGTAAATGAAAAACTATGCCAAAATAAAAGTAATGATTAAAAAAAAAAATTGAAGCTTTATCAGAATGTAAATTTATTTAAATAATATTTTCTTTCTTTTTTTTTTTCTCTTTTTGTTAAGACTCATAAACCAAGATTTTTATGATGTGGGTTATCGATATTTTATATGAAATGACCATGTCTAGCTTTAATTTAATTTTATTTTTTAGTGGTTTTAAGATTTTCACTCTGTTACCCTATCGACTAGGTCCTAGATTCATTTTTTTAATGTTTAGTTTTTGAGCTTGATTCTCTTTGCTTTCTTGTTGGTTATCTGGATTCTTGAATATTCATCAATCTTAATTGCTATTTTCGTCGGTTCATTTGTAAATTGGTTTCCTAAATTGTAGGTTGCCTGTTGATGTAGTTGCTTCTACAATTTCACTAAATTGCTTAACTGAACTCAATTTAGGTTAAAGATTGTCGTGGAGGTTTGCTATTAAGCTGTAATTTTGCAAACTTTTGTCGAATTTTGAATAATAAAGCATTTGATGATATGGGGCATTCAATTTCTAAAGCATAACCTAAGGATTTGTTGAGAAATTTTATCTTGGGTCTTTGTCTTCAATGCTCAAGTTTGTATAGGTCCATCGTTCTGTTCCATAGAGATTTTTACTGTGCCACCATTTAGTTTTAGAAGTACTCCAATGTGTTTTAGGTCCTTTGTCTTCTTCTTTCTTGTTTGGTATTTCTTCCATAAAATGCATTTGTACTACGTTTATCCAAAGTATCCTTGTAAATGTGCATGTCAATGAAACTGTTGGAAATTGTGGTCTTCTCAACAATGAAAAGTGAACTTCCTCATTAAACTTGGAAAGTAAGTAGGATATTCTTTAGTAAGCGGAATGCTACAAGCAAACATTGAATTCTGCACGTATGACCATAATTTACATTTAGTGCTCTAATTGCAGAATTATTCTAACCTGGTAGTGCTTCCTTGTACCTGCCATAAATTGTGTTTTGCTGCATTGTAGCTTACCCTGAACTTCAGCCAAATTGTTTTGCATCTCATCGAGTCCCAATTGACTACTAATTTTTCATTATTTGCAGCACTAGTTAGTACAATTTCGAGTTTATTTCCGGTGTTATCGCACATGAAACACAATTATAAACTTGGGTTATGCGCATACTGTGATTAATACTTGCGTTGGTAAAAATTTAAGTTGGTCAACCAATGAATGTCTGGGCACTCCAAATTCTGACAGATTTTTAATTAGCATGATCTTCACAGTTAATGCCTGATAATCGTCAATCTGACCTAGCGTTGAGGTTTGAGCACTAAGCAGATTGAAGATTTGCACACTGGAGATTGTCTATCCTCTTTTAGTTATTATTAATTGTTGTGGTGGATTGACTTCTACTTTCATTATGCAGGTTTTATAAGTTTATATGCTGTAGTTGATGGCCTGTCGAATGGGAGTATTGCCACTGCAGTCAAGTTTATCGATACTGGAGAGTGATATTTCTGAAAGTTCTTCTATAAGGCTTGCAACTTGTGCAAATCAGAAGTGGAAAAATGAACCCAGTACAAGTGGACAAACTAGAAAGCTTGGTACAAAGTCTGCTTCATTTCTTAGAAAGAGGTAATCTCAAACTTTGTCACATTTAATTGCTTAAGGCCTTTTGTTTTCCCTTGGAACCTTGATCATGAGTTAGTTTTAAATCTTAATATTTGAATAGCGAATCTTGTTCCATATTGTGTGGGTCTTTCTCTTTGTAAGCCAACTAGTGATCAATGAAGTTAAATGATTAAACGCCTATTTGAAACTAGAGCTGCTTAGAGCACTTAAACAACTAGTTCAGTAAGTTTTGGCTTTCAGAAGTTCACCAGAATGTAGATACCATTTTTTTTTCTGCTGCATGGCTTTTGTATGTACTGATAAAATTTTTAATTGATTCGAACGAGTCTTAAGTACTATTCTCAACACAAATGAAGGAATTATAATATTTTAATCACTGAATTCATTTCTATTACGTTGTGGTAATTTGCTTGTGGCCCCTATAGTTATGCTACCATTGTAAGATGGATTTGATTGATTCTGCATTATATAAAATCTGAATGCTCAATATATTAAATATTTACAAGTTTGCTGGTTGATATTGATTCCTTTTGAACTTTGCATTCATTTTCGTTCTGCCAAAGTAGCTTCCAGACAAGAAGACGTGGTTGGAAAATAACATTTGCCTTGGACACGGGTGGGATATCTGGGAATGGAGAACAAGAGAGTCTCAATGGTGACAGCCCTGATCTTGGTGGCACTAGATTGAGCAGGATAGTGATTGCAGGTGGAAGACAGCTGCTGGAGAAGCTAAACTCGGCAAGGAAAAATGTTCCCATGAAAATATTTCTCCTTCTATTGGGTTTCTACACAGCAAATGCTCTGGCTACAATTCTTGGGCAGACAGGTGACTGGGATGTATTGGTCGCTGGTGTTGTGGTTGCTGCCATCGAGGGTATAGGTATGCTAATGTATAGAAAACCGCCTTCCCAGTCAACTGGGAGATTCCAATCCTTTGTGGTGATGATAAACTATTGGAAAGCTGGTGTGTGCTTAGGCCTCTTTGTTGATGCTTTCAAGTTAGGTAGTTAATTGGCATCGGCATCTCTGTATGTGTAAGCAAGGTTCAAATTCAATTTTTTTCTTTTACGCGAATACTATACTGTTGTAGCCTAAATTTGATTGAAACTTGATGCAATGTAATCCATCCCTTCTCAGATGTGGTTTCCCAAGTAATATCATCTAGTATTCATCACATGCATTTGCACCAAGATCTATCTACAGATTCTTACCAATTAATGGGAATGGCTAGATGCAACAAAATTCAAGGTTATTTATCATCTTATGACCTGGAAACTCGGGTTCATATAAAACTTGTAGATATTTGGAAGGTTTGTGCCCGGACTCTGTAAAAAGAAATGCAAGACTTTACTGCAGTAATAATGCATAGCTCTTCTCATCGTCTCTTCACTAAAGTGAGATGATATTTTGCAAACTTGGCTCCCATGAGGGTTTTTGACCCTACAACAGCCTCTGGTTTGCACAAAGCCATGGACTCTTTTTCTTATTGCAATTGAAACTGCCAGCTCAAACGATACAATCTGATAAGGATTTTTCCCGCTGCAAACAAGTTCATAAAAGGAAAGCAAGGAAAGATGATCTTTCATTGCCGATCCAGCCACAGTATGCAGTAGCCTTATTATGGTTCATATTGGTCCAAAGGCTATTATAGCTCATGTGGGGAAAGAATGATTCCTATCACAAATATTAAGTATTCAACTGAATTTAACACCTCAAATTCTTTTAAAATAGCTTCTTATAACTCCGGAATATTAACACATGTATCTGTTTCATATGGAGGAGAAAAATATACTGTTAAGAAAACGTAACTCACAATGTAACTACTTAATTATGTTAGGACTGGCATGGTAGCATCAAAGAATACTGCGCTATAACGTATGCCTTTGTTTTTTCCAGCACCAGCATTGCCGCTCCATGCACTGATGTGGCATACGACAATTGGTGGCCAGAGGAGTGTAAAGGATCCAAGCCCAAAAATGGTCCAACCTAAGCAATTTCGATGCAGCAGGGGGTATCAAATTACTGTGTTTGTAGATACATCAGACGTACAAACACCTTGCTGAATGGATGGGCGCCTGAGAAATGCAAAGGCAAAACAAATAGATTGTGAACACGGATCAAGTTGATATTGAACTTCATAGATCAAATATCTATTCAAAATAATAAAAGAAAGAAAAATATATAAATTTTGCATTGCAATGTTGAGACTATCTGGAATCCTGGTTCGATTTTCCTTCAGACTCGATCTTATTAACACTGTCTACTATGTACTGGATCTTTTTCGAGAGGTTCTGTACATTAACTACAAAGGATTGAGAAATAAATGGATCCATCACATTTAGAGCGAGTATGATATTTTATACGGGTTATGAAACCCAAATGCATGCCATATGCACAATAAAATGCATGTGCTGCGGCTACAGTTAACTCGATTTCCTGACCCACGTATGGTTACATAAATAACAAGAACCAAGCAAAAAACTTTAAAAAAATATATATAATAAGCATTGTACTAAAAATTTGTGACCTTTTAATATTTTCTTCACTTCTCAAACAACTTTAGAATCCATTCAACTTATACACATCCTTAGTTAATATAAAAGAGTGAAAAAAATATTAATAACAATGAAAAAAAATACTGTTAATACATTATTTAATAATTAATAAAAAATTTAAAAAAGATGAATACATTTCCCTTATTATTTTCTTTATTAGTATTTATATTAATACAATAATAATAATGATATTAATATTATTTAATAATATTAATAATTACCATTATAACAAAAGTAATAATAATATTTAAAATAAAATAGCACTAAAGTCAATTTATATATCTTATAATAATGAAATTAATAATAATATATATATTGAAATAAATATTCACTAAATAATATAATAATTATGTTTAAAGTTGTTTTCTTTTTTATATTCTTTGTTGCAATATATTTATTTGCACTAAATTGAATTTTTATTTAATTTTGTAGGAAGAAAAATGTTCCAAACAATACAAAATTCTGACAGAAGAGTTCTATCACACAACTCTTTCAACAGGTGCAAGGTTGTGTGCGATTGATCTGATACGCAGAATTTGATGCTTAATTGATTGGCGATGTTCAAGGAGACATGCTTGGGTCAGTTTTTGGACTTACAATTTATTATTTTCTTTGTGGATATTGGTGCACGAGGTCTTGTTATGACAAATGCACACTGTTGATTTGCATAAGGAACTATGGTTCTTGATTTTGGCAATAGGCAGATTTGATTCTCCCGCAACGAATTAAACTAATTACGGGGTTGAAGATAGGAGATTATTCGCTTGTTTGAGATTTGGAGAGAACGTTGTGGAGTCGACTGTTGTAGCAGTATTGGCCAGAAGCAAGATGTTTGACGTACGGGGAGTTTGACAGGTGGTACAAAATGAACTTTGTGAACATTGACAAAGAAGACGAGTAAAGCTTAGTTTTGTATATTTAATTCATAAATTATTGATACTGCATGACACCCATAGAGAATTTCAGCGCTCTGTCTTACGTATTGTAGATGATTTGAAAGAGATCAATAATTATTCATAGAGGAACGTAGCGTGATCTGCTCTCTATAATTCACTTAGCACAGTGTGTATTGAAAAGTTAAAGAAATTCAAAAAAGAGCCTACTGAAACCAAAAAGAAATACAATGTGTTAGGTTTTTCATTTACTTTTTTTTAGTAAAGCTTGGGAGTTGAGAGACTTAAGGGCTTATGATTCACAATATTAACCTGTCAATGACTTGATCGAAAAAGTGCGAGAGTACCTTCATCAATAGACAAATTATCGAAACCTTCCGTTGTTAGAAATTCATGGATAAAACAATATACTGGAACTTTCAAACCAAAGCAATGCAACATGAGAAGAGAATGGGCTTTTTACATTACGCTTCAATAGAATAAATTCAGTAAGGGTTGAATATGCCCTATGGTTGATCGAAGGTCATATGCCATTTAAACTCAAATCTATCTTACCTTCAATTTTAAACCATCTTTGTTATTGATTGTGATGTAGTTATTTATTTTTATAGTCCTATTTATTATTCATGAGTAATTATTAGGTGTGGATATATGAGATTATATCAGTTTATGGGAAAGTATTTGCATGTCGAGTAATTGACTACTTTTCGTGAATGTCAAATTGGGTGGGTAGGGGGGACTTTACAAAAATTGAGGCAATATTTTTGAAGCATCAGCATGTAAGTTGTGTTACACTCCATTTTTTGAATTTTTCTATAAAATAGAGATTATTAAATGATTGATTTCCAATTCTAATACATAATTTTATGGTTTTGCAGGCTATATTGAGTCCATCGTAAGCTAGTATCATAAGAATATGAATTATAAAATGAGGTTGTTTTGAGGCTCCAGAACTTAGCGATCCCATCAACAACGAATGTGTAATTCCTGTACAAGCCCCAATGAGCTTCATTTGATCTACTAACCTTGATGGGGATGTTGATGAGAGCCTAAACGTCTCATGATAAAAAGTATAAACTCTTATCTACTTTACTTATTTTAATGTTTTAACATGCATTTGTATAATCACTGAGCTTAATTTAATATAAACCATAATTATGTCCATACAGCTTAAACATGCTAGCACAATGCCATATGATGTTGACCACAAGATCAATGAGCTGTGCGAGCAGTTAAAACTAAATAAGGCTAAGTTACTGCAACGAATGGACCAGGATTGAGAGTTCATCATACAAATGGTGGATTGGGTTTGGGATGACATCATAAAGGGGATTAAAATGATGATGCATTACTTTTAGTCATATTCATTTTAGGTGGCCTCAAATGAAACTATAGGAATGTAATACATATAACGACTTATTTAATAACTTAGTTGACTTACAGACTTTAACTGTTGCAATTTATTATTTTAGTATCCATATGACATGACTTAAGACATGGATACTCCAGGCTCGGACTTTGACCAGTAGCAATACGCATTCTAGCCTGACGCTTCTGATAGTAACCAAATTATACCACCTGATATAGCTAGAGACATGAGTATTTAAGTGGCAGTATAAGCCATTGTTTACAAATTCCATGCCTAGTTGGATTAAGAAGAGGAAGCTTGAGCCCGAGGACTAACCTGACGCGAATGTGAGGGATGAGTGAAATAAAGCTGGCATCGAGGTTAATCTGATGCAAGAGATAGACTAAACTGTCCATGGATAGTTTAAAGCTTGGCTCGAGACTCTTGATGTTTGTGCCAGTCTACTTAGGATTGATATTAACCCAAAAATTTTTAGGCAGACATTACGTGACTGGCTGATAACTTTGCAAGTACATTAGTAATTTTACTTTAATTTGTGTATTTGAACAATATAGTAATTGTATTCATCATCCGATATGTATAATTGAGTTTTGTAGCATATTAATGAATATTTAAACTTAATTCGTCAACATTAGTGTAAGTATATAGAGGCGTTATCCTAACATTACACTATTGTGGACATGTACTTCTTTGTAAGTTTGTATCATTCACTTTCTATTTCTCTTCTAGCCTTAGCATTTACTCATATTTTTGTGTTAATGTAAATGTAAGAGTCTTACAAATACATTAAGGACTGATACAAATGTTAGCTTGCAAATGTTACATGGGACTTGACATTTCTTATATATGGACAGGGACAAATAAAATGCGTATATAGTGGCAAATCATGGGCAATTGTTGAAAAGATAATCTTTACAGAATATTAATTACAATTTATTTTTTTTCTAAATGTTATTTAGAGATAATATAACAATGTTCCTTGTTAATTTCAAACAACAACATTGGGTTACTGCAGAGGTAGACTTAATAAAGAGGAAGGTGACAATATATAATTCCAACATAAAAGCATACGCTGAAAGGATAATGGAAACGCATATAGCACCTTTGCACATGTTGACCCCAGCATGTAGAATCTATGAGTTGAGATTGGATTTAAAGGGTAACGATATATCGTGCTTTGATGTAGTCATATTAAGGGAGCGTATGTCATAATAGAGAGTCTGGAGTGAGGATTATGGGATCTACACATATATGTTTATTGAGTTTTTTTATTTATTTTGAGTAGGCCCTTGAAATTTGGACTCGACTACAACCAATTTTTTAGAGATAAGATAGCTATAAATTTATGGTACGTAAATAAATTAAATCTTATTTAGATATGTTAATTAATTGTCTATTATCAAATCATTTCTATAGCATAAAGTTTTCAAGCACGCTAAAATTAAATTTGAAAATAAGCATATAAAATTTATTTAATTTGACAAAATCAATCTATTTGAGATATGATTCAAAATTAATGTAAAACATTGGAAAATGACAATAGGCACATATAATTTGATATGAAAAATTTTGAAAGCACATATATGATTCAAAATTAATTTACACAAACAAAATGACAATAGTCATTATCAATTGCTATGCAACATAATACGTTCCGACACATTTAGAGATTATGTCCATACTGTTTACATTGATTGCACACATTTTTTGTCTATTCGTCCCCTTGCAATGGAATTCGCTTAGTTCTACGCCTCTCTAATTGCTGACATACGATAGGAGGTTTAATTTCGACATCTCTCAACTCATTCAAAATAATCTAATCTGCGAATGGCCAACCAGATTTACTAGCTCGCTAATATGAGTAATTTAGATTTGTATTTTGGCTCTATTTTATCTTAAGAATTGCCATTTTCGAGTGATTTCAACCTATTTATGCATTTAAATATTACTTTTGTAGGATTGATCATGAAAAAGAATAAAACTTAAGAAATCTAGGGTGAAAATAGCCAGAATTGGAGTCAAAAGGTAAAGAATCAAAATAGAAGCTCAGAAATTAAAAGAAATAAGATGAATGCCCCAACGTTCACCTTTCAAATTCCCAGTGTTCATGTATGAGATGAACACCACAGTGCAAAATCTGGAATAGGTAACACTCTTGTAGTCCATTGTATCGTTGTAACGCTGAGACTGCTCCCGCGTTGAAGAATTGAATGCTGCAACTTTAAGGTGACAAGCTAAAGAACACTCCAAGGTTCAAGCAGGAACACAACGGCAATACGACTTCTACTGATACTATAAAAGTTTACTTTTTGGACTCTTTTAGGAACTTTGAATTACCTGAATCAACTTTCTCTCAACCCTTATTTGTCCCAAGCCCTAAAATAATCTTTTCTTGTGCAAAACAACAATTGAAATTCTTTTGGAGAGAAGATTTACACAAGGACAACACAATCAAGAGCTTGTTGAGTAAGCAAGAGGAGGATTCAACTAAGACTAGAAATCAATTAGGAACTTAATTGACTTTAATTTATTTAGTTTGAGATTAGTTGTATCATAATTGTAATTGAATTTATTCATAACTCTTTTATTATTTTGAACTAATTTTTATTTTTTAGGATTATAACTTTGAACTTAATAGGAGGACGTAATTATTTTATTCTTGAATGTTATAAATTTAGTTTGTTATTCAATTTATTTATTGTTAATATTTTCAATTAACTTGGCCAGTTGTTGAATGATTATGCTACATTAGGATAAACTTGGAAAATGCACCTTAGTGTTAATCCTAGGATAAATTAATATATGATCATAGTTGTGATTTTCAATATTGGATAGGAATATATTTGTATGGCATGTATGGTCAATACAACTTGTTTATAATGAATCTTAGTTTAATAAATTTACTATAAAAATATAGGTAATTAGTAAACTAAGGTATAGTCGCTTGATCATCGAAAGAGGCTTACGATGAGTTTAGTGTTATGACCAATAGTTGAACAAAAGTAATAATATTTAAGATAATATTATTAAAAACCATATTGAGGGATAGCTATAGTCCTAGAAATTTTTCATACATTGATTTAAAGTTATTTTGCTTGTGCAATTAAGTTTGATCATTAATATTAGTATTCAATTTTAGTTTAACAATTCAAGTATCAATTGTCTAGATAAAGGCGAGAAGAATCAATTTTAGTAATCTGTTAGAAATATATATAAATTTCTTATGGGATCAACAACCTTTTTATCATTATATTACTTGTCAATAGTAGCATGCACTTGCGTTTATATATCATGTACGACTTCCTATATATATATATATATATATATATATATATATAAAATAAGCACTCTAATGTGTAATAAATCAAACATAAATCCTGAACTATAATTTAGTTTTCTACATACTGCAAGGTTGTGGACACAAGGTAGTTAGAGGAACTCAAACTTGCAACAATGACCTGACTTCTCGAGGATGTTTAATATTCCTTTTTGAAGTTCATCATTCACAACAAATTGTGCATTATCTATGGGATGAACTATCATGTGATTGGACTTATTATTATGCTTCTAAATCTTATCGTTTATCCAACTTGTCAAAAAAGATGTCATACGTTCTACTCCTCGATGTTGATTGAAAAATTAGTTCTGCATTAACTCTCATATCTACTCAACCAAGGTGGTCACAAGAAGGGAACGAGCTTCTTTTCCAATAGTATAATGCTTTCTATAATTGTGGAAGTCATGATGCCATATCTTCTGAATGATCTCACTGATCATGCCTATTTCAAGAACTCAACATCCTCCTCTAAGTACTTTACAGGTTTGGGTTTCCTCTCCCTCATCTTGTTCATTTTCTCTCAAAAGTCAGTAAGGCGATATGCCTTTACAAAAACAAAATAAGAAGCTAGAAATCCTCATTTCTTCTTCTCTTTAATAGTATCTTGTATATACTTGTCAAATTTACTTTCAAGTGGTAGATACATATCCCGTGATAGGCATTGAAAAATACCTCTTGAATGATTTTTTTAGTACGCGTGTGTCAATTGGATACAAAAACAAGATCATCAACATCACTAATATACCTTAGATTTTAGCCATAAACCATGTCCAAGATGCATCATTCTTCAAAATATTTAATTTTTTTTATCTTTACATATATGGCTACAAGCATTGTTTCTATATACGTACCTTTCAAAAATGATCCATCGACTATAATCACGGCTTAATGGATGATTGAAAATCCCTAATGCATGGTCTCAATGCCAAAATTAAATATTTAAAGTAATTACAATCATCAATTTTCAAATGAATAATCATACTCGGGTTATATTGTTCCAACATATAGCAGTATGTTAGGAGTAATCTAAACGAAGCCTCTAAAGAGCCGGCTATTAACTTGGATGCATGCTCCTTAACTCGCCGAATAGTGGCATACATTATCTACACCTAAAACTCTTTCTGTATGTTGGTTTGGATCTCCTTAGATTTATAAACTCTACTAAGTAATGTAAACTTATTTTTAATGAATTTACCAATAATCCAACTCTTAGCATGTTAGTGAATATCACGCAATCAATCTAGCTAACATATATGATTTGCATCAATCCTGTGGATGATAAAATGCTTTCTTGCATTTGGTAAACACTGTATATAGTTGCCATTTGTATCTCTCATCATCATATTTTATCTTAAATTATTCTTTAGTAGACCTTGAAATTTTAAAGCTTCAATCACCCTTGAATGCCAGCGCATCCTAATAGCCCGATGAAGTTCATTTTTACTATCATACAACTTTCTAACAAATACATCATTAATTTCAAAACTAGATATCTTATTCGATGCGACTAAGTCTCATAGTGATATTGGAAGAAAAAACTGAAAAGGGGTTTCAGTATCAACTTTATCTTCTCTTCTCTTCTAATCGAAGCATATGCCTGTGCATCCTCATTAAAGGAGGTATTAGAAATATAACAATTCTTACCTTTCTAAACATCATCCAATCCTTTATCTTCTTCTACATCATCAACAATTCCAATACCGTCAACATTCTCCTCTATTTTACTATCGAAGTGCGTATATGTTGGGTTTTTATTAAACATTGTTGGGAGAATAATCATGATAGTCGCCGGTGGTATTTGTGGGATGTATAAAAGTTGATATTGTTGGGTTATGCAACTTACTTTGTTGCTATAGCTTGCTAACATGAACTAATTATGGCACGATGGTTTATTTTGAGTAGGCCTTTATGCATCTTCTTCACATACGCGAGTTCTAAGTTTCAGTGTTGCACATATAGGACATAACAATCTTTTATTGATCCATATAAAGAACAAAACATAGTTGTTGTCTCTAATCTATATTAGTCCCAACTTATACTCTGTGCATTAATAAAAAATTTCAATGATACCATATGCTCCACATTATTAACTCCTAGTGCAAAACATACATTATCTAATAGCTCTTCAAAATTGATATCCTTCAGAACTATAATACCCAAGTTACCAACCCCGGTATATCTCTTTTTCCCATTACTAGAGTTCTCTCACCTTCCTTTGAACGAGTACAATGATTGACTCATGAAGTCATACTCTATGACACCTGTAACAAAAGAAAAATGATTAAAAATAATATTTAATTAATAAAAAATTAAATTTAAATAAAAAATGCAAGGCCTACATGGGACGGGGATTATAATTACCTATCTCGCACTGAGAGAGGCCCGCATGTTGGGCTGCATGATGTGAGGCATGACGTGCAGCCCCTTCTTGCGCTGTGAATGCAAAGCACATATGGGAGCCTCACACCCCTTCTTGGGAAGCACGGCCTAACATGCGACTGGGCCACGCGTCACGAGGCTGAGCGCTAGGCTCTCTATACAAGGCGTGAGGTATTATGAGTTTTTTTGTCTTTAATTTTGTTCTTTCCCCCGATTCATTATTTTTTCTTACTTGAGCATTTTATTTCTTCTCTATTTCATCTCAATACACCATACTTATTTTTTATAAACTAAACACAAACAACTTCAAAATACATAGTAAACTCATTCTAAATACAAAACAACAACAAATAAAATAAAATAATCATACAAATCACACCATTTTTGATATATTCATTCACAAAATTACTTATTTTCTTTTGTAGAATATTGTTTTAGATCTTTGTGGACAATGAGAGCCATTTATTTAAAGAATTGGTGACTCAAAAAATAAATTTTAAGAAATATGTTATTATAAGAGCTTTTTTGTTCATGTATTAAGTTTGTGGCTAATCAAATTTATCTTTTTAACTTTTTAGCTATAAAAGTATATCCATTTTAAAAATTGGCTATTTATGTACATTTTCCGTTTTGTTAAGTAGTTGAAAAATGATAAATATAACCAAAATTACCATAATAACCCATAAGCGGCCATTATTGATGCCACTTCAAGTCCTCGTCGCCATCAGCCAAATTACTAGCAGACTTGGAAGATGCCAATCATCACTATCTAGCCCTTATCATTACCTTAGATCATCAGAATTCTCCCAACGAGAGTATAAGCCACCACATACAACAACACCTTTGATTCACCATCGCTTGCAACGATTGAGACACCATTGCCAACTTCAATCCACTTCACGCTGTCCGCTTTTTGAGATGTAACCTTTATTGTTCCATCAAATCCTAGACAAGAAGGCAAATTGTCAAAGTTAAAAAGTTATGGGGTCTAACTATAATTATTTGAGGATTTGTTTGCCAAAATCTTAGTAAGATAGGACAAATTCTAAAATTGTGGATAAATTTATAGCATATTTGAAATGTTAAATAAATTTAAAAAAAAAAAGGAAATTCTAATAAATTTAGAGCATATACATTATGTTAACTTAATAGACCTCGAAGGTTTAGTTGATTCTAAATAATAAGAGTAAAATAATAACTTCAAGAAAACAGAAGGACATTTTGAACAAGTATTGATTGGGATGGTTATATCCAGATCCAGATCTGCTTTTTTGTGTATAAACTCAGAACTCAAATTGTACCCAAGCCTTTTCGGGTGCAGTTAATATTTGGGTTTAAATTTGAGCCGAATTTGGGTAATCTAGCTCAAATTTAAACCCTTTTTTTTTAATAATTTTTTTAAATTTTTTAGGTAAAATTTAAACTTTTGATGTATTTACTTTATAAAGTAATTGTTAGATTGTATAATTTATATTCATAATTTAATATGTTTTGAACTTTATTAATTTTTGTCCTCTTATAATTATTAAAATTTTAAATTTATTTTCTTACCTTGTTTCAACTTTTAATTTTTATCAACTCATCTTTTTTTTGTGCAATAATTTTTATATTAATTTTGAATATGATAATATATTAAATAAGAATTTATGGATTTGGTTGTAAATTTGTAACACTAGTAGTTCAATAATTGAATTCAATAATTCAATAATTATAAATAATTATAATATTTTACCACAAAATACATTTATTTAGTAGTTAGTAACTTAATACTTACTATAGTCTATAAATAATAAAAAAATTCAATTAATTAGTATTTACTTGTTATTGGTTACTACTTTCAAAATAATCAAAATAAAAAGTTCTAAAATTTCATAATCCATAATCTACAATCCACATAATACAAAATACCATCTATAAAAAAATTCATAAATACTATCTATAAAAAAATTCATAATCTATAATCTATAAAGTTCCAAAATTAACTTAATACTTGATTTAAGACTTCTCTTAAGAGAAAACAAAAAAGTAAAACAAGGGTTTCCGGATCGAGTTTTCCAGGTTTGAAATTTTTTTTCATTCCCAATTATTGTATGAGACCACATATGTGCACAAGATTAATATTAATAGTAAGATAATTTTGTTAATTTTCTAAAAAAATTTATTGAAGTTTTCTACAATAAGTTATGACCAGAGGAATTAAGCATGTGCAAACAGATAAGTGTTAAAGTGACCATGTGGTTTGAGAATAGTTTCATCAATGGTTTAAACAAAACCAAACTGGCTAAAAACATAGCATAAGATGGCTACAACTAGTTTGAAACCGATCACATAGTTTGAAAACCAGTTTGTGAACTAACCACATAATTTGGACCCCAATAGTCATATACTTGCATTTGGACTAAGGCAGTTATGCAATTTATAAAAGTAGTTGTGCAGTTTTGCAAAGCGGTTATGCAATTTTATAAAGCGACTATTTGAAAGAAAAAAATAAATTTTTTCTAACAGCTATAAATGGCTAGTTTATGTATTCTTATATAAATACAAGACTCATTAAAACTCAAGAGACATGAGAAGCACTATATAACTTTTATATATTTTTAAAGAATACAAATACTCATTGTTATATTAAAAGTATTATATCAACTCTTTGAGTGAGTTTTTGTTATCTTATTTGAATCTTTATTAGGCTTTAATTAGTTTTCAGTAGACTAATTAGTTGTAGGGATCTTGGGAAATAGAGTAAAGCGGTGAAATCTTCAAGCAAGTTTGCTTTGAGGCATGGATGTAAGGATCGAACCACAAATATCTTGTGTTAGTTTTCTCTATTCTTACAATATTTAATTTATGCATTTACATATTTGTTTTTAGTATAGTGTGTGTATTTGTTTGCATATCTTTTATTGAGTTATAATTTAAATTGTAGAATAATTTTAAATAAATTAAGGGACCTTTAATATTCTGTCATCTTTTGGACTTAAGCTACCTTTCCTTATTATAGTTAAGGCTTATATTGTGTTCATAGGTCTTTTTTTTCCCTTATCTTTTATGTTATTTTTCTTGTTAATTGCAAACCTTTTATATCGAGTTCAAATTTAAGTTCTTCATACTTCATTGAAGTAGCTTGGTGATTTTTGGGTTAACAAATTTGTTATTTTGGTTCAATAGAATGATTTAAATTTTTTGGTTTATTAGGCAAATTCAACCAATAAAAATTTGACTTTTATTTTCTTGTTTCTTTTTACAGAAGTTCATTTATTCTTCTATAATTGCTCCTATTTTTAAACTCTCTTTGGCTGTATCAATACACTTGCACTTGTAGTAGTTATTTTTAATTTTTCTACAAGGACATTTACACTTAATAGTTGTCTCTCTTAAGGTGCTTGTCACTTAATAATACCTGCCTCTCTCTAATAGCAATTTTCTCTCAAGCATGCCATTATAGATTTATTTTATTTGTTATTTATTTATTTGATTATTTTGATTTATGATTCACTTTTTTGTTTGCTTTTTAGTTCAATTTGTAAACTTAAGTTATTATTTTATCTTGAGTTTAAAGGAGAACGTTAAATTTAATACTATATTTTTCCCTAAAATTTAATACTATATTAAGATTTTTTTATTTATTTATCATCAATTAGGATATTTCTATTTGTATATGTTTTTTTGTGTTATTAGTTAATCACTCAACAAAAAAAATTTAAACTTTTAGATGAAGATTTAATATTAATATTAAAGATAAATTTTAATATCCTCTCTCACATGAAATGTAGATTTAATTTTAAGATCTGAAGCAAAATAAATCTCCAAAGACCGAAACAGATATAAATCAATAAATTAATTAAAAATAAAAAAATAAGAGTTCAAACTTAAGACCTTAAGTTTGATACCATAATACACCTCTCAATTTAAAAGTTTAAATTTTTAAGAGAATGCTTAATATTAATATTAAAGATAAATTTTAACATATTTTATAATCGTATTTTTTAAAGTAAGATTAGTATAATTTTCATATACGTTAAGAATTTAATGCTTATACAAAATTTATATTTTGTAATTATTATTCAAAATAATAAATACAAAAACGCAAAGCATCTATACTAATATAGCATCAAAGAATTTATTCAAACACTCTCAATAGTCTATCTCCATTACAGTAATCACTTTTGTGTAAATACATTTTGCTATTTATTTATTAGGCCAATAAAGTGAGCTTGTTATCAAAATACACATCAACAGCCCCAATAATCAATGGCTTGCAATGCATTTATTTCTTTATTTAAATAGAGATTTTAAATTTGAATCCTCTCCCTTACATATTTTTTTAAAAAAAAAAACAAGTAACAGCACTGTCAATCAAGAGGTTTCTATCTTTGGGATTAGCTTAAATTAATTATAGCACATCAGTATACTTTTTATAAAATTTAAACAAGAGGATAGAAGTTTGTATCTCACGCTCACATCAAAATTGAGTAGAAGTTTGATTTCTATTCATATAATTAAAAAAAAAGAAAATAAAAGAAATTTTTCGGACAACATAACACTAAATATTCACCCTTTTAAAGGCTTGTAAATTGTAATGACATATTTAACATATATAATCCAACGAAAAAAATATCAATTACTTTTTATATACATTACTATTTTGGTACAAATAATTTCTTATAATATGCATGAAATTATAAATTACTCAGTGTTAAAATTTATATTTAATATTAATGTTGAATATTCATCTAATTACTTAAATTTTTTTGTTAAACAATTTTACTATTCTAATATTAAAGTCAAAGTTTTGTATTCCAACCTTCACATCTAGATTTTGTCTCTTAAAATTTATATGACCTTAAAATCTTCTTGATTTTATATTCCCTTAATTTATAGCTATTTACACCCGTGAAATATTCTAAACATGCAATATTTAATAAAATATTTTAGAAAACTCACAAGGGGACCCTTAATTTTCAACATTTATCACTTATTCCCCTAATTTTTTGTATTATACCCCTGTCGTGATAACATTATGGAGAAAATGCACTTCACGAGGGTATAATTATCTTTTTTCTACATTATTATTTTATATTTTAAAATTGAAATTTGATAAAATACTTAAATGGCATGCTTTTTTATTTTTATCTCTATATTTTAGTAAATATCTTTTTGTCTTTTAGCATTTTAAAAATTAATAATAAACAAACAAAATTAAAATTTTATATTTGGTAAAACACATTATGAGTTCAATTTAATTTGGAAAGTAATAAAAGTATTATCATATTCATAATTATTTTTTTATATTTAAAATACTTTTTGGTGATTAAGTATATATAAATCATTCATAATGTTTATTTGTTTATTTAACCTTTAAAAAACACTACATCTTTTATAATTTTATCTAATTTAAAAGAATTTTATTATTTATAATTATTATAATCATTAAAATTTAACCATTAATTAAAGAATTTAAAAATAAACTTTTTTTAATTTAATAAACATTATTTTAAGTAAGAATTTAATACAAATTTAGAAATTTATGGTTAATGATTGATTTTCTCAATGAATTCCTTGGAGTTTGTTTGTTAATGATCATATATATATATATATATATATATATATATATAACTTAGTAATTTTATTTTAATTTACTTGAAATTTAAAGAACAAATAATTTCATTGAGTAAAAAAGGGCCAAACGTAATTGCTAACATCGAAGAGAGTCCAAATGATAGAATCTATAAATTCTTGCCAATAATCACACCTGATAAATAGAAACATTAAACTGAAGTCCATACAAAATGAACACCTCAATCAAAGGAATGAGACAAGATTTTCTACCTCTAAATACCTCCTCTCTCTAACTATGAATTCATTTGGTGAATTTTTCATGTTGTTGTGCATGCAATCATTTTTATGGTATGAGATTATGATCCAATTATTCAATTTCAAACCGATTTAGCCACAAGGAATTAAGAGATTTTTTTCAGCGCTGACTTAGATCTCGGGTGACAAAATAAGGCAGCCAAAAGCAACGAGCACCCTAACATTTTTCACTTATCCGATTTTGTTGAATAGTTTTGGAATATCAAACGAACATCCTTAAAAGATAATTTTAATATGACCTAATTTTTTTCTTTTACAATTAGTTTCATTAAGCACCCGCTAATCTAACTAATTTTAAGTACAAATTAGAAGCATCTAAGTCAGTTTTCTTTATGGTGTACTCCTAACACATCTATCTCTTGATGACAAAAAGTCATTCACATATCACATCAAAAGCAAAATAGGAAATGAATAATTATTTCACATGATTTTCTTTACAGCAGATCATGTAAAACAATTATGGGATAGGTGGTAAATATAAACAATTATAGGGAGAAGTGGCAATTTCCTTTATAATCAAAATGATATTAACTTAAATTTTCTAGCAAGGACATAATAACTTAAATAAAAGGAAAAATATTTGCTTTGTACACTTGCTTTTTTAAAAACACTAATTCTACTCTCTCATAAAAATTCATCGGTTGCACACTCAATTAAAAACGAATAATTAATATGAAATTCACGAAGAATGAACCGGAAACAAGTAGTGATATATATTGTTGGTAGTCCATTGATTTTCTCATACCCCAACCAATTTTTGATCGCACTTATTCTTTACTTTTATGGGGAGATGGATGATTATTTATTTATTTATTTTAGTAAATAAAAAATTAATAGAGAAATTATAAAAAGAAAATTAATAGAAAAATTGACAATTTAATTTTTATACTTTTTTGAATTATTCATTTAGTTTTTTAATATTTTAAAATTTTAAAATTTACTATTTACATTTTTTAGGGACTATTTTGTTACTATTTTTATCTTAAAAATATACTTTTTGACTATCATTTTTATTTTTAAAACATGACAATTTTCATTCCTAATAAAGAATGCAATTGGTCATTTTTAAAATGTTAGAAATGTTATGAGTGATTTAATAAAAATATAGGGACTAAAATAATAATTTCTCAAATTAATATAATATACAGTTTATTATTTGTTTTAGTAGGGCAATAAAGTGACCCTTTTATCAAATATACATCAATGAAAAATTTGATGAAAATGAGTAAAATACACTGTCAACTAAAAGGGTTTCTATCTTTGTAATCAATTTAAATTAATTATTGCACATCAACATACTTTTATTTGCAAAACTTCTTGAGATGAAGCAAGAGATTTCGGGTCTGTATTCATGCTTAGATCAGAATTAAATAGGAGATTGATATCCATTCATATAATTATATTAAAAAAAAAAAAAAGGAACACAACACTTTATATTCACCCTTCTAAAGGTTTGTAAAT
Source organism: Ailanthus altissimus (assembly GCA_946807835.1). NCBI lineage: Eukaryota > Viridiplantae > Streptophyta > Magnoliopsida > Sapindales > Simaroubaceae > Ailanthus > Ailanthus altissimus. Next base: position 2,700,422 of record OX327712.1, read on the forward strand.
CGTAATGACATATTTAACATGTATAATCCAACTAAAAGAGATCAATAATTTTAAGGTATGTTACTAATTTATGTAAAATAATTTTCTATAATATGCATGCAATTATAAATTATTCTGTATTAAAATTTATCTTTAATATTATTATTGAATCTTCATTTAATAATTTTAAATTTTAAATTGAACGATTTTACTACAATGATATTAGAGATAAGGCATTGTATTTGAACCCTATATTTATTTGTTTAAAGTAATTTCTTAACTTTCTCCTGTCTTTATTACGGTTTCTTAGAATGCACTTGATCTGACATATTTTTTATTTAATTTAATAATTTATAATTTATTGACTTTCTCTCCTCCACTTGACTTGAGATATTTTTAATTAATTTAATGATTATAATTTCTTTATTTTTTTTCTCCCTTTTATTTTCGTCTATTTGAAATCACCAAATTTTAAAACTTTAAAATTAAATTCACATTTCACACAAATAAATCTATTAAAATTATTTTTAATATTACTATTAAGTATTAATATTGAGTCTTCATTTAATAAACTAAACTTTTAAACTAAATAATCTTACTAATACTACTTTAAATTGAATGATTATCCTAATACTCAACTTGGTTTTTAGTGTTTACTCTTTTTTTTTTAAAAAAAAATTATAACTTCATTAATTAGACATGAAATAATTGAGGAATATCCTCCACACATCAAAGGAGACAGTAGTTCCCCGAAAAACATCAGAGCTCATATGCATGGCATATTTAGTTATATGCCACACAGTTGGCTTCCCTTGGAGTATACAAAAATTGCTAAGTATTAAAAGACTTCAGGCTATTGAAAAATATCATGAACAATGATACCAATTTCCGAATCATTCTGATTATGTTGCACCAAATCATTTTCTACATTAGATGCATTTGATTCAATAATGTCTAAGGAGTGCCATCAGCCCTCTCAAAATAGCTAAAAACTCTGCTGTATTAACCAGATAAAACAGTATACAATTTGTTGGCCCCATCTAGGACAATCTCTCCCATATGATCATGAACAACATAGCCAAACCCAGAACATCCTCGATTCACATCCAAAGCTGCATTCGAATTTAGTTTGAGTGTGCCCAATACATAATGCAATCATGTTGAGGGATGGTAAAAAAAAATTAGGATCTAAATTTGAATCTGAAAAAATTTAAAAATTCAAAAATATCTAGATTTAAAAAAAAAACACGGAAATTTCAAAATTTTTTAAATCTAAGTTTTTCTTTTTATCTAATCTTTAGTTCTGGCCAGATCTAAGTTTTGTAGGATCCAAAAAAATACGGTTTGAAAACCTGAGATTTTCTTTTTTTGTTTAAAAACAAAGGTCTTAATTTTTAAAAACTATAATTTACAATAAAATTAATAAATTCATATTTAATGCATTATTATGTTTCAAAATTAATATAAAAAATTATTATAAAAAAATAAATTTAAAATTATAATAATCATTACAGGACAAAAATTAATAAAATGTAAAATATATTAAATTATGAATACAAATTATACAATATAATAATTACTTTTTAAAATAAATACTTTAAAATTTTAAATTTTACTTAAAAAATGAAAAAAATTAAAAGTAATAAGTTTAAATTTAGATTAGATTATCCGAATTTGGCCGAATTTAAACTCAAACCTGGTTTGAATCCAAAAATAACTCAAATACAACCCAAATTCTAAAATAATATAAAAAAAGCACAAATCTAAATCCAAAAATTGCCATATCTTGTGCCTAGTATTAGTCTCGTATTAAGGTTTTTCGTGTTTACTCTTATTAATGACTCGGGAGGCAACATTGTTAGTTTTGTTATCTCCCATGCACGCAATGTTTGGTTGGCCACTATCAAACTCTTTACTGCCATAATTTACGTGAAAATAAATTTAAACTATTTTAATTAATTAATTAATTTTTATCGTAATCCTCATGAAGTTAAGTTAGCCGACATTTGCCACGTGGCGGTTCTTCATCATTTTAACCGAATCTCCCCGCCATTTCCTCTGGCTTGTTACCCGGGTTTCATGTCTGTTTGTCACTACTCGTTAACGCTAGCAAATCCCTAAAACCCTAGCTACAACATTAAGACACACACCCTAGGTTAATTTTATGTTAATGTTTTATCACACATAACACAAAAAGTTTACTTGTTTTGGGGCAAAGTTGATGTGGTGATAGGAAATTAAATATTATTTTATTTAATTAACCAATAACCATTTCAAATTACTAGAATCAATGTTCTTTAAATTGCTTTCTTTCAATTATTAAGATTATTTTTTTAACTTTTTTTTTTAGAGAAAATAAATTACAAAATATTTTACTAATATCTTTTTACAATATTTTTATTTGGTGGGATCTACCTCTATATGGGGTCAAGACTTACTTCTCATAATGTAAACTTATTCTTATCCTAATTATAGGTTTCAATAATTTCTTTTCTTTTTTTGCTTTTTTTCATCGCATGCAAATGTTTTTTTCTTTATTAGAGGCCTTTTTTTTAAAATAAATTTATGAGCCTAGTAAATATTAAGATTTGTTAGAAATGATGATTCAACAATAATGTATGTGCATAAACTAAAATAAATGTCAAATAAAGAGTTAGATAAAAGTCTAGTATGCAAAAGTTGTGTAAGGAAAGAACAAAACGAAAAGGTAGAAGAACAAATATTGTTTACGAGAAAACTATAGGTACTATTTACACAGAGTACTGTTTACACAGTAATTGTTTATTAGTACTAGTCACGCAAAAACTGTTCATGCGGATATTATTCATGTGACAATTTATAAGTATTTCTTGTTTTATCTCAATTAACTTCTTTACGTGAAATTTAGACTCATACAAGTATAAACTCTTATTCTAATTAGGTTTAGAATTTTTAGAGACTTTGTAAATACTATATAAACCACTGTAACCCCTTAGAGTAACTTAAATATCTCAAACATCAAGATGTAAATATAAGAGATAATAAAAGAGTTAGGTAGGCACTAAGTACGTAGTGCACTAGAATATAACCTTTGAAAGTGTCTTTGTGTAAACAAAAAGAGTACCAAAAGATCATTTTGAGAGTGCTCGAGCTATTCTTGTATTCCTTGGTTAAATCTCTTATGGGGTATGGGAGAAACTAAGAGGTCTTATAAAGATCATAGTGATATATGAGATACGTAGAGGTGTACAATGAGAGATATTGAAAGGTCTTTTAAAGATCATACTGATCTAGAAGATATTTAGTGATATGATTAATAAAAGAAACTGTATCATGGATCCTTCGTGGACATAGGCATTTTATTAATTAACATAAAACTTTTGTCTTGTAGTTTGTTTCTTTATCTTTATTAGTGTGTTGATCTTTTATGTTCTTGATTTTTTGTGAGTTAAGTCTTCACACGCATAAGGTTTATTTGAAGTGCATGCCAAAAACATTTCTAACAATGAATATCAAGATAAAGGCTAATTTCATGAAAAACATTAATGTTAAGGCTGATCTCTTGCAACAAACTAGTATCATTACCAAAGTAATATCAAATTAGAGAGTATAACTTGATACCTCAAGAAGATTCAAACTCATATCTTCTAGGGGAAAAATTAAAATTTAAGATGAGAGGTGTTAGGTGTTAAAATTAAAAATTAAATTAAGTTAGAATTTAATTATATGAGAATTTTAATGTCAAACTTAAAATCTTGGAGGGATAAAATTACAAAAATACCTATTTTAAAAGTGAAAATTACCAAAATACATATTGAATTTTTTTTAAAAAAAAATTGAAACTAGGGGCCATGGCCCCTTAAACCCCTATTAAGATCCGCTTATAACATTTCAATAATTTATACTCGACACAAGACTTATTAATCAAAGATTTTTTTCTTTTGAGATGTAAAATATTGTACATAGCATATAACTAAATAAAATATACATATATATTATTTAATTCCTTATATTATCGAGGTTGTTTAATTACTCCTAAATAATTAGAGAATTAGATTTTTTTTAAATCTAATCTATATACTATAACTTTTAAAGATTATAATGGCATATGACTATACATAACAATGTATAGTTCCTTCTCTCTCTCTTTCTTTTTTCCTTCTCTTTTTGAAAAGCATCCTTCTTATTTCTTCAATATTAATTGACAATCATAAGCTCAAACGAAATGTTTAGTTTCATTTGAGCTACATGTCATGTGACTCACATCAATACATATATAGGATCCAGTTTGACACAAGATAACAAATATCTTACTAGTGATTATACTCATCTCAAGCTTACCTACAATATACAATTGAGACGAAGAATTTTTCATTGGCTGAAAAAATATATATATTTACACAACCTTAGATAATTCAAACCAATGTGCATTTTTTTCAAAGTAATGCAATTATTACGTCCAAATCATAAATTAGTGTTCTAACTTGATATTGTTTTGTGACTGGTAAAATAAATAATGTGCCTTTCAATTGTATATGGTGTTATAATTAGGTTAAAAAAAAAAAGAAAAGACAAATAAAAGCAACTATTTTTTTTTTCATTTTTCTGGAGCCATTAATAAGCTTGTTTATATTTGTATTCAAGGAGAAAGAGATGTTTACTCGCATAAGAGGAGAATTGTAGTCGCATAATACTTTGAGAAGAAATTTACAATCTACTCTCTGTGTTTTTGTTGAATTACTCATTTAGTTCTTAATATTTCAAAAATTACTAATTATGTCATTTAGAAGCATTTTTGTTATTATTTTTATTTTTAAATATATTATTTTACTATCATTTTCATCTTTGAAATATGATTATTTTCGTCTTTAAGGGATGTAATTGATAATTTTAAAAATATTAAGGACTTAATGAGTAATTCAATAAAAATGCAGGAATTAAAGTGAGAATTTTTCTATTTTGAGAGACTAAAATATTTAACTTTAAAGGTGAGAACCACTAGATTAAACTGAGTGTCGTAAATTTTTTCTTGAAAAAAAGAAAAAGAGTGAATGTTTATTAAATTTTATTGTTAAAAGTAATGTGAATTGAAAGTATATTGCTGCTCTTCTTGTATTTTTACATTAGGAGATATATGAAAATCTGATTTTCTTTCTATGTTTTAGTGATGCGAATGCGATAATAAGTATGTCTATTATGCAGTGATCGTGAGATGGAGTAGTCTCAATCTTTTTGTTGCTTGATTCAATTATCTTATTGCAGGTTTTAAATTTCTAATTGTAAATTTCAATTTTATGAGTTATATTCTAAAACACTTAAAAACACGAAATAAAATTCAAGACGTAACCAAAAATTTAAAATAAATAAATAAATTTAAATATCTCCATCATACAACCGTTGTATAATAAAATGACTGCGTCCATTTTTTTTTAACATAGGAAAGGAGAAAATCGAAGTCAAAATATTTATTTTAATAGAATAATGAATTACAAATCCTTTACTCAAGCAATTACGATTGCACCCAACTTAATCGCCCAAAAAATTCTCCGATGTTGAGTCCTGTAAAACGAGTCAACAAACGTCGGCGTCAAGAAGTAATGTTATCTAGTTGATCCTGGCAGTAGTAATATGCTTGATGATAAATACACATTCTCTGAATCGTGTGGAACCCTCAAGTCAAGTGTGAGGGAAGTGATAGCATGAAATTGCAGAGAAGCAATTGAGTTCTCTGCATGTTGTCACGTGTTTTGGCAGAGAAAAAAAAAATAGAAAAGAAGAAAAAACACAAAGTAATGAAATAAGTATGCATTTCTGCATGGGGCTGCATGCATTTACATTAGCGCACACACACATATATGGACTGGACTTCATTCATTGCCAACATTTTTTTGCTTTTACATTAACGTTCAGGGGCCACACTACTTGTACATGGTTCCATGAATATACCCCCTTTTTTTTTTTATTGATTTATCTACAAAAACTTTTTCATTGGCTACCCTCAAAGTTTGGTTGAAATATAGGTAGATCCTTCTCATTTCAAAATTCATCAAAATTGTTTCTCAATATTTTAAAATTTTGTGAAAAAGATTCCTTAAAGTTCGTTTAGGATATCTCCTTTGAAAATTATCAAATTTGTTGGAAACCTTCCCTTCTAACAAGAATTTCCCTAATAGAATCATGGCAATGAATTAAATTTAGGAGGAATGTCTCTAAACTCGTTTCTACACACACTTTAAATATAAAATATTATTTTCTTTTTAAATTTATTATAAATTTAAAATTTTATTATCAAATTTATTCTAACGGATATACAATCTTTATAAAATCTATAATGGATTGTTGCGAATTTTAAACAGATTGTAAAACTAATATAAGAAAAATATAAAAACATAAAATATATCACAAGATTAATTTCATAATTATAACAAGACTAATAATACTATTTCAATTGATAGTCCCAAAATAAGAAATAAAAAAGTACATGAAATATTAATATAATAAAAAATCAAGTCTATATCAAAGTCCTACAAAGCAAATCCATAATTTATATTGTTTCAAAGGATAATATTTGAAACTTTAATAATCTAACACTAAATTCATACATCTCCGTCTTAGTTACCACCAACCAATATAATGCCTACAAGAATAAGCAAGAATGTATAAGTGTTATTTAATCAATTTATAAGTAAATAAGAATCAAATTTTTACAAATAATAAATATGGTTGATTTACTTCATCAATAACATTCACATCCTCAAAATACTTCATAATATCTACCTTATTTGGATAATCTAAAGCTAATTAAAAACAAATAAATTAAGAAATTAAAATTGATAATACTACAAAATGAGAAAAAGTAAACATTTATTCTATATAAATAGGTAAATATCCACGAATGGGTATCCTCAGATATGTTATCCATCTTAACAATTCCAAATTCATGACAACTTAACTTTGTATACCAAACACATTCTATATTCTCTTTTAAGTCTTTCCAAATCCTTTTCAATATAGTCAAGTTCTAATAGGTTGGTGGGTTAATGTTTACTATACCCAAACTAGAAAATTTTCCCTACAATTATAAAAAAATCAAGAGAAATTGATTAAATATTAAATTGTTATAAATAGAGAAATAAGGTACTTATAAAGTATAAACTAATTTTAGATTATTTTGTTTGAAATTTTGGAATGTTGATAGATGCTTCACAAACATAGATCACATATACAACAGATAGTAAGTCAAGGCGTATAAGAGTATACTATACTTAAGAATAGATTTTTGCTACTCTAAGACATTGTCCTAATGCAATCAGATTATATGACAGTCTAATCTTAGCATTCAATGCCTTTGATTCCATATGAGTGCACTCCCATGAAATAAAACCTTTCATAAAACCCTAGAATAACTTTGACATCTCTTGTGCACTTATGCACCATTGTGATCTCTTATGCACCCATGCATCATTGTGCTCTCTTATGCACACATTGTTGCACTCTTATGCATATTTTATGCTCTTTTTTACACACATGCACCATTATGCTCTTTAGCACCCTTTTTATGCATACTATTCTTATGGTATCAACACATATATTTATAGTAGTAAGTACCATTTCATTTGAGACATAACTATTATACCTTTTCGTTGAAAGAAAAGAACAGCCTTAGGAATTTCTGAGAGACTGTCTGTTCAAAAGACAAGCAAGCTTATGATACCACCAAGAAAGAGGGTGAAACCACTGTAGGAACCTGGCTACTAGATGATTTGGATTTGGTTGGGTACGAAGCCATTCTATCATTCTGAGAACAAGAAATTCTATAGCAATGGTGTATAAGTATAGTAAATACTAGAGCATATACAAGGCTAGATTGGACCATGAGTGCGGCGGATCGAAATATAAAAAGTTTTTAAAAAAAAGGTATTCAAGGTGAAAATTTAGACCGCCTAATAAGGTTGAGCCTTTTTCTAGGGCAGCTTGTTCAGCATAAAATTTTATAAAGCCAGGGGCATAGAGGTGTAAGGTTCTGGTTCTGAGAAGATCTGGGAGCTCGGGGGGGATATGTGTTGGAGGTGGATTTATGGTAATGGTATTCATGGTGGAAATGGTGAAACTCTATGAGTGTTTTGCAGAGATTTTTGTGATTTGGTTTTGTGGGTCGTGGATATTTATAGGGTTTCTTGAGAGGAAATCTGCCAAAATATTATCTTTTTCTTTAAGATGTTTAACTTCAAAGGAAAAATTAGCAAACCATTGTTGTCATCTGAGTAGCTACTCGGTTGGGATTCTTTTTTGTTTAAATTCAAGCATCTTGAGAAAAAAGGACATGTCAAGTTCAATCAAAAATTGGTGTCCGATGAGGTGAAACTCAAATTTTTCAATGGCATGCTTAATAGCTAAAATCTCCTTGAATGTGCTGCGATAATGGATTTCTGAGCTGGAAAAGGCTCCACATTTGTGTCCATAAATTTGTCTTTTTCTGTTCTTTTCTTCAATCAAAATAGCACCCCAAAAAAGACCACTGGTATATATTTGAATGATTCGTCGTCTGTTAGAAGGGATCTATAAAGAAGGCAAAGTTGATGCAAGAAATTGATGTAGCTGTATTTTAGTGAGCCGTGAGTCTGGAAAAGTGAGAAGTTGGCTAGCAATGTGGGGCTGCAAAGCATATGCGCTATCTTGAATGTGCATACCGAGGAAATCAATCTCATGGTGGCCCACTTGACATTTAGTAGGAGAAATCATAATGTCATGCTGTTGTAGCAAGGTTCCAAACTGCAATAAAAGTCTGTAGTGTGAATTTGCATCAACTGAGAATAATAAGATGTCATCAATATAAATTAATACACTATGCTAGATAGGATCAAACACTTTCATCATAGCATTTTGAAACAGAGACGGGACTGTTTTTAAACCAAAAGGCATAACAGTCCACTCATAATGATGGGCTGGTGTACAAAAAACTATTTTAGGTCTATCATCTGGGTGGATGCCAATCTGCCAGAATTCTGATTTGGGATCTAAATTTGAGAACAATTTTGTTCGGGCAATTTTTGAAAACATGGCAGGTTTATTGGGTAATGAGAATTCTTCATCCTGAAGGAAATGATTTAAAGGTTGATAATTAATCACCAGTCAAGGTTTTTCTCTGATTTGTTCACTCTTTTTATTAACATAAAAGGTTTGACAAAGCCCATTGAAAAGATGTGAGCTCTATAAGTCTTTCATACAATAACTGGGTTAACTCACTTGAGGCTAACTGTAAGTGGTTTGGGTTTATGCTCGGATGACTGGCTTTGGTAGGATTAATATCAACACTTTTTTTTTTTTAAAGGAATGGTAACAAAGAAGGTTGGGTTGGTCCTTAAAGGATTGGGACACTTAAGAAGAAATTCAGTATAATTGTTGGCTGCTGACTGAACTTTTAATTGTTTAAAAATTGGGTTGAATAAATCAAAGGAAAAGTAGTTGGGCACTTATGACCAAGGAAGAAAATAATCTTTGAATTTAAGCCCATTGGGCCTGGTCTGGACTTTCTTTTCTAAAACTTTTGGGATAAGATCAAATTCGATAATGATGTCTTTACCAGGGAGATCGGATCCAATGAGTTTATGAGTAATTTTGAGTCTTGAAAAAAATTCAAGATACACTGTTTTTCTAATCATGGTGACAGTGAAGAGTTGGTCATTGGTTGAACAAAACATTTGGTTGTAAGGTTTCCAGTATTTTGGTATGAGAATGCAAGTGTTTAGAATGGATGCTACTGCACCAGTATCGAACAATCCTAAAACTTGGATAGGATTATCATACTTGGATGGAAAGATTTTTAGTTCGACCATAGAAACTGAAATGGCACTTGCAATGCGTTGTTTCTGGATAAGTTGGATATGAAAGGATTTAAGGATAGACTCAGTGTCTTAAGAGTCTGATGAGGAGATAGTAAAAATGGTATCACTATCAAGTTCACTCTACTCAGAGAATAAGGATTGTAAATTATGATCTTTTGGGTGATTTTGGGCAATGGCTGTGATGTAGGAGAACACTTTCCTTTCTAAAGAATTTTCTGGATAAGTTTTTACAAAATGACCTTTCTTTTTACAAGCGAAGTATCGACTTGATTTTTTGCCGAAGGCAGACTTTCTTTTAAAGTATCGTATCTTTGATTTCTTTATGAAATGAAACTTTCTGTGATGTTTCTTTTTTTTTAAGGATGTGTAGTGGCATTCATTCTTTATACATTTAATAAGAAGATCAGGACGAGCACATACTTTTTGGATCTTTGTTCCCATCTTATCAAATTCCTTAAAGAATTTATGCCTTGCACATAATTTGTCCAGAGCTGTAAGGATCGATTGCTGTATCGCACAAAGTGTGGCATTGGTTAGTGTATAACCCTTTGCTTCAATAAGTCTTAATGTCTCTTTGCCAAGTAGCTCTGAACTGAATTGAGATAAGCCTGTTTAAGGTTTGGGTCATCAATTCCAAGAACATAATACCTTGCCATAGCTTTTTTGTAGTGTATTTCCAAATCCTTACGTTTAAATGAACAACATTTCATCTTAAAGAATTCTTCTCTAGCTTTATTTGTGAAATATGTTTCTTCTCTAATGGATTCTGTGAAAATAAAGCCTATAAATTGCTCCACAGTGAGGGCCTGCTGGATGATCATTTGTCTGTACTCGCCAAAGTGATGGAACCAATATTTTAAGATACCTTAGAACTGAGCAATTGCTCTTTGCATTACTTCTGTGACAGTAATTTTTGGTTTTTATTGCTCAGTAATACACTAGGCTTATAACTCAAAATTTTTGTCAATCAACTTAGAGGGTGAGACATCATCAAGAGTAAACCAATGATGTTTTTCAGAATTATCTGGTCTGGTTAGTTTATAAGGTCTTGTTAGTCTGACTGGTCATGTGATTGTTTCATCGAATTCTGACTCATTAACAACTTCTATCTGTGGTCTTGAAGTCTGGGGATCTAGAAGGGTAGTCATGAATTGAGGCAGGACGGGTTCTGAGATAATGGTTTGTTTAAAAGAATTTTTGGTAAAACTTTTAATTTCTGTTGAACGTGAGGTTGAGGAGCGGGTTTTTGATTGTGAATCAGTATCGGGAGAAGATTGTGGTAGGGCCATGAATTGGGATTTTGAGGATAGAGGAAATATGGTTGGTTTTGGGAATGGTGTTGTAGGGAATGGCACTGAAGGCAATGTATTAAAAATTTTGGTTTGGGGCTTTTGTGGCTGAGATAATTCAGGTTCTTTTTCTTTGGATTTATGGGTTTTGATTGGATCTTTTTTCTTTTTTCAAGGGATGAGACTGGAGCTATCCCCAAAGATGGAACTGGAATATGAAAAAGAAGGGGTTGGTAATGGTTATGAAACTTTTAGAAAAGTGTCTATCGATTTCTAGGGTTCTGTGAAATCTCTTTCAAGACTTGCAAGCTGGATCTTTAAAATTTTAATTTGTTTCTCCAGTTCAACAAATGGAAGTCTTTGTTGAATTAAGTTGAGAATTTGTGCATGTAGTTGCTGAATTTCTTTCTTCAAGTCATTCAGAACTATCTGATGAGTTGATAGTCTTAAATCAATTTTTGTCTCTATACGATGTTGAAATTCTTTAATCCGAGATTCTTCAATCCTTTGAAGGATTTTATTTCGTGCAATCGCATTTTGGGACTACTAATTCAAAACAGCTTCTACCAGAGAGACTTGTTCATATGAACCATCATCTCGTCGAGTGTTTGGGTTTTTTACCTTCTATTGTTGGATTGTTTTCTCTTCTGGGTCTTGTTGAGGAGTTAGCGGGGGAAAATCTTATGGGGAGAACATGCAAATCTGCAGAATCAGTTTTGGTTGGTGTTTTGGGAGAAACTGTTTAGGGTTTGCATGATGAAAGGGTTTTGATGGGTGTAGATTTTTGTTTGGAATAGGTGACATAATAGTTAAATTTTCTTGAGGGAATATTCATCAACATCTGGATCACCCTTGTTGTATCTTTCCTTCAAAAGTTGTTGAGAACTTTTCTTTTTATTTTTTTTTTTCTGCTGAAGTAATATTCATCATTAGAGAATGGATCTTCGAAGCACAGTTGACATTGACAATTTATGTCCCAATAACAGTGTCCTGTCTTGGGATCTCTGAATGGACATATTGGTTCTCCTTTGTAATTGAATGTAGAAATGGGTAAACCATCCATTGATATGGGATCATATATATGTGGCTGGAGCATAAATTGTGTAGGGAAAGGGTAGGGTGGTGCGGATGGTCCTGGTTTCTCAAAATATATTTCTACTTTTCCATCTTTCTTTGAAAGAATGAATGGATTGAAAATTGTATAGGTTTTGGTGTCTGAGTTTGTTTATATTGTTGCTCATATTTAATTATCTATGAGTCTAGAATAAGTTTTGTCAATTCTTCATTGGATAACTTTCTTGGCACATAAGTACAGGATGGGACCTTATTGGACTCAACAGAGAGTATGAGAGTATCTTGGTTAGTATAGAGTGTACCAAAATCAAAGGCATGGTTTTTTACCTTATAAACCATCTGGTAATTGAGGGTGGCGACAAAGGTGTTGGCTTTCGGTACAGCTCTTGTAATTTGGATTTGGGCCTTGAGTGTTGATGTGAGGTAAGGGTCCGAAATGGGAATGCAAAAATTTAGGTATAGAGTGATGAGAACTGTTCCAGCATTTAAGGTTGTTTGTACACTCTCAATGCATGCATCCTTGTAAGAAGAAAATCTAGTATCGAGAAGAGTTATTCGAGTGACTGTCTCAAAACCTTTTCGGCCATGAGAGGTGACTGCAAAACGAATAGCACTAAAATGTAAGTGAGTGTATCCTTGACGAATCCATTGTAAAATTAGATCATCATGGAAATTTTATAGGTACCAGATGTTCTTCTGTAGTGGCTGGCAAAAGGTGTTGGTCAAATTGGGTAGTTTGAATATATTCTTTAGTTTTTAGGCGTTGAGGGTTGATAAAGTTCTTGAGAGGGACCTTTGTGGCTTAAGAAAGACGGTGTATAGATTGAGAATGGGTAGATTAGTTACAGGTATGCGTTGTTCTTCAGGGAGGTATGTAATTTCATATAGGTGGTCTATCTTGGATGAATAAGTAGATCTGAGAGAAGGTGAAAGTGAGAATATAGAAGGAGAAGAACTCAGAACAGGAAGAGGTAATTGTATGCTTGAAGAAGAAAAGGATTCAACAACTGTAAGATAGTTCCCGCTATAAGTTAATATAGACTAGCAAACTGGATTATTTTATTAAAAACAAATTGCAAACTTAGCAATTAAACTAAAATAAAAAATTGTGGTTTTAGGCTATGATACCATTTAAGGTGGTTAATATAAGCCTCAAGTTTCTGCCATTTTGACAACCTTCTTGCCTATAAGGGACTTATTGTGTTGAGGTCTGATAACAACCCCCTTTTTCAGATCGAAGACGACATGGATTTCTGATGTAGAGGATCCTCAATGACACAACTGTAGAGCATACTTTTTTTTAATAAATCAGATTGAATAATATCATTCATATCCTTTCTTTTTCACCATATTACCCTAGAAACTATTATATTTCCTTCCTTAACCATTGTAGTCCCGAAAAATATTACTCTCATACTTTTTGTATTTTAACTTAATCTGCTTTAGAACTAACAATTTCCACAATATATTTCTATATATTATTATTATTATTATTATAGAGAGAGAGAGAGAGAGGGGAGAGATTTATTTTAGTGGGCTACGTAGTTCACCATATGGTGAGTACTTAGACAAGTAGTAAGATTTTGTAACACATTATGAATTATGCAAAAATTGTGAATTAATTAAATAGTGTCACATAATAGTATTACTCACTATATAATGAGCTGCATATCCCACTAATCATTTTTTTCTCTTTGGTTAAAGCGGAAGCAATAAACCCAAACAATATTTGCAGTAACAAACAATTAAGAATAAATAAGAGAAAGAAAGTAGGAGAAAGCACACAAGAATATATATGGCTTGGCAGCTTATCTACATCCATGTCAGATCAAGATCTTACTTCTCTTATTAATGGATCACCAGACAATCATAAAATATGTCTTTTACAATAAAGAACTTAAATTTCAAAAAGAACAGTCTCAATTGCACTCACAAAGAACACACAATTGATCCTCTTTTTATAGTTATTGTGATATGCTATAATGTATTTACAAGTCAATATATAGATTTTATATAGGCTTTTGATATCCTAAGAAAATTCTAAATCGAGTGAAAATTAGTTTAGGAAGTCTTGACGCACTTAAGATGTGTTTTCAGAATAAGGTGGCCTTGCCAACACTAGCACCACAGCACTGACTTCCTGGCGCTGTGGTGCTGTGCACTTTTCAACCCAGCTCTGCAGTGTTGTATATACTTCCCTGAGCATCATAGTGCTCAACTCTTAAGCTCCGCAATGCCCAGACTTGGGCAGTGCTGCTTTGTCTTCTCACCTATTTTTGCATCTATTTTGCTTCCTTGTGTCTCGTACTCACTTAACTTGATCCCTAAATTATATTCCAATAATTTTTAATCAATTTTCTCACAAATTCCTTTCTTGATTCAAATCATCCATGAAGTATCCAAAATCTTTCATCTCAGCATCTTTGGCCACCCTCACATAGTAGTGACTCCGGTTAAGTCCTTTCATAGGACAAACTTAATTGAGAGCAGTGACTTAGTCAACATATCAGTGGAATTTTTAGATGACGCAATCTTTGTTAGACTTATCTTACCACTTTGAATGAAATAGAGTTGCACATTAATGTATTTAGACCTCTCGTGAAACACTTGATGCTTGTTTAGGTGTATGGCATTCTGACTATCATAATACACAATAGTGTTGACGTCTTTAGTAGTCATTACCTCTGCTTATATCTCTTTTAACCACACTGCCTTCTTAATAGCTTCATCGACAATTATATATTGTGCCTATGTGGTAGATAGTTGAAAGCACCCACCCAAATCCTTATGCAAGGTATTATCCACTTTGGGGTTCACGCACACGTCTTTCCCCCTCACAATTTTGTCCTTTATGGGATGAGCGAATCACTATCCTCAAAAGGCGCCTCATAAGGGTAGGAGGGATTTCTCCTTATAAGGCCTTCACTTTGGATGAGTCTGCCCGATGTAGGATTTGGGTCATTACAATACCCCCCACCATTGAAACAGAGCCATCATTGGCTCTGATACCAAATGAAAGAGCCCACATGAATCCCTGTGCAAGGTATTATCCACTTTGGGGTTCATGCACGCTTCCTTCCCCTTCACAGTTTTGTCCTTTATAGGAGGAATGAATCACCATCCCCAAAAGGTGCCTCACAAGGGTAAGGGAGATTTCTCCTTATAAGGCCTTCACTTTGGACGAGTCTGCCCGATGTGGGATTTGGGTCGTTACAATAGTGCTATCACATGCGGTAAAATCGATCTCTAGCACACACTACACTTAAACACTATGAATACGTACTCTGTCAACGATATTCTCTTATCTAGATCACCAACATAATCTGAGTCAACGTATCCTCTTACTATTTTACTCTTGTTCTTAACCGTTTTTATACATCAATCCATGATCTGACATTCCTTTGAAATATCTCAAAATTTACTTCACTATAAGCTAGTAATCCTTACCCGGATTCACTATGTATCTAATCACCATACTCACAGCCTATACAATGTCTGGTCTTGTGCAAACTATTGCATATATAATACTCCCCACAACACTCGTATATAGTACTTTACTCATTTGCAGTTTCTCCTCTTTGAATTTTGGTGATTGTGCTATTGAAAGTTTACAAATGCATTGTAAAAGGAGTGGGGACAGCCTTTGCATTGGACATACTAAACTTCTTTAGAATCTTGAGTATAAATCTCTACTATGAAAAGAAGATACGTCTCTTCTTTCCCTCACAATTCTCACACTCAATATCTTTTTTATTGCTCCTAAATCTTTTATCTCATACTCACCACTCAACTGCTTCTTCAATTTTTGTATCTCTTTCATATCTTTACATGTAATCAACATGTTATCTATGTACAAAAGTAAATATATTATCTCACTATTCAAACTCATAAAGTACACGCATCCGTCATACTTGCTTCTACTAAACCCACAAGTCTTCATAAACTCATCGAATTCCTATACCACTGTTAAGGTGATTATTTTAACCTATATAATGACTTATTCAGCAAACAAGTATGCTTCTTTTTATCGAGCTCTACAAACCCTTGTAGCTGTGACATGTAAATTTTCTCTTCAAGCTCTCCACGCAGAAAAGTTATCTTTACTTCCATCTCTTCTAAACTTAAATTAAGGTTTGCATACATGTTTAACAGAATCTTAATGAATGTGTGCTTAACGATTAGAGAGAAAATCTAATGAAAGTCTATCTCCTTTTTCTGAGTAAAACCCTATGCAATAACCCTTACCTTAAATCTTGTAAACTTTATCCACGATATTACCTCTTTAACCTTATACACCCATTGCACACAACTAGTTTCTTTGGATGTCTATCTACCAACACTCAGGTATTATTATTCCAAAGAGAACAAATCTTTATTTCCATGGTCTACTACCATCTATCTTTATTCTCACTCTTCATAGCCTCATTATACTTCTTAGACTTATCAAACTCAATAGGGTAAGCAAAATTAAAAGCATGAGCAACTAAATCTGCTTGTGTATATTTGATTGATGGGTTTATTATTCTCCCCGGCCTATCTCTGGCTAATTAGTATTCTTCAAGTTCTATTTCAGGAGATCTAATCTTACTTTGGGTGGCTTAGAAGTGCTTTGTCAATGTTCTTGGCTTAACATTAAGGATCTTTTTTTGTTGAAGTGTTAATCTGGAGGCATATTAGATTTACATTTAAACTCCATTTCAACTTCAATTGATTCGGGTACTGAATTTTTCTTGGACATAGGCTTTTTTTCACATTTTCTTGGGGAGATTTCAACATTATCATCTCATTAAATGTCACATCATGACTTATGATACTCCTTGGTGGCTTTAACTCTTTGCATCACATTTTGCATTATTTCACACCTTCGAGATACTCTATGAATATCCTCTTCATAGCTTTAGGTTCTTATTTCCCTTACTTCACATGTATGAAATATAAACAGCCAAATATTCTAAGGTGGTTATACTTGGTAAGGCTATCAGATCATTGCTCTTCTGGGGTCTTGAAGTTTATCGCCAATGAGGGAAGTCTACTAATCAAGATTGCTGCTATCATCACAGCTTCACCCTAAAATGTCTTAGACATCTTTGTATTAGTAATGCATGCATCTCACCCTTTAAAGTAGGGTTCTATTCATTCTCTTAACCAAACTATTCTGTTGTTATGTTGATCTCATAGTTCTTTGCCTTGCAATCTCATATTTAGTACAATACCCATCAAATTCTCTGTTGCAAAACTCAAGGTTATTGTCAATCTTTATCTTCTTAACTATTTTGCCAGTCTGATTCTTAACAAGAGTCTTCCAAGTTTTAAATGTATCTACACTTACTCATTGTTCTTCAACACATAAATTCACAACTTTCTTGAATAGTCATTTATAAATATGAGAAAATATCTAGCCCCACCATACTAAACCTAACTCTATGTGCTTTCCTTAGCACACAATTCTTACAAAACTCAAGTGGTTAGAACTTATCCTCACCAAATGCCTTTTGACTAAATAACTCCTTTAGGTTCCTCTCCCCCAGGTGTTCTAATTTAAGATGCCATAACTTGGTTTACATATTTTCATCAGCCATATAGAATGATACATAACCATTCACTACTTCTTCTTTTAGCATATACACTTTTGTGCTTCTCACCTCTCATCACAACCATGGAACTCTTTAACACTCTAAAAAATCCTCCGTCAATCCTGATAGAACACTCATTTTCGTCTAACATACCTAGTAAGATGAGGTTTTGTTTAAGGTCAAGAACATACCTAACTTCTATTAACTCTCTCACTCGTCATTATACAACTTAAGTCTAATACTCCCAATTTCTATTACCTAATATGATACGACAATACCCATTAATACCTTACCACTACTAATTGGTTGAAAATTGAAAAACTAAGACTTATGTAGGCACATGTAAAAAGTACAACCAGAATTAAAAACCCATTGTTCAATATTCCTACCATTAATAGCGACTAAAATCTCTTCACTATCGTAGTTATCATCATAGTCAAGTGCAGCATTCATCTTCTTGTCTTTGACCTTTTTCTCAGGACAATCCTTTATGAAGTGTCCTTTTTCTTGCAACAATAGAACTTCCTATGAGTGCCTCTGGACTTTGATCTCGAGCTATTCTTTTTCTTATAAATAAGCCTTTTGCATTAGCCTCTATATGGCTTCTTAATTGCTTTTAGTTTAACGATAATCTTACATCACTCATTGTTAAACTCTCTCTGCTGTAAAGTAGCATATCAACAAAGTGCTCATATCTTCTGGGAAGTGAACTCAGTAATATGATCGTCTTGTCTTTATCCTCTATCATTATGTTGATAGCTTTAAGATCAATGATGATTTTGTTAAAGACATTTACATGGTCTTTTATCAGTGTCCCCTCAGATATGGACAACTGATAAAGTTTCTTTTTTATATGCAATATGTTGGCCAACGACTTCTGCATATAAAGTGGGTCAAGCTTTTTTAAAAGACTAATCATTGTCTTCTCATCTACTACTTTCTTCAATACTTCATCGCTCAATGACAGAACGATTATATTGTGAGCTATTTCCTAAATGTCTTTTCTTTCTACTTCAGTCTTAAATAACTTTAGTGTCTTGTTTTTCCTACTAGATGTAGTTGTAGTCTCCTCTAGTTCTGAGCCTAATAGTTGGCTCACTAGTATCGTTGTTACATGTATCATCCACAAACTAAAATCATTTAACCAGTTGAATTTCTCTACTTCATACTTGAGAGCCACCATAATTACTAAGAACCAAGCTCTGATACCAGTTTTTGAAAGTGGAAATAATAAACCCAAGCAATATTATGCAATAACAAGCAATCAAGAATAAACAAGAGAAAGAAATAGGGGAAAGTATACAAGAATTTACGTGATTCGGTAACTTGTCTACGTCTATGGCAAATCAAGATCTTACTTCTCTTATTAATGAATCAGAAGGTAATCACAAAATATGTCTTTTACAAGAAAGAACTCAAGTTTCACAAAAAAAAAAAAAACACTTTCAATTGCACTCATAAAGAATACACAATTGATCTCTTTTGTAATCTAGGAGTTTTCTCTCTTTGTAGTTATTGTGATATGTTGTGATGTATTTACAATCCAATATAGAGCCTTCACATAGGTTTTGGAGACCCTAGCCCTAAACCAAGTAGGAATCAATTTGGAAAGTCCTAATGTGCTTAGGACATGTTTCCAGAATAAGGTGGCCTTTCTTGCACCAACGCTTCGCCGCTGTGCAGCTTTCTACTCAACGCTGCAACACTGAGTCATAGGTGTCGCGACGCTACACATACTGCCTTGAGCATCATAGTGCTCAACTCTTAGAGGCCACAATGCCTAGACCTAGGCAGAGCCGCTTTGTCTTCTCATTTCCTTTCACGTCTGTTTCGCTTTTTTGGGTCCCGTACGTACTTGACTTGATCCCAAAATTATATCTCGATGATTTTTAATCAATTTTCTCACATCTTTCTTTCTCTCTATATATATCTTATTGGACCTCTTATGTAATGAAAATTTAAGAACACTTTGAATAATCAACTTATTTGCCAAGTTAAGTCTTATGAAATCTTCCTCTTTCTTTTCAATTACAAATGAAAAAAATGAAAATGACTTATAAATCTTATTATAAACATCCATCTCTATAAATACAAATATTTAATATTAGTAATTTTAATTTACATGCCTATACTCGTATAAATGTAAGAAGTAATATGACGAGCAATTTAGGATCAAAATTATTTTGACCTTTACCCTTTTTTTTCTAGTAGGGTCATGAAATCACCAATATTGTTTAATGACCTAATTACAATAGATCGTGCCAATTTTATATAGAGAGAGTAATACTACACTTTTTAAATCATATCTCAAAATTTGAATTCTAAATCAAAGTATTAAATAATTATTAAGTGATAAAATAGTATAAATTTTAAAATTATCTCTTATAACATTTTTATCGTCCAATAATTACTTGACATATTAAATAAATAAAAAAATTTGAAATGCCATTTCATTCTCTAACAGCATTCATATATAAAACATCAAATGAGATTGTATAATAGGCATGAGAAACATATGTCGTTCCATTTTTGGGTGGCAAAAACTAGAATATCAACACATGGCATTCATTAATACTCCCTTTTGATGCTTTATATATATATTAAAAGTGTTCAATGCATGTGTCAAACCAGACCCTTTTATCATTATTATTCAAAGTGCATATAGCCGGTCAAAAAGGGTATGCAACTCCATGCATAGGGTTTACACTATAATGTGAATAAAAATTCAAAACTCACCTTGAGAGCATGGTAAATAGTAAAAAAAGGTTTGAATTCCTCTTCATTTCACATTATAAATACTATATTTATCCTAACGGATAATGTTAAGACACATTAAAATATATTCTTCATGTTCATGTCAAGAATTTTGTTAAAAAATAAAAAGTTAACTAAGTTAGAATCTGTTTGATATTAGTGTAATTCTATTTTATTTTAGAATTATGAAAATTAAATTACTAACAAAAACTAACCGTTAAATGTTGATTAAATACTCACGGATTCTTACATTTCTACTCTACAATACTTAAATATAATCATGAATTTATTTGATTTAACGAAGTTTCATTTGAATATTTTGTAATTGAGAATTCTTCCTCTCTTTTAAACTAATTTATAAAGTTTTTATATTATTAAAAAATAGTTAAATATAAGTTTTTTTTCTTAAAGAAAAAGTTTTGATGTTAAAAGTCTACATGAATACATTTAAGATAATCCTAACACATATGCTACATGGGTATCTTTCCAAACATGTCATTTAACTCTAACTAGGTCAAGTGCCCATAACAAAAAGGGTTTAGGGCTAATAATTATAAAAGCAAAGCAAGTTAAGTAAAATTTCTTAAACCAATGTGATAATAATAAAATTTAACTAGCTAGGGTACAAGTCATTTGGCCGACCCTAAAAGATGGTAAACTAGGTCAAAAGTCATCTCTCTCTAAATATACATATATATATTTTACTTTCTCTGTATAAGATAGGGCTACAAGGCATGATTATGATTATATTACCGAGAGAGAGAGCATTTATATATTGATTTATTTGTAACAAATGGATGGACAGGTAGCTTTTTAATAATATTATTATTATAAAAAATAATTGTTTATATATAAAAGGACTTTTGAAGCCATGTGGTTTTACCGTGTTTGATTCTTTGACGGTCAAACTAACAGTGAAGTTTTTTGATAGCTTCGAGATCAATCTCTCTCTCTCAGTCTCTTGCTTTCTGCCAGCATTTCTTCTTAATTTATTCAATGTCTCTTCCCCCCACTTTCTTCAATATTATTCTTACTTACTTAATCATCAATATTCCACCACCAATAATTTAACAATACATACGTACGTGTACACATTACCCATATAATAATAATTGATACTAAAGTTCAGTAAGATCTTCATTTTGAAAAATCCAGTCTATCTAGATTCACGTATAGAGAATTTATATCCCAAAAAGAATAATGTATATGCAAATTATTAGGGTTTTTTTAAAATACAAATTAAATTTCTTTCTAATGTTGATGGGAACGGGGTTTTAACTTAAAATTTCTAATATTATTTATCGGATATTTAAGAATATATAGTCATTCTCATATGCAAACGTTTGTATCTTTTTTAAGTGCGAACGTTCACATTTTTAAATAAAAATATTTTTCAGCTTTGAATTTCTTATAAAAATAGTTTTTAACTAATGACTTGTGTTAAATTTAAATTAAAATGTGAATGTCCGTAATTTAAGAAGATTTGAAAGTTTGGACTAGAGAAAGACTCAAATAATATTTATTAAAAAAAAATTTGTACAAGAAGTCTCAATATAAAGAGATATTAATGTGGTTTTTTATACTTCTTAGATGCGATTACATTTATCATTTTATTAGACATTTGATGTAAACAAATCTTTGTTATTGTGTACAATAATTAAAACAAATATAATTTTGATACTTTATTGTAAAGTTCTTTTACTCGCTATATTGATGATTGGCCCTATCTCCCAATTTACCACATTTTCCATTATACCTCTCAATTTTTTCATTAAATTTTTTAACTTATGTATAATTTGGTTGTACTTTTTTAAAAAATTAAAAGTTTATACTCGTAATCGTAAATTAAAAAATTAATTGAGAACAAAAACATAAAAGTTTAAGCACAAGACCATAATATTGTGATACTTAAAGAAATCATATGTTTATTTTCTAAAGTAATAGATGGAAAATAAGATTATTTAGTTTTCTTCCTAAAATTTGTTTTTCTCTGCTTATTCACTGGAGAAACTTGAGAAAGAAATAACCTCGAAGGGACCCGGAAGACAAGGGTTAGTGTCCTCATATAGGGGTGCAAACAGCAAACCCATTTCTCTCTCTCTCTCTATATCTAATAATAATAAATATATCATATACATATAATATATATTTTTTCACTCTTTTTTTCCTTTAAGAAAGAAAGAATATGCACACAGGATTCTTTTTCTCTTTCTATTTCTTTTTTGCTTTGCATGAATTATTGTTAAATTCTGAAAATACAGAAGATAGAAAGAGAAAGAGACTCCCGTTTGAAGCGGGGGAGCAGTTTGATGATTAGGGAAGAGGAGATAACATTAAAGTAATGGCCATGCATGGCATGGAATGTGAAAAAGTTATGGGTATTTGGGGGCAGAGACTCCCCCCTCTGTACTCAGTCTCAGACACGCAGCCCCCTTCAGGGGTCCATTTTATTTGTTTATTTTTAATTTTATTGTTAATAAAAATTATAATAAATGAGAGAGAGAGAGAGGAGATTACAGGGACTGACAATGAAAAGGAGTAATGTCCAAGTGGGGCATGAATAAATGGGTGTGGAGAGGGGGCTGCGTGTGGGTTTTTTTGTCACCAACCTTTTGTCAGATTTTTATTATCTATTACTATTATAAATATGTATTATCTTCAGTAACAGGTGTTCTACAGCAAAGCAATGCAAAGATTGCACTTTCAGAGAGAGAGAGAGAGAGAAACTTTCAAAAAAGATAGATATGCATAGAGTTGTGCCTGTATATGTTATTTTTCAAATTTTTATTTTAATTTATATTTTAAGTAATGATAATATTAAATAATTATTAAATATAATAGATAATTTTAATATTTATATTATTTTATCACCATTATTTGACATATTATTGTTTGAAATATAATTTGATATGTGTAGTATTATTATTTTAGACTCATATTAATAGTCCGAGATTTATGAACAAATTATTTAGATTAAGTTTAATTATGATTTAGTTCAAATTTTAAAGTTTAGAGAAAGATAATTCACCTAGATCAAATTACACATTCGGGGTTCTAATCTTGTTTATACATTAGGGTTGGGATTAAATCGTTTTATTATTAAAAATAATTTTATCAACTTTAATTATGATTGAATTCAAGTGTCTATGCTCAAAGATAGATATGTAGAAAATATGTTTATTTTTAGACTTATACTAATAGTTTGAAGTCTTCTAAAACTCATCTAAATCAAGTTCAATAATTGTCCATTTTGAGTATCTACCCTTAAAGAGAGAACTTGCTTAGATAAAGTTTAATTGTAATTCAGTTCGAGTGTAAAGAAAGTAAAGTGTATTCTCAAAGTGAGAACTACTAAATTAAAGGGCAGTTCTTTCATAAATAGTATATGTTCATGTGATTAATATTGTGGTTCTAGATTGAGTTTGGTTAATAGTATACTTCATAGATTCTCTTTAACACCTATTATAGGTAGGTTAGGAATATTTTCAATTGGATAGGAATTTCATTTCAATCAAATGTTTCCTTATTTCCCTTTGAACGTGTGTTTATATAAAGGTATATATGTGTCAAAAAAAATAGAATTGTTTAATAGACAAATTATGTACATAATTGATTTGTTTTGTGTAGAATCATCACCAAGTGGGTATCTTTGAATTCGATTTCAAAAGGGGAATGCAAAGATTGTTTCGAGTTTAAGAAACCACATGCCCCCAAGGGTGAAGACACCCATGTGTTAAGCCCTTAAAATAACACATAATACCAAAGGCATGAAGATAAGCTCAACTTGCCCATTAGCTATTTTTGGGTTGCAAGACAAATTAGCTTTTACATTATTCATTTCATTTTATATGTATGTATATATAATACTACACAACAAGGGCTTCAATATATTCGAATTTTTATTACTCATCGTGTACCTTTTTATTGTATATTCTTAGTAAACAATTTTAGATTTTGAAAGAGAAGATTTGGTACTTTCTCAAGGCAACCTAATGCAAAAGAATTAAAAATGAGGGAGAAGTGATTATGCAAAATAACCTCGTTTTTTATATTTCTTCACAAGAAAATTACAACACTAACCCTCATCAACCCACTATTTGTATTCTCATTTCCCATATGAAGAGTGTAATTTGAGTTTCAAAAATATCAAACAAAGTGCCCTAAAGTTAGAGGGGTGCCCCAATAATATAAATATATGATTCATGAGAGAGAAAGAGAAAGAGGTTGCTATACTTAAAGAGTTTATATAAATCTTCATTTTCTTGCTTTGGAAGAGATGATAATTTCTCTCTTCAATTTTCTTGACCTTTCCTCTTCTTCTTCTTCATCTACTTCTTATTCTCCGCTCACAGCTTCCTGTCATTTCTTCTTCATCCAGTTTCATTCATGCATGTTACCAAAAGATAAATAAACAAAAATATAAAATAAAATCGTTACAAAAAAATTAATTTTTCTTCATCAATATTAGATGAGCACTGACATGAATAACTGGTTGGGTTTCTCTCTTTCACCTCAAGAACAACAACTTCCCTCTTCACAAACTGATCATCATCACCACCATCACCATCATCATCATCAAGATCACTTACAAAACTCAGTCTCCGGCCGCTTCGGTTTCAACTCCGATGAAATCTCCGGCACCGTCGTCTCTGGTGACTGCTTTGATCTCACCTCTGCTGACTCCACTGCTCACCCTTTTGGCATCCTTGAAGCCTTCAACAACAGAAACAGTCATTCCCAAGGTTTGTTAATTAATTTATTTCTTCATCACAATCATTTAATCTTTGATCTCAAAACCCTAACCTTGTAAAAAGAAAACAATATTCAAGGATCAAAAGGCTTTATTTCTGAACTGTTCAAAAACCCTCTGAAGTTATATATATAATATCATATTATTTATTTTTCACATTCATATGCAGAATGGAATATGAAGGGTTTAGGCATGAACTCAGATGCCATGCTTATGGCTACAACTTCTTCATGCAATGATCAAAATCAAGAACCAAAGCTCGAAAACTTCCTCGGTGGCCACTCATTTTCCGATCCAGAACTGAAACTCCAAGGCTGCACCGCCATGTACGACACCAGCACCCCCACCACCGCTGTCGCCGGCACCGACTACATGTTCCAGAACTGTTCTCTCCAACTTCCCTCAGATGATCATAGTGCAAGAACAAGAAACAATGGAGGCGAAAATAACAGCACCAACCATAACAGTAATAATAACAATAATAGCTCTATTGGGTTATCAATGATCAAGACTTGGTTAAGGAACCAGCCAGCACCGTGTCAGCTTGAGAGCAAGAACATCAATGGCGGCGGCAGTGCACAGAGTTTGTCACTTTCGATGAGCACCGGTTCACAGTCTGGCTCAGCGTTGCCTCTTCTCAACGCAAATGGCGGCGTCACTGGCGCTGTAAGCTCTTCTTCTGATAACAACAAGCAGCTACAAAACACCGCGACAACGGGAGCAGCAGCAGCAACAACAACAACAACTACAACAGGCCTTGATGGCCAAACGGGCGCCATTGAAGCGGTGCCACGAAAGTCTATCGATACTTTTGGACAAAGAACTTCTATTTACCGTGGTGTCACAAGGTGTTTTAATAAATTTCTTCACATAAAATTATGAAAGTTTCATGTTATTTTTTTTTCTAACATCATTTTATTACTCTTTATATATTTTTGTTCTTTTCAACTTAAAATTTTTTTTTTTTTGACAAATGATTTTAGAGTTTTGTGGTTATAACTTCAGGCATAGATGGACTGGGAGATATGAAGCTCATTTATGGGATAATAGTTGCAGAAGAGAAGGACAAACTAGAAAGGGAAGACAAGGTATATAGATTGTTTTTGAAAACATAAAGTAATTTTTGGAAACAAGAAAATGAAAACACTATCGCTCTATTTGTTGCATTACATTTTTGTAATGGCAATTTTAATTATTTATTTATTTCATTTATATATGGTAATTAAGTTAACTTATATATATATATATATATATATATTATTTTGTGCTAATTTTTGTATCTTCATTTCTGGGTGTTGACACAATCTCATGCTTGGCTTCTCGATCCATTATTCTCCTTGCAGTCTATTTGGGTAAGTGTATTTACAAGTAAATGAATAATCCATTTGTCTTTTTGGAGAAATTTTTTCACTTCATTATTATTATTATATTAAGTTTCTTATGTTCTTATATTTCTTATTTTTCATTTTTAATAGGAGGCTATGACAAAGAAGAGAAGGCTGCAAGAGCTTATGATTTAGCAGCATTGAAATATTGGGGTACTACTACCACAACAAATTTCCCAGTAAGTTTCTCATTTTAGCTTCTAAATATTTTTTTTTTTTTTGGTTCCTTCAAAATTTTTTTAAGATAATAAAAAAAATTCATTGTAAAATGGTTATCAATTGTTTCCCCACTTGGGTTTATTTCTAAGGAAAAAGAAAAAAAAAAGAATTTTATAACATTATTGGTTAATGTTGACACTGGCATTGACATGCATTAGTGAAGGAACAGTTATTTATTTTTATATTATAAATTACAAATGTTTTTGTTCTCCCAAAAAAAGCATCCTCATTAAGAGGGATGTGTCCAGTTTACTGTAGAAAATGGGTGAATATTTTTCATTGGACTTCGCCATTAATTTGGGTTTTGTTTGCTAATGTTGATATTAAATTCTACTACTTAATTCTTTGATTAATTAATTTTAAATTTTCAGATTAGCAACTACGAGAAAGAGTTAGAGGAAATGAAGCACATGACTAGGCAGGAGTATGTTGCTTCTCTACGAAGGTTAGTGCTTTAATTAGTTGCTATTCCATGCATGTATTGTATTTCATCAACTCTTTATGGCCACAAAACAATTTGATTAAATTATATGGTTTATCTTAATTGATACGCAGAAAGAGCAGTGGATTTTCTAGGGGTGCATCCATTTACCGAGGAGTAACAAGGTAATATATACAAGAATAATACTATCACTTTTTATTTATATTCTTTTTTCAGTTCTTTTGCCTTCAAAAAAAGGTTTTAAATATCAATCAAATCCCATTTCTAGTCTATTATACTAAGTGAGAATTGATCTGAAAAACTTTTATACTAATAACTCTACCAGTTGAATCAACTAATACACAAAACTGTCTGTGTTAGTTTCTCGAGTAATTGTACGTGATTTATTAGATGCTAAGTAACTATCTTTTATTTGTGATGAGGATTAATAGTATTCGATGTTCATGCTAAATTTATGTTACAAGCAATTTTGATTGTAAAAACAGGCATCACCAACATGGTAGATGGCAAGCAAGAATTGGAAGAGTAGCAGGGAATAAAGACCTTTACTTGGGAACTTTCAGTAAGTTATTAATATTCCTTTGTTAATATAACAAGTCTTGTTAGTCATTATATGTACCAAATGTATTTATAATAGTTTTAGTATAAAGTTAATATATGGTAACATGTGACATTATGTCTATATGGTGATATGATGACGTAGTGGAGACGGTCTTACCAATAATTTTTTCAGAAGTACTGAGCTCCGAAGTTTGTTAATTCTTCTCTTGTTTTTTTTTTTATCTAACTTAATTTTAGGCACGCAAGAGGAAGCAGCAGAGGCATATGACATAGCAGCCATTAAATTCCGTGGGCTGAATGCAGTGACAAACTTTGACATGAGTAGATATGATGTTAAGAGCATCCTTGAGAGCAGCACGTTGCCCATTGGTGGAGCTGCAAAGCGGCTGAAAGAGGTGGAGCAGGCAGGTGAAATGACACTCGACGGGCAGCGGCCAGCCTCGGCCGACGACGGGAACATGAGCTCACAACTCACAGCTGATGGAATCAACAGCTATGCTTCAGCTCATCATCACAATAATTGGCCTGCAATTGCAGCATTTCAACAAGCTCATCATCATCAGGCTTATAGCACCATGCACTTTCCATATGGCCAAAGAATTTGGTGCAAACAAGAACAAGATCAAGATTTTCATCATCATCATCAACTACAATTGGGGAACAGCAACAATACCCACAATTTCTTTCAGCCATCTGGGTTGCATAACTTGATGAACATGGAGTCATCTTCATTGGAACACAGCTCAAGTTCTAACAATTCTGTGATCTACAGCAACGGAGATGCTAGTGGCAGTAATGGCAATGGGAGCTACCAAGTTGGATACGGAAGCAACAATGGTGGATTTGTGATCCCAATGGGCACAGTTATAGCTAACAACAGTGATCATGGATTTGGAGAAAGTGATCATCAAGCCAAAGCAGCAGCACTTGGTTTTGAAAACATGTTCTCATCATCATCATCTTCAGCTTCTTCAGATCCTTACCATGCCAGAAACTTGTACTATCTACCTCAACAACAATCATCATCATCAGCTTGCAACAACTGGGTGCCAACTGCTGTTCCAACTATTGCACAAAGATCAAGCAACATGGCAGCTGTTTACCATGGAGCTCCAACTTTCACAGTGTGGAATGATGCATAAAAAATTGGATGAAGAAGCAAGAAGGTTTCTTGGTTTTGGCCATTAGGGTTTTAAAAGAAGAACGATCATGTATACATCACTGATTTGCTAGTTTTGATTTTTGATTTTTGATTTTTGACTCTTCTTTTTTTAACTCTATTTGTTGCAGCATGCAAAATTTGATAATTTAAGGGGTCTATAAACTGAAGTTCAGCAATAGCATGTAAGAGGCTTGACATAAAATCTCTCACTTGCTATGAATTTTGGGAACTTCAGATTGATGTTTGGATCCTCGGAAAGTTTTTTTTTATGTAACCACCAGGCTTTGTAATTTTCCAATAACATAGTTATGATAACAAAGATTGGCATCCTCTCTCTCTCTCCATATCACTAGAATTCTCTCTTAGTTTTATCTTTTATCTAATATATATATATATATATATATATATATATAATTAATTTATCACTCAATTTTAAATTTTAAATTATATGAGAAAATTTAATATTAATATTAAAGATAAATTTAATTGTATGCATCAGGGATCCAAGTCTGCAAAGTATATTTTTAAAAACTGAAATAAAGACAAATTAAGAAATAAAAACATGTGATTCAAACTCAAGACTTTAGTATTAAGTAAAGACTTAATATTAGTATTAAATATACAGGTCTTAACAATAACATATATATATATATATAAAGATTAAAAATTAACAAGAATAATTACTATTTACTCTCTTCTAGAATTCAGTAATTATTAATTCTTTTGTTGTTTTAATAAACACCAAAGACTCTATTGGTTAGGACCTTCCAGTCATAAATTTCATTTTTAAGGGGATTTTCATAATTTTTGAAACAATTAGGAGTAAAGTCATAATTATCAAATTATCCAAGGGGTAAATAATAATTTTCCAATTTACATTTTTTTTCTTACTTTTTCATGTGGATCAATCAAAACTCTTTTAACAGAGTTTGTTTTTAAGGACTAAAATTCTGTTAATTTTAATGTAAAATCTAAAATTATTTTTAGAGAAAATTTAATAATTTAACGTTTCTTATAACCTAATTGATAACAATTTCTACTAGAGAAAGAGGAAACATAATAAAAAGGCACTTTGAACTGTCATCAATTTACCATGCTAACAAAATATATATATATATATATATATATATATTGCTTAAAAGTTAGGTATTGTTACCAGGCTAACAAAATATATTGCTTAAAATTAGGTATTGTGTATGTTGAAGAAATTAGTATCCTCTTATGATTTGAGCTCTGATCATAAGCAATGTGATTAGTTGTGATAATAAATGATTAAGATTTAATTACTTATCCCAATTAAAAAAATTAACTACTTTATATTTTAATTTAATAATAACCAATTACAAGTTTATATTTTGCTCAATGAGAGTTCAGATCAAGAAAGAATTTTGGTATAGATGTAGAAGCATGAAGGGGTAGGCAAAATTGCACACAACGAAAACTAAACCGATTGAAAGTTGAAACCACTTGATTGAACTCTTGTTTTTTAACTTTTGATGCTATTTAACTCTTTTTTAAAAAAAAAAATTGATTAATTCGGTTTAATTTTTTATACACATAAAAATCAAATTAAATATAAATCAAGGACAATTTTTTTAAAAAAAGAAACAAGAATCAAAACGTCCGATTCAATTTAATTTAACTATTGTATTCTATTCACAATTTACATAATTAATCAATTTTGAATTTGATTCAATGAACTAAACTCGGTTTTGCTCATTCCTATAAAGGAAGCCTTAGAAAGGGCAGGCCATGGTTCATTAAGAAAAGAAAAAACAGAAACGATGATAAACTTTGGTGCTAACATGAACAATGGCAGTGTATTTAATGACATCTCCAAACCATGAAACAAAATTTAACAAAGCAAGAAAAGGTGAAGAAGCATGCATGAGACTTTTCTCTTTTAGATTGGCACATTGTTTGTCTTTCAATCAATTTTTTTTTTAAAAAAAAAAATTAGTACACATGTAGTATGAATTCAATGAAAAGAAAGCAATGAATATATGAGAAGGTAGCACATGAGACTTTTCTTTAAAGTAATATAGCAAAATTGAATGTCTACCTTTTAATTGGATTAAGGTAAATTGAGATGATGCTTTAATTGAATACTTTTTAGAAATGCTTTTAGTCCCTTTTTTTTTTTTTGGGGGTGAGTTTTGGCTTGTTTGTTATAATAATGATAATATTAAGAGAGGGCTAAATGATTATTTTAGAAAGATGAGAGAAGTATTGGTAGTTTTTTAAAGAGAGAGAGAGAGAGAGAGAGAGAGAGAAAATTGATCATTTCCTTTTAAAAAATTTTTTTAA
Source organism: Ailanthus altissimus (assembly GCA_946807835.1). Taxonomy (NCBI): domain Eukaryota; kingdom Viridiplantae; phylum Streptophyta; class Magnoliopsida; order Sapindales; family Simaroubaceae; genus Ailanthus; species Ailanthus altissimus. Next base: position 2,731,741 of record OX327712.1, read on the forward strand.
AAAAAAACATTGAACTAGAGGAACAAGTCTAAATTTTCTTGATTTGTTTTCTTTTTTTTTACAAGTAGTATATCTCAAATTATTACAACATTACAGTTCAAATATTAAATAATTACAAATAATCAACTAAACAATTCTTTTAAATAACTACATGGATTAAAACTAGTATTTTAGTAACTATTCTAAATTCTGTCAAGTTCAAATCTCTAACTAGAATAGAAAATACAGGAACTTTACCATTAAGACAAATAGTTAGATGCAAATTTCCTCAATTTGTTTATTTCATGAAACAACTAAAAGAATAAAATAAAATAGCAGCAATAAAAACATGTGAAAATTCCTTTTTCACTATATATATATCCTACATATCATTCTAATTAATTAACCATATGCATTAAATTGCACTCTTTCAATTTCCATTTTACTTCACTTCAACCAAAATGGAAAGTTTGTTTAGTAAAGGCAATATATATAATTGATCTGGCTTGACTTTTTTCCTACTAATAAACCTTTTAAAACTTCAATTTAAAGTATGTGACACAAGAGTGACTTATACTCCATTAATGTGGACATTCAATTTCAGTTTGAAGAAGAGATATTTGGTCAAAGGAAATTTAAAAAATGTTAAAAGTTGTGAAAGATCATGCATGGGCTCTTACTTGTTACTCTTCCAAGTTACAACTTGCTTACCATTGAACAACTTAATTTCAAGTTTCAACTGCACCGACTCTATAAATGTCAACAAAGAGAAAGGGAGGTGAATTATATAATGACTATGAACTACAAAATGTGGATTATAAATCAAGCCGGCGCCGACTGGAGATATATATATATATATATAATTTTAATTAAGATTTATGATTCGTTAATATGAGACCCATTTTGAATCCACTAATCCGTATTGACGAATCAAATTTTAACATAAAATTTGAATACCTACAAGAGAGAACTATTCTTTCTAATAAGGAAAATCTTAAGAGTATATACGTCATTTATTTTTGAAAATTCATAAGTTACTCCTCTTGTAATTTTGAGTTTTTATTATTCTCAAAGAAAAACTTTTCCTCCGATTTTTTTATACAAATATTATATTACAAATTTTAAATCTCAAAGAAAAACTCTTCGTTAAATTTTTTTTATACAAATATTACATTACAAATTTTAAATCTCAAACAAATTTTAAATCTCAAAGAAGAATTAAAATAACGAATTACATTAACTGTCTACTTCAACTAGAGGAAGAACGATTTGCAAGAATGAAAACTTGAAAACTCTCTAGTCTTTAGCAAAATTCAAACCTCTAACCTAAGTCAAAGTGTACATACTCTTTTGCCACTACAATTAACAAAGTTTGTTAATAAGTATTAATATCTCTATTTTTAATATCATTTTCTCTCTTAATAATAATTAATTCTCTCTAAAAAATAAAAAATAGTAAAAATATAAAATCAAAGAAAAGTAACTGATAAATTTCCTTTGTTATTATATATATATATATATATATCAAAGAAAAGTAACTGATAAATTTCCTTCGTTATTATATATATATATATATATATATAGTTCATTCTCAAACATTTCGTAGCCAAAAAACAATATGCAAGACACATTTTTTCTTAGTTCCTTTTTTAGGTGAACATGAGATTCATGAAGTTCCTTTCATTCTCTCTCTCTCTTTACTTCTCCAATTCTATAACATTCATATTTTAACATCAACTGCATGGGCACTTAACATCCCTTGACTTAGGTTATGAGTTCAAGTCTTGAGAAGAAGTTAAAGGATTTTTATTTTTATTTAGTTTGTAATTTATAATTATAATATGTTGGTAGTTATAGTATAATTATTGACAGTTATAATTTTTTGAGATGTTCGTTGGTAGTTATAGTACAATTATAATTCTTTAAGATGTTCGTTGGCTGTTGTAGTACAGGTATTGATAGATAGTTATAATTTTTTAAAATATACATTTTTAATACAATATTTATATATATATATATATATAAATCAATTGCATAATATATATATTAATTAAACTCCTTAAAAAACTACCTACCAATGTCGAATTTTCTCAAGAAGAGTCTTCATCAAAGTCATATAGAGTATTTAGTTTTCTCACACACACACATATATATATATAGGGGCAAGATCCATGACACCTCTTTTTTTTACACAACTTTTGACACAATTATATAACCATTAGATCACATTTCATTCAATAGCTTAGATTAAAGCTGATGTGTCATTTGTTGTATTTTTTAAATGTCATTTAACAACTAATAGACCCCACCAAAATAATAATGGTATTATTTTCTCTCATTTTTTATTTCTCTTTCTTATCTCATCTAACTCATTTTTTTCTCTCTCGTATTAATGCTTTACTCTTTTATTGTGTACAAATTTCATATTTAATTAATTTTATTTTTTAAAAAAAATAAAATTTATAAATTAAATATGATTTATTTTTTAATATTATTCTTAATTTTTTAAATATATTTAAATTTATAAATTAAAACCATTCACCTTTTTTAATCATTTGCATATGGTCACAATTCCTACAATAAGATTTATTAAATACATATACTCTCAATTTAAATACACAATACTTTTTTAAAAGCATTATTTAAAATAAAAAATATAGTTTTTGAATTAAAGGCTTCTACAATTAATAATATAGACAAAATTAGCATTAGTTTTTTTTTTCTTTTTCTACGATAAAAGGCTTCATGTCTAATTGTGACAATAAAGAAACGTTAAGTTGCACAAGTTCTATTTTGGTGCTATTTCTTGATTCACAAATTTGCATGAAACTTGGTTGGTGATATGCCCAGTTGAATCTATGAGACAATTTCTTTTGTTTGAAAACTCGTCCAAACTCGAGCAAACATTGCCAAACTCGAACATGAAGCCTTTTATTGCAGAAAAACAATGCTATCTATATAAATTTAACTAGCAAAACAATGCTAATTTTACAGAAGCTTTTTATTCAAAATCCAGCTCACTTGTATATATTTTTCATGGGATTACGTTCCAAAGAAAAATTAAGGATAGATAAGAAAGAGATTCTTATGCAACTTTACTTTTTAGGGTAATAAAAAAATAAAGGTGATATGAGATGAAAAATTAAAATTTTCAAACTAATTGTTTGAAGAGGTTTTTAGTTTTCATCATAAAAATAACATGTACTACATTTATAAATAAATTTTAAAAATATATATATAAAAAAGTTATGAAGGAATGATACTAAAAAGAAAGAATTAAAACATTTAACAAAATAATAAAAAAAGAGAACAAATAAATCTAATATTTGTAAGGAGGAAAATATTAATATGAGAGAAAAAAAAATGAATTGAATGAGATAGAAAAAAGAAATTAAAAAAAGTAAAAAAATAATATTATTATAATTATAATGGAGTCTATTAATAGTTAAAAAGTATAATAATGACACATCAATTTTAATCTTGACCATTCAATTAAAAGTTATCTTATAACTAAAAATTTTTGTTAAAAAATAGATGCCATGAATTCTGCTCATATATATATATTTGAAAAACTTTCTCACATATTTTGATGATTGCATTTTTTTTTTTTTAGTTAAACTAAGAATTAACAAAAACACATAATTGTTGTTGTTGTATATATATTCAAAGTGACAGAACTAGATATTCTATGTTTGTTCATTTGTTTCTTATATATTGAAAAGATATACATATACATATACATATACATATATTATATTCAATACACAAACAATATATATATATATATATATTTAAAGAACTTTCTCACATATTTTGATGAACTTTCTCACATATTTTGATGATTGCATTTATCTCTGTTTTAGTTAAACTAAGAATTAAAAAAAAAAACATAATAATTGTTGTATATATATTCAAAGTGACAGAACTAAATATTCTATGTTTGTTCATTTGTTTCTTATATATCGGGAAGATATACATATACATATACATATATTATATTCAATACACAGACACAAACAAGAGTACAAGAATTAAAAATAATCCATAATTATAATATAATATCTAAGGCCATATATAAAATATATATGTGTGTGTATATATGAAGCACAACAATCAAGAAAAGATATAAATAAATTTGATTTAAAAAGCAAAAGAGAAAGAGCCAGTGGGAACTGGGATTGCATTGGAGAAATCGGCGGAGCCCCCGTGCCTTCTTGGCAAGATAAAACCACAACCCAGCTCTCTCTTCTTTGAACATGAACATGGAAATTATAGTAAATGCCAAATTGAACAATCACAACTCTTTTTCTTTTTTCTGCTCTGCACAAATTTTACACCCTTATCCATGCATGATTAATTAATTTACAAAAACAAAAAGCAATAAAGAGAAAAAGAGGTTTCCAAGAAAGGTAAATTAATACTTTAATTGTTAATTAAAGATAAGAATAGAATTTAAAAAGTGAGTCCAAGTCTAAACCCATTCTATATTCTTTGCTGCAATGCCATGTCTTGTCCTCTATTGGTCATGGTTTTTTTTCTTTTTTTTTTCTTTTGGTTTAAGCTTTTAGTAATTATTCTGTTATTAGCACAAATAAAATTAATTAGACTTTGCATAATATTTTAAAGGTAAGTTATGTATTATAATCTTTAATTTTGTTTTTGGATAAACTTTGAAGTGATGAGAAAATTTTATTAAAATAAAATTTAAAAAAAGAATTTATTTAATTGAAGGACATGATGACTCTTAACCTTTAAATTATGTAAGAAACTAAGTCAGAACTAAATAAAAGCATAAAACAATAGAAATGAAAAAAAAAAAAAACTTAATAACTAAAACACCCGTTAACATCTCTAAAAGAAAGGATAAAATTTCTACTAAAAGATCGTTCCACCATAAATAATAATGACTGAAATTAGCTAATAAAGCTACCGAGTTATTGGAAAGAAGATAAACATTAACCACCATAAAATCACACTCTAATAGTAAATTAAAACCTAACTTTTTATAAAAAAAAACAAAACAAAATATTCTACAGCTAAATGATTGTTTTATTGATAAATTTTGTGCACCTTATAATTTAGGTTAGGAGTTTGAACTCAGATAGAAGTCATAAAATTTTCAATCCTTCAAAATTTAAGAGATAGTTACAATTATTAATAATTTGGGATGAGTTATTAATTATTTGACAGTTGCAGTTATTGATTATTATTATTATTATTATTTTAAATTTAAAATTTATATTGTAATATTTCTACTTGTATAAAAAAAATATTCTCAATAACTAAAATTGTAATTGTAATTTCTGTATCATAGGTCATTTTAAAATCAAGAGAAATCTTAAAACTGTGGGAAAAAAATACTAGAAGCTTTATTTTCAGAATTATCCTTCGAAAAAAGTATATTTTTTAACTGTTCTTTTATTATATATAACAATTTTTTATTACAGAAATTTAGTTCATATAATAAAAAAGAGAGAAAGAGAGACCCATTATCACATTGACATATGATATAGTTTAGAGTGTGTGGGGGATTTGGGCTGAATTTTCCGATTCTAGTCAATTTTTTAAAAAATAAATACAAAATAAAATAAAATGTAAACTCTCATGCGTGGTCTGTCATCTCCAAATAGAATCATCATCATCATCATCATCATCATCATCTCATAAGCTAACAAGTCCTAGGAATGCTCATTCTCGTCCCTTTTCTTTCTCGGGCTTTTCAAATTTCCCATCATCATCTTTCATTATTATTATTATTAACAAAAACCAAAACCCTAATTAGGGTTTCGAAAATATTGAAACTCTCAAAACTCTGTTTGGGATTCAAACCTTTTGACTTGGACCCTTTTGTTAACTCTTCCATTGATTATTCATTAATTTACTTTGCTAAAGATATATATACATAAAATTAGATTCGGTTAATTACAATCCAACAATTATATTGCCATTAATCGCTCACTAATTTTTAATTTCAGGATAATTTTTTCAAAGTTTGAAATAAAATATGTAATTTTACGATAAAGTATTCTATAATGGCTTCATTCTATGTTTTTGAACCATTTTTTAACTTATTACATAAAATATAAATTAGATTTCTTTTTAATTTTTTTAATAAATAAAATGAAATATTTTAATTTAATTCTAACGAAATTCAATGTCAAAAACTTGTGTCAAAAATTTTATTGGTTGAATTAATTAACACTCACATATTTATAATCTAAATTGTGATAAAATATTATCTTATAATTAGCAAAATCTCTTAAAATATACTTAAAATGACAAATTCATAATATTAATTTTTTTTTTAAAAAAAAAAGAAACCCATTCTTAAATATGTTCAAGTTGCAAAGTGTTTATATTATTATGTCCCCATGGCCTAAGCCCTAAGTTGATCTTCTTCTTCTTCTCCTTCTCTTGAGCATTTGTATTTGTGCCCTTAATTTTCCTTTATACATAAGCTAGCAATGCAACGAGCACGTACACCAAGTTGCATACTTTTGCGTGCGTCTTAAGGTCAAGTTCTTCCACGTGCTCATTTGCATTATTATTTATTTATGTTTTTTACAACTATAAAATTTTGTTTATTTAAGTTATATGGGCTTAGCAGCTACTGAATGTAGCCATTATTTATGTTTCCAAGTTTGCGAATTAATTTTCTTAATTAATTATAATTTATCACAAGAATTAATGTTATTATTTGATAATATTCCATGAACCAATACAAAATCACCGCCCACGACAACGATTGGTTTTCTTTATTTTTTATTTTTTTTAAAAAAAATTAGATAGAGAAAATAGTATTTAATTATATTAATTAGAGGAATTGTAGTTTAAGTTGAATTATTTACTCAGTTCTTATATATATTTTTAAAATATCTTTATTATTTAGTCTCTTTCATTGAAAAAACAAATACATCTAAAATGTACTTTTTATGGCAATATGGTACATTTGATTGAATATGGAACTATTTATCGTAATTAGACATATTAATTTATTTTATAGTCTCAAAAAATATATTTCAAGTGTATTTTTTTAATAATAGAGACTAATTGAAATATTTAAAAAAATAGAGTGATTAACTAAGTAATTAACAAAGTATTAAGAACTAAACTAATAATTTCCGTTAATTTTATGTACATGTGTTTTTTGATGGGGAAATTTTTGTAAATACCATATATGATTATTAAAGAAAATATTTAAACTCAAAACTTAATTATTAAGTAAATGCTTAATATCAGTACTAAACATAAACTTTAATAGGTTTATTCAAATTAAATGTGAATTTCATTTTAAAATTTTTATGAATATAGAGGGCTTATAAAAACTTGAAAAATAAAGCACTTAATTGTTTGTTTTAATGAAAAAGTTTGTGCGTCCTTTGATTTAGGTTAGGGTTCGAACTCTGATAGTGTTTAAACATGTCATGCTTCAGACCCAAAAGATTCAACACACGACATCACTTACATTCATTCAATGCATATGCACTCATAAATAATAATACATAAAATTTCAAACTTTCATTCAATACAAGAATCCTTAACAAGTTGCTAATAAGTTCAACATTAAAAATCAATTCATAACCTAACATATAAATATAAACTTCTCTTGACCATATTTAAATATTCATTTTAATTTCTTTCAGAATTATAACAATTGAATTATGACTGGGACAATTAATAAACCGGAGATACGTAGAGTTTTCTCAGAGATTAACACTCTACTACGTCACTAGTAGCAACTTTGTTACTGGAAGCCCAGAATATAATCATTACAAATTCTTACTTAAAATCAACTAATAACCACACTTTGAAAACTTAAATCAAATCCAATCATACACGATAAAATAATACATAAGTATTTATTCAATAGGGATAAACCAAATATCTTATCCCATGCGTCTCCAAATGAAACACTCAACAACCTAGCAACTTAGGGAACCCAAAGAACAGCAGAAGCCTTGCCAAATCCGCTAAGCACACATGTACCTTATTTACCTGAAATCACCATAAACTATAATGAATATAAAACTCAGTAAGCATACTTATTTTTTATATATTCAATACAAATACATATATGTACGCAATGCATATGTATGATATGCTGTGATAACCCAAAATCATAATCTTATCAAATCACATATCATGTAAGCGCTTACATATTCTTTCAAAACATATAATAGGAATACCATCACTCAACTATTACTTAGTATGACTTACATATCACATATCACATAATGAGCCAAATGTCACTCGTAGGTGACATACCGTATAAGAGGAATAGTACAAGTGAGGTTTTAAATTACATATGCACCAATACACCACCACACGAATGTGATGACTCACTCTTCCTTTAGGTACCAATAGGATCCTCCCTACATACGGAACACATAACATATACCAATCCCGAAGGAAAGGCCACACATAAAGGCTCCACAAATCATATAAAATGTCTGTTAAGTCAACAGTGAGTTCAAGCATCCTCAAAATACAAAATGTTTCTTATAGACATATTACATTTCAAAAGCTCTTTTTGTTAAACACATTTCATTTTGAAAGCTCACTTTCAAAAACACATATATGTCATGTATGTCCATGCTTACATTCATAAACACATGTCTTCACATTTTATATCAAAATGTACTTTGACATAACATAGACATATTTCTAACTACATTTACAAAATCAATCATAACACTTATTATGTTTATTGTGATTTCAGTAAAAAGTCTAGTATACTTACCTCTTAGCACTTTCAGCTACAAGGCTTAAATCTCTTTAACCTATCAATGGAGATTAATCATTTCATAAGCCTCACAATTCACACAAAATACTTTAAATAGCTTACAAAATTATACACAATGCATTTATCACATCAAATTGGTCTAAATACTTGGTTTCTCAAAACCTGTCATTCTGATCACTTACACTTAACAAAATTTTCTAATACATCAAATGATGTCCAATTACTCCAAAATCAGAATATACCATTTTTGACTTATATATCCTTCTTATATATGAATATTATATCAAAATTCCTACACAATCCATTCCATACACACCATCGAATCCAAACTACTAACCTGACAGGATCAAGATACTTAATGAACAGTATTCAATCTCTCAATTTTATAAAATCATATACTAACTCAAAAATTATAAAAATATTACATAATTACTCTTAACACATATCTCAATTCATGATAAATATTTCACTTTCAAATCACTGCCAAAAGTATTTTAAAACTATTTTATTCCATAGCTTTAAAAATCTGTTAATCAAATACTGCAATGAGCTGATACACTTTAAAAAATCACAACACTTTAACCACATTGATATAAATTCTCAATTACAAGTATATTATATTAGACATATAAACTTATTATATTCTATAAATTCGTAATTTTTAAAAATCATTCAGCAGGTCAAAAATTATTTGTCACTGTATCATACTGTTAATACAAGAAATTTTTAGAATTTCAAGGTCATTTTGGTAAATTCACTACAAATTCAATTTCTGAAATTTTCAACCAATTTAAAGTCTCATATGATCCTAAACATGTCTAATTTCATATACTCAAAATTCAAAACCAAAATCGAATCACAACAATTTATAAAATTACTAGATCAAGAGACTATCAAACAGAAATTTCACAATTCATCATGATTTATCAAGCTATCTTATAGATCATCATCAATTCTCACAATATCTTACGAAATACACATCAAATCCTCAATTATACATATTTTCATAAATTAAAACTTAAAGGAATTAACTTAATTAACATCAATAAATTGAGAAATAGTTGTGATATATCTCTTAAGATCCAAAATTCTAATTTCTTCTTCTTTTTCTTCTTCTTCTTTTTCTTCTTCTTCTTCTTCTTCTTCTCTTTCTCTCCCCTCTATTTCTCTCTTCTCTCTCTAAACGGATAGCTCGACCCAAAAATTGATAAATTAGGGTTCAAAAGTGTATTTTTATACTAAGAGGCTAATTTTTTTGGTATTTATAAATTTGCCCCCAAAACTTTCAAAGTATAACAATTTGGTCTCTAAAATAAATCTAAAGTCTTGCAAATAAATCCAATACTAATAGTATATCCTTAACTTATAAAAACACTACTAATAACAATATATAAATCAAGGATCACTCACATACAAATAAAATATATATTTATATATAGATATAAATACATATTCTTACTAGTTGTGAATACTGGTTACTACAAAATATTTTAGCTTGTTTTAGTCCTTCTAATTATATGGAGTGTTGTTTAGTTGATAATATTATAATTAGTTGATGTTTTGATTGTAATTGTTGCGGATATCAAGCCATGCACTTTAGTTTGACACTCCTATGACATCAACTAAGCCACAGCCTTGATACCTTTTTTATTCTATGCGCAGCGAAAAATCATAACTCACACCATAAGCAAAAACACATAATATTAACACACTAATAAAGATAAAGAAAACAAACCAATCAACAAGACATAAAATATATGTGGTTCGATCCAAAATTGTCTACGTCCACGGAGGATCCATGATCTAGCTTCTTATTATTGATATAGATCACTAAGTATCTTCTTACATCATCAATAATCCCACGAGATCCCTTAGTATCTCCCATAGAGACCTCTAAGTATCTACCCTTGATCACCATGACTTCCTAAGACCTCTTAGTATCTCCTCATAAAAGATTTTTATAAGGAACACAAGAATAGCTCGATCATCTAAGCCAAAAGGATCTATGGTATTTCTTTTATTTAGTTAAGAACCTAAAGAAAACACTCCCTAAAAGTTACACCCTAGTGCACCACGCACTTAGTGCCTACCTAACTCCTCTATTCTCTCTTATGGTTACATCTTGAAACCTTAGGTGTTTGTCTTTTTCTTGTGTTTAGAAAGGTTTATATAGTGAATAAAACACCCTTAGAAACCCTAAACCTAATTGGAATAAGAGTCCTTACTTGTAGAAGTCCTAATCCCACTTAAAGAAGTCAATTGAGTCAAAACAAGAAATATTCTATAGTTGCTGGATAAATAGTAACCATGTAAACAGTACCCTACGCGTGAACAGTTTCATATGAACAGTACTAACGTGAACAGTTTCGCCACATGAACAGTACTTATTCTTTTTTCTTCCGTTTTGCTCCTCCCTCTTACACCCAATACATATTTGACTTCATAATAACTCTATTCTTGATATTTATCACAATTCTTACCCATATAAAATTTTTAAATCACCAATCTCTAACAATATTATTATAATAATTTAGTAATTGAAATTTAAAATTTAATACTATATCAAAAAAGAAAAAACTTGGTAAAGAAAAATTGGGCACTCTCAAGTATAATACAACCTTTCACTAAATTATTTAGTTAAGAAAATTTTCCTCTCTATAAATGTTAGCGTACCCAATACCTTATATACAACGTTGCATATATTAATTCTTAAGTGCGAACATTTGTAAATTTTAATGTGAATTTGATCTATATAATGCTATTTAATTACTGATATATTTTTTAAATAATAGTATGTTATTTTTTTAATTAAAGAATATTGAAGAAGTCAAGTAAGAGATCAAGTATGCATCTTTAAAATGTGTAAATATTCACATTAAATATCGATTGAATTTTTTATTTAATATTTTGATACTAATTTTGAGTTATTGATTTAATGCAATTCAATAATAAAAAGAGACGATGAGAAGTGCAGATATCAGCACAATTATTTTAATATTTTTTTTGGGTATAAACATACCAAAGTGACATCGTTTTGAGATAATAAGCACGTATGAAACAACATCATTTTGAGAACATCTGTACTTTAAAAACATGTAGACATCCACATCTAAAGCTTTCAAATATTAGTTCTTCTCAAATGCCGATATTTTGTGTAATCTTTTCGTTTAAAAGCTTTCATATATTAGTAGATTTATACACTCAAGTATGTATAATAGAAATTTCTATTTCTATCACTTTTTTTTGTAATTTCAGTAATTTCAAGGCTTGTAACAATTCTTTCATTAGCTTTTATAAGGGGTTTTATTTCAATATTAGCAAAAAAAATTGCCCATCAAGAAATAGAAATTCGGTCTTATTAAAATTAAACTCAATCTAGAGGCTGAATCTTAATATAATCACCTAATTTACAATGTAAATTCAATTTTTTTTTTTAAAAAAAAAACAACTATCATTGAGATGGTTAAGCTTGAAAGCCAAGGAATTTTATACCTTATTTTATAAATTGGGTTTTTCAAAATTTTGCTTTGTACAAAAACATTTCTCTTAGTGTATCAATTAATACGAGAAAAAAAATATTGTAGTTATTTTTGTACATTTTAATAGTCCATGAATAAAAGAATACATATAGTTGCATGCAGTAAAATAAGAAGTTATTTTGTTAAAATTATTCATTTGAAATTTTTTCGAGAAAGCTAATTATAGACACCTCTCCATTGGAACAATAGGGTTTGTGGTGATTATTTAGATGATGCTTAATTGTGAATGTTAAAGAGTTGAATACTATTCCTATTTTGATACATAGAAAAGAAAACCATATATGCATCAAAGCTTTTCTCTATTGTGATGTTGAGCAAGTGCATCTGGTGTTAGGCTCAAAACTAGAAAGGGCTAAATTTAAAGTTAAAAATTATATTGAATTAAAATTTAATTATATGAAAAAAATTTAATATGATACTTGAAATCTTAAGGTGAATTCACAAAAATAGTTATTTAAGAAAAAGATATCTAAACTCTCAAAATTTAATCTAAATAACAGTTTCATCTTCTTGTATTTAAAAAAAATTATCTTTCCCATTAAATTTTATTCTTCTCTAACACTTTTCTTTTTAATAAAATAATACTATCTTCATATCCATCACAAAATTTTGCATATAATAATTCTAATAATAAATTAAAATCTTATTATCATCATCACTTTAAAAGGTCTTTTTAAATAATTTTAAAATTAATATGATTAAACTATCCTTTAACTCAAATTTTAAGAGTATAAATACCTTTATCCCACTTATTTTAAAAAATAAAAATTATAAAAATATATTATTGCGTTAAAAAAAAAATTAAAATTTGGGGACCATAACCTTCTTGGTCCCTAGAAGCTCCGCCCGATACGATGTTAAAATATAATAAAAAACAAAAACAAATTATATGTCTTGGTTTTTTAATCTTCACACATCAATAAAAATCTTTTTTTTTTCTTTTATTTTGAATGCTAATATTACAATCAGATTACAACTAATACAATAACAAAAAAAAAACTATCTGAATAATACATTATTACCACACCAAAGCATGGTTGGACGCACACCTCAAAATTCAAGAGTTATGACCTCTTTCTTTTGAAATTAAATTATTATGCCATCTAAAAACAAATAAACTCTAATCTATTTAGGCTAGAATTTTCGAATTCCTCCTCAACTTCCCCAATTTCATTAGGTGTAATAGTAACTCGAATTTTCAAATTGGGTCACAACTTCCCCAATTTCATCAAGTCTAATAGTAACTCAAAATTTCAAATTGTGCACAACTTCCCCAATTCCATTAGGTCTATTAGTAACTCGAATTGGGATTCAAACACTTTAGTTTTGTTTATAATTGAACAAGAAGTCAGATATGTAAACATAGCATTGTTATTTTTACATGAAATATAAACTATAAGTCTATTCACCTTAGTGTGAGTGTGATTTAAACCCAGACCTCTTGATTCCAACCAAGAAGTTTTACCAATTGAACTAGCTAGCATCCCCAACATACGTATAACACATGAATGATATGAAAGGGAATGATTCACAACAGGAAGTCCCAAGCTAATAATTCAAATGATAATACGCTACAAACAACAAATAAGAACTTACATTGTCAAGTCCAAGCTCCATCTAAATTGGGTCATTTTTAATTAATCAAACCTCTTCTAAATGTACAACACTTAGAAGTTCCTTTTGTTTTTCCTCATCTGTTCTTCTTTTATTAGCTTTGATGCTGTTTTGTTCATTATAAATGAACAAAAATATGAATATGGTCAAGCAGAAAAGAGATTTATACACAAACATGCTGATTTGGAGAAACATCTGCGACTCGTGAAGTTTTTGAATGCTTACCGATCTTCTGCTCAACTCCCAGCCACTTTTTGATGAATTTAAAAACTGTTTTGTCGCATAGAAGTTCCCGGTGACCAGCAGCCACTCCGTCTCTCTCAACTGCCACAAATCCATCAGCCTAAGCAAGAAAAAGAAGGATCCTTTATTCATTATATTATTGAATGCAAGAGAATATAAAGCAGAAGAAAACTCAAAACTTCAATAGTTGCACATTAAGGCTCATACCGTGTTATGCAAGATGCAGCAACAAAATTTCCAATCATGAGTAAAAAAAGGGGCTTATGAATAGAAACAAAGTTTCAGAAGTCATACTGCTTCAATAACTCATTATTATGTGGATGAAAAACACAACATGGTTAAGCCCCAAAGACATTTTTGTTTATAAGAATAAGACCCAAGACAAAACACAGAGTTACTTCAAATTAACAAATTCAGGTAAGTAGGAAAATCAAATGGAAGATCAGAAAGAGCACCTTAGCTGATTCAGCGGGAACTGTTCCATCTCCATCAACATAAGAATGCAGTGGCTGCCAGAAACAGAAGTAAAAGGTGGCATGTCATAAATGAACAATTAGAAGTACAAATACAATACCAGCTATGCCGCGTTGCTCATGAGATCAACAAAATGGTATTTCTCCGATGAACATATCTCTTCTTTTCTCCCCTTTTTGATAAGAAACCTTCTTTATTTCATTTCTATTAAAAAGGGTACAAAAATGAGATGAACTACAGATCCATCTCAATTTATAGATTCTTAAATACAAGTGTCTCCATGGAACTTTTAGTGCCACATAACTTTCTAATTCTCCAATATGAAAATTAAAGAAGAATCTTAAAATTCTTTGGTAAGTGTAAACACAATGATGCCAAATAGTGAACTTTTAGTCAGCCAGCAAACTGGTCTCCTCATCTAGCATCTTTAAAGTATTCTTTTATTCTTAACCATCCAGATTATGCAAAAATACTGCAATAACTAAACATTTTCACAAAACTTGAGCCTTGTCCCTGCCAAAACATTGTTCTATATGCTCGCCCATAACACCATTGTGCAGGCAGGAGCTGCTGTCATTTCTATCAATGATTTAGCACAAATATCAAGGAACAAGTCACATCAATGAGTAGGCAATTTCACTGAAGGACCTGAAGTTAAAAATTCATAAAAGATATCAAGACAGAGAGATCTCAGACACTGATAAGAAAATAACGACTTCTCTCATCAAACAGAATTTTGACCAAATTTTCCTCAATCTTTTGGGCAAGAACAGGTCCAAGCAAATATATTTTTCGCTCAGATTTTACCATTTGGATGATCTAATACCGATTAAATGATGAAGTTGCACTTGTGGTAGAGGACATGGTTTGTGTGTGGAGAAAGTAAGAGCACCCTTATAAAACTTAAAATAGAATCATGATCTTCCAATGAATAGTATAGCTCACCATTGTGTGGCATATTTCAGACAAGTCCTCGAGAGGAGAAGTCTCCGAACCATAGCTGCATTAAATATAAACACCATATGCACTTCAGTACCAAATAACTAGTGTATAATGTCTAGACATGTGCAGTAATAAATTATATTTACGTAAATTGTAAAACAAAAAGGAATTAAGTGGAATGACAATCATCTAAACACAGATAGAACTGTTGGAGACTGCCTAAAAAATGGAAAGGATGAGAATAGAAGAGTTTCCTTTAATTATGTGAGAGAAAGAACTTGGTATACGCAATTTCTATTCTATTTTCTTTTTTCCCTTTTGTGGTGAGCTTACATAGCCATTTCCTTATAGAAAGAGAAATAAATCCAATCACCGACTTGGTGCTTAACAACTAGGACCTGAATTAGTATTATAATAGAGTTAGTGTTAAAAGAAAAGACCAACTAGTGACTGTGTGGATAACTCAGGTCCTAATTGAACTTCAATCACATCTAGAAGCACTTTTAGCACTGCAAAAAGTGCTTATAGATAGCCAAAATATTTTCTTATTTGTGGTTTTTGATTGAAATGAAGAGAACCACATTATGGGGAAATAAGAACTCAAAATCCAAAAGAGGCTGTCAGGGCTTTTGCAGGAAGCAGATTTATTGGAACCATTCCTATAAAACCTTAATGTATTTTCCAAAAATTTGATCACAGGAAATTCCACATGCACCCTCTAAAGAAAGTTAAATTGTATTAAGTCAAGCAGACAATATCATCAAGCTTCATGGATGCTATGGGACAAGATTATCATGCTTCATATGTTATATAAATAAATTCAAGGCAATTGTCAAACCAAGTTGCATATCAGAACTATGGCAATCATTCAAGTTTCTCCTATATACTTCTCTGCATCCATATCATGACATAGGAGTGTCAATTTTATGTTCTAAAAAGAGCTTTGTTCCCATCGAAATTAGCTTTTCCAATATCTCAATCTCAGACCCCATGACTGGTTGAAGTACCAAGTATTAAATAGCTTTTTAACTTGGAATCGGAAACCTCCATGATACAATTACATATGAGGTATATACCAATTCATTGTCCTCCAATAAAGTTGGCAAAAAAAAAACAAGACAAACTACCCTCCAGAGATTTAAGTTTTGACTTCAGTTTCATTGGGTTCAGAGGAATTTTTACATGCACAACATTTCTGATGCAAGCATAGAGTCTAATTTCTACATCCTATTTCATGAAGTGATCCAGTTACTCACCATACATCGAAAGGTGTGTCAAAAGATGTTACATAAATGTTATAGAAGCTGACCCCATCAGGTAGTTGAGCATTATTGATAATCTGGCGAGTGCCAGCAGCCCAATCAAGAATCGAAAAGTTGAAGGGCAGAGCTACTGTATTCCCATCATAATCTAGCTGCAACCAGTTAAAATTAGAACTTGAGAACAAAAATGAACGGCTAATGAAATCACAAATGTGAACAAAAATGTGAAGAAAAAAGGTTTATAAGTGCAATAAGTGATGGCAGCAACAATAGTTGACATAAGAGTAAAAGGTTGATTGTTTTTACATCTGCAATCTGAATACAGCTCTAATCTAAGTCATTGAAGTTTTTTTTTCTTTATTTTCTTGAATTAACAACTATTCTAAAAGACACTTTAATCTGAATATGAAATTCAACTGTGTTATAACTTTTATCTTAACAAGAAAGAGCTAATAAATTATTGGATGAGATTGAAACAAGAAGATACTAAATTTATTATCCTTAAAACTACTACTTTTTTTTTTGTTTCAATAACATGCAGTTACTTAAATTTCACTCGACCCGAATAAGGGACCAATAAGTATTTAAGCTCTAACACTCCCCTCACATGCACTCACACATGAACCAAACACAAGCACCATATACTTAACGACAAATATGCAAAAAACTTATTATGATTTAGTTAATTAATAACAAGGGGATTCAAACACAAGACGATTGATGAAAATGACTATGATAGTATGTTAAGTTACTGCTTGATCAAAGGCTCAAACTATTTAGACAAAAGCCCAACAATACTTTCCACGTGCTGGATGATTAATTTCATCACAACAATTTTAAATGTTTCAAAGATATATGAAAATTGACAATCATACCTCATTATTTCTCAATGCTTCTTTAAATAGACTAATACTTTCAACTAGGCCATATGACTCCAGTTTGACAGAAGATTCTCCATCATTAGATTGCTTTCGCCAAACCTCAATCTGTGGTTGCTTTTTCCACTTGAAATCTGGATTTCCCAACATCTCATAGATTGATGGGCATTCAATCAACTGTGGACAAAAGTGATAAACATTACTTATAAAACATTGGTATGACATGAACGAAATTGTGACATACTACCATAATTTGTTACATGAATAACGTTATGCACCAACAGCCTCCGAAGCCACTTCGATATACAATAATAGTGAGTAATTTATGAAATTGATGTACTAAGAGTTAGTGAACAATTTCAACAAAACTTCAAAGTTGGACTTCTTCTATATATTCCTTCTGAGGACTTGAGTTTGGACACAGTTTGCTTATAGATTTCAATTACTTTGATGGAAAGAGATCAGGTCCAACCTAAAGTCGGAACAAAAATTTGGCGATAGATCAATAATTTTTTCAGTCAATAATTGCACCTATCAGATAATTCTGTGGGCTACACACCACATGGCAATATTGCCAGCGATCAATTATGACAGTACAATCAGTAAGAGTACTTTTAAGGTTATCCAACATTGTATTGAAGAATTAATATGATGATTGAAACATCATTATTGCACTAAAAATGTTGTTCTAGGTTTAATAATTTTATCAACAGCGATGACTTGTATGACACATGAGCTTCTAACTTTTAAATTTTAGATTCACACTGAACACTTCAGGAATAACCATTTATTATTTGCTATATAGCTTCAATCCAGATTCTGATAATACAGTGACACCCTTTGAGTATGCAGATGCATATCTTTTCTCATACAAAAACACGATATGAAACTGATAAAAATTGATTTGACTGCCAAAAAGGAGAGAATCATTCAATGATGACCATACGTATTTTTGCAGAGCTTTCATGTATCTTGTTGTTTGAAGTTCAGCACCTTTGGCACCAGGCCATGTTATTAAATTGAAAGATTACCAACTGATGCATGGTCCATCTTGATACGAAAAAGAAGCTTGCTACGCCTTCAACAAACTGCAGGCCAGTTAAGAGAGAATCATTGATGCATCCCAGTGCACCTGTCAAGCATATTCAAATTGATATTCACGCAAGCTTCACTAAACTACGAGGTATTTTAAGAGGGGAAAAAAGAAATAAAAAAGATAATGCAGAGGGGTTGAGTCTTAAGAGGGAGGAGGTTGAAATTGTGAAAATGTGAATGAAGGCCTTAAAAATTCTAAGTTCTTGTTACTGTTAGGAATATTTTAGACTATTTACATAGAAGGGCAATATTGTAACATTATATATTTGACATTGTTTGGAGTTCAACTTTTCATTCAAAAGAGATTTGTCCTTTTGCTCCTCTCCTTGATTCTTGTATTTAGCACTCTATTTAGATCAATTTTTTATTATATTTTCAGATCTTGGACTGCTTACTATACATCCTGTACAGCTTGATTGGCACACGCATAACCCCTGGCTCAACACCCAGAGACACATTGCAAGCACACGGAGATAGAGAAACAAAACCCCTTTTTTCAAATGTGAAAAGCATTAAGTAAAGGAAATTACCTTGAAAAGGACAGGCAATGGTAATCCATTTATTTAAAAACTTTGAAAATACCCGCCAAGGAATGACATCAGTTACCATCATGCCTATTTTTAAGTTTGATTAAATTTTTCAGCAATAGAAATTATGCGCACATCTTTTTGGAGTGACATGAAACATGATACTAGCAGTCCACCCATTGAGTGCGAAATTATGTTAACTTTTCTATTTCCCGAAGCCTTGTATGCAGTTTCCAGCTTTGCTTTAAGACCATCCATTAATTTATCAATCCTAACAAAAATAGAACAACCATGACACTTAAGTAAGCTGAAGCAATATCATGGAAATTTCAGTTGTAAAGTATTTCTGTGATATTTGGGTAATTATAGGTGGAATTACTAGAGAAATATTTAACCAAAATATCCACTTTAACAAAGCGGAAAGTTTGAAAATGAAATACCTATTGCTTTGCAGGAAATCATAACCATATCCAAATAATGTTGTTCCCTTCTTATACCCGCATTTAACTAGCATTTCTATCATATCATGGAAATGAAATACTTCTGTCAAATGTAAAAGTTTTAGCACCTGGAACAACCAAAAGTAATTTACTGTCAGATTTAATTATGAGACAATAATATCTTGTTTCAAGGATGGTGATTTGCGAAGAAACAGTAAGAATTGTATGATTATCATATCATATAAAAAAAAAAAAAAGCAAAGTTACAAAATTGATAATAGCATTGACTAACTCAGAATCATGATGAGAGAAAACTTTGGCCTTACAAATGCAGGATCTAAGATATCAATTGCATATAGCCCATAATCATCATCAGGAACTACAATTTCTGTGTCATCATCCAGTAATTCTGTATAACCTGAAAAACAAAAAGACACAAATGCCAGTGCACATTAATGTTTTCATTCCAACAAATAACTTCAGGGGGAATAATTCAACATATCATATTATGACTTCACCAGTCAAATGTTATGCGGAAAAAGAGAACTAAAATATTTGCAGATATAATTATCACGATCCAAACAGTTGCAACAAAACCACTATCAAAATGAATCAAACTCGTGAAACTGAAATCAAACTTGACTGAAGAAAGCCTAAGGATTTAATCTTGCTTACTTGGAACTGTAGCATGACCAGAGTCAAAAGAGAACCAAACTTTGGCAGTAGTTGAAAAAAACAATGTTGAAACTAACTTTCAGAAACTTTAAGAACAAATATAGATAGGGCACAGAGTGGATGTTCAAAATAATTTCAAAAGAAAATAAAACATGATGAAAATATTATGACATCCTGAATATAATTTAGACTCTCCGAGACATAACTGCTAAAAGTTAGATTGTGGAAGTACTTATGCATTTCAACAACAACCTGTATCTTATCCAATAAGTACGGTGTTAATTTGGTAAACATTAGAAATACCCATTAAAAAGATATCAAAATTTGCTATTCCACACTCTATTTGGCAAAAATGAACACTTTTTAGACAATGAATTTAGTGACTATTGTTTGGCATTTGACCAAAAAAAAAAAAAACATGAACCCAAACAAGATTTTTGTTTCCTAAAGATCCATAAAATGATAAACCCGTTTCCTTTCAGCACTTAATTCACCAACCAAGTAGCACATTAACTAATCCACTGACCAGTGAATAAACAACCTCCAAATGCTTTTGGAAAAAGTGCTTTCTACAAAGCACTAAAACCAATTATTTCAAGTGGTTTTTCAAAAGAAAAACACTTATCAAGCCTCATACCAAGGAGTGTTTCCATCTATTTCAAACAAAAGATACAAAATTGACCAAAAGGGCTTCTTTTTTCTTTCTTTTTTGCAATTTGAACGCTCTTCTCCAAACACCACCATAAATTAACTAAAGAATTATAACCCATCTCTTACATAAATCCATCTAACTTAAACCTTTTTCCCTTAAATCGTAACAATATAAAAATCGAACATGTATCCCTTCTTTTCCTACATCTCTTTAACAAAAATTATAAATTTTTTTTCACGAATTTCTAAATCTTTATATTAACCCACTTCTTATTCCTCTCTATTTCTAAGTTTCCTCTACTTTCTTGCCAACAAAACACAAACTCAAAAACGGGATTCTTGGAAATGCTTTTGAATAAAAAAAAGTACTTTTAAATAAAAGCGTTTTTCATCGCCACTAAAAGATTCATTTAAAAATATATATTATAAAAAATCTTTCTGAGTATTTTTTATTTAAAAACATTTTAATTTATCACAATCCCAAATACAAAATTCACAAAAAAAAAAAAACTTGTATTAAATCGCATTTTCTCATTCCTTTCTTTATTTCTAAGTCTAAAATTTAAGTGTGTTTTTTCTGGGGAAAGAAAATTAACAAAAGCACTTTTAAAAAGCGAAACTCTATAGTTTTTTATTTTTCAAAAGCAATGTGCTTTAACTATTTAAAAAGCGCTTTTAGATAATTCTCCTACAGCTACCAAACACGCACCTGTTTTGGGATTATAGAGAGACCAGAGCTTTTTCTTGAACTCCAACTCAGCTAAGTAAAATCCGGACCCAAACCCGGGTTTCGGACCCGTTCTTTTTCTTCTTTGCATGGAGAATGGAGCCCCTATACCCGATACCAGTAGGACCGGGTCCCGGTCCGCTTCCGGCTCGTCCTGGACGGAGCTCCGATGGTTACCGAAACACGGGCATAAAGAGCACTCTCCGAACATTTGCTCGACCCGAATGAAATTTGGATACGGATCAGGTTTCGGATCTCTTTCGGGGTGTCTGGAGAAGAAATCAAATTGCGCGCTTCCGAGAGAAGCTTTTTACGAGAGAAGTTGAGTGAGGGAGAAGAATCAAGAAGGAAGCGTACTTTTGCATTCTGTCCTTTGTACTATATTTTTATTCTATTATTTGCATCTTATCAAGAAAATTTTCATTTAGCCCTTTGTAATTTCTCTTATTTAGTAAATGTTCCTCTTTTTTTTTAACTTTGTGCTGAGTGATTGGTAATAAATAAGAAAGTGAATTTTTCATTTTGGCCCCTATGCTTATTTCGTAAGTTTCCTATTCTCTCATTTCGTTACGAGTTAATTAGAAAAATAAGAAGTAAAATTGTCATTTAGCCCCCTATTGTTCTGTAAATTTCCTCGTCTTTGTCATTTTGTAACGAGTTGGTGATAGTAAATAAGAAAGTAAATTTGTCATTCGGCCCCTCATTCTTCTTCTTATTCCGTAAGTTTCCTCTTGTCTTTGTCAGACTCGTTTTGTAACGAGTTGATGATAACAAAGAAAGAAAGTGAATCCTCTAACAAATTTATGAACAACCATAAGCAATTGCAATTGATTATGGTTGTTTAGTCAAATGTAACGTGAATAGATAATTTTTTTATAAAAAAAAATATTTGTAATCATGGTAATTCTTACATCATTTTTTGATTAAATAATTTTTTTATTAATTATAAGAGGGGTCTAAATTTAAAAGCAAAAAAGATACCTCTTTATTTATAATATCTAGGACCAAAATGTACAACTGTTGGTAGATCAAACTTAAGGAAAGTTTTGACGGCTTTTATCACTAATCACCGAACTATAATGACCTTTTCCGAAATAAGGTAAATCTAACTTAGAAAATTGATAAAATTATTAAATGGTATAATAGCATCGAATACAATCAAAATATTGGCAATAAATAAATATTTTTAATTTTTTTAATATGCCCAAACGAGTGAAATATTTACAATACTTTGAATTGTTGTTAGGAGTCGAATTCTTAAACTCGAGTCAGAAGATGAATAGGCCTTACTATCTGAACAAAACAGTTTGTTACAATAGACAATTTTTTAACTATTATGCTTTTATTGCAATGTCATAGGACATTTTTAAGATATTTCTTATTTCATTTATACCTATGCTAGGTAACAATTTCTGTTAAATTTAGCGGTAAAATATATAATGTTAGTAAAAATTAGATTATATCTCTATTTTAACTTTTAAAAAAAATTAATTCAATTAAATATTAAAAAAAAGTCCGAACTTCTAACTTTATAGTTCAAAGTCACATATTTTAATTAACTAAACTATTTAAACTTTATCTTTATATATGAGTTAGTAAATTTATTAATATATTATTATTTTAAAAATGTAGTTAATAAGAATTTAATTTTGATCACCCACATAACAAGTATTACAATAAATTTTGTTAGAAAAATATCAAAATAAAAAATACAAAAATATGGAATAATAAAACTCTAACCACATTCATGCTACTCAGCCATAATTTTCCATTGGCTGCTAACTGTTAATCAACATTCCAATCAACGCATAAACAACCAACCAGTGATTGGTAGTGGTAGATGGCGGACAACAAGCAGTAGCTGACGATGGTCAGCAGCTGACAAACAATAACATGAAGGTGGTTAGGGTTCTATCATTTTATGTTTTTACTTTTTTTTTTTATTTGACATTATTTAAACAAGAATTATTATAGTACAAATGTGAGTACTCATATTTGTCATGTAGGTGATTATGGTTCAATCTTTATCAATGACATTTTTTAAATTATTAACATGTAGTCTTGTAAACAATATGTTAATAGATTTACAAACTCACACATAAATTATTAACATGTGAACTTGTGAATAATATGTTAATAAATTTATAGATTTATACATAAAAATAAAATTAAAATAATTTAGTTGGTTCAAGTATAGTTATAAATAAAAGTTTTAAAAATACTGAAGTTTGTATATTATTTTTTGAAATTTTAAAAGTCAAAATATCTTTTTTTTAAAGATTATAAGAAATTTTAGGTGGGTATGAACAATTTTTTCTAAAAGAAAATACTTGCAAACAAATGGAAGGAAAAATAAATGGGTTAAAAACATAAATTGTGCAAATTAGAAGTGCTAATAGAGCAATTTAGAAAAATGTGGCAGTTGATCATGAAAGCAGTGCGCTTGTCACGTGTCTCCACGTGCATTGAAGTCGTTACAACTCACACCTAATATTAATAATCCGAATTATCTACATCCGTTTTCATTTTAGTTTAATTTTTCTATGACGATATTACCCTTGTTGGCTAAACTGAAAAGTCTGGCTTAACCCCCAGTTTGTGAAAAACGACACAAGGGAGGCTGTGTTTGGATGAGAGAATAGGACTGCGTGTTATGTTGGTTGTAGAGGGCAGGAATTCAAATGTGAGAAGCAACATTTGAGTAAACTATAATTGGATAAACCAGTGGAAGTGGCAAACACGACACACTAAGGTATCAACCAAAGTATATCCTATAAATTGCCTTTTATTAGAAGAACACCAAATCATTTTTTGGGAGGTTTTTTTTATTTTTTATTTTTTAAAAATAAATACATATTTAATATGTATATATTTTTTATGATTTTATATTTTTATAGGATTTTATAATTTAAGTTTATGGCACAAACTTTTTAAATAATAGCACTAAAAGATACGATCAATGTTAAGTCTACTCGAACTCATAAATTTATGCACCAAAATATTTATTTAATAACAAAGTCTGTGCATCCCTTAATTTAAGTTAAGAGTTTGAATTCTAATAAAGATTATAACAATTTTAATTCTTCTAATTGTTAAGATGCTAGTTTTAGTTTCTTTAATTATTTAAGAGGGTTGCTATTATGATAATTTATTAATATTTAATATGTAATGTTGTATTCATTTTAGATTTAATATTTAAATTGAGATGTAATACTTGTATTAAAAACTCATAAATTTATCAACAAAAAAATTAAATAATAATTTTATTGTAATTATCTTTATTTATAGTTTTTTATTTGCTATTGCTATTTATTTTTCTTTACCTTCTCGCTTAAATTACAAAACATAAAAATTTGTATCTTTTTCACCTTTTTTTAAATATATTTTTATTTATTAAAAATACCCACTCATTTTACAATTAAAATATATATAAAACAATTAAATAATTTGTTCATGATTAATGAAGCATAGAAATAGTTCATTGGTCCAAATCCAATTACACATGATCAAAAATTAAAATACATATGTAACATAAATATGTGGACCTAAAACACATTATAGGCTAAAATTTATAAGTCGTGATCTAAAAGGTATAATTTATTTTAGTAAGATCCAACATAATAAAAAAAATTTCCTAAGTTAAGACACACATATTTTTTTGAAGAATTAAATTCCATAAATTACTAAAACAAAATATGCATATGAAGTGATTAAGAAGATACACACTCTTAACTCTTAATAGAAAGTCATCCTATTAACCATTTTGATATGATTTTATCTCACATTAGTGAATACCATCTTGGCTATAACACTAATTAAGGCCATAAGAGATTTTTATCAATAATTTTGTTGCATCAATTTTTATGAATTAATGGAACTAAATTGTGTATGATTTGAACTTCATATATATATTTTTAATTTATATTGCAATTAAGGGAGAGATGAATAGAGTGATTCGAACTTATAACTTAAAAGAATAAATACAAGACTAAGTACTCAATCACTTTCATTTTTATTAAAATTTAAAATACTATCAAGTTAAGACGACTATCTTTCTCAATTTATACATAAAAATCTTATTGTCCAAAAAATGTTTCATTAATTTTTTTTCATGCTTGTCATTTTCTTTAGCTATGGAGAAAAACAAATATGGGAAAATTTTCAAATGGAATTACCAAGATGCTTTTTGCTTCTAAAACAAATAAAAAGACACAACAACTTGAGGTGGGGTAAAAACAATATTTTTCAAAAGTAGTAAGTGACAAACAAAATAAAGAAACCAGATGGGTTAAAATAAAAAATAGTTGAAATTACGAGTGCTAATAGAGAATTTATTAAAAATATGACCTTTTTTTTTTCCCTCAGTTTTCATTTCGATCAATAAACGTTTTTGTCGCTTGTCACGTGTCTCCGGTCGTTACACCTATTAGCCTACTGCGTACTGAGTTGGAAATTATCTACATCTGTTTCCATTTTAGTCAATGTTTATACTGATGATATGACGATAATACCCTCTGTTGGCAAATTGATAAGTCGATTTCAGCCATCAGTTCTCTAAACAAGGACATGATTGAGGCTGTGTTTGGCTGACTGGAATGGAGAGTGGCGGTTTTGGTTGTAGTAGGGAATTTCCAATGCGAGGTGAAAGATTTTTTGTTTTTAAGTCAAAATTGGATAAGGCGATCGATAGGGGAGGCATTATTTTTGAACCTGATTCGTCTTGAAATTTTTGGTTGGGACGGGAATATGAATGGGTTTGGAACTTGTTCGAAATGGAAAATTTTGTCCTGAACAGGACGGGTCGGGTTTGAAAATTTTCCAAACTCGAATGAAAATTTTCGACCCGTCCCGAACCATCTCAAATTGTCCCAAACTCGTTTCCAATCCGAACCGTCCCGAATAAGCCCGAACCTATTTTCAACCCAAACCATCCCGAATAAGCCCGAACCCAAATCAACACTATATCTTTTCAAATTAATATTTTTATTAAAAAAATCAGAATTTTTTGATCTAATCGAAAATGTCCCGATCGGATTTGGATAGGGGTCGAGAATTCCCGAAACCAACCCGAAATTGCCCACCCCTAGTGATTGATGTACCAAAATGCATTGAGGCACACGACATTAAGCCAAAAACATCAATTTTGTTATCAATGATGGATCTCAACAATTATATATGACGATAATATTATTTGTATTACTTAAAATAGAGGATCATCAACTTTAATACAAGAAATACCTACTTCCCTTATACTTTTTAATTTTATTATATTATTTAGTACAACTACCCTTATTAGTATGCTTTGTAGTTACTATTAAATTAGACCTTCACATCAACAAAATAATGATACCTCTTATATTGTACTATTATTATTTCTTTATTTATTAATTTTGTCATTATAACTCGAAGATTGTAAAAGATATATATATATATATAAACTAAAGTTCTAAATCTAAATTTTGTTAGATATTTTATATTATTTTGTGTCCTTAAAATATGTATAATAATATTTTTTTATTAATGAAGTTTATTCATACATATGTATTAAGTATATATTAATAAGTTCATATATATTAAGTATGTAATTTATGTATTAAGCATATGATGTTAATACAAAATTTATAGATTATAAGTTCTTTATAAATTAAAACTTGTTCACATCCATGAATGAAAAGGTTATTTCATTATGTAAAATTGTAATTTTTTCACTTTTTATAGTAGATAATTTATCTTGATCATTGAAGTAGAGATTTCAAGTAGAAACATTAATGTATATAATATATTCAACGTGAATATTGTGAATTTTGATTTGGTTAATTTAATGTTGTTGATCTTAATTAAGAAAAATTTTAATAAGCTTAATTGACCTTAATCCTGAGTAAGTAATAAATTTACATTCATGTATGATATTTTTTGAGTTATCACAAAGTGAAATTTATATAAGCAGTCAAAATCTCGATAGTTTGAAGATATATTTTCATAGGTTGTAAGAACATATAAACAAGGTAAAATCTACTTAGTGATGTTCATCTAAACTGTTTCAAGTACTTAATCATTTAAATCTGTGACTTTAATTTATTCAATAAATTATTTATTAAATAATAATATTTATTTAAAAATTTAGACATATTAAATATAATAATTAGAGCATTCATTGCCTTAAGGATAAATAGGTAATTAAAGAAGCAATATATTTTTCTATAGCCTAATTTTAACTATGGACATCAGTAAAATGGTCAATTAAATGGTTAATATTGATCTAAGGCCAAGCCTAGTTTAATTAAAAGGATTATAGTTAAAAAAGGCTTTTATTTAATATGGGTTATTCGAC
The DNA here is from genome assembly GCA_946807835.1 of Ailanthus altissimus. Classification (NCBI taxonomy): domain Eukaryota; kingdom Viridiplantae; phylum Streptophyta; class Magnoliopsida; order Sapindales; family Simaroubaceae; genus Ailanthus; species Ailanthus altissimus. The sequence continues at coordinate 2,759,861 of OX327712.1, forward strand.
TGCAACCTTTGACTTTTAATAAAATAGTCTAGGGTTAGGGGTGGCAATTTGTGTAAACAAATCATGTTCGTGTCATGTCAATATATGATATTAATAAATTTTTATTGTATTCGTTTTCGTTGTCTAAACGAATTAAAAACTCAAACACAGATTCGATTCATTTAATAAACGAATTATACGGCACGACATGATTAGACACACTTAAATAAACGAATCAAATACAATTTGTTTGTACGATTATACACGATGTGATTCATTTATGATTATATTCATTTAAATAAATAATAATATCTAATTCGATTTGTTTACATGAAATATTCGATTCGTTGAAAACACGTTTAAGTCACGATTAATAAATTTTAAAATTACATCAAAAATCAAGTATTTAAGGCATCTAATAATAAAATTATTCTAACATAATTTAAAAAATAAAATTCATGTAGCATAATTAGAGGAGAAAAGTCTTTAGAATTTAGATATATTAGGGTTTTAATTTTTAATTATATATATTTTTAAGTTTATAATTTTATTTAATTTTATAATTTAATTAAATGTGACTTAAACGAATATATACACGAATAGATACGAATACGATTCGTTTATTAAATATGACTTAAACGAATTAGCGAATCATAAACCTCAAACACATATTTAATACGATTAATAAATCGGTAACATGAATTTGACATTTTTATTAATTATGTCAAATTTCTGTACTTATATTTGCTTAAAACTTGTCAAATAATCTTGTTGTGACTTATTTTGCCACCCTTACTTAGGGTTAACTTAGAAAGAAGAATTGGTGGGTCATGTAATGATTTAGACTGAGCCTTTTAAGTTAGAATTAGAAAGTCCATGGGTCTGGTAGTCTTCTATTAGTTAAAATCCTAATCAAACTCTAAATTTTAAACCTTAATCTAACTCTAAATCCCCAAGAGAGATACGTATATATATGGAAGGTAAGAAGTAGTAAAATAAGAATAACAAGAATAATAATTCTTTTAGTCTAAAAGAGAATTAAACTACTCCTCTTCTATTAGTCTATAGCATTGCCTTGGACGTACGTGAATTTGAAGATTGAGAATAATAGAGAGAATTGCAGTTATTCAATTCAAAATTTGTCAAACAAGGCATTGAGATAATTTTTTAACCCTATAAATATAATTATAAACAAGACGATCTAACTTCTGTATAAATTATTTTATCCGACAATTGGTATTAGAGTCACCTTATTTCATATTACATGTATAATTTATTTTTATGTATGTCAATAATTATTTATTGTGGCATCAATTGCATAATTTAATATAAAATTATTATTTTATTAATTATATGACGAATAGTTATGTCTATAATAATAATAATTTATGATTAGATATTTGCTTGTAATTTTTTTTTTGAATTATAACATAAAATAATATCACAATTTTTTTTTATTAATTAATATATATTATTTTTAAATTTATTGTAGGCTAATTAATTAGCATAGGATTTTAATATGTATATATGGGAATTGAAATATTACCTTGTTATTTTTTATAAAAAAAATGAGTTTATGGAGGATGATTGTTTTCCAGAGAAGATGATCGTTTTCCAACAAGATTAGTGAAGGCCGTGGTAGTGCGTGAAGGACGTGCAGTGACCCAGTCTCGTAGCTCTAACATGTCAAGACCTCGATCTCCAACAGTAGGAAATAGGTGACACAAGGTGAGGAAATGCGTACCACATGCGGATGACTTCTCGAAGAGACGTTTAGCTTGCGAATGACGGCAACGTAGTTGTTTGGCCAGGTGGCCAACATCGTTTAAGGCACTTGGTAGTCTCCTTGTAGCTGTTGATAATGGCTGTCAGCTGCATAAACTTTGGTAGAGCAGTGACGTGAGAGAGAAAAAGATGAAACCCTAGTTTCATCTGACTTTTCTCACTCAACACCCTTCATCTTTTGAATAATTTTGTTTTATCTAAAATATTTTGTGTATTTTGTAAAAAGGCCCTAAACAGAATTCTTCTTTAGCCAAAATATTTTTAAATTTTGTAAATAGGCTCTAAATATAATTTATATTTTCGATAACTATGGTTTGACTAAAAAACTTTATAAAATTTGCAAATAGGCCCCAATTCTAACTCAAATTAGTTTGTGGACTATTCTTTAGGTATTTGCAATTTTGAATTTGGTCCAAACTCATATTAGTTTTGATCAAAACTTATACAATTTTATTTCAGCTATTTTAATAAAATTATTGGGTTTAAAAATAATTTTTTTATAAATTTTATTTTAAAGAGGTTCAATAAAAATTTTAACTCTAAAATATACCCAATTTATTTTTAAAATAAATAATTGAACCAAAAAAAATTAAAAGCCCAAATGCCAGGCCTATAAAAAAAAAAAAAGCAAGTGGAGATGGATATTATAGATAAGCTTAAGTTAACTTTTAATGAGCACTTTGAAGAATTTAGGCCCAAGTTAACTTTAATGAACACTTTGAAGAATTTAGGCTTAATTTTAACATTTTTCTTCTTAAGAAAAGTTATGAATAATGGGTTATTTATTTCTCTAGTTAATTGATTAGTTAAATAGCATGTCATATAGATTCAAGGTGCCATATTCACATGTATATGCTGATAGTGGTTAATTAGGTTTAATATTTTCATATTTTAAGCTAATATTTGTCCATTGAAATTAAAATTACTTGACTTTTTATGTATTTTATTATTATTTTATAAGTTTGGAGTTAAAGAACAAATAAGGATGAAAATCTAATTAACATAAGCTAAAAACATCAAAATTGCTACAATGATAAGCTATAGTAGTACTAACACTGTGGCACTACGTGGACAGTAACACATGAATAGCAAATTCTAATCTGACTTGTATTTGATATTTTACCCTAATTTAAAGATATAAACCTATAAATAGAATATTAAAAAGTCTATTTTGAGTAATGAAAAAGAGAAAGAGAGAGAGAGAGAGAGCAATTTTTTTAGAATCAAGAAGACTAGAATATTGAATATTGCAAAAAAAATAGTTTTTATCTCTTCAACTTTTTATCTTTATAGTTTTCTATGATTTTTGTGATGTTATTCTTGATAAGATATAAAACTCTGTATTTCACCATGACCTAATTTTTTATTTCTAGGGTTGGACTTTTGAACCTAATATATAGTTAAATTTTAATGACTGTTACTTTATAAACTTATTACATATAATTGATTCATTCTATCTTGTGCTTATTATTTTCATTATACCTGGACAATATTTTGAATGATTGGGGAATCATAATAAACTTGACGAAGGAATTTATGTGTTTAGCTTGGGATAATTTGATGCATGAATATAGTGTAACAACTATGAGTTCCATGTAGGATAGAAATATTCCTAAATGGCATGTATGGTATGATTTAGACATGTTCTTAATGAATTACATTATATTTGGATTGCCATATAAATATAGGTAATTGCTTGAATGCGTAATATAGTTAGTTGACCATCGATGAAGGCTTGTGATAAAATTAGAGTCCAAGCCAACAGTTTGTATTAATGGATCAACTAAAAGGTTAATAAATATAATGAAATATTAAGGGATAAGTCGAAACCTTAGATTGCTTTTAATTGGTGAACTCAACCCTTTGCTTACCTTTGATTTAATTTAAGTTTAATTTGATAGATTTAGGTTAATTAGTTAAGATTCGTATTTTGATTTGTTTTGGATAAAAGTTGAAATATGATTAATTTTAGTAATTGATTATAAGAAATAGATTAATAGTCAGTGTGGGACAATAACTTGGACTTAAATCCTATATTACTTTATACGATAGTGTGCACTTGCGGTTAGTTATTATCGCACACATCACATGCATAACTATATTATTTTGTGTGACATTAATACTATAATGAGATTAGAATAAGATTATTGTTATAGTTTTAATATTTTATTATTTTTATTTTTGATGTGGTCTCATTAATTCTTTTATGAGATAAAATTAGATATTAATGGGCGGAACATTATTTTATAAATTAACTAGTATATTCTAAAATATAAAAACTCTAAATTTTAAAAAATTGAATGGAAGAGGGCTTTAGGCATAAGGCCCGCGACCTCTATTATTAGTCCTATAATAAAATAGATTAATGCATTATCTCAAATCTTGTGAAATTTTCTATGGAGGGTATTAATCAAAACTGATTACTAGATAAGGCTTTCCTAAAGGATAAGATTCGATAGAAGACTCATGTAAAACTAATTACCCTATAGTGATTTTTTTAATTGAAAAATGTAGAAGATTGAAATAATAATTATATACTCAACTTAGGTGGATTAATATACTCTGTATAAGTTCTTGTTAATTAAACCTAAGGCCTAAAAGAATTTGCAATTTATTATTATTTGATATAAGATATCTAGATAATAATAATAAATTAATAGAATATTAGTTTGATTTATGACGAACATGACCACCATGTGGATGCGTATTTTGAAAAAAAAATTAAATTACCAATGTATAATTAAATGTAATTAAAGAGTTCTATAAACATGCATTTCATACACTTATATTATACAAAAGTTTTTTTATATGCTATAAGAAGAATGTATGCTCATGCATGAATTTATTTTTTAGAATCATGTCTCATTCAATATATTAGTATCATTTCTTAGTTAAATTAAATTAACTGAGAATAACTTTCTAGACTAAAAAAGAAACTTATATGTTATATTCACCGCTGAAAACACAAGTTTGTCTTGATTGATAAATGCCCTCTAAATTCTAATGAAAATACACCCAAAGATGAAATAAATGCTTATAGTAGTCTAAGGGCCCATTATCCTCTTTTGGTCTCAATTTTAAGCAAAGAGTAGTAGAAAGACAAGATAACAAGCCAAAGAAAATATTTAATTTAGGATCTATACAAATTTAGAAAAAGAAGTAAGGCTTAAAAAAAAAATATTTTTAATGTGGCATTAAAGGGTATTGGAAGAGAAACTGTCCAATGTATTTAGCTGATCTTTCAATAGCTAAAAAGATAACTTTAGATTCTAGTAATATTCTTTTTATTGAGACATATTTAGTAGTTGATTTTACAGATTCCTTAATAGTAGATTCTAAAGTCACTACCCATATTTTCAATTCATTACAAAGGTTCTCGAAGACCAAATCACTCAATGATAAAGAAACCAGCCTTATGTTAAATAATGGTGTAACTACTATAGCCAAAACAATGAGAATTGGTCATCTTTATTTTAATAATTTTAGAACTTTACTATTAGAGGATTGTTTGTTAGTATCGAAACTTAAATACAATTTGATTTCAGTTAGTTATTTGAATACGTTTGGTTATTCTATTGTTTTGACTTAACTATTGGAATCAAAAGAAATAAGTCGTTTACATGTTTTGGTACACTAGTTAATAGTCTATACTATATATTTCCTCAAATTAACTCACTGCTTGGTATAAAATTGAATAATAATTTTTAATCACCACAAGATGATTAAAATAATTTTCACTAATCAAACGTATCTGTAGCATCTACATCTTGGTTATATTAATCTAGAAAGGATCTAAAAACTGGTCAAAGATAAACTCTTGAGTTTATTTAAAATTGAACCAATACCAGTCTGCAAATCCTATATAGAAGGTAATATAACAAGAAGACATTTTAATACTAAAGGCAATGAGCCACAGAGGTGTTAGAGTTAGTGCACTCTAACATGTGTGGCCCATAAAAACACAAGCTAGAGGAGGTTATGAATATTTCTTACTGTCATTGATGATTATTTTAGATTCGGTTATGTATACCTAATATGCCACAAGTCTGAGGCATTTGATAAATTTAATGAGTTTCAAGCGGAAGTGGAAAGGCAATTAGAAAAAATCAATAAAGACTCTTTCTATCAGATCAAGGCGACAAATACCTCTATAGTGAGGTTTGGACCTATTTATCAGAGAATAGGATATTGTTCTAGTTTACTGCACATAGGTCACCCCAGCAAAATGGTGTAGTGATGAGTATGAAATTGACATACATTGTAGTTTTGTTTTAACTTAGATTTTTGTCGTTTTTGAGTAATCACATGCTATTTATGCGCCAATGTGTTGAATTAGCAAGATAAACAATAGAATAGATGAATTGGAGGAAAAATTAGCAACAAGAAAGCCAAAGAGTGAAAATGCAAAGAAGAAATGTACGCCCCAACATTCTACAAACTAATGCATCAGTGTTCATCTATTTAGATGAATGCCCCAGCGTTAATTCATTAACATCCCAGCATTTCTAGAAAATTGCACTGTGGCATTCTAGGTCGCGTAATTTTTTGAGACAACCTAAAGCAGCCAACACTCTAACAATAGTTGAGCATCGTAGCTGTATTAGAACGCGCTAGTGTTAGATAACTAGAATGCTCTGACATCCGCACAGTATAACTAAGAATGCTGGAGCATTCCAAGTCTAACACTGTAGTGTTGCCCAGTACTATATAAAGCAACTCTTTTGAAATTTTGTTAGAGGGCATTTCAACTTTGACTTGACACCAAAGTAACTCGTTCCAAACTAAAAATCCACTATTTTTGTTATCAACAAATACCATTCAACACTTAGATTCAACATGATCAATGAGGATTAGCAACTTCAAGAGAAGCATTAGAACCATGACTAAAGTGGCTTCTTTAGATTTCAAATACTGCACTTTTAGGTTAGATCTTGGTTATTTTATGTTTTCTCTTTTATTTTATTATTCAAAACTTAGTTTTATTGAACTAATTTTATTTACCTAGGTTTATGGCATTGAAACCAATCATGTGTTTGTAGATATTTACAACTTTGAATGACATTAACTTGGTTATTATTTGATTTATTAATGTTTAATGCTTATATCTAATCTGGCTAATTAATGTATGATTGTTGGATTCATTGAGATAAACTTGAAAAAGGCATCTCTTTGAAAAGTCTAGAACAAATCGATGTATGATTATAGAGTAGTATCTATAAGTTTCGGGTTAAGATAAGAATATATTTAACCAGCATGCATGGTTAAATCGACTTGGACTTAATGAATTTTATTTTAATCTAAGTATCATAGGAATATAGGTATTGGATTAAGGAAAATATTATCACTTGACCATCGAAAGATGCTTGTGATGAACTTAGTGTTGAGACCAATAATAAACCAAGGGATTAGCATTCAAAGTACATCTTAAACAAACATGGGTTGTGGGATAGTTATACTCCTAGGTACTCTTTATCACATATAGTATGGTGTGTTTAAAATTTCTTTTTTACATAGATAATTTAGAAGTAATTTTAGTTCCTATTTGCATTGAATTATTCGAATAAAGATAAGAAAACCAATTTTAGTAATTGACTTAGAACTAAGCATCCAGTCCTTATAGGACCGACACCCCTCATCTCTATATTACTTGTTAAGCGATAACATGCACTTGTGTTTGAATATATTGCATATCCCTTACACATCATGACAGAACCCACTCCGCAACCCTCTACTGTAGGTTCCGATAAGCCCCACTAGGCACCCCAACATAAGCTCATCAGAATCTAACTATCAAAACTGAGAAATTTTACGAGGTGAACCTTTTTTAACTCTCGCTATTACTACTAAATCCCAGAATACCACTGAAGATATTTTTACCAATTTTTTTTTAAAAAACACAGATAGAGTTTCCTCTGTTTTTCAAAAACTTCCAATACAAAACCTGCAAGAAAATCACACTTTTATTTTAAACAACTTCTCAACTTTCAAATAGGACCTCCAGTCATTTTCAAAACCAAATCCAAACTCAATCCAACAATTTTATTTAAATCACAAAATTAAAATACTAATAAAAAGTGAACCTATCATCATAATATCGAAACCTCTTCTTGTTTGTTCAAAACATATTTACAATATATACAAGTCTATAACTACTACACAAAAATCAAAAGATGCTATTTAGCATATTTACATTTACAAAATAATCGTCAAACTTAGCCCACTAATCAATTGTAGGAGAATCAGCAATTTGCGCATCGATGCCTGCACCTGGATGGGGGTTTAGAAAATATAAAACACAAAACGGGTGAGCTAAAGGAGCTCAGTGATAACATTTAAGATTTCCAGTAAAAATAAAATAAAATTTTGCATAAATATTAAATTCTGAAAAATGCATAAAACATGCTTTTAGAACTATTATAAAACTGTAAAATGGTTTCTAACGTCATATGCTGATAAATTCTTGTTGAGCGAGTTTATTTATATCTTCTGTAAACAATATCCAGAATCCATAAAACATAATAACTAATATGTACACATATAAATACGTAATATGCATTCGGTAGCTCAAAAATTATTAAAACCATCGCTCTACCATTTTCTTTCTAAACTGCACCAATAGTAACCCCAAAGCTTTATACTCATGCAGCGATTAAACTAACACCGCATAACTTGAGTAGGTCACAGGGCGTCTAAACTAGCAACACCCACTGTGACATCTAAAGACATCTCACTATCTATGCAGCAGAATTCTACATCGCCTATATATAGCGAGACAATACCCCGTACACATAGAGTGACTCACATGACTTGACAACCTGATTTCTCAGAGTTAGCGACTCACTCCCAATACTTACCCATGCGTACGGGATATACCGAACGAGTCTTTAAACCATCGCCACACAGAAATCTAAGGGTACCAATGGCCTTTGAAACTAATTTAATAATTTTAAAACCGTTTCTTAAACTGAACATATAAATGCATATTTATAATTGTATACCAAAACCGTAAATCTTGCTTATGCATTAAAAACACATAAAACATACAATTTCAATATGCTTAAAACATATTAAATGAAAAAAAACCATTATAGATTTTTACTCACCAATCGCTCTAAACTTAATTTTTCTTCGGAACTTTTACTTCCTTTACCGTTCTCGGTTTTTTTCACCTACAAACCATAAATGACATTTAAAACTTTTGCAAATGCTAAAATTACACTTAAACTAGTAAGCGCCCTATTTGGCCTACAAAGTCCGAATGGATTCCACTTTACGTTTTTTATTTACGAAGCCATTCAATCTCATTTAATTCACCATCCGACGCCATAAAATTTCTTAACACCCTATAATTTTGGTTGGACATAATTGCCCTTCATCTTACTAAAAATGGACAATTATGTCCCCTTTATTTTATTTTTAATTTTTCATTATCCATATACATCCCATTGACACAAGGAATCCTTCATATACAATAATTTAACCAAAACACAACTCAACCCTAAAAAATCCCTAATTGGCCAAAATTACCATCTTCACTCAACACATTTCTTTTTTTCCAATTTCTTGTTCCAATGATATTCAAATCAAGCCAATTTAATTCTAATGCCTTAATAACATCCAATTGAAGTTTCTACAATAAAATCACACCAAACCTTAATTCTTACTTTACTAATTCCTTTACTTTGATGACTCATTTAAGCTCTACACTTGAATTCAACTTAATCTAAATCAAGAATTCCCACAAAAATGTCAATTGAAGCAATATTGAAAATTCACACATCATCATTACTAAACAATGCTTTTCTTATCTATTTTCCTTGAATTTTTACTAATAGAAGCTTCAATTGATCTTAAGAACTTGTGTTTGGCTTTATTTTAACTTGATCAAACATGAAAACTTATGAAAAAGCATTGGGTTTTATTGTAGTAGCACTTCCCCTCTCATGGCCGAATTCCTCTCTTTTTGTTCTAAACATGTTACGCTTTTTACTTAGCCAATTCTAGACACTTCACCCTTATATAGTACTCTCCCAAAAGTCCAATTTACCCCTTAACTAATTCTAAATTGTCATTAGTTCAAAATAGAAGTATTTAATTGGTTTTTTTCTAACTTTTTAGTTAGAATAGTCAAATGAACTAACTAGACCTTTAACTTGGAAATTCATGAACTTGTCTCTAATCGATCCATTTTCTAACATATGGATTGTGTTTCTTAATAAAAGCTTGTTCCATGTATAACCCTTAAATGAAAATTCATGTATTAAATTAAAATTTCCTTTTTCGAGCCAATAGAGAAAATTTTCAAAAATATTCTATGACTGTTCGACACTCTAACCGAGTGTGAAATTATTAATTTAGGTCTAATACCTCTCACGTGCACCATTAAAAAATATTTCTAGTATGGTTAGAATTGGGTAACCCTACAGTGTCTTTATCAATTTATACCGAAATCTAGACACTTATACTACTAATAGGGATTGGATATTACACATCGCACCATAACAAGTTTATAACATCATTGCCAGAGACTTTATATTTATTCATTGTCAATACTAATAGTAGTTTATCTTATTTTTAATTCAAATATTGTTTTATTTATTTACTTGTTTAGCTTTGTATTGTGGTTGTTTTTATAGGTTGATACCTTAGTGTATATGGAGGAATCGCAATCTTGAATTAACCACTCTTGACTTGAAGATAAAAAGAACACTTAAAAGGCTATGGTAAGAGCAATCACAAAGAGAAACTATGGAGAATTAATGAGGTGAACCTATATCTTTAGATAACAATCCAAAAACTTTGAGAGAGTATACAGTGCCTTTGATGGATGAGAATAGTTCAAGTATTCAGAGGCCTACAATTAATGCAAATAATTTTGAGATAAAGCCTAGTACCATCCAAATGCTAAAGAACTTGGTACAATTTGGGGAACTTCTTAATGATGATCTGATCGAACACATTATAACCTTCTTAGAGATTTGTGATACCTTAAAGTTTAATAGGGTTTCAGATGATGCTATTAGGCTAAGGTTGATTCCATTCTCATTGAGGTATAAAGCAAAAGGTTGATTGATATCTTTACCATCTGGTTTTATTTCTACTTGAGATGATTTGGCGCAAAGTTTTAAAATTCTTTCGATCAGCCAAGACTGCTAGGATGAGGAACAATATTACTATCTTTTGTTCAACATGACCAAGAATCTTTGCATAAGGCTTGGTAAAGGTTTACGAACATGTTGAGTAAGTGCCTACATTACAGAGTTTTAAAGTGGTTGTTAATTTAGACTTTTTATAATGGGCTTATAGGTTAGTTGGGAATAATTGTGCATGCAACAGCTAGAGGTGCCTTGATCAACAAGTCTACTGATGAGGGTTGTGATTTGTTAAAAGAAATGACAACTAACAGTTATCAGTGGTCAGCTGAGAGGATGAACCCAATAAAGGTAGCTAGGGTATATGAGGTAGATGCTTTGACATCTTTGACAGATAAAGTTAGCCTTCTTGTCAAAAAGGTTGAGTCATTGAAAATTGATTAAGTAAGAAGTCAGCCAGTTATTTGTGATTTTTGTGGGGATAATCATCTTAATGGTCATTGTATAGAGACAGCATAGTTTGTGGGATACAACAAGAATCAAAATAACCCCACTCTAACTTTTATAACCCAGAGTGGAGGAATCACCTAAATTTCTCTTAGAACAATCAAGCTAATCTTCTAAACCAAATAATCCACCTGAATTCCATACTTCATCAGTCTAACACCAACAAGAGAAGAAGCTAACATGAGAAGACTTACTTGTGCAGTACATGAGTAAGACTAATAAGTTATTGTAGAAATAGGCAGCCTCTCTCATAACCTTAAAGACATAAGTGGAAAAGTCAGCTTCATCTATAAGCAGCCATCTACAGGGCCCCTTACCAAGCAACACTGAGGTAAATCCTAGAGGTGAAAAAGAGCAATGCAAGGTAGTCACTTTAAGAAGTGGCAAGGATGTACAATCTAATACAGTGCAACCTCTAATGTAACACTTTACACAAGTAATAGACATAGGTGAATCTACTGAAGAGGAAAGAGAGAAGACTGCATCAAATAAGGCAAACAAGGGGAAGATAATACAACTACAAGTGCAAACATATATCCCTCACCTTTCTCTAAAAGGATACAGAAGAAGGAACTTGACAAGCAATTTTCTAAGTTTCTTGAGGTGGTTAAAAAGTTACATATTAGCATTCCCTTTGTTGAAGCACTTGAACAACTGTCCAGTTATATCAAATTTATGAAGGACATACTCTTTAAAAAAAATCTTGATGATTAAGAGACAATGGCATTGATTGAAGAATGTAGTGCTATTTTATAAAATAAACTATCTCTAAAGCTAAAAGACCTTGGGAACTTTACTATATCGTGTACTATTAAAAATCAACATTTTGGTAAAGTCTTGTGTAACTTGGGTGCTAGTATCAATCTCATGCTTTTGTTAGTTTATAACAAGTTGGGTTTTAGTGAAGCTAAGCCTACAAGTGTTACTCTTTAACTTGCAGACTGTTCTCTTACTTATCCAAAGGGAGGGGATTGAAGATGTGCTAGTTGAAGTGGACAAGTTCATTTTCTCGACAAAATTCATAGTGTTTGACATAAGGATGGAAAGAAAAATACCTATCATCTTAGGCTGACGATTCTTAGCAACCAGGAGAACTTTGATTGATGTATAAAAAGGCAAGTTGATAATGAAGGTCCACAATGAAGAGGTAACATTTAATGTCTTCAAAGCTATATAATTTCTTATTAAGGCAGATAATTATTTTGAGGTTAATGATATCGAGGAAGAGGTGAAAAGGGTCTTTAGAATCAATAGTTAAATATCCTCTTAAAAATATTATTTTACATGGTGATAATGTGGAGACTCTTAAAACACGAGAATATAAGAGGGCATTGGGTGTTACACACACACACACACTTTTAGCCACATGAAGGTAAAATTTAAGCCTTTAAAAAACTTGGAGAAGATAGAGATAAAGCATAAGCCATCTATAGAAGAAGGTTCAACTTTTAAGCATAAGCCATTATCGAGTCATTTGCGGTAAGCTTATCTTGAAAACTTTTTTACATTCCTATAATTATTTTAATTGAACTTGATTATATTCAAGAAGAAAAATTATTTAGAGTGCTATGTGAGCATAAGAGAGCACTAGGTTAGACTATCACCAACATCCAAGGTATAAGTCCATCATTGTGCATGCATAAGATTTTCCTTGAAGAATACCATAAAGCGACTATTAAGTAAGAAATGAGGTTAAATTTGATGATGATAGACGTGGTCAAGAAAGAGATCATTAAGTGGTTAGACGCGAAAATCATTTACCCCATCTTGGATAATTCATAGGTTAGTCCGATACAATGTATACCCAAGAAAGAAGGTATCATCGTTATAGAGAATAATAGCAATGAATTGATTCCTACACATATAATGACTGATTGGAGAATTTGCATGAACTATCAAAAGCTCAATAAGGCCACAAGGAAAGACCATTTTCTTATCAAAATTTTTTATCAGATGCTTGACAGACTAGCAGGACACATGTAATATTATTTTCTTGATGGGTACTCCAACTACAATCAAATTGCAATCACCCTAGAAGATCAAAAGAAGACTATATTTACATGTCCCTATGGTACCTTTATATTTAGGAAGAAGCCATTCAGTTTATGCAATGTGCTTACCACTTTTCAATGGTGTATGATGGTGATCTTCTCAAATATTTTGGAATACTTCTTGGAGGTATTTATGGATGATTTTTCTATTTTGGTCATTCATTTGATTTGTGTCTTAATAATTTAACATTTGTGTTAAAAAGATGTGAAGAAACTAATTTGGTGTTAAATTGGGAGAAATTCCATTTTATGGTCATAGAAGGTATTGTCCTAGGTCATAAAATTTCATCTAGAGGCATTAAGGTTGATAGAGTGAAAATTGAAACTATTAAGAAATTATCCTCATACTAATGTGAAAGGAGTTTAGAGTTTTCTTGGTCATACAGATTTTTACAAGAGGTTTATTAAAGATTTTTCCAAGATATCAAAGTCTTTTTGCAACTTGTTGAAGTGATAGATTTTTACAGGAGGTTCATCACAGTTTCAATTTGATGAGGCATGTTTTGAAGCTTTTGAGGTATTAAAGGAAAAGTTTATTTCAACATCTATTATTATAGCACCTGATTGGAGTCTCCTATTTGAGTTGATGTGTGATGTTAGTAACCTAATCATGGGTGCAGTACTTGGGCAAAGGAAAGCAAGAGTTTTCCACCCTATTTACTCTGCGATCAAGACTCTGAATGAGGCATAAGTTAACTATATTACCATAGAAAAAGAACTCTTAGTTGTGGTATTTGCTTTTGATAAGTTTAGATGTTACTTGATAGGAGTGAATGTGGTTGTCTTTATTGATCATGTAGCCATCAAATATTTGATTACAAAAAAAGAAGGAAAACCTTATTTGATTAGACGGGTGTAGTTGTTATTGTTGCAAGAATTTGATTTGAAAATTCGAGATAAAAATGAGACAAAAAATAAAGTTGCTGACCACTTGTCTAGGTTAGAAAAAGGAGGAAAAAAGAGAGAATTTAATCAATAAAACCTTTCTTAATGAACAACTCTTAGTAGCTTAAAGCCTTTAAGTGCCATGGTATACTGATTATGTGAATTCTTTAGTATGTAGCGTTATACCTTCACATTTAAATTTCTAACAAAGAAAGAGGTTTTTGTATGATGTGAAGAAATATTGTTGGGATGAGCCATTTTTATTTAAACAATGTACTGATCAATTATTAAGAAAATGAATGCCCCAAGAAGAAGTAGAAGGTATTTTGTACCAGTGTATGCTTCAAATTATAGAGGCCATTTTTGGGGTGATAGAATAGTTGTGAGAGTACTACAATGTGGATTATATTGGCCAACTTTGTTTAAGGATGCTAATATGTATGTCCTACAGTGTGATAGATGTCAAAAGACCGGTAGCATTTCAAGGAAACAAGAGTTGTCCCTATAAGACATATTGGAAGTGGAAATATTTGATGTGTGGTGAATAAATTTCATGGCTCCTTTTGTTTCATCAGTTGGGAATAAGTACATTTTATTGGTAGTGGACTATGTGTCTAAGTGGGTGGAAGTAGTTGCACACCCTACCAATGATGCTAAGGTGGTGCTAAAGTTTCTAAATAAGAATATTTTCATAAGGCATGGAACTTAAAAAGCTATTATAAGTGATGGAGGGTCACATTTTTATAATAAGTACTTTTTAGCACTTTTTAAAAAATATGAAGTTAGGCACAAAGTAGCCATTGCTTATCACTCTTAAACAAGTGGTCAGGCGAGGATCTCAAACTATTAAACCTAACCAAAAGAATTTGGCCATAAGACTAAATGATGCATTATGAGCTTACCATATAACTTTTAAAACACCTATAGAAATGTTACCGTATCATTTGGTTTATGGGAAAACATGTCATTTGCCAATTGAGCTAGAACACAAGGCATATTAGGCAATTAAAGCCTTGAACTTTGATATTCAAGTAACAAGAGAGAAGCGTTGGCTTTAACTTTATGAGTTAGATGAATTATGGCTCCGAGCTTATGAAAACGCCAAACTTTACAAGGAAAAGACTAAGAAATGGCATGATAGGAAGATTGCACAAAGGGCATTTCATCATAGATAGTGGGTATTATTGCTTAATTCTCGGTTGAAATTCTTTTTGAGAAAGCTTAAGTCAAGATGGTCCAGGCCATATCGAGTCACTAAGGTGTTTTCTTAAAAAACTATTGAGATTGCAGATGAAGAGAGTAAGAGGGTATTCAAGGTGAATGGACAGATGATGAAGCATTATTGGAGGGATGATATTGATTGCCAAAAGTCATCCCTTAAATTAACTGAGCTATAAAGATCAAGAAGTAAACCATCAAGTCGATGACGTTAAATTAAGTGTTGCTTGGGAGGCAACCCAATGTATATTTTATTGCATTTCAGTTCATTTTATTTTGATTAACTTGTAGTTGTGTGTTTGATAAGGCATAATTGTATAAACTATTTTATCTTCCCAACTTGATATTTGTTCACGTTATCCCAATAATTTAGCTATTTATACATATTAATGTTGTTTTATAGGTTTAAGTACTATCGGAGTAAAAATACCAAAAACTGGATGCAAATGAAGCTATTTAAGATTAGAATCCGAGAAGGGAGTAAAATGCTCAAAATATGAATAGTACAAGTGAACAGTGAAATTTATATAGTGCATGAACAGTGCAATGCCGGGGCATTCGATTTGAGCGCCGGGGCGCCACTTCTAGAGAGTGAGCGCCGCGGCATTGAACCGAATATCGTGGTACTGAATTCTGGGCACTCTTTAAGGGCATTTTTGTCATCTTTTTGAAACCCTAAACCTATATAAACAGTCATTGTTGAGCCAAGAAAAAAAAGGGGGGGGGGGGGGGGCGCAGTAGAGAGCACGAAAATAAACACTTCATTTGGGTCTTAGAATCAAGAATCAATAATAAGAGGCAAAAATCAAGAAGAATAAGAAGAATTTCTACATTTTGGAGGAAGAACATCACCATTGCATTAGAAAAAATTTCTCATTCTTTTTAATTTCGTATTTGTTGTTGATTCCAGCATGTATAATGATGTTGTTAGATGCTATAAACTTATATTTTCAATTATAAACTAAGTTTTATTGCTAGGATTACAATGTGAACTCAATATGTAGCTTGGATTGATTATTTTCCCTTATTTATCATATTGGTATGGAATTGTTCAATTTGTTCTATGCTTAATGCTTTTAATTACATGACAATGTATTAGATTGATTAGGGAACCTTAATGAACTTGAAAAAGGGAATTTTGTGTTGGCCATGGATAAATTGATGTATGATCATTGTGTAAAAGTATGAGTTCCATATGAGATAGACATATATTCATATGACATATATGACCATTTAGAGAATTTGAACTTAATGAATCTTATTTCAATCTGATTATCATAGACATATAGATAATTGATTGAATGAAATATACTCACTTGACCATCGAAAGAGGCTTGTGAGGATATTAGAGTTCTTGGTTAACATTCATATTAATAGTTCTAAGGGGAGTAGTTGGATTCAAGTGAAGTATTGAGGGATTATTGTAATCCTAGGCATTTGAGTATTTGTGCTATCACATTTATTCTCTTTGCTCAATTCTTGTAATTATTATTATTTTTTGTTTAGTTAGTTTAGATATCAAAACCATTAAATTGCCAATAGCTTGAATAAGAATAGGAGAACATAATTTTAGTACTTAGCAAGTAGTAATAACAATTTCTCATAGGATCGACACTCTACTTATCATATATTACTTGTTGCGATAACGTGCACATGCGTTAATTTGTGTTATAAAAATCACACAATAGTGTTGTTGTGTTATCTTGTGTTTTTTTTGTGAAAGAATATGAATAGGGCATAAAACATTTTAAGTAATGCCCCAATGTTACACTAGAGAATGCCCTAGCTTTAATTCCAAAACAGACCTAGAATTTTGAATCATTTCTACGCTGGGGTGCTCAAAATCAACGCACCTACTTAAAGTCAAAAACTAGTCAAACGCTGTAGCGTCGATTCATAACACCCCAGCATTATCAGCATGCAAAAATGCTTTAGTGTTCAACATTTCAGCACCCTAACATTGTCCACTCAACACACATGCATTCAAATTCAGGGTAATCCAGTGTCAATTTCAGTGTTGATCAGGGGGTATCCAAAAGTTACTAACGCCCTTGTGTTCCTGTTCGAAAAATTATACATACGCAAATTATAACTACAAGTGCACGAGTTATGAGTAAGTAATAAAGTAATAAGTGAGTATCGTTCCCATAAGGATTGTGTCCTAAATTGATGCTAAGTACTATGATATTGGCAATCTAATTTTAGCTAGGCTAATCTAAGTGATAAGTTGAGTTATGGAATAAAAATACTTTAAACTAAATAACTTGGTAAATTAAAGATATGATAGTTCTATGACAATTGGGTTCTAAGGACTTAGTTTCCCTATATTGTTTCTATGATCTTTGTCATTAGTGATCAACAACCAATTTTATGTATTTATTAGTCCAAGATGTATAATTAATCTCATTCCTTCTCTCGAGTGTCGAATGAGACTCTATACATATACAACTAAGTTGATATCCCTATCTAACTTGTTATACATACATGCATCAAGCTTCCATTATGTGACTACCCTAAGTTCATTAGTCTCCCAACTCAACAAACTCAAAGCTATACTTTTTACAACCAACATATGGATTAAACTTTCCCAAGATAATAACCCAAATGTTCAAGTCATCCAATCAATTTCCTAATGCATTTAGAAGCATTAAGCACATAAAAAGTATAAATGAATAACACAAAACAGTCATTAATCACATAACAACATCAACACATATTGTTCAATAGAGTTCCATCAAGGGTTAGGACACATAATTTAGTAACAAAATAATAATCTTGTGATATGGTAAATTCTATAAAAATGGGATCCTTGAGTATTGGTTTCATTCTATTCTCCCTATTTAGCAACTTTGTTCAATTTATTAATCAAATGATTAAGACTAATCTCATTACCTCTCTCGAGCATCAAATGAGATACTATGCATATATATTCAAGTTGATATCACTATTTAACTTTTCCACCTATACTTATATTACACAACCCTTAAATTAATTACCTAAGGGTTATTCTCACAAATTTTCTCAAACACTTGGTGTGCACCACATGCAATCATTAAGAAAATCATGGTGATTTTCTAAGTGTTATTAGCCTCCCAACTCAATAGCAACCTAAGGTGTTTTCCAAATCTGATAAATGGGTCAAGCACTCCCAAGCATCAATCCATAAATCCACAACTACCAATTCATTTTTCAATCAATTGGAAGCATTAAGCATTAAGTATAGAGAAATATAAATGAATTAAACGTAAATATACTAAATCATCCAAACATAATATAAATAAAACTATATCAAGCTTTAGAATTCAAGTTTAATCACACATAAATCTAACCATAACTAAAATTATCAAAAAATCCATAGATACAAACTTGTTAAACAATATTCAAAACTGAAAATTTAAACAAAAGAGAAAATAATAAGAAAAGAAAGAGAGACCCGAATTTGAGGATGTCTCTAAGGTTTCAATCCTTCAAATGTCTTCAATGATGCTCAAGAAATCTTAGAGACATTATTTCTTCTCTTTAAATTTGAGCTCAAGTCTTGTCCGCATTTGTAATTTTCGTGCCTTCTTTTGATAGTGTGAGAAATGGCTAAAGGGTAGTATTTATAGGTTTCAAATTAGGAAAAGAAAATGAGTAGCAAAACAACTGCACCACTTTTTAACGCTTGAGCGCCAACCCTGGGCCCCGACCACCGTAGCGTTGTCACTATTCATAGCACAATAGCTTTTGTCACTGTTCATTACTATTAATTGCACTGTATTATTATTATTATTATTATTATTTGGTTTTTTTTCTTTGAATTTTCATTCCAAATAAATCTATTAATTTGAAACATACAAAATAAAATTAATACACATAAAAGCCATATGTTTTTATTTAAAGTAAGCAATTATTAAATTTAGGGGAGATAGATTATAATGTATAAAATGCGCTGATCAGTTCCCATCCAATGTTCCAGTGTTAAAGGTCAATGCTAAAACATTTATTCATAATGCCCCAGCGTTAAGTAGTAAAACGTAGCCACACTTTAATGTCTCTAAATCAACTTCAATGCCTCAATGTTCCAATAGTTCAACACTTTAGTGTTCATGCAAAAACAATATGAACGCTCTAGTGTCATAAAGAGAACGCACAGCATTGGCATGAAAACCAGCTTAAAACACTAGATTTTCCATTTTTCTTTACTCACCCTCTCTCTAAAACTACTATTCTCTATCAACCAAATATTAACCCACATTAACAACCAGCCAAACCAAATTCAAAAACACAATTGCCACAATCATAACACCATTTTTACTTGATTAAAACAACAAATCATCACCAAAATATTCCAAATTTAAACAACATCCACCCACTCACAACCAAAAAAATTGAGCTAATTTTCACAATAGAGCTTAAGAGAAGCAGAGTACTCTAGGAGTCCCTCTTATGATTCCATTCGATATGTATCTCAAGAAGTGGCGAATCATTTTCACAACATGATTCTTTGCAAGTTCATCATTCCATAGAGAGGATTCATTTTAGATGGGGAAGATTTCCCTAACATTATCTAAAAGATCATAGAGAGACATTAAGGGACACTTTTAGGAGACTCCAAACCTTGGGGTTATGCAAATAGTACGAGAATTTTATACGAAAAACAATGGAAAATCCAAATTACAGAGTGCAAGTTCATATGAGGATGGTGCCTTTTAACTATGGCACAATTAATAAGTTGTTTGATCTACTGATTGATGCACCAGATGATACCCCAACAATATGAGAGACTCATAATATGAGGTGATCATTGAGACTTTATGTGAGCTGACATTGAGTGAAAGACCTCATATGATCTACTTGCTATGGATCTAATGTACGTAGGTGTATGCATGAGCAACAATGTTCATTGTATAAAATATGTATCTCATAAATATTTAAACGCAGTGAAATAAATAAAATAATACAATAAACATAATAAATAATATATTAATTATATTAATATATATGAAGAGTTGAGAAATCATTGAAGTGTGTAACTTGTTACATGTGTAATTTGAGAGTCCACCTAGAGTCCTACTCATTGGCAGTTGTAATCACCAACTTAGTGGGTTTGATAAGCTAGAACAACAACTTCTTTTATCCAGCACCGACTTTAACACTTAAACCTTTTTGAATTTATTTTTTTCTTGATCAACTCTTTAATCAATAAAATAAATTTTGCGTTGTTGTATTTGGTAGCCTTTAGTAAGGATGAGTTTTAGAACAATTTCAACACGTGAAACTATGTCTTCAAGAGATCAAATCTCCCTTTTTCATTTATTTGGCCGGCCACCATATATCAAAAGTAAAACAATGCCTTTTCAAGTGTTTCTTACAACAACAAAATGAAAAACAACAATTGTTTTCCATTTTCTTTCTTCCACACGTTTCTATCTCATCTCTTTCATATATATCTTGCATATATTAAAATAATATATAATATATTTAAATAATCCAAACTTGGCCGCCAAGTTTAGAATAAATAAATATAATAATAAATAATATTATAATATATAAATGCTTGCCAACTGATGATATTTTTTTATTTTAAAATTGAGTGCAAGTATACACTATCGTATGCAAGTGATAAAGGGAAAAAAGAGTCGGATGTAGAACTCACTGGGATAATTTTTACTTTTTTAACCATGTACTAAAATTATGTATTTCTAGTAATTATTCAGAAAAATAAAAATCTAACAATGAATGTAGAAAATATAAAAGCAATGACACAATGTAAAGAGATTTGAAAGATAATAATATAGAAAAAAACTTAGGGTTAATACTATCCCTCAATATGCTTTCTAATGATTAATCATCTAATATTTAATTTCCTTAGTTTTTGTTATTGATCAAGACACTAATGTATTCACAAGCCTCTTCCAAGGTCATGCAAGTATACCTTAATTTACCAATTACGTATATTCCTATAGTATTTGCGATAAATTAAGATTCATTAAGATCAAGTATTATTGATCATACATGCCAATTAGGTATATTCCTATCTTAATTTGAAACTTGCATATGCAATATTGAATGTTACTCTACAATCATGCATTAAATTACCTAAGTCTAAATATAATGATTCCTCTTTTGAGTTTATCAAAATATTACCAACTCATTCACCATATATTGGCCAGATATATTGAAGCATTAAGAACAAGTAATTTGGACAATTAAGCGCACATATTGAGTTCAAGTATTAACTTTAAAAAGAAATTTTAGTTCATGGTTATAAAGAACAATAGCAAAAATAATAAGAAATCACGATACAATCACTAGCAAACCTATATAAATATTGAATTGTTCTTGATTGCACTGCCTAAGAAACTTCTGATGTGGAAGAAAGCCTTGAATCTCTCTTTATGGCTGCTTCAATTAAGCTCCAATTGCTCTCTAAGACTTATGTTGTGTGTTCTTGATGTTCTTGGATCTTCTTGGTTGTTCTTTAAAGGCTGGGGACGAGTGGCCTTTTATATGGATTGGTTTGAGTTTAAAAATTTCAATTCTTGTCGGATTAAGAATTGCACTGTCGTTGGGGCGCTGCTTGAAAAAGGTCTCATCGCTGAAGCGATGAGGTGTTGGCGCTGGTTTGGTGCTGGCGCGATGACGAGCTGGCGTTGGGGTGCTAGACTACGACTTAAACAGGTCGTTTTTTCTATTTTCTTATTTTGATCACTGTTCCAGCACTGGGGCGACATGTCTATATTTTAAAAAGTTTGTATTTTACTCCCTATAAATAATAATAATGCACATAAATAATTATTTATTCTCATAAAATAATAAAATATCAAAATAAAAATATAAAAAAATATATGACAAATATGCCCTTATCACCAACCAAGTATAAATATAATATTATAACATTATAAATTATTATATAATATTATATTATATTATATATTAGCGAGATATTTTGATTATTTAACAATTAAATAATCAAAGTGTGAAACTACCATTTTGTCCTTCATGAATAGTTACCAAGTATACCTCATAATAGGTCCCACCAAATTCCATACTAAGGTAAACTCAACTGAGAGCCCACAATGTGCCACGTGTCATGATATAATTAATAGACAATAATTGTTAACTAATTATTGCATTTAACACTTTAATATGAACACGTGCGCATTCTCGTGATAGTGTTGGATATTACTAGACTGAATAATTCAATCTGGTACGATGCCCTAGTGCACAATGAGTACACTCCATATCGCAGGACTCCTTAAGTCCACGCTTGATTTTTCAGATGGGTCTATTTCATGAGTCCGTGAATACGACCCTACACACACGTTAGAAAAATATAAATTAGCACGTCAACTATTCAAGCTGAGGTCACAACGTATACATATAATTCTTCTGTCATGATATCCTAGATGTGCGGGGATATAGATTATCACCGTCAAATCACTATATGTTTATCCATATCCTATCTCCAGACTTGTATCTCACTGAATAATATGAGTAAACTCCTTTGCCATGTTGTTCAACCCTGGCAAAAACTCTTTCCCAAAATAAATACTTATGGTCACAAGACTTTCTAAGATACAATCTCAAAGCATCTGGATATCTAACTTCCTATGCAAGTTGACGGATCCTATATCTATACACACCAAACTCTATAAGTATCGGACTATACCCAGTGACACCCAGCGATCACACCATGAAAGGTCTCTGATATGCGTGGAACCAAAGTGTGGTGGTTCACTTATAAGCCCACCGTGTCATTCAGGTCAAAAGACCACGTATATTACTCAACTCGAGAGGACCATCCGTTGATGGCTTACATAAGATCTCTATCGGAGGTCCTCGTGAGTCTGTCTCATATCCACTCTTAACTGGATACTCATATGTTAATACAAAGTCCAAGCTCATAGTCAGTTAGGAACAACTATCTATACCCTATAGGTACGACAAATACTGATCTATATAAAGGTATCCACCGATAGACCCGCCCGCATCAGTAAAAATATATCAGGGATAATATTTGAGAACATACTTGTACAATTAACATTTTCTAGCACCTAATTGCAACTCTTGCAACTATGCAGTTACTAGTATATTCCCGGGCCTATGTCTCATTATAAACAATGCTATAATTTTTAGATCTTCGTTGAGTATTATAACCATCTAACACTTAGCTGTGCTAACTCTTAGAATTTTTATCTCTCAGCATGGCCAACTCTGGGCACTGATCTAACTCTTTTAGATCAGATCTGAACTCCTTCAGATTATATAATATCTGTAATAGGCATTAGCGATTTAATAATAATGTACACTTATATAAATAATAAGTATATGTACATTCAGGGATGGCATGTAAGTACCAACCCTAGCACTACTATTTCATTTCAGATCGAGCGCCCTAACCAAGGACTCTAAGGCTTGGTATATGTTCCTCTCCTCATATATTATATCAGTGATGCACACTAATAATGTCACCAAGTCAAGGTCGATGCTGCTGTATGCTATAATGATTAAGAGGCCAATCAATATTGGACTCATCTTATAGGGAGAGATTTTATCTTGTTTGAGGCTTGTTAAGAAAATTTTATGCTTACCATCCCTGATTATTGCATTATGCACCAAAGCTGGAGTTTGCTGGGATGCGCATGAGAGCCTGATCCCTCTACTTAAGCATGTCAATTTCAGTATCATCTAGAAGCTGTAGACCGTGGAAAGCCAAAGGCAGCCACCATATTAGGAAGCTCAATGACAACCACTGGTACGAACTGATCTAGTAATACCTTCATCTTTCGTAGTAGCAGGCCCATCCAGAAACATGTCGCTGGCAATTAGGCTGACTCGTATAGAGGCCTAGACTGAGTAGCATATAAGGAAATTATCATCGTTCACAGTCATCTAGTGGATGCAGATGTGTGCAGCTTACTGTGATATAGACATCAGTTATATCTTTCACGCCCTAGATCCAAAAAAATCTAACACGTAACATGACTTACATGCATATAATGATGTGCACTCATAATTAATATTACATAACAATTTTAAACTTAATTTTGATATAAGATTCCTTAGTAAGTTGCTAGTAAGTTCATCATAAAAATTAAACCATGAACATACTTAATGGAATATACATCAAATATAATCATACTTAAAGTAATGATACATAAGTACTTATCCATAAGGGATAGATCAAATCTCTCAAGCTATTAAACATTTGGCAACTTAGGGAACCCAAGGGACAGTAGAAGTCTTTCCAAATTTGCTAAGCATACATGTACCTTATTTACTTGAAATCACCATAAACTATAATGAGTATAAAACTCTGTAAGCATACTAGTTTTTCATATACCAAAATACATATATATATACACAATGCATTAGCATGATATGATGAATCATAATAGAAAATCTTATCAAAATCACAAGTCAAGTAAGTGCTTACACATTCTTTCAAAACATATAATAGGAATACTATCACCAACTACTACTTAGTAGGACTTTCATGTCACATATCATATAGTGAGCCAAATTTTACCCATCGATGACATACTGTATAAGAAGAATAACATAAGTGAGATTTAAATTACACATATATAACACTCATGCCTGAAGGTATGAGTCGAACCCTCACCATGATCATGGTGAGTTCTCTTACATACACCAATACGCCACCACACGAATGTGATGATTTACTCTTCCTTTAGGTACCCATAGGATCCTCCCTACATGTGAAACACATAACACATACTAATTTAGAAGGAAAGGCCACACATAAAGGCTCTACAAATCACATAAGGTGCCTACTAAGTAAATAGTGAGTTCAAGCATTCTTAAAACACAAAATGTATCTCATGAACATTTTCCACTTCAAAAGCTTTCTTTGTTAAACACATTTTATATTTTGAAAGCTCACTTTCCAAAACACATATATGTTATGTATGTTCATGCTCACATTCATTAATACATGTCTTTCACATTTCATATCAAAATATACTTTGACATAACATAAACATATTACAAGGCACATTCATAAATTGATGCATAAACAATTACTATGTTTATTATGATTTCAATGAAAGCCTAGTATACTTACCTCTCAACACTTTCGAGTATAGGTTTAATTCTTCTTAACTTATCAATGGAGATTAATTCTTTCATAAGTCTCACCATTAATACAAAATACTTTAAATATCTCATAAACTTACACAAATTACACTTATCACATTAAATCGATATAATGACTGGGTTTCTAAAAACCTATCATTCTGACCATTTATACTTAACAAAAAATTTTTATACATCAAATGATGTCTAATTACTCAAAAATTAGAATATGTCATTCTTGACTTATATATACTTCTCATATATGAATATTATATCATAATTCCTACACAATCTAATTCATAAACACCATCAAATCTAAACTATTATCCTGATGGGAACAAGATATTTACTACACAACATTCACTCTCCTAATTTTATAAAATCGTACACTAACTCAAAAATTATAAAAATACTACAGAATTACTCTTGAGACATAACTAAATCCATGATAAATTTTGTACTTCAAAATTCATGCTAAAAAGTATTTTAGAACTATTTTATTCTATAACTTTAAAAATTTATTGATCAAACAGTACAGTGAGCTAATACATTTTAAAAAATAATAACCATTTTATCACAATGATTTAAATGCTTAATTTTGAATATGTCATATTAGACATATAAAATTATCATATTCCAAAAATTAATAATTTTTTAAGATCATTTAGTAGATTAAAATTTGTTCATCACTTGAGCATACTGTTAACACAAAATTTTCAGAATCTGAAGGTCACTTTTATAAATTCACTAAAAATTTAATTTGTAGAATTTTTAATCGATAAGTCTCAAATGATTATAAACATGTATAGTTTCATATTATCAACAACTAAAACTAGAATCAAAATACAAGTCTAGTTTCATAAAATTCTCGGATTAAGATATTATCAAGTAAAAATTATGTAAATTCATCATGATTCATCAAGTTTTCTATTTAATCATCATCAATTCTCAATATATCTTACAATATCTACATCAAATCCCCAATTTTACATATTTTCAGAAATTAAAACTTAAATAAATTAACTTAATTAACACCAATAAATTGAGAAAGAGTTATGATATACCTTTTAAACCTTGAAATTCTAATTTCTTCTTCCTCTTCTCTTCCTCTACCCTTTCTTTCTTTCTTTTCTCTCTCTAAAAGGGGTGGCTCGACCAAAAATGAGTGAAATAGGATTTAAAATGCATATTTTTATACTAAGAGGCTAATTTTTAGTATTTATAAATTAACCCCCAAAACTTTCAAAGTATTATAATTTGGTCCTTAAAATAGATTTAAAGTCTTACAAATAAACCCAATACTAATAATAGAACCCTAATCCATTCAAAAAACAAAATACTAATAACAATATATAAATCAAGTATCACCTACGTACAAATAAAATATGAATATTATATATACATAAATATTTATTCTTACCGGTTATAGATAAGCAATTATTACAATATCATTCCACAACAGTCACCACCAGTAGCATTAGCCTCGCCAATACCTGATGATGAGAAGACAACGTAACGCAATAACTTAAACATCATCATTTAAGAGCTATATGACCTTATAGAGATCTGTAGGCATTTAGGGAAGTATTAGTTTTCTTTTGCTTCTGCCTTGGGGACCATGTCTAGTTTAAGTTAGGGAGAAACAAATATTTTGCAACTATCATATTTTATGTTCATTTTTATGTGCTGTCTTTTATTTATTGTCCTTTACTTTTATGTCATGTATTTTATTCTTGTCTTGTACTTATGGTGTGTTTTGTGTGTGTTATTTTTATGTCTTTTATAGTTTTGTTTTTTTTAAAAAAGCATGACTAATATAAGTATCTTTCATTTATAAATCTTGTGTGATATTGCCATTCTTTGTTTTGTTGAGTTATAGTGATGAACACTTGTCTATGATTAGAAATGTATTGAAGCACTTAATCTTTAACTTTCTAGGAAATGATTTATACTTGAAATGATCCATGCATCAACCACTAACGAAATTCAACCTTATGTGTGATCACCCATCTATGAGCACTTATATAAGCTTATGTTAGTTGAATTCTCACCTAGAAAAGCCATGCTTAAGTAGTATAGTATAGTCTCGATGATAGAGCATACTAAAACTAGTTTGATTACAACTTGAGGTAAAGTTCCAGGAAACAAGTGAGTGGGGAAAAGAAATTAGACCCTTTTTTGGACCATTTGAACCTTTTTAGCTTACCTGAGTATCCATTGACCCTTAGTCTCCCTATTTGAGTCTAAATTACCCCTTTTTATTGAATAACTACATTACAAGCTTAAACCATGAGTTAAATACCCCAAATTGCCGTTAACATCATGAACATAGAGCTCATTGAAAAATGTTGGGATTGGGATTATGATGAGTAGGGTGGTGAAAAAGTGGAAAATTTTCAATGGGTATAAACTCTAAGTTTGGGGGAGTGATGCTAGTTGCTTTAATTATTTGAAAAAAAAAGTTTAAATAACTCTTGGCTAAATATACAAAAGTAGTTTTTGATTTAAATGTGAAAAAATAAATTCAAAAGTAAGGTTAGTGAGTTCAAATATTAGGGCTTAGTGTTCATGGTGTGATTTATACCCAATTCTCATCTAAATATCCCACCTTAACCTTAACCCTATGTTATAAGCCGATAAAAGTCCTAATTGATCCATATTTATGAGTTTTGCTATATTAGTTTAGAGTTGTGTGAAAAATTAGCTATCATAGTGCTTTGTAACTAAAAAGATGTCGAGATAACATTTTTATGTGCAAACTTGAGTTCTTAAGCCAATCTAGGTTAAATTCAATTGGCATTTGCTCTTTTCACACACAGACATAGGTGATTAATTATAAAGGAGAAGGAAAATGTTAAAACTTGGTGTTTGTGGATCATTAAAGTCATTTATCATTTCTGAACAATTTGAAGTTAAGTGCGACAATAACTAAGATAATCAATAGGCCATCAACATAATCCTACCATATTTATGTTTTTTTTTTTTAGGTTTATTTTTTATTTGCTTTAATTTCTTTTATTTTATTCCGAGTCAATCAATTCCTTGGTTGTGTTATTTTCTCTCTTATTGTTGGAGGAAGAGCAATTTTTTAGTTTGGGGGAGTTTGATGATGATGAAATTAACATATATTGTAGCCCTGTTTTAACTTAGATTTTTGCTGTTTTTAAGTAATTGCATGCTATTTATGCACTAATGTGTTAAATTTACAAGATAAACAATGGAATGGATGAATTGAAGGGAAAAGCAACAACAATGAAGATAAAGAGTGAAAATACAGAGAAATGAGTGCAGAGAAAAGATGAACGCCCCAATGTTCTACAATCCAAAATGGCAGCGTTCAACATTTGGATGAATGCCTCAGCTTTAATTCATTAACGTTTCTGTATTTTTTAGAAAATTAGACGTGGCGTAAGGGCAGTATTCTAAGTTGTGTAATTTTTTAAGACAACCTAAAGTAACCAATGCTTCAGTGCTAGTTGAGCATTGCAGCCGTGTTAAAATACCCTGACATTGGACAACCAAGATGCCCCAGCATTCGTACAGTACAGTTGGGAATGCTGAAACATTCTGATTTTAACATTTCAGTGTTAGCAGTACTATATAAAGTAACTCTTTTGGAATTTTGTGATAGGATGTTTCAACTTTGGCTTGGCACCAAAGTAACTCATTCCAGACTAAAAATCCACCATTTTTACTATCAACAAACACCATTGATCACTTGGTTTCAACTTTAGAAGGATTTAACATGATCAAGAAAGATTGGCAACTTCAAGAGTAACATTGAAACCAATACCAAAGTGGCTTTTATGGTTTTCACTTACTGCACTTTTAGGATTGATCTTGGTTATTTTATGTTTTCTCTTGTATTTTGTTATCTAAACTTAGTTTTGTTGAAATAATTTCATTTAACTAGGTTTGTGGCAGTGAGCCCAATCATGTATTTGTAGATATTTACAACTTTGAATGAAATGAACTTGATTAATATTTGATTTATTGGTGTTTAATGCTTATATTTAATCTGGCCAATTAATGTATGATTATTGGATTCATTGAGATAAACTTAAAAAATGCATCTATTTGAAAAGTCTAGATCAAATCGATGTATGATTATAGAGTAGTATCTACAAGTTTTTGGTTGAGATAGGAATATACTTAATCAGAATGCTTAGTTAAATCGATTTGGACTTCATGAATTCCATTTTAATCTTAGTATCATAGGAAAATAGGTATTAGATTGAGGAGAATATTAGCGCTTGACCATCGGAAGAGACTTACGATCAATCTAGTGTTGAGACCAATAATAAACCAAGGGATTGGCATTCAGAGTACACCTTAAACAAACACAAGTTGGGGGATAGCTACACTCTTAGGTACTCCTTATCATTGATAGTGTAGGGTGTTTTAAATTGCTTGTTTACATAAATAATTTAGAATTAATTTTAGTTCCTATTGCATTGAATTATCCGAATAAAGATAAAAAAAAATCAATTTTAATAATTGACTTAGAACTAAGCACCTAGCCCTCGGGGGATTAACACCCCTCATCTCTATAACTTATTAAGGGATAACTTGCACTTGCACGTGAATACATTGCATATCGCATACACATCACACCACCACAAGTAGCAAAAAAAAACAGAAATGGATTCTTCTTGAAATGGTGAGGTTAATGATGGGTTATTCAACTCTACCTATCACTTCTAAGGTTATCTTACAACATTTATATATCTTATTAACTT
Source organism: Ailanthus altissimus (assembly GCA_946807835.1). Lineage (NCBI taxonomy): Eukaryota > Viridiplantae > Streptophyta > Magnoliopsida > Sapindales > Simaroubaceae > Ailanthus > Ailanthus altissimus. The sequence continues at coordinate 2,790,200 of OX327712.1, forward strand.
GGTTCTATCTAAGTTAGTTCCTAAAACGCCTTTAGAAATGTGTATGGGTCATAAACTGTAGGGGATCAACTGTGTACAGCTGTATGCATATGCTAGTATGTTTATTGCAAAATACGCATCTAATACATATTTTAACGCAATGGAAATATAAAATATACAATTAACACACTTATCATATATTAATCAAATTAATATATAAATGATAAAATTGAGAAATTACCAATACGTGTAACATTTTACACGTTTTGTTCTGGAGTCCGCCTAGAGTTATACTCATTGTCAGTTTTAGTTATCAACGTAGTGGGCTTGATAATCTAGAATAACAGCTCCTGAATCCAACGTAGGATTAACTCTTAATCCCAAATGGCCGGTTCAACCTTTTGCTATTTCTTTCTTACAATGCTTATAAGAAGAAAATAGAAATGGAGGCAACACTTGCTTTTGTTCTTTTGAGAAAAATGAAACGGAAAAGAGCAAAGCAAAGAATAACACTTATCTTTTCTTTTTGTTTCAATTTCTCATTATTTCCGTTTCAATTTCACACATATATATCTCTTTGCATTAAAAAATTATTATCACAATATAATATGTCATGCATTATATATATTATATTATTATTAATAAAATAATATATTTTATTAGAGATATTTGATTATTTAATATTTAAATAATTAAAGTGTGAAATAACCATTTTACCCCTCATAAATAGTTACCAAGTATACCCTTTAGCGAGTCCCACCAAATCTCACACTTGGGTAAACTCAACCGAGGATTTACAATACGTCACGTGTCACTTTACAATTAGTGAATAATAGTTATTGACTAATTATTGTATTTAATACTTAAATACACATGCACGTATTTTCGTGATTACGTTGTATATTACTAGATTAAATAATTTAATTCAGTACTCTGCCCCAGTGCACAACTAGTATACTCCATATCGCGAGACTCCTTAGGTCCATGCCCAATTCGTCAAATGGAACTATTCTATAATTTCGTTAGTATACCCCACGCACATGTCACGAATATTACAAATCAACGCGTTGAACCATACAAGTTGAGGTTACAACGCATACGTATAGTCCTTCCACCATATATATCTTGGATGTACGGGGATATAGATCCATATCGTCAAATCCCCATATGCTCATCCATAAACCTATCTCCAGAATGGTATCTCAATTGTACAATAAGAACAAACTCTTTGCCATATTATTTAACCCCATGGAAACATATTTCCAGGTTATTTGCTTACGGTCATAAGACTTTCCTGATATACTATCTTGGAGCATCTAGATATATCACTCCCTATGAGAGCTGATAGACCTCATATCTTGCTTACGGCCATAAGACTTTCCTGATATACTATCTTGGAGCATCTAGATATATCACTCCCTATGAGAGCTGATGGACCCCATATCTACACGCAGAGGACTTCATGAGCATCGGACCATACCCAGCGACACCCAGTGGTCAGACCATAAAAGGTCTCTGACATGCATGGAATTAAAGCATGGTGGATCACCCACAAGCCCACCATGGTGCTCAGGTCAGAGGACTACGTATACTACTCAACTCGAGAAGACCTTTCATTGACGGCAACATAGGATATCTATTGGGGTCCTAATGAGTCTGTTCAGTACTTAGTCCTAATCGAATACCTATATGCCTATACAATCTCTAAGATCCTGGTCAGTTAGGAACAACCAACTGTACCCTACAGATATCGACATACGCTGATCTATGTAAATTTATAGGATTTACTAACAGACATGCGTTAGTAGAAATAGAACAGAAACTATGTATTTGAGAACATGCTTGCATAATGATATATCTTAGCAACCTATTGCAAATCTTGCAACTATATCATTATTAGCATATTCTGAGGTCTTTGTCCCGTTACAAACAATGTTCCAACTCTTAGAATATTTACTATTTCTTAGCACCAGTCTTAAATCCTTTAAACTGTATCCGAACTCTTTCAGATAATACAGAGTCTGAGCGTAACAAGCATTAAACTATATAATTAAAAGGTAATTAGCGATATAACAAAATATACTCTATATGGATATCAAATATTCATACAAAACTAGGATGGCATGTAGGCACAACCCTAACATAAACTTAGTTTGAATTATGTACACATATGAGGTTGTTTGACACGAGTGCTAAAAGAGAAAGATGGATAAGTTAAGAACTTTAAGTTAATAGTTTGTCTATTTATTAGCTATCTTAAAATAACAAGAGGGAATATTTCTATGATCCTCAAGATGGGAAAATATTTGTGAGCACCAATGTAATCTTCTTTGAGGAAGATTATATGAAAACTTCAAGTCTAGAGGTAAAATAGTTCTTAATGAGTTATCTAAGAACTCTAGTTTTGTGCCTAAGAGAGTGAATGAGTTAGTTTCTAATCCATATCATAATAACCAACCAGAACCAATTACAGAGCAACAACCATTAGTACTTTGTCATAGTGGAAGCACTATTGGATGTTCAACTAAGTGTACGTTAATTGGAGAGTCTTTTCAAGCAATCTCTAATAAACATGAACTAGATCTCACTAGGTATGATAAGTCTACAAGAGAAAGATAGGGTGGATGGGAAGGTAGATGCCTTCAAAAGTTAGGCTTGTTATAAAAGGGTATACTCAGAAATAAGGCATCGATTGTAAGGAGACCTTTTCGTCAATAGTCATGCTTAAGTCTATCAGAATTATCTATTAATTGTAGTTAATTTTGATTATGAGATTTGAAAAATGGATGTCAAGACCGTCTTCCTTATTGGTAATCTTAAAGAAAGTATTTTTATGATACAATCAAATAATTTTGTAGCTACAGGCTAAAAGCACATGATTTGTAAACTATATAAATCTATTTATGGGTTAAAACAAATATCTAGATCTTGGAACATCAGATTTAATCAAGCAATCAAAGCATTTGATTTTGATCAAAATCCTAATAAACCTTGTGTTTTCAAGAAAATAGATGGACAGTTGGTAAATTTTATAGTATATAGATGATATATACTACTTATTGAGAATGATGTAGAGACATTATTATTAGTTAAAATTCAGTTATCTGACTAATTTTATATAAATATTCTAAGTGAAGCCAATAACATCCTTGGGATCAAAGTATTAAGGGATCATAAGAAAGGAATGTTAGGCTTATCTTAAGCTAAGTACATTAACAAAATTCTGGTCAAGTTTGTTATACATGATTCCAGAAAAGGATTGCTTCTTTTTAGACATGAGATTGATTTATCCAAGCATTAGTGTCGAATTACTTCCTTTTAGACATGACATTGATCTATCTAAGTATTAATGTCTTAAGACACTTGAAAAGATAGATCACATAAGTGGAAATCCTTATACATCAGTTGTAAGAAGTCTCATGTATACATGATGTGTACTAGACTAGATATTTTTTATTCAATTGGAATGGTCAGCGAATATTAGTCAAATCTAGGACTATAACATTGGACTTGAGTAAAGCATATATTCAGGTACCTCTTGATAACAAAACATTATATACTTGTGTATTCTAGTAAGAATCTTGTACCTATTGGGTATACAGATTCAGATTTTTAAGTAGATAAGGATACTCAAACAATAACCTTATGATACGTATTTACCTTAGATAAAGGGGTTATAAATTAAAGGAGTGCAAAATAATCATATATTGTAAATTTTACCATAAAAGCTGAATATATAGCTACATATAAAGCTACAAAAAAGGCTATATCGCTCTAAAAGTTCTTTATGGAGCTTGAGGTGGTGTCTAGTGCTAAAATGCCTATTGTTATTCATTGTGATAATAGCAGAGCTATAGTACAATATAAAGAATTAAAATACCATAAGAAAAGAAAATACATTGAGATAAAATATCATTTAGTAAAGGCGTTTATGTAAAAAAGTAAGGTCACAGTATCCAAGATTGCATTAACAGATAGTTTAGTGGATCTATTCACCTAGTCATTGCAAACAAAATTTTTTGAAACTTATATGAATGAAATGGGGGTTTGATAGATGCTCGATATGCTTTAGAGCAAGTGAGAGATTATTAGACATTTTGTATTATTTTGCGCCTTTAAAGCATGTATAATAATATTTTCTAATTAAGAAAATTTTATTGATACATATTTATTGAGCATACATTAATGAGCATATATTTATAAAGTATGTGATCTATGTATTAGGTATACGATGCTAATACATAAGGTATAGATCATAGGTTCTTTATAAATTAAAACTTGTTCACAACCATTAATAAAAAAAATGCATTTCATTATGCAAGTATGTAGTTTTTCTACTTTTTATAGTGGATGATTGATCTTGATCATCGAAGTAGAGATTTCGAGTAGAAAAACTAGTGTATATAATACACTGAATAAGATTACTATTAATTATGAACTAGTTAATTGAATGTCGTTGATCTTAATTTACAAAAGCTTTAATAAGCTTGACAAACCTTAATTCGGAGTAAGTAATGAACTTATATTCATGTATTGTATCTTTTAAGTTATTACAAAGCGAGATTCATATAATGGTCAAAATGTCGATAGCTAGAAATATAATTTTATGAGTTGTAGGAACATATACTTGCAAGATGAAATCTACTTAATGATATTCATCTAAGTTATTTGTAGTACTTAGTCATGTAAATCTATAGTCGTTGTTTATGTTTATTGAATAATAATAGTTATTTATAAATTTATTTACAAATATAAATATATATTTGTAAATAAATTTAAAAATGATCATTATAGCATTCAGCGACTTAGGGTAAATAGATAATTAAAGAGGTAAGATATTTTTTCATGACCTAACTTTAATTATAGATATCGATTAGGGGGTCAATTAAGTAGTTATTATTTGTCTAAAGTCAAGACTAATTTAACTACAAGGGTTTTAATTAAAATAGGTTTTTATTTAACATGAGTTACTAAAGTGCAACTTTGGCGTTTAGTGGAATTGTACGAGGTTAACTTAAAAAAATTAGGGGGCCATGAGATGACCTGGATTGAGCCTTTTAAGTTAGAGTTAGGAAGTCTATAGGTCTGACAGTCTCTTTACTAGCTTAAATTTAAATCAAATTCTAAATCCTAAATCCTAATCAAACTCCAAGTCCCTAAAGAAAATGCCTATAGATAGGAGAGGTAAGGAGTAGTAAAATAAGAATAACAAAAATAATAATTATTTTACGTATTTTAACGTGGAAAAAAAAGAATTAAGTTACTCATCTCCTCTGTCTATAACATAGCCTTGGGTATGTGTGAGTTTGAAGATTAAAGGAGATCCATGTGCTTTTATACATGAGTTTGAAGATTAAAGATGGTAGAAAAGATTGCAATTATTAACTTCAATGTTTGTCAAATTAAGAATTGAGGTAATTCTCTAACTCTATATATGTAATTATGAACAAAAATATTTAACTTATACATAAATTATTTTATTAAATTAAAATAGTTTTTATCTGACAGCATCAAGATGTCAAATTTTACAAAACTTGAATTTGTCATTATGAATATTTCTAGCGAAAACTGTTTGTCTTTGATCTTGAAGGTTAAATCCACCTAGATGTTATTGGGTCTTGCAATACAATTAAACCTAAAAATAATGCATCCTCACAGGCTCGCACAAAGGCTATGATTTTTCTTCTTCGTCATCTCCATTAAGTATTAAAAAGTGGATATCTCACTGTAAAGGACCCATTATTCCCTTGTAATAGTTTCAATGAGAGACTCAACTACCTAAAATCGAGAATACTATCATATACTTATAATGAATGAATATACCTATAGTTATAAGACTTTAAAATACTTAGTGAATACAACTCCACAATATTTAGAATTGCTTCAAAACTAACATTTTGCAAAGAAAAGTTCATTATTGAAGACATGTTTGAGAAAACATTCTCAACATTTCACACGTCAAATATGATTTATAGCTACAATATCAAGTGCATAAATATAAAGAATAATCTAGTTTAATTGTATGTCTTCTTGTTATAAAAAAGAATAATAAAATTTTATGAAAAAATCATCAATCGCGCCTGATTGATGATAAGCGCTTCTTATATATAATGTTATACTCCTCTAATTTGATAATTACTTATTTTGAATGTGAATATGTGACTTTTTATGTTTATTAATGTCATTTTGTTGATTTCAAATTAATGAAGCTATTTAGAATGAAAATTCAAAAAACAACAAGGCAAAAAAAAAAAAAAATTGCTATAGTACCAGTAAACAATAACCTGCAACATTGCCAAGAAACAATGTCTATGCTATAATGCTCTGTACTTGGGCGCCAAAAAATGGCGTGCAGGCACTAAATCGGGATGTCTTTGGTAGAAAGTTTGGCACCTAAGCACCAAATTTTGATGCCTAAGAACCGCCAACACCTAACATCAATTTTGAATTTTGTGCCCTAAATTTAAAGTCCATTTTTGAAGCCTATAAAAGGAAGATTAAAAGCCTCATTTATCATCAAGGAGAAAACACAAAAATTAAGAAGAAAAATAAAGAGTTTTTAGTAAGAGAAAACATTTACACCTTGGAATCTTAAAGACCCATGAAAATTGAAGTCCCCAAGAGCTTTTTCAACTAGTTTTTCTTTCTCTGATTGTCTCATTTAATTTAATTTAATTTAAAGTTTATATTTGTAAATTGAGTTGTTTTGAACATTATTACTTTTATGAATCTTTGAATTATTATAGTTGTGTATTTGACTATAAAGAGCTAAATTTCATATTTTAGGGCTTGATGTAGCTCTATTAAGTACTATGTTTTGATATGTTTAGTTGATTAATAATTATATCTTGTGTTAATCATTTATACATTTTATGAGTTTAATGCTTCTAATTGGATTGGAAAATTGATTATATGATTTAGACTTGTGGGTTAGGTGCTTGAAAAAGTTTAACCCATGTATTAGAATTAAAAAGCATAACCTTTAATTTTATTGAGTTGGAAGACTAATAGAATTAAGGTAATCAGTTAAGGATAGCTCAATGTATGTATAGGTAACAAGTTAGATAAAGATATCAACTTAATTGTGTATACATAGGATCTTATTTGATGTTCGAAAGAGGTAATAAAATTAGTTTTAAACCCTTAATTAATAAAACCACAAGAATAGTTGTTAATCACTAAACATAAAAAACATGGGAAAGATAAATTGAAATTAAAACTCTAAGACCTTTTTATCATAGAAATCTCATCTCTTTGAATTATTTAATTGTTAGTTTTAGTATCTTTAATTTTATCAACCAACATAATGTTTAAATTAACCTAAACGAAGTTAGGTTGTTAACACTATAGTAATTAACATTAATTTAGAGCATTAATTCTCATGATAACGATATTTATTCATCACTTATTACTTATTCAAAATTTGTGCACTTGCAATTTTTTTCTCACGTGTTTAATTTAGCGAACAACTAACACTGTACCATTCCTTGAACGAATGTTGCCTCGTATAATCGTGGTGATAATTGCTTGAACGGTCATGTCACGACAATTGTCAAACCAATTATCGATGTCATGGTGATCGCAACAAAAATAAATCAAAACATTTGAAATGAAACTAAAATGAAATAATTGAATTTAAACAATTAATTATTTGTCAAAGAGATATGTCTAGTTGATAGTGCAACTACTGATACGAGTTTTGTGATCATAAATAATTCTCAAATTTAACTTTAATGAAGCTAAAGTAAACATAAAATTAGCTCTTGCAACCTAATTATTGGTTATACTAATATATGTTATTTATTTGATCGCTACAAAACTCGTTCATAGGGGAGGTATATCTTGACTTATAATAGCACAAAAATTATTGAAGATCTACAAGTATTGTTGCCACATTCTCCAACCATTTTAAAATTTTTACATTATATGAAGCACGTAAAGAATGTGTTATACGGTTACTGTTGATAATTCATCATATTCAAAACATATGTAAATTATCTTCCACTACAGATATCCTAATAATTATATAAAAAGAAGATATTGTTTACATTACTCAAATTAGAGAATGATACATTAAAGAAGATGAAACTAAATATATGTCAATAAAGGTATTTTATACTTGTAAGTTTTAAGAAGACAAAAAAAAAAAATTTAATGCCAAATAGTTAGCTCTATTTGATAATTTTTCAAATTTATTTACTAAAGTTTTACCCACGGTCACCCTTAAAAGGTTGACACAAATTATTTTGAAGGGGCTTTAATCACAAGAAACATAATTCTCGGAGAAAAAATTTTTATAACTTTATAAGACCCATGCATTGTACTTTTTTTAAAATTAGATTTTGTCCATTGAATTCTATCAATAAAAATTAAATTTAACGAGGCAATTGCTAGTCCAACACCAATTTATGGTTCATTAATAATTGTATTTTTTTTTAAAAAAAAATTTATCCCATTACATTTTTCTTAAATAAAAGTTAAATACAATTACTTTAAAGTGATGAATATTCTAGAGGAACTGTTATGATTAATAGATGTCCACCATAAATTTGGTCGGAGTGATATGAAAATTAAATCTATCATTTTACTTTGTATTAACACAAACTTATTCCCGATTAACCAATTTTACTTTCTCTTATATCACTTTAAATGCAATTTGGAAGACAAAGGCAAGATTTACTATCTTGCCAAGAATAACCTATTCTTGTCTTCAAAATCCATGCAAGTGTTGTAAGCTTGCTATTTGGATATCAATGTGGCTATAAGAATTAAACGTACAATGGTCCTCAGATTATTATAAATTAGACCTCTTTGTACCCAAAAAGACAATATGCAATGAAATATAAGATTTTCACTCCAAACTTCTCACAAGTCCTTTTACTTTGTTGTATTTTCAATTTTACTTTAAATTTTCATCACATTTGATGTTTTCTCTCTCAAATGAAAAAATGGTTGCAATGACCCCACAGGTCGAGGGACAAAATGGGTTGATATGTATGCCACATGCAAAAAAAACAAAAAAAAAACATTTAATTTAATTTGATTAACCTAATTTTAGCTTTTAGTTTAAGTATCATTTTTAATATTATTTAACTTTTCAATTATATTTTAGAAAAATAATACTTATTTATTCTACTTATAATAGTTGAATTCATAATTTAAAGTTAGCTTTAATTTTAATTACATTTTGAATTTTTTTTTAAGATTAACTATATTAATAATTATCAATTACATTAAAAGTTAATCAACATGAAATTATTAAAGAAAATGATCATATCTATTATAAATAATATTGTTGGGGAGAAAATTAAGAGACATTCAACTCACTCACGAAAGCCTAATTAGGTCCTTAGGCCCAACTTTTCTAAATAGTAGTCTAGTCCAAAACAGACTAACTCAACAAACTGAGCATGGGTCTGGATTCATAGATCTCCATAACTTAATTTAGAAAAGTCATCTAGTAGGACTCGTATAAAGACATATATCATTACTCAGTATTGTTGTTAAAGAACATGTCATTGTGGCCAAATTACTTGCCACCTCATTATCAGACCTATCAACAAATGCACATGTTAGCAGAGTGCATGCCTCTACCACGTCATCCTCCTCTTTCTCCTACTGAGCCAATGAGCTCCAACTAGGCATGAAAGCACAAATTTAAGAATTCAACCAAGAGGATTGCCAACTAAGCTGATCTGATTTCTCCTCCTAATTGGGGCTACTCACTCATTGTAGTCACCATCAGGTCCTATGAATGGTCTAGCTAGATGACATATCATTTGATGATTAGACTTAGGGATAAGGTCCAAGGGAAAAATCTTCAAAGAGCCAATGGTAAGTCCTTACGTCAGTATATGCCAAATCCTTATCCCTTGCTGACATAAGGATTAAAATTATTTAGAGTTGTTGGGATGATCTAGCACTGAATCCACAAAACTATGAAGATAGAGCCTAAAACTCACTCAATGCTCCTAGTTCACCTAATAAAGCTGGCCATTCTAAAATACACACAATCAAGAAGATATCTAGTACTTCGAATGTTAGAAGGGCACAATTACTCACATGCTCCCATCTGAATCAATTTTATAAATTACCCATCGTGAAAAGGATGGTTCTCCAATTAAGTATTGCCACATGTCACATTTAATGAGTAATCTCTAGGCCAGCTGCATCCATGCTCGAGGCTTATCTCCAATTTTGAATAAAGGTAAAAGAAAAAAAAAACGATTCAAACTAAGCAACAACTCTTTATTAAGAGAAAAATGCCTATGCCTTTTCTCTACTCTTGCTCTAGGGAGTAAACCCTAGAAGATTCACCACTAAGTCATAACCTAACTTGATCATTGAAGGGTCGTCGTCAACCACCCTGTTGGCGCCTGCTATTGACCTCATGTTTATTATGTTCCTCTAATCCTTTAAAAATAGCTCGAAACTAGTCCTTAGCTTAATCTTCACTTAGTCTCGATCTCAACACCATCAAATCGGAGGTCCAAACCCAACCATTAACACCACAGGCCTATCAAATGTTTTTCTACGCTCCCTATCCCACTTAGGGCAAGCCATGGCCGAAAATCATTCTTAAATAAATATGCGATAATAAATAAATTATTTTCAATTTTTTTTCAAAAAAATATATTGTAAAAGAAAAATTGTTGAAATATATATATATATAGCAACACTTGTATAAATAATTATTCAAAAACAACTTTTATTAGAAGGTATAACTAACTAGTATATAGTTAAAATTTGATAAATCCAATATAAAAAGTATAAATAAATATGTTGTAATTACAAATTTATTCCAAATTTTTCTCAAAAAATATAAATGCTTTAAATAAAAATATATAAAATTTATACAACTATAAAAAAAATTTCTATCAAACATTTTTTCATTGTTTTCATATTCCCAAACAAACTGTCAAACTCGTTTTCAATATTTGTATTTTTATATTACAATTATAAATAAGCTATAGATGCGTTTTCTTATCCAAAAATATCAAATCAAAAATACTAAATTTTCGTTTATAAAACAAATTTAAAAAACACTATTTGAAATTCCATATCAAACGTGCCTTTATTATTATTATTAATATTTTGGCAACGGCTCATGCCCTTTGAACTTATCATAATTTCTTAGAAAATGCATTTTGTTTTTCAAAAATGAAAAAAGAAAAAAGAGAATTTCATTCGATCAAATAAAATTAGTATGAGAACTATCCTAAATAACAAAAACACTCAACCAGAAATTCATGAAACAAAATTATTTAGAAGTAGATCTACTTTCACATTATTCGTGCAACAAATCAGTTAAATTTTATCATATATATTACTTATTTTAAAATTTCATTAGACAAATTGATAATTGTAATTAATAAAAATACACGGTCTTAAATAATTTATGAATTATACTTTCTCCATTTTCAAAAAGAGAACAAGAAACTCAAAATTTTATTTCTTGGTTTCTGAATTGGTATTACTATTTGCTACCATTTTCCCTATTCTCTAAATTACATGACACATGCTATGATTTTCATATTTTATTTTATTTTTATTAGAATTAATGACTTATTTATACACGTGCAAATTAATAACGAAGACCATTTGTTTATTGTAAACCCCGTGTAAACATAATTAAAATTTGCCAAAAAAAAAAAAAAATTTACCCCACCATGCTCAGATCAAAATGTTTGACATTAGTATAGCAATATATTTAGATGCACCTTATTTCCTGATTTAAATTCTTTTTGTATTACTAAGGCAAATTATCATATCAAATTATCAATGGCAGACAATATATAAATAAACACAAACTGATATACAACTCCATTCAATAAATTAATATAACATATAATCCAAAGTGCCTCCAGAATACTAATGGAAATTTGAACAAAATTTATCACAAGTCTTTCAAGTTTCAAGCTACACTACAGTTTCCAAAAGAAAAAAAAGAAGCACGAAACAAAAATCCTACAACTTCTAATCACACACATCGATTGGAAGTTCTCCCACTGGTTGAATTTCTTCACAGGTCCTGAACACTCAAACCTGACACAAAAGGGAACACCATTAGTCAACTTGAAATGTGCACTAAAACACCAAGAGCCAGATATTGTATCTTAACAAGTTCAGTACCATCTTCAAATTAACTCAACATAGCATCCACCAAATGCATATAGATGCAAGCGGGCATTGGCCTTTATATTTTTTCCTGGGCATGATCATTTTTACATAATATCAAAAGCAAAAATATAGTTGCCCATTCATAATCCCTATATCACAAGCAAAGAGTTGAGGAAAGATTTGGAATAAGCAACACGATTACTATTGCTTCAAGGGAACGAGTCATATGGGAATGGATCAAGTCCACAATGACCAGATAATGAAGCATTACATGTTTCAAACAAATATGTGAACTACCCAAAAGCTCCGAAAGATAGTTGCTATAACTTTCAGGTGGTTTGCATATGATAAGTTAAACTAACACAGATAACTTCACAAAAAGTAAAATGCAATGTGGCTTCAAGGGAACAAATCAATTTAAAAATATTATAAACTCCATTCCGCCAGAAAGAATCCTAATGTGAAACACAGTAATTGAGTTAAAAAAAACCATAGGAACTATGCAAATGTCTTTAGTAAATAGCTACCAAGATATTCTTATACCTGGTGGAAGAGATTGCTTCAACTTGTCAGCTTTCTCAGGGTCAAACACACAAAGTGTGTAAAGGTACTTTGAGCAGCGAACCTTAAACTTGACAACATCCTTGCTCTTCTTGATTTTAACAGAACGAGCATCCTTCCTTCTTGCAGTAAGAAGGAAGTCCTTGATCTCGTGAATTTGCTTCGGCTGTAGATCATAAAGCAGGAGTGAGAACTGATAATCATTCAGAACCATCAGAAATACCACAAATGACACATTGACACAAGATAAATGGTAAAAGCATAGCGCTTAGATATCATCTCACATGACAAGATGTCATTAAATGCTAGTAAAATCAATCAAAAGGTAACATAGCTAGCATCACATGGCATTCTGACATCTTAAGCAGACAGTGCCAACACCAAATATAAGTTAACTGAAGCAAACGCCCTAATGTAGCTAACCAGATCCTAATTATTATGTTTCTCACAACTTAGTCCATCACTGAATGAAATGACAATACCCAGCGTCTTATACAGACTGGGCTAAGGCAAAAGATAGATTAACCTATGCATACGCCCCCCACATTGCAAGCGAGATAACAACAGTCAGTTGCTATTTTTTTATGCATTTTGAAACTGTCATCATTTTAACTAACTAAAACAATTCAGGGTCTTTCTCTTACTTAAGTGTTAGAGAAAAGAGACAATTACAACCATAATCAGAAACGTTATCAACAACATATATTTCAAATGACACAAACATCCCCTCTATTTAACAAACATTTGTTTATGTTTTACAACCAAGAGGTATAATCAATAAAGAAACCTTCCGAAACAAACTTCATATCCTAAAGCAACTGAAAAAATCATTATCTATTTGAACTTATTGTAAAACATGTAGTGTCCAAATGGAGCAGATGCACGCATTAATAGCATAAACACATCTGTAACGATAGACAACAATAATTTCCCAGACTCGTAACTGTATCAACCACCATAAATAAAAGGTAGATACCTGACTTGTGTCTGGTTATTAGCAACTCTTACACGACAAATCTATTAAACCCCATCTCTAGTTTCCATCAGAAACACTTTTCGGTTCAATTTTCTAAGAAACTAAATCATCCAGCTCACAAAATCGCTCCAAGGTTCTTACAAACGCATACAAATTATAAAATTCAGAACACAGAATTCAGAACCCCGTCACTAAATTCGATCTAAATCACTTCTTTCTTAGATTTTATAAGAAACAGAATCAAACCCAGTTCACAAAAATCATTGAAAGATTCTAGTAAACGCATAAAAAATATTAAAACTTTGCTTCAAAATCCAGAACTCCCTGGAACAAATAATCTCCCATTTTTTCCTTCACAGAGAAAGTAAAAGGAGTCAAATAACAAAGACAAGCAAAACATTACCATTTTGATTAATTCTTCTTCTTCACAAGAGAAGGAGGAGCTTTGAGATGCACGAGCTGCTTGAAAATGTGAGAGCTTATGCTTATATATAGCTTGGTGTCTTCAAAACCCTAATTTCCATTCTGCAGTCAATTTCCAGGTATTGTTATGGGCCTGGGGACTTTAAATATGGGGCCATAGTTTTTCACTGTTTTTGGGTTTTGTTATAGATGGAATTGAGACTAGAGAAGCCCACTCAAATTTTATAAAATGTTTTTTTAATAGAAGCAATCCCAAATTATTTTTTCACTCATTTGTATTTTGTAACGTTTACTTATTTAGCCCACCACTTGACGATCAAGATCAAGTTGTGGGTAGCTTGAACTCTTAACTTAGTGGTTAAAATTTGAGTCCCTATGAACAAGGGTAAATTTTTTTCATTTTTAATAGAGTATATTCGGCTTTTATGGTTTAGCTTTGTTGAATTACACCTTAACAAATATTATTGTTGTATGTTTTTATAAATTTCTGATTATAAATATAATAAATATAAGTAATTATTGTAATATTAAAAAAATCACTTTTTAATTTATTTAAAAAATAAAATAAAAATATATAGACATTACTCAACTATTTGCTTACACTTACAAAATTAGAATACAAAGTGCGAATTAACTAATGTAGCATTTGCTTTTTCAGGATTGTTATGAATTTGCTAATTGTTTATCTTGTCATCTACTATCAAACTTATCGGTACATGAAATTTTCTCGTAATATCACATTATTTATTGTATTAATTGAGATTTAAATTTTATAATTGTATTTATATCAATTTAAAATTTTGTTGACATGAATTATCAAAGGTTTCATTTTATAAAAGTTTAAGACAAAAGCTAAACAAAATAAAACGCATTTGACATCGTAAAACTATGGATGCTATTATCTCAAAAATAATTATAATTATTTTCTAAAATATTGTTTTATGTGTTTCGAGTTTTTGAATTCAAATGTTAACCTTTTATTTTCACTTTATGAAATGAATTTTTTTCATAGTGGTATTGATGGTCCCTTTGAGGATATAATTTAGTTTTGATGATAATTTATTTATTTGTTAAAATAACAATAACAACAATAGAAAATGGCCACAATGAAATATTCGAAAATTTGAGTACCCATTTTAAAGAGGAAGAAAAGGGAGAGTTAGAGTTAGAGTTAGAGTCGTAATGTTGTAGTTTTTTAAATAATTATTATTAATTATACCGGAGAAATAATCAACTATGAAAAAAAATAATATGGTATTTGATAAATGACTAATACTACTTATACAAATTAAATTACACAAACTCACTCATATTACATCACGTGGTATAATAATAATGGTTAAATTATGATCACGTTATTTTTTATTTTTTATTTTATACTTAATTTTTCAATTATGTTATGTCACGTTAAGTAGTATGAGAAAGTTATGCCATGTACATGCTACGCTACTGTTGGTAATATTATATTTTTCAAAAGTGCTTTAATGCATCTCATAAAAATTATTGTTATAATGTTGTACGTATTCAAAATAATTCAATGGATATAATACATATTTAAATTTTCATTTACATTTATAGGTGTATATGATCAAGATGATGAAGATAGAATTAGTAAGAAACAACAACAACAACAATAATAATAATAATAATAATAATAACAATAATATGTTATATGTTTTATATGAAGAGAAAAAAAATAATTACACCCTCAAATAATAAATAAATTTGATCTTATTTATTAAATAAATTTAGAATTAAATAATAAATATAAGGATAATTTTGGATTTGTAATATGAAAATATATAAAGAAGTATGTTTAAGATAAAAAATTAATTCTCAAAATCAGTAACTCTTTTTTTACTTTTTAAAATCTACTCTAACATAGAGTGATTTTGCTAAAAGTGATCTTTAAAAAGTATCTTATCAAACATCTAAATTAGGAAAAATAACATACCTATCCCAAATTTTTGGCCTAAAAGGTCATATGTATACCAAATTAATTTGAACGAGAATAATGCTTTAAATATATAATTATTAATTTACTCTTATAGCTAATTGAGTTTCACGTATATTTACTTGGATAAATTATTATTTTATTCTTTTATCATTTAAATTGATGATAGAATTTAATAGATTATGACAAAATTAAGTATTAAAAATTTTATTAAAATAAAAATATTTTTAAAACCATAAATTAAGGGCAAAAATATTTTTCACCTTCTAAATTAACTTTTAACTTTTCAAAATCACTTTTTACCTTTTCAGCAACAACCCTTAATAAACCCTTAAAAAACAATTAAATTTTCTTAAAATCTTATAAAATAATTATATTATGAAACCATGAAATATATTTTATAGAAGACAAAGATCATTTTTGAAAAATTCCATTACCTTTTCATTATCTAATTTAGTCCTAGTTCTAGTCTTAACACCACTAGTCCAATTCTGTCAATTCATTAAATTCTAGTTTTTTACCTCTATATATTATTCTAGACACCGATAAATCTGATATAGAGAGATACAGCATTTTGTTTATAAAAAAAAATTATTAAGTGGCTTTCACCAAAAAAATAAATAAAATTATAAGTGTCCCAATGGCCAATGAAGGCTCAAGCCTCCATCTTAATTTTCTAATCTCATTTGATAGTTAAAAATTTATCAATTTTTTAAAAAGTAAAATATGATATTCATTCTAAACAAAAATACAACATCGAAATAAATTGTAACTGAAATTGCTCCGATAAATTAAAAGACTCTGCAAAAGTTAAAGCAAATTTAGGTAGGATGTAAACTAGCATACTACAAAATTCTTGAAACAACATACATAACACAATATTACAATTTGGTAACTATAAAACTATTCTCTATAACTATCCATCAATTCATTAGGGTAAGGCATCCTTGCTTTGATTGAATTGAATTAAACCAAACTGATCTGAAGAGTTTCATCAGAGCTTCAATATATCAAAGTCCAACATTACATGCTAGAGAAAAATATATTAAACTAATTTAGGACATTAAACTAATAAAACTTACTTATCTTATGAATACTAAAATTCTCTATTTGAGTAATTTTTTTTTAACTTTTTAGATTATATTTGTATTCTTATATTTGTAAAACTAGACAAAAATATATAGATTTAGAATTATTGTTTAAAATTTATGTTCATTTTTAAACAAACCATTAAAGATAGAAAATGCGAAAGAGTTGGTCAAGCTAAATAAATTGGGTATTATTATTTTTTATGTGAACTCATATATTAACAATAATTATATATTATACGCTGTTTTAAAATCAGAGCCAATTTATGTGATCTAATTTGAGTTATTTTTTATTAAACTCTAAAGACATCTAATTAGATATAAATTCTTATGTGTAAAGACATAATACTAATTGAACTGTGATTGATAAGATGATAATTAACTTAATATATAAAGATCTCTTATAGGATCGTAATTTCTAAGTTAAATTATTATATATAGAGCTCTTCTTTTGTTTTTTTTTTTTTATATTATAGAGAAAGACTCCCCCGTTGAGTTTTATATAAATTTGATTGTAGAAGATTGTTAAACTCACGTGTTCTCTATTAAAACTATAATCTTTGTGTTCAAGTTGCTATTAATTTTTTATGTATGTTTTTTAAATATTTATTTTGATAATTTAACATGATATATATATATATAATTATATTTTTATGAATATCAATCTTGATTTATTTATGTCTAACACTATAAAGTAAGATGCAAACATATTAGTAGAGTAACAAATTTGTTGGCCATTCTTTGGTTCGCTTTGCTTTGCTTAATAATGTTTCTCTATGTTGGCATGATTATACCTCTAGTTTCATTTCTGATGTTGTAAGAATGAACATTTTTCTAATAATAAATTATATTCTTCAGCTTGAAAAAAAAGAGAAGAAAAACAGAGAAAGTGATAATAATAATAATAATAATAATAAAAATAAATTTTATATCCCTTAAAAATTGTTTGGTTTAATTAATACGCTAGTTTAATTTGATTCATTCAATTGAGATAAACTAATTTATTAAAATTTAAATATGGCCTATGCTGGTTTCAAAACCTTTAAGTTATTAGCTTCGGGCTCTAACTAATTGATAAATGAAAACAAAAATTGATTTATTACTTTATAGAAAACATCTTATAAATTATTTTTATAATTGCACTCATTTAAATGGTCTAGTGGTAAAGTAGCATTTCTTCACTAAATTGGAGATTTCAAATTTATTCCTCCCACCCCAAATAAAAAAATATTTTCATAATTTTATTTTTAAAAATACACTTATAATATATATATATTAATTTATTAGACAAAATCATTTGTTTAAATTTGAAAATGACCCATGCAAGTCTCGATGGCGTTATTAGCACGATGTTCTAACCAACTGAGCTAATAGGTCAATTGATAATTTTTATTTTATTTTATGGAAATTATCTAAACTCACTTCCATAATTGTATTTCTGAAAAATATGTTATAATATATTATTTATTTAATAAACACCATAAATTTATTTTTATTTTATTTTAAAGAATACATCATATTATTGAGATGAAGAAAAAAAGAAGTCATTATGGATAGAATTACTTCAACAAATAGGGATACAATCCATCCACAACTTAAACATGAAAATAATGGGTACTCATATGGTAAGAAAATAAACTATTGTATTTATTTTCCTTTTAACAAAGTAGCATGAAGTATTCTCTAAATTTGCTAAAAAGCAAAAGAATGGACTGCAACAGATTCCTCACTATACTATAATGCTACATTTATTTCTTAATGTATATATTATAAGAGTAATATAATGTATCTTAAATTGTATTATAAAAAAATGACGTGTTAAGTAACTATTGGATGGTAAAATAGTTTAATGATTGATTTTAAATTTTTTTATCATTTTATTACTTAATAATTATTTAATATATTATTTTTTAAAATACAATTTAAAATATTTAACATTATTCATACTATAATACTGCATTTATATATTTTATATCTCAAACTTTTGTATCGTTACGGATATGTCACCCATTAAAGAGTTTTATTTGTTAGCATTTATTGATTTTTTTCTTATAAAAAGCATTTATTGAATTTTTAATTGTGCTATTAATGTGTTAATTGCATTACATCTATCAATGTTGTTTTTATTATTGTAATTGAGAATGTTGTTTTTTTTTTCATATCATATAGAAAAATAACAATAGATTATATAATCTTATATAATTCTTCTATTTACAAAGTATTGTGTTAACATAATCAAAAAAGAAAAAAAAAATGAATAAATTTATAAATAAAAAATTAAATAAACTATTTAAAAAAATTTGTTTATGTAAATAGTATAAATCTATTTCTTAATATATAAAATTCAACCTTTTTTTATTATTGTCATTGAGAATGTTGTGTTTTATATCATAGAAAAATAACAAAAGAAATATAATTTTATATATAATTCTTCTATTTACAAATTATTATGTTAACATAATCAAAAAGAAAAAGAAGAAATCGGATAAACTAAAAAAAAGATAAAATATATGTTTTAAAGATATTTATATAATATTAATTAATATAAATTTATTTATTTTTGTAATGTTCAACCCTTTTTTATTATTGTAATTGAAAATGTTGTTTTTCTTTTTATATCATATAGACAAATAACATATATATATATATATAATTCTTCTATTTACAAATTATTATGTTAACATAATCAACAAAGAAGAAATTAGATAAATAAAAATAGATAAAAATATTTGTTTTTAAACTATGTTTATAATATATTTTTATTTTAATGAAAAATATAAAATTATTTCTTAACATACAAAAAATCAGCACTTTTAAATTATTGTAATTGAGAATGCTATTTTTTATATCATATCGTTAAATAACAAAAATTATATATATTTTTTAAACAAAACTTTTTGGCCCATGTAGCTCTTGACCTGCAACCTTCAGGTTATTAGCACAACACTCTAACTAACTAAGCTAATAGGCCAATTGAGGAAAATAAATAAATTTGTTTTAACGAACTAAATCAATTCCATAATTTTATTTATATAAAATAAGCTTAATATATATATATATATTTTATTTTTTTAATAAACAATATAAATTTATTTCTTAATGTATAAAATCCAACCCTTTTTTTTTTATTAGTGTAATAGAGAATGTTGTCTTTTTTATATTATAAAGACAAATAAAAAATATATAATTCTTTTATTTGCAAATTATTAAGTTAAAATAATCCAAAAAATGAAAAGAAGAAATTAGATAAATATAAAAAATTAGAGACAATTTTGTTTTAATTTGATTATGGCCCATGTAGATTTTAAACCTTCGATTCTCGTGTTATTAGCACAATGCTCTAACCAACTAAATTTATGTGTTAATTAATAACAAAAAAATTATTTATTCATAAAAATATATTTTGTTTATTTTGTTTTTCATATTACATAGGCAAATGACAACCATATTAACATAATTCATATAACATTCTAAAAAAAACCCACATAACAATGTCATTTTATTTCTAAATTTTCTATTTTCAAATTATTATATTAACATAATCAAAACTCTTACAAATTACAAGTACAAAATAAATAAACAAATATCTATATAATACTTAAAAAAAGAACATGTGTATCAAATGTTAATTTTACAGATTGTTTCTATATAAAAATTATGCAGAAATTGTGAGTTAATTAAATAATATCACGCGATAATGTTATTTATCATATAGTGGTTATGTAATATAATAAATTATTTTTCTATGTATATGGCCTTACCTTTCCCATTCTTTTATTTTTATTTTTGTGCTTATTCTTGTATGATTTTATATGAACTCCGAACAATGGTTTTAAAATGTGTTGCAGAAGTATGATTGGGATATTGGACGAGGTGCAAGGAAATTGAAGAATACTTTAGCATTGGGAATCTTGGATTTCATTTAAAACTTACCAAATTAGAGGAATGTTTGGATTTCGACTAAAACAAGTTAAAAATTACTTTACTCTTTTATTTTATTTTCTTTTTTTTAAAGATTTTACTTTTATTATTATCATTATTATTATTTATTCTTATCATTCTTTATCTCTTATTGATTTTGTTTTCACTTAAATTTTAACATAAATCCAATCAATTAAAAGGCACAAAAAGAGTTTAAAATGGATAAAGAGAGTTGTCTTTATTTTAGGACTCTATAGTAAAGTTCGATAAGAAAGTTACAATCCGTATTTTATCGGGATAATTAAGTAAATCCAAATAGGGGAAAGCACTGTTATATTCTAATTTAATTCCGATTTTTCACCCTATAATGCTATTATCTTATAAATAAAGTACGCATTTGTTAATTTTAAAGGAAAGTGGATTTTTTTATATTTTATTTTGTAAAGGATTTATCTATATGTATCTTTGGTGTAAAAAAAAAATCTAATAGTACCATGTGAATGAGTTCGTCAAGTTCAGTAAAGTAAATGTAAACTTCCATTGAATTGAACTGCTATAAATTTTCTCTTGTTGCGTTTTCTTTTATTGTTTTAATCTCGATCTTATTTTTTAAAATAAAAATAAATTTAATTAATTGATTTGGGAGTTGTTCAAATTTTTTAGTCAACAGTTTGGTGCCATATGTAAGAACAGAACAAAAAGCCATCGGTCACAAGAATGGAAGAGTATGAGAAACGTACTTTTGAAGATTGTAGTTACCCTCTTCATGGATACTCAAAGTAAAAAGCAGGACTTATTGCCTAATGAGAATCCCAGATTGCAGAATTAAGAATGATCCATATAAGTATGAAATAACAATATACCACACTAGGGCAGAGGATTACAACCTTGCAATGAAACATTGGAAAAGGAATTAAGGAGATCGCAATAGGAAAGGGATGAATTAAACGATTTATTGGTTAAAGTACTAAAAAAGTGAAAGAACCTAAAAGAACAAAAAGAGTCACAATAGATCACTAAAGTGCAACATGACCTACTGAACCCGAGGAGTACCTTCCCAATAACTAGAGGTAGTAGAAATCCTCCTCAATTTACTTGAGAATAGAAGGGAAAAAAAGGAGGAGGAGGTCGAGGAGGATTTTTGCTCAGTAGATGACTCTTTTCTTCAATAGAGCACTAAAGTGCTCGATTGACTTCAAATCACTTGAAGAAGAGAGTCATCTACCGAGTAGGAGGTCGTATCAAAGAAATTACGACCAAGTCCTCCCCTATTCAATCAGAAATTAACGATTCAGATAATGTAAGACGAAGTCGAGGTGTTAAGGTGATCATGAATGATTTAGGCAAAAGTGATTCTTAAGACTACTAGATCAGCTTAAAAGAGAAAAGGAAAATGTGAGAGATGCTCGAGAGATATTAAATAGGTGAAGAGAAAATAATAGAATTGAAGAAGATGCAATGAAAGTATTGAACAGGATCAAGGAAGGGAACAAGTAGTAGAGCTCGACATCTAAGGTTAAAATTCATTTGGAAGAGAAGGTTCGTGGAATTTAAGATTAGTTACTCTAGCTTCTTGAGAGTGAAGAAAGGGTAGAGCTGCCTCCTCCAAGAGCAACCAAGAGGAAAAAAAGATCTCCTCTTATGGACGAGCTTAGAGACATGAAATTATAAGTAGGCTTCAAACCACCAAGCCTACCAATTTACAAGGGTACAACAGACTCGAACTATTAAATCGACTAAGTAACTGATCTGTTGTTAATTATTGGGCTTAGATAAAACCAAATGTGCTACCTATTCCACATGAATCTAGGACGATAAACTCTTATTTGGCACTGAAGTTTGAGATAAAGAAGTATTTTCTCCTACAATGAGTTGACCAAAAAGTTTGTCAAACATTTCTTAAGAGTCTATAAGAAGGCTAAATATCTCTAACAATTGTGACAACTCAAGCAAGGTCAGACTGAGAGTTTAAAGAGCTTTTTGGAAAAATTTCACTAAGAGGTAATTCAGCTTAAGGCGTTTGATATGCCAATTGCCTTAGAACCTTTAAGGCAGGGCTGAGGCTGAGCCAATTTTGGTATTACTAGTATAAGAATCTAACTGTAACTTATACGGTTTCTTATGAACAAGCACCCTGGTACATAAAGATTGAAGAGGATGGGGTAACAAAGAAATTGGCTACAATAGACACTTAAGGAAAGGTTCAAGGTCGTGAGCTTAAGAGGTCTCTGGAGAGGAGGATAGTTTTGTAGGTGATCAATTATACTAGAGTGTATGCAAGTGCAATCGTGTTCATTGTAAATAATACATATCACATACATATTTAACCGCAGTGAAGAAATTAAAACATACAATAAACATAATAAATAACAAATTAATATATTAAAGGGAGTTTAAAAATTTACCAAAATGTGTAACTCTTTGCACGTGAATTTTAGAATCTGCATGAAGTCACCAACTCAGTGAACTTGGTAAATTAGAACAACAGCTTTAAATACTAACACTGGGTTTAACACTTAAACTTAATAAATTTATTTTTTTCTTTGATCAACTATTTGATCAATAAATAAATTATTGTGTTGCTTTAATTAGTAACCAATAAAAGCAAGTAAAAGAATTAATTTCAACACTTTAAATTAATTCAAAATTGGATCAATATTCCTTTAAAATAATATTTATTTGGCAGGCCACCAATATCTTAAAGAAAGCAACTTCTTTGCTTCCAAAACAACAAGAACAAAAGTAATCCAATTGGTTTTCAAATTCTACATGTTTCTAGCACTTGTTTGATATATAATAAAAATGAAACGACGTCAAAAGCCAAAGCTATTCACATCTCACACACACATATATATATATATATCAAATATATATTTAAATAATAATATTAAAAATATTAAACTTAGCCACCAAATTTAATTAAATTATTATAATAATATTATATACATAAATTCTTTACAACTAAGCATTAACATATAATATTATATAATAATAATAATAATAATAAAATATTTTAATTATTTAATAATTAAATAATTAATGAATGAAATTATTATTTTATCTTTCATAAATAATTATCAAGTATACTTTTAATGAATTTTATCAAACCCTACATTTAGGTAAACTTAACCAATGACCAACAATAAGTCACATATTATAATATAATTAATAGACAATAAGTGTTAATTAATTATTGTATTTAATGCTTAAATATGGACACGTGCGCATTCTCGTGGCAGTGCTAGATATTACTGGATTGAACAATTCAATCTAGTATGCTGCCCCAGTGCACAATGAATACAATTCATATCATGGAACTTCCTAGATCCACACTCGATTTGTTAAATGGAACTACTCCATAAGTTCATGAATAATGCCCCACGCACACATCACGAATATTACAAATCAGCTCGTTGGACCATACAAGCTGAGGTCATAACGCATACGTATAGTCCTTTCGTCATCTATATCTTGAATTTGCGGGGACATAGATCAACATTGTCAAATCCTTATGTGCTCATCCATTATTCTATCTCTAGACTTGTATCTCACTGAACAGATTTTACAAACTCTTTGCTATACTATTTGACCCTGTTAAAACTCATTTGTTGGGCATATTATTTATGACTATAAGATTTTCTTGAGATACTATTTCGGAGCATCTTGATATAGTACTTCATATGTAAGTTGACAGATCCTATATTTACGTACACCAGACTCCATGAGCATTGAATCATACCCAGCAACACCCAGCGATTAAACCATAAAAGGTCTCTAACAAGAGTCTGTTCAGTATCTAGTCTTGACTAAATTCTTGTATGTCTATACAAACTCCAAGCTCATGGTCAGTTTGGAACAACCATCTGTACCCTATAGATATAGAAATACACTAATCTATATGAAAAGTAAAAATAGACCAGGAACAATGTATTTAAGAACATACTTGCATAATGATATTTTTTATCACCCAATTATAACTCTTGCAACTATATCATTACTAGTATATTCTGATGTCTTTGTCCTATTATAAATAAGGTTCTAACTCTTTGGATTTTACTGATTATTATAATCTGCTAACTCTTAGCAGTTATAATTCTTAGTGATGCTAACTCTTATCCTTGATCTAAATTATTTTAGATCAGATATGAACTCCTCCAGATCGTACAATGTCCGTAACATTACAAGCATTGAACCATATTATGAAAGGTATTAGCGATTTAATAAAATATATATTGTATAGATATCAAATATTTATACAAAACTGAGTGGCACATAGGCACAACCCTAATAATCTCCCACTTGTTCTAGTGCTATTTATAATAGTATCTAATACCCATAAACTCTACGTGTTTCTTAAACACCTTTGGAGTTAAGGTCTTAGTAAGTGGGTTCGCTATATTATTTACAGAATCTATTCTATAAATAATTACATCTTCTATGACCTAGATATCTCTAATGATGTGGTATTTTCGCTCCACATGCTTAGACTTCTGGTGTGCTCTTACCTCTCTGGCCTGTGCAATGGCCTTATTGTTGTCGCAGAAGAGTAGGATAGGATCCGTCAAACTTGGAACTATTCTGAGCTAGGCGACAAACATACAAATCCACACAGCTTTTTTTGTTGCTTCTAAAGTAGCAATATATTCTGCCTCAGTAGTCGAATCAGCTGTAGATCTCTATTTGGTACTCTTCTAACTCATTATGGCACCATTGAGAGTAAACAAGTATCCATATGTAAATTTTTTATCATCTAGATCAGATTGAAAGTCTGAATCCGTATATCCTCTCAATTGTAAGTCACCATCTCCATATATGAGAAACTTATCCTTAGTTACCTTAAGATACTTTAGGATATGTTTGATTGCCATCAAATAGCCGTCACTTAGATAAGATTGATACCGATTTGTAACACTTATAGCTATACTGATATCAGGTCTCGTGCACATCATAGCATACATCAAGCTGCCAACAGCTGATGCATATGGTATGATTAGATATTCTAACTCTTTCATCTTCCATCTGAGGAGGCATTTTCCTCAAAAGACAAACACTATGTCTAAAAGGTACATTAACTGTCTTACAGTTAGTGAAACTGTACCTTTCTAAGAAGCAATTTATGTATGATAATTGGGAGAGTCCTATTAGCTTCCTAACTCTATCTCTATAAAGCTTTTTACCCAGTATATAAGAAGTTTCTCCTAATCCTTCATAGAGAAGTTCTTAAATAAATAACTCTTAACCAACTGTATCATACCGATATCATTCTCAATGATCAATATGTCATCAACATAAAGCACTACAAAGATCATCATGCTTCCACTGACCTTTTTATACACATATGCTTCCTCTTCATTTTTTATGAAACTAAACATTTTGATTATCTCATCAAACGATGATTCCAGCTTTGAAAAGTCTGCTTAAGTCCATAAATAGACTTCTTCAGTCTGCATACAAGACCAAAAGTAAGGCTTGATACAAAATCCTCTAGCTGTTCTATGTATATCTCTTCCTCAAGATATCCAATCAGGAACGCCTTTTTGACATCTATCTGCCAAATCTCAAAGTCATAGTATGCTGCAAGAGCTAACAGAATCCTAATTGACTTTAGTATCGCCATTAGTGCAAAAGTTTCCTCATAATCGATCAAAGATCGCTGAGCATAACTTTTTGCCATAAAGTATTTCTTTTTGTAAACTCATTTATAACCAATAGAAACTATTTCTTCAGGAAGCTCAACCAAGTCCCAGACTTGATTCTGATGCATAGAGTCAATTTTAGATTTTGTAATTTCTTGCCATTTTCCCAAATTATGTCTAACATCGCCTCTCTATAAGTTAAAGGATCATTTTCTTCTACTAAGAAAACTCTAAGTGCACCTTTAGGCATCTGACCATACCTAATAGGGGGTTTAGACATCCTTTTCAATCTACGTGAAAGATGTGTCAAAGGTCCACTGCATAATTGACTTTGATTTCCATCTCTGGTTCATTCATTTCTAGATTGACTTCATCAAGTAAAATCTTTCTATAATTCTCATGATCTATGAGAAACTCTTTCTTCAGGAAAGTGGCATAACGAGAAATGAACAAATTTTTCTTCTCAAGATCATAGAACTAGTATCCAATAGAATTTAGAGGATACCCAATGAACCTATACTTGTACCCTTTAGGTGCAAGTTTATCTTGCTACACAACTTTTTCCCTTCAGTATCTTATACGAAGTAGAAGAAACAGTTTTATATGGAACTCTATTCAATATATAAGCAATTATTTCTAGAGCATATCTTCACAGGTATTTGGGGAGATCGGTAAAGCTCATTATTGATTAGACCATATCTAATAAAGTTTGATTCCTCATCTTCGTAACACTATTATATTGTGAAGTGCCTGGAGGACTACGCTAAGTGAAAATCCCACTCTCTTTTAAATAATCTGAGAATTCACTGCCCATGTATTTATTAGTGTTGTATGCCAGTACGCCTTTAAATGGATGAATGTGTACATTTTAAACAACTTAAATATTGCATGTCTAACATGCAACATAGCGGAATTAATACATATTAAAATAATCTCATTACACTAATGAGATTAGGGGACTCACCCTCGAAGCGTGCTTTAAACAATTTTAGTTGGGGACGTGGTGAGCTTCCACAAACTAGAATAATAACTTTCTTTTTCGAAATATCTAAAGCAACTATTTACTTCTATTGTTTTTATCTCTCATATTATTTTAAAGTTAACTCTTTAACCTTTAAAAAAAGAGACACAAGTAGTAAATTGAACTTTTTCAATTTTTTTAATGTTTCAGCCATTTATGCTTGTATATATATAGGCATCTCTTTGCCTAAAATTCAACCAATTAAAAAAAAGTTGAATGACATATGGCTAAGCATGACAAGGCAAGCATAAATATGAGTGGCAGCTACTTGCTTTTGTTGGCAAAATAAAGAAGCAATTGGTGGCTAATTAGCTTAATATGCTGCCACGTCTTGCTTCATTGAATTGAATCAAATTCAATTCAATTCTTCTTTTCTTTTCAGAAAATGAAAGAATCACATATAGCCATTCATTTTAATTTATCCAGTTAAATTTTGGCATGTAGCCAATGCTTTAGTTCCATCCAATGGCAATGGCTTAATGAATTTAATTCATTTAATAAATGGTCGAATTACAAATTGAAACTATAATTATTTCATTTCTTTGATAACTTTATCTTTTAATGTCTAATTTAGTACCCATACAAATTATTAGCACAATATAAAGCATACACTAGGTAGATTAAAATATCAAGTCTCACTTGGCATAATTTTAGGTTTAACACTTAAACCTTAACTATTTCCCGAGAGACTCTGAAATAAATAAATAGCCAAATGAAATATATTATGAAATAAAAATTATTTCATAACTTTATCTACCAATGCCCAATGTAGTATCCATACAAATTATTGGCACAATTTAAAGCATACACTAGGTAGATTAAATGTCAAGTCTCACTTGGCATAATTTTAGGTTTAACACTTAAACTTTAGCTATTCCCCGAGAGACTCTAAAATAAGTAAATATTTTTTGAAAACTTCTTGGATCGAACAATTTGATCCGGAACGTTACCCACGTGCTCAACGAGTACACTTCATATAGTGAGACTCTCTAGGTTCACATCCATTTTGTCTCATGAAATTTTTTTGTAAGTCCATAACCGATGCCCTACACACACGTTATGGATAATACAAAATAACGAGTAAAACCATATAAGTTGAGGTTAATCCATATTCGTACAATCCCTCCATCATTAATATCCTAGAAGAGTACAGACATAGATCAACATCGTCAAGTCTTCTATTTACTTAACCAAAAATATGCTAGACGTGCTCAATTGGGTGAAAATTTTGCATTAGATCTTGCTACTTTGAAATCCGATGGTGTTTTTCGTAGCAGTCTAAGAAGTTGGTTTACTTTTGGACATGCTTTGTTTGCTCTGCTCTTCTTCTTCAGACACATTTAGCATAGTGTTAGAACGTTGTTCAGAGATGTTTTTGCTGGTATTGACCTAGATTTGGATGCTCAAGTGAAATTTGGAGCATTCCAAAAACTTAAAAATCCAACTACAAGAAAACAAGTAGTCTCATGCAACATTGCTCTGTTTCCTTTCTATTATGACTGGCCCATCCTCTTTTTTTAAAAGAGAATTAAGCACCCTTCTTTGGTCGAGCTCAAACTCCTTGCTTTTCTACCTCTGGTATAGTTTTAACCCGGTTCCCGAAAGGTATGATATGAAATAAAATAAATAAGACCTTTTAAGCTACGTGGTGACTTATCTCATAAGGTATTGCCTATTGAGCAGGATAAACATGAGTTTATCTATAATATACATAAATTTCTTTGCAATATTATTTACTCTACAGGAAATTCTTTCCTGGGTTAAATGCTTATGGCCATAAGACTTCCTGGAATACAACCTTAGAGGATTTGGATATTTAACTTGCCTATATGAGCTGACAGATCCCATATCTACACACACTGGACTCCATAAGCATTAAACCATACTCAACGACACCCAGCGGTCAGACTATGAAAGGTCTCTCATATGTGTGAAACCTACGTATGGTGGATCATTCATAAGCCCACTGTGGTGCTCAGGTTTAGGGACCACGAATAGCACTAAACTCGAGAAGACCCTCCACTGACGAATTTATGGGATATTTATTAGAGGTCTTTATTGAGTCTTGTTTAGTATCCAGTCCTCATTGAATACCTGTATATCTATACGAGTTTCAACTAAGCTCATGGTCTGCTATGATTAACCATATGAAAAATTCATATATAGATATACACTGATTTATATTAATCAGTTCCATTCAACAAACTCTGCATTGATGAAAATAGATCAGGAACAAATAATTCGAGAATATATTTACACAATGATATTTCCTAGCAATTAATTGTAACTATATTATTGTAAATATATTTTTATGTCTTTTTTTCATTTCAGACAAGGTTTTAACTCTTTAGATATAATCTAAACTCTTTTAGATCAATGCAATATCCAAAATTTTACAAGCATCTTACCTAATAAAAATAATTTGCAATTTAATGAAATATTTATTTATTGCATAAATATGAAATGATAATATTCATATAAAATTACGATGGCACATGAGCACAAATCCCAACAACTTTCACTTGTTCTAGTGCTATTCGTAGTGGTATCTAATACCTAATGACTTCACGTGTTTCTCAAATACTTTTGGAGTTAAGGCCTTAATGAATGGGTCTGCTACATTATTTACAGAATCAACTCTATAAAATACAACATCTCTTCATGTGTTTCTAATACCTAATGACTTCACGTGTTTCTCAAATACCTTTGGAGTTAAGGCCTTAATGAATGGGTTTGCTACATTATTACATAATCAACTTTATAAAATACAACATCTCTTCGAGCCAAGATCTCTTTAAAAATGTGGTATTTTCTTTTCACATATTTAGATCTCTAGTGTGCTCTTGACTCTTTCGCCTATGCAATGGCCCTGTTATTGTTGTAATATAATGGGATAGGATCTACAGAACTTGAGACTATATCGAGTTCTGCGATAAACTTTCTGATCTACACTGCTTCTTTTACTGCTTCTAAAGCTGTAATGTATTCTGCTTTAGTGGTAGAATTCGTTATGGATCCTTATTTGACACTCTTCTAACTTATGGCGGCCCCATTAAAAGTAAACACATATCCAGAAGTAGACTTTCTATCATCCAAATAAGATTGAAAGTCTAATTTAGTGTACCCTCTTACCTGTAGTTATTTTCTCCATATATGAGAAACTTGTTCTTTGTACCTTTAAGGTATTTAAGAACATGTTTGACTGCCATTCAATGACTGTCACCTGGATCATATTGGTACCGTCTCATAATACTTATAGCTATACTAATATCAGGTCACGTACATATCATGGTATAAATCAAGATTCCAACAATGATGCATAAGGAATATTAGACATTCTAACCCTTTCATCTTCCTTCTGAGGACACATCTTCCTTGAAAGATGAATGATATATCTAAAAGATACATTAATTGTCTTACAGTTACTAAAACTGTACCTTTCTAAAACACTATCAATGTACAAAGATTGGAAGAGTCCTATCAGCCTCCTAGCTCTATCTCTATAAAGTTTTATATCCAATATATAAGAAGCATTTCCCAAATATTTCATGGAGAAATTCTTACTTAAGTAATTTTTTACCTACTATAACATACCGATATTGTTTCTAATTATTAGTATGTCATCGACATAAAGAATTAAGAAGACAACTATATTCCCACTGACTTTTTTATATACATATGCCTTTTTTTTTCCTTTTTTAATGAAACCAGACCCTCTGATTACTTCATCAAAATAAAGATTCCAAGTTCGGGAAGCCTGCTTAAATTCATAAATGGACTTCTTCAGTTTGCATACAAGACCAAAAGAAAGGCTAGATGTAATGCCTTCAGACTGTTTCATAAATATCTCTTCCTCGAGATATCCATTCAGGAACGCTGTCTTTACATCCATCTACCAAATTTCAAAGTCACAGTACACAGCAATTGCCAATAATATCCTTATTGACTTAAGCATCACAATTAGTGCAAAAGTTTCCTCAGAATCGATCCCTAATTGTTGAGTAAAACCTTTTGCTACCAGATGGACCTTGAAGGTTTCTACTTTCCCATCAGGCCCACACTTCCGCTTATAAACCCATTTACAACCAATAGAAACTATTCTGTTGGGAAACTCAACCAAGTCCCAGACTTGATTTGATGCATAGAGTCAATTTTGAATTTTATGGCATCCTGCTATTTTTCTGAATCAATATCTAATATTGCCTCTCTATAGGTTAAAGGATCATTTTCTTCTACTAAGAAAATCTTAGAGGTACCTTTAGGTATCATGCTATACCTTTTAGGTTGCTTCGATATCCTTTGTGATCTACGTAGAGGGTGTGTAAAATGTAATTTGCTCGATTGAACTTGTGGTTCCATCTGTGGTTCATTCTGATTGACTTTATCTAGATCAATCTTCCTACAATCCCCATGATCAATGAGAAATTATTTTTCTAGAAAAATAGCATTCCGAGCAACGAACACATTTTGTTCCTCAGGATCATAAAACTGGTATCCCATTGAGTTTATGGGATAACCAATAAACCGATACTTATACCCCCTAATTGCAAGTTTATCTTATTGTGTAACTTTTAAATAAGGAGGCCAACCCAAAATCTTAAAATATTTAAGACTTGGATTCCTTCCAGTCTATATCTTATAGGGAGTGGAGGGAACGACTTTAGACAAAACTCTGTTCAATACATGAGTAGCAGTATGTAGAGCATAGCCCCAAAGATATTTAGGGAGATCGGTGAAACTTATCATTGATCGGACCATATCTAATAAAGTCCAATTCCTCCTCTCCAAAACACCATTGTGCTGCGGAGTAGCTGGAGGACTATACTAAGCTAGAATTTCATTATCCTTTAAATAAATCAGAAATTCACTGCCTATGAATTCTCTGCCTCGATCTGATCGAAGGCATTTGATACACATAATGGTTTGTTTCTCTACTTTAAGTCTAAATTCCTTGAACTTTTCAAAGGTTTCAGACTTATGTCTCATTAGAAACACATAACCATATCATGACAAATCATCGATGAAGGTTACAAAGTATTGAAATTCACCCATAGTAGTGTGATTCATTGGACCACATACATCACTATGTATAAGTTCCAATAAACCAGTGGCACAGTGTCCAACACTAATAAAAAGAGATTTGGTCATTTTCTCTTAAATATATGATTCACAAACTGGATAAGGTTCTATAGTTAAATTAGGTATTTGACAATCCTTAACCAGACGGGATAGACGTCTAACGCCTATATAACCCAATCTTATATGCTACAATTCTGTTTTATTTAAAGTTCTCGAACTACTTGCAGTGCTTACCTATACCTTCATGACATTTTGTGTTATATTCAAAATATAATGACCATTAATTAATTGACAATCAGCTATCAAAACATTATACATATCATATAAATATAAGGAACGATTCCATATATACATATAATAACCCTTCTTGTCAAGTAGAGGAATAAATACTATCTATCTCAAAATATTAGGTACATAAAGACAATTATACAACACCATAGTTCTATTACATGAGAGATGTATGTCAAAATGTTCCACAGCCTCAACTTGAAGGAAATCTCTATTTCCAACATGAAGCTAAATCTCTCTTGGCTGCAACAATCTAACTTTCCTCAGGCCTTACAATATATTACAGATGTGAGAAGGAGATGCAATTTCCAATAGCCAATCAGAATTAGCATCATATGCTAAAGCAATGTCAATAATAGGTAAAGTTATACCTGATGGAGTCTTCTTTACTGAAGCAAGGTATTTCTGACAATTTCTCTTTTAGTGTCCTTCTTTACTAGAGTGGAAACATTTTCCTTTATCTTTCTTTTGTGATTTGGATATGGGTTGCCTTTGAGGACCAATCCTAAGTGCCTGCCTCATCTTCTTTTTATTCTTTCCTTTAGGCTTCCCAAAAGCCATAAAAAAAGAAGATGAAGCTCCCTAAACAAAGTGTTGGGGTACCAGTTCATCCTGGTTCACAACCTAAACCTATTAAGTGTATGCATGTGGTATATGCGTCCATTTTAAAATTTATATACATACGTATCTAATACATACATATACAAATCATAAATACAACAGAAGCTAGAAATAAATTTCCTAAAATAAACACAATAAATTTTATTCATTACACTAATGAACAAAATATAAAACATATTAATCAAATTAATATTAATGATTAAAAATATCACCTATCAAGCCTTTGGAATAGATTTGTAGCTGGAATACAGAATGAAGATGACTCGTTGGCAGTTCTAGGACTTGAGTCACTAGAACAACAACCTATATATTTCCAGCACCAGTTTAATACTTAAACCATTGGATTAACTCTTAATTCCCATAGCCTAACACTTAGACTATATTCATTTTATTTTTGATGTATTCAACACTTAAATTCATCAAAACAACCAACTCAAATGCAACAATAATGGCATATTTTTAGGAGAAGAAGATGCATAGCAAAACAACTTTTGCTATTAAGTTTTTCTTGTTTTTAACATTTAAAAACTCAAAACAAAAATAATTTTCCTTATCTTCAAAATTGGGAGGCCACCTTGTTGGCTTCAAAGGAGATAATAAAAATCATTTTCATCTTCTCCCTCTTCCACGGATGAGAGCCACCTTTCAACTCTCTTCATCTCTCTATTCCTTCATGGCCAAATACCCTTCTCTTTTAGCTCACCTCACCACCTACTTCATTCAATAATGAAAATGACTATAAAGAGATACCCATAATCATCATGACCGACCACTTGTGTTTTCCATCATTGATTCAAGAGTCAAAATAAATTCAAAAGAAAACACACTACACACGACCGGCCACTCCCTTACTTTTGTATTGATCAAATGAATAAATTTGTTTAATAATTAGAAATATCTCATCATTTGTTTTTAAAAAATATTATAAAAGCAATTTAATCCATTAAATAAGCCAAGCATATGTCCAACATTTGAACAAGAGGTGATGGGTGGCCAACTCTTGTCTTTGACAAGAAATTTTTCATTCAAGTCTTCACGGTTTCATTTAATTTCCCTTTTAAGCAATATTTACTTTAACTTAACTATTTGCTTATTAAAATCTCATTTTATTTAGCAATTAAGTCCTCAATAAAATATTTACTTTATTAATTTAACTATGAACTAACAATTAACTCTAGTCAAATTAACTAATCACTTAACTCTTAAATAAAAATAAATATTTAGATTATTTAACACTTAAATAATCAATTAAAGGAAATAACCCTTAAGTCTTTAATTAACCCAACACGTGTCCCACCTTACCCAATACTTGAGTCAATTTAACCGAAGGCTCACAATGCACTATGTGTCATTATTTAATTAGCCAACAACAATTATTAACTAATTATTGAACTTAACAATTAAGTACTAACATACGGGCATCCCGAAGGTTCCAGAAACAAATATTCAGTTTTGTTGAAAATTACTAGATTGAACAATTTAATCCAGTATGCTGTCCCAGTGCATAACGAGTGCACTTCATATTGCGAAACTCTTTAGGTCCACACCCGATTCGTCAAATGAAACTATTTCATAAGTCTGTGATTGATTCCCTATGCACATATCACATATTACAAATCAATGCGTTAGACCATACAAGCTGAGGTCATAGCACATATGTATAATCCTTCATCATGTATATCCTGGATGTGCAGGGATATAGATCATCACCGTCAAATCCCCATATGCCCATCCATGAGCTTATCTCTAGATTTATATTTTCAAGAATAATATACACAAACACATTTGCTATATTGTCCAACCCTTTAGGAAACACATTTCTTAGGTTAGTAATCGTAGCCACGAGATTTACTTAAATACAATCTCGGAGAATCTGGATATACTACTCCCCTATGAGAGTTGACGGATCCCATATCTGTACACACTAGACTCCATAAGCATCAGACCATACCCAACGACACCTAGCGGTCACACCATGAAAGGTCTGTGATATGCGTGGAACCAAAGTATGGTGAATCACTTACAAGTTCACTGTGACACTCAAGTCAAAGGACCATGTATACTACTCAACTCAAGAGAACTCACCATTGACGGTTTCATAGGATGTTTATTGGCGTCCTCGAGAGTCTGTTCAACATTCAGTCTTGATTGAATACCCGTATGCATATACGAGCTTTCATGGTCAGCTAAGAACAACCATCTATATCATATAGCTATAGCATACATTGATCTATATGAAATGGATCCACGATAGACCCGCATCGGTGAAAGCATATCAAGAACATATTATTTGAGGAATACTTGCATAATGCAATCTCCTAGCATCTATTGCAACTCCTTGTAACTATGTCATTACTAGTATACCCTTAGATCTTTGTCCCATTATAGACAAGGATCTAATCTTTTAGATCTGGCTGACTCTTATAACCTACTAACTCTTAGAAATGCTAACTGTTAGCATAAATATAACACGCAGCTCTACTAATTCTTAGCACTGGTCTAAACTTCTTTAGACCAGATCTGAACTCCTTTAAATCATATAATGTATGTAATGTAACAAGCATTATACCATATATTTATATTATATTAACGATTATACGAAATATTTTCTTTATAAATAATAAATAATTTAATATTCATAAGTATTAGAATGGCACGTAAGCACCAACTCCAACACAAAGAAGGACGATCCCACTTTGTTTATGTCCTTTTCTGCCGTCTTCAACATATTATGAAGTTCAATATAAGACGGGGTCATTTCTTGTATATTAAAATTCATTATAAACTATCTGAAAGACCCAGCAAGCGATTGGAGAATCAAACTATTCCTCAGATGTTTGTTCAATGTAATGTCCATCGTCTCCAACCTCTCGATTATAGAAATCATATTGAGGACATAGGGAGTGACTGGACTGCCCTTAGAAAGTCTACACTGAAAAAGCGATTTAGCAACCCTATATGCCTCAACCTGAGGACGGTTGCCAAACAACTCATTTAGATGGAGCATAATGCTAAAAACATCACCCATATGAGAATGCTCTTTTTGTAAAACTATAGACATAGAAGCAAAGACATAAGATTTAACTTTTAAATCATCACCCAGCCAATTCTGATAAGTCACCCTCTCCTCTGGGGTAGCTTCATCAGAAATTCTTATAGGCATACGCTGATTTATCATATATCCAAAGTTTTTTAGAATTGAGAACAATCTCAGATTCATTAACCAGTCTCTATATTTTTTTACACCTTTAAGTTGGTTCGCATCCAATATGCGCGCCAATGGATTAGATGATGTCATTTTATCTTTACAAGAGAAAATAAGAGATGTTAACATAAAATAAATATTTCAATATCTAATTTTTTATTTTAGATTAAGGATATAATCAAATTATACATTTTAAATCTAAAACACCCTTCCACTGTATTACATAATCTCCTAAATCTCTCAAAAAGAAAAACAACAAATTTAAACTCTTTAAATTGTATAGCAAGAAGTAGATCCATATGGCATTTTACTTAGGCCTCACGCTTTAGAAATATTGGCCATTTTAAAATCCAAAAGGAATACAACTTTTGTCAATTGTATTTTATGCAACTCTTATTATTGATCCTAAATACACCTTATCCCTACGCTTTAACAATATTGGATAAGTGTATTTTAAATTAACTTGTCAATAATCAAATATATATTATTGATACTACCCTCACGCTTTAGCAATATTGGGTATTACGTTCGCATATATTTACCTCATCTCATATTTAACCGGCATAGTCAAAATTACACGACTAAAACCCTCATACTTTAGTAATATTGGGAAAGACTGATATACTACCCTCACGCTTTAGCAATATTGGGTATTACTTAATTCATCCCATCTCATGAGGCCGTGATTCTTAATTACACATTTATTTTGTGTAAACATAACTAACTCTCACCATTAGGGCTCTCATTGTGATTACCAGCACAAACAAATGGCCTACAATATTTATAACATTTATAACAATTATAAATTACAAAAAATAAACTATTTATTTTTAAACTCTAAAATAATAAATATTTGGAGTAATCGACGTAATTAAATTATACCACGTATATTCTAAATATAAGTACAAACAACACAACACAATGTTTTGATACCAATTTTGTTAGTGTTGTGTATTTATACACCTTTAAATGGATGAATGTGTGCATTTTAAATAATTTAAATATTGCATGTATCACATGCAATGTAGTGGAATTAATACACATTAAAACCATCTTATTACACTAATGAGATTAGGGGTCATACCCTCAAAGTGTGCTTTAAACAATTCTAGTTAGAGACGTGGTGGGCTTACACAAGCTAGAATAGTAGCTTTCTTTTTCTAAATATCTAAAGCAACTCTTTACTTTAATTGTTTTTATCTCTCGAATTGTTTTAAGGTTAACTTTTTAACCTTTCAAAAAAAAAAAAAAGACATAAGTAGCAATTTGAACTTTTTCAATTTCTTCAATGTCTTGGCTATTCATGCTTGTATATATATAGGCAACTCTTTGCCTAAAATTCAACCAATTAAAAAGAAGCTGAATGATATATGGCTAAACATGACAAGATAAGCATAAAGATGAGTCGCAACTGCTTGCTTTTGTTGACAAAATGAAGAAGTAATTGGTAGCTAATTAGCTTAACATGCTGCTATATCTTGCTTCATTGAATTGAATCAAATTCAATTCAATTTTTCCTTTCGGCAAATGAATTAATTCAATTCAATTCTTCTGTTCTTTTAAACAAATGAAAGAATTAGTGTAGCCATTTATCTTGATTCATCCAGTTGAATTTGGCATGTAGCCAATGCTGTAGTTCCATCCAATGGCAATGGCTTAATGAATTTAATTCATTTAATAAATGGCCGAATTACAAATTGAAACTACAATTGTTTCATTTCTTTGATAACTTTATCCACCAATGCCCAATTTAGTACCTATAAAAATTATTGGCACAATTTGAGGCATACACTAGATAGATTAAAATGTCAAGTCTCACTTGACATAATTTTAAGTTTAACACTTAAGCTTTAACTATTCCCCGAGAGACTCTGAAATAAATAAATAGCCAAATGAAATATATTATGAAACAAAAATTATTTCATAACTTTATCCAGCAATGCCCAATGTATGACCCATACAAATTATTGGCACAATTTGAGGCATACACTAGGTAGATTAAAATGTCAAGTCTCACTTGGCATAATTTTAGGTTTAAAACTTAAACCTTAGCTATTCCCCGATAGACTCTAAAATAAATAATTTTTTTTTTGAAAACTTCTCGGATCTAACAATTTGATCTGGTACGCTACCTACTTGCTCAACAAGTACACTTCATATAGTGAGACTCCCTAAGTTCACACCTATTTTGTCTTACGAAACATTTTTGTAAGTCTATAACCGATGCCCCCCCCCCCCCCCCCCCCAACACACGTTATGGATAATACAAAATGGTGAGTTAATCCATATAAGTTAAGGTTAATCCATATTCGTATAATCCCCCCATCATTAATATCCTGAAAAAATAGAAACATAGATCAACACTGTTAAGTCTTCTATTTACTCAACTATAAGCTTATCTCTTTTGATTCATATTCCAATAAATAATATACGCAAATCCATTTGCAATATTATTTACTCCACAGGAAACTCTTTCCCGGGTTAAGTGCTTATGGCTATAAGACTTTCTGGAATACAACCTTAAAGGATTTGGATATTTAACTCACCTATGTGAGTTAATGGATCCCATATCTATACACATCAGACTTCATAAGCACTAGACCATGCCCAGTGATACCCAGCGGTCGGACCATGAAAGGTCTCTGACATGTGTGGATCCTAAGTATGGTGGATCATTCACAAGCCCACCATGGTGCTCAAGTTTAGGGATCACGAATATTACTTAACTCGATAAGACCCTCCACTTACAAATTTATAGGTATTTATTATAGGTCTTCAACTAAGCTTATGGTCTGCTAAGACTAACCATCTAGACAATCCAGATATTGATATACACTGATCTATATTAATCAGTTCCACTCGACAAACCCTACATTGGTAGAAATAGATCAGGAACAAATAATTCGAGAACATATTTACACAATAATATTTCCTAACAACGCTTGCAACTAATTACAACTATATCATTGCAAATATATTCTCAGGTCTTTGTCCCATTTTAAATAAGGTTCTAACTTTTTAGACCTGATCTGAGCTCTTTCAGATCAATACAATGTCCAAAATTTTATAAGCATCTTAATAAAAATAATTAATGATTTAATAAAATATTTATTTATTGCATAAATATAAAATGACAATATTCATACAAAATTGGGATAGTATATGAGCACAAATTCCAACAGTACTCACCATCTCGATCTAATGAAAGGCACTTGACGTACATTCCAATTTATTTCTCTACCTCAAGTCAGAACTCTTTGAACTTCTCAAAGGTTTCTATCTTATGTCTCATAAGAAACACATATCTTTATCATAACAAATCATCAATACATCACTATGAACCAATTCTAATAAATCAGTGACCCGGTGTCCAACACGTAAAAAAGAAGATTTGATCATCTTCCCTTGAATATAAGATTCACAAACTAGATAAGGCTCTATGGTTAAATCAGGTATCCGACTATCTTTAATTAGACGGGTCAGACGTCTCACGCATATATGATTTAATCTCATATGTCACAATTCTGTATCATTTAAAGATTCTGATCTACGTTTATTACTAGAATTGGCTTGCACATTCATGGCATTTTTAGTTGTATCTAAAATGTAACATCCATTAATTAACTGACACTCAGCTAATAAAACATCATATAAATATAAGAAACTATTCATAACGTTCATATGATATCCTTCATTATTGAGTATAGGAATAGACACAGTCTGTTTAATGATGTTAGGAACATAATAACAACTATGCAATACAACTATTTTATTGCATAGGAGAAGTAAGTCAAATAATCTAACAGCTTGGACTTGCAAAAAATTCTTATTTCCTACTCTCAATATCACCTCTCCTAGCTATAAAATTATGGTCTCTCTCAATCCCAAATGTAAAAAAGACATGCGGTATTTTATACCTAGGTAGAACTAGTATCAAATGCCATAGAAATGTCTATGATTGGCAAGCATGTACCTAAAGGAGTCTTTCTTAGAGTAACAAGGTATCTAGGACAATTGCCCTTCTAATGCCCAACCTCGTGATAGTGGAAACACTTTCCACCTGTT
Source organism: Ailanthus altissimus (assembly GCA_946807835.1). Classification (NCBI taxonomy): domain Eukaryota; kingdom Viridiplantae; phylum Streptophyta; class Magnoliopsida; order Sapindales; family Simaroubaceae; genus Ailanthus; species Ailanthus altissimus. The sequence continues at coordinate 2,831,137 of OX327712.1, forward strand.
TTGCTTTTTTGTTGAAGCTTGGATATTTTTCACCCCTGAAGACCTATTTTGGGTATCTGCCTCACCTCTTTGTTCCATTTGAATTTCCTATAAGTCCTTAGAGTAGAAGATGAAGCACTTTGAACGAAGAGAGTCGCACTCCCTTAAATCACGTCCTCTAAGGTGACGCTATCAAAAACACCTTTTGGCAATCTCGATTAATAACATATCTAGGCTTTTTTAAATCCAGAACATTTTTTAGATTCTTTTTTCAATCGGAGTAATTCTTGGTACCTTTGAGTTAGACTTCATCAACTATACGTACTAAAGGGTTCATAGCAGCCATCAGACATTCACAAGCCAAAATAAAAAGGGGAGATGTTAGTGGAAGCATAATTAAATTGCTAATTAAACATTTTAGATCATGGGTATAATAGTTATACATTTTTCAATCTAAAATACCCTCCCATTGCTTTACACAATCTCTTAGATAGGATGACGATAGTTTAAACTCTTTAAACTATACAGAGGAAAGTAGATTCTATTGAAATTTTACTCAGGCTTCACACGGTAGCGATATTAGCCCTTGTAAACCCAATAGGTAGACAAATCTTGTTAATTACATCTCATGCAACTCTTACCACTAATCCTGAATACACCTTATCTGTATATTATAACGGTCTAGGGTAAGTGTATTTTAGATTAACTTATCAATAATCAAATATATGCTATTAATACTACCCTTACACTGTACCTGTCTTGGGAAATACTTTCGCATATATTTACTTCATCTTATATTTAAATGATATAAATAAAATCACATCGACCAAATCTCTCACACTGTAGCGATCTTAGGACAAGATCAATATGAACAATTTACACCATATTGATAAGACTGATTAAGTAAAACATGATCTCATAATGTAATATAGTTTAATCAGATTAAGAGAAATTTTCTTTCTATCATGGTCCTCATCTCATGAGGAGGTGATTCTCAATCAATCAATTTTTTTATGTAAACACAACTAACCCCCACCTACAGAGTTTTCAATTGTGGTTGCCAACACAAAATTTGATATTGGTTTATAATGCAGACCGATAACTTATCACTACATCTTATAACCTTAGTTTATAATGTAGACTGATAACTTTTTTATCACTATATCTCATAAATCTCGATTTAAAATGTATACTGATAACGTTTATCACTACATCTCACAAACCCAGCACATGCAAAGTTTTAAATTTGAAACACTGTTCAAAAATGATGTTCAAAAACACTGTTCATATAAACAGTGTCAACGTCATGCGCCCAAATACAAGGCCTTGGTGCGTAGTGTCAATTCTATCTAGGATTACCCGTTTCAATACTTGAAACGCACCATTTGACACTGGAAATTTATCAACAACACTTTCATCACTCAAACAACACCGAAATAATTACAACCCTGCTCTGATACCAATTTTACGGGGGATCATTTTTCATTGGTGCATGTATATGCAACTGTGTTCATTGTATAAAATACGTATCACATATATATTTAAGCGCCGTGGAAAATTCAAATATACAATAAACACAATAAATAACATATTAATTAAATTAACATATTAAAGGGAGTTCGAGAATTCACTAAAATGTGTAACTCTTTACATGTGAATTTTGGAATCTGCTTGAAGTTAAACTTGTTGGCAATTCTAGTCACCAAATACTAGCACTAGGTTTAACACTTAAATCCAATGAATTTGTTTTTCCCTTTGATCAACTCTTTGATCAATAAACAAATTCTGTGTTGTTTTAATTGATAGACAATAAAAGCAAGTAAAAAAATTAATTTCAACACTTGAAATTAACTCAAAATTGGATCAATATCCCTTTGAAAAAAATATGTATTTGGCTGGTCACCAATATGTTAAAAGAAAGCAACTTGTTTGCTTCCAAAATAACAAAAATAAAAGCAATCCAATTGCTTCCCAAACTCTACACGTTTCTAGCACTTATTTCATATATATTAAAAATGAAACAAAGTCAATAGTCAAAGCCATTCACGTCCCACACATATATATATATATCTCAAATATATATATATTAAAATAAAAATATTATAATATTAAAAGCATTAAACTTGGCCACCAAGTTTAATTAAATTATAATAATAATAAATAATATTATTATATGCAGAAATACTTTACAAGCATTAACATATAATATTATTACATAACAATATATAATAATTAGATATTTTAATTATTTAATAATTAAATAATTAATATATAAAATTATCATTTTGTCCCTCATAAATATTTACCAAGTATACCTTTAGTGAGTCTTACTAAATTCTACACTTAGGTAAATTTAATCGAGAGCCAATAATGAGCCACGTGACATAATATAATTAGTAGACAATAATTGTTAACTAATTATTATATTTAACACTTAAATACGGACACGTGCACATTCTTGTAGTAGTGCTAGATATTACTGGACTGAACAATTCAATCTGCTACGTTGTCCCAGTGTACAACGAGTAGACTCCATATCACAGGATTCTCTAGGTCCATACTCGATTTGTCAATTAGAACTATTCTATGATTCCGTGAACAATGCCCCATGCATACATCATGGATATTACAAATCAGCTCGTTGGACCATACAAGTTAAGGTCACAATGTATACGTATAGTCCTTCCGTCATCTATATCCTAGATATGCGGAGACATAGATCAACACCATCAAATTCTCATATGCTCATCCATAAACTTACTGTAGACTTGTATCTCACTAAAGAGTTTTTGTAAACTCTTTGCCAAACTGTTCGACCTTGTGAAAACTCATTTTCTAGGTATATTGCTTATTGTCATAAGATTTTCATGAGATACTATTTCAGAGCATCTGGATATACTACTCCTTATGTGAGCTGACGAATCCCATATCTACGCATACCAGACTCCATGAGTATCGGACCATACCTAGCAACACCCAACGGTCAAACCATGAAAGGTCTCTGACATACATAGAATCAAAGTATGGTGGATCACTTACAAGCCCACCGTGGCACTTGTTGGGGATCTAATATATGTGGGTGTATACATATGTAATTGTGTTTATTGCCTAAAATACGTAACATATACATATTTAACGCTACAATCATTAAAACATACAATAAACATAATCAGTAATATATTAATCACATTAATCTATTAGAAGGGTTGAGAAATCACCTGAACATATAAAGTTATACACGTATATTCTCGGAGTTCGTATGAAGACCAACTAGTTGCCAGTTCTAGTCACCAACTCGGTAGACTTAGCGAGCTAGAACAGCAGCACTATATCCAATATTGGGTTTAACTTTTAAACCCATAAAATGGTCAGCTGTGTGTATTTTTCATTTTCTCTAAAAAAAAAGAAAAAAAAAATTAAAACAATTCACAATTACTTTATTGGCACCACAACAAAATGAAACAATTTTATTTTTTCTTTTTTTTTTCTTTTCAACACCAAATGTAAGAAATAAAACAAATTCATTTCCTTTTCATTTCTTTTGCACTCGGCCCTTTGGAAGAAAATGAAACAATAGTGGGTGACACACACTATTCATTTTCTTAACTTTGCTGACACACACTCTAACCACACACACATATCTCATATATTTATATATTTTTAAATAATAATATAATATAAAAATAATAGTGGGTGACAATTATCACCCATTATATAATATAATAATAATATATTATAATGAGATATTTATAATTATTAAACAATTAAATAATCATAATATAAAATGACCATTTTGCTCATCATGAATAGTTATCAAGTATACTCTCTAGTGGGTCCCACTAAATTTCACATTTGGATAAACTCAATCGAGGGTCCACAATGCGTCACGTGTCCTTATACAATTAGCAAATAATAATTATTGACTAATTATTATATTTAGCGCTTAAATATAGACACGCACGCATTCCCGTAGTAGTGCTGGATATTGCTAGATTAAACAATTTAATTCAATACACTGCCCCAATGTATAACGAGTACACTCTATATTGCAGGACTCCCTAGGTCCACGTCCAATTCGTCAAATGAAACTATTTCATGAGTCTGTGAACAATGCCCTACGTACACGTCACGAATATACAAATCAACGCGCTGAACCATGCAAGTTAAGGTTACAACATATACGTATAGTCCTTCCGTCATGATATCTTAAATGTGCGGCGATATAGATTATCACCGTCAAATCCTCATATGCTCATCTATATCATATCCACAAACTTGTATCTCACTGAACAATATGTGCAAACGCTTTTGCTATATTGTTCCATCTTGGCGGAATCTCTTTCTCGGGATAAATTCTTGTGGCCATAAGACTTTCTGAGATACAGTTTCGAAGCATCTGGATATCAAACTCCTTATGTGAGTTGACGGATCCTATATCTATACACACCGAACTCCATAAGCATCGGAGCATACCTAGCGACACCTAGCGGTCACACCATGAAAAGTCTGTGACATGCGTAGAACCAAAGTATGGTGAATTACTTACAAACCCACTGTAGCACTCAGGTCAAAGAACCACGTATACTACTCAACTCGAGAGGACCCTCCGTTGATGACTTACATAGGGTGTCTATCAGAGGCCCTTATGAGTCTGTCCTATATCCAATCCTAACTGGATACCCATATATCAATACGAGCTCCAACCTCACAATCGGCTAGGAACGACCATCTATACCCTATAGGCATGACATATGCTGATCTATATTAAAAGTATCCATCAACAGACCCACATCAGCAGAAACAGATCAGAGACAATTATTTGAGAACATACTTGTGCAATTGACATTTTCTGGCACCTAATTGCAACTCTTGTAACTATGTAGTTACTAGTATATTCCCAGGTTTATGTCCCATTATAGACAAGGCTCTAACTCTTAGATTTTCGCTGAGTAGTATAACCAGCTAACACTTAGCTGTGCTAACATTTAACATTTATATCTCTCAGCGTGGCTAACTATGAGCCATTATCTAAACTCCTTTAGATCTGATCTGAACTCCTTTAGATCATACAATTTTTGTAATATTACATTGCATAGTATCATATTAATAGGTATTAGCGATTTAATAGGAAGGTACAGTTTCATAAATACACAAGTATATATACATTAAGGGATGACACGTAAGCACCGACCCTAACAATCTCCCACTTGCTCTAGTGCCATTCCTGATGGTATGTCATACACATCAACTCCATGTGTTTCATAAACACTTTCAGATTCATGATCTTAAAAAGTGGGTATGCTAAATTATTCATAAAACATTTTTACAAATAATCACATCTTTCTAAGCCAAGATCCCTCTAGTCATGTGAGACTTCTATCAACATAATTAGAGTTCTTGTGTCCTCTTTGCACCTCGGCCTGTACAACGACCTAGTTCTATCACAAAACTATAGGATATGATCCATTTTTCTTGAAACTCTTCCAAGCCCAACGATAAACCTATGAATCTTCACTATCATTTTCGCTACGCCCATAATAAATCAGCAGTGAATCCCAGTTTGGTACAATTTTAACTCACCTATACTAATGAGAATGAGCACATTCCCAAATGTAGATCCTCTATCATTTAGGTTAAAGTAAAAGTCTGACTCCGTGCATCTTCTCACTTGTAAGCCACTTTCTCTATATTTGAGAAACTTATCCTTTGTACCCTCAAGGTACCTCAGGATATATTTGACTACCATCAAATGGTGGTCATCTGAATCAGACTGAAATCGGCTCGTAACATTTACAGCCAAACTAATATCAAGTCTCAAACACATCATAGCAGACATCTAGTTATCAAGAGTTGATATATTTAGTGCATTAGACACTCTAACTCTCTTATCTTCCATCTGAAGAGACACTCTCCTCGAAAGATAAACATCATCTCTAAAAGATACGTTAACTAACTCACAATTAAGAAAACTATACATTTTAAGACGCTATTAATGTGAATTGATTTGAGAGAGTCCTATCAGCTTCTTAGTTCTATCTCTATAAAGCTTTATACCTTATATAAAGGAAGTTTCTCCCAAATTCTTCATGGAGAAATTCCTATGAATTACTTTAGACCGACTATAACATACTAACATCATTCCCAATAACTAATATGTCATCAACAAAGAGCATCAAGAAGACTATCATGCTTCCGCTGACCTTTCATACACACAAGCTTCCTTATTATTTTTTATGAAACTAGACAATCTTATTATCTCATTAAAACAATAAGTCTAGCTTCAAGAGGCTTATTTAATCCCATAAATGAATTTCTTCAGCCTGTTCACTAGACCAGAAGTCTGGTTGGACATAAAACCTTTAGGCTATTCCATAAATATCTCTTACTCAAGGTATCCATTTAGGAATGCCGTCTTTACATCCATCTGCAAAACTCAAAGTTATAATATACTACAAGAGCTAATAATATTTTAATCGAATTTAACATCAATATTAGTCTAAAGGTTTCCTCTTAGTTAATCCTAGATCATTGAGGATTACCGTTGTAGAACCAACATAAGGCCTAGAAGGTCTCCACCTTCCATCTGGCTCCCACTACCTTTTGTAAACTTTTTACAACCAATGAGAACAATTCCCACGGGTAGCTTTACCAAGTCCCAAACTTGATTCTGATGTATAGAGTCAATTTTCATTTTCATGGCTTCTTACTGCTTCTCGAATCGATGTCTAATATCGTCTCCTTGTAGGTCAAAGGATTATTTTCTTCTACCAAAAAAACTCTAAATTCACCTTCAGGCAACAACCGTACCTAAAAGGTGACTTAGAAATCCTTTTCGACCTATTAGGAGAGTGTGCAAAAAGGCCACTGTTTGATTAAGCTTGAGTTCCCATCATTGGTTCATTGATTTCGAGATTGACTTTACTAAGCTCAATCTTTCTATGATTCCTATGATCTATGAGAAACTCTTTCTCTAAAATAGTGGCAAATCAAGAAATGAATATACTTCACTTATCTGAATCATAAAACTAGTATTCTATTGAATTCATAGGATACATAATAAATCTATACATGTACCTATTGGGTGCTTGTTTATCCTGTTGAGTAACTATTACAAAACAAGATACCCTGCTGCGTAACTCTTACGTCAGAAAGATAGCCCCAAGTCTTAACTTATTTAAAATATGGCTAGCTTCCTTTCTGTATCATATACGGAATAGAAGGAACAGCTTCTGATGAAACTCTGCGTAATAAGTAACTGTGTAGAACATATTCTCACAGATATAGATCGGTAACACTCATCATCAATCAGACCATATCTAATAAAGTTTGATTCCTCCTCTCCGAAATATTATTATATTATGGAGTATCCAGAGGACTATAGTGAGTAAGAATCTCATTTTTCTTTAAACAAACGAAAAATTTGTTGTTAATGTACTCACTACCTCGATTTAATCGAAGGGATGTGAAGTACATTCTGGTATATTTGGTCATCTTCGTAAATACATTATTCATAAACTGGTTAAGTCTTTATGGTTAAATTCATCCTTAACCAAATGGATAAGCGTTTTACGCCTATATGAACTAAACACACAAGCTACAGTTCTGTATCATTTAAAGATTTTGATCTACAGACATTTCTAATTGTATATAATATCCATTTATTAACTGACAATCAGCTAATAAAATATTATTCACATTATATGAACATAAGGAACAATTCATAATATTCATATGATATCCATCACTGTCAAGTATAGGAAGGGACATAATATGTCAAATGATATTTTAGATATTATATCATTTATGTAATACAATCATTGTATTGTATATGAGAAGTAAGTTAAGTTGTCCAACAAATTGGACCTACAAGAAATCACCATTTCCTACTCGTAACCTTACTTCTACAAACTATTGCATTCTAGTCTCTCTCAATTCTTGCAACATATTGTAGATATGAGAGGGACATTTAGTATCTCATACCTAGTTTGAACTGGCATCCTATGCCATAGAAATGTCTATGTTTGACAAATACAAACATGTGGGAGTCTTCCTGATAGTTTATAACGCTTCTAGGGTAGTTGGATTTCCAGTACCCAACCTTACAGTAATGGAAACACTTTTCATCTACATTACTCTCTTGTTGATCTTTAGATAAATGTTGTATTTGAGGAGTTATCTTGGCGTCTGCCTCATATTCTTCTCGTTATATATCTGGTCTCACTAGATATACTTGGAGCAAAAGATGAAGCACCCTTAACAAAGAGGGTCATACCTCTTCTATTCACATCATCTAGAGATGTGTTATTAGAAATACCTTACAGAAAACTCTGACCAACAATAAATCCAAAATTTTTTGAATCTAGAACATTTCTAAGATTCTTCCACCAGTAAGAGTAATTCCTAGTACCCTGGAATTGAACTGCATCAACTATGCACACCAACTGGTTCGTAGTGACCATTTTTCTTGCAGGCCAAAATAACGGGAGATGTAAGCAGAATAGTCATTAAATCAGATAAAACATTTTAAATCATAGGTATACTAATTATACATTGTAAATTTAAGACGCTCCCACTACTTTACATAATCTCGATAATCTCTCAAAAAGGAAGACGATAGTTTAAACTCTTTTAAACTATACAGCGGGAAGTAAATCCCATTGAAATTTACTTGGGCCTCACGCTGTAGCAATATTAGCCTTTGTAAACCCAACAAGTAGACAACATTTGTCAATTGTATCTTATGCAACTTTTACCACTTGATCCTGAATACACCTTATTCACACGTAGTAGCAATATTGGGTAAGTGTATTCTCGATTAACTTGTCAATGATCAAATATATGTTACTGATACTACCCTCACGCTGTAGCAATATTGGGCAATACTTTCGCATATATTTGCCTTATCTCATGTTTAACCGGTATAGTCCAAGTCCAACTTGAAAAAAGGCCGACGTGACTCGTCTAACACCATATTGACAAGACAGATCAGAATAAAATATTATCTCATAATGTAATATTCTTCAATCTGATTAAGAGAAAATTTTTATTATAACCTTGGTCTCCATCTCATGGGGAGGGTAATCCTCAATTGATCAATTTTTCTATGCAAACACAACTAACCCCCACAATAGGGCTCCCATTGTGGTTACCAACACTGAAAAATTAATCTTGGTTTATAATGCAGACTGATAACTCTTATCACTGCATCTCGTAAACCCCAGTTTATAATGTAGACTAATAACTTGTATCACTGCATCTCATACACTTACACATGCAAAATTAATTTAAAAAAATGTACAAAACACTGTTCAAAATTATTGTAACCGTGAACAGTACCAAATACTGTTCATCTGCTACTGTTCAAGTGAATAGTACACTGCCACAGCGTCGGATGGCATAGCTGTAGCACTGGGATGTCAAACCCCCAGCGTCGCGCCTTCAAACTACCTTACTGTAGCGCTGAAAGGTCGAACCCCTAGCACTACGGTACCCATATTTCACTGCTGGGGCGCGAATTCCGAAACCTTCAGCGACCCAATGCCGGCTCGCCAGCGCTATAACGCTGGGAGATAGGTTATAGGTTAATATTTTAGTTTTTAGTTTTCACTATCTGATGTACTAGATTATTGTCACCGTACCATCATTTATATTTACAGTAGCTGGCCACAATTTTCGTATCTATGCACTTATATTTGTAATAGTTATTTTCAATTTCTCTATTGATGCATCACAGTGCTTGTTTTCTCAATGCACTTACCACTCTTCGATAATGATTGCCTATCTCTGACAATGATTGTCTCTCACGTGTGTCATTATAAATTTATTATTGCTTTCATTTGTTTCTTTGTTTGATTTGCAATTTACAAATTTGAGTTATTTTTCCCATCTTGATTTTAAGGGGTGTATTAAAGTTAGAGTTTCTTATTTAGTTATTTTAGAGTTAAGATGTTTTTTCTTTGTGTCAAATATCGCATTAAAGTCATAATCTTAAGTTTATAAAGTCCATATTTTATAATAACTATTTAGAGTGAAAATATAGAAAAACTTTATTTTTTTAATAATTATATTTAAAGGGGGAAGAGAAGAGATTATTAGAATATATCACAAAAGAATATATAGGTGAGAGACTAACTACTGATCATCTCAAATTCTAACATTTTGGTCTAAAGATTTTCCAAGTTAAAAAAATAGTTTGTTTTATTATTTTCTTTACTATTATTTTTGTTAGAATTTTGATGATTCAAAATCAAGGGTAATTTGATTTTGAGTTGGAAGATCAAGAGAGTTAAACACGAAATCTAGTATACATCGAACATATAAGGAATGAGTGAGATAAAAAATTAGAAGCGAAGAAAAGGTGGAGATTAGCACAAGTCACAGTGCCGCGGCACTAGCTTGGTAGCTCTACAACGCTAGCCACTCAACGCGATAGCGCTAACTATTCAGCACCCAGTGCACCATCGCTGAAGCAAAATGGCAAGAGGCACTACAACGGTGCGACTTCAGAAAATTCTGTTTTGGATTGGATTTAACTTCTTTGAGGAGGTTTTGAATTTTTGCAAGTAAGGACTCTTATTCCAACTAGGTTTAAAGTTTCTAAGGTTAGTATTAATACTATATAAACCTTTATACCTCATTGTAATTTATAAGAAGCATCAAATTAACACAAAAGAGAATAAAGAGCTTAGGTCACACTTGAGTATTTTGAGTATCCAAGATAGTATGGTATAGATCCTTGGTAGTTCTTAGGTATTCAGGTATTCCTTGTAACTCTTGTGGGGTTCTTTGGGTATAAAAGAATTGGAATAAATGAATTGGAATAAATGAATCTAGAATCCTCAAATCCATCGCGGACATAGGTGAATTTGCCAAGCCATGTAAATTAGTGTGTTTTTTTTCTTTGCTTTCTTGGATATTTGTTTTCTTGTTGTGTGATCTTTCTTTTCTTGGATGTTTATGAGTATGAGACTTCTGTAGTGCGCTAAGGGTATTTTAGTATTTGCACTAGCTTCACCCATCAATAAACTAGTGTTAAAGTCTAGGTTTGACTTAACCATGGCTACTAATAAACATGAAATAGAGGAGTTTAATAGGCAGAATAATTTCAATATGTGGAAGATGAATTTGATGGCTATACTAATAAGTTAAGGGTTAGACTTAGCCCTTGAGGAAACTTAAGATACAACCAATAGTGAAAAGAAGTTGGTAAAACTTAGAGATTTAGATGATGAGACCATTCGGAAAAGAACCCATAGTACTAGCCTTAAGTTATGAAGTTCTAAAGGAAGTGGTTAAAGAGAAGACAACAATAGGTCTTTAGAAAAAACTTAATGCATATATATGACGAAGTCCTTGGCGAATCATTTGTATGTGAAGATGAGAGTATATATTAGTTGGCTATGATTGAGAAAACTTTTATGAGTGATGACATTAACGCCTTTAATAAGATTATCATCGATCTTGAGATGATAGATATCAAGATCCAGGATGTAGACAAGGCTATTATTTTATTGTGCTCTCTTCCTCTACGTTATAGGCACTTTGTGGATATACTCATGTATGGTAGGGAGACTTTAACAGTAAGTGATATTAATGCCTCGTTAAACTCTAAAGAAAAAAAAGAAAAGATTTGAATTTAAAAGTGCAACAAGATTAGTTACAAAAGGAGGAGATGGTAAAAAGAACTGATGGGACAGATCCAAGTGATGCTATAATTATAATAAGGAAGGGCACTTGAGGGGGATTGCCCAGTAAAAAAGGCCAAGAATAGAGGAGGGGTTGTAATAGTTTATAGTGAAGACTTGAAAATTACGGAGTCTTTAGTAGTTTTTGGTGAGAAATATACCGGTGGATGGATTAATTGATTCTAGCTATAGTTACTATGTGTGTCCAGAAAATTCATTGTTTAGCAATTACAAAACCATTAAGAAAAAGAAAATACTAATGGGAAATGATATGACTTGTAAAGTTATGGGATCGGTAATATTAGGATAAATATGGATGATGGGGAGACTAAGGTATTACATCATGTTCTTGGAGTTAGGAAAAGTTTAATATTCCTAGGGGCACTAGATCAAGAAGGGCATTCATTTAAAGCATAAAAAGGAATTTGGAATGTAAAAAAATGATCTATAATGATAAGAGGTGAGAAGCACAAGGGTTGTATGCACTTATTAGTAATACTGTGGGGTCCTAACATGGAGTTGTTATGGGGATGATTACTAAGGGCAGTATTTGGGATTTGTCTATTGTGGTGATAAAGTTCGAAAGAGAATGTATAGAAAGGATATTGCTAGTTATTGTAATGGTACCAAGAGTGGCACTAGAAATCATAATAGAAAGGGTATCCAAGGAAAAATACATTCGTATCTTTGGAGACCAAAGTCATAAGCCTAAAAGAAGTTAAGGTGTAATAGAGACTTAACTGATGTTAATATTGGATGATACAGTGTTGGAGTGGATGGATACTGAAAAAGTTTATTGAGAAATTTTGAATCAATGAAGGGTTTGTTAAAATTTTGATGATTCAAAATCAAGGATAATTTAATTTGAGTTAGAATCCTAAGGGAGAGTTGAACATAAAGTTTAGTACGTCTTAAACATACAAGAAAAGAGTAAGACGAAAAATTAAAAGTAAAGAAAATGCAAAGATTGGCATAGGTTGCAGCGCTACAGCACTAGCTTGGTAGCACTGAAAATAGAACAACTTGTAATGTTAGGTTCATGCTGCATTAGTGCTGCAGCACCCACCATTCAACACCGTAGTGCTTCACTACTGCAATAAAATGGCAAAAGACATTACAGTGGTATGACTTTAGAAAATTCTATTTTGGCTCGAATTTGATTATTTTGAGAAGGTTTTGAACTCCTACAAGTAAGAACTCTTATTCTAGTTAGGTTTAAGATTTCTAGGATTAGTATTAACACTATGTAAAATCCTTGTAATATATAAGAAGCATCAAATTATCACAAGAGAGAATAAAGAGTTTAAGTCACACTTAAGTACTTTGAGCACATAAGATAGTATGGTATAAATCTTTGGTAACTTTTGGGTATTCAAGTATTTCTTATAACTCTTATGGGATTCTTTGGATATAAAAGAACTGAAAATAAAGAAGTTAAGATTATCAAATTCATAGTAGATGTAGTTAGATATGCTAAACTATGTAAATTGATGTGTTTTTTTTTTTTTTTTTGTTTTCTTGATTGGTTATTTTTTATTGCGTGACCTTTCTGCTTTTGGTTGTTTGTGAGTGTGAGACTTCCGTAACACACTAAAAATATATTAATGTTCGCACTAACTTCACCCCTCAACAACTCTTTTCTCTGTCATTGGATCATTCTCCTTTTATCTTCCTGCACGGTTTAGACTATCTCTTAAAGAGGAAAATGATTTTAGAATATGAAACTTCCTTGTCGGCAATTTCTTGAATAAGTATTTTTTAGTCAATTCGGCCAAACAATTTTCTCTAATTTTAGGATAACAATTAAGTTTCATGTATTATAAAATTAATTTGTAAAAGTTGGAGTAAAAATAAAATAAAATATTTCATTTTAAGAATTAACGAGAGTACATCTAAAATGGTTTTCTTTTGTGCATACTTATACAAATATCTCAACATTTTAACTTTGAAATTCTTATTTACTTATTTATGCTTTTCTCTAGCCCAAAGTTTTTATCTTTTTATTGTCTCTGTCTATTATCTACTCTATCATTCTTTTATCATCTACTTAGGTTCGTCTCTATATGAAATTTTACATTAACAAATATAAATGTGTAATTAATAATTAATTAAAAAGAACAATGAGAAATAGTTTTGAATGTATGAGACTAATATTAACATACGTGGCAAAAGATTATTTTAAAAATAAAATAAATTAATATTAGAAAAAAAATCCCAATAAAAAAAAAATTTCTCTTTGTAATCCTCATTTTGAAATAAAAGAAAATAAATTTCAATTAAAGGGACTCAAAACACAATAACAATATCAAGATAATAAAATAGAATTTAAAAAAAAAATAATACTCGATAATTTAATAATTTTGATTAAATAATATTTTTTATTGTCCCGACTTGGGGTTAACATGTTAAATTAATAAATTTCTAAATTTATGAGATAATACATTATTAAAAATTCTTGTAGTTTTATATAGAACCCATTTACTATATAAATTAATATGCAACTAAAAGCATATGATATGTCTAGTAAATTGTCGTAAAATTTGTACTTAGTATTATTATTAACTTTTTTAAATCAATGTCTTACTTGAAGCTCATCTCTAACTTTTCATAATGCAAAAATAATTTCTAGTGTAGCATTCTCGTATCGCAACAAGAAATTGTCCATTATTATTATTGTCTTAACTACTTTTTTGCATGAAATAGACTCTACATTAGAACTATAATCTTCAATAAGTAAAATTCATGAATATAATATATATATATATATATATATATATATATATATATAGAACTAAGACAAATAAATTCAAATTAGTTCGCTTAATTGCAACAAAAGATTATTAAATACAATATTTTAGCAATATAAGGGATATTTTCAAAAATTAATAATTTATCAAGATTTTATTGTATTTTTTTAGTCTTAATATTATTAAAAAAATCATTCAATTTAAAAGTTTAAACTGTTATACTAAAGCCTAATATCAATATAAATAGTGCTATACTTATATAGTTGAGATACAAAGTTTGTATCTTAACTGATGTGTCATCAATCATTGACTACCATTTATCAAGCAGTTGTTGATTTTATATTTATTATCAATATGATAGTTATATGATACCAATCAATAATGGACACATCAGAAGCTACGTCAGTTGGGATATAAGCTTTGAATCCCAAAAATGTAAACATAGTATTGCTTCAAAAAAAAATAGAAAATTAACCAACCAAGTTTTAGTACACGAGGAAACCAAAGCAAGCTTTACTAACTTATGGGCATTTTCATTACATGTTCTAGAAATATGTCAAATTGGTAGTTGGTTCTACATCTCCATCGTCTTTTATATCTCCTTTACCACACATTTGATTTCCTTTAGGGAGCTGATGGTTCCCTTGATTAGGTCTGCTATATTCTTGGCATCTGATTCAATCATCAAGGACATTAGGTTATGGTTGTTGCCACCTATAAACTAAATTGGATGGCCTCAGCTTTTGCTTCTTCTATATCACCCCTGAACGTTTTTGTTGTAACTGCCATGATCAATACTTTCTCTTCATTGCCCTTTATGACCATCCCTAGACCAATTTTATTCCCTTTTTTTGTTTTTATAGTAGCATCCACATTCATTTTTAGCCTTCTTCTAGATGGAAGGCTCCCCACTTCTGCACCTCAGTCCCTTCTAAGTGCTTGACACTCATTTGTTGTCTTGCTTTGCTTGTGTTATTGGAAATCAGATATACCTCTACTTTTGCTATTAGTCTTACTATGTCTTCTTGTTTTTCATTCTTTATAAAGTTATTCCTTACCTTTCAACTTACCCATAGCAACATCAAGATCCTTTTAAGTTCATCTTTGGTTATAGTAGCCATTAGATTTTGAAAGAATTGCCAGAGATCTATTTTTTGAATTTCTTATATAAGTTTAGCAAATTGAGAGCTTATCCATAGGTTTTTGGCTATTTTGCATCTAATCAATGCATGGAAACATGTTTATTCTTCCCTAAGGCATCTTTGGCAGATTGAATTGTTGATTACTCTCTCAGATATTAATGCAAAAGAAGTAGGTAACAAGTTTGATAAGGCTCTCTAAAGAAATATTTTCATTCTTGGGGTACTGATATAGACCACAAGGCTTTCCATTCATTCTCATTACTTTTTGATTATTTTAGCTCTATGGCCAATTTTTCTTATAAGGCAATATAGTACCCACTTATAATAGAATACCTTTCACTTCTGTCATAATGCCAATACACCGTGTCTTCTACTTTTTTTCAATGACAATGGGATCTTCAAGATATGTTGAGCATTCTCTTCCATGAAATGTTGCTCTATAAAATCCCTCATCTATTTATTTTCCTCATCAATGAGAATTTTCACTTTCCTGTTATTTGGAAGTAGTAAAGACTCCTCCATAATATAAAAGTTAAGAATGCCAAAGTATAATAATGGTGCTAGCCTAGGTGCAAGGAGGAAGCTATTTTGTAATTCGCTCCATGACTATGATATTGAACCTACCACTGGCCAAACAAAATAATAACAGCAAACCCCCATCTCATCAGTCCAGCAAGTATAGCCATAGACCCCCATCCTACTAGTCTAGCAAGCACAACAACAGACCTTCATCACAACAGTTTAGCAAGCACAATAGTAGATCCTTATCCCATTAGTTTAGCAAGCACAATAGTAGACCCTTATCCCAACAATCCAGCAAGCACAATAGCCTAACCTAAATCCACCAGTTAAAATAGTCCAAGCCCACCACATTAACCAATCCCTAGCCCACTAATTCTGCATAACTCTAGCTTCTCAGAGGAGGAAACATTCTGGTTAAACAGTAACCAAGAAGAGGTTGGATTCAGATGATACTAGTGCTGAAGACATTAACCAACAAGAGAACAATGAGTAACTTAGTGACAATGACAGTGCAATAAACCATCCACTGTCAAGCTATGAGTCAGATGATAGAGATAACTCCATAATGGACTCATTAAATGAGAATGATCCAGTAAGAGAAATAAGAAAGTCAGTGAGTGAAGATTTCTTCAGACAAGGTGACCAGCAAGAGGCTAATTTGCGTGTTGGTTAGAAGTTTGATAGAGTTGAATACTTTAGCAGTGATTTGAAGAAACATTGTCTCTAGAAAGGTTTTGAAGTTATTCAAGTTAAGAAAGACTTCCATAGGTTAAATGGTAAGTACAAGTTTGGAGGATGCCTATGGTTCATTTATATAGCCAAAGTGAAATCTGGTATAGTGTTTAAAATACAACAATTACAAGAGAAACATACTTATGATAAGGTGTCCAAGTCAACAGAAGTAACAAAAGCATAGATTGCCTCATAGTTTATTGATGCTCTAAAAACTAACCTTAAAATGCCAACTAAGACAATGAGAGATGAGTTGAAGTAAAGGTTTAGGGTATACTATAATATGAAGAAGATAAGAAGAACTAGTGCTAGAGCACTTAAGGAAGCCAATGAGGATTATGGCTTAGCATATTAGAGGTTGAGGAATTTTGCCAATGGGTCGATGAAGAGGAATATTGGTATATTAGTTAAAATGCAATTTAAAGTAATTGTTAAAGATGGTCAAGTAAAGTTTAAGAGATTTATGTATAGCTTTCTAACTTTAAGAGATGGTTTTGTCCAAGGGTATAAAAGGTTTATAGAACTAGATGGGTGCCATTTGAAGGGCTCTTATGGAAGAGTATTATTACTTGCAGTGGCCATGCATGCAAATAATTGAAATTTTCCTATAC
Source organism: Ailanthus altissimus (assembly GCA_946807835.1). Classification (NCBI taxonomy): domain Eukaryota; kingdom Viridiplantae; phylum Streptophyta; class Magnoliopsida; order Sapindales; family Simaroubaceae; genus Ailanthus; species Ailanthus altissimus. The sequence continues at coordinate 2,848,554 of OX327712.1, forward strand.
TAGTGTGTGGTTGAGATTGAAAATAGAGATACAAAGGGCTAGTTTCTAGGCAACATTAGGCATTGGCTTGAGATTATAAATGAGCAGTCAAATGGATGCTAAGAGCATTATCTAATCATTGGCCTTAGATCCTCAACTAGGTTTTATGTCAGGCACATAATATCATATTTCAAAAAATAATGGCTGAATCAAAGATTCAGGCCTTTATTTTGGAAGGCATTAAAGGCAACCAAGATATTAGTTTTTGGTAAAGTTATAAGTAAGATTAAAAAGTCTAATGTGGAAACCTATAAGTACCTTTCAAATATTGAGCCCAATCAATAGTGTAGACATGCTTTCAAGCACGATGTCAAAAGTGATAATGTGATCAACAATGTGATAGAATCATGGAATAGTTGGTTGAATGATTAGAGGGGCAGACTTGTTCTGAACTTGCCAGAATTTATAAGGAAAAAAATTATGAAGAGATTGCGTAAAGGTAGCAAAAAGCACTAGAATGAGAGGGAGCATTAGCACTAAAGAAAAGATTGGATCAAGCCAAAAAAGAAAAAAAGGTTTGTCAAGGTAATAGATGCAACAAGCTATGAGTTTGAAATTATAGATGGCCATCAAAACTTTATTATTGATTTTTATAAGAGGACGTGTGATTATGGTGCTTTCCAAGTCAATGGCATCTCATATGCCTATCTTTTACCTTGTATTAATCATAGAAAAGAGAATACACATTATTATGTAGATCCAAAACTCCAAATAGAGGTTAATGAGTGTATTTTATATCTATCATTTTAATTTTTTTTAACTTGATAATTTCTCAAATTAAATAAGAATATGTCTTTTTAATGTGCATTAATGTTATTTTATAGGTTCTAAGTTAACAGGGCTATTTTGGGGTGAAAAGCTAAGGAAAATGCACAACAATATCAAGTCGAGAAAACACCACAAAAACCCAAGTTGTGCCACTGTGGCATGATAAGGGCAAATTTGTCATATATTTTCTCATGTTTTTATTATTGATATTTTATGATTTTATGAGAATAGATGGCTATTTATGTGCTTTATTGATATTTATAGGGACTTGAACGAAATTTAAAGAAAGAACGCAAAAAGAACGAAAACAGGGACTAAAATGCAAAGTTTTCAAAATATGAGTCCAGAGCCCCCGCGCCACAAGGATTTTCGCCCCAGCGCTGGAATAGTGATCGAAATAAGAAAAACGACTTGCTTAAGTCGCGTCTAGCGCCCCAGCGCCGAAGAGTCACCGCGCCAGCGGTGAAGCTGTTTTCATGAAGCGCCCCAGCGCCAAGATCCCACCGCTCCAGCGGTAATAGCTTTTTCACGCGTCGCCCCAGCGACAGATGTATAGCGCGCCAGCGACAGTGCGAGTCCTAGTCCGACGAGAATTGAGATTTTCAAGCTCATATCAATCCCTATATAAAGCCACTCGTTCCCAGCCTTTAAGGAGGAATCCAAGACGACCCAAGAGCACCAAGAATACAGAGCACAAGTCTTGGAGAGCAATAGAAGCTTAATTGAAGCATCTTTAGAGAGAGATACAAGACGTTCTTCAGCATCAAGAGTTTCTAGGCAGCGCAATTAAGAGCAATTCGACGTCTATATCGGTTTGCTAATAATTGTATCATGATTTATAATTATTTTTACTGCTGTTCTCTTATAGCCATGAGCTAAACTTGTTTTCTAGGGTTAATATTTGAACTCAATATGTGTGCTTAATTGCCATATCTTTTAGTATTTAATAAACTTAGTCATTTATTATTTAAATTACTCGTGTTTAATGCTTCAATATATCTGGCCAATATATGGTGAATGAGTTGGTAATATTATTGATAAACTCGGAAGAGGAATCATAATATTTAGACCTAGGTAATTTGATGCATGATTGTAGAGTAACATTCAATGTTGCATATGCAAGTTTCAACTTAGGATAGGAATATACCTAATTGGCATGTATGATCAATAAGACCTAATCTTAATGAATCTTAATTTATTACAAGTACCATAGGAATATAAGTATTTGGTAAATTAGGGTATACTTGCATGACCTTGGAAGAGGCTTGTGAATACATTAGTGTCTTGATCAATAATAAAGACTAAGTGAGTTAAATATTAGAGGATTAATCATTAAAAACATATTGAGGGATAATATTAATCCTAGGTTCTCTCTACGTTGCTATATCTTTAAATCTCATTGCATTGTGTTTTTACTTTTATATTTCTTACATTCATTCTTTGATTTTTAGTTTTCTGAATAATTATTAGAAAGATATAATTTTAGTAATTGGTTAAAAAGAAGAAATTATCCCTGTGGGTTCGACATCCGACTAATTAGTCTCTTTATTACTTGCATACGATAGTGTATACTTGCACTTAATTTATGATATAGAAATATCGCATCATGGCACCAAAAAACTGAGGCTGCGACATGTGATAGTAAAAGTGAATAGTAATTACTATTTACAAATATTGTTCACATGAGAATAGTCCCTCAAGCAGTGCCAAATTTCAGTGCTGGGGTACCAGTTGGGTAGAAACTTGGCGTTCTAATGCCAAGGTCGGCGCTGCGATGCCAATTAATAGAGAAAATCCCAATTTTTTCTCCAATTTTAGGACCTATAAGAAGAGAGTTAAATGTCTCATTTGGAGGAGGAGAAGGGCACAAACTTTTGAGAGAAAACTAAGGGTTTTTAGTGAGAGAAACATACTTGAAGCTTGGATTATGAGAGGCCATTAAAGATTGAAAGCCCTAATGACTTCTGTAACTAGTTCTCTCTTTCTTTCTATCTTATTTACTTTAGTTTCAATTTTATATTTGTAAGTTGTGTTGTTTGATCATTATTAATCTTGTGAACTTTTTGATTAATGTAATTGAGCATTTCACTATGGATAGCTAGATTTCATATTCTAGGGCTTGATGTAACTTTACTTAGTACTATATTTTGATGTGTTATGTTGATTAATGACTACCTTGTGTTTATTATTTATGCTTTTTATGAGTTTAATACTTTTAATTAGATTGAGAAATTGATTAGATGATTTAAGACTTATGGATTATATGCTTGAGAAATTTTAACCCACGTGTTGAAATAAAAAAAAGTATAGCCTTAATTTTATTGAGTTGGGAGACTAACAGAATTAGAGTAATCACTTAAGGGTAACTTAATGCATATATAGATAACAAGTTATATGGGGGTTAACTTAGTTGTGTATGCATAGAATCTCATTTGACTCTCAGGAGAGGTAATGAGATTAATTCTAAACTATTGATTATTGAATTCACAAGATTAGTTGTTAATTACTAATAATAAAGAACATAAGAACAGTAGAGTGAAGTCAAGACTGTAGGACCCCTTGCCATAGAATTCTGACCTCATTAATTTACAAAATTATTCATTTTAATCATCTTTAAATTTCATAATTCAATTTAACCTTTAGATTAGTATAGAAAAATTTAGGTTGTCAACATTATAATTTAGGACACCAATCCTCATAGGAATGATAATCACTCATCGCTTTATTACTTGATCACAACTCGTGCACTTGCGGTTACAATTTGCATGTGTATAATTTTGCAAACAAGTTTTTTGCGTCGTTGTTAGGGATTGTGAATTTTGAATGTTTGCTAATATTGGGGAGATAGTATAATTTAGGCAATTGGATTTCGAACCTTTCTATAAAGCTTTGGAGGAGTTCAAGGACCTTATCTGAAGGTACCCACGACATAGATACAAGATTGGTTCCAATAACAAATATTTTACAATGGATTAAATAGCTAAACAAGAACCATTATAGATGTAGTAGCAAGTGGACATTATTGTCAAAAACCATATAAGAAGCCCAAGTTTTATTGAAGGAAATAACGTGTAATAATTACCAATTTCCTAATGAGAGGTTCATTGTGAAGAGGGCGACCGGAGTACATGAAGTTGACCCCATTTGTGCACTTTTAACTCAAGTTTTAGCCTTGGCGAATAAAATTTATGCACTTAATCATAAAAAGGATTCAACAAGTAAGGATTTAATGATAGTTGCAAATATGTCTTACACCAATGAAGAGAGTTATCTACAATAAGTCCATTATATCAACAACCAAAACTTCAACTACTGAAGTAACAACTTGCTTACACATTATCATCCCTGGCTTCAGAATCATAAAAAATTCTCTTATGGCAATCCAAGAATTACTTTGCAATCTCAACTGGGATTTAATCAACAAGTTGTCGAGAAGAACCCTTTTTTAGAGGACCTTTTAGGCACTTTTATCATTGAGACAAAGGAGAAGTTCAATAAGGATGAGGCCCATCTTGATAATATTGAGACACATTGCACCCATATGAATGTTTTATTAAAGTCATTAGAGTTGTAAGTTGGCCAACTTGCTATGCAATCAAAGATCAATCTTCTGGCAAGTTCTCAAGTGACAATGAGGCTACCACGAAGGAGCATTGTAAAGCCATCACTCTTAAAAGTGATAAAGAAGTTGAAGCTCCAAAGAAAAATATGATTGAGGGCAATGAAGAAGAAGTTGTTATAGAACCATCTAAGGTGAATCACATATCTAACTTCATTTCCTTCTCGAAAAACCCCTCTATCATTACCCTACTATTGTCATACCTTCAATACTTCTACAAAAGGAAGTTAGATGCCCAATTCTCCAATTTTCTTGAGAACTTTAAAAAGATTTACATCAACATCCCTTTATGGATACCTTGGAATAAATGCCAAATTATGTAAAATTTATGAAGAAAATGATGTTTAATAAGAAAATGTTGGAAGACTATAAGATGGTGAGGCTAATGGAGAAATATAGTGCAATCCTTCAAAGGATAAAAGATGAAGGATCTGGGTAACATCACTATTACTTGCACATTGGGAAATCAAATTTTGAGAAGGCCTTGTATGATATTGGTGCTAACATAAATCTTATGCCTCTATCCATCTTTAAAAAGTTGGGTCTTGGTAAGGTGAAACTTACTACAATTATTTTGTAAATGGCAGATAGATATATAAATTATTCATAGGGTATCATTGAGGATGCGTTAGTGAAAATGGGTAAAATATCCTATCGATAAATTTTATTGTCCTTGATATGAAGGAAGATTGAGAGGTTTCAATTATTCTTAGGCAACCATTCTTAGCTATCAGGAGAGTTCTTATTGACATGAAAAGGGGAGAGATGAAAATAAGAAGGTAACATTCAAGATTTTCAAGGAGTTGAAGTTGTCAAATGACTATGAAAAATATTTGATGATTGACAATGTGCATCTGAATGGAGGAACATGGCCCTTAAATATGAAGGATATAGCTCATAAGAAAATGAAGATACACCGAACAAGGAAGAAAGATGCGGTATAGCAAGATCATCATAGAAAATCAATCAAATTTTTCGGCCAAGGTTAAATTTTTTTTAGCAAACTCAGAATGAGACAGTTTAGGCCACTCCTTGATGATTATCTTATGAAGCTTTGGAAATCAAAGAAAGAGATTGACAAGGCCATTGAACATACACTAAAGCACTATAATGAAATAGTATTTTATAGGCAAAATGCCTCTAAAGTGAGATTTGATCCTCCATGAATTCGGAAGACGTCACGTCAAAAATATAAAATCAATCACTTTTTAGAAGGAAAACCAAATGAATTTCAATCTTAGTTTTTAATGTTTTTGTTTTTATAGTGTGTTAAAATAATGAGTCAAAACCTCATAAGGCATGGAAAAATGATTGGAATCAAACCCAATAAGGTGCAGTTAAAGAAAGCTCAAAATCAAAAAAATCCCAAGTGTTGCAGCAAGTTAGGGTTGGGCCCCAACACCTGAAAAATAAATTTCAAAACCTAGGTTTTAGTGTCGAGGTGCCACTTGCTCCCTCTTCCAATTCACTTCTTAACTATCATTTAAGCCATTTTGACCACCCTTTCACTTCCCCAATCATCCTTACACTCTCCGAACATCAAATTATTACCAAATTATATCTCGAACACCATCAAACATTATGGATTATTAAACTTCAAGTTTTGGAAGCATCACTTAAGGGCTTTGGGTACCAACTCAAGCAATAATTTCCTTCTCGCAATTTAAGCACCAAGCCACTGTCTACAAGGGAATTATCTTTTATTCACTTTTATTTTTTCCCATTGTAAAAAATGTTAACTTTAAGTTTGGGGGAGAAAAACACTATTTGGTGTTTATTTTTCATATTTGATCATGTTTACTCTTTATGACCGCTGTTTTAGTTATTTTGTTTTGCATGCATTTTTTTTTTTTGTTAATCGTAGGTTGGTTAAATAATTAGTAGTCAATGATATGAAATAGAAACATGATTTTAAATGCTAATCTTTTTTGAAAATAGTAAATATGATGATTGTTTGCTTGGTAATCTAAGACAAATTCGACTTCATATTATGATCACTTGATCTTTTGAGCACGTAGTTAGGATCATTTATTTTTTATGCTTACTTAGAAGACATTTATGCATAACAAGAATAATTAAAGTTAAAAAATGTGCTAGAACTTGTTTGAGCATTACTTGAGGTAAAATCCTAGGGCATACATAATCTAGAATATGATTTTAGGCTATCTTTAGATCGATTGAGCCTTTCAAGCCAACATTTGTATATTTTTACCTTTAGTTATCCTGTTGAGCTTAATAACTAATTTCTTTACTTACCACATCAATATCTTAGCCCTTAATTTAATTATCCTTCTTAGTACCCATCACGTCATAGGCATAACACTCATTTTAGAGAGTTATATGGACTTTTAAAAATGAAGGAGTGAATTAAAGAATGGTTATGGGTTTGGTTATAGATTTTTGTTGCTCTAATATTGTAAAAGTTTAAGTTTAGGGATATAGTGACTTATATATGTATAAAAAAATTAAAATATAAAAAAAATAAAATAAATGTATAAATTGAGTTTGCTATACCCCTAGCTTAGAAAAAGAAAAGGTTGAATAACAAAATAGTAAATGAATCAAAGAAATAAGTTGAGTAATCTCTAAAGGAACGTGTGTTTATGGAGTGAGTTGAGCCAAAATTGATCCATTTTATCTCACCCTCACCCTAGCCACACATTACAAGTTAGTTAAAGTCCTATTTGATCATTGATTATGTGTATACCTACATTAATGGTGAGTGATGCGAAAAACAAGCCTATGAAATGTTAATTACGTAAAAACTCGTAGAGGCCATTTCATTATTTTGTGTGCTTAAACTAATCCGAGTGCATATAACTAATGATTATAGCTATACACACATGCACCAAGTAAGTTACTTGTAGGGTACAACAAGTATTAAATTAACATGTTGAACTATTATGATGTTTAAACTTTTCAAGAGATTGCTAGTTATGAAAAGGTTTTGAATCTCTTAAAAAGTTTTTGAGACAATTTGCTAATCATTTACTGACTCGGTGTTTAATGTCTTCTTATATTTGTTATCATTTTATTTTTAGGTTATGCCTCCTTGTTCAAGGATAAGCAAGCATTGGAGTTTGGGGGAGTTTGGTGAATGTATTTTATATCTATCGTTTTAATCTCTTAAAATTGATAATTTCATAATTTAAATAAGAATATATATATTTTAATGTGCGTTAATGTTATTTTGTAAGTTCCAAGTTAATGGGGCTATTTAGGGCGAAACGTCAAGGAAAACACACAAAAATATCAAACGTGCTACAGTGGTTATGAACAGTATATTTACTATAGTGCCCATTGTGGCGCCAAAAAGTGCTACAAAAACCTATGTTGTGGCACCAAAAAATTAAGGGTGTGGCGTGTGAACAGTAAAAATGAACACTAGTTACTATTTATAAGTATTGCTCACATGAACAATCCCACTAGGAAGTTAGTTTGAGCAGAAACTTGGTACCGCAATGCAAAAAATTAGCACTGTGATGCCAATTAATACAAGAAATCTCAATTTTGCCCCAATTTTATAACCTATAAAAAGAAAGTTAAAGGTTTTATTTTTTGGGGAGGGGGAGGAGGAGAGCATGGAATTTTGAGAGAAAACTAAGGGATTTTAGTGAGAGGAATATACTTAAAGCTTGGATTGTGGGAGACCATTGAAGATTGAAGGCCCTAAGGACTTCTCTAACTAGTTCCCTATTTCTCTCTACCTAATTTATTTTAGTTTCAAGTTTATATTTGTAATTTGTGTTGTTTGAACATGATTAATCTTGTGAACCTTTAGATTAATGTAATTGAGCCTTTTATTATGGATAGCTAATTTCATGTTCTAGGGCTTGATGTATTATGTTGATTAATGACTATCTTGTGTTTGTCATTTATACTTTTTATGAGTTTAATGCTTCTAATTAGATTGAAAAATTGATTAGATAATGTAAAACTTATGGGTTATGTGCTTAAAAAAGTTTAACCAATGTGTTAGAATAAAAAAAAAGTATAGCCTTAATTTTATTGAGTTGAGAGACTAATAGAATTAGGGTAATCACTTAATGGTAACTTAATGCATATATAGATAACAAGTTAGATAGGGATATCTATTTAGTTGTGTATGCATAGGATCTCATTCGATGCTCGAGAGAGATAATAAGATTAATTCTAAATCATTGATTAATGAATTTATAAGATTAGTTGTTAATTATTAATAATAAAGAACATAGGAATGGTATAATGAAATCAAGACCCTATGACCCTTTACCATAGAATTCTCACCTCTTTGATTTACTAAATTGTTCATTTAAGCATAATTAATTTCATAATTCAACTTAGCCTTTAGATTAGTCTAGATAAAGTTAGCTTGTCAACACTATAGTACTCAGTAGTAATTTAGGACACCAATCCTCGTAGGAATTGTTGGAGCTGGTGCTTACGTGCCATTCTAATATTGTATGAATATTAATTGTTTAATATTTATACAATAAACATTTCGAATAAAAATTGTTAATATCATATTTATATGGTATAATGCTTGTAACATTACAGACATTGTTTGATCTGAAGAAGTTCAGATCTGGTCTAAAGGAGTTTAGACCAAAATTAATAATTAGCAAAGCTGAGAGTCATAAATGCTAATAGCAGGTTATAAGAGTCAGCGAGGTCTAAAGAGTTAGAACCTTATCTATAATGGGACAAAGACCTGAGAGTATACTTGTAATGACATAGTTGCAAAGAGTTACAATATGAGCTAAGAAATGTCATTATGTAAGTATGTCTCAAACACAATGTTCCTGATCTATGATTATCAATGCGGGTCTATCGATGAATTCACATTATATAGATTAGTGTATGTCTATATCTGACTGGTTCAGATGGTTGTTCTTAACTGACCATGAACTTAGAGCTTGTATAGGTATACGAGTATCCAGTCAGGACTGGATACTGAACAGACTCACGAGGGCCCCAATAAATATCCTATGAAGCTGTCAAAGAAAGGTTCTCTCGAGTTTAGTAGTATTCATGGTCCTTTGACCTGAGCGCCACGGTGGTCTTATGAGTGATCCATCATGCTTTGTTTCCATATATGTCAGAGACCTTTCATGGTCTGACTGCTATGTGTCGTTGAGTATGGTCCGATACTCATGGGGTCCGGTGTGCGTCGATATAGGATCCGTCAGCTTACGTAGGTAAGTTGTATATCCGATGCTCCGAGATTATATTTCATAAATTCTTGTGGCCACAAGTATAAACCCGGGAAAAGAGTTTTTCACAGAGTTAAACAATATAGCAAAAGTGTTTGCGTATATTATTTATCAAGATACGAATCTGGAGATAAGTTTATGGATGAGCAAATGGGGATTTGACGGTGCTGATCTATATCCCCGCACATCCAGGGTATAAATGATGGAAGGATTATACGTATACGTTGTGACCTCAACTTGTATGGTCTGACACTCTGATTTGTAATATTCGTAACATGTGCGTAGGGCATCGATTATGGATTCATGGAATAGTTCCATTAGACAAATTGGGTGTAGACCTAGAGAGTCCCAATATGAAATGTACTCTTTGAGCACTTGGGTAGTGTACCGTATTGAATGGTTCAATACAATATAATTTAGCAAACTACTAAGGTTAAGTTAACTAAAGTATATGGTTAAATGGTGGGACCCACTGTAGGTTAACTTGGTAACTTAGTATGGATATAAATGTAATTTTACTTTATGATTATTTAATTGTTAAATAATTAAAATAAATATTTATTTATTTAATTGTTAAATAAATGATTTAACTTAACTATGGTTAAAGATTAACTATATAGTTAAGTTAAGTTAACTTTACTTAATGGTTAAGTAAAGGTTAACCTAACCATGGTTAAGTTACTTAACTATGGTTAGAATATTTAAATATTTATTAACTTAATGGTTAAGTTAAACTAACCTAACTAAGGTTAAATGTTAACTAAGATTAGGTTAAGTTAAATTAAATGCAAATGAAATTCAAATTAGTTTGAAATTTATGCATTAGTATATAAAGTGAAATGAAATTTAAAATTCAAAAGTTTTAGGTTTTTAGATTTTGCAATTTTGGTAGCCATTTCAATTTGAGAAATTGGAATTCTTTGTTTTATATTTTAAGTGTTAGAATAACAAAACAAATATAGATAAATGGTTACTAAATGTAATAACTAAAATAAATTTGTTTTAATTGTTCAAGAGTTAAACAAAAGATAAAACAAATTAATTTGATTTAATTAAAACAAATGTTAAGTGTTTTTGTTGGCTAGAAAATTAAAAGAGAAATGGAGAACGTAAATTGAAATGTTTCCAGAGTTGAAATCATTTCTATTCATCATCTTCAATTAATTTAGCCATTAAAACATGAATTAAATTTGTTTTTATTCAAGAGTTGAAAAAAAAGGAAAAACAAATTTAACTAAGTTAAAGAGTTTAACTTTGAATCAAGTTTAAGAGTTAAACTAAATGCTGGATTAACATACTGTCATTCTAGACAATCAAACTCACACTTGTTGATTGCTAGGATTGATCAAAGTTTCATTTCATACAAATTAATTCAAAGGCTTCATAGGTTAAATTTCTTAATCTCGTTTTTCATTTGATAAATATGTATTACATGTGTTCATTGTATTAATTTTAATCTTCTGTTGTGCACAGATATGTATGAGATATTTTTTGTATGATAAACACATCTCACATGCAAGCACCCTAGAATAAACAACACCCAACATGAACAATACTCACTCATCACTTTATTACTTGATTATTACCTGTTCACTTGTAGTTATAATTCGTGTGTTTATAATTTCATGAACAAAGGCTTATTTAAAAACATATGCTGGTGTCATTTATTCTCTACATGACCAATCTAAATGGCCAAATGTTGAAGGCCCACCAATTGAACTACCTTATATTAAGAAGAAGGTTGTTATGGCCTCTCTTACTTATATCCTAATTATCTTTCATTATATCTGCTTTCCTCTTTCCAATAATCTTAGGCCTATTATGATCATGACCCGTACACTTGTAATTACAATTCGCGTGTTTATAATTTTGCAAACAGAAGCCTATTTTAAAACATATGCTGGTGTCATTTATTCTTTACCTGACCAATCAATTAGCGAAAATATTGAAGGCCCACTAATTAAACCACCTTATATTAAAAAGAAAACTGGTAGGCCTAAGATTATTGGAAAGAGAAAAATCGATAACATAATTGATAACTAGGATATGAGTAAGAGAGGCCATAACAAATGTGGCAAATGTAGTCAATTCGGCTATACTAAAAAGAGCTGCAAGTTCTAACCTTCAACTAGCTAAATAATTAGATTTCAATTGTCTAGCTGGATAATAATCCTTTATTTAATTAGCAGTCACTAAACATTATCTAGTTTCTGATTTGACAAGGAACAGAGTCTGCATCCAATGTTGAGGAAAGTTACAATGTGCCACAAACCTCAAGCATTGCAAAAATAAAAACAAGTGTCTCAGAAGGTCTATGGAACATCTTTAGAAGACATTCACAGCTTTTATGAGGAATTAGGTCCACTTCCATGTTTAGAGGGAGGAGCAGAAATATGACACATCAACTTTAGAATGAACTCATATATTTCATTAGCAATCTTAGTTCACATACTAAATTACATTACGTTTTAATACTGATTACAATGCATGTTACCATTCCCAATAAAAACTTTAACATAAAAACAACCATAACTTCATCAATACTTGTATGCCTTCTCACGAACATTTGGTGTTGTGGAGTATATGAATTAAATACACTTTTCATCATGCACAAGGTGACTGTTGTGATTATCTAAAATTCCATTAGCATTGAACTTCTTAAGTTTGGGCTTCTAAACTTAGAAAACTTGCATTTCCTACATATACACCTAAAACATAGTTTATTTGAATTTTCTTCTTATTTTAAAACTCCTACAAAAGCTCTTTTGTTGCATTAACATATTATGTTTTAAAATTTTATCAAGTGCCCATTGACTTTATTGAAACTAGAAGAGGACCAAATAGAGGCTTTAGAGCTAGAGCTTTAGTCCATATTTACCTATGTATATTTTTTTTTTTAGTTATTTAATTTAATATGTATGTTTGTTATTTATAAAAAATTGTTGTAATTGTATTTTTTTTGTATATTTTTATAGGTCTCGAAATAATATAAAATTTTAGAAAATGAATTCTTTCACACATCTAGTACATATTACTCAAAGATGTGGGCTTTGAATGTTATAAGAGGAAAAGTGCCTAATCAGATGGAGTTGTTTAGGCGAATTTGTATGGGACATTTTTGGATATGCCCAATATTTCTTTCTCTAGTATTTTGGTTCATAAGATTTTATTGCTTGAGGTGGAGACCTTCAATTTGCTCGAAGAGATATGGTTTCATATTGGAAAGAAGCTTGTTCAATTCTCTCAAAAAGAGTTAATTTTGATTACTAAGTTGAAGATGAAAGAATACCTACCTGCCCAAGAGTTAAGAAGAAAATTGGGCAATTGCTTATAAGAGACATTCTTTCTGGTTAGAAAGAAACTGACTTATAAGTTTGTTGATATTTGGTATATTTTTCTTAACTTAAACCAATTTAACGATAAAGACGTAGTTAAATTGAGTTTATTATATTTTGTTCATCGTGCTTTAATCCCACGCAAGGAATGTAAAGGGATTCAAAATTTTATTTGAAGTATAATGGATGACCTTGATGGGTTTAATAAGTATCTATGAGGCAATTTTTCATGAAGCAAGGTGACATTTTAAAAGTTAGACAAAATAAGAGAAGACCTTACGTAGAGCTGGATAAAGAAGTATAACACATATGGATTTGTATACGCATTCCAAGTATGTAACAATTTTATTATTTATTATTGATGTTAATTATTTACTTTCATTTATAATAAACAAATATTTTAAAATTATCTCAAGTATTGATTTATGAAGCCATTACGGTCTGTGGCAAGGATTTTGGCATTTCCTATAGTGACCGCTTCCCTTATATTTTAAATTGGAGTAGCAGAACGACTTCAATGTACATAGATGTTAATGAGAGAATTTTAGAGAAGGGTTTGATATATTTTTAATCCATTCACATTTAGTTGTATAATTCTTATTCTCTAATATGTGTAACCTAATTGAAAATATTATTTCTTAGTTTTTTCATTATATTGTAAATTAGTATCGAAAGATCATGAGAAAAAAGAAGACATCACTCGATTGATAAGACATTTAGGGATTTCCCAGAGAGCTATGCTAGGGACTTGTCACATCATTGTGGTAAAGTACAGAGCCATAGTAGTAAGGGCTTTGTCCATTTTATTGACTCTGATAATAATGATGTGGATGTTGAGGAGGATGGCTATAAAGCCTCGTACTCGCCAATGTTAGGAGTAATAGTATATTATGTTTTTGTCTAATTAGCTTAATTAGTGTAGTCATAAAAGTTATTGACTATAATTTTTTTTTTCCTTGTAGTTTAAACACAACGTAAATACAAACCATGACATTGCACAGTAAATTGAGCAATTATGGGAATAGATGCTATAAAGAATTAATCGTACTAAAGTTGTGTTAATGAAAAGAATAGACCGAGATCAAGAGTAGCTATTTAGAGGGGTTGATAAGGTTCTGACTGATTTTATGCATCAGATGCAATATATGATGCAGTATTTTTAGCGGTCATGCTCTTTTCAATCTGACAAAAGTCAAAATATGGTAAGAAAATTAATATCGCTTAGAGGAATTGAACATAGGTTATATAATACTTATCTAATTCTGTCTTTTATTTCAGTTTGAAGAGAACACAATAGATGGCTTTTAAACTCTAACTGTTGGGTATGACATATAACTGACCGACGATTTTGCAAGCGTTCAAATCTTATCTGATCCACTTAAAGGTGTGAGTATATATGGGCAACCATATAGGGATGAATTAATTAAACACACCACGTACACTAATCCTATACTACAAAGATCAAGTAGAGAAAGATTGAGATTCAGGTATAACTTCAGAAGGGGGACGTGAATCCACTGCAGCCGATAGACTTGGTCATCCAATATGAGTTTGAGGCTTACATTCGTAGTAATGAGGGTGATGTCTACTTACTTGGCCTTGATGCTACCCCAAAATTGTTTAAGGATATATTAGAGAAATGGTGGATGACTTTATAAGTAAAAATTATATATATTGGATTTTATTTTTGTTGAAATCAATTAAATTTTAATCTTATTTGCTGGATTTTATAGCACATCAATAAGTACCTAGAGCTAGTTCGTCAAAGGCAATACAAGTATAATGACACATTGGCACATTTGTTCACTAGTGTAGGTTTGTACTTATTTGTAAGTTATTTATTTATTTTTTAATATTTTTAAATTAATTTTCTTGTATACAAATATTAATTATTTGTTTTGTTCAAATTTTAAGAGACTTTTAAGCTTCTTCACGCATAGCATGCCATAGACTTATCTACCCTTATATGGAATGAGAGAGTGATGTCAAATGATTTAGGGTTCAAAGATGATTTATTCAGCGGAAAAAATATGGGTTTAGGTTGACAAGGTAAAATATTTGTATGTTAAGAGATTTATTTTTTTATTTTTATATTATTATATACAAGTTAATTTTCAATTTTATATAAGTTTATATGCTTATCAACTATATGTAGAAGCATTGGATTGAAATTAAAAGTGGATATTATACATAGAAAAATCAACATCTACGATTTTAGCCTCAATAGATATGATGATAACGTAATGGAGATTCATGTCGTGCCATTATATATGTTAATGCCTCACTATTTATATACTTATTGATTTTACAAGATTAGAATCAACATTGTACTTGACATACCCCCTTTTGTTGTAATTAGGTTACACGAGGGTATACTCAAGTATGCGATCAATAATGGAGATTGTGGAGGGGGTTTTTTTTTTTTTTTTTTGTGTTTATGTTTATAGAGTTCCTTATATTATATCAACCTTAGATATTGAACCAGAGACTAGGGCCTTTTTTAGGCACAAAATGGCCAACGATTTGAGGAGAAGTGCCTCTAAACAATAAATAAATTACTTTAATTAATTAAATTATTTCTTATTTTATTATTTTATTTTGTTTTAATATATTAAATAAAAATAAATTAAAAATTAATAAATAAAAATATTTTTTCATTAACACCTAGTCTTGGGGTTGTTAATGGAAAAATAAAACTTATTATTTTATAAATTAATTAATTATAATTTTTAATCTTTTTTATTTAATAATGAATCAAAATATTAAAAAAATAATTCAAGAATATATTTATAGAAGCAATTTATTTAATTAAAAATTTTAATTTTATAATTAATATTTAAAAACTAATCAATCTAAAAATGAAAATAAAAATCATCATTTCACAGCAAGAAAGCCTCACGAAAACTATTCTTCAATCTAAAATTTTCATAATTCTTATATTTGTTTTCAAATTTTTACTCACATTCGTTTTATTTCTCTCTACAACTTTACCACAACATAATATATTATTTTTTACTTATGTTATTTACAATCAAATTATTTTTATAAACTATTTTATTATTATTATTTTTTTAGAGAGAGTGAGAAATGTTTTGGTAGAAAGAGAAATGTAAATTAGGGATATAATTATTTAATTGTTCATTTCTTGATTGATAAAAGTTAATTCATTCATTTATAGTTAAAAAGAAAATAGCTTAAAAATAAGGGTTATATCTGAAAAGTTTCCAAAACAAAAAGTATCCATAATGTCGTTATCTTGTACGTAAAATGCACATTTCAGAGAGAGACGATTCAAATTATTTTAATAACAAATTCGTTCCATCACATTGATTCTGATATTTCGTCGTCACATGCGCAGAATCAAAGTCTCTCCTCTTTTTACTACAACGACGTCGTAAAAAGCTTTATTTGTTTGCTTAAAGATTTTTCGAAAATTTATTAATTATATTATATACATAATTATTATTTTTAGTGTATTATTCATAAAATTTTAATTATTTAATTAATTATAAATAAAAAATTTAAAATTAAATATTAAAAATTTAACTTATTAGAATGTGTTACATATTCTTTTATTTTTTATTTTTATTAATTATTAATTCGTGATTTATATGTAAACATAATATGTTGTATTTCAATTTACATCTTTATTTTAAATTGAGTTGCGATTTTATCTTTTCACTTAAAATAAAGATCAATAGAATAATAGATTGAAACAAAATTATTTATTTCAAAAATCGTAAAACAAAGTTAAATATTAACCCATAAAAAAATTAGTAAATAAAACCCCATAAAAATTGTCTAGTCCAAACAAAAATCAAAGCCCTTGTAAATTCCCAAAAAGACAAAAATTATATAAAGAAAACCTTCAAAATTCTAAATGAAAAAAACCCTTCATAATTTTCAAGTCCAAGCAAAAATCAAAGTGCTTGTAAATTCCCAAAAAGTTAAAAATAAAAGAAAACCTTCAAAATTTTCAAGTTCAAGCTTAAATCAAAGTGCTGTAAATTCTCAGAAAAAGAAGAAAAAAAAAGGCCTTCAAAAGTCTAAATTCCAAAAAATATTCTCCAAATTCCAAGAACTGAAGCTGTCCTTGTCAATCCATCGGGATATTTTTATGGTACCCTTAAAATAAGATTTAATATCAATACTACCCTCTATATTTTGAAATTAACTTCTAATACTTTTATTGTTCATAAAATACTATTTAAATAGATAAATATACCAAAATTATTATAAAATAAATAATATACCTTTATTCATACTTTTATTAATTTATATTTTTAATTTTGGTACTTTTTCTCTTATTTACTTGAGAACTAAAATAATCAATAATTTTTTATCACAATATTTATTATTTCTATTTTTAACCTTTATTTTTTTATTTTTTTAATCTTAATAGAAAATTACAATAAAAATAAAATTTTATATAAGTGTTACAAATTGAAAATAATAAATAATTTGTAAAAAATATATACTTTATTTTAGTATTCAAATAAAAAGATAAAAAAAGTATTAAGATTGAAAAAAAAAAGTGTATAATTAAGAATGTATTAGGCGTTTTATAATAATTATGGTATATTTTATCCACTTAATTAAAATCTTGCAAATAATAAAAATATTAAAAGCTGATTTTAAAATTTGAAAAATAATATTAACATTAAATCTTGCCTCAAGATATCGATAAAATAACCCTATGACTTTTTGTCCTAATCTAAATTATTAATCACTATTATGAGAAATATCAATGACCCCCTTAAATATTTCAAAATCATTAGTTTTTCCCTAAGTTTTGAAACCATAATCCCATTGTCCTTTGTATTTTTTTTTTTTTTTAATTTCATACTACAAAGAAATTGCGGTGGGGTTACTCAAACCAGAGATAAGAAGGTGAAATTCTGAAGGGGAAGGTGAGAGGGATTAACCACTAGTTGCCTCAACTTTCGTCCTCTTGTGGAGTAATTAATTCCTCAATAGTAGGATAAAATATTTGTAGCATACCTTTTCTTATTCTAAAATGAAGATTCTTACTTCAAATTCCCTTCTTATGTAAGAAATTAATAATAATAAGATAAGAATAATGTTACATATCTTAATTTTATATTATAAATTATATTTTAATAATAATATATTAAATAATTATTAACTATAATACGTAATTTTAAAATTTATATAATTTTACTATCTAATAGTTATTTGATACGTTAGTTTTCAATTTAAATACAACTTAAGATATATAACATTATTCATAAAATAAAATAGACACACTTAAAGATGTTTATTTTTTTATTTAAAAAACAAAATAATTAACAATAAATTTGATAGATTCTTGTAAAAATATAATAATTGTAGAGATATAGAGAATTAAAGGTATAATAACTTTAAAAAAAATTAAAATATGTTAATTAAATATGATTCATTTTTAATAAAGGTAGAATATAAAAATAAAAAATATTATTATAATATATGTGACATTATACAAATATTAAAAAAATTCAAAAATTTTTATTTTCAAAAACTCAAAATTTGAGCTTTTGAAAATAAAAACAAAATAACTTTTTAATTTCAAAAATTTATTCTTTAATAGTAACTAAATATCATCAAAAAAATTTTAAAAAAATTTTTAACATTAAAAAAACTTTTTTAACTAATAAAAAAACTCAATCAAACAGACACTTAATAATAAATTTGTTCGCTAAAAACTTTTATCTACCTATTGTGAGTTCTAATCTCGTCACTTGCTAGGTTCAAAATCTTATTAAATAAAAAAAGCTAGAGACAATTTTAAAATTTAATGAGAAATATTAGTAATTACGCTTAAATATAGAGGGTAAATCGTAATTGTCTTCATTAGTATATTGGTATTTTCAAATTTTTATTCCATTAATAATATAAAAAAATCATCTGTCGCTTTCGGTTTTTCGCTTTTCACTTCCAGCCTTTCTCCTCAAGCTCCTTCGACTGGAAGTTCAAATTCTTTTTTAACTGTTCAGCTCACTTACTCACACAAACACATTCCATATATATATATATATATAGCAATGATTATATATATATATATAGCAATGATCAGAGAAGCATTAACTCTTGCTACTTAGCACAAAAGAGAAAACAAAACAAGAGAACCCATTTCTGTTTTTCTACTGTTCTTGAAGAGCTTTTGTCAGTTTTTCAACTATTTGAAATTTGAAATTTGTTGGTAAGTTTCAGTTTTGGAATTTGGGTTTCTGGGTTGCTTTTTTTTTTTTTTGGTTGCTGGCTTTGTTTTGGTTGAGTTTATGAGTTTTATATATGTTATGGAGCGATGCTGCATTGCTACTCAGTTGATCATGTTGTTAGTTATTTGCATGTTTGTGAGTGTAGTTAAACAATAGATATATGTAGCAGGCTTATTGAATTTGGTTGATAAAATGTTTGATGAATCACTTGATAACAGCCATGGAACCAGCTAGCATGGGATTGGACACTCTCACTACTCAGCAAGTGCCTTCTGATCCTCTGCCCTTTGCCAGAAAGTGAGTTTGAGGCTAATTCAGTTTTTTTTTTCTATTCAGAATGCAAGACACAGGAAACAGAAAAGTTGATTCTTTCTGAAAAAGATTGTTCTTTGAATTATATATTTTTTTAAATTTTTATCAAGCAATTAAAAGAGTTGTTAATTATGCCATCAATCATGCGTTCTTTTTCCGATTAGATGCTGTTAGTTTGGCGGTTAGTGGGTTCACTTTACTGGGTTATTGCAGTTATCAGCTAGAAGCATTGGAGAAGGCTCTTAAGCAGAACACAATTGTGTTCTTGGAAACTGGGTCTAGCAAGACTCTAATTGCCATCATGCTTCTGAGAAGCTATGCTTATCTTCTCCGGAAGCCTTCGCCTTTCATTGCTGTCTTCTTAGTTCCCAAAGTAGTTCTGGTGACTCAGGTATGCCCAATATATGTTTGTGGAGTCCTTTCTAGTGGTCATCCGTGTTTCTTCAAAATTCAGCTAGCGATTTTCTGTAATGACAACTGCTAAAAGGAAAAATCTTTTCAATTCTTTGTGTGGAGAGATGCATAGTAATCATTGGAATTGACAATCTTTTGTCTTTTAGCAATTCTTTGTATAGTGTCTATGTGAGTGTGTGAGTTTATTTATATAAAGAGGTTTGTTGAAAATCATTCTTTTGTTAAAAATTGGTGCTTATATGTTATCTAAATGTTTTGATTTAGCTTTAGGATAAAATAGGAATATATGTTGTTTCATTGTATTTGTATAAGTAGCTCTGAAACAGGCTTCACAGTATTTACATTTGGCTGTTGAAGCTTAATTTTTTTAACTTCATCTATTTAAGTAGATTAGCATTAATAAGAAACTTTAGAAATGTTAAATACAAAACAGCTGATTTATATTTCCTAATTCTAAATAAGGTTATAGAATTTTTTTTTAAGTTGGTTACAGTGCATATTGAATTGTACACATTTTGCTATTTGTGTATATGGATGTTGGAGCTAAATTTCAAAAGTTTACTTTTCATTTCTGTATTTTTTTTTCTGTAAATATTAGCAAGCTGAAGCTATAAAAATGCATACGGATTTGAATGTGGGTATGTACTGGGGAGAGATGGGAGTTGACTTCTGGGATGCTGCTACATGGAAGGAAGAAATAAACAAATATGAGGTGAGTTTCATACATATATAGACTAAAAATGATTCATGAATTATATGTATTTGATTTGAGAAGCTGCTTTATTTGAATGGAAAATTTCTCTTTTTCTGTTCTTAAGTTAGGTAGCTGGGATCTTAATGGAGTTCTCAGTTTCCAACTTACTTGTCCTATTAGTAGTTTCTATCAATCAGTCAGCCAATTTCACAATATCTAAATACAGCCCTGTGTTGAACTCAACAGTCGAAACCTGTTCTAAAGAACAAAATAGATCATCTATTTTGTTTTGAAACTTATTGATATCATGGTGATAGTCATGGTAGTGTGAAGGTGGTGGTGGGAAATACCCCCATTCATCAGCAGGCTGGCAAGATTTTGTGACTGCCTAGGGTTGTTCATATTTTTTGCTATTGCTTCATCCCTTCCCTTGACGAACTGCATCAGAGTAGCCTTAATGATTCATGGCTTGAATTATGTCTGAAGGTATAATGATGGGTTGTTAAGATAATTATAGTAAACTCGTGGGAGTTTTCTCCTGTATTCATGCATCAGGCTACTACCTCTCAGTTTATGCATAAGATCACACATTCTTCTTTGGGTGAGCATTAGAAATTTGAGGGATTATGTATGCAGCAAGTAGTAATTTTCAGTTTAATACTTACAGGTGCTTGTGATGACCCCTCAAATTTTGCTTGATGGCTTGAGGCACAGCTTTTTCAGACTAGGCATGATAAAGATTTTAATACTTGATGAATGCCATCATGCCAGGGGTAAAATCCCATATGCTTGCCTCATGAAGGTGATTTCTCTTGATGTTTGTTGTTTAACGTGTTTTTCTTCTTTTATTTCTAGTTCAATCAATTGTTTCTTATGATACTAAAATCTATATTTACTGATAAATTCTTTTAATGATACACACTTATTGCTCTTTAAATTCCTGCAAGAAGAAGTTTCCATATCTTTCATCTAATCTCCTCTCTACAGAAATTTTTTTCTGAAGGTTGTGTTTTTGCATTTCTGTAGTTACTTGTTCTTTTGCTTTCTTTCTCTCAAATGGACATGCAGATGCACTTTGAAGTATCATGACATTCACTATGCACATGTCATTAGACAAGCCTTGTATCTGATTTTGTAATTGTATGAGCTGATTTGCTTTATATTTCTTTTGGGTATGTGAATCTTTTATGCATCTGTTATGCAAGAACTTTTATGTGTGCAAACCTTGAAGAGTATGCAGCGAAGTATATACAGGTGGCTGCATTCTTTGATATTTTGGTTACAATTGGTTCTTTTCCCTTTGGATCACTAAGGGTGCAGGTCCATTTCATTTTCGAAATCCGATCTAGGTCACGGCCTTTATTTAATAAAATTATTGAAAACAAGGTCAAGGTGCATCTGTGCCTTATGGAGATACTTAAGCTGGTTTGAACTTTTCCTGACTAAGAAAATGTGAAGCATGTTCCATAATATCAACCTTACTGGTAATTGTAGACAGAAAGGTGCAACATAGATATCAAAATCCTGTTTATCAATTTGTGGTTGGATTGATTATTGTGTAAACCTGAGTTTCCTTTCCTTTTCTTTTCTTTTTTTTTTTTGTTTTTCATCTTTTTAGCTAATAAATATAGTATGAAATGTCAGGAAGCTGTTAAATAGAGCTAAGTTCACATTTCATATGGCACTTCGCTTAATTTACACATTGACATGTTAGCAAGGTTCTATGTATAAAGTTTGAGATGTTGAAAATCAAATATAACTTTCATAGCGATGAGAAGATAGGTCATCTCTGTATGATTTGTGCAGTCATAATTGTGCAGCTGATAATTGATGTTTCTTTTTTCATGTTGCTGCTTTATTGTTAGGTACTTTAGGTATTTTGCTTATCTTTTGCTTTATAGGACAAATTTGATTACTTTTGCAGGAGTTTTATCACTGCCAATTGAACTCTTGTGAATCTGATCTTCCAAGGATTTTTGGCATGACTGTATCTCCCATAATTTCTAAAGGTAAGATTTGATATTGTTTGTTTGAGGATATGGCATCTGGATATTTCTTAACAAGCTCTTTCAGTCTAGGTGCTACGTCAGAAGAAAGCTATTGGCGGGAGATTCATGAACTTGAGACTCTTATGCATTCAAAGGTTACTTTTTTTCTTTTATGATGTGATCCTGTTGTTTGGTACTTGGTATTATTATTCAATTATTTATGCCACACATTTTGGACATTGCAGATCTATACATGTGTCAATGAATCTGTGCTTGCTCAGTTTATACCATTTTCGACTCCAAAGTTCAAATTTTACAAGTATAGTGAGATTCCATATGCTTTACATGTTGACTTAGAAGAAGAATTGAAGATCTTAAAATTAAAGGTGAGTATTCTCCAAGTAAAAACTTGCTGTTACCAAGATTGTTGATCTCCAAACCCCATTGGGCCAACCAATCTAGGATATTTATATCATGTGAATTTCCTGACCAACAAGGTTGTAGGGTCCGGCAGTATTCCCCAGTTCGTAACTTGGTGAACATTGAAAGGTCAAAGGAGTTCTGTGTATCAGAAAAAAAAAAAGAAAAAAATGAGTAACAACTCATATTTAACATGCTAAAAATATGTTAAATCAACAATGTAGAAAGAACATTAATCAAATTCTTTACATAAAGATAATAAGCTTTAATTTAAAGTTATATTATCTGAATAATTTATTCTATTAGATTTCCTTAAATACTGCTGAGTCAACCATGGGCAAGAGAGAGTGAAAGCTCCAAAAAAATCAACTCTATGTATTCAGATCAAAATGTCCGAAAATCATCATTAACTCAGAATAGCAAATTGTCCAAAATATTTAAATGGCTTAAAATTAAGATGTATTTAGACTTAATTTGGATAAACAAAAAACTATGAAAAATGGTTGTACTGAGGTGACTTAATTTGTTATGTGGCTTCTGCAACTTAAAACTAGAGCTGATCTTACCTTCTTTTAATATTTTTGAAGAATGTGTGTTTGTGCACTTGATTGCTATGAACTGATTCAACTGATGTATTGACAATAGATTTAATGTATTTTAGCATGAACAATCATTGGAAAATTTGGATCTTACTGTTAATGAAGCTGAGTCTATAAGGAAGAAAATATCAAAGATACATTCAACTTTGCTATTTTGTTTAAACGAGCTTGGTGTTTGGTTGGCTTTGAAGGTGTGTAGTGTTTCTTCATTCTTTTCCTCTTCCCATCACTGGGCAATGACATGGCTTTTGCTGATACCATTATATTTAATCATGCATTTCTTTAATAGGCTGCAGAGACCATATCATGCTATGAAAGTGACTTTTTTGCCTGGGAACAATTGGATGGGTTGGGTGAGACAATCATTAAAAATTTGGGTTCAGATGCCTTTGAGGCGTTTGCAACTTGCATACCATCTGGTATTTATTCTAACTTGGCAAGAGAATTGATGGAGATTCATGCGTTATCCTTACATTCTAACTCTTTCTTTCCTTTTTTTTCACCCTAAATATAGGGTTAGAGTGGTCCATTGGTGATGATTTAAAATTTAATGTGGATGTTGGGCTTTTGACAGAGAAAATTATATGTCTCATTGAATCCCTTCTCGAGTACAGGTTGGTATATAACCATGATAATTTATCTTAAAATAAATTTATATACTTTCTCTCTTTCAATATGGTGCATAATTTCAACTAGGGGGATTTAAATGGCTTACAAGAACGGTTCTGTTAAGTACTTAAAAGCTGAAGTCAACAGGTAGTGGTCCAACAATGGTATATAACTTCATTTTTCATGTGCGAGGCACAAGCATAAACACAAGTTATTATAGTACAATTAGTGTAATGGGGCTGATTTGAAAATAAGACTCCTAGATTAAATTGGCTTTGATATCATGTTAAGTAAAAGTTCAACTCAAAAGCTTCATGTTAAAACTGATAGGTGATGCCCAACAATAGTATTTGAGCTCTATCACCTTCAAAAAACAATTTCCACATTCTTGAAAGTATATATTCACTGTTATAGAAATTTCAAGTGTCCACAATATTAATCATTTAATTTTATTATATATGCAAATGACTTGAGAGCAAGTAAAAAAAAAAGAGGAAAGTGGAAAACTAAGATAGTTAGGTGCATAATGTTATACTCTGTTCAATCAGTTTTATGCCAACTTCGAATGAATGTTTTATACCAAATAGATTTTGGGTTCTATTGTTCTATTAAAAGTTCTTGTCAAACAAACTTTGTTCAAAATTCTGATCAAGAATAATTTTGAAAGCTATTTTTACAGTTTGAATGTTTACTGAATTTAATCAATGGGCGGAATTCTTCTCAAAATACAAAATAAGATGAAGGTTCTTGCATTTAACCTTTACCTGCAAGGCAAACCACCACAATTATTTGTGTCATAGTGAAGTGTTAACCTATAAAAATGATGCCTAAGGAGTGCTGGTTGTTTTCCATCACTACATCATTAGGTTGTTTGACCAGGCATATGATTCAACTAAAGTTTTATTACATTTCATGCATTTTGCATTATATAATAATGCAAGTCCAACTTGTTATGGATAATGAAAATAATTGTATGCAACATTTTTCTGTATCTGTTGTAGAGCGTAACATTTTTCTGAGTTCCCTTATTTATTAATAAAATGCAGGGACTTGAAGGACATAAGATGTATAATTTTTGTAGAAAGGGTAATTACAGCCATTGTGATTCAAGCTGTACTGAGTGAGCTGCTACTGAGACACTGTGCTTGGAAAACTAAATACATTGCGGGAAATAACTCACGGTTGCAAAACCAATCAAGGAAAAAACAGAATGAAATTGTGGAAGAGTTTCGTAAAGGCTTGGTAAGTTTATATGCAATCTCAATTCAAAATGTCCTTATTATCACTAAACCATCTTTTGAAAGTGAAAATGACATGTTTGCAGGTGAACATCATTGTTGCAACATCAATACTTGAGGAGGGTTTAGACGTTCAAAGCTGTAACTTGGTTATTAGATTTGATCCTTCAGCTACAGTTTGCAGTTTCATACAGTCCCGAGGTCGTGCTAGAATGAAGGATTCAGAATATATATTAATGGTCAAGAGGTAATATTTAATATGTATCTTTTCTCATAACAACCATGATATCTAGAACAGCTGTGGAACATTTCTAAAGTGCCTCTAAATCTTTTCTGTTCTAACTTTCAATTTTTTAACAAATTTTTCAAATCTGTTCTGTGTTATTGATGGGCCTCTTTTTCTCTTTTTGATAATTTATAGTGGAGATTTTACCATGTATTCTTGGCTAGAGAACTATCTTGCTAGTGGAAAGATAATGAGAAAGGAAGCGGTTCGCCATGCTTCCCATCCTTGCTCGTCTCTCGATAATAATATGTATGATGAAGTTTTTTATCGCATTGAAAGCACTAGAGCAATTGTGACCCTTGCTTCAAGTGTTGGTTTGATAAACTTCTACTGCTCACAGCTTCCTTCCGATGAGTACGACATTTGTGCTCATTACTGCTTATGATGCTAAGCTTTTCATTTGTGTAATAATTGTTTAAGTCATTATGTTTTGTTTTGTACTATGGATTAATGCAGTCTCTCTTATATCTTTGTGGGTCTTTGTTTTCTGTAGTTACTTTAAACCTACTCCAAGGTGTGTTATAAACAAGGAGTTGAAGATTTGCACACTGTATCTTCCAAAGAGCTTCCCTATACGAACTGTTTCTGCACATGGAAATGTTAGAACTGTAAAGCAAACTGCATGTCTTGAAGCTTGCAAGCAACTTCACCAGATTGGTGCTTTAACCGATAATCTTGTTCCAGATATTGTTGAGGAAGAAGCCAATGCGCAAAAATTTGGTAAGTTGCATATGTGCAAAAATTTGCTTTTAATACGAGTAAATTGTAAACTCACATTTTATTCTGAATGGCTAGTTAACTGCAATCTTTCAAGATTTTGTTTACTCATGTAGATATTTTAAGGGTTTTTCCTTTAACTTCCTATGTCCCTTTTTTAATGCACAGGGAATGAGCTATATAATGGTGAACAACCCATTTACTTCCCCCCTGAACTAGTCAGTCAGAGTTCACAACAAAACAAGACAATTTACCACTGCTACTTAATTGAGTTGAGGCAGAACTTTGATTATGATGTTCAAGTTCATGATATTGTTCTTGCTATGAGGACTGAGCTCGAATCCGATTTTGCCAATATGAATTTTGATTTGCAAGTTGATAGAGGTAGTTTGACAGTCAACCTTAAGTACGTTGGAGTTCTTCAGCTATCCCAAGATCAGGTATGGTATCTTCTTTTCTGACATCAACACAGTCAGAGGTGTAACTCTCTATTTTTTTTCTAAAAATATTTTGTTTTGTAAACTTTATTTAATTTTATTTTTAAAATTTTTTCCAGGTCGTTATGTGTAAGAGGTTTCAGATAACGCTTTTCAGAGTCCTTGTGGATCGCAATGTGAATAAATTGGCTGAAATTTTGGATAGGTTTCAGCTAGGGAATAATCTTGAGATGGATTATCTTCTACTCCCATCCAGTAGCTTACCTGGACGGTTGATTGATTGGAGATCTGTTATTTCTGTGTTGTTTTCATGTAAAAATGCCTGCACAGATCACATGAACTGTTCGATGAAGAGTGCTCATGTTGTACAGACCAAAAGTGGTCCGTTGTGCACATGCATGATTCATAATTGTTTAGTCTACACTCCACACAACGGTAACATATATTGTATAACAGGTGTTTTAGACCAGTTGAATGCAAATTCACTGTTGAGGCTGAGGGATGGAAGTGTTATCACATACAAGAAGCATTATGAAGCAAGGTATTTACTTATACATGTAGGAATATATGTAATATTGTTTATCTTTTTCATTCCACATTTTACATTACATGTAGCCTGACCCTCAATACTGTACATTGCAGGTATGGTATCCAGTTATCTTTTGATCAACAGTTCTTGCTTAACGGGAAACACATTTTTCATGTGCATAATTATCTTACAAAGTGCAGAAAACCAAAGGAGAAAGGTATTAATCACTCACTTTATTTTGTTATTTAAAAATGTTATTTCTTTCTTTCTTTTAGCATTTCATGAAACTGTCATGTGTTTTCTGCTCCCATGCTGGCCACTGTCTTCAGATGTAACAGTTGTGTAGCTCAATGTTTTTTTTTGGCTCATTTCACTCCTTGTGTCTAATGATTTGCCTTGTTGAGCAACTTCAATTTGTAGAGTTATTAGTCTTGTTACTTCTCCATAGGTCACTGTTACATATATTTTTTGATCATTTTTTTTTTTTTTTTTTGGCTTTGTTCTTTCTAAATAATATGCTCATTCTAAGAATTATCCATTAGATCATTCATCTGATGCTCAACTAAGTTTTCAATCTTCAAATTTTACAAATATAATCTTGTGAAAGTAATAGATAACTTGCACTGCACTTCAAAATGAGTCTAACTTTTAATTGATACATTGGGATTTAGGAATATGTTTATTTCTGAGATCTTAGTGAGCTGATAACAATTCAAGAGAAAAAATGTGATGAATGTTGAGTGACTTTGCACATATAAGAAATAAATTGTACCATACATGGCATGTTTGGAGTTGAAGTGAATTTCCTTTTTGATTGACTCACTCTTCTATCTAATTCTGATGGAAGAATCATATTTTTGTTGTGCACGAATCTTGCATATGATATTTTTGCTCAACTGTGAAAGATTCCGTATGTCTTTAAAAGTGTTACATCTATCTTACATATTAAAATCCTGCATGTGTTGTTGCAGAATCTAGCAATATATCAGTTGAACTGCCTCCTGAACTCTGCCATGTGATCATGTCTCCTATATCGCTCAGTACATTTTATTCTTTCATCTTTATTCCATCAATTATGCACCGCCTTCAGTCATTGCTCCTCGCTGTCAACTTGAAGAAGATGCTTCTGGATCATTGCATGCAAACTGTTTTTATTCCAACCACTAAGGTACTCTGCATATGAATTATATATTAATTATGTGCCAAAATACTTGTATATACATAATGATTAACTAGTTACTGGGTATTTGTGAACATATATAAGTAGAAATCGCATAATCTTGAATTTACAAAGCAGTGTGGGTGAATGTATGGGTGGAAGTTTTGTTTGAAACTAATATATCCCCTAATGAGATATGAATCTAATATTGTGAGCTATATTGTTTGAAATGAGGCCTTTGGTTCACCTTAGCTCTGAAACAAGGCTACTATCTGTAAGTAGATAAATGAAGACACCCTGCTCAGTAATCAATAAATCTGTTAACTTGGCAGTTGAGATAATTTTGTGTCTACTTCTCTTAGCAGGTCTTTAAATTTACATTGTTTATTGCATGATTAATTACATGCTGCATTATAATTATATGTTTATTCCTATTTATGTGCTCTAGTCTCCTTTTTAACTTTTTGTTTGAACTTATGCTAACCGAACTCTCATGGTAGGTTTTGGAAGCCATCACCACGAAAAAATGCCAAGAGGATTTTCATCTAGAATCACTAGAGACTCTTGGTGACTCTTTTCTTAAATATGCTTCTAGTCAACAGCTATTTAAAACATACCAAAATAATCATGAAGGCCTTCTCAGTATTAAGAAAGAAAGAATAATATCAAATGTGGCACTTTGCAAGCTAGGATGTGAGCACAAACTTCCGGTAATTCTTCTATTTCCCGCATGGATCTGATTTTTTCAATGTTGTCACCTGCATGGATTTAATATCAATCTTATGACTTGTTCCTTCCATTAATATTTGATTGTTTCTAATTTTTCTAATTTCTCTATCCATATGTGAGCTGTTATGATGTTTCTTCTATCTTGTTTGGTTTCTCCAATAATTACTGGTTAATGGCTGCCCAAGCTAGGCTGAAGGAAAAGTCAAAAACTGTTTCCCAATAAGTCCTTAGGATTATAGCTGTAGCACCTTTGCCCAAACCCTCTGGAGGTTTAAGATTTATGATCAATTTATTAGGAGTCTGGGGGCAGCTATTGGTTTAGAGGTTTGAGAATTCTTGTAGTAAACCTTGTTCTAGTAGATTTCATTCCTTTTCCTTATTGAAAACCAGACACCTCATTCCTGATTTTGTGGGATTTGTATCTCAAACCTCTTTTAAATTTGTATCACAAAACTTTTACTAGTTGAACCAACTAGTACCTACATGAGCTTCTCAGTTTATTTACTCTTAGATGTAATATTTCAGTATGACAGTTGTGTTGGAGTGCTATCACAATCATCAGAAGTCCTGGAAATCGATTTTTTTATGCTCATAAGATTGTTAATTTTCTAGTTATGGTTACACTAAACTACGTAGTAAATAACATAGCAAATCTTATGACCAGCCTTGTGTTACTTATAAAATTGCAGGGATTTATCCGTACAGAGCCCTTTGATCCCAAAACTTGGATGATTCCTGGTGATAAGTCTGGAAGCTATGCATTCAATGAGGAGTCACTTTCTGATGAAAGAAAAATCTATGCTCTTGGTAGAAACAAGGTAAAATGCAAGACAGTTGCTGATGTAGTTGAGGCACTAATTGGTGCATTCCTCAGCACAGGCGGTGAAAGGGCCGGATTATTATTCCTGAATTGGATTGGTATAAAGGTGGATTTTGTGAATATACCATATGAGAGGCACTTTGAAGTGCACGCAGAGAGGCTTGTTAATGTCCAATATTTAGAGTCACTGTTGAACTACTCATTCCATGATCAGTCTTTATTAGTGGAGGCATTGACACATGTCTCTTACATGCTTCCCGAGACTACAATGTGTTATCAGGTATCTCTAATGAAAATTCCGAGAAGAGTTTACTGGTTTTGTTTACATTAATGATTGTAAGATGGAAAGTTTTCTGCCTCACATGATATCTACTAATGTTATTTGTGTTGCTACATAGGAGTACTATTGTGGCAATATTTTGCTTTCCTGTGAAAATTATGTTTTCTTAAAGGATTTTGGCATTAAGTATAATTTGTTACCTGCTTTGCAGCGGCTAGAGTTTCTTGGAGATGCAGTGCTAGATTATCTCATCACCATCCATTTGTTCAACAAATATCCTGGCCTGTCGCCAGGATTCTTGACTGACATGAGGTCTGCTTCTGTAAACAATGATTGTTATGCACAATCTACAGTTAAGCATGGATTGCACAAATATATTCTCCATGCTTCTGAAGAACTTCACAAGCAGATAATCATCACTGTTGAATGTTTGGAGAAATTAGCTTGCGGATCTACTTTTGGATGGGAATCAGAGACATCATTGCCCAAGGTCAGTCATTTACTGACATGTAATAATATGTGTCTATTCTGCTATTTTGTTTATCGTTGCTATGTTATTATATCTGCATTTGTGTTTCAAGGACTTCAAATTTAAAGACAATACTTTCTGCCTTATGTATTTAGATCAAAGCATTATATATTGCGCTTGAATGAGTTTGGATCAGGCAGGTTAATTTGATTTAGTTAACAAGGTCAGAGGCATTTAGATTTATCTGGAGAACTTAGCATAAGCTCGCTTGGAAATGATTCCTAGCTTTAGTCCCTCACTTAGACACATTATCAGTTTACTAAAATTCTGCAAGTCAAAACACAAATCTTTTATATATTCTGATTGTCTGCATGCTGTATGCACCTGTTTCATCCATAATATAAAGATGCAGGGAAGTTTTTTTAATCATTTCTGAAAAAACAAAGTCCTATAGTTTTTTTTTTTTGGGTGAAGCCAAATTGCAGTGCTTCATAAGATTGTTCATGTTGAGCCTATTTGAGATGCATGTTTCCAGTGTATTATCAACTGATTTGATCGCTAAGTTGCATTTATTTCCTCTTTTCTACTGTATGACCATTTTCCTGATTTGCAATAGGCACTTGGAGACATTATTGAATCTCTTGCAGGGGCAATATTTGTTGATTCAGGAGGCAGCAAGGAGAAAGTTTTTCAAAGCATAATTCCACTTTTGGAGCCGTTGATTACTCTTGAGACAATGAAATTCCACCCAACAAGGGAGTTACATGAATTCTGTCAGAAGGAACATTTTGATATGAAAAAACCCATTGCTTCGCACAACAACGGCAAGGCTTCTGTGACAGTAGAGGTCATGGCAAATGGCCAATTGTTCAAACATACATCCACAGCTGATGATAAGAAAACAGCTAAAAAACTGGCTTGCAGAGAAGTGCTGAAGTCCCTAAAGCAAAGCATTTTAAGGACTTGAAAAAGCAGTGGAGCTGAACTTGTGAGATATATTGGGTGGCTTGTGGGGAGTTTAGGTATATGTATAGTGAATTAACCGCAATAAATTACATGTGATGAATACATGAACAAAATTTAAATTCTTAAGTTAAATAATTTTATTAACTTAAATATATGATATTAGTTTGTATTGAAGCGGAAGCATACAAATAAGTAAAAAATTCACTCAAATAATATAATAATGCAGAACAATTTACTTAAGAAAAAAATAGAGAAAGGGGTAGAAGAAGAGAAGAAGAACACACAAAGAATTATATGGTTCGGCAATTTACCTACGTTTACGGCGGATCAAGATCACACTCTTCTTTTATTATGAATCACAAGGCACTTCACAAAGTATGTCTTTTACAAGAAAGATCACAAAGAAAACTCTCTCTCACTCTAGGAATTTTCTCTCACAAAGAACCACTAAGATCTCTTGTTTATCACAAAGATTATCAAGATTACAAAGATCTCTTACTTGATCACAAAGATCTATATTTTGATCACAAAGATCTCTAACTTGATCACAAAGATCTATATTTTGATCACAAAGATGTGTTTACAAGCAAATTGATAGCTTTTATGTAGGCCTTGGGACGTCCTAGATTTTTCCTATACGTGTGGGAGTCGTATTAGGGAGTCTTGGAGCAAGTGGGAAAAGAAATAAGGAAGTTTCCTTATTTCGGGATACTGTTCCCGTCACCAGCACTGCGGCGCTAGGCTCTCGTCACCGCGGCACTGGCATCCTGGTGTTGCAGCACTCAGGTTCTGTTCTGGGCGCCGCGGCGCCCACGCCTGGTAGCCGCAGCGCCCGCGCCTAGTGCATCCTTCTTCGTTTTTTGCCTCCTTTCGCATCTATCTTCGATCCTTGCGCACCCTACGCATTTGACTTGAACCCTAAATCATATTCCGATGATTTTTCATCAATATTCTTACAAATCCCCTCATTGATTCAAAATCATCCACAAAGTAACTCGATTTCTCATTTTCGCATCTTCGGTCACTCTCACAAAGTTATGACTCCGGTTAAGTCCTTACATAGGACGAACTTAACTGAGGGTAGTGGTTTAGTCAATATATCAGTAGGATTTTTAGATGACTCTATCTTTGTTAGACTAATTTCGCCACTTTGGACAATCTCACGAATATAATGGAGCCTCACATCAATGTGCTTCGACCTCTCATAGAACACTTAATGCTTGCTTAGGTGTATGGCACTCTGACTATCACAATACACACCGGTGTTCACATCTTCACTAGCTAATACCTCCGCGCATATGCCTTTTAACCACACGGCCTCCTTGATAGCTTCTTCAACAGCTATGTACTCTGCCTCTGTGGTAGATAGTACAACCACGTGTTGTAGAACTGATCGTCAACACGCACTACACCCAAACACTGTGAATACTTAACCCGTCAATGATCTTCTTTTGTCAAGATCACCTACATAATCTGAGTCTACGTACCCTTTTACCATTTCATTGCTGTCCTCATCCCTCTTATACACTAGCCCATGATTTAACGTTCCTTTGAGATACCTCAGAATCCACTTTACTGCAAGTCAGTGATCTTTTACCGGATTCACCATGTATCTACTCACCACACTCACAGCCTGTGCTATGTCTGATTTTGTGCAAACCATTGCATACATGATGCTCCCCACAGCGCTTGCATATGATACTTTGCTCATCTGTAGTTTCTCCCCATCGGATGTTGGCGACTGTGTTACTGAAAGTCTGAAATGCATGACCAAATGAGTAGAGACAGCCTTCGCGTTTGACATACCAAACTTCTCTAAAATTTTGATTGTATATCGCTGTTGGGACAAGAAGATAACATCTCTTCTTTCCCTCACAATATCCATACCCAAAATTCTTTTCGCTGCTCTCAAATCCTTCATTTCAAACTCGCCACTTAACTGCTTCTTGAGCTTTTGTATTTCTTCCATGTTCTTGCACGCGATCAACATATCATCTACGTATATAAGCAAATACATCATCCCACAATTTATGTTCTTGAAGTACACGCATCCGTTATACTTGCTCCTATTAAAACCACAAGCCATCATAAACTCATCAAATCTCCTATACCACTGTCTAGGTGATTGCTTTAACCCGTACAATGACTTCTTTAGCAAACAAGCATGATCTTCTTTTCTGGGCTCCTCGAACCCTTACGGCTGTGTCATGTATATCGTTTCTTCAAGCTCTCCATGTAGAAAAGTTGTCTTTACATCCATCTGCTATAGGTGTAAATTAAGGTTTGCACACATGGCTAACAAAATCCTAATAGATATGTGCTTAACAATTGGAGAGTATATCTCATGAAAATCGACTCCCTCTCTCTAAGTAAAACCTTGTGCTACTAACCTAGCCTTGAATCTCGTAGGCTCAATCCCTGGTATCCCCTCATTCACCTTATACATCCACTTGCACCCTATTAGCTTCTTTTGAGGTATCTCCACCAACTTTCAGGTATTGTTCTTCCTAAGAGAACAAATTTATTCTTCCATGACCTGTTACCATTCTTTCTTGTTTTCACTCTTCATAGCCTCATCATATGTCCTAGGCTCATCATACTCAAGAGTGTAAGCAGAATTAAAAGCATGAGCAACTAAGTCTGCTTGTGCATACCTGACTGGTGGGTTAATCGTTCTCTTTAGCCTATCTCTAGCAAGCTGGTATTCTTCAAGTTCTAACTCAGGAGTTCTAGTCTTCT
Source organism: Ailanthus altissimus (assembly GCA_946807835.1). Taxonomy (NCBI): domain Eukaryota; kingdom Viridiplantae; phylum Streptophyta; class Magnoliopsida; order Sapindales; family Simaroubaceae; genus Ailanthus; species Ailanthus altissimus. Next base: position 2,883,130 of record OX327712.1, read on the forward strand.
TTTGGGTGGACTTAGAGGAACTTGCCGGTGTTCTTGGTTCATCTTTAAGGATCTCATTATTGAAGTGTTGATCTGGGGGCATATCAGATCCATTTTCAGGCGCTACTTCAACTTCTATTGACTCGGGTGCTGAGTCTTCCTTGGTCACAGGTTCTTCTTTCTCATCTTCTTGGGAGGTTTTCAGCATCGTCATCTCATCGAACGTCACATCACGACTTATGATACTCCTTGGTGGTGTTAAGTCTTTACACCACACCTTATATCCTTTTACTCCTTTGGGATATCCTATGAATACCCCTTTGATAGCTCTAGGTTCCAACTTCCCCTCCTTAACATGTACAAAGGCAGGGCAACCAAATATTCTGAGGTGGTCATACTTTAGAGGATTGCCAGACCATTTCTCTTCTGGCGTCTTGAAGTCAATTGCTGAGGAAGGACTTCTATTAATCAAGTAAGCTGCAGTCACTACAACTTCTCCCCAGAATGTCTTGGACATCTTTGCATTGGTAAGCATGCATCTAACCCTTTTAAGTAAGGTCATGTTCATCCTCTCAGCTACCCTATTCTGCTGCGGTGTTGATCTTACCGTTCTATGTCTTGCGATCCCATGCTTGGCACAAAACCCATCAAACTTTCTGTTGTAAAATTTGAGGCCGTTATCAGTTCTCAACTTCTTTACTCTTTTGCCAGTCTGATTCTCAACAAGAGCCTTCCAAATCTTGAACACATCAAATACTTGATCCTTGCTCTTCAAAACATAAACCTACAGCTTCCTCGAATAATGATCAATTAAGCTAAGAAAATATCTGGTACCACCACGAGTAGCTGTCTGAGCTGGTCTCCAAAGATCCGAGTGTATGTAGTCAAGAGTCTCCTTAGTCTTGTGCTCGCCGGTACTGAACCTCACTCTATGTGCTTTCCCTAGCACACAATGCTCACAAAACTCTAAGGGCTGGAACTTATCCTCTCCAAACATCTTTTGATTATATAACTCCTTTAGGTTTCTCTCGCCTAGGTGTGCCAGTCTAAGATGCCACAACTTGATTTGCATACTCTCATCATTTACAGAGAATAGTGCAGAACCATTCACGACTTCACCCTTAAGCACATAAACACCTTTGCACTTCTCTCCTCTCATCACCACCATGGAACTTTTCAAAACTCTTAAAATCCCTCTGTCGATCCTGATGGAACACCTATTCTGGTCTAAAGTCCCCAGTGAGATCAAGTTTCTCTTCAAGTCAGGAACATACCTAACATCTGTCAACTCTCTCACTCGCCCATCATGCAGCCTAAGCTTAACACTACCAATTCCCATCATCTAGCACTTTACCACCACTAATGGGCTGGAAATTTGTAAACCAAGACTTGTGCGGGCACATGTGAAAAGTACAACCAAAATCTAAAACCAATTGTTCAGAGTTCATACCATCAGTAGCGACAAGTGTCTCTGCGCTGTCATAGCTATCATCATAGGCAAGCACAACATCCGCTTTCTTCTTGTCTTGTGCTCTCTTCTCAGGACAGTTCTTTATGAAATGCCCATCTTTCTTACAGCAATAGCACTTCCTAGGAGTCCTAGACTTCGACCTTGAGCCCTTTTTCTTCCCATCTCTATATGAGGGCTTTCCTCTTACAGATAAACTTTTTGCATCGCCCTCAGTCTGCTTTCCTAATAACTTTGAATTTAATGATGATTTCACATCACTCATTGTTAAACTCTCTCTGTCGTAGAGTAGCGTATCAACAAAACTCTCATAGCTCTTGAGGAGTGAACTCAGCAGGATAATTGCTCTATCTTCATCTTCTATCTTGATGTTGATAGACTCAAGATCAAGGATGATCTTATTGAAGGCGTCTATATGATCTTTCATCGATGTCCCCTCTAACATAGACAGTTGATATAGCTTCTTCTTTATATGTAATCTGTTGGCCAACAATTTCCTCATATAAAGTGAGTCAAGCTTCTTCCAAAGACCTATAGCCGTCGTCTCGCCTGCTATTTCCCTTAATACTTCATCGCTCAATGACAGAACGATTGTGCTATGAGCTCTTTCTTGAATGTCCCTTCTTTCTGCCTCAGTTCTAGATAACTCTGGCGTTTTCTCTTTATCACTAGATGGAGCTGCAGTCTCCTCTAATGCCGAACCAAGCCTTTGGCGAACCAACAACGCCCTAACCTTCATCTTCCACAGATTGAAGTCATTCGTACGGTTGAATTTCTCTACCTTGTACTTGGGTGTGGCCATGTCTGCTTAGAACCAAAGCTCTGATACCAGTTTGTTGAAGCGGAAGCACACCAACAAGCAAAAAATTCACCCAAGTAATATAATAATGCAGAATAAGTTACTTAAGAAATAAATAGAGAAATGGGTAGAAGAAGAACACACAAAGAATTACGTGGTTCAGCAATTTGCCTACGTCCACGGCGGATCAAGATCACACTCTTCTCTTATTATAAATCACAGGGCACTTCACAAAGTATGCCTTTTACAAGAAAGATCACAAAGAAAACTCTCTCTCTCACTCTAGGGATTTTCTCTCACAAAGAACCACTAAGATCTCTTGTTTATCACAAAGATTGTCAAGATCACAAAAATCTCTTACTTGATCACAAAGATCTATATTTTGATTACAAAGATCTCTAACTTGATCACAAAGATCTATATTTTGATCACAAAGATGTGTTTACAAGCCAATTAATAGCCTTTATATAGGCCTTGGGACATCCTAGGTTTTTCCTATACGTGTGGGAGTCGTATTAGGGAGTCCTGGAGCAAGTGGGAGACGAAATAAAGAAGTTTCCTTATTTCGGGATACTGTTCTCATCATCAGCGCTGCGGCGCTGGGCTCTCGTCGCTGTGGCGCTGGCGCGCTTCTGCTCAGGGCTGCAGCGCTCAAGTTCTGTTTTGGGCGTTGCGGCGCTCAGGTTCTGTTCTGGGCTCCACGGTGCTCACGCCTAGTCGCCGCAATGCCAGCGCTTGGTGCGCCCTTCTTCGTTTTTTGTATCCGTCTTTAATCCTTGTACACCCTACGCACTTAGCTTAAACCTCAAATCATATTTTAATAATTTTTAATTAATATATTCACAATTTATGTTCAAATCTCGTGTGTTATTTGTATCAATCAAAACCACTCATTTTTGTAAAGTGTGTAATATTTCTTAGCAGGGAATTGAAGAGAAGCTGACATAATTTGAAGATGATGAATAGAATTCAATTGACAATATTATATAATGAGTGCATTGGAATGGAACTAATAATTATATTAAGGTATTTTATGATTTATCCTTTTGATCTATTTCTTTCTATGTTTGATATCATTGAATTTTTTTTTTTTCTTTGATAAGATCGTCAAGCATTATATTTGTTCTAGTGTAAAGTCTATATCCCCTCTGCTTTAGATTAACGGTAGGTTAGAGGTTCAAATATTAACTGAGGCCAAGACAATTATAATTTTTTTAATTATCTAAGATGGTTGTCAATATTATTATAAATATTTGATATTACATCTAACAAATGTTAATTTTAGTTGAGAAACTCACTCGATTATAGTTGAGACAATTTGGTTACACAATATCTTATCTATATTTGAGTTCTAAAATATAATTAATCTGAATTTAGTACAAGTTTAAATATATCTGAATTTATGTGTGAATGACATGTTTATTTATTTGTTTATTTTATTTTATTTTTTTAATCTCTCAACATTTAAAATAAATATATGAAATTAATATTTTGACAAATATACTCTTTTAAATCAAATACTTCGACAATTGGAAAAGAGAGGAGTATGTAAATAAATTATTATTATAAGGATAATTTTGAAAAGGCAATTTTGGAGGTAATTCATATCAGCAAATTAATAACTACTCAAGAGAAACAAAGTCATAAATGTTGAGAGAAACTATAAGTAAGGGTGGCAAAATGGGTCATGAGATTTATAAATTAGTTTAAGATACATTATTGTTTAACTTACTGTTAAACTAAATGAATTAATTTGTGATTTATTTAAAAATAAATTCGTATTTATTCACTTAAGACTTAAATTCAATTATTTTTAAAATTAAAAACTCTAATTACAACTTTTTAATTCTACTCACTAGACTATTCTGTACAATGAATTTTATTTTTTAATTATGTTTTAGAATAATTTATTATTATTAGATGCATTCAATACTTGAGTTTTGATATAATTTTAAATTTTATTAATTGTAACTTAAACATGTTTAATTGTATTAAACAAATAGAATGTTTTGTGTAAATAAATTGAATTTAGTGTTATTATTCGTTTAAATGAATATAATCGTAAACGAATTGAATCGTTTATAATTATATAAACAAATTAAATTTGATCTATTTATTTAAATGTATTTAATTGTGTCGTATAATTCAAATATTAAACGAATTGAATTTGTGTTTAAGTACTTGATTCATTTATGTAAACAAATCATATACAAATATGATAAAAAATTATTAATACTCTATATTGACACAATACAATTACGATTCACTTATACGAATTGTCATTCTTACATATAAGATATAAAATGGACAATAAATGACATGGTTGAGTACATATAAGATATAAAATGGACAATAAATGACATGGTTGAGTACATATAAGATATAAAATGGACAATAAATGACATGGTTGAGTCCATCTCTTTTGGCATGTTGAGCATGGTAATATCGATTGTTGAGTTTAAGGAATATCCTGTTTGATCGACTTATAATGCATTTGAAAGTGCTTATTCTTTTTATAAAAAACAAGTACTTTCTCATTCATAAATATAAGTATGAAATGATATATAAAATGTAATTTTCTCATTAAAAAATTAAAAAAAAAATTAGCAAACACTTTCTTATGTTTTTATCAAATTCTTTTGGAAGCATCACATTCATGTTTTGCACTTTAATCTTGTATATGTTTTTTTGTTATACATATAATATTATTTATGCCCTTAAAGCATATGAAATAACATTTTATTTAATTAATAAAAGTTTATTCATACATATAATTGAGCATACATTAATGAACCTATATTTATAAAGCTTCTGAATTTACTATAGAGGTATTTGTCATATCGATCAAATCAAAGTGTCTTTATGTATTTTTTTAATTGCATTTCCACTTCAGCCTAAAATGTCTTGAATTTATCAAACGCCTCATACTTGTGGCGCATTAGATACACATAACCGAATCCAGAATGATCATCAATGAAAGTGATGAAATATTTATAATCCCATCTATCTTGTGTGTTTATGAGCCCACACACGTCAGAGTGCATTAATTCTAACGTTTCAATGATTTTATTACCTTTAGCATTAAAGGGTCTTCTGGTAATTTTGCCTTCTATACAGGATTAGCAGACTAGTAATGGTTCAATATCTAATGAACTCAAAGGTTCATCTATGACCAGTATTTGAATTTTATCTAGATTAATATGATTAAGACATACATGCCATAGATACATTTGATTAGTGAAAGTTACTTTAATCCTCTTATGGTTATTAGATTCATTATTTAATTTTGCACAAAATAATGAGTTGATTTTAAAAAATATGCAGTATAAACTGTTAACTAGTGTACTTGACCATATAACGACTTATTTCTTTGATTACCAAAGTTTAGTCAAATTAATAGAATATATAAAGTTATTTAAATAATTAACTGAAATCAAATTGCGTTTAAATTCTAGTACTAACAAACAGTCATTTGGTATTAAAGTTTTAAAATCATCAAAATAAAGACAAACTCCCACTACTTTGGTTGTAACAATTGTACCATTTTCTAGCCTAAGACTAATCTCTCCTTCATTAAGTGAATTAATTTCTTGAAACCCTTACAACAATTTGCAAATTTGATTAGTGGCTCAAGAATCTATTATCCAAGAATCTGTAAAGTCAAAAAACTAAACATATCTCAATGAAAAGAATATTACTAGAAGATAAGCTGTCCTTTTAGCTACTAAAAACTTAACTAATTGACAGTTTCTTTTCCAATGCCCTTTAATGCCACATTGAAAATATTTTTCTTTGGGCCTTACTACTTTTTTATGAATTTGTACAAATCTTGAATTAGATGCTTTCTTTGGCTTTTTCTTCTTCTTCTTACTAATATTTTCTCTAGGATTGAAATCAAAAAATGAAGATGGGCCCTTAGTCAAATGACTATTGTAAGCATCTATTTCATCTTAAGGTGTATTTTAATTAGGTATTTAAGGGCATTTATCAGTCAAGACATATTTGTGATTTTCAACTGTGAGTATAATATCTAAGTTCTTTTTTCAATCCATATAATTATTTTCAATTAGCTTGTTTTGGTTTAAAACGGATACTAGTGGGATGAATGAAGACATAATTCTAAAAAATAAATTCATATATGAGCATACATTATCTAATAACATGTGAAATTTTTGCATTAATATATGAAATATATTTATGTAAAACTCTTTAACTATATTACGCATCGATAGTCTAATTTTCATTCAGAATACGCTTTTATAGGGTGGTCGTATCTATCATAAATTAGATTAGTATGATACTAATTTATTATTATTATCTAGATATCTTATATCAAATAATAATAAACTACCAATTCTTTAGGTCTTAAATTTAATTGACAAGAACTCTGCAGAGAGGATATCAACTAATCTAAGTTGAGTGCATAACCATTATTTCAATTCTTTAAATTTCCTAATTAAAAAAGCTACTATAGGGTAGTCAATCTCGCATGATTCCTATATTTGATCTTATCCTTTAGGAAAGTCCTATCTAGTAACCAGTTCTAATTAATACCCTCCGTAGGGAGTTCACAAAATTTGAAGCAAAATATTAATCAACCTTACTATAGGACCAATAATGGAGGTTGCGGGCTTTATGCCTAAAACCCTTTCTTACTCAATATTTTAATCTTTAGAGTTTTTAATTTTAATATACTAATTAATTTATAAAATGACGTTCTACTCATTAATATCTAATTTTATTTTCATAAAATAATTAATAAGGTCATGTCAAATAATAAATTAATATAATATTAAAAAATATGACAATAATCTTATCTTAATCTTATTAGAATATTAATGTAATACAAAATGATATATTTTATGCATGGACATGTGAATATGGCACCTTTAATCTATATGACATATTATTCATCTAATTAATTAATTAGATAAATAAATAACTTTATAATTCACGACTTTCTCTAAAAGAAAAAATATTTAAAACTAAAACTAAATTCTTCAAAGTCTTCCTTGAAGTCAACTTGGCTCTTCCATAATATAACCCCCTCTTGCTTGTCTCCTTTTATGTGCTTAGATTTTGGGTTTTTTAATTTTTTTGGTCCATTTATTTTTAAAAATAAATTGGGCATATTTTAACCTTAAAATATCTTTGGGTCTTATTAAAAAATTTAAATAAAAAATATTTTTAAACCTAATAATTTTAATAAAATTGTCAAAATAAAATTTTATAAAATTAGACCAAAATTAAAAGCAATTTGGGTCAACTTTGAATTTGCAGATATCCAAAAAATAATTGAGGTAGTAAATACCTCTATAATGAATTTAGGACCTTTATAAATATGAGTTTATTAATATATGTTCAATTATATGTATGAATAATTTTTATTAATCAAATAAAATATTATTTCACATGCTTTAAGGATATAAATAACATTATATTTCCAACAAAAGCAGCATATACAAGATTAAATTGCAAAACGTGAATGTGATGCTTCCAAAAAATGTTTATAAAAATATAAGAAAGTGTTCGCTAGTGTTTTTTTTTTAATTTTTTAATGATAAAAATACATTTTATATATCATTTCATACTTATATTTATGAATGAGAAGTACTTTCTCTCTAAAAATAAGCATTTTCAAATGCACTATAAGTCGATCAAACAAAATGTTCTTTAAACTCAACAATTGATATTACCACGCTCAACATACCAAAAGAGATGGACTCAACCATGTCATTTATTGTCCATTTTATCTCTTATATGTAAGGATGACAATTCGTATAAATGAATCATAATTGTATTGTGTTAATATAAAGTACTAATAAATTTTTATCATATTCGTATATGATTCGTTTACATAAACGAATCAAGTACTCAAACACAGATTTAATTTGTTTAATATTCAAATTATATGACACAATTAGATATGTTTAAATAAATAGCTCAAATTTAATTTGTTTATATAATTATATACGATTCAATTCGTTTATGATTATATTCATTTAAATGAATAATAACACTAAATTTAATTTATTTACACAAACCATTCTATTTGTTTAATATAATTAAACACGTTTAAGTCACAATTAATAAAATTTAAAATTATATCAAAACTCAAGTATTGAATGCATCTAATAATAATAAATTATTCTAAAACATAATTAAAAAAATAAAATTCATTGTACAAAATAGTCTAGTGAGTAGAATTAAAAAGTTATAATTAGAGTTTTTAATTTTAAAAATAATTAAATTTAAGTCTTAAGTGAATAAATACGAATTAATTTCTAAACAAATCACCAATTAATTCATTTAGTTTAATAGTAAATTAAACAATAATGTATCTGAAACTAATTTATAAATCGCAGAGCTCAGATTTTTTATACAAATTTCTAACCACTAAATCATTTTTCATTCAATTATCAAGATTAAAAACGATGTGTCATTATTATATTTTAAAAAAATTATTTAACTATTAATGAGACCTATCATAATAATATAGTATTATCTTCTCTCTCTCTTTTATTTTTTTTTTTGGTTATCTCATCCAAGCATTTTTCTTTCTTATATTATTTATTTCATTCCTTATTGTATATAAATATCATATTTAACTTTTTTTTAACAACTTCAGTTTTTTTAAACTAGTGATAAAAATTAAAAAACTATTTTGATAATTTTGAAAATAGAAAATAAAATTTTAAAATGTAGATGTCTTATTCTATAAATTTTTAAGTCAAAGCTTAACCTATTAAATAAAAAGACTGGTATTAAAATTACCAAAAAGATTTGGTAACAAAAAATTCTATGTCTCTGTGTAATTAACTCCAAAAGAAATTCAAATTTAATTTAATTTTTTTTCACAAACTCTTAACTAGTTATTAAATTATTTAATTTTAGTTATTATTTTAATTTTTTTCATTATTATATTATTTTTGTTAGTTGAAAAAGCTTTAATAATTTTTAATTTACTAATAAGTTTTTTAAAATTTTAGTAATTATTTGAATTATATAGTTGGTTATATTCTAATAATTGTTATTTTCTTTACGAAGGAGAACATCTCGAAGAAATATATAATTGCAAAAAATGAATTCTATCGATCAATTATAGTTACTTATTAAAGCTGTGGCCTATCAATAGAATAAAAATTAAATTGACTTTAAGTCAGATTTAAATATTTAGAATCATATATTTTTGGCATTTTTTAGATGTATAAGATATTGCATTCTCAGGTATTTTAGTACATGAGATTTTATTAAGACGAGTATATGCCAAAATTTTACATGAAGAATTGTAATTCTATATAGGCAATAGGCATATTATATTTTTTCGTCTAGAGTTTTATTTGATTATTGATTTGAAGATGGAGAATAACTCTCAATAAGGGAGTTGGATGGACTGTGACATAAATACTTTAATGATATAAATGAGTTAACCTATAAGGATTTAGATTTATGGTTCAACAAAGTTACGTTTGACGATAATATAGATACAATAAAAATATGTTTATTTTATGTATTTATAAATTATTGATGCCACATAATCATTATAAAGCCGTTTAATATTTTGTGATTCATCTCATAGATGATTTGGATTATTTTTAACTAATAAAAAAATTTAATATAAATAAATTAATGACAAAAAAATTTAATTTTTTTTACAAAATGCCACGTGATGCCACATGGCAACATATGGAGCCAAGATGACACGTGCATTGATTCACACATATTGATTTTGTAATTTTTTTAAAAAAAATACCACATGGCAGCACCTGGAGCTAAGCTGACGTGCACATTGATGCGTAGGTGTTAGTTCACGTGTCAGCTTGGCCTGTGTAATCATGCGTCAGCGCGTGGTGCTCCACGCTTGGCACGTGAAACAACCGCCAGTTCGTGCATGATGAGATGCATGCAAGTTCGGCTCTGAATCTATAATTTCTAGTTATTTTATTATCGTTTTTGGCTATTTGCATCTATTTTCAATCATATTTTCAATTTTTTTAAACGTTTTAACACTAACTCTACACATTTGATCTATTAAATCTACAAACACTAAAAAAAAAAAATAACAACTACCAAACAATAAAAATTCACCTAAATTTGACTTATTTCTAATTTTTTTAGTCCGTAATCAGTTATTTCATTTATATTCTTTAATATGTCATGCGTTTTAAGTAGATTTACAAATTATGTGTAAATTCAGTGAGTTTAGACAAAATTTAGTATTCAAGAGAGAGGTGTATTTGATTAAAATAAATAATAAATTTAAAAAAATAAAAAAAACAAAAAATTAAATTTTTTAATAATAAAAAATTTTAAAAAATAAATTATATTTTTTCCGTCATGTGGTGGATGTGGGCAGCACCAAGTTGAATTTGGCGTTTCCCTTGAGCATTTGTAACAAGAGTAAAATGGAAATACTATTTAGCATTTCATTAATAGAAGCCCCTTTAGTACAGTCGGCTGTGCTATACAACCGGCTGTCTCAGCCATTGAATTAATCCAATGATTGAAATTTGATTATATAAACCGCAATAGGTTAACTGGAAAATATCAAAATCTCTCCTTAATGTTTAGTTAAATATAAAATAAATTTTTTAAAATTAAATTATTAACAAAATACCCCTTTATGATATTAAAAATTTAAAAATAATATATTACATTGTATATTATAATTATAATTTTAATAATATTAAATCTGATAATTCTGATTCTAATTTTAATTTTAATTACATTAAATTTTATAATTTTAATTTTTAATTACGTTAAATATTATAAGTTCAATTTCAATTTTATTTTAATTAGGTTAAATAATTTTAATTTCAAATTTAATTTTAATTACGTTAAATGTTATCATTTCAATTATAAATTTAATTTTAATTACGTTAAATGATACAATTCTAATTTCAATTACGTTAAATATTATAATTTAATTTCAATTTCAATTTCAATTATGTTAAGTGTTACAATTCTAATTTTAATTTCAATTATATTAAAATTTTATAATTTCAAATCCAATTTCAATTTTAATTACATTAAATATTATAATTTAAATTCTAATTTCGATTTCAATTACGTTAAGAGTTATAATTTCAGTTCTAATTTTGATTTCACTTTCAATTGCATTAAATGTTATAATTACAATTTCAATGTCAATTTCAATTATTAAATGTTATAATTCCAATTTCAATTACGTTAATAATTCTAAATCCATTTTGATTTCATTTATATTAAATGTTATAATTTTAAATCTAATTTCAATTTCATTTACATTAAAAGTTACAATTCCAATTTCGATTATATTAATATTATAATTCTAATTCTAATTTTAATTACATAAAATATTATAATTCCAATTTTAATTTCCCTTACTTTAAATATTATAATTCAAATTTCAATTTCAATTTTAATTACGTTAAAATTATAATTTTATTTCTAATTTTAATTTAAATTTAAATTAAATATTAAATACCATAATTTCAATTCCAATTCTAATTTTAATGACATAAAATAATATAATTTCAGTTTCAGTTTTAAGTACGTTAAATGTTATAATTCTAATTTTAATTTTAATTATGTTAAACATTATAATTTTAATTTCAATTTCAGCTTCAATTACGTTAAACGTTATAATTTCAATTTCAATTTTTAAACTCAATTTCAATTACGTTAAATGTTATAATTAATAATTTTAAATTTAATTTCAATAACATTAAATATTAATTTCAATAACGTTAAATATTATAATTTTAATTCTAATTTCAATAACATTAAATGCTATAATGTTAATTTTAATTCTAATTCTAATTTTAATTACATTAAATCTTATAATTTCAATTTCAGTGTCATTAAATATTATAATTCCAAATCTAATTTTAATTTAATATTGTATAATTGGTTTATAGTTAAATAAATTAAATTAAATGCTAAAAATTTGAAAAAATAATTTGTAATTGTCGCCGAAAACGGCGGCCGACCGGTGGCTAGATACTATTTTTTGGCGATACTTCAACAATAAAAAATATCAAAATTTACATCATTGAACCCTATTTTTCTTAATATACATAATTGTTGATCATTTTTTACCAAAAAACAAAAGATTGAAAAATGTCAAATGTAATGATGAAGGGTGGTGGCCCTCGTCAAATGGCAGGGCAGTGACTTGCACCACTCCTACCTATGGACAGATCGCCTATGGACAGATCGCCGATCTATCCATAAATGGAGGCGATACAAGTCACCGCCCCATCATTTAATAGCAAGCAACGAAAGCCGCTGCTTCTCACCACCATATTTTGTCATATTCTAATTTTTTTTCTTCTAAAAATATCCCTACCATTGTGTAGATTAGAAAAAAAAATAGACTCTAATAACTTAACTTATGATTTTTTTTATACTAGAGACTCGCCGAAAAATGACGCTAGCCATCATCTCTGATGATAGTTACATATTCTTTTTTTTTTAATGATTTATCATTTAATTTAATTTTTTGTAAAAATATTTTTAAAAATATCACTAATTATACAATGACACGTGTTATTTTGTGCCACGTTTCAATTTTTTAATTTAATTTTATGATTGAGGTAAATTTATTGTTATCCCTTAAATCTTATAATTCAGATTTCAATTACATTAAATGTTATAATTTTAATTACGTTAAATAATTTGAATTCTAAATTTAATTTCAATTTTGATTTTAACTACATCAAATGTTATAATTCGAATTCTAATTTTAATTTCAAATGCGTTAAATGATATAATTTCAATCTCAATTACGTTAAATGTTATCATTCCAATTTTAATTTCAAATTCATTTTTAATTACGTTAAATGTTACAATTTTATTTTCAAGTTTAATTAATTTAAATTTTATAATTTTAATTTCAATTATGTTATTTATTATAATTCAAATTTCAATTTTAATTACATTAAATATTAATATTCTATATTCAATTTCAATTTCAAGTACATATAATGTTATAATTCTAATTACAATTTTGATTTCAATTACATTAAATATTATAATTTCAATTATAATTATAATTTCAATAATGTTAAATATCAAAATTCCAATTCCAATTCCAATTCTAATTTCAATTTCAATTTCACTAACATTCAATGTTATAATTGTAATTCTAATTTCGATTTTAATTATTTTAAAGTTATAATTCTAATTTCTATTTCTATTATGTTAAATATTATAATTCTAATTCTAATTTTAATTACATAAAATATTATAATTCTAATTTCAGTTTCAAATACGTTAAATATTATAATTACAATTCCTATTTCAATTACTTTAAGCATTATAATTTCAATTTCAACTTCAATTACGTTAAACATTATAATTTTAATTTTAATTTCAACTTTAATTACGTTAAATGTTATAATTCTAATTTCAATTATAATTTAAATTTCAATTACGTTAAATGTTATAAATTCAAATCTAATTTTAATTCAATTACGTTAAATATTATAATTACAATTCTAATTTTAATTACGTTAAATGTTGTAATTTCAAACTCACTTTTAATTTCAAGTATATAAATGTTATAATTCTAGTTCTATTTCTGATTCAAATTTTAATTATGTTAAACGTTATAATTTTAATTTTAAATTTAAATTAAATTTTAATAAAGTTAAACGTTATATTTAAAAGTCTAATTTAGATTTCAACAAATTTGAAATTGGAAGTTAGAAATATATTTTGGACTTGTTATATATTTTTTTTGCAACAAATCAGTAATTAGACATTATAAATATATTCTTGAAAATTAAAAATTTGTTTGTGAATCATTTATTTTAGAAATTAAAAATTTGAATTTGTTATATATTTTTTAAATTAAGAGTTGGACTATTAAGATAGTTTAATAAATGCCTTAAAAAATAATATATATATATATATATATATATCTAAAATATAAAAACACCCCAAAAAAGTAAAGGTCAAAAGTTAAAAACAACTCAAAAATTTTAATTTAGCTTAATTAAAATATTTTGTTATATATATTTAAATTTAATGTAACTTAAATTTTATTTATAATTTTAATAAAAAATGATTAATTGAATATTAATTATTCATTAATTTAGAACAATAATTACTATTTTAAGTATGAAGTTAAATAAAATTTAATAAGAAATTAAAGATTAAATATAAAAATTTAAATTTAAATACTACATGACGTCCTGTGGTGGCGCCACGTGGCGTGACTTTTTTTTTATGTTAACCATAGTTATTTATGATACATATAAAATATCATCTATTTGTATTATATTATATTTTTTGTGACGTTAAATACAAACTTACAATTTATAAATAAGTGGGGACACCCTCTTATATTTGTGGGTGAGAGGTGCAAAAGTGAAAACACGTCATATATTAAGTGAGATACAATATACAATAAGTTGTGGATGTAAAAAGTGAAAACATGTTACATGATATAAGAAAAAGTTATTTTATGGGTGTCCTAAACAATGGATTAACAACAATATAGTCTGTTGTGTCATACAGTTAGCTGACGTCAGCTAAGGTGACCGGCAATTTTAGATATTGCCTATTATTTTGACTTTTATTATAAAGGCCCCTCTATTAATAAAATTATAAAAATATATTTTGACTCAATTAAGTCCAAAAAAATTAAAAAAAAGAAAATAATGTTATTATAATTTTTTTGATAAATCAAACATATTTTATATGAAAATTTGTAAACATAAATTAAATATTATTCTAATGATAATGACCAATAAAAAATAAAGAAAAAATACATACCTAAATTTTTTAATTTTAATTAAATTAAATGTTATAATTTTAAATTCAATTTATATTTCAATTATGTTAAATGTTATAATTTTAATTCTAATTTCAATTTTAATTACGTAAAAATTATAATTTCAAATCTAATTTCAATTACGTTAAATTTTATAATTCAAATTTCAATTTCAAATTTAATTATGTTAAATATTATAATTTCAATTTTAACATAACATAGTTATATAGTAAAGTGAAAAGCATGACGAGAATTTTTAACTCGAGATGTTAGAATGTGCAAAATCAATGAGTGTCGGAGCTTCTACAATTGCTTCAACGAATTGAAAAAAATGTTGGAGCAAGAGAAGGGGATACTACGAGCCCTCCGCCCCACGCATCTAACCAGTTCGCGTGGCTCACTAGTTTCATCAACTAGACCTTTAGAGTGATTCAGTCGATATAGGGGTGCACTTGAAGCAGGAAATGTGCTATCCATATTAGGCTGGGCCCTCCCCATAAGACCCCACCGTCAGGGTTTAATGTAACTAAAATTAGAGTTAGAATTGAAATAGAGTGATTCAGTCGATATAGGAGTGCACTTGAAGCATGAAATGTGCTATCCATATTAGGCTGGGCCCTCCCCATAAGACCCCGCCGTCAGGGTTTAATGTAACTAAAATTAGAGTTAGAATTGAAATTATAAAATGTAATGTAATTGCAATTGCAATTTTGAAATTTAATGTAATTGAAATTAAAATTACAATTAAATTTAAAATTATAACATTTAACTTAAATGAAATTGAATTTCAAAATAGAATTAGAATTATAACATTTAATGTAAGTGAAATTGAATTTAAAATTGAAATAGAAATTATTATATTTAACGTAATTGAAATTAAAATTGAAATTATAACATTTAACATAACTAAAATTAAAATTAGCTTTGAAATGATAAAACTTAACGTAATTAAAATTGAATTTAAAATTAGAATTAGAATTATAATATTTAACATAAGTGAAATTGAATTTAAAAATAAAATTGAAATTATAACATTTAATGTAAGTGAAATTGAATTTAAAATTAGAATTTAAATTATAATATTTAATGTAAATAAAATTTAAATAAAAATTGAAATTATAACATTTAACGTAATTAAAATTGAAATTAGATTTGAAATTATAAAATTTATTGTAATTAAAATTAAATTTAAAATTGTAATTAGAATTATAACATTTAACATAAGTGAAATTGAATTTAAAATTAGAATTGGAATTAAAAGATTTAACATAATTGAAATAAAATTTAAAAATTAGAATTAAAATTATAATATTTAGCGTAATTGAAACTGAATTTAAAATTAGAATTAAAATTATAACATTTAACGAAACTAAAATTAAAATTAAAATATTTAACATAATTAATTTAAAAATTATATTTAAAATTATAACATTTAGCTTATATCCTACTAATCGTTATATGTTGCATTTCACTTAATATACAATAGGCAAATAGTGGGAACATGTAATATACTAAGTGGGAACATGATGTTGTTTGTAATTAATTTTTTTTTATATATAAAAATCATACGTATGTAAAACACTCATAAAATTGGAACCTATCATATTAAATCACATATTTTTAGTGGTAATCGACAACGTGCTGAGAATGTCAAAGTAGAGATAATTACAAATGATAGAAAAATTTAATATATTGAGTGGGAACACGTAGTATATTAAGTGAGAACATTTAGTATATTGAATGAGAAAACATAGTAAATTGAGTGGGAACACGTAGTATATTATGTGAAAATATTTAGTATATTGAGTGGGAACAAATAGTATATTAAATGGGAACAAGTAGTATATTGAGCGAAAACACATAGTATATTGAGTGGGAATACATAATATATTAAGTAAGAACACGTAATATATTAAGTGAGAACATTTAGTATATTGAGTGGGAACAAGTAGTATATTAAATGGAACAAGTAGTATATTAAGTGAGAACATGTAATATGTTTAATAGGAATACGTAGTATATTGCGTGGGAACATGTAATATATTAAACGGGAACACGTGGTATATTAGTATATTGAGTGGGAACACGTAATATATTAAGTGGGAACACGTAATATATTGAGTAGGAACACGTAATAAATTAAGTGAGAATACGTAGTATATTAAGTGGGAACACGTAGTATATTGAGTGGGAACACGTAGTAAATTAAGTGAGAACACATAGTGTATTAAGTGGGAACACGTAGTATATTAACTAGGAACATTTAATATATTGAGTGGGAACACGTAGTATATTGAGTGAGAACACATAATATATTAAGTGGGAACACATTTTATGTTAAGTGAGAACACGTAATATATTAAGTGGGAACATTTAGTATATTGAGTGGGAATAAGTAATATATTAAATAGGAATAAGTAGTATATTAAGTGGGAATACGTAATATATTTAATGGGAATACGTAGTAAATTGAGTAGGAACACGTAGTATATTAAACGGGAACACGTAGTATATTAATATATTGAGTGTGAACACTTAATATATTAAGTGGAAATATTTAATACATTGAGTGGGAACACGTAATATGTTAAGTGGGAACACGTAGTTTTTACTCAATATACTATGTGTTTCCACTTAATCTACTATGTGTTCCCATTTAATATACTACTTGTTCCCACTTAACATACTAAATATTCCCACTTAATATACTATGTATTATTACTCATTATACTAAATGTTCTTCCCATTTAATATACTACGTGTTCCCACTTAATATACTGTGTGTTTCTACTTAATATATTATGTGTTTCTATTTAATATACTACATGTTCTTACTCAATATACTACGTGTTTCCATACTAATATACTATGTGTTTCCATTTAATATACTACGTATTCCCACTCAATAAACTACGTGTTCCCACTCAATATACTACGAGTTCTCACTCAATATATTATGTGTTCCCACTCAATATACTACGTGTTCTCACTTAATATACTAAATATTTCTACTTAATATACTAAATATTTTTACTCAATATACTTCATGTTCCCACCTAATATACTACGTGTTCTCACTTAATATACTAAATATTCATACTTAATATATTATGTGTTCCCACTCATAAATTTGTTATTTTTGTTATTGAAGTGTCGACAAAAAAATGTTCGCCAACTGATTGCCATTTTTTCAACGACGGTTGCAGATTTTTTAATTATTAATTAATTTTTTAAAATTTATTTATTATAATTATAAACTAATTGCGGGATGACACATGTAATTTGCAACTAATCTGTGTTTGACACATGTTACTTTGTTAAAAAATATTTATTTATTACTTTTTTAAAATTATATTAAATTAAATAAATGCATGAGATTGCACTATGTATTTAATGATAATGAACGAGTGAGATTGTGGCACGTGTCTAAGGTTAAATGACAAATAATGAAAGTAAAGTAGTAATTGTCCATTAAAGCTAATATTTTCATCCAATTTGACGGCAAAGATTAACGGATATGGTAAACTTAGGTATTTTATCTCTAACTAGGGCAAAGTAGTAAATTAGCCTAAAATATTAGGGCAAATTTGACCTTATCCCTTATAACATTTAAATGTAAATGAAAATAAAAATAAAATTTAAATTATAATATTTAACGTAATTAAAATTAAAAGCATATTTAAAATTAAAATTAGAATTATATTATTTTATATAATTAAAATTAGAATTAGAATTATAACATTTAACATTTATTAAAAAAAATTAAAATTAAAATTAAAATTAAAATTTTAACTTAATTAAAATTGAAATTAGAATTTGAATTATAACATTTAACGTAATGAAAATTGAAATTAAATTATAATATTTTATGTAATTAAAATTAGAATTAAAATTAATTTGAAATTATAACATTTAACATAATTAAAATTAGAATTTTATTTTTTAACTTAATTGAAATTGAGATTAATTTCAAATTATAACATGTAAATAAAATTGGAATTGGAAATAGAATTATAACATTTAACGTAATTAAAATTAGAATTATAACATTTAATGTAATTAAAATTAGAATTGTAATTATAACATTTAACGTAATAGAAATAGAAATTGAATTATAATATTTTATGTAATTAAAATTAGAATTGAAATTGAAATTAAAATTATAACATCTAACATAATTGAAATTAGAATTTTATCTTTTAACATAAATGAAATTGAAATTATAACATGTAAATGAAATTGAAATTGAAATTGCTATTAGAATTATAACATTTAATGTAATTAAAATTAAAATTATAATATTTAATGTAATTGAAATTGAATTATAATATTTTATGTAATTAAAATTAGAATTAAAATTAAAATTATAACATTTAACATAATTGAAATTATAATTTTATTTTTTAACGTATTTAAAATTAAAATTAATTTAAAATTATAACATGTAAATAAAATTGAAATTGAAATTAGAATTATAAGATTTAATGTAATTAAATTGGAATTATAACATTTAATGTAATTAAAATTTGAATTGTAATTATAACATTTAACGTAATTAAAATCAAAATTGAAATTGGAATTATAACACTAAAGTAATTGAAATTAAAATTAAAATTAAAATTATAATATTTAACGTAATTGTAATTGAAATTATAATATTTAACGTAATTAAAATTAAAATTATAACATTTTAACATAATTAAAATTGTAACATTTAACATAATTCAAATTGAAATTAAAATTAAAATTAGAATTATAATATTTAACATAATTGAATTAGAAATTGAAATTGTATCATTTAACATAATTAAAATTAAATTTAGAATTGAAATTATAACATTTAACATATTTAAAATCGAAATAAAAGTTGTTTAACCTAATTAAAATTAGAATTGAAATTTAAATTATAATATTTAACGTACTTAGAATCGAAATTGAATTTGAAATTATAACATTTAACATAATATGAATTGAATTTAAAATTAGAATTAAAATTATAACCTTTAACAAAATTGAAATTGAAATTGAAATTATAACATTTAAACTAACTGAAACTAAAATTGGATTGTAATTGTAACATTTAATAAAATTAAAATTGAATTTGAATTTAAAATGTAACATTTAATGTACTTAATGTAATTGAAATTGAATTTAAAGTTAAAATTAGAATTATAACGTTTAACATACTTAAAATTGTTATTAGAATTATATTTAGAATTACAACATTTAACGTACTTGGAATTGAAATTAAAATTAGATTTGAAATTATAACATTTAATGTAATTGGAATTGAAAATTTGATTTGAAATATAACATTTAACGTAAATGAGATTAAAATTATAATTGGAGTTATAATATTTAACATAATTAAAATTAAAATTGGATTTGAAATTATAACATTTAATGTAATTATAATTGAAATTGAATTTCAATAATATTTAATGTAGTTAAAATGAAATTTAAAATTAGATTTGTAATTATAATATTTAATGTAGTTGAAATTAAATTTAAAATTAGATTTTAGAACTATGATATTTAATCTAATTGAAATTAATATTGAATTTGAAATTATAACATATAACGTAATTAAAATTAAAATTAAAATTGAAATTACAATATTTTACGTAATTGAAATCAAAATTAGAATTTGATTTATAATATTTCACATAATTAAAATTAAAATTTGAATTAGAAATATAACATTTATCGTAATTAAAATTGAAATTAGAATTATAATATTTAACATAATTAAAATCAAAATTAGAATTGAAATTGTAACATCTTACGTAATTGAAATCGACATTGTAATTAAATATAACATTTAAAGTAATTAAAATTAAAATTACATTTGAAATTATAAAATTTAACATAATTAAAATTGATATTGAAATTATAACATTTAACATAATTGAAATTAGAATTCAAATTGTAATATTTAATGTAATTAAAATTAAAATTATAACATTTAACATAACTGAAATTGAAATTAAATTTAGAACTACAATATTTTATGTAATCAAAATTGAAATTGAAATTGGAATTACAATATTTAACGTAATTAAATTTGAATTTCAAATTAAAATTAAAATTATAAAATTTAATGTAATTAAAATTAAAATTAAAATTAGAATTATTAACATTTAATGTAATTAAATTTAAAATTAAAATTAATTTTAGAATTATAAAATTTAACGTAAATTAAATTAAATTTAAATTAGATTTAGATTTATAATATTTAATACAATTAAAATTGAAATTGATTTTAGAATTATAATATTTAACATAATTGAAATTAAAATTAAAATTGAAATTTGAACTATAGCATTTAACGTAATTAAAATTAGATTTGAAATTATAATATTTTACGCAATTATAATTAAAATTAAAATTAAAATATTTAATATAACTAAAATATAAATTAAATTTAAAATTATAACATTTATTGTAATTGAAAATAAAAGTTTTTGGTATGTATTTTTTTTAAATTTTTTTATTGATTGTTATCATTGAAATAATATTTAATTTGTGTTTATAAATTTTTATATAAAATATGTTTTATTTTTTTAAAATAAATATATAGTAAAATTATTTTCTTTTTATTAATTTATTTTTGTATTTAAATGATTTTAAATTTATAATATAACTATATGTGTTAATTATATTAATATAAGGAGTCTTTTATGAAAAAAATTAAAATAACCGATAATATTTTAAATTGTCGATCATTTTGACTACATCAGTCAACTACACTGTAACTTATCCCTTCATTAGTATAGTATGAAAGCATTTGATCAGGTCAAAAGAAATTAAACATTAAAAAAAGAAGTCAATTTTGTTGTCTTTTTTAAAAAATCGTAAGTGGTCGTAGATATAAGCCAATTTGGAATTGCTATACTTTTTAAAATAATTATTGTTAGGGTTACTAGAAAATAATTAATTGTGAAGAAAAGTAGTTAGCTGTTTGATAAATTATGTTCTTAAAATATTGTGAGATTTAAAATGTTTATATTCATTTACTAAATTTTGTTGTTGTAATATTATAGGAATTGATACAGCTGAAACAAACAATGTGTATAAATATATATGTATGCGTGTGTAATAAGAGGAGTAATAATAATAATAATTTAGTATATATTAATATTTAATTTAATATTATATGAGAAATGAGATGAGACATAAACTAATTTGTAACAAAATAATTTTAATTTTTTTTTATTTATCGAGGATAAAATAAAAAGAAATTTTTTTACAAATAACCCCTTTATTTTTCTATTATAATATTTTAATCAACTTAAAATTAAATATATTTTATTAACCAAAAATATACATTTTGGACACATTTGCCCATTTTCTCTATTAACCTTTCTCTCACTTGAAAATCACCCAAAAAAAACCGAAAATTATCAAAACTTGTTAGATCAAAAATTTTGAAGTTATCACTGCATAGATCGTAGCTTGTACAACATATTTCTCACTTCAAACAAAGAAAATGGCCGAATTTTGGTGAGTTTTGCTTAATTTTTGAAAAATTTAAATTTGTTTATAAAATTATTAGAATTTGTATTTAAAGTTAGAAATAGATGAAATTATTGAATTCTATGTGAAAAATGGATTTGAATGGTGTAAGAAACGTTAAAAATGGGCAAAATATCTTGATTTTTGTGTCATATTCGCGATGCAGACAGCGGCCGGAGCGGCGGCAGCAACCGTTGCCAATCTCGGGCCCAAGATGGCCCCGCGATGTGCCTTAAGGGCGCATTGCGGGCGCGCAACGCGGACTCGAGATGGCCCCGCGATGCACGTTTAACAGGCGCATCGCGGGCGCGCAACGGGGACCCGAGATGGCCCGGCGATGCCTCAAAATTCGCGCCACGTGGCGCCTGTATGAGATGCCACGTGGCGCGAATTTTTTTTGGTTTTTTTTAATTAATTAAATTTAATTATATTTAAATTAATTAAATATATATTAATAAAATTACATTAATAGAATTTAGATAAATGTAATTTTATTTAAATTAAATAAAGAAAATTTTTTCATAAATTCTATTTAGAAGGAATTGATCTAATAGATAGGAAATTTTGCTTAAATGACTTATTAATTTTGGTTTGTAACATTTCTTATTATTATTGTGAGTACCTTATGTAATTATAATTATATATGATTATTTTGATTTTAATATATAATTAATTAATGTTGATTAATATTAATATGTTAGTAAATTAATTATTAAGTTTGGTTTGATTTTATTATAATATGTTGATTAATATGTTAGTAATTAATTATTTTAATGTATTATGATTTTTATGTATGTTAAATTAATTGTTTCTGTAAATAATATTTCTCTGATTATTATTTTTCTTAATATTAATGTATTTTGTTTTTTTTTTTTATTGTTACAGGAAAGAGAACGTATCGAAAGAATATAGAATTTCAGAGCATATATTTTTTAGTGCATCAGTGACGGCTTATGCTAAGATGTGGGGTCTAAATTGCATTAAAGATAAACTGACAACAAATCAGAAAATATTATTTAGGCAGACGTATATGGGGCATTTCTTAGATATGTCAGAGTTGACATTCTCTAGTATTTTGATGCACGAGTTATTGTTGCGTGAGGTGCATACCTCTAATGTAGAAGATGAGATGTGGTTTTACATAGGGAGGAAACGCATCCGTTTTAGCCGGCAGGAGTTTGTACTAATCACAGGACTACAAATGCGAGATTACCCTCCCGCCCAGCAGCTACATAGGAAATTGGGCACTCGATTATGGGATACATATTTTTCTGGGGTAAAGAAATTATCTTACATATTTTTTGATCAATGGTACGCACGTCTAAATTTGGAGAAAATGGACGATGCAGATGCAGTAAAGTTGAGTTTATTTTATTTTGTGCATTGTGTTTTGATTCCACGTGACGAGCGTAGTGGAATTCAAAATTTTGTTCTATGTTTAGTGGATGACCTTGATGGGTTTAATAAGTATCCATGGGGCAATATTGCATGGACCGTGCTTCATAACTCACTTAAGAAGGCTGCATTCCAAAAACTTGAAAAAATAAAAAGGAAAGGATTTGCACAGAAGAAGTTTGAGAGTTACAACGTATATGACTTTTCGCACGCATTTCTGGTACGCCATAATTTTTGTGTACTTAACTTTTTGATCTTAATTATATATTTTGTTTGTATACATCAAACTTCTATTTTAAATATAATTATATTAGGTATGGATTTTCGAGGCAATTCCAGTGTGCGAAGAGATTTTTGGTTATCATAATGGTGATCGCTTCCCTCGTATTTTGAATTGGACGACTCGAGGGACTCCATTGTTCGATGAGGTTCAGGATACAATGTTAGCAAAGGATTTGGTATGTGTTGATATGAATGAAAAATATATATATTGGTTTATAACTTTTATTTTGTTTTAAGTGTAACTTAATATGGTTAGTTGATTTTTAGGTTCTTTCGGTACATCGTAAATTAGTACCAAAAGACCATGAGAAGAGAGAGGCAATTGTGCGCCTGGCTAGACGTGTAGGCATTCCAAGCGGAAGTTATGCTGGGGACTTACTAAATATGTCTGATTTCAGCGAGAGCAAGTGCCCCAGGACCTATGCCTATTTTAGCGACCCTGACGATGATGTTATGGATGTGAAGGGGGGTGGATATGAATGGACAAACCCATAAATGTCAGCACCAGTGGCAGGAGTAACGGTATATTACTTATTTACGTGATTAACTAAAGAGAAATTTTAATATATTTCTAAATAAGTCATTAACTATGGTTATGTTTCTTGTATTCTGAACACAGTGCATCTGCAGACCATGGCGTAACACATCAGATTGAGCAGCTGCGGGAGGAGATGATTAAGAGATTTGAGCATACTAAAGCTGCGCAAGCTGCACTTCTACAAAGAATGGACAAGGATAGAGATGCAATTTTAACAAGTGTTAATCAACTTCGGACAAATATTACACAGTAGATGCAGCAAATGATGATGTGGTTTAGGCAGTCATGCTCATTCCAACAGAACGAAAGCCATAATATGGTAAGCAAAATAAATTTTAAACACAATTATTTTTTCGTTACCTTAATTTCAGTTTTATTTATTTTAATATATACATATATTGTAGTATGGAGAGAACACACCGGCAGGCTGTCAATATGATTTTCAGACCCCAGCTACTGGTCATGATATATTGCCCCAGCCACTGATTGACAGTCCTGCAAGTGTTGAGATCTTGCCTGCCCCGCATAAGGAAGTAAGTTAATTTGGGAGACAGTATAGGCCTGCATGGTATTTGCACACCCCATATACAAATCCATTTCCACAAAGGATACACGAGAAGAAGAAATTTGAAATTGAAGTGCAACCTCAAGCAGACATGAATCCGTTGCAGCAGATAGACTCGACTATCATGGTTGAGTTTCAGGCTTGGATGGACAAGGATGAGGGTGTAGTCAGCTTACCTGGGCTAGAAGCTAACCCGACATGGTTTCGGGAATTGCTACACAGCTAGCTAGATGACTTTATAAGTAAATTATTGAATAATTATCTCATTTTATTTTTTTCTAAATTTACAGACTCACTTGACGGTTATTGTTTCTAAATGCAGCATATTAATGAGTATTTGAAGGTGATTCGGCTTAGACAATACGGTTGCACTAATGCATTACCTCAATTGTCCACTTCTGTGGATTCGTACTTCTTTGTGAGTGATGAATTAAATTATTTATATTTTGTTATTTCAATTTTATTGATTATTCGTTGGCCCTGCATTTGTAGGAGTCTTTTAGACTCCTTTATGAGCAGCACAAAAATGACATTACTGGCATTGTATGGAGTGATGAAGTGATGACATATGCTCAAGGCGCTAAAGAAGATTTACTCGGTGCACATATGTGGATTGAGGTTGATAAGGTAAATGTTGTTATTTTTGTTTATAACTTGTAGTACTATTTTGTGTGAATGTTGTTATTTTTGTTTATAACTTGTAGTATTATTTCTAAGACTTATTTGAATTTTATGTAGGTTTATATTCCTGTCAACTATAATCAACAACATTGGGTAACGGCTGAGGTGGACATCTTGCATCGGCAAATATTGATCTACGATTCTAGCATCAAGGGATTTGCCGATGGTGTGATTGAGAATCATGTCCTGCTATTAGCTACGTTGTTACCCCGTTACCTAGATGCTTGTAGATTATATGAGCAACAACAAATTACACCTGACTTAACCCCTTTTCATGTAATTAGATTAAAGGATGGAGTGCCACAACAGACAGTGAATAGTGGAGATTGTGGGGTTTATGTTTGTATGTTTATAAAGTTTTTGATGTGTTGTCATCCCCTACATTTTGGTCCTGAGCATGGGTTATTTTTTAGGACCAAAATGGTGACTGACTTATGGAAATGTGCAAAAAAGTAGTGAAAGAAAATTAACTTTTGTATGTTTATAAAGTTTTTTATGTATGTTTATAAAGATTGTAAAATGATGTTGATTGATTTGGGTAGGGACGGGAGGTCCCCTTTACAGCTAAGAGATGTGAGAAATATTTGAAGTGTATTTTCTGCAGGTTTATGAAATATAGATTTTGAGAAAAAATAGGGGAAACTCTGTCCGTTTTAATCTAGGAATTTTAGAAAATAAAATAATTTTTTCATGTTTATAAGAATACAATAAATTTATCAATTAAACGCAATCGTAAAAAAATTACAAATTAACTAGTCAAATAAAGCCTATAACTATATGACTTTAAAATACAAATATAACTCATAAAGAACACATCAACTACCATGTAATGGAATTGGGTTTCGACAAGTTTGTCGATTATGTCCATGCTACTTACAGCGACTGCATACATTCTTCGTGGGAGCCTCACCTTGCGATAGAATTCGATTCTTCCGACGTCTTCCTGATTGCTGACGTACTATAGGAGGCTGGACGTCAGCAGCTCTCAAATCCTCTGGAACAATCCAATCTAACGAATGATCAACCGGATTTACTGGTTCACTGTATGCACGCAACAAACACTCAGTCGTGTAATATCGCGAACAAAGAGTCTGGTACTGGAATCTGACCTGCCTGCATACTGCAAGTGCATGAGGACACAGTAATTGTCGCATATCAAACTTTTGACAACTATATGACTTCCCCGGGATGTCTACTATTTCATTTCTTTTTCCGTCCTTAACAACAAAACGAGATCGATCTATTGCATGCACTGTCATGCGAGCGGAATCATCATTGTGCTTCCAAATCTTGTCATGGGCCTAAGTGGTCAAGAAGTTTGACATATTTTCTGCAGCCTCGCGTCTTTGAACAAACCAATTTTGCATTAACTCTCGGATCCACTCAATTAAGACAGTCACTGTCATGGCACGTGCATCCTTCGCAACAACATTAATGCTCTCTGCAATGTTGGTGGTCATGATGTCATATCTTCTGAATGCTCCCATTGATCGAGCCCATTTTGAAAAACCAACCTCCTCCTCCAAGTATCTCGTTGCCTCCGGTTTCATTTCTCGCATCTTATATATTTCCCTTTGAAAGTCAGCTATACGATACGCCTTGGCAGCAACAAAATAGGAGGCCAAGTATCCCCCTCCTTTTGTTGTATGCGATGGTATCTTATATCGTGCTACCAAATTACACTTCAAGTGATGGATGTATACACCATGATATACATTAGGAAATACCTCTTTAATGGCCTTCTCGATACTAGCATATCGATCAGATATAAATACAAGGTTCGCAAGATCGCCAATAACTCCTCGGAGTTTTTCCATAAACCACTTCCATGAAGCATCATTTTTAGAGTCAGCAATACCCCATGCAAGTGAAAAAATTTGGTTGTTTCCATCCTTGCAAACAGCCACAAACATTGTTCCCAAGTATGCATTTTTTAAAAATGTACCATCAACTGCAATAATCGGTCGATGGAAGACTGGAACCCTCTAATACATGGTTCAAGAGCCATGAAGAAATATTTAAAGTACTTGCAATCATCAATCTCCAAATGCGTAACTGTACCAGGGTTCTGTTGTTCCAATATATGACAGTATGCAAGAAGTAATTTATATGAACCCTCTGGAGTACCACGTATCAACACCAATGCATACTCCTTAGACCGCCAAGCAGTAGGGTAAGTTAATTCAATGCCAAACTCCTCACGTATGTCTGCTTGGATTTCTTTCGGTCTATAAAGTTGACTCGTAGATGCAAACTTAATTTTATATAAATTTGCCAATAATCCGAGACTTTACTTGTCGATGACCATCGCGCAATCGATCTAATTGGCACACGTGACTTGAATTAATTCTGCGCACAATAAAATGTTTCTTTGCATCTGTCGACACTGCACGTAATGGCCATCGACATCTATCATCATCACATTTGATCTCAAAACGATCTTTTATCGACCTTGACACTTTAAAGCTCCAATTACCTTTAAGTGCTACCATACTAATAGCTTGGTGAAGTTCGTCTTTGCTATCAAACAACTTTCCTACAAATACATCGTCAATTCCACTACTCGAATTCTTATCTGAAATGCCCAAGTCTGATGGTGGTATTGGAGGCATAAACGCAAAGGGGTTTTCCGCTTCACAAAAATCTATTCTTCTAGCTTCAACATTTAGGGAGCTTGTCGAAATATAACAACGTCCGCCTTCTGCTAAATCATCCCCTTCTAAATTATCAACATTTCTAACATCATCATAGTCCCCTTCACATCCCCAACATTTTCAATGTCATTACAAGCGTAATGTGTATAGGCTGGGTCTTCATTAAAGGGTATAGGAGAAACATTGTGATACTCATTCGTTGTATTTGCAGGACCACTAGTGGAACTGATAGAGATGTATGGCTCACTTGGTTGCTACCGCTAGCTGACATAAAATGAGCATGAATTGATGGTGGATTTTGATTGAGGGGCTGTACATTATCTTCATAAACAAGAGCTCTAGGATCCACTGTTACACATAAAGGATAGTACGATCTTCTATTGGCACTTAAAACAAATCGAACATCATTGTCATTTCTAATCTCAATAGGCTTTAGGTTATACCTCGTTGCATCAATTTTGATTTTCAAAGTCACCTTACACTTCACATTGTCGACTCCTAATGTATAACATACTGCATTTAAAAGATCTTCAAAATTAATATCTTTCGGAACCGAAATTCCAAAATTACTATAATCAACATAACTTTCTTCCCCGTCACTAGAACTCTCTCACTTTCCTCCAAAACAAATAACTATCGCATCACATTCCATATGACCTGAAAAAACAAAAAAAAAAAATTAGGAAAAGTTCACAAATGGAAAAATTAGTAAAATATTTTAAAAAGATAAAATATTTAAAAATAAAAAAATGCGCATCGCGGGGGCACATCTCAGGCCCGAGATGTGCCCCGCGATGCGCACATACTGCGCGCCGCATGGCCGTCTCGGGCCCGAGATGTGCCCCCGCGATGCGCACATACTGCGCGCTGCGGGGTCGTCTCGAGCCTGAGACGGCCCCGCGGCGCGCACTATGTGCGCATCGCGGGGCGTCTCGAACCCGAGATGCACACAATGTGCTCGCCGCGGGGCCATCTCGGGCCCACGGCGCGAACAATATGTGCACCTCGGGGCACATCTCGGGCCCGAGATGTACCCCGCGATGCCTATATTGACGGCGGCCGCAGCGACCGCCGTCTGGTTTTCGCCAAACACACTCCAAAACTTATTTTTGGCCGGATTTCAACACCGTTTATACCATTCTAACTCATTTAGTTCGGTAATAACAACTACTTTTAACTTCAAATGTAAATTTATCTAATTTCTAACAAAGTTTAGAAAATTTACCGAAGCTATTTCTTTGATTTGATTTGAAGCGATCCTCAGCAACACTTTGATTTTTACAATAGCAACTTCAAAAATATTCGGTCATCAATAAATTTTGTTCAATATATCTTTAAAGTTTCTTCAAAAAAGAAAGAAGTTATAAATTTAATATAAGGATAAATGTGTCTAAAAATAAGTTATTTAGCTAATAAAGTATAATCATTTTATATTTGGTTAAAAAAAATAATAAAATAATTAAAAGGTTATTTGTGAACTTTTCCTAAATAAAAATCATGTTTAAAAGATAAAATTAATTCTTAAAAAAAATTTTAAAAAGAAAGTATTCTACTTACTTTTCAAAAATGGCAACAAAAGAAGGTGATTTAACCAATTTTTTTTTAATTATTTTATTAAATACTTAAATTAACTTATTAACTTTTCAAAATCACTTCTAAGTCTCCCCCAATACAATCCCAAAAGGGCCCATATCTAACGTACGATTCTAATACTATTACCAAGTCGGAGGTCTCACTCACACATACTAATTCATTTTTAACTTCTTGAAGATTTGAGTGGCGGGTAAATCCAATCTGGTTAGCTGTTCATCCATAATCATCCAAATCCATTTGGTTATTTTCCTCGTTTTTTCTTCTTTGTTGGATACGATAGAAGTAGCAACAACAGAAACGAGCTCTTTAAAGCTATGGAGGTTCTCGTGCGACCTCTCTTTGGCTTAACAACACTTCCCAAAACACCTTTCAATGATAATAATTATAACATTAATAATAAATTTCCATCTTTGTCGCCACAAATTCCCATTTTCTCCACTTTCACTTTCCCCTCAACGACTCTTGTCTCTGCCTCTTCTCGTCCCCTCTCCCCTGGTACGTCTTCAACTTCATCAATTCTTCTTCTATTTCTCTTCGTTGGTTTGTTGGTTCAGTTCTTCTATTCAATTTTAAAAATACTTTTGTGGGTTTTGTGTATTTCATCTTCAACTTTGGTGGGTATCTCTTATTTTCTTTCCTTTAGCTTTATTTCGATTTTTGTTTATGTGAACTGTGAAGTAGACATGTGGGTTTTATGTAGTTTATGCTGCTTATTAACGGGTTTCCTTTGTGTTTTTTTTTTAAATTTTATTTTCTCCTCCTTTTGATATTATTGACTCTAATTTTATTTGTAATTGAACTGGATTCTTTGTATTTCATCTTGAAAATTAATTGTTTGTACGCACAAGTTCATTTAGTTAATGGTATGTTTGGGAATGGGATTGAGGTGATGTGGCTTTTAATACACAACTGATGTGAAATAGAATCACCTCTTTTTTAAAAAAAAATTCACTTGTTGTTAAGTATAAAGTAGGTGGGTAATTGGTAAACATTCTTAGGTGCCAAGTAAAAGCAGGTGTTTTCCAGACGATTTAGCTAGCATCTTTTCAAAATTAAGCGAAAGCACAATGAGTAAAAGCATGAGTTACCATTAGTACATTCGATATGGTTTTCCTTAAAAATGTATGTGAAGTAAGTTTTAAAGCCTTTGATTTGAGTTTGCACTTAAATGTGTTTATTTATCTATTTGGAGTTGAATCAGTTAGACATGCAGCATCAGAGAGCCAATTGAGTGCTGAGGCCAACACTGATACAAGAGAATGGGTAATGCAAGGTACTTTACAATTACTTCGATTTGTTGCCAATTTTGCTTCTCAAATATTTAAACTGTATGTAACATTATAATTTCTTCGTTATAGTCCAAGAACATGGAGAGTTATTTATATTTGTTAATAAAAGTAGCATTTGTATTAGTTCTAATTTATATCTTGCAATGCTTTCTGGGAACCATTAATTGTAACCGTATCTGGATTGTATGTAATTATGACTCTGCCTAAGAGTGGTACGGATCACTTGTGCTCATTTGGCCCACAGTAAAATTATGTTCTCATTGATGGATATGTAAAGTTGTTTAGAAACTTTATTAAAGATGTAGGAGCATCTTTGTGGCTCTGTCAATAGGGATATACTTGTAGTATCCTCACTCCACATAAATGTTTAAATGGCGATTATCATTGTTGAGTAAAACAAAGGATTAATATTCGTGGTGATTTAAGATAATAATTCCCGAAGTTACAGTATTAAGTCATAAATTGACATTTCAATTTGTGTTCTTATGCTTGCATTTATAAGAAAGAAGATACTGATAATATAGGTTAAGAACAATAATGTTGTGAACACTTAACTGTGTCTGTTTTATCCCCGTTTACACTGTAACTTGTTTAAGTTTTACTCTTTCCAAACAAGGTCAATGTCTTTGATAGCTTAGATAAGTCTTGGCTGCCATGGAGTATTGACTAGTTATCAAATCAATGTTGACATTTTATTTTAGGCTATTTGTACATTTAGGCTTCAGGATTGGTCTTGTCTGCTATAATTTTTAAACAAATTTCACAATTCGATAATCTTTTCATGGTTGTCTTTCTTGATTTAAACTATTGCTCCATTGACTGTCTAGAACATCATCGCCATATCATCTGAAAAGACTAGGCTGTTAAATGGCGTTTCTGCTGTTGCCTTCTTAATACCTGAATTAAGGAATAAGAAACAAAAATGTTCCTTGATTCTAATGAAACTGACTTTGTTAAACATTTCAAATTTCTAACTATCTTGTACTGCTGACAGATTTATTTTAGGCTAGTTATCTGTTAAATGACTAGGCTGTTAAATGACCATTCTGCTGTTGCCTTCTTAATACTTGAATTAAGGAATAAGAAACAAAAATGTGCCATGATTCTAATGAAACTCAATTAGTGCATTGTTAAAACATTGCAAATTTCTAATTGTCTTGTACTGCCGACAGATTTTTATACCTTAAGAAAGGATGTAGAAACTGCCTCAGCACGTGTGGAAGAGATTATAGCCTCAACTGGCCTCCAGCAATTAGAAAAAGAACTTGCAGACTTGGAGTTGAAAGCAGCTGATAGCTCCTTTTGGGATGATCGTGCTAATGCACAAGAAACCCTCCAGGTCTTGACTGACGTCAAAGATAAGATAAACTTGCTAACTGACTTCAAAACCAAGGTACATCAATTTTTCATATAGTATTTAGTGTAGTATATTGCGTGCTAGTGGTGTCCACTTATCTAGACTTTTCTAGAATGTTTCGATACTAATTTCATGTCTTTACATTATTTGCACTTCTTAGATAATATTGTTTGTTTACTTAATCAAACTTGATTGAATGCAGGTTGATGATGCTGTGACTATAGTTAAGCTAACAGAGGAGATGGACTCCACAGATGCTGGACTCCTTGAAGAGGCTGACAGTATCATTAAAGAATTAAATAAGGCACTGGACCTATTTGAGTTGACCCAACTTCTTTCTGGTCCCTATGACAAAGAAGGCGCTGTTATCTCTATCACTGCTGGTGCTGGTGGAACTGATGCACAGGTAAAAGTTATTTGTATTTGACATAATGGTATAGCTTTATTTTTATTCATTTCCTTCAGATGGAATTTTGATCTCTTACCAATCAAATGCATTCCCAAGTTAGACTTTTAGAAATACAAAAGCCGACTTTTTGATTTTAAACTGCCCCTTTTTGTTACCACTTCTAATGCTATGGAATATTTTAAGTTATTAATTTTCCTTTGCTCAGGTACCTGTGAACAAAATATACATGCTGATCTTCAATCCTATTCTCTTTTTTTTAAGATTCCAATATAAATTCTGCTTGTTTTTTAAAGTGCTGCAGCAGTCTAAAACCAGTGAGGTTGGTTATTAAACTTGGTGATCTTTAGAATGTGCAAATGGTCTTTACCATCCTCATGTAGGTTACTTTGCATCCACTTCAATTTCTTGTTCGTTAGTGATCTGTGATCTAAATAATTGAAGTGAATTAAGAAACTTTATTCTCTGTTTTTCTCGTGTAAAAATCTTTGATTATTTCTAGTGCAGGATTGGGCTGACATGCTTCTCAGGATGTATGTGAGATGGGGAGAGAAGCAACGATATAAGACTAGGGTGGTTGAGAAATCCCCAGGGGAGGAAGCTGGAATTAAGTCGGCAACAATTGAAGTGGAAGGTCGTTATGCATATGGTTATCTTTCTGGGGAGAAAGGAACACACAGGATTGTCCGACAATCTCCTTTCAATGCCAAAGGCCTTCGCCAGGTTGGTTATCATGTGATCATTCTCTTGGTTTTATCTGAGAATTTCCAGCAGATAGGTATTGCAGATGGTTGGATTGGATTTCAGCATTCCATCCAGTGTAGCTTTGAGGGATCAACATTGAAAGAAACTTGAAATAGGATGTACTTCCAAGGATTACAACTGTTGAAATAATTTTGGATGTAAGAGTATTGAGGAAAGAGTGCTTGTTCCCCATTAAATATTGAACAAAAGAGACAAAAAGAAAAAAAAGAAAAAGAAAAACATGAGTCAAGAAAAGAGAAAGGAACAGAGTGTTGATAAAAGAGTGGCACCTTCCTGTGTGGAGAGTTGAAACGTGCTATGATCTTGAAGTAGTAATAAATTTGCTTGGTGACTGATTAGCTATGTTAGAAGATTATTCTGATATTTAGATCATCTGCATAACTGTTGCTGTGATAACTTGCAAATATCTATTGTATTCTTTGAAGTTTCAGTGTAAGAATTTTCAAATGTTATTCAACATTCGTTTCATGAATATAGCATCACTTCCTTGGATAAGAATTGGCATTGTCAAAATGTTACTCAATATTCGCATCATGAATATAGCATCAGTTTCTTGGATAAAAATAAACTGTAAGTTTATTGGAGAAAGTTTCTGAAGATTGTTGTGACACATTTCTCACATAAACTCTATACTCTGCATACTTTTCTTGGTCTCAATGAGCCCGAATTGCTTGCTTTTAACTGTCCTGAAAAATCGCAGGGTAAACATATAAAGAACAAATGGGAATCTAAAAACTCTTTTTAGTTCGAAATTTGCAATGGAGGTATAGCAGATTGTGAAAATAGACTAGGAAGTTCTTTCTCTGAGTCTTGTGATTCAAATATGCCCCATTGCATGTTTTAACCCAAACTTGCCTGCAGACAAGCTTTTCTGGTGTTGAAGTCATGCCACTTCTTCCTGAAGAGTCAATGGATGTCGAAATACCTGAGGAGGACCTGGAAATTAGTTTTTCAAGGGCAGGAGGGAAAGGGGGTCAGAATGTGAACAAGGTTGAAACTGCTGTCAGGATCACTCACATTCCAACTGGTGTCACTGTTCGTTGCACAGGTACTTTGAACCAAAATTGTTTCATATGTGATATTATTTTTAATACGTTCGCCTTTGAAGATTCTTTTCTTTTAAAAGAGGAAAAACTCCTTTCCTTTTGTTCTTTTGATCTCTCATTTTGATATTCCTAAATACTACTGGCATTGTTGATTTCGGCAAATGCAAAAAGAAATATGTAGGTACTCCACAGCCAAGTTTAGGTGATTCGCATATTTAAAAAACTAAAAGTACATTAACATCGATGCAGAGGAGAGATCTCAGCTAGCCAACAAGATTAAGGCTCTCAGCCGGTTAAAAGCCAAGCTGTTGGTCATAGCAGAGGAACAACGAGCCTCTGAAATCAAGCAAATACGGGGTGATGCTGTGAAGGCTGAATGGGGCCAGCAGATACGAAATTATGTGTTTCATCCGTACAAACTTGTCAAAGATGTAAGAACTGGCCACGAGACATCAGATATCATATCTGTAATGGATGGTGAACTGGAGCCCTTCATCAAATCTTATCTCAAATACAAGTACAGTATGTCAATTTCTACTAGTGATGTTAATTAATCAGTTGATTATCGATGAACCTTTGACATTTGCTCCTTGTTTATATCGGCGCAAACATTTCAGAGAATGGTAAATTTTGTAAAATTGATTGTTGTTTTAAGATGTTTTGATCTTCTTGTAGCTGTTCAGAGGTAGCAAAGTCTGATTATTTGCATTTTCCTGGCTAGTTTGGACTCGTTTCTTTTCCTGAATATTGAGGAGGGCTAAAATCTTAAATCATATCTTGTTTTTTGCAAAATTGCAAATGTTTTATTAGAAGATTGTAGTGCTTTTTATGTTAAAATAATTTTTATTGTTTTTATTTTTGTAACATTATTTTTTAAAAAAACAATACCAATTTCATTTCTCGTTTTTAGTTTTCAAGTTCATTCTTCAAAACAAAAATTACAATTATGAAAGAGAGTTCCAAATTTTAATTTGAAAGCTAGAATATGCAAACAAATCATGAAAATATTTAGTTAGTGTAAATATATAACAAAATAAAGAAAATTCATAGGAGTAGATATTCGCATTTAAACAAAATACAGAAAAAAATATTCTACTTTATATAGAATTAAAAAAAAAAACCAAAATTTATTTTTTATATCCGCATTTTGAAAACGTACATAAAGATATAACTTGGAATTGAAATAGAGATGGATAAAGTTGCCAAATGATGAAAGAAAAAGGTTCACATAATTTTCTAAATCTTGGAATTGAAATGGAGATGGATCAAATTGGAATGATGTGAAAAGCAAAGAAAGGTATATATCTATGAAAGATGACAAGGAGTTGAATCAACAAATAGCAAACTTTCAATAGAATTTGTATTTTGGAACAATCAAAATCCTAATTTATATTCATCTTCCCGTTGGATTTTTGTTCCAAGACAAGTAGGATGGATTCCCAAGAGGCCTGCACAAAAGAAGATAACAAATCTCAAATATAGTTGATAAAAATCACTAATCTCCTCTAAACTTTTAGCCTATAGCGTGTGCTCCGTAATTTTAGAAGTACAATAGTTAAAGTGTAGAGTTATGTTATACATTTTAAATTATATATTAAATTATATTTTAAATTAAAATGTGTCAAGCAATTATTAAATAATAAAATAATATAAAATTTAAAATTATTTATTACCTTTAATAATTATTTGACATATTATTATTTATAATATAATTTAAAATATAAATATAAAATATATAATATTATTTTAAAGTGTAAAATAAACACAATTTGACATTCTCTACTTCACTAAATGATTAATACTTCCACTTCACAATAGATTGATTTCAAAATCACAACACTTCTATACTAAACAAACAACCTTTAATAATGTATCAGTTCAAAAAAATGAGAGAATCTTAATAATCACATACCCAATTATGCTTGAGTTTCTACTAAAGCATTTTCTTTTTCATGCTAACAATTAAAGTTATTATAAAAACCAATGACTCACCTTTGCTTGATCACATGCATAAGTATGAAGGAAATGGCCAAGAACAAGCTCAGTCCACCAACAACAATATATGTTATTCCCAAGAAGTCATTTTTTGCCACCAATCCAGCTTGTAGCTGAAAGGACAAGGCTCTTCTTGCCTTTAAAATCCTGTGTTGTAATTGTTGTCAATCACAACTGTGATCACATCATTAGCATGAAGATCCTCCTCTGTCTTCCCCCTCAGTTTTCTGAAAGTTGACAATGGTGCAGTTCTCATCCATACCACGAGATCCTTTTTCTCACTCAAACTGTAAAATTAAGAGGCAATTCAGTAATTACTGTCCATTGATAAAATGTATCATACGTAGAAAATTTAAGTGACATATCCTACTTGTAAACTCAAGAGTATTCCTCTTCTCTTAGTATGGATAACTCAACTGATATCGACAATATTTATGATAAATTGAAAATTTTAACGATGCATTAGATGCAGTCATTCAAATTACTTTATGTACTAACAGAGAACAAAAATGTATTTACCCATAACTATTCATTCATACACTTAAAAATTGCATCAACGCAGTTGGGAGTCATGGCCCCTACACAAAGCCATGTACTCCTTCATGCATAACGTATGAGCTATATATATATATATATATATATATATATATATATATATAATAATCAAGGTAATAAAACTATTGAAGCAGGAGCATACAAATAAAAAATTATTCAAGTAATATATACAAAATAAATAATTAAAGGATAAAGGGAGAAGGGTAGAAGAAGAACACATAAAGAATTACGTGGTTCGGTAACTTACCTACGTTCACGGTGAATCAAGATCACACTCTTATCTTATTATGAATCACAAGGCATTCACAAAGTATGCCTTTTACAAAAAAGATCACAAAGAAAACTCTCTCTTACACTCTAGCACTCTAAAAATTTTTTCTCACAAAGAATTATAAAGATTGTTGATGATCACTTAGATTCTACCTTGATCACAAAGATTATTTTTACAAGCCAATTGATAGCCTTTATATAGGTTTTGGGACGTCCTAGGTTTACCCTATACGTGTGGGAGTCGTATTAAGGAGTCCTGAAATAAGTGGGAGACGGAATAAGAAAATTTTCTTATTTCTGGATATTGTTCCCGTCTCCAGCGTCGTGGCGTTGGGCTCTCACCGTCGCGGCGCTGGCACACCCGTCTAAGCGCTGCAGCGCTTGTCTCCTGGTGCTATGGCGCTCAAATGCTGGATTGGGAGCCGCGGCGCCCACGCCTGGTCGCTACGGCGCTGGCGCCTGGTGCGCCCTTCTTCATTTTTCGCCTCCTTTCGTGTTTGTCTTCGATTCGTGTCCACCCTACGCTATTGGATTGCTCTTCAAATCATATCCCGATGATTTTCAATCAATATTATCACAAATCCCCCTTTTGATTCAAAATCATCCACAAAGCATCCCGATCTCTCATTTTCGCATCTTCGGTCACTCTCACAAAGTAATGACTCCGGTTAAGTCCTTGCATGGGACGAACTTAACCGAAGGTAGTGGCTTAGTCAACATATCAGCATGGTTTTTAAATGACGCTATCTTTGTTAGACTAACTTCACTACTTTGGAAAATCTCTCGAATGTAATGGAGCCTCACATTAATGTGTTTCGACCTCTCGTGGAACACTTGATGCTTACTTAGGTGTATGGCACTCTGACTATCACAATATACACCGGTGTTACATCTTTACTAGCCAATATCTCCGCACATATGCCTTTTAATCACACGGCCTCCTTAATAGCTTCACCAACAGCTATGTACTCTGCCTCTGTGGTAGAGAGCGCAATCATATGTTGTAGAACTGATCTCCAACACACACTATACCAAAACACTGTGAATACGTAGCCCGTCAATGATCTTCTCTTGTCTAGATCACCTGCATAATCTGAGTCTAAGTACCCTTTTACCATTTCATTGTTGTCCTCATCCCTCTTATATATCAACTTGTGATTTGACGTCCCCTTGAGATATCTCAGAATCTACTTTATTACAAGCCAGTGATCTTTACCCGGATTTGCCATATATCTACTCACCACACTCACAGCCTGTGCTATGTTTGATCTTTTGCAAACCATTGCATATATGATGCTCCCCACAGTGCTTGCATACGGTACTTTACTCATCTGCAGTTTCTCTTCTTCAGATATCGGTGACTGTGCTGCTGAAAGTTTGAAATGCATGGCCAGAAGAGTAGAGACAGCCTTTGCAATGGACATACCAAATTCTCTAGAATTTTGACTATATATCGTTGTTGGGACAAGAAAATAACATCTCTTCTTTCCCTCACAATATCCATACCCAAAATTCTCTTTGGTGCTCCAAAATCCATCATTTCAAACTCGCCACTCAACTACTTCTTGAGCTTCTGTATTTCTTCTATATTCTTGCATGCGATTAACATATCATCGACGAATAGAAGCAAATACATCATCCCATAACTTATGTTCTTGAAGTACATGCGTCCGTCATACTTGCTCTTACTAAAGCCACAAGCCATCATAAACTCATCAAATATCCTATACCACTATCTAGGTGATTGCTTTAACCTGTATAATGACTTCTTTAGCAAACAAGCATGATCTTCTTTTTCGGGCTCCTCAAACTCTTGTGGCTATGCCATGTATATTGTCTCTTCAAGCTCTCCATGTAGAAAAGCTGTCTCTACATCCATCTGCTCTAGATGTAAATCAAGATTTGCACATATGGCTAACAAAATCCTAATAGATGTGTGCTTGACAACTGGAGAGAATATCTCATGAAAATTGACTCCCTCTCTTTGAGTAAAACTTTGTGCTACTAACTTAGCCTTCAATCTTATGGGCTCAATCCCCGGTATCCCCTCCTTCACCTTATACATCCACTTGCACCCGACTAGCTTCTTTTGAGGTCTCTCCACCAACTTCCAGGTATTGTTCTTCCTAAGAGAACTGATTTTTTCTTACATGGCCTGCTGCCATTCTTTCTTGTTTTCACTCTTCATAACCTCACCATATGTCCTAGGCTCTCAATACTCAAGAGCGTAAGTAGAATTAAAAGCATGAGCAACTAAATCTGCTTGTGCATACCTGACTGGTGGGTTAATCGTTCTCCTTAGCCTATCTCTACCTAACTGGTACTCTTCAAGTTCCATCTCAGGAGTCCTAGTCTTTCTTTGGGTGGACTTGGAGGAACTCGCCGATGTTCTTGGTTCATTTTCAAAGATCTCCCTATTGAAGTGTTGATCTAGGGGCATATCAGATCCATTTTCAGGCTCCACTTCAACTTATGTTGACTCAAGTGCTGAGTCTTCCTTGGGCACAAGTTCTTCTTTCTCATCGTCTTGGGAGGTTTTCAGCATCGTCATCTCATCGAACGTTACGTCACGGCTTATGATACTCCTTGGTGGTGTTAAGTCTTTATACCACACATTGTATCCTTTCACTCCTTTGGGATATCCTATGAATACCCCTTTGATAGCTTTAGGTTCTAACTTTTCTTCCTTAACATGTACAATGGCAGGGTAACCAAATATTCTGAGGTAGTCATACTTCGGAGGATTACCGGACCATTTTTCTTCTGGCATCTTGAAGTCAATTGCTGAGGAGGGACTTCTATTAATCAAGTAAGCTGCAGTCACTACAGCTTCTCCCCAGAATGTCTTGGACATCTTCGCATTGGTAAGAATGCATCTAACCCTTTCAAGTAAGGTCCTATTCATCATTTCAGTTACGCTATTCTGCTGTAGTGTTGATCTTATTGTTCTATGCCTTGCAATCCTATGCTTGGCATAAAACCCATCAAACT
This sequence comes from Ailanthus altissimus, assembly GCA_946807835.1. Taxonomy (NCBI): domain Eukaryota; kingdom Viridiplantae; phylum Streptophyta; class Magnoliopsida; order Sapindales; family Simaroubaceae; genus Ailanthus; species Ailanthus altissimus. Next base: position 2,924,033 of record OX327712.1, read on the forward strand.
CTCTATTGCAAAATTCGAGGCCGTTGTCAGTTTTCAACCTCTTCACTCTTTTACCAGTCTGATTCTTAACAAGAGCCTTCCAAGTCTTGAACACATCAAATACTTGATCCTTGCTCTTCAACACATAGACCCACAGCTTCCTTGAATAGTCATCAATCAAGCCGAGAAAATACCTGGTACCACCACGAATAGTTGTCTGAGCTGGTTCTCAAAGATTTGAGTGTATGTAGTCAAAAGTCTCCTTAATCTTGTACTCGCCGGTACTAAACCTTACCCTATGTACTTTTCTAAGCACACAATGCTTACAAAACTCTAAGGACTGGAACTTATCCTCACCAAACGCCTTTTGACTATATAGCTCATTTAGGTTTCTTTCGCCTAGATATGCCAGTCTAAGATGCCACAACTTGGTTTGAATACTCTCATCATCTATAGAGAATAGTGTAGAACCACTTACGACTTCACCTTTAAGCACATAAACACCTTTGCGCTTCTCTCCTCTCATTACTACTATAGAACCTTTAAAAAATCTTAAAATCCCTCCGTCGATCTTAATGGAACACCTATTCTGGTCTAGAGTCCCTAGTGAGATCAAGTTTCTCTTCAAGTCGGAACATACCTAACATCTGTCAACTCTCTCATTCGCCCATCATGTAACCTAAGCTTAACACTACCAATTCCTATCATCTGACATGTAACATCATTACCTATTAAAATCTTACCACTACTAATGGGTTGAAAATTTGTAAACCAAGACTTGTGCGGGCACATGTGAAAAATGCAACTAGAATCAAGAACCCATTGTTCAGAGTTCTTACCATCAGTAGCGATGAGTGTCTCTGCATTGTCATAGCTATCATCACATGCAAGCGCAACATCCGCTTTCTTCTTGTCTTGTGCTTTCTTCTCAGGAAATTTTTTTATAAAGTGCCCATCTTTCTTGCAGCAATAACACTTCCTAGGAGTTCTAGACTTTGACCTTGAGTATTTTTTCTTCCCATCTCTATATGAAGGCCTTCCTCTTACAGATAAACTTTCTGTATTGCTCGCAATCTGCTTTCCTAATAACTTTGAGTTTAATGATGATTTCACATCACTCATCGTTAAACTCTCTCTGCCGTAGAGTAACGTATCAACAAAACTCTCATAACTCTTAGGGAGTGAACTCAGCAAGATAATTGCTCTATCTTTATCTTCTATCTTGATGTTGATAGACTCAAGATCAAGGATGATCTTATTGAAGGCGTCTATATGATATTTCATCGGCGTCCCCTCTGACATGGACAACTGATACAGCTGTTTCTTTATATGTAATCTGTTGGCCAATGATTTTCTCGTATAAAGAGAGTCAAGCTTCTTCCAAAGACCTATCACCGTCGTCTCACCTGCTACTTCCCCTAGTACTTCATCGCTCAATGACAGAACGATTGTGCTATGAGCTCTTTCTTGAATGTCTCTTCTTTCTACTTCAGCTTTAGATGACTCTGACGTTTTCTCTTCATCATTAGATGGAGCTACAGTCTCATTTAATGTCGAACCAAGCCTTTGGCTCACCAACAACGCCTTAACCTTCATCTTCTACAGATTGAAGTCATTCGTACTGTTGAATTTCTCTACCTCATACTTGGGTGTGGCCATGTCTACTTAGAACTAAGCTCTGATACCAGTTTGTTGAAGCGGAAGCACACAAACAAGAAAAAAATCACCCAAGCAATATATGTAGAAATAGTAATTAAGGAATAAAGAGAGAAGGGTAGAAGAAGAACAAACAAAGAATTACGTGGTTCGACAACTTGCCTACATCCACGATGGATCAAGATCACACTATTCTCTTATTATGAATCACAAGGCACTCACAAAGTATGCATTTTATAAGAAAGATCATAAAAAAAACTCTCTCTTGCACTCTAGGAATTTTCTCTTACAAAGAACCACAAAGATTGTCGATGATCACTTAGATTCTACCTTGATTACAAAGATTATTTTTACAAGTCAATTGATAGCATTTATATAGGTTTTGGGACATCCTAGGTTTACCCTATACGTGTGGGAGTTGTATTAAAGAGTCTTGAAACAAATGAGAGACGAAATAAGAAAGTTTTCTTATTTCGGGATACCGTTCCAGTCTCTAGCGTTGCAGCGCTGGCGCGCTCGTCTGAGCTCTACGACGCTCGTCTCCTACCGCGGCTGCACTCAGGTGCTGGATTGGGCGCTGCGGCTCCCATGCTTGGTCGCCACAGCGGTTGGTGCGCTTTTTTTTATTTTCTGTCTCCTGTCGCATCCGTCTTCAATCCGTGCGCATCCTACGCTCTTGGTTTGCTCTCCAAATCATATCCTGGTGATTTTCAATCAATATTCTCATAAAAACAAAAAAAAAAGTGTATTATAAAAAAATTAATAAATTATTAACTTGACGTACATATCCCGGAGTGAGTACTAGTTTGGATGCAAAAAGCTATTGCTGGGAAAATTGAGAATCTGCCCCAAAAAAAAAATGAAAGAAACAAAAATAAATATTTATTATTTATTTTAAGTTTTCAATTGTATATGTGGTAAATATACAAATTTTGAGCCTTTGAAATTACCAAAAAAAGAAATAAAGAAAGAATCTCAATAGTTTCTTTTTTTCTCTTTTTTTCTAAAAAAACAAATTGAGCCGTGTTGATTTTAATTGACATGAACCATGTTTTCAGAAAATGATTAAGATTATTCATCAAAAATTTTGCTAGGGAATTCGATAAAATGTACATTTGGTTTCTTAGGTTCATAAACTTAAAATTTTAATGATTGGTTATACATTTTTATAAAAACAATTCACAAAAAAGGAAAAAAGAAAAAAAATTATAAATTAATGAAAGGAACCCACAATTTGGTTTCCTGGAGTTGTTTTTTTTTGCAGAACCAGTGCCAGACATTTTTAGCAATCAGCACTGTTCTTTCTTTCGGACCAGCAAAATGAAATGAAGTTTTCATTGGAAAATATACTTTTGAAAGATGTTGATGGTTGAAAATTTTGAAATGTTGATGGATGCTTTATAAACATAATGGATACTTCATAAACATAAATCATACACATAATGGATAGTAAATTAAGGTGTGTAAGAGTACACTGTATTTAAGGATATATTTCCATCTCTCTATGATATTATCCTGGTGCAATCAAGTTATATGACACTCTAACCATAACATTCAATGGTTTTGGTTCTGTATGGGGGCACTCTCATGAAACAAAATCCTAAAATAACTTTATGATATTATATGCATCTTTGTGCAACATAATGCTCTCTTGTGCTCTTATGCATTATTATGCTCTCTTACACCTATGCACCATTGTAATTTCTTGTGCACATATGCACTATTGTACTATCTTACACCCCTTTTATATATAGCATCCTTTCGGTATCAACACATATATTTATAGTTGACAAATACCTTTTCATTTAGGATACAACCCTCCACATGCACCTCTTAATTTATTACCATTAGATCAAATTCAAATTTGATTAATGGTTCTAAATGAACTATCACTATTTTTAAACCAAGAGATGTCACCAACGGTTGTATTATTTCATATTTAATATGAAAGAATATAACCTTATAAATAATTGAATATAGAAATGAAATATCACAACATTTCATATTTGTGTATTTTGAAATTCTTATGAAATATCCAACTATCCCCTTCGATTTTAAAATATACAAACATATACCAGAAAATTTATATATAGAATTCAATATATATATAAATTGGTGCTTGTCAGGCTATGAACCAATCATTGGACAATTAATTGTAAGTTACAGAAACTTGGTGAAACTAGGTTTATATAAACTAATGTCCCTTTGGTGTGAGTTAAAGGACTAGCTACCCATATTGAATTCTTTCCAAGTGAGTTATTCTACGATTTTGGTACTTTATGGTCTTGTGCCTAGCTGGATTCATGAGTGCTCTAGAGATGCTTGTCTAAACTCTCATAAAAACCGACCCAATTCCATATTCATATAGATGAACTTTCATCAAGTGTGTTCTACAGTTAAACACACCACAATACAATAATGAGCTATGGAGTTCATTAAGAGTATACCACTCATTCTATCTCATTGTAGATTTACTAAGTTTTAGGAAGGTATTCATAATATATTATTAGTAGTATAACAAGATAACAAGTGATTTATTTTTACCCTTACAAACCTACTTCACAAGATCTTCAATCATATAGGTAGGATTACCATCACTCATGCCTTATGCTCTAGGCACAATCCACCTCCTCTTAACTTCGAATCACTAATCCCATTTAGTGATTTGTTAGATGATTGGCCAAATTGAACTGTGACCTTATAAAATTTTGGCTCTCATAACCAAACACAAGCAATTGCTTACATTTCCCATTATGATATTCAATCACAATCTTTGAATATTTTAATATATTCATTTTAATGGGATAAATTAAATATATCAGAGATAAGTAAACACACACGAACAAATCAGTGCTGTAACCCCAATTCTTCAAACCAAAGATATACAATGGTCAAATGTATGCCTAGCGCTGCGACGTCACTTTTCTGGTGTTGTGGCACTGGGCATTTTGTGATCAACGTTGCAACGTCACTTTTCTGGCACTACGGTGTTGGACTTGTATATTCAATACCATGGTGTCTTTCTTCTGGCGCCGTAGTTTTGGTTTTCTACATTCAGCACTGCGATGTCCCTCCTCTAGTGCTGCAGCAAACCTCTTTACTCGCACTGATTTTCCTTGTTAATGTTGTAGATCTCTCCATCCATCAAGCATGAATATATCCTTAAGATTGTTGAAAATTTTAGAATGTTGATGGATGCTTTTCAAACATAGATCATACACACAACATATAGTAATCAATCCAAGGCATATAAGAGTACATTGTACTTAAGGATAGATTTTTGTCACTTTAGGACATTGTCCTAGTGCAATCAAGTTATATGATGATCTAACCCAAAAATTTAATGGCTTTAGTTTTGTATAAGTGCACTCCTATGAAATAGAACCCTAGAACAACTCTATGACATTATATGCATCTTTGTGCAACATAGTGCTCTCTTATGCCTTTATGCACCATTGTGCACTTATGCACCATTTTGCTCTCTTGCACCCATGTACCATTGTGCTATCTTGTGTACACATGCATCATTGTGATCTTTCATACCCTTTTTATGCATACTATTTTTCTGGTATCAACACACATATTTATAGTTTGTAAGTACCCTTTTATTTGGGACACAACCTCCACATGCACCTCTTAGTTTATGAATGACTGTTAGATCAAATTTAAATTTGATCAATGATTCTAAATGAACATCACAATTTTCAAACTAAGAAGTGTCACCAATAGTTGTATTATTTCATATTTAATATAAAAGGATGTAACCTTATGAATAATTGCATACATAAATGAAAGGTCACAATATTTCATGTTTATGTATTTTGAAATCTTTATGAAATATCCAACAAAGAAAAAAGAAAAAAGAAAAAAGAAAAAAGAAAAAAGAAAAAAGAAAAAAGAAAAAAGAAATAAAAATTCAAATAATATAATAAATTTATCCTTTTTTCCCATTATTATTATTTTTGTTAAGTTTTGGAGATAGTTATATACTTGTTTCTGTCGTGTATGGATTAACTAACTTAAGGAAAAAATGTTATTATATATAGATGGCAAAGAATTTTGAGAGAATTTATCAATTTCCCTTTGGTGACATTTATATGCATTAGTTTTCTTTCTACTAAATTATATCTATCATTTATCTCTTTTTTCTTATTGTTCCCTTGAATTTCAGGGTCAACGCCTAGAAAGAAATTCTTGTCTTTTTAAGAAAACCTAATTTAAAAGAGAATCATATCCCCAAAATCATAGGATTATGCCATCATAAATTACCTTTCTAAAAGTACTTTCCCATTAAACCCTACAACACTTATAAAATGGAGGTTAAATGATAAAGAAGGGCACAAATCCTATTTCTATCTACTATAGTTTTGCATGATTTTTCTTTTCTTTTCCTCCCATTATTTCTTCTTTGCAAAGGCTATGATGTCTTGTACTGTTACTATGTAAAATTAGTATTCTATAGTGCATATAAGTGAGCGCATCAAGTTCAGTAAAGTAGACGTAAGCTTAAATTGAGCTAAATTACTATATATCCAATGTCTCTTAATCTCTTATCTTTGTTTCAGTTAGTCTCAATCAATTATTCTCAACAAAAAATAAATTTAACCTTGTTGATTTGAGAATTGTCCAAATTTTTAAGTCAACCGTTTGATGTTGTTTATGAGGAACGACCCAAAAATTTATAGAGACTAATCATGGAGATTAAAGATTCAAAGATAAGTTCTTAATTTTGATTAATATTAAATTTTTGTGTTAATGTTTGATTTGACTTAATTTTGTACAAATTTTTTTGATATGATACAAAATTAATTCATCACAATTGAAAAGATTTTAGTGCTAACTCTTTGAAATTTTCTTTTAAATTGAATTTGTGGCAAAACAAGTTTTGCCACAAAAGAAAAAAAAAAGGAGAAAAAGAGATGCTACTACTAGTTGAAAATTTCTCCTGGAGAAAAGGTTGCAATTGAAAAAAAAAAAGAGAATGTGTAAAGGTGGATGATATCAAGGAAATTGACTTCTCCTAGAGTAAGTTAAGAGAGAGAGAGAGAGAGAGAGAGAGAGAGAGAGAGAGAGAATGTGGATAACATCTCTTTAAGTAAGTTAAAAAAAAGATAGAGGGAAAGAAAAAAGGGTGGAGGACATCTCCTCGGCTAAATTATTAAAAAAAAAAAAGACAAACAAAAAGAGAAAAAAAAAGAAGACATCAAAGGAATTGACTTCTCCTTGAGTAAGTTTTTTTTAAAAAAAGAAAAAAGGTGGATGACATCTCCTTAGGTGAAAAAAAAAACATTGTACGATGCAACAAGAAACTAACAGACTTAGGGCATTACTTAGTTTTTCTCATTTGGCCTTCCTAATTTCATAAATTATAGTTTTAGCCAACATATTTTCGGATGATTTCAGATAGACCCCCAAGTAGAAATTAGCCTTCTACAAATTCAAGGACCTCCTCCCCAAGCCCAATAACCAAAGCTCGCCCCAAGGCCAACCCTTTAAGTCCACCCTAAAGCAACCACTTAAGTTTGCCGTAAGATTAACAGTAAGCCTTTTTTTTTTAATCTCTATTATTTATTATCTACATGTTTTATTTTCTATTCTGATTATGTGCTCTAGACTTCTACCTGACCTAAGGAGCAAAGCTATAAGGCGATAGCCCATAAATCCCATGTCCACCTAGGACCGAAAAGGCAAGGGGATAATGGTAATAGAACCCTAGGTACTAATATGGGTGCTCGATATCTACAGATATTAGGCCTTCGGGTATTAATAGGGGTTCTCAACATTAAAAGTCCAGGACCTTGAGTACTAATAAGGGTGCTCAACATTAAAATCCAATCTCTTTGAGTACTAATAAGGGTGTTCAACATTAAAACTCAAGCTCTCTGGTACTAATAGAGGCACTCGATATTAAAATGCAGGCCCCTAAGTACTAATAAGGTGCTTAACATTAAAACATAGAGCCCTGTACTAATAGGGGTGCTCAACATCAATAAAACACAAGTCCTCGAGTACTAATAAAGGTAGTCAACATTAAATCCCAGGCCCTCAAGTACTAATAGGGGTGTTTGACATTAAAAAAAAACCTAAGCCCCTAGTACTAATAGGGGTGCTTGACATTAAAATCCAAGGCATTAGGTACTAATAGAGATGCTCGACATTAAAACCTAAGCTCTCGAGTACTAAAAAGAGTGTTCTACATTAAAACCTAGGCCCCTAGGTACTAATAGGGATGCTCATCATCAACAAAACCCAAACCCTGGGTACTAATAGGGGTGCTTGACATCAACAAAGCTCAGTCTCCCCAGGTACTAATAGGGGTGCTCGACATCAACAAAATTTAGGCCCGCATATATTAATAGGAGTGCTTGACATTAAAAATCAAGTCCCTGAGTACTAATAGAGGTGTGGGCTATTAACAAACCTAGAACTCATACTATTCAAGCACCCATGATAGACCCAAAATCCAAGGGTAAATCTTCCATCACAAGTTACAATAAAATTTTAAATATCAACATGTTAATATTGAAAATTAAGAGACCCTTATTTTTCATAGGTTTCTTGGTCAACCCTAATCCTTAAAAGGGATCCTCATCCCTTTAAAGGAACCTAATCCTAAAGGGAATCATATCCCTAACACCATTAGATTAATCTAATTAAAAAATTAATTAGAGAATCATATCCCTAAAATTATGAGATTAATCCCATCAAAAAATTAATTACTTTTTTAAAATGACTCTACGAATAAACTTTATAACACCTATAAAAAAGGGGTTCAATGATAGAGAAAGGCATAGATGCTATTTCTCTTTACTACAATTCTATATGAATTACTTCTCTTCTCTTACTATTTCTTCTTTATAATAGTCATAATGTCTTATATTGTGTATAAAATTATTATTTGATAGTACATACGAGTATGCCCATCAAATTCGATAAAATAAACGTAAATTTGAATTGAGCCAAATCACTATATATCCAGTGTCTTTTCATCTTTTATCTTTATTTTTATTAGTTTCAATCAATTATTCTCAATAAAAAAATAAATTTAACTTGTTGGAGTCGATAACTACATTTACTTTTAAAACTTAATCAATTACATCATAAAAGAGAGTTTTTTACTATTATAAATGTAAGAGGAGGGAAAGTGGGAATGGTCGATTTCACTGAAGATAAACAGATAAATTTTTAAATTTTGATGAGTAGAGAATTAACAAACACATTGATACAACAAAATAAATTTACATTAGACCAATTACATGTGGACCTGTCGTAAGTTTGTTCTCAAAAACAAAATTAACAAAGCTTTATGTCTTTTCTAAGAACCGAAGATTTCTAGTTCATCCAAGTTAAGTCATTATAATCTAGTGATAAAAGGCTAGTGTGCCACAAAAAAAAAAAAAAAAAAATCTCATTCAAAACAAGCCTAATATCTCAAATTATCAACGGTTAAATTTATATTTTTAACCGTTGATATGTTTGGTTTCTTAAGTTTTGTTGAATTACTTAATTAGTCTATATATATTTTTTAAATATCTCAATTAGTCCTTATTGTTAAAAAAATAACGTTTAGAAATATTCTAATGCCTTCAACTTTCACTTGTATGCATATATCTTTGTCTATGTCTATGTATGTATGCGTGTAGTCATTTTTTTTTTCTGCTTAGGTATACAAGCACCTACAGTCTTGCATTCCCTTACTAACATATGAAATAACAACATCCCCGTTAAGAGAATCCCTTTCGAAGAAAAGAGAAATACAATATGAATAATTCAGGGGCAAAAAGAAAATAATCTCACGTAGGAGAGGGAAAACACACACCCAACTACAAACAACTGAAATAATATATACAACAAATACCAAAAATAGTCAACAAGTCCCAAATAAAATCAAGCATCAAGTAAGCCCCAGATTGTACAGATGAATAATTGGGATTTGGTGCTGTCTACGCATATTGCCAAAAAAGGTCAGTAGCTACTAACTCTGCGGCAGAGATAGACGGTGACTGGGTCAAGGAGCTTGTCAATTATAGATCATAGGCTGCGTCACTCGGGTGAGGCCTTGGCAAGGTTCAGCGAAACCTCGGCGACTGTCGATCTCAGTAAGCATATGGCTGCCAGCTAAATTCCAGAGAAGACGGCAATGCACAGCATGTCCAGTGAGGCTCGTCCGAGAACTCGCCAATAGAGGAAGGGTCGAACAATAGCAAGACTCACTAGCGATGGGGAATGGCGGTGGTGCTCGGAGAATCTGCTTAGTTGAAACCAACTTGGCCCTAATAGGGATCTTAGTTGCTCTACGGGCCCTCCAACAGATTTAAACTAGTATTTTCCCTTTAAAAATAATCGATTTTCCCAATTATATTATTGTTGTAATTAGTATTCATATTATTTAACATTTAATCTATAGACATAGTATTTATATATATATTTAAGAGAATTTAGAAAAATTGTGAATTTCATTATGAGAAAAATATGTATAAAAGGTGGTCTTTTATATAAATTTAATGTCATTATTAAATAAGAAAATATATAAATTTATTTTATACAATAAGTATTATTATCTATATAAGAAGTATAATTTAAATAAGACAATACTTACTACATAAAAAAGTAGGTGGTATTTAAAAATATTAATAATATATATACACAAGAATTTAATGTGGCAATATTTCAGTTCTAATCTTTTATTTTTTTGCCCGAATTAATCTCTGTGGTCTAAAAATCATCTTAGAAAAATTTTCATTGTTCAAATACAGTCAGCTTTGTTTTTAGGCAAATTTCTCGCCATGGTCAGGAATCATATTTCTCAGGAAATTAACTTAAGCCTCTCTCTTCCAACTTCTCTACCTAATTGCTCTCTGGTACCTGAAGGTTAAATTTCTTTTTCTTTTTCTTTTTTTCAATTTTTTCTTTGTTCATTATCTAATGCATGATAATACCAGGTTACAGGTAATGTTTATAGGAAAACTCTCTTTTGTTTTTTTTTTTTTGCATACAACTTTCTTCAGGTTTTGACTTCTGGATATCTCATATATTGCACAAACAATTTGAATCTTTGCTCTCTCTCTTTTTTTTTTTTAAATTGTTTTTTTCAATTTCGAGCTGCTTTCGAATGGTGATGATACAAGTTTCTGTAGTTAAATGATCTCAAATTCTGCTCACATCCGCATATAAAAAAACAGCAAAAACTATTCTTATTATCATATATAAGCTCTTATTATTATTATTATTATTATTTTTTCTTAGATTGTTTTTTTTAACAACGATATTTGGGTATATAAATGCAGATGGCAGGCGAGGCAGATTCATCTGCCCAGGTAGATCCACAATTGGTGGGGAATTCATTTGTAGAGCAATTTTACAAAGCTCTTCATCAATATCCTGAGCATCTTCACAGGTTTTATCAGGATTCCAGCATTTTGGGCCGCCCTGCACCAGATGGTGTTATGACCTTAGTCACTACTATGAAAGTAAGTTCATTTTTTATTATTTATGTATGAGAGTTTGTCGGTTATCTCCTCTTTTGTTTAACATTTTTATCAGTTTTCTTTTGAGTATCATCGTCTCTCTTTTAAAGTAACAACAATATCAATTTTCATATTCATATGATAATAAAAATAATAAATAAATAATCCGGGAATTAATTTTTTTTTCTTTTTTTTTAATGTTGGAACAGGGAATAAATGACCAGATCCTGGCATTGAACTACCAGAATTATCATACAGAAATGCTGACAGTAGATGCTCAAGGTTCATACTGTAGTGGGGTTTTAGTTGTGGTGACTGGTTATTTAATTGGAAAGGAAACTGGGAAGAGGAAATTTTCTCAATCATTCTTTTTAGCCCCTCAAGAGAATGGCTTCTATGTCTTAAATGATGTTTTCAGGTTTGTGGATGATAATATTTCTGTAGGTTTGCCCATTGCCGATATTGTTGAGGAACTTGATCCTCCAATTTCCCCTCCTTCGGTCTCTGATTTTGGTGAGGTTTTTCTTATTGTAATGAATTTTATTTTTTTAAATAACGTCTGCACAGTTTTAAAGTGCAAACGCTACTTAAATTACTTACTATAAATAAAAAAACAGCGTTGTTTTTGTTAATGATATGGTTTTCACCTTTATTAAACAACTTAACTGAGGTTTGCATTTTAAAAACTAAACTGTGTCATTTTGATGAAATTAATGCATTCAAAGGTCTCTTCCAACGTGTGTATGCATAACCCTTTTATTAAATGTTCATTATGAAATGAATTATTATCATATGCTTGTGATGATTGCAGAGCCAGATCATGTTCTCACTCAGTCAGTGCAGAATCTCACAACTAGAACACCAACAACATCTTCACCTGAAGTTATTGCGAACAATGACAATGAGATCATCATTACTGAAACTTTGGACCAAAATCATGTTCCTGATCACCGCCCAATTCCAAATAATCAAACCACAACTTGTTCATCTGAAGTCATTATCACCAGCAATGCCAAGCCCGAAATTGCCACTCATGATCACATCCAGAATGACGAAGTTTCATTCCTTCATAAAAAACAAAGTGTTGCTGCTGTTGATCATCATCCTGCATTTGTTTTGAATCAGAATGGAACTCGAACTGTCTCCGAAATTAATAATCCGTGGACCCTGGATGCAGGTTCCAGAAAAAGCTTTGCATCAATTGTAAGTTTCATGTACGCGGAGGCAGAATCAGAATTTAAAGGATACGAGGCAAAATATTAAAATTAAAATTAATATGAATTTAAATTTATTTATATAAAGATTTTAGTGTTAGACTTAAAATCTTCAATAAATAGTTAAATTATAATAGTAAATCATAAAAATGTATTATTAAGTTTAAAATTTTTCTGGAATAGGAGGGATCATAGCCTTAGGCCCTAATGTAGAACTATGTACATAATTTATCTTGCAAGAATTTTTTTTTCTGAACATATATTCGATGATTAATTCTTTATTGATTTAAATTCTGATTCATTTAGGTACATGCATTGAAGGATAATTCTTCTCCATTCCAAATTAAGGTTCCACCTCCTAGCTTCAGGAAACCAAATGCAACTCGAGGAACCAAAGCAGCTGATCCTATCAATAACAATGATGATCAAGGCAGGTTTTATTTATTTATTTTTTATAGACTAATATTTTTCAAACTGTTCCAACTCTTAATAGTTTATTATCACTTAGAGTATTTTCTATCATTCATTGAATAAATATAACGAGGGAAGGAAAATTGACAATTTAATTTCTATATTTTTATTAAATTACTCACCTGATTCCTAATATTTTAAAAATTACCAATTTCGTCTTTGAAGAGCATTTTTGTTATCATTTTCATTTCCTAAGATATACAATTTTGTTATTATTTTCATCTCCAAAACATGATCATTTTCGTCCTAAATGATTCAATTAATAATTTTTAAAATGTCAGAAACATCATGGGTATTCAACAAAAATGGAAAGATTAAAGTGGCAATTTTCCACAAGAAAATTTCCAATTACTCCTATGAGATTTAGCATAATCATCACTTTTCTCCATTGGGTCCTAGGTGGCCATGCCCCCAAGCCTCAAATTTATTTATTTTTTCAATTCAATAATATATTTTTACGCATTTCACTTTTTTAAAACAAGTATTTTTGTGATTTCTAAACATAAAGTATTTTTTATGATTTGATCTTAAAATTTTAAATTTGATACTTTAACTCTCGTATACCTAAACTCTAACTTAATATAATTTTTAATTTTAACATCCGACTCTTCCTTATTTTAAATTATAGTTCCGCCTTTGTTTTTTTCCCTAATAATTTTAGAATGCACTTTAACCTCATTACTTGTAGCTAAATCGCTCTAAAAGTATTTTAAGGCTTCTTATCATGACAAACAAAAAAACAAAGAAATACCAGATTATTTTTAATATGTTAGAGAAGAAAGTGGTAAACTGAATACTGCATGGAGGGAACTGGCAATTTCCTGTATAATAAATACAGAGACTACCAGCACAAAATTAAATGTATTGTATTATTGTATACTGATCTTATTCCCTTATATAACCTTAATTCATATTTTTATTTTTATTTTTGCAGCCAAGATTAATACTGTCATATTTGTTGCAAACTTGCCAATGGATGTGACAGTTGACCAAGTTAAGCAGATTTTTAGTAAATTTGGACCTATCAAAATTAATGGTATTAGAATTAGAAATAACCAGGTACATTATATTTCATAATTCAATTTTCTACTATCTGAAAATTGATAATTTCTTGATACAAATCTCACATGTTTTATGTTTCCTTTCTGTTCAGATTAATCCAAACTGTTTCAGCTTTGTAGAATTTGAATCTGTTAGTTCCATGCACAATGCACTTCAGGTATATGCTGTTTCATTTTTAGTATCAACAGAAATTTTATATAAAAAGAGAAATTTGAGACTATTTCATTTGATTGATGTATGAGTGTTTGTTTTCACTTCCCACTTTTTGAATTTCAATCTAATTTGAAATGTCATCTTGGAACTTAATTAAGTTCTCCTTTATAGTTTCATCTGATAACCAACAATGTCATTTTGCAGGCTTCTCCTATAGAATTTGGTGATCGAAAAGTTTATATTGAAGAGAAGAAAGGCAAGTTATCAGAATATTTAAATAGATATAGCAAGTGAGTCATGTTCTATTGATAAGGCCCATGAAAACAGGTGGCCATTGTGTTTGGGTCGGTAAGGTATTAAGAAAAATTATACCATGCTAACTCAAGCATGATAGGCCATGGCCCGGCCCAACACAACTCGCGGGCGTGGTGTGTTGTGTCAGCATGTGAGCTCATTGGGTCATGTTATAAACCAACATGATTTTTAATTTATAATTTTTAAAAAATAATAAATTAAAAAATTATATAATATTATAAAAACTATTAATTGGCACAATCCATGAACCTTTTCGTGTCAATCCCTTAATGAGTCATACCATGAATAGCCTATTCTGGGCTCGTGTCGATACGTAGCTCATTACAAACCTGTATCAATACGGCTACTTGAACTGTATTATCTAAAGTATAAACGACTGATCCATTTGTCATTTTTATGTTTAAAGAGTTTGATCCTTAATCTAAGAATAATTAATTTTATCTTAAATTGAAGAATTACTTCAAACATGTTATATCTGACTTTCACAAACTCAAACATCTTGGATTTTGCAACTCCTTACTGTATTAAGTAATTAGTACCCTTTTTTTAACATTTCAAAAGTACCCAGTAATTTTCTATTAGTCATAGTAGTAAAATGTTAACGATGAAAAGGTAACTGGGTATTTTAAAAATGTTAGGAAGAAATTTAATAATGACATAAAATTTTAAGAGAGTAACCGACAGTTTCTTTTTTGCAATCCTTTGAACTATGAATAAATTTGTCATTACTATCAAACTTACTTAATGATATTTTGCTGAGAATTTTGTTTGAATTTGATGAGATTTGTTTTACAAATGAAACAAGTAGAGTCGTATTAATTATGGCCAATTTCGTTGGTGCTCCATGCAGGAGGAAATGAAATTGTGAATGTGAGAAGAAATGTTGTAGCTGGCTCCCAAAGCGACAATTTGAGGAGTCGTGTGAACTCCAATGCTCAGGCTGCAGCAGTCACCGCCCCCGCCGCCGCCCCCACCACCAGATGCACTGCTGGTGAAAGCCCGAGATCTAATCAGAATGACGGCGGAAGAGGTCAGAAAGTTAATCAAAGTACTGGTAGTAGAGGTGCCCGTCAAGGCCATGTCGAAAAGAAGTAAGCTGCTGTTCTTAAATTCGTTACCATACATCTTATATTTCGATACAGGTTCCTTTTCTTTTTTTAAAGTAAAAATTCTAAATTCTTTGTACAGAAAATTGAATTTTTAGCATAAATAGTTAACTTTCTACTTCGAAAATTAAACGTTTGCGTTTTAAACAGTATAGATGTCTACACATGAAGATTTATTCTTTTTTTTTTTAACATTAATATTTCATCAGACATCAACTACAAATTATACAATAAGTAGGACCATATCTACTCATTTACACACTTAAACATGCCCCAAATATCAATTATACAACTATACAACAACCAAAACTATATCTCCTCATTTACACACTTACGTCCGGACTGTATAACCTACTATATAATTATACAACAATCGAGACCATATCTCCTCTCTTATACACACAAACTCGGAATACAACTATACAACAACCGAGACAATATCTCCTCACTTATGTACACCCGGAATATCAACTACATAACTATATAACAACCCGAATCATATCTTCTCATTTACATACTTACGCTCACCCGGACCGTATAACACCCTCTCTATAACTATACAACAACTAGAATAATTTCTCCTCACTTATAAATACACTTAAAATATTAATTATACAATTATACAATAACCTAGACCATATCTTTTTACTTATACACTTATGCATGCTTGGACCTTATAACTTCATTATAGGGAAAGAAGGCCTCACAATGGGGAACAAAAGCCCCCACAAGAAGAAGAGAAAGAATTAACACTAATTTAACATCCGTCAAAGATCAAACCTCTAACCAAACAGACAGGTGCACAAGTTAAGAGTTTATCATTTGGGTGAACACTAAAGTGCACCTAGAGATTTATACTTATATAGCATATTTATAGTGCAAACATTCACATGTAGATTTGCACGCTATCTTAGCTATATAATTTTGTCTAGCTACCAAAACAATGTTGTACACTACAGGCATTTGTCTTCATCGTTTAGTTTTGAGCTTTTATTACTTTCTCCCGTATATTTTTAATAGAAAAATTACTAATTTAATCCCTATAATTTACTTGAATTACTCGATCAATCTTTATATATATTTTAAATTATCTTAGTTATTTATAAAATGAACGTCTAAAATGTACTTTTAAAAGACAGCAAGATAAATTTTATCAAATATAGAACTACTTATCATGATTAAATATAACAATTTACTTTGTTGCCATTAAAAAAAATGACCTATAAATATTATTATCTCAAAAAAAAAAAAAGAAAAACTAACTGATCAGGTATTTAATAATTTATAGGAACTAATTAGGTAATTTTACAAAATTTTATAGATGAAACTAAAAATTTGTCTTTTTAATAAGTACCATTGTTTCCTTTGTCGGTAATTAGTCACTTAGAAAAAATGGTACCGAAAAAGAATATTGGTACTTATTAAAAGAATATAAGAAGGAAAGTGGTAAAACTGAAAAACAATTCAATGTTTTCATGGTTGGTGATTTGATTTATGTTTGCTTTTAGTTATGACATGCTTCATCTTGTGATGCTAGTAAATTAATCTCAGCCTCTTGCATTTTTTTTGCTTTCAGGAATACAGGTTCTGCTATGTCATCAAAGAAGGCAGCCAGGGCAGCTAACAAGTGAAATTAATTTTCTCTTTTTTTTTATGGGTTCTTAATTCTTATATACTTCTATTAGCCAGTTTTTTCTGTGCGGTAATTGTGCAGATTAGGTGAATTTAGAAAAGCCACTTCTTGCAAAATGAAAAGTTGAAACTGTTCAATATTACATTCTTTTTTGACCTTTTTTAAATTCAATGAAAATTATTTCTCCATATTCCATTCTCACATGTCCTCATTTTAATTTTTAAGCATACACCCATTAGCTTTGGCCTGGTGGTAAAAGGCACACCTACTAAGAAAATCTACTTTGAAGATTTTTCAGAAAAATGAAAGAGAAGTGTCTAGATCGAGAAAAAGCAATTCTGAGATTGTAATTGTTGAATTTTTGAATAATAAGTACAAAAAGAGTTATTTATAACTTTTATAGTATACAAGTTTCTTCTAAAATTATCTAACAATTCAAAGAATGCAAGTTCCGTCAAATTGTAACAACCTGAGATTTTTTTATAAGAAAAGCAGGTACACTATTTTGCATAAATATCTCTCTAACTAATTCTGTTTTCTGTACCCCACTTCTAGGCCACATTAGCAGCTCTCCTTCACGTCATCTTCTCTATTATTAACTGTTCTGTTGCTCTTGCTTTCATCCCCTTTCAAACTTAAGGGTCGAGAAGAATGCTTGAGTTTGATAGCAAAAAAAATGGAACGCGAAATTGGAAGTGCATTTATAAAAAAGTCTGCAACTTACTTAACAGTGGGAATATATCTCACTTCAGCCTCTTGATGAAGAATTTTGTTACGCACAAAGTGTATATCTACTTTTATATTCTTTGTGCAATTGTGGAAGACATGATTTTAACTAAGATTGTTGCCTCTTGGTTGTCACACCAAATTAAAAGAATTTTGGAGAGCTAAATATTAAGTTCGGAGAATAGAGATTGAATCCATATTATTTCAACAATCACTTGTGC
Source organism: Ailanthus altissimus (assembly GCA_946807835.1). NCBI lineage: Eukaryota > Viridiplantae > Streptophyta > Magnoliopsida > Sapindales > Simaroubaceae > Ailanthus > Ailanthus altissimus. The sequence continues at coordinate 2,942,036 of OX327712.1, forward strand.
TAAAGTACAATATTCAAATTCTGTGCTTGATCAAGACATAGCTTTTTGTTTTTGAGAACTCTAAGAAATTAAGTTGCCAGCAAGAAAAACACAATAACCTTTAATTGATTTTCTATCAAACTCATCACATGCCTAATCAGCATCAATGAAGGCCACTAAATCAAATTATTTTCCAAGTTGAAAGATCAAACTAACATCTTTTGAGCCATATAGGTACCTTAGAATCCTCTTGCAATAAGTCCAATGAGTGAGAGTAGGTGAGGACAAAAATTGACTAAGCTTGTTGACAACAAATAAAATTTCTAGTCTGATGATGGTTACATATTGAAGTGCCCTAATGACACTTCTATAAAGTGTAATGTAATCAAACGGTTTATGAGATTGCTGATAAAACTTGATACTTTTTAGAGTAGGACATTCTTTGGCAGTTGACATATTTATTTTTTTCAACAAATCTGTAATGTATTTGTATTGAGATAGATATAAAGTTTGACCAATTCTTGTAACTTCAATACTAAGAAAATATTTGAGCTCACCAAGCTCTTTTAGAGTAAATATATCATTAAGTTAATTAATGAAGTGCTACAGCAAGTTTGAATCATCCTCGGTTATGATAATATCATCAATATATATTAACATTATGATTTTATGCTTAGTATCTTTCTTGACAAAGACAAAATACATCCAACTTTAGATTATAAAAGCTTTATTTCAACAAAAAATATTTCAATTTATCAAACCAAGCCATAGGTGCTTGTTTTAAGCCATGCAAAGCTTTTACAATTTGCAAACATGATCAGCTTTTCTAGGATGAATAAAGCCTTCTAATTGAATCATGAAAACAATCTCTTTTAAATCACTATTTAAGAAAGCATGTTCACATCAATTTGCCTAAATTTTTAACTCTGTCACTACTAAACTCAATATTATTCTGATAGTACTAGCCTTTATAATTAGACTGATTGTCTTATTATAATCAATCCCAAGAGTTTGATGAAATCTCTTAGCCGCTAACCTGGCTCTATAACTAACTATACTCCCATTTTGATTCCTTTTGATTTTGAAAACCCACTGATGGCCTACTATCTTCATATTATAAGTGCATGGCATTAGTAACGAAGTCTGATTTTTCATTAATGCCTCATACTCCTCTGTCATTGCTTAGAATTCTTAAGGCTTCACATACTATTTCAAGTAAAATATCTTCAGTTGTTTGAAGCTCAACAAAATATGTCTTAAGTTTAAAATTTTGACCTTTGATTTTATCTGCATTGGATGAATATTCTCTACTTGTTTTTGCACATTTTTAGACTTAGGAAAAGTGTTTGATGACTTTGAATATGGTTCAGGTGTTGCTGAATTATGAGAAGAAGTGTGTAGTTTAGAATAATTAACAGTAACATTAGTTTATGGTATTTTGTATTTATATTTGGAGTTAAGGTGTGTGAAATGTTTTGTTCATATTCAGAGGATGCCTTTGGACGTATATTAACATGATCAAAAGGAAAAAATACTCCAAGTGAATAAGAGATGACAATGGTTTGAAATGGAATAGAAGTACAAGAATGACAATGAATTGTGTTGGTGTTTTTAAAATGATAATCTTTTACAAATTAAAAGTTCATCTCATCAAATTTGACATGTCTAGAAATGAAAACCTTGCTTTTAGAATTCATGCATCTACAAGCTTTATGCTGAAAAATATGACCAACAAAAACACATTTTTCATTATAGAAGCTAAGTTTATGTTTTTCGTAAGGCTTGAATAAGGGAAACAAGTACATCTAAACACTCTCATAAAGTTATAGTCAGGTTAATGTTTAAAGAGTAGTTCAAATGGTGACTTGAATTTCAAGACAGACAATGGCATTCTATTAACAAGAAAGTTTGATGTTTAAAAAGCTTCCCACTAATAGTTCAATGGAATTCTACTATAAGCTAATAAACTTAAACCAGTCTCTACAATATGCTTATATTTCCTATCAAATTTTCCAATTTGGTGATAAGTGTAAGGGTAAGAAAAAATGTGTTTTATCATTTGTTGTTAAAGGATTTTGGTTAGTATTCTAGATTTTTCTCTAAAGTTAGATTGAAAAGTTTTAATTTTCCTATCTAGTAATCTTTCAACATGGTTCTCAAAGTGTTGAAACACTTCAATGACTTGAGATTTTGTCTCAAGGGATATATCCACACAAACTTAGTGAAATCATTAAGAAAACTAACATTTATATAATCATCCCTAACAGTAATGAAGTTGCCTCCCACACATTTCAATGAATTAATTTTAAGGTAGTAGTTGATTTAATTTTAGTCAATCCAAAGTGCTACAGATGATACTTTTTCATTTGACAAGCATTGCACAGTTTAAAATTGCAATCTTTATTGATCTTTGTATCAACATTACAAGCTAAAACTATTTTCTTCAAAATTTCTAGATTTGAATGACCATATTTATTTTGTAGAACATTGTTGTAGCATTTGTTTCTAAAGAATAAATGAAGCTTTTATAGTATGAGAATCTTTATTTATAAGACTAGAAGATGTTTCAAGCTTGTTTGATACAATCCTTTTGGTTCAAGAGGATTTTTATTTATATTACATGGAGCAAAAAGGGACAAAGTAGAAGTAGATTTGAAATTTAGTTTGCAGAAGGATTTAAATGACCTTGAGAAGTACAAATAAGCAGATAATAACCTCTATTAGCAACTCCTTTAAGCAGAGGTCTCTTCTTCAAACTCTTGATAACATAAACTTTTTTTTCTCAAAAATAGTTTCAGATTATTTTTAAGGTTAATTTAGAAATGCTAATCAAGTTTTTTTTTTGTCATGCTAGGCACATGTATTTATCAACACTAAAGGTTTTTGTTTATCTAAAGTGTGAAAAATACAAGTGCCTATTGCATAATTTTTAAAAACTATCCATTCCGAACAATTATATGCTCTTTACCTTTGAATATAGATCTTAAGGCAATGTTGTTGATGTTAATGTGCATTAACGGTTCATGCATGTGATTTTGTATATATTGATTAATTTCAAAAATGCATGTTCAACACACATTACTCAGCAGAATTACATGTAATTAATCAACAAACATACTTTAAAACCAATCAAAAATAGTATGAGAATCCGAAATATACCTTTAAAGAACTTCAGTGAAGATTTTCAAATCAGAGGTCAAACAAAAGTGATTCACCGAGCAATCCTAGTCTGTAACTATCTGATGGGATTAAAGAGTTAGAATGGTAGCTATTCTTTGAATATCCAATAAGATTTTGTGCTTGTTCAAAACCTGAACAAAGTATTTTCTCTCTTTTTCAAATAATGAAGATGAGGGCTATTTCAAAACAATTTCAAAGTATGGTTTATATACACAGCCAAAATAGGGACTTAAATGAATGACTTTTAAAGTTATTATTCATTTATTGCACAATTGACAAGTGTTACCCTCCACCTTATGCAAATCATTTACATGGGTGACACTTATTGCATGTTTTTCTATGTATGTGCTGTTTGTAACATAAATGGCCATATGTCAAAATTCTTTTTCCATGGAAAAAGAAATTATATGCAATATTTGTAAATTTACTCTCCATTTTTTAGAGAGATCCTAAAAAAATTATACTTTTCAAAATTCTTTTGGATCTAACTATTCGACTTAGTCCATTATCCAGCGCTCAATAAATATACTTTATATTTTAAGACTCTTTAGGTTCACACCCCTTTTTCTTATGAAGCTCTTTCTTAAGTCCCTGAATGATGTTCTACATATTTGTTACAAATATTATAGAACAATGTGTTGAACCATACAAGCTGAGGTCAACCATATCTATAAGGTGTTGTGTGCGTGTGCGCCGTGCTACGGATGATTGTATGAATTATTAAATAATTTGAAGCATGCTTTTGAACAAATCTAGTTAGGAATGCTGTGGGCTTTCTTAAGGTACACTGGCAGCTTCCCCTTTCGAAAGTTCGAAGTAACTCTTGCTTTTAGATTATTTTTGTCTCTCTTCGATGAATTAATTTTTTCTGGGCTAACACTTAGCACAAAAGAAAAACAGAAGCCAATTACTCAAATTGAACTCTCGGCCATCTCTTTATATAGGCAATTGATCATCCAATTATATGTCATCAACATGATAAGTGTTGGTGATGAGAAGAAAAATGAACTGCTTACTCAATTCATTTGCCTCGGTGGCTAATTGTTAAGGGAATTGATGGCTAAATACACACCACCTCTTACTTCACAAATTGAATCAAATTCAATTTGATAAATTCAAATTGATACATTTGCAATTAGCCTATGAGAAATCAACATATCATGTTTTACTTCCTTTATGATCAATAAATATGCAATATATTACCATTACCTATTGTTTTAACAAATGAACATAGAACAAATGTAAAAGCATAAACAAATGAATCTAATTCATTTGTAATAATGAATGGCCGAATAAAAAATTAATGAAGCAACAATTGTGTCATTCTTTTGTCTACCAATGTCCAATTTAGTACTTTTATAAATTATTGGCACAATTGGAGGTATACACTAGGTAGATAAAAGAGTTAAGTCTCATTTGGCACAATCTTAGGTTTAACACTTAACCCTTAGCTACTCTCTGAGAAACCCTAAAATAAATAAATGGTCGATTGATTTAATTTAAATAAAAAAACAATTATTTCATTTAAATAGTAGCTATATCCAAGAAGAACGGAGACATAGATCAACACTGTCAAGTTCCCTATAGCTCAATTATAAACTTATCTCCTCGATTTGTATTCCGATAAACAATATTCACAAACTCTTTTGTGATATTATTTATACCATAGGAAACTCTTTCTCGGGTTTATTGCTTATGGCCATAAGACTTCCTGGAATACAACCTTAGAGCATTTCGATATTTGACTCACCCATGTGAGCTGACGGATCCTATGTTTATGCATACCGGACTCCATAAGCATCATACCATATCCAACGACACCAAGGCGTCAGAAAATCAAAGGTCTATAACATGTATGGAACCTAAGTATGATGGATCACTTACAAGCCTACTGTGGTGCTTAGGTTAAAGGACCACAAATACGACTCAACTTAAGAAGACCCTCTATTGACAGTTTTATTAGATATCTATTAAAGGTCTTCATTGAGTCTTGTTCAATATCTAGTCCTCATTGAATACCTGTATATCTATACAAGCTTCTACTAAGCTTATAGTCTACTAAGATTAACCATCTGGATGATCCAGATATAAATATACAATGATCTATATAAGTCAGTTCTACTCGACAGACCTTACGTTAACGGAAATGGATTAGGAACTTATAATTTGAGAACATACTTGTACAATGACATTTTATAGTAATGCTTGCAACTATTTGCAAGTATGTCATTATTAGTATATTTTTAGGTCTTTGTCTAATTTCAGACAAGGTTCTAACTCTTTATAGCTGATATGAACCTCTTCGATCCATATAATATCCGAAATGTTACAAATATCTTACCTTAATAAAATAATTAGTAATTTAATGAAATATTTATTTATTGCATAAGTATAAAAATATAATATTCATACAAAATTGGGATGGTACATAAGCACAAATCCTAACAACTCTCATTTGCTCTAGTGCCATTTGTAGTAGTATCTAATACCTAACAACTCCATGTGTTTCTCAAACACCTTTGGAGTTAAAGCTTAGTGAGTAGATCCGCTATATTATTTATAGGACCAACTCTATAAAATACAATATCTATTTGAGCCAAGATCTCTTTAACAATGTGGTATTTTCTCTCTACATATTTAAATCTTTAGTGTGCTCTTGACTTTTTCACCTGTACAATGGCCCTGTTATTATCATAATAGAATGGGATAGGATCCACAGAACTTGGTACTATATCATGTTCAGTGACAAACTTTTTGATTCATATCGCTTCTTTTGTTGCTTTTGAAGCTGCAATGTATTCTGCCTGTGGTAGAATCAGCTGTAGATGCTTGTTTGTCACTCTTCCAACTTATGGCGGCGCTATTGAGAATAAATATATATCCAAATGTAGACTTTCTATCATTCGAATTAGACTGGAAGTCTGAGTTAGTGTATTCTCTTACTGTAAGTTATTTTCTCCATAAATGAGAAACTTGTCCTTTGTACCCTTAAGGTATTTAAAGACATGTTTAACTACCATCCAATTGCTGTCACCTAGATCATACTGGTACCGGCTCATAACACTTATAGCCATATTGACATGGAGTCTCGTACACATCATAGCATACATCAAGTTTCTAACAGCTGATGCATAAGGAATGTTAGACATTCTAACATTTTCATCTTTTTTCTGAGGACACATCTTCCTCGAAAGATGAATGACATATTTAAAAGATACATTAACTGTCTTACATTTACTAAAATTGTACATTTTTAAGACATTATCAATGTACGAAGATTGGGAGAGTCCTATCAGCCTTTTACCCCTATCTCTATAAAGCTTTATACCCAGTATATAAGAGGCCCTTCCCAAATTTTTTATAGAGAAATTCATACTCAAGTAACTCTTTACTGACTATAACATATCAATATTATTCCCAATGATTAATATGTCATTCACATAAAGAATTAAAAAGACAACCATGCTCCCACTAATTGTTTTATACACATATGCCACCTCTTTATTTTTTATGAAATCAGACTCTCTAATTACCTCATCAAAACAAAGATTCTAGCTTCGAGAAGCCTGCTTAAGTTTATAAATAGACTTCTTTAGTTTGTATATAAGATCAAAAGTAAGGCTAGATGCAAAACCTTCAGGATAGTCCATGAATATCTCTTCCTCGAGATATACATTCAAGAACGCCATCTTTACATCCATCTTCCAAATTTCAAAGTCATAATACACAGTAAATGCCAATAATATCCTAACTGACTTAGCATTGCAAGTGGTGCAAAGGTTCTTCAAAATCAATCCTCGATCATTGAGTAAAACCTTTTGCTATTAGATGGACCTTGAAGGTATTTACCTTTCCATCAGGCCCACACTTTTGCTTGTAACCCCATTTACAGTCGATAGAAACTATTTCTTCAAAAAGCTCAACCAAGTCCCAGACTTGATTTTGATGCATAGAGTCAATTTTGAATTTCATGACATCTTGCCATTTTTCAGAACCAATATCTAATATTGCTTTTTTGTAGGTTAAAGGATCGTTTTCTTCAACTTAAAAAACCTCAGAGATATCTTTAGGTATCAAACCATAACTTTCAGGTTGCCTCAAAATCCTTTGTGACCTATGTAGAGGGTGTGTAATAGGTAATTTATTTGATTGAGCCTGTGGTTCCATCTCTAGTTCATTATGATTAACTACATCAAGATCAATCTTTTTGATTCATGAGAAAATGTTTCTATAGAAAAGTGGTATTCCAAGCAATGAACACATTTCGTTCCTCAAGATCATAAACCTGGTTTCCCTCAGGTGTAAGTTTATCCTGTAGTGTAACTCTTACATAAGCAGGACAACTCTAAATCTTAAAATATTTCAGACTTGAATTTCTTTTATTCCATATCTCATAGGGAATAGAGGAAATGACTTTAGACAAAACTCTGTTCAATACATGAGCAATATTTTATAGAGTATAGCCCCAAAGATATTCAGGGAGATCGGTGAAGCTCATCATCAATCGACCTATATCTAATAGAGTCTGATTTCTCCTCTCTGAAACACTATTGTGTTGCAGAGTAGTTAGAGGACTATACTGAGTGAGAATCCCATTCTCCTTTTAATAATTCAGAAATGCACTGCATATGTATTCACCGTCTCGATCTGATCAAAGGCATTTGACATACATACCGATTTGTTTCTCTATTTCAAGTCTAAATTCTTTAAACTTTTCAAAGGTTTCAGACTTGCATTTCAAAAGAAACACATAAATATATATTGAAAAATCATCTGTAAAGGTTACAAAGTATTAAAATTCACCCATAGCAGCGTATTTCATTGAACCACATACATTACTATGTATAAGTTCCAATAAACCAATGGCACGGTGTCCAACATTAGTAAAGGGACATTTTGTCATTTTTCCTTGAATACATGATTCATATATTGGTTAAGGTTGTATGATCAAATTAAGTATTTAACTATCCGTAACCAGGTGGGATAGGCGTCTAGCACCTATATGACCTAATCTCATATGTCATAATTCTATTTCATTTAAAGTTCTTGAACTACTAGCTGTGTTTATCTATACATTCATGACATTTTGTGTTGTATTCAATACACAATGACCATTAATTAACTGAAAATTAGCTATAAAAACATTATGTATATCATATAAACGTAAGGAACAATTTCATATATACATATGATAACTCTCACTGTCAAGTACAGGAATGGATATCATTTGTCTTAAAATACAAGGTACAAAAAGACAGTTAGACAACAATACAGTTCTGTTACATGAGAGATGTAAATCAAAATGTCCCACAACCTTGACCTGAAAGAAATCTCTATTTTCAACACGAAACTAAATCTCTCATAGTTGCAATAGTTTAACTTCCCTTAGACCTTGCAATATAATGTAGATGTGAAAAGGACAAGCAGTATCCAATACCTAGTCAGAATTAGCATCATATGCTAAAGAAAAATCAATAATGGGTAAACATATACCTGAGGGAGTCTTCTTTACTAAGGCAAAGTATTTCCGACAATTTCTCTTCCAGTGTCATTCCTTGCCACAATGGAAATATTTTCTTTTATCTTTCTTTTGTGGTTTGGATATGGGTCGCCTTTGAGGACCAATTTGGGTGTTTGACTTACCTTTCTTTTCTTCTTATCTTTAGACTTCCCAAAAGCCGTAGAAGCAGAAGATGAAACACCTTGAACAAAGAGGGATGATCCCACCTTGTTTATGTTTTCTTCTGCTATTTTCAATATATTATGAAGATCAGCATAAGACGAGGTCATTCCTTGCATATTAAAATTCATTATGAAAGACCCTAAAAGCGACTGGAGAATCAAACTATTCCCCATATATTTTCAGCGTAACGTTTATCATTTCCAATCTCTAAATTTTAGAAATCATATTGAGTACATAGGGACTCATTGGACTGCCATCAGAAAGTCTACATCAAAAATGTGATTTGGTAACCTTATATGTCTCAACCTGAGGACCGTCGCTAAACAGCTCATTCAAATAGAGCATAATGCTAAAAGCATTACCCATGTGGGCATGCTCTCTTTGTAAACCTATAGACATAGAGGTAAGGACGTAAGATTTAACTTTTAAATCATCATCCAACCATTTTTGATAAGTCACCCTCTCTTTAGGGGTGAATTCATCAGAAATACCTCAAGGTATACGCTGATCTATAACATATCCAAATTTTAAAATCGAGAACAATTCTTAGATTTATCAACTAGTCTTTATAGTTTTATGCACCTTTAAGTTGGTTTGCATCTAATATACGTGCCAACAGATTAGATGATGCCATTTCTTCACAAGAGAAAATAAGAGATGTTAGCGAAAAAAAAATTTCAATTGCTAATTTTTGTTTTAGATTAAGGATACAATTAAATTATACATTTTTAAATCTAAAAAACCTTACTTTACATAATCCCTTGGATCTCTCAAAAATGGGGAATGACAATTTAAACTCTTTAAATAATATAGCTGGAAGTAAACCATATTGGTATTTTACTTCGGCCTCACACTTTAGTAATATTGGCTATTGTAAAATGTAAAAGGTAGACAACTCTAGTCAATTGCATCTCATGCAACTCTTACCACTGATCTTTCATACACTTTATCCTCACGCTTTAGCAATATTGGATAAGTGTATTTTAGATTAACTTATCAATGATCAAATATATGTTACTGATACTACCCTTGCGCTTTAGTAATATTGGGCAATACGTTTGCATATATTTATCTCATCTCATGTTTAACCGATATAGTTAAAATCACACCGATCAAATTTCTCATGCTTTAGCAATATTGGAAAAAACCTATATGACTTGATTAATACCGTATTGACAAAAGGGATCAATGTGTAACATTATCTCATAGTGGTACACAATTTAATCTGATTAAGAGAGAGTACTTAATTCTATACTTATCTCATGGGACTGTGATATGCAATCACACATTTTTGTATGCAAACACAACTAACCCTACTAGTAGAGCTCCCATTGTGGTTACTAGTACAAACAAATGAACCACAATATTTATCACATTTATAATAATTATAAATTACAAAAAATAAACAATTTATTATTAAACTCTTTAAAAATATATATTTGGAGCAACTAGCGTAATTTTGGCTTTCTTAGGTTCCAAAAATTGTGACATTAAAGTCCTAGCCTTCGGTGTCGCAGAACAAACCTAAACACGCTGTGGTGCTACAGTGCTGCGGCATCCTTTTTAGCTACATCCCAATTATGAATTTTTTTAACACTTGAAACACATAATCAATAGCACTGAGAAATCAATTACGCCACGAACATTCCAAATCTAAGCACATATGGCACATACACAGTGCTCTGATACCAATTCTATAGGGTGTTGTATGCGTGTGTGCCATGCTACGAGTGATTGTGTGCATTATTAAATAATTTAATAATAAATATGTCATCAATATAACACAACAAAATTAAAACACACATTATATTATCTCATTACACTAATGGGATCGGGACTCACCCTTGAAGCATGCTTTTGAACAAATCTAATTGGCAACATGATGAGCTTCTTCAAGCTAGACTGCCAACTTTTTATTTCAAAAGTTCGAATCAACTCTTGCTTCTGGATTATTTTTGTCTCTCTGATGAATTAAGTTTTTCTATGCTAACACTTAACATAAAAGCAAAACAGAAGCTAATTGAACTCTCAACCATCTCTTTATATAGAAAACATTTGCCTTTTGATCATCCAATCACATGTCATCAACATGACAAGTGTTGGTGATGAGAAGGCAAATGAATTGCTTACTCAATTCATTTGCCTCGGTGGCCAATTGTTGAGACAATTAATGGCTAAATACACGCCACCTCTTGCTTTACAAATTGAATCAAATTCAATTTGATCAATTCAAATTGATATATTTGCAATTAGCCAATGAGAAATCAACGTATCACGTTCTACTTCCTTTATGATCAATAAATATGCAACATATTAGCATTGCCTATTGTTTCATCCAATGAACATAGAAAAATGTAAAAGCATAAAGAAATGAATCTAATTCATTTGTAATAATGAATGGCTGAATAAAAAATTAATGGAACAATAATTGTTTCATTCCTTTGTCTATCAATGCCCAATTTAGTACTATACAAATTGTTGGCACAATTTGAGGCATATAATAGATAGATAAAAATGTCAAGTCTCACTTGGCATAAACCTAGGTTTAACATTTAAACCTTAGCTACTTTCCGAGAAATCTTGAAATAAATAAATAGTCAATTGATTTAATTTAAATAAAATAAAAATTATTTCATTTAAATAATAGCTATATCCAGAAAGAGCGGAGACATAGATCAACACCGTCAAGTCCTCTATAGCTCAACCTTAAACTTAACTCCTTGATTCGTATTGTGATAAACAATATTCACAAACGCTTTTGCAATATTACTTATACCACGGGAAACTCTTTCCCGGGTTTATTGCTTATAACCATAAGCATCAGACCGTACCCAACGACACTAGGAGTCAAACTATCAAAAGTCTCTGACATGTGTGAAACTTAAGTATGATGGATCACTCATGGTGCTCAGGTTAAATGACCACGAATATTACTCAACTTAAGAAGACCCTTAATTGATGGTTTTATTGGATATCTATTAGAGCTCTTCATTGAGTCTTGTTCAGTATCCAGTCCTCACTGAATACATGTATATCTATATGAGCTTTCACTAAGCTTATGGTCTACTAAGATTAACCATCTAGATGATCTAGATTTAGATATACACTGATCTATATAAATCAGTTCTACTCAACAGACTCTACGTTGGTAGAAATGGATCAGGAACTTATAATTCGAGAACATACTTGCACAATGACATTTCCTAGTAATGCTTGCTACTCTTTCTAAGTATGTCTTATTAGTATATTTTTAGGTCTTTGTCTAATTTTAGACACGGTTCTAACTCTTTAGAGTTGATCTGAACTTCTTCAGATCAATATAATATATAAAATGTTACAAGTATCTTACCTAAATAAAATAATTAGCGATTTAATGAAATATTTATTTATTGCATAAATATGAAAATATAATATTCATATAAAATTAGGATGGCACATGAGCATAAATCTTAACAATATCTGTTTAATTCTTCCGTCAGCTATATCTTAGAAGAGTGGAGATATTGATCATCACCATCAAATCTCTATATGCTCAACCATGATCTTATCTCCAAATTTGTATTTTTGTAAATAATATCTGCAAACTTCTTTGTAATATTGCTTAACCCTATGGAAAAACACTTTTTTAGGATTTTTGCTTATAACTATAAGACTTTTTGAAATACAATATTGAAGCATCCAGATATACAACTCACCCATATAAGCTGATGGATCCCATATCTACGCACACTAGGCTCTATAAGCATCGGACCATACTCAACGATACCTAGAAGTCAGACCATAAAGGTCTCTTACATACATGGAATCATAGCATGGTGGATCACTCACAAGCCACTGTAGCACTCAGGTCAAAGGACCATAAATACTACTCAAGAAGACCCTTTATTGACAGCTCTATTTTATGTCCATTAGAGGTCTTTTTGAGTATTCATTATCCATTCCTCACTGAATACCTACATGCCTATACAAAATTCTGCTAAACCTACAGTCTACTAAAATTAACCATCTGGAAACTACTACTCATATATTGAATAGAGTTTCATCCAAAGCTGCTTCAACTACTCCACATGAGATGTTGAAAAGAAAGAAATTGAGTCTTAAATATTTGAAGATTTGAGATTATCCTACTTATGTAAGAGTTACACAATATGATAAACTTGCACCCAAATTATACAAGTACCGGTTTATTGGGTATCCCAAAGAATCTATGAGATACTAGTTTTATGATCTAGAAGAACAAAATATATTCATTGCTTACAATGCCACTTTCCTAGAAAAATAATTTCTTATAGATTGTGGAGATTGTAGAAAGATTGAATTTAATAAAGTCAATCAGAACAAAAATAAACCAGGGATAGACAGGCTCAATCAAGCAGAACACATTTAACACACCTTCCATGTAGAACAGAAAGGATGTCTAAGTCACCTGCCAGGTATAGTCAGATGCCTGAAGGTACTTTTGGAGTTTTCTTAACAGAAATGATCCTTTCACCTATAGAGAGGCCATGGTAGACATTGACTCAAAAAACTGGCAAGATACCATGAAATAAAATTAACTTAATATATTATAATCAAGTTTAGGACTTGGTTGAGCTTTTCAAAGGTAGAGTTTCCATCGGTTGTAAATAGATTTACAAAAAGAAGCATGAGCAAAAAGGGGAGGTAGAGACCTTCAAAGCCCAACTGATAGCTAAAGGTTATGCTCAGCAGTCATGGATCGATTATGAGAAAATCTTTGCATCAATAGCGATGTTAAATCAATCATGATTTTACTAGCTATTACTGCATATTATGACTTTGAAATCTAGCAGATGGATGTAAAGACGGTGTTCCTAAATGAATATCTTGAGGAAGACATATACATTAAAAGACCTAAAGGTTTTGCATCTAGCCAAACAGCTGGTCTAGTGTGTAGCCTAAAGAAGTTCATTTATGGACTTAAATAGACTTCCCCAAACTAGAATTTCCATTTCGATGAGGTAATCTGATAAACACATTTTATATATGATATTATACCCCTCTTAATTTGATAATTGCTCATTTTGAATGTAAATTTATGGCTATTTATGTGTCTTAATTTCATTTTGTAGGTTTCAAGCTAATGGAGCTATTTGGAGTGAATATTCAAAGTAAACAAGCAAAACACTGAAATGCTACAGTGTAATGAACAATGTTATACTATAATATCAGTGCTACAGTACCGTGCCCAGGCATAGAAAAATGGCGTCCAAGGTGCCGAATTTTAGACCCCAAGCACCAAACCAGGCTCATATTGGCAGAATGCTCGGTGCCCAATCACTAGGCGCCACCACCTATTTTAGTACTCTTATTTTTTGCCCTAATTTAAAACCTATAAATACTACCTTTTAGCCACTTCTCAAAGAATAAAAGGGGAGCACGAAATAAAGAGAGAAACTCTGATTTTTAGTGAGAGAAACACCATTGAAGCTTAGATTAAGAAAGATTATTGAAGATTGAAGACTCCAAAGGCTTCTCAAACTAGTTCCTTCTTCTCTCTCTTCTTCATTTACATTTATTTATAGTTTGTAATTGTATTTTGTGCTGATTTGAACATGAGTACTTTTATGAATATTTGGATGAATATAATTGAATATTTCATTGTGGATTGCTAGATTATATGTTCTAAGGCTTAATGGAACTCTATTGAACTCTATGTATTGATGTTTATTCATTTATGCCTTTTTATGTGCTTAATGCTTCTAACTGCATTGAAAAATGGATTGAATGAATTAAACATTTGGGTTATGTGCTTAGGAAAGTTTAATCCATATGTTGGTTGTAAAAGGCATAGCTTTGAGTTTGTTGAGTTGGGAGACTAATAAACTTAAGGTAGTCACATAAGGGTAACTTAATGCGTGTATGTATAACGGGTTAGATAAGGATAGCAACTTGTTTGTATATGTATAGAGTCTCATTCGACACTCGGGAAAGGGAATGAGATTATTCTTAAGCCATTGATTAATGAATACATTAAATTAGTTGTTGATTACTAATGACAAATAGCATAGAAACAATAGAGGTAAATCATGTCCCTAGAGCCCCATTGCCATAGAACTCTCATTTCTTTAATTTATCGATTTACTTAGTTTAAAGCATTTTTAATTCCACAATTCAACTTATCCTTTAAATTCACTTAGATAAAGTTAGGTTATCAACACCGTGGTAATTAGCATTAATCCAGGATACCAATCCTTGTGGTAACGATACTCACTCATCACTTTATTACTTACTCATGATCCGTATACTTACAGTTACAATTCGCGTGTGTATAATTCCACAAACAAATTTTTGGCACCATTGCCGGGGATTGTAAATTTTGAATTTGTGCTAATATTGTGGTTATGCAACTTGATTTTAATTTAGACATTTTTTTCCTTTTTATTTCTGGTTTTGTTTTGGTTGTTTGAAGGTGTATGAAAAGAGCTAGTAGTTTGGGGCTTTTGCTCTTTGATCTGGAAGTTAAACGCATATTTTAGAGGCTTAGGAGAGAAATGAGAGATCAATCTCAAGTTACGGCTGGTGGTATCAACAACAACCAACAATCATGGGCATTGAGAGACTATTTTAAGCCTGTGGTTAATGAGAACAATTCAGGGA
The DNA here is from genome assembly GCA_946807835.1 of Ailanthus altissimus. Classification (NCBI taxonomy): domain Eukaryota; kingdom Viridiplantae; phylum Streptophyta; class Magnoliopsida; order Sapindales; family Simaroubaceae; genus Ailanthus; species Ailanthus altissimus. Next base: position 2,957,496 of record OX327712.1, read on the forward strand.
TTCGGCGTCAAGTAGCTCAAGCCAACAATTTTGAATTGAAGCCAGCCCTCATTAACGTGGTTCAACAAAATCAATATAGGGGATTGCCAAGTGAAGACCCAAATGTTCACCTTGCAATATTCTTGGAGGTGTGTGATACTATCAAGTTAAATGGAGTCACGGAGGACGCCATTCGCCTACGCTTGTTCCCATTCTCTCTTACAGATAAGGCAAGGGGATGGCTTCAATCATTGTAACCCAGAAGTATCACAACATAGGAATAGCTTGCTCAATGATTCCTCACCAAGTTCTTTCCACCATCTAAGACTTCACAACTTCATGAGAGATAGTACAATTTAGACAATTGGATTTTGAGCCACTTTATAAGGCATGAGAGCGATTTAAAGATCTCATCCCAAAATGTCCTCAATATGGGTACCAAGATTGGTTCCAAATCTAACTCTTTTATAATGGGTTGAATGGCCAAACAAGAACTATAGTAGATGCAGCGGCAGATGGAGCCTTATTATCAAAAACAGCGAAAGAAGCTCAAGTTTTATTGGAAGAGATGGCTTGTAACAATTACCAATGGCCTAATGAGAGGTTTATAGTAAGGAAGGCTACCGGGGTGCATGAGGTTAATCCCATTATTGCATTTTCAGCCTAAGTTTCAGCTTTAGCCAACTAAATTTCTACATTAAATGCTAAAGAGGCCTTAACTAGTAAAGATTCAATGATGGCTGCAAATGTTTCCTACACCGGTGAAGAGAGTGATCTGGAACAAGTCCAATATATCAACAACCAGAACTTTCAACACCAGACTAACAACTTTCCTACATATTATCATCCTGGGATTAAAAATCATGAGAACTTCTATGGTAATCAAAGAAATTCATTGCAACTTTTACCAGGATTTAATCATCAAGTGGCTGAAAAGAAGCCATCTTTGAAAGACCTTTTAGGCACTTTTATCAGGAGACAAGAGAGAGGTTTAATAAAGATGAAGCCTGGCTTTATAACATTGAGACATATTGCACTCACATGAATGCTACATTGAAGCCATTAGAGGTACAAGTTGGCCAATTTACCCCTGCAATCAAAGATCAATCTTCTAGCAAGTTCTCAAGACACAAAGAGGCCAATTCAAGAGAGCATTGCAATGCTATAACTCTTAAAAATGGTATGGAAGCAAAAATTTCAAAGAAAAAGGTGGTAGAAGGTGAAGAGAAAGAAGTTGTTCTTAAACCATCTAAGATAAATCACAAGCCCAACTCTATTTCCTTCCCAGAAAATCCTCCTATCATTACTCCATCATTGCCTTACCCTTAACGCTTCTACAAAAAGAAGTTAAATGACCAACCCTTCAATGTGCTTGACAACTTTAAAAAGATTCACACTAACATTCTTTTTATGGATGTCTTAGAGAAAAGGCCAAACTATATAAAGTTAATAAAGAAAGTGTTGTTGAAGAAGAGAATGTTGGTGGACTATGAAACGGTGAGATTAATGGAGGAGTGTAGTGTAATTATCCAAAGGAAGTTGCCGCAAAAGATGAAGGATCCGGGTAGCTTCACCATTCTGTGCACTATTAGGGAGTCTACTTTTGAAAAAGCCTTGTGTGACCTTAATGCAAGCATAAATCTCATGCCTCTATCTGTCTTCAACAAGTTGGGTCTTGGTGAGGTAAAGCCTACTACAATTTTCTTGCAAATGGAAGATAGTCTATAACATATCCATAGGGGGTCATTGAGGATGTGTTAGTTAAAGTAGGCAAATTCATTCTATCGGTGGATTGTGGTCCTTGATATAGAGGAAGATAAAAATGTTCCTATTATTCTTATGCGACCATTCTTAGCCATTAGGAGAGTTCTCATTGATATGAAGAGGGGAGAGATGAAAATGAGGGTACAAGATGAGGAGGTCACATTCAAGGTTTTCAAAAAGATGAAGTTGCCAAATGACTCAAAAAAATGTTTGAAGATTGAAAACGTGGATTCGGATGGTGGGAAAGAAATAGATACCATTCAACCCTGAGTTTATGGCAAGATAAAGATACATCGGACAAGGAAAAAGATGAGGTATACTGAGAACATGATAGAAAAGAAATCAAATACCGGCAATCGTGGTTCATTCTTTTGGCCAAGGCTAAAACTCTTTCCGAGAAAGCTCCAAATAAAAGAGTTGGGGTCATTCCCAGTTAAACATCTTATAAAACTTTGAAAATTAAGGAAAGAGATTGACAAACCCATTAAATATACACCAAAACACTAAAATGGAGGAGTTTTCCATGGGCAAAATGCCTCTGAAGTCCAGTTTAATCCCCTATGATTTGAAGGATATCAAGTTGAAGACGTTAAATCAAGCGTTTCTTGAGAGGCAACCCAAGTGAATTTTAATTTTAAATTTCAATCTTAGTTTTTAATTTTTTTTTGGTTTCTTGTATTGTGTTAGAATAGCATGTCAGCACTTTATAAAGCATAAAATAATAGAGCGGAAGTAGAGCCAACAAGGTGCAACCTAATGAAGCTAAAAACAAAAGTTAAACAAATTGAGAACTTTAAGCTCTAACTCAAACAACAACTTTAGCCTTGAGATTTGAGCACTGCGGTACTAAGCTATTGACAACAAGGGAAGTCTCTTCTGCTCATGAGAATAATGCATTCCTCCCATGCTGTGATCTGAGTAGACTTTTTACAAGGTTCTGACATGGGCCTCCGAAAATAATTCTCTTCATTCAATGTTCGTCAGTGCTCTGTGTAGTCGCTCCATAGTGTTAGCTATTCCTTTGCGCCCATTGTTCAAAGTCAAAGAAGGCCAAACTGTTATTGAAGGATGTTATGATGCAAGGCAAGGATACCCTAGGTAGATAGGCAAATGACAAAAGCTTTAGAGGTTGAAATCAATGCGGAGGGAACTTTTTTAAGCTTTTTCCTACTGGTCGGCACATTTCTAGTACTATTGAACGAATGCTATCTTTGTATGTAGTTACCTGTCATCAAGAATTCTGTTACAACCATTGTGATTGCAAGTTATCTTCCATCCATTCCTTCCGCTAGAAAGCGAGTTAGCATAACTAACCATGGAGGTTACTGAAGCTGTTGAATCGACCTCTGACAAGGAAGAAGAACAAGAGCTACCACGATCGAAGTATGAAGGGGTTGATTAAAGTGCGAGATCAACCCAAGACTAAGGCCAAACAACTAACTGCTGCAGTGGACCCGCTTCCTCTCTTTATCGGTCGAATGGTCTCGTCAGCCTAAGCTACTTCCAATCACTTATGGTCGGCATTTACCATGTTTAATCATAATTGTTATTCTCAGTTGTTATATTTGCATGCAATTTTTTTCATCTTTAGTCCAAGTTGGTTGAATGATTAGTAGTCAATAATATAAAATAGAAACATGATTTCAAATGCTACATTCTTTTAGAAACAATGAATATTGTGATTGTTTGTTTGGTAATCTAGGACAAGTTTGGCTTCACTTTGTGACCACTTGATATTTTGAGCACATAATTAGAATCATTTAGTTTTTATACTCACTTAGAAGACTTTTATTTAACATAAGAATAATTAGGGTCTAAAAAATACGCTAGAACTTGTTTGACCATTACTCAAGTCAAAATCCTAGGGCATACGTAATTGAGTAAATGATTTTAGACTATCTTTGGACTAATTGAGACTTTCAAGCCAACCTATGTATAAATTTACCCATACTAACCTCTATTAAGCCTAATTACCCATTTTTTTCTTACGAACCATTAACTACTTAGCCTTAATTTTCTTATCTTTCATAGTACCCATAACGCCATGAGTATAAAACTTCTTTTAGAGAGTTATATGAAATTTTGAAAATGAATGGGTGAATTAAAAAATGGTTATGGGTTTGGTTATAAATATTGGTTGTTCTAGAATAAAAAGCTTAAGTTTGGGGGTATAATGTCTTATTTGTTAAAAAAAAATTGAAGAAAAAAAATTGAGTTTACTATACCCCTAGCTTAAAAGAAAAGAAAAGAAAAGAAAAAGAAGAGCAACAAAATAGTGAGGGAATCAAAAAAATAAGTTTGGGAAAAATCGGGTGAAAAGCAATTGGTTCGATTTGAGTAAGCTCTAGAGGAATGTGTCTATGGTGAAAATTGAGCCGAAATAGATCTATTTTATGCTACCCTCACCCTAGCCAAGCATTACCAGTTAACCAAAGTTCTATTTGATCCTTGATTATGTGTTTGCCTATATTAGTAGAGAGTGATGCAAAAAACAAGCGTATAGAGTGTTAAATTAAAAAAAAACTCATAGAGACCATTTCATTGTCTTGTGTGCATAAACTAATCCAAGTGCATGTGACTAATGATTTTAGCTATTCACACATACACCAAGTTGGTCACTTATGGGTTTAAATAAGTGTTGGATTAACATATTGAACAGTTATAATATTCAGACTTTCTTTGAGTATATTAGTCATGAGAAATTTTTAAGACAAATTACTAATTATTTGCCGACCCAATATTTTGTATCTTTTTATAGTTTGTTATCATTTTTTTTTTGTTGTGAGTGTGCTTCCTTACTTGAGGACGAGCAAGTATTTAAGTTTGTTTGTTTGATAAGCGCATTTTAGATATGATATTATATCCTTCTTAATTTAATAATTGCTCATTTTGAATGTAATTTATGCCTATTTATGTGTATTAATTTTATTTTGTAGGTTTCAAGCTAATGGAGCTATTTGGAGTGAATATTTAAAGTAAATAAGCAAAAAATCCAAATGCTACAATGCAATAAACAGTGTCATACTACAATACTAGTGCTACAATACCGTGCCTAGGTGTAGAAAAATGGCGTCCAAACGCCGAAAAACTGAGGTTTTGGCTCTCAGGCCCTGAATTTTGGAGCCCAAGCACTGAAACTGCTCCCATTGGCAAAATGCTCAGTGCCTAGGTGCCACCACTTGTTTTAGTACTCAATATTTTTGCCCTAATTTGAAACCTATAAATACTACCCTTAAGCCACTTCTCAAAGGATAAAAAGGGAGCACGAAATAGAGAGAGAAATTGTAGTTTTTAGTGAGAGAAACACCATTGAAGCTTAGATTAAGGAAGATTATTGAAGATTGAAGACTTCAAAGGCCTCTCAAACTAGTTCCTTCTTCTCTCTCTACTTTATTTACATTTATTTATAGTTTGTAATTGTATTTTGTGTTGATTTGAACATAAGTACTTTTATAAACATTTGGATGAATGTAATTTAATATTGCACTATGGATTGCTAGATTATATGTTCTAGGGCTTAATGGAACTCTATTGAACTCTATGTATTGATGTTATTTTGATGTTTATTCATTTATGCCTTTTTATGTGCTTAATGCTTCTAACTGCATTGAAAAATGGATTGAATGAATTAAACATTTGGGTTATGTGCTTAGGAAAGTTTAATCCATATGTTGGTTGTAAAAGGCATAGCTTTGAGTTTGTTGAGTTGGGAGACTAATAAACTTAAGGTAGTCACATAAGGGTAACTTAATGCGTGTATGTATAACGGGTTAGATAGGGATATCAACTTGTTTATATATGCATAGAGTCTCATTCGACACTCAAGAGAGGGAATGAGATTATTCTTAAGCCTTTGATTAATGAATACATTAGATTAGTTATTGATCACTAATGACAAAGAGCATAGAAATAATAGAGGAAATCAAGTCCTTAGAACCCCATTGCCATAGAACTCTCATTTCTTTAATTTATAGATTTACTTAGTTTAAAGCATTTTTAATTCCAAAATTCAACTTATCCTTTAAATTCGCTTAGATAAAGTTAGGTTGTCAATACTGTGGTAATTAGCATTAATCTAGGATATCAATCCTCGTGAGAACGATACTCACTCATCACTTTATTATTTGCTCATGACCCGTGCATTTATGGTTATAATTCGCGTGTGTATAATTCTACGAATATAATCAGAGGGTCTGGTTTCATAATAAATAAAGAGGAATCTTATTTGTTCAAAAAGATTAGTAGGAGTGTGATAGTATTCCTAGTTCTTTATGTTAATGACATACTTATCATTGTGAATGATATTGGTAAGTTACAATCAGTAAAGAGGTCTCTAAGTAAAAATGTCTCTATGAAGGATTTGAGAGAGACTTCTTATATACTAGGTATTAAGTTTTATAGAGATAGAGTTAGGAAGCTGATAGGACTCTCCTAATCATTATACATTAATAGTGTCTTAGAAAGGTACAATTTCATTAACTGTAAGACAATTAATGTACCTTTCAGATATAGTGTTCATCTTTCGAGGAGAATGTCTCCTTGGATGAAAAATAAAAGAGCTATAATGTCTAACATACTATATGCATCAGCTGTTGAAAGCTTGATGTATACTATGATATGCACAAAACTTAATATTAGTATGGCTGTAAATGTTACTAGTCAGTACTAATCTGATCCAGGTGATAGTCAAACATGTCCTAAAATACTTTAAGGGTATAAAGGACAAGTTTCTCATTCATAGAGATAATGACTTACAGGTTAAAGGATACATATATTCATACTTTCAGTCTAATCTAAATGATAAAATGTCTACATCTGGTTATGTTTTTATTCTCAACGATGCCGTAGTGAGTTAGAAAAGCACCAAGCAGGGGGTCCATAGCTAATTCTAAAATATAAATGGAATACATAGCCGCCTTAAAGGTAGCGAAAGAAACAGTGTGAGTACGAAGTTTATCACTAAGCTTGGAATAGTCCTAAGTTTGATAAATTCTATCCCATTATTTATGACATTAATGGAGCCATAGTATACATAAAAGAGCTCAAAGCACACTAGAGATTTAAACATGTGGAGAGAAAATACCACATAATTAGAGAGATATTGACAAGAGGAGATGTAATTATTTGTAGAGCAGATTCTATAAATAATATAGCGGACCCACTGAATAAGGTCTTAACTCTAAAGCTGTTTAAGAAATACATGGAGTTATGGGTATTAGATACCAGTAAGAATGGCTGATGAACACATGAAAATGTATATTTGTTAAGAGATTCAGTCACCATTTAATGTCACTAATTTTAGCATTTGTTTGTATTTTTAGTTTGAAATAAAATGTTCTCCTTAAATTATGATTAATGAATGTTATTTGCACAGGTTTAGATAAAATGGACATAACACTCAATGTAGAAATCGAAATGAAGAAATTATTGAACCAGGAGCAACATGACTCAATCTTACGCAAACTTGAAGAATAGTTGAGAAGCCAAAACCAACATGTTATAGGCCAAAAATGGAGATATAATAGAATTAGGCTACAACTTCCGCTCAGCTTGACTCAACTCACGTATTTAGATCGTATCTCATAAAATACGTACCCAATTGGTATAATTCTTAAAGCTATGAAATATTGACTTAATTATCAACAACTCTTATGTTGATCATAAGTTCAAATCAGCCGTTATCATGGACCAAATTGTCTTACAATTGGGTAAATAGGTTGTTGGCCTAATTCTGATGTATCTTTAGAATTTTGCCCATATCTTATTGGATACTCATCCAATTTGCATGAATCTGGTGCCTATAGAAAAAAAAGACAAAATGATACAATGTTCATGTTGGACACAGAGGCTATATCGATCATTTACATTATCAAAAATATGCTGCAAATGGGTGAACGAGTTATTGGCCTAAAATTATTAAAGATTGATGTCACACATGACATATTTCCATATGTGTAATAAATCTACTTCTATGATTTGATTCGTTGTCAAGAGCTACAAATGTTTGTAAGTTTGATTTTGATTAAACTCTTATTTATTTTATTTTCTATAATCTAGAGGTTATAATTCTCATGTCTCATATATGTTCAGTCATACTTTTCTTATGTGATTCTTGTTGAATTATAATTGTTATTGATTACATTATTTTATATGTTAATCTTTTACTGCAATATTGTCAAATTGATATATTGTCGATCTTGGATAACATGTAAGGGCAATAAATGTTTGATATTAAAGTTGATCTTTTACTGTAATAACATAAAAATGATATATTGTCGATTTTAGATAACTTGTATAAATGAACATGATTTGTGTTAATATTTGCAAAAGAGTTTAGTCACACTAAATGCATGTGCTATCAAATGTGCTATATTTTACATATCTTCCGATTGATTGTTTAGATGTAAAACCGTCAATTGAGTTATAAATATTGAATCAAAGTATAAAGTAGATTTATAAAGCATAATTGTGATTCTCAAAGCCTTGCTTAAATCATTATAAGATATTTTTCTCAATTCATAGACAATTCTATCTCATCCACTTAAATCAATTAATTTTATCCTTTGCTACCGCTTCAATATTTTACTTCACCAACCTATTTTGCCAAGAGCTTCCTCGTGGGATCGACACCTCAATCTATACTGCGATAGCCGCGTTATATTTTGAGCGTAAACAAAATTTGGTGCCGTTGCCGGAGAGGCACACTAAGCGAAAGTCAGTTGCGATTATAAATACTGAAGTAGTAACTTTGTACATTTTCTTTTCTTTGTAAAATATTAGTTTTATTTTCTTGTAATTCATTTTATTGTTCATGGTTGGTTCTACCACTTAATGTATTTTATTTTATTTAGTTAATTTGTTATAATTTATATTGTTTTAATGGTTGATTTTACCGCCTAACTTCGTTCACTTTCTTTTATTTATTTATTGTACTTCACACTTTATTTTATTTATTTATTACACTTTATTTCTTTAGTTAATATATTATATTTTTTTTATTTTAATGGCCAGTTCTACCCCATAACTTTTTATTTATTTACTTATTGTAACTTTTTTTATTGTACTTTATTTTTTTTTCTTTTTCATTTTATTTATTTATTGTACTTTACATTTTATTTTTCTTTATTTATTATAATTTATTTTCTTTTATTTACTCATTGTACTTGTTATTTATTTATTTATTATACTTTTTATCTATTGTACTTTACAATTTATTATCTTTTATTTATTTATTGTATTTATATTTCATGGTTGGTTTTACCACTTAACCCATTTCTATTTCTTCTTGTGTTTTATTTCACTTCTTAATTTTTTTTGAACATTTTCTTCATTAAAAAAATAAAATAAAATGTTAGGATGTATGCATCGACTTAGAGATAAATGAGGAAGATTCGTGAGAGAAGTAGAACTAGAACCATCACCACAATTTGTAAAAGAAGAGAATTCACCATCTAGTTCATCTTATAATTCCAACGCAATGAGCGAACACGAAGATAACCCCGTTAGGACTTTAAAAGATTACTTGCATCCTACTCGCATAGCCACACCATCATGCATTATATTTTCATCTAACACACCACATTCGGATTTCAAACATAGAATGATACAACTTCTGCCCACTTTTCATGGTCTAGATAGTGAAAATCCTTATGTACATATTAGAAAATTTGAAAAGGTAATTGCCACATTCCATAGCCAACCTGAAGCCATAGACACTGTTAGGCTTAAATTTTTTCTTTTTCTTTGAAAGACAAAGCAAAGAGTTGGCTATACTCTTTGAGGCCGAGGTCTATAGAAACTTGGGCAGAAATGACCCAATCATTTTTCAATAAATACTTCCCACAACACAAAACTAATGCCCTGAAAAGACAAATTTCTTCCTTCTCCCAAAAAGATAGTGAAACCTTATATCAAGCATGGGAAAGGTTTAAAGAGTTGCTAAATCTGTGCCTTCACCATAGGTATGAAAATTGGTGCTTAGTTAGTTATTTCTATGAGGGACTCACAATTAAAGAGTGCCAATTTGTTAAGATGATGTGTAATGAGGAGTTCCTTCACAAAGATCCTGAGGAAGCCATAGAATTCCTTAATGACTTAGCCAAAAAAGCTCATACATAGACTGAACCTAGCATTACTAAAAGCACAAATAAGTCACGACCTAGTGGAGTTTTCCATCTTAGAGAAGAGGATAACCTGAAAGTCCAATTAGAGGTCTTAACTAGGGAGTTAGAGGCCTTGCAGACCCATATCCCTGTGCAACTCTCTATATCAAATAAAATCTCATCCAAAAATGATAGCTGAAAACTAAAGATAGAAGGGCCACCCACGCGGTTGCTAGGGTTGAGTCACATTATGTATGTTTTGTCTGTGGAGGAGCAGAACGCTTAGCTCAGGATTGGCCTACCTATAGTGAGATGAGAGGAATATATGAGGAACAATGTAATGCCCCAGGGATGTACAAGAAACCTTATTTACCCTACTCTGAAACATATAATCCTACCTGGAGAAACCACCTAAATTTTAGTTAGAAACCTAACCAACAAGCCAACAACCATTAGAAACAAGAACAACAAGCACCCAAGTCTTATATTACACCTCAATATAATGCACGACCAACTAGGAGTTCTCTAGAGAATACATTACAAGCATTTATGGAGGCACAAAGTAAGACTAACCAAAAATTCGAAACAGTTCTTGCGCAGGTGATAGACGAAAACAAAGAAATTAAGAGTCAAATCACAAAGCTGACCAGTGCTTTAACTGTATAAGTGCGAGGAAAGTTTCCATCTCAACCTCAATCTAATCCAAAAGGACAATTCATAGCACAAACTTCTTCTTCTGATGCTCAAAATCTCAAAGAAGTTAATGCCATTACTACTCGAAGTGGTAAGATTGCAAGTGAGCCTACTTCTGAAACTAACACATCTGCGAGTAGTAACGATACCCCCATTAAAAAAGAGGCCACAATGGAAAAAGAGCCCGAAAATAAGTTTTCAATCCCAGTGCCTTTTCCTCAAGCTCTTCGACCGATTGGGAAAAATTCAGAAATTCAAGGTAAGATTTTGGAACATTTGAAACAAGATTAATCTTCCCTTGTTGCATTTGATTAATCAGGTTCCAACTTATGCCAAAGTCATTAAGGATCTATGCACTATCAAAAGAAAACACCATGTCAAGAAAACTGTATTTTTGGCAGAACAGGTAAGTGCAGTGATTGAACAAAAGACACCACCCAAGTATAAAGACCCAAGATGTCCCACAATCTCTTGTCAAATTGGGACACATGAGTTTTGTCAAGCTTTGTTGGACTTAGGAGCAAGTGTAAATTTAATGCCATATTCTATTTACTTGCAATTGGGACTTGGTGAGATTAAACCTATATCTGTAGTCCTACAATTAACTGACCGATCAATCAAGAAACTACAGGGGAATAGTAGAAGATGTTTTATTGCAAATTGATAAATTTTACTACCCTATTGATTTTCTTGTTTTAGATACTCATTCTGTTGTTAACATGGAGTCAAAAATTTCTGTTATTTTGGGGAGACCTTTTCTAGCCACTACTAACGCTCTTATTAATTACAGAAATGGTCTAATGAAATTATTTTTTGGGAATATGACACTTGAGGTGAACTTTTTCAATATTGGTAAACAACCACGAAAAGAAGACGAGTGTTATCATTCATATATGATAGACACACTTGTAGCAGATGAAGCTTATAACAATCATGGCTTTGATTCTCTGAAAAACCTTTTTAATTTTTATTTTTGAAGAATTGTATTATCTTGATGTAACAATTGATGTGTTTAGTATTTTTAACTCACAGGATAAAGGGACTCAATTTTGGCAGTCACGCTTTAAAAAGTTGCCACGAGAAAGGGAAAGACCAAAACCATCAAACCTCGAGACACCATAAGTTGAGCTTTCTCCACTACCCAAAGGTTTGAAATACGCATTCTTGGGACCAGGTGATACCTTTCCTATCATCATTTCTTCTGAACTTAGTGCTGAACAAGAGGAAAAATTGATAAAATTGTTAAAAGAACACAAGTCTGCACTAGGTTGGACCATAGCTGATATTAAAGGTATTTCTCCATTGATATGCTCCCATAAAATTCATTTAGAGGAAGGTGCCCAACCTCATAGGGACCCACAAAGAAGACTTAACCCAATAATGAAAGAAGTAGTGAAGAAAGAGGTCTTGAAACTATTATATGTGGGTATAATCTACCTAATATTCTGATAGTCAATGGGTAAGTCCAACTCAAGTAGTTCCTAAGAAATCTGGGGTTACTGTTGTTGAAAATGAGAATGAGATACCTGTTCTAACTAGGGTAGTAAGTGGTTGGAGAATGTGCATTGATTATAGAAAGTTAAACACAGCCACTAGGAAAGACTATTTTTCATTGCCTTTTATCGACCAAATTTTAGAACGTGTAGCTGGACATCCTTTTTATTGCTTTCTTGATGGGTATTCAGGATATTACCAGATTGAGATAGCTATAGAAGATCAAGAAAAAACCACTTTTACATGTCCTTTTGGTACTTATGCTTTTCGTAGAATGCCATTTGGATTATGTAATGCACCAGCTACTTTTCAGTGTTGTATGTTGAGTATTTTCTCTGATATGATTGAGAAATGCATGGAAGTCTTTATAGATGATTTGACTGTTTTTGGTAATTCTTTTGATTTATGCCTACTTAACTTGAAATCTGTTTTGAGTAGGTGTGAAGAAAAAAGACTTGTGCTAAATTGGGAGAAATGCCATTTCATGGTATCTTCAGGAATTGTTTTGGGGTACATTGTATTTGAAAGAGGGATAAAGGTTGACAAGGCCAAAATTGAATTAATCTCTAAATTACCTACACCCAAAATGGTAAAAGATGCCCGATCTATTTTTGAACATACTGGCTTTTACAGAAGGTTTATACAAAATTTTTCTACCTTATCTAGACCATTGTGTAACATTTTGCTAAAAGATGCAGAATTTACATTGACACAAGAGTGTGAGGAGGCATTCCGAACACTCATTGCCAAACTCACCACTGCTCCTATCATACAATCATCAGATTGGAACCTCCAATTTGAAATTATGTGTGATGCAAGTAATTATGCTGTAGGAGCGGTTCTTGGGCAATGAATGGAGGGAAAACCCTTTGTTGTTTATTATGCTAGTAGAACTTTGAATGATGCTCAGATGAATTACACTACTACTGAAAAAGAACTACTAGCTGTTATTTTTGCCTTAGATAAATTTCGTTCTTATTTGATTGGTTCACCTATTGTTGTTTTTACTGACCACGTAGCCCTTAAGTACCTTTTTTTAAGACGGATGCTAAAGCCCGTTTAATTAGGTGGATTCTTCTTTTGCAGGAATTTGATCTAACCATCAAAAATAAGAAAGGCATTGAAAATGTTGTTGCTGATCATCTATCCCGCCTTGAGTTTACTGACTCCACTGATTTGCCACCCATTCAAGATGATTTTCTTGATGAACATCTTTTTGCTATAAGCCAAATACCTTGGTATACACATATCGTAAATTATTTGGTTTGTGGTGAACTTTCATCTGACTGGCGTGCACAAGATAAACGTAAGTTCTTGGTTGAGGTATTTAATTTTTATTGGGACGATCTATATCTTCTCAAATACTGTCTTGACCAAATCATGAGACGTTGCATTCCTGAAAGTGAAGTTTCTAGTGTCTTAAATTTTTGCTATAGTGCTACTTGTGGTGGTCATTTTTCTATAAAGAAGACAGCCGTGAAAATTTTACAGTGTGGTCTTTACTGGCCCACTTTGTTCAATGACACTAATAATTTTTGTCGTTCCTATGAAAGATGTCAAAAGTTAGGTGCTTTATCTCGAAGAAATATGATGCCTCTTAACCCTATTCTTGTTATCGAGATATTTGACTGTTGGGGTATCGATTTTATGGTTCCTTTTTCCTCATCTTTTAGCTACCTTTACATCCTTTTAGCTGTTGACTATGTATCAAAATGAGTGGAGGCTATAGCTTGTCGTACTAATGATAATATAACTGTGGTAAAATTCTTAAAAGAAAATGTGTTATATAGGTACGGTACGTCACGTGTCATCATTAGTGACCAAGGAACACATTTTTGTAATCGTTCTTTTGAAGCTTTGATGCGCAGGTATGGTGTTCTTCACAAAGTTTCCACTGTATACTATCCACAGACAAATGGATAAGCCAAGCTAGCAAATAGAGAGGTGAAACAGATTTTGGAAAAGACGGTTAACCAGAATCACAAAGATTAGTCTCTACGCCTTTCTGATGCATTATGGGCATATCGTACTGCATACAAAACCATCTTAGAAATGTCTCCATACCGACTTGTTTATGGGAAAGCTTGCCATTTACCTGTTGAGCTAGAGCATAAAGCTTATTGGGCTATCAAAGCCCTTAACTTTGATTTGAATGCTGTAGGTCTCCAGAGAAAGTTACAATTGTCAGAAATAGAAGAGCTACGAAATGACGCATATGACAACTCCAGAATTTACAAAGCTAAAATGAAAGTAGCTCATAATAAACAGATCTCAAGGAAACACTTTCAGCCAAATCAACGAGTCTATCTTTATGATTCTCAATTGTATTTACACCCTGAAAAGTTGAGATCTCGATGGATTGGTCTATTTATGGTCAAGCACGTTTTTCCTAATGGTGCTGTCGAAATAGAAGACCCCACTGATGGACGAACCTTTAAAGTGAATGGACAGCGGCTGAAAAGCTATGTGAAAAAGGTAGACCACTCTATGTACCTAGGCGAGATCCCTCTTGTGGATCCTGTCTATCATGTTTGATCAAGTTCAATCTATCTGTACCATATTTTATATTTTGTCTATATTTTATCTTTTGACTTTTGACTTTTTATTTTTTCTTTTATTTTCTTTCCCATTTTATTTTACTTTATTTTTCTTCAGTGTGATTTTATTTCCCGGTCAAGTGGTGGATACGATACTTCGTGACTATTAAAGTCGTTTTCTCAGTTCCCTAAAAACTGTCCCTCAAATTGTCCCTTAAACTGTGTATTCATCTCTTTTCTTTCTTTCAAAATGGATCGCATTCTTGCTAACTTTAAAAGACTTTTTCCTTCATTGCCTCAAAATGCTCTACTTAAGATTTATAAAGCACGGTGTGAAAGACTAAGGCTGTTGATATTGGGTAATATCCCTGTGGATCTTCGTTAGTTAATTAAAGCCAAAGTTTGATTATCTGGTGAGTCTACAAATGATTTTGTTTCTCATATGTCTGGTCTTGGAAGAAGATTTTATGCCAAAAGTCGACAAACAAAGAGGTTGCAAGTCTGTCATAAATATGCTCGGTGAAATTGTAACCAAAGTTGTCATTCTTTAGGATTTATATCTAGAAATTGAGAAGACAAAATTCAGTTAATTAAGGATGGACTGAGTAAGGAGTCTTTGGATGATATCCTATTGACTCTTGAGACGCCTCCTTATGGGCTCGTGCAATGTGAACTTCTCGATTTATGGAACAAATTTAAACATGAACATCAATGGTCTAGTCTCTGGAATCTGACTCTAAAAGACCCTGTTTGCAATTTATAATAAAATTGGATGGGAAGCCTATCCCTGAGCCATAGAGGGCGTTTAAGTCGTTACTAGACGTAAAACCAGAGGAAGATGTGAGCTACAATCACAACTACTTGTAAATACATGTGTTTTAAATTCAAAATTTTATTTTATTTTGTTTCATTTTATGAATAGTAGGGCGACTCATGTAGATGTCTTAAATTCAAATCTTTTTGTTCAATAATGCATGTGGGTCATTATGTTTAAATTTTTGTATTTTATTTTTAACTCTCTTCTGACAAACTGTCGGGTTACCACAATCATTATTATCATTTGGTACTCTATAAATACAATGCCTCATTTTCTTCATTTTCATATATTGAGATAAAGATGAGTGTAGATATAGAGGAAACCTCAGTTCAACCATTCTGAAATATATGTGCATTTTGTGGATCTAGTCATGGGAGAAATAAAGTGTTTGTAGAAGCAGAAAACAATCTAGAAAAAGTATTAGCTGCAAGAAAAATTCATTTGATTTATGGAGAGGGTAGCCTTGGGTTAATGGGGTGTGTGTCAACAGCTGCACATTTAGGAGAAAGTCAAGTTTTAGGTATTATTCCTATAGCTTTAGCCGTGGGAAACCTGACTGGGAAAATAATAAAAGAAGAATTATGAGTCTCATCCATGCATGAACGTATAGCCAAAATGCTTTACAATGCAGACGCTTTTATTGCTTTACCAGGTGATTTTGGTACCTTGGAAGAAATTTTTCAAATTTCCTTTTGGGCCCAGCTGAATATCCACCGAAAACCCATAGGTTTGTTGAATGTTAATAACTATTTTGATTGCTTACTTTGTTTTCTTGATCAAGCTGTGGAACAAAATTTTATTTCATATTCGGCGTGACATATCCTGGTTTCTGCTACCGAAGCGGATGAACTGATTGAAAATTACATGCAATTACCTATGAACCTGACCCAACAATAACTCGGATCGATTGGTTAGTGGGCCTTAACAAGCGAAAATTGGATCTGACACTTCGTTTATAAATTTTTCTTTGTTTTATTTATTTATTAGCATTATCATTTTAGTTTATATTTGCTTAAGTGTCTCTCAAGTTTGTTTCTTTCAAATAATTGGCGTTTCAGGTAATGTCTCCTATACTTTATCACTTTCTATTTAAACATTGAGGACAATGTTTCATCTGGTTTGCGGGAGGATAGTAGACACAAGTTTCATTTTGCATTAAAAAAAAAATTTGTGGTCCGATATTTGATTAAAATGGCAGAGTAAAGAGTTCATTCTTGAACTCTTGAGATGCATTCTAGGTCAAAATAGAATGGCAGAGTAAGGGGTTTTTGTTCTAACTTTTGAAACGCATTTTAACTAACTTTTTGTTGTTTTGTTTTATGTTTCATGTATTGTTGTTTATTGCTTGTAGTCTTGGTAATTCTTATATAAAGAAATTTGTTTTTCTGCCTAGGTATGATTTCAAAAATATTTAGGTTGAGTCACTGTTTCTATTTAGGCGACTAAAGAATGACTTCTAAAATATTTTTTTGAGCACAATGCTAAGCCTTGTGATAAGACGGTTGATTCAATTTATATAACCAAAACAATTCCCATGTTTAAGTATATATTTTCTAATCTCACACATCTTTTGTGAGTAAGTGGAAAGGTTGAAAAAACAGCTTATAAACCTTCATTGATCTTTGAATTGGTTAATTTTTGTTTAGATTTAATATTATTTAAATTTCAAAATAAGTTGGTTGCATTTGTGTATAATATAATTTGGTGAGAAACCTTTGTAATGCTTCCTTGTATTCTTGAAAAATAAAAAAACAAAAAAAAAATAGAAAGAAAAAAAATTGAGAATTAATTCAATTTAATAGTCTTCGTTCAATTTTAGAAGACAAAATTTTTGTAAGGCAGTTTTCTCACCAAGCTATATTGGTATTATTCCTACAAGACAATTGAAATCCTAAAGCTAGTATATGTTAAGAATAATTGATTTGTAAACAATTAATTTTTCTATCTTTGGATCAATGTTAGTTTATATATCTGTTCTTAAAATCAATTTTTTCTTGAGTGCTTAACTGTTTTCCAACTCTATGAGAGAAATCCTATCCCTTTAAATAGTCATACACTTGTGAGGATATGGAGTTGAGGCTTTTACTTGGAGAAATTCTCAAGGCTATATCTGTTGTAGTTTGTGATAAGATGGTTACGGTTTAGTTCACACATACACAATTTTTGAAATTTATAATTGAAAAAAAAAACTATAATAGCAACAATGATCTTGAACTGAGTTTTTATTTGAAATGCTTAGATAGTTTTGCATATTCTATTTACGCTTGAATTGTTAGAGACTAGTAATATGCTGGTTGGGGGCTGTGATGAACACATGAAAATGTATATTTGTTAAGAGATTCAGTCACCATTTAATCTCAATAATTTTAGCATTTTCTTGTATTTTTAGCTTGAAATAAAGTGTTCTCCTTAAATTATGATTAATGAATGTTATTTGCTCAAGTTTAGGTAAAATGGACATAACACTCAATGTAGAAATCAAAATGAAGAAATTATTGAACTTGGAGCAACATGACTCAATCTTACGCAAACTTGAAGAATAGTTGAGAAGCCAATCCAACATATTATGGGCCAAAAATGGAGATACAATAGAATCGGGCTACAACTTTGGCTCAGCTTGACCCAACTCACGTATTTGAACTGTATCTCACAAAATACGTACCCAATTGGTATAATTCTTGAATCTATGAAATACTGACTTAATTATCAACAACTCTTATGTTGATCATAAGTCCAAATAAGCCGTTATCATGGACCAAATTGTCTTACAATTGGGTAAATGGGTTGTTGGCCTAATTCTGATGTATCTTTAGAATTTTGCCCATATCTCATTGGATACTCATCCAATTTGCATGAATCTAGTGCCTATGGAAACAAGAGACAAAATTATACAACTTTCATATCAGACATAGAGGCTATATCGATCATTTACATTATAAAAAATATGCTGCAAATGGGTGAACGAGTTATTGGCCTAAAATTATTGAAGATTAATGTCACACATGACATATTTCCATTCATTACCCATATAAGGACACTCTTAGGACGTTTTCAATATTAGATAATTCTCTATTATTTTCTTCTCATTAACATGTATTATAATTTAGGCTAAAGTTCTTGGCAAGACTAAAAGATGAACTTTTATGTGTAATAAATCTACTTCTAGAGCTACAAATGTTTGTAAGTTTGGTTTTGATTAAACTCTTATCTATTTTATTTTTTATAATCTAGAGGTTATAATTCTCATGTCTCATATATGTTCAGTCATGTTTTCCTTATGTGATTCTTGTTGAATTATAATTGTTATTGGTTACATTGTTTTATATGTTAATGTTTTACTACAATATAGTCAAATTGATATATTGTCGATCTTGGATAACATTTAAGGGCAATAAATATTTGATATTAAAGTTGATCTTTTACTGCAATAATATAAAAATGATATATTGTCGATTTTTGATAACTTGTATAAATGAACATGATTTGTGTTAATATTTGCAAAAGAGTTTAGTCACACTAAATGCATGTGCTATCAAATGTGCTATATTTTACATATCTTCCGATTGATTGTTTAGATGTAAAACTGTCAATTGAGTTATAAACATTGAATTAAAGTGTAAAGTAGATTTATAAAGCATAATTGTGATTCTCAAAGCCTTGCTTAAATCATCATAAGATATTTTCCTCAATTCATAGACAATTCTATCTTATCCACTTAAATTAATTAATTTTATCCTTTGCTACTGCTTTAATATTTTACTTCACCAACCTATTTTGCCAAGAGCTTCCTCATGGGATAGACACCTCAATCTATACTACGATAAACGCATTATATTTTGAGCGTAAACAATATCCTAGAGCAAGTGAGAATTTATTAAGGTATGTGCTTACGTGTCATCCCTATTTGTATGAATACTTATTTGATAATATTTTTACAATGTATATTTTATTAAATTACTAATACGTTTTATTAAATAGTAATGATGCTTGTCACATTACAGACACTGTATGATCTGAAAGGGTTCAGATCCTGTCTAAAAAAGTTTAGACCGGTGCTAAGAGTTAGCAAAGTTGAGAGTTATAAATGCTAATAGTTAGCACTACTAAGAGTTAGCAGGTTTTAAAAGTTAGTGAGATCTAAAGAGTTAGAACCTTTTATATAATAGAACAAAATCCTGAGAGTACATTAGTAATGACGTAGTTGCAAAGAGTTGCAATAGCTACTAGAAAATGTCATTATGCAAGTGTATTCTTAAACACTTTATTCTTGATTTATTTTCACCGATGCAGATCTATCAGTGAGTCCCTTTCATATAGATCAATGTATGTCTATATTTGTAGAGTACAAATATTTGTTTGTAGTTGACCATGAACTTAGATCTCATATAGTTGTATAGGTATTCAATTAGGACTGAATATTAGATAGACTCATGAGGACCCCAAAGATATTGTATGAAACTATCAATGGTAGGTCCTCTCAAGTTTAGTAGTATATGTGGTCTTTTAACTTGAGTGTCACAGTAGACTTATGGGTGATCCACCATACTTTAGTTTCACGGATGTTAAAGACCTTTCATAGTTTGACTGTTATGTGTCGCTAAGTGTGGTCTGATGCTCATGGAGTCCGATGTGTGTAAATACAAGTACCGTTAGCTCACATAGGTAGGTTGTATATCCGATGCTTCGAGGTTGTATATCCGATGCTTTGAGATTATATCTTAGAAAGTTTCCTACAGGGTTGAACAATATAACAAAAGTGTTTGTTTATATTGTTTATCGAGATACGAATCTGGAGATAAGTTAATGGATGAACACAGAGGGATTTGACGGTGTTGATCTATATCCCTGCTCATCCAGAGTATAAGTGATGGAATGATTATACGTATACGTTCTAATCTCAATTTGTATGGTCTAATGTGCTGATTTATAATATCCAAAACGTATGTGTAGGGCATCGATTATGGACTCATGGAATAGTTTCATCTGACGAATTAGGTGTGAACCAAGGAGTCTCATAATATGAAGTATACTTGTTAAGCATTGGGCAACGTACCAATTAGTAAAATCTTACAAAATTGAATATTTATTTCAGGAACCCTCGGGATGCGTGCGTGGCAGTACTTAAGTGTTAAGTATAATTAATTGGATAACAATTATTATTGATCAATTAAATGGTGACACGTGACGTATAGTGAGTCCTCGGTTTAGTTAACTCAAGTGTAAATTTGGTAGGACCTACTTTGAGTTAAATGAAGGCTTAAGGGTAATATTTCTTAATTAATTATTTAAATAATAAATAATTAAAATATCTATTTTTTTATTTGTTAACTAAATAATCAAAATAATTTATTTAATTGTTCAGTAAATTATTAACTTAACAATTATTAATAGTTTACCATTAGGTTAGGTTAATTGGATATTTAAATTGTTTAATTGTTAAATAATCCTAAACTTAACTTAGGTTAAAAGTTAAGTAGGGTTGGGTTAACCCTAATATCTAACTAAACTTAAGAGTTAAGTTTAGTTAACTAAGCTTATTTTAAATATTAACTTTGGTTTGCTTAAATTAACTATGGTTAATTGAAACAAATATAATAATAATCAAAAAGCAATTCATAACATATATATAATGTATATGTGTGTGGCCGACAAAAAGAAAAGGAGAAATAGAAAGAGAAGTTAGAATTTTATTTTTTTTCGAAGTGTTAAGAAACAAAACAAACAAAAATCTATTTTCATCTTCTCCATTTTCTTTACAAAAGCCGGTCAATATACTAGTAAAGATAGAAATATTTTTGTTATTCAAGAGTTGAATTAGAAAAAAATATTCATTGCTTACAGTGTATTAATTGTTCAAAATGTTGAACATTAAATTAAATGTTAATATAGAGCTTAAAGAGTTAAACCAAAATTGTTAGATTTAAGCTGCTGTATAGTTGATCAAACCCATAATGTTGATCACTAAAACTGCTAATGAGCTTTACTTCGGTAGATTTTGGTTCATATAATTCAAAAGCTTCAAAGGTATAAATTTCTTAATTTCAGTTTTAATGTGATTAAAAGCATAAATTGTGTTCATAATATTGTTTTAAAACTTTTGCTGCATATTTGATGCGTATATGTATGTATTTAACGCGTATGTATGCTATATAAACACTAATACCACATGTATACGCCGTAGAGTAATTGGCACTTTTAGTAAGCTCCATTCCCAACAACTCCCACTTGCTCTAGTGTCATTGACGATTATATCTAATATTTATCGACTCTACATGTTTCTCAAATACCCTAGGAGTTAAGCCCTTAGTGAGGGGGTTCGCTACATTATCCATAGAATCGATCCTAAATACTATTAGATCTCTTTTAGCCAAGATTTTTTTAACTATGTGGTATTTTATATCCACATGCTTAGACTTCTTGTGTGCCATTGGCTCCTTAGCTTGAGCAATTGCCTTGTTGTTGTCACAAAATAATGGGATAGGATTCACCAAACTTAGGACTATTCTGAACTCTGTGAGAAACTTATTGGCACCGCTTCTTTTACAGCTTCTAAAGCCACAATGTACTATGCCTCCTAGCTTTATCTCTATAAAACTTTATACCAATATATAGGAACCGCTCTCAAATCTTTCATAGAGAAGCTCTAACTTAATTAATTCTTGAATGATTATAACATACCAATATTATTTCTGATAATGAGTATGTCATCCACATATAGAACAATAAAGACAATTATGCTCCTACTGACATTTTTATACATGCACGTTATCTTTTTATTTCTAATAAAATCAGATTATCTGATTATTTCATCAAAATAAAATTCCAGCTTTCGAAAATCTGCTTAAGTCCATAAATAGACTTCTTCAATCTACATGCTAGATTAGAAGTCAGTCTGGATGTAAAACCTTCAAGCTGCTCCATAAATATTTCTTCCTCAAGATTTTCATTTAGGACAACCGTTTTTACATCCATCTGCCAGATGTCAAAATCATAATATGTTGTAATAGCCAATAGAATTTAGATCGACATTAACATGTCTCCTGTGAAAGTGTTTCTATATAACCAGTCCCAGATCGCTGAGTATTACCTTTTGCAACCAATTGAGCTTTTAAAGGTCTCCACCTCTCTATTAGGCTTACACTTTTGTTTGTAAATTCATTTATAACTAATAGGAACAATTCCTTTAGGAAGCCCAACCAAGTCTCAGACTTGATTTTAATGCATAAAGTCAATTTCAGATTTTATGCCTTCTTGCCATTTTTCTGATTCGATGACTAACATTGCCTCTCTATAAGTCAAAGGATCTTTTTCTTCAATTAAAAGAACCTTAAGAACATCTTCAAGTATCATTGCATACCTTACAGGTGGCCTTGACATCCTTTCTGACCTACATGGAGAGTGTGTCAAGGTATTTCACTCGATTAAGCCTGATGTTCTATCATCAGGTAATAAATTTATTGATAAACTTCATCAAGTTCAATATATTTACAATCCTTATGAACCATGAGAAATTGCTTCTCTAGGAAAGTGAAAGTATAAATTTCGTTCCACTGAATCATAGAATTGATATCCCATAGAATGTTTGAGATATCCAATAAACTGATATTTGTACCCCTTAGGTATAAGTTTATCCTATTGTGTAACTTTTACATAAGTAAGACAACCTTAAATCTTAACATACTTAAGATTTGGTTTCCTCTCAATATATATCTTATATAGAGTAGTAAGAACTGTTAAGGTCGGTACTTACATGCCATCCTTTAATGTACATATACTTGTGTATTTATACAAGTGTACATTCCCATTAAATCACTAAAACCTATTTATATGGTATTATGCATGGAACGTTACAGACATTGTAGATCTGAAAAAATTCGGATCAGATCTAAAGGTGTTTAGATAAGGGCTTATAGTTAGCTATGCTGAGAGATATAATTGATAAATGTTAGTACAGCTAAGTGTTAATTGGTTATAATACTCAGCAGATCCAAGAGTTGGAGCCTTGTCTGTAATGGGACATAGACCTGGGAATATACTAGTAACTGCATAGTTGTAAGAGTTGCAATCGGGTGCTAAGAAATGCAAGTTGCGCAAGTATGTTCTCGAATAATTGTCCTTAATCTATTTCTGTCGATGCGGGTCTGTCGGTGGATACTTTTATATATAGATTAGCATATGTCATACCTATCGGGTGTAGATGATCGTTCCTGATCGACTATGAGCTTGGAGCTTGTATTGACATATGGGTATCCAGTTAGGACTGGATATGGGACAGACTCACGAGGGCCTTCGATAGACATTTAATATAAGCCGTCAATAGAGGGTCCTCTCGAGTTGAGTAGTATACGTGGTCCTTTGACCTGAGAGCCACAGTGGGCTTGTAAGTGATCCACCATACTTTGGTTCCATGCATGTCACAGACCTTTCATAGTGTGACCGCTGGGTATGGTTTGATGCTTATAGAGTTCAGTGCGTACAGATATAGGATCCGTCAGCTCCTATATAGAGTTTGATATCCAGATGCTTCGAGACTGTATCTTAGAAAGTCTTGTGGCCACAAACAATAATCCCAGGAAAGAGTTTCGATAAGGTGGAACAATATGGCAAAGGCGTTTGCGCGTATTGTTCATTGAGATACAAGTCTGGAGATAGGACATGGATGAGTACAAGGGGATTTGACGGTGATAATTTATATCCCAGCACATCTAGAATATCATGACGAAAGGACTATACGTATGTATTGTAACCTCAGCTTGTATGGTTCAACGCGTTGATTTGTATATCTGTGACCTGTGGTGGGGCATTGATTACAGACTTATGAAATAGTTCTATTTGACGAATCAAGCATAGGACCTAGGGAGTCCCGCGATATAAAGTGTACTCATTGTGTATTGGGGCAATGTGCCAAATTAAATTGTTTAATCCAGCAATATTCAGCGTTATCATGGGAATACGTGCGTATTTGTATTTAAGTGTTAAATACAACAATTAGTTCATAATTATTATTTACTAATTATATAATGACACGTAGCGTATTGTGGACTTTCGGTCGAGTTTACCCAAGTGTGAAATTTGGTGAGACCCACTATGAGGTAAACTTAATAACTATTCATGAGGGGCAAAATGGTCTTTACACACTATGATTATTTAATTTTAAATAATTATTATCTCTCTCCTTTTTTATATTATATAATATATATTATTATATTATATATATATATATAAAGAAAGAAAGAGAGAAAGAAGCAAGAGAATTTGGCCAAAGTTGGCCGAGAGAAATGGAGAAGAAAGAAAAAAGAAAGAAGAGAAAAGAAAGAAAGAAGAAGAAAAAGAAAAGGGGAGGAGAGAAAAAATGAAATTGTTTCATTTTTCTCTATGCTTCCAATTGGAGCAATTATGAATTGCTTCAAATCTCCATTTCTTATCTTTTTAGAAAAAATGATGTAAAGTTACTCCCGGCCATTTTAAGGATTATGAGTTAATTCCAGGCTGAATATAGAGTTGCTGTTCTAGCTCACCAAGCCTACCGAGTTGATGGCTAGAACTGCACACGTGTTGGTCTCCATTCGAACTCCGAGGAAAAACTGTATAATGTTACACGTTATGGTGAGTTCTCTATAACTTTTCTAATTTATTAATGTGATTAATATATTTATTTATTGTGTTTATTGCAAAATTTATATTTCCGCTGCGTTAGGCAATAGACACAACTGCACATGCATACACCCACACATGCCTTAGATCCGTCAAAAAGAAAAACCTTTATTGGAACTCTGTTCAACAAGTGAGCAATGATTTCTAGAGCATAACCCCATAGATATTTAAAAGATCGATAAAGCTTATCATCCATCTGACTATATCTAATAAAGTTTGATTCTTCCTCTTCTAAAAACCATTGTGTTAAGGAGTACATAAAGGACTATACTAAAAGAGAATCTCATTCTCATTTAAATAATTCATGAATTACCGCTCACGTATTCACCTCCACAACATGATCAAAGGCATTTAATATACATATCGGTTTGTTTCTATACCTCTTGTCATAATTCCCAAAAATGAGGTTTCAACTTGTGTCTTATTAGAAACACATGTCCTTATCGTGATAAATCACATGTCCGTATCGTGATGACTCATTGATAAAAACGATAAAGTATCCAAATCCACCTATAGTAGTGTAATCATTAGCCACATACATCACTATATATTAATTCCAATAAATCAGTGGCACTATATCCAACACTTAAAAAAATGAGATTTAGTCATCTTTTTTTAAATACAAGATTCACAAAATGGATAGAGTTCTATTGTAAGATTAGGTACCTAACCATCCCTAACCAGATGGGTCAAGCGTCTTACACTTATATAACCTAATCTCATATGCCATAATTCTATGTTGTTTAAAGTTCTCGAGCCACTACTTGTATTTACTTGTGTATTCAAGACATTTTCTATTGTATTTAAAATTTAAAATATTCATCAACTGACATTCAACTAATAAAACATTATCTATATCATATAAGTATAAGGAACGATTTTATAAAAATATATAATAACCTTTAGTGTCTAACACATGATGGGATATAATTTTCCTAATAATATTTGGCATAAAATTACAGTTATACAATATTAATGATCTGACACAAGGGAGAAACAATTCAAAATGTCCAACAACTTTAACTTATAGGAAGTCACTATTTCTAACATGAAACAATATTTCTCCACGCTGCAGTTGTCTAACTTCTCTCAGACCCTGTAATATATTAGAGATGTAAGCAGGATAAATGGTATTTGATATATCAATAATATATAAACATATACCTGTGGTGACTATGGAAAGGTACCTTGGACAATTATGCTTTCAATGTTCGTCCTCACCGCAATGAAAACATTTTCTTTGCCTTTGAATTTTTTTGTGACTTGGATATTACTTGTCTCTGAGGATCCATATGGGTGTCTGTTTCTCTTTCTTCTTACATTTAGACTTTTTAGAATTCCTTGAGGAAAAAGATAAAACGTCACTTTGAATGTTGAAGGCTACATCTTCTTTATTTATGTCCCCCTAAGTTGTCTTTAATAGCTAAACATATATAGAAGTCAACTCTTGTATATTAAGTTCATGGTGAATTGTGCCAATGACCCTCACAGAGACTGAAAAATCAAACTATTCTCCAAGCTATTGTTTAGAGATATATTCATAATCTCCAACTTCTCGATATAAGAAATCATCTTAAGTACATGGGAACTTACTGGACTGACCTCAGCTAACTTGAACTGAAAGAGTGTCTTAGAGATCTTATACAGATCAACCTATGGTCTGTCTCTAAATAACTTCTTCAGATAGAGAATAATACTGCTTGCACTATTTATGTGCACATGCTTCACCTAAATTTCAGTCGATATCGATGCGAGGATGTATGATTTGACTATCAAAACATCATTGACCTATTTTTTATAAGTTTGCAACTCTTCTAGAGAGGCAGCATCAGAAACACCTCTGCGCATCTTATGATTAATCACATATCCTAGGTTCTCTTAATCCAAAACAATTATAGATTCATCAGTCAGTCTGAGTAATTCTCGGTACCCTTCAGTTAGTATGCATCAAGTATGCAAACCAGCAGATTGTTCGTAGCCAATTTATGTTCACAAGAAAAAATAAGAGATGTTAGTGGAAAATATTTCAAAATCGTTAATTACTAACTCTTTAGATCATAGATATAGCAAGTATATATTTTCTATCTAAAGACACCCTCAAACTATTTTATATATTCCTTTTAATCTCCCAAATAGAAAAATGAAAGTTTAAACTTTTTAAACTTTACAATGAAAAGTAGATCCAATCGACATTATACTCCAGCCTCACGCCTTAGAAAAATTATCCTTTGTAAAACCTACAAAGTAGACAACTCTTGTTAATTGCATCTTAAGCAACTCTTACCATTGATCCTAAAAATATTTTATCCTTATACTTTAGCATTATTGGGTAAATATGTTCCAGATTTACTTTAGCATTATTGGGTAAATATTATATCAAATATAAGTTACGGATACTACCCTCACATTTTAGCAATATTGGATAACACTTTCACCTATTTTGCCTCATCTCATATTTAACTGACATAGTCCAAATCACACCAACCAATCTCTTACACTTTAGCAATATTAGGAATACTTTAACATTATTTGGTAAATGCATTCCAGATTTACTTATCAATGATTAAATATAAGTTACTGATACCACCCACACATTTTAATAATATTGGATAACACTTTCACCTATTTTGCCTCATCTCATGTTGAACTAGCATAGTCTAAATCACATCGACCAATCCCTCGCGCTTTAAAAATATTAGGAAGGACCGAAGTGTCTTGTCCAACAGCGTATTAACAAAATGGACCGTGTATAATATTATCTTATAATAAAATACATTTCAATGTGATTAAGAGAGATTTTATAACTTATCTGCATCTTAAAAGATTTGATTCATAATCAAATATTTGTTTTACGCAAGCACAACTAACCCCCCACTAGTAAGCTCTTCTTGTGGTTAATAGCCAAACAAATGATTACAATTTATAATACAATAATATAACAATCATAATTATATTAAGTAAACTCCACATGCATAAAATGAAAAATTGAGTGAATTGTTCAAATTGTTATGGCTTTAGGACTTAGAATGCCCTAATATTAAACTGCCTTAATGCCACAGTGTTAATAAGCTATATGCCTCAATGTTTTGTATGGAAAATGCCCTTGCGTGGCACACATCACCACCAGGTGACAAGCCAACACCTCAGCAGTCTCATATGCAAAGAGCATGATGAATGCCTCATCGTTACATGTTGAACACCCAAGAGTTCATACAACCTTAGTGAATGCTATAACGTTAATCATGCAACGACCCAGCATTACTTCGAGTAGTAAGCTGGTTCTGTACTTTCAACACTTTAAAATACAGTACTACCTGTTCTTTGGCATCTCAGACAGTTTAATAATACTCTATTAACCTAGAAACATAAAAAAAATATGCTCTTATAAGATGCATTAATGGTGCATGCATGTGATTGTGTACCTATTGATTAATTTCAAAAATGCATGTCAAGCATACATTATGCAGCGGAATTACATGTAATTAATCAATAAACACATTTTAAAATGAAAAATAGTATGAGAATCCAAAACATACCCTCGAAGAACTTTGATGAAGATTTCCAAATCGAAGCTTACACGGAAACAAATCATCGAGCAATCCTAGTCTGCTACAAACCGATGGGATACGAAGCTAGAATTGTAGCTATTATTTGAATTTTCAAAAAGATTTTTTGCTTGTTCAACACTTGAATAAAGTTCTTTCTCTATTTTTCAAATAATAAATATGAGGGCTATTTTGAAGCAATTTCAAAGTATGGTTTATATACATGGCAAAAATAAGGACTTAAGTGAATAACTTTCAAAGTTATCATTCATTTGTTGCATGATTGACATGTGTCACCCTCTATCCTATGCAAACTATATGTATAGGTGACAATTGTCATATGCTTTTCTATGTATGTGTCATTTGTGACAAAAATGGTTATGCATGGATGCCATCTGTCAAAATCACTTTTCTATACAAAAGGGACTTATTTGTAATATTTGTAAACTTTGTTCTCCACTTTTTAGGGAGATCCTAAAATAAATTCTACTTTTTGTAATTCTCCTAGATCTAACCATTCAACCAGGTATGTTACCACACTGCTCAATAAATATACTTAATATTGTGAGACTCCATAGATTCACACTCGTTTGTCATATGAAACTCTTCTGCAAGTCCATGAATGATGCTCTACACACACGTTATGGATATTATAGAATGATGCGCCAAACCATACAAGCTGAGGTCAATCATATACGTATAATCTTTCGTCACCTATATTCTGAAAGAGCAGAGATATAGATCATCACCGTCAAATCTCTATATGCTCAACGATATACTTATCTCCAGATTTATATTTCTGTAAACAATATTTGTAAGCTCCTTTACGATATTATTTAACCCTTTTGTAAGGTTTTCTCTTATGGCCCTAAGACTTCTTAAAATATAATCTCAAAGCATTAGAATATACAACTCACACATATGAGCTGACACATCCCATATCTACGTATACCGGGCTCCATGAGTATTTAACAATACTTAATAGCACCCAAAGGTGAAACCATGAAAGGACTTTGAAATGCATGGAATCAAAGTATAGTGGATCACTCACTAGCCTACTGTGGCACGATCTAAGGACTATAAATACTACTCAACTCGAGAAGACCCTCCATCAATGGCTCTATAGAATTTCTATTGGAGGTCATCATAAGTATGTTTAGCATCCAATCCTCACTAAATACTTGCATACCTATACGGACCTTCGTTAAGCCCACTGTCTGCTAAAACAAAAGGAATACCAATCGACCTATGTAGGCAATCATGGATTAGGAATGATGTTTTTGAGAATGTATTGCATAATAACATTTCTTAGCATTATTTACAATTCCTTGCAACTATATTATTTACTAATATATTCTTTAGTCTTTGTCCCTGTTTTAGACATGGTTCTAACTCTCAAAATTGCTAACTATTAGTACTGACCTAAACCACTTTAGATCATATCTAAACTCATTTAAATCTATATTGTCTAAAAAGTTACAAATTCAGTGCCATATAAGTAATAATTAACGATATATTAGAAGGGTTCATTGCATAAATATTACATAACTAAATATTCATACAAGAATTGGAATGGCACGTAAGTACTATTTCTAACAATTTACATTGTTGGTCACAAGATTTATTGCCCCATTATCTATATACCAAACCTAGTATTTATTCTTCTCTTGTGTTGGAGCCAATGCAGCTATAAAAGCTTCAACGTGTTAATTAATTATATAACTTGGTGGCTCATTAAAATAATTCCAACATTTAAGAGCACCATGGCTAGTCTTGAAGCATATTTGACACACTATCATTGATTTTCCTTTATTTTAAAGGCTATATTGTTTGCCTTTTCCTTTATTGTCAATGTTTGGTTTTGTTGAATGTTTATACCACCATAAAATTTGATGTAACTAAAGCCATTCTTACCATTGTTTCCTCATTTTGAACTTATTATTAACTCTTGTTTACACCATATGAGCACTTATAAAGCCTCTATTAATTAATTTTAATAACTTTATTATGTGGTTGATGCTATAATAGTTAAGCACAAGCACACGCTATCATATCAAATAATATAAGATTTAAAGTCCAGTTATCGTTCTCACATAGATTATGTGATCTAATTCTTTTAATCAATTACTAAAATTATAACTACTTAACTTTTATTCAAAAAATTTAAAATTTAAAATTTATTTAACTAATCTAATTCTATCAATTAAATCAACATAAATAGCAACAAAGAAGAGATAAATTCACCAAAAGATAATAATCTAGGGTATAGGCTCATCCTTTAATATTTCATTTGACTCATTAATATCTTAGTTAATCTCTTAATACCAATTAATTGACTTAGACACTAATCTCATCACAAGCCTCTGTCGATGGTCAAATGACAATATTACATATGTTAACAATCACCTATATATCTATGGTAATCAAATCTAAATGTAATTCATTAAAATCAAGCCTAAATTATGCATACATGCCACCTAGGTATATGTTTATCCTAGATGAAACTCATAGTTATTACCCTATGATTATGTATCAAACTATCATAGGCTAAACACATGATTTCCTTTGTCAAGTTCATCATGGTTCCTTAATCATTCAAAATATTGGTCAGATATAATGAAAGCATTAAGATCAAGATAGAATGAATCAATTATAATTATTAAGTTCATAAACTAAGAATTAACAAAATTCAAATCCATAGTCTAACCATAGATGAATAATTCAGCCCATCACAAAACTAAAAGTATCTAACCAATTCATAAAGATCAATAAAAATAAGAACATAATGATAAAGAAATAGTAGAAAAACTAATTAAAGTGACTCCTTGATGTGCTTCTCTTTCTTCTTTGACTTAAAGCTTGAATCTTGATCTTGGTTCTTCCATCTTTGTCTTTGATATTTAATTTTGTGTTATGAATTCTTTCTCTAAGTTTTTTTTCTCTCTAAAGTCTTTGTAGAGTCTCCTTTATTGATCTTAAAAGTGTACTTTTATAGGAGTGAAACCCCTAGGGCGAAGGGGTTCGAATCCAAATTGAAATAGAAGTCAAAATAAGGTTTTTCTTCATTATAGCGTTGAGTGCTAGGGCTTAGCACTGCAGCGCTAGGACTTAGCGATGCAACGCTGAGACCCAAAAAATAGCCTATTGTGTTCTTTATTTGAGCACTGTGGTGCTAGAATTCTAGCACTACGGCAGTGTATTCTTTGCTAATGGGCGTTGTAATGCTCAGACTTGTATTCTAGCGCTCTCATATTTTGAGCGTAACTTCTTTGTTTTACGTCCAATTCGCCTCCTGCTTATTCCTATGCGTCACATTTTTTTTCGTGCATCTATTTATGATCAACAATTAAATAGTTAAATATTCATGATTTAGAGTAAAATACAAAAGTTGGGCACTAAATATATTAATGCATGTATGCTCTTATCATTATGCTATCTTGGATAAGAAGTATTGCACATATCTCAGCCAAAGTTAGTTAATATATTTAGCCAGAAAACAAAACTACAACTAGATCATACTCAGACCCTAGGCCAACAAGCAAACAAAGTATTGATATCCTGTTCTAGTACAACCTTTTCAGCCATGACCAAATTATCAGTAATATATTTTAGCTTGACATAGTAATAATTAACTAACATTATGCCTCTTCTTAATGTCTACAATTGTGCTATAATTTAAGAAAGCCTTACAACTAACTTACTCCTAAAGATTTTCTTTAGATACCTTCATATTTTCGAAGAGGACTTGCATTATATCATTAACACCAAGCTCATTATTGTCTCAATTATTGCTAAAAAGAGCCAGCCCATTAAAAGTGCATCTTTCTTCTTCCAGATTTGATATTCTGTATTTACGTTTGTTAAGCTTTTCAAGTTGGTTCATGATTGTGTAATAAATAGATTTAGACAAGATCTAGCTCTAATTAACAAATTTTCATGATCATTTTCTCTTGCAAAGGCTAAGATCTGAGATTTGCAAAGCAAAAAATTATTATGATCCAATTTTATTAGAGTAGATAAATTAAAAGAGTTTATCCGTTTAATTGCAAGATTACTTAACTGTGAGCCCAAGATCAATGATCTTATATGATCTAAGTTTGCCGAGGTGCCAACCATTACATGCTCTGATAACAACTGAGAAAGTCTACTTTGAAGATTTTCTAGGTACATGAAAGAAAAGTGCTGAGAATTAAGAAATGAGATTGAAATTATTGAATTTTCGAATAATTACTACAATTATTTACAACTTTTATTCTATACAAGCTTCTTCTAGAATCATCTAACAACTCAAAGGATTCAAGTTGCATCAAATTGTAACAACCTAAGATATTTTCCTAGAAAAACTTAGTTACATTACTCTGCATAAAGATCTCTCTAACTAATTTTGTTCCACACCAGCAGCTCTCCTCTACATCATCTTCTCTGTCATTAGTTGCTCTATTACTCTTGGTTTCACACCTCTCCTACATGCATATGAGGGTTTGAGTCTTAACAAAGGTCAAGCACTTTTCTCTTAAAAATAAATTTATAGGAGTTTTGCCCCTTTTTTTATTAGGAGCTAATCTCTAAATCTCAGTGTGTCATAACTATAAAAGAACCTCGGTGTGTTAGTAACTAAAAGAGAGTTGATCTTAAAATGAGCCTCTTAATATTTTAGTAACTATAAAGGAGTTAATCTTCAAATGAGCCCGTACTCAATAAATATAAAAGAGTAATCTCTGGATGAGCCTCAATGTGTTAGTGACTTTCTTTTTTTGGGAGTTAATCCTTATAATTTCAAATGGTTCCAATAATTTTAATAAATTTTTACGAGCTTTGTCCCTTTATTATTTAGAGTAGTGCCCTCCCTTATTGGGCGAACCATAATGTTATTAGAAAAATTTTAAACATTTTTAAATTCATTTTCTTGAGGAAAAAAGGGCTAGCAAAACTTGGGTATAATATTTGCTATCTCTTGGGCTCGTAGAGATCATTCTCTTATCCTTCTAGACTCATTATTTCTGATTTCTAGTCTTGCCATGGAGGAAGTTAAAGCTCTATAACAATCAATTTGCATTAATAATTAACATAATGAAGAGATTTTAAGGATGGATGAATGTGTCATCCAACAGCAACGTGAACATGCCACTTTCAGTCTCTTCATCAAATTCTTACCTAAAAAACATTTTAGTGCCATGCTTTTGTCAATACAATGAGAATATTGTGGAAACTAAAAGAAAATTTGAGGTTCAGATGGTTAGATGACGATGTTTTTCTTGCTGAGTTTCAAAAGGAAGAGGATTGGAAAAGGGTGCTTCTCTTAAAACCTTGGAATTTTAGCAAGTTTCTATTGGCTCTAGAAATTATTACTGATAAAGCTCGAGCTAAAGATCCAGTAGTTTGATTAGTCATATTTTGGATATAGGTCTACAATGTTTCCTTAATCCACATGAATTTTAAATTTATAGAGCTAATAAGAAACAATCTCAGGGAATTTCTCGATGTGGATGAAGACAGCAATGGTTCATGCTTATGAAAATATATGTGCATATGGGTTTGGTTAGATATTCATAACCCGATTTGGAAAATCATGTTTCTTAGGTTGGGGGACATTGATCGCTTATTATAGATAGAGTTTAAGTTTAAAAAGTTACCAAAATTTTGCTTACTATGTGGTTTTCTTACACATTCTTAAAAAGATTGAATGGAGGATTATCCAACCATCTTAGTTAAACCAAGAAATCATTGTTATTAAGATTATATCAAGTAGTGGCATTACAATACCCGCTGAAGTTTCATGGTAATGGTGATAAAGCTGTCAGAGAAATCAATGAACCATCTATAGAAGAAGTTTGAGAAAGAACAGATAAGCCACCTACGATTGCAGAAATTGTTTGATGCGCACATTTTGGATGCTTTGAACCAACATTCTAGTACTTTATAGGATTTTTGGTTTTTGAATCTTGATCATTCTGAAGGGACCAATTTCAAATATCCTAATATGAAAGATATGGTTTTCAAAATTCGAATAGACATTAGAAGTTAAATTTGAATGCAATATTCAAACGGACATGGAAAGAAGTCTGGCTTGGTCAAGTTGCCAATAATTTTTAACTTATTAACCATATCTATTACTAAGATTTCTAACCCTATTAACTAGGGAGTTGTCCAAAAATGCCTAACAAATAATACAGATTTGAGATAAGCTGATAAAGGAGAACAGACACAATCCTCGATGTTTTTAGTGCTACATCCCATGAATAATGTAAGAAAGTTGATTACAAATTATTGAAATATGATTTGGAGAGCAAACATAGTGCATAGGGTGTGCGAGGATCAAAGGAATTAGGAACAAATGCAATTGACGGTGCCCAGGCATGAGCGTCGCAGCGCTAAGTTATGGGTACCGTAGCTCTCAAGATAGAACCCAAGCACCACAATGCCTAGGCAGGATGTCCCAGCGCTGTGGCGGCCAGCGTGAGAATAATTTTTCTATTTTGATCAGATTTATTCCATCTTCCACTTACTTCAAGACTCTCTAAAGCTACTCCCACACGTTTAGGGTTAACCTAGGCAGTTCTAAAACCTATATAAAGGCTTTCCAATTGACTTGTAAACATATCTTAGTGACATCTTTGTGATCTTAGTGATTAAACACAAATCTTGGTGATCTTTGTGATTCTTAGTGAGAAAAATCCTTTGTTTGCAAGAGAAGGTATTTATTTCTTTGTGAGTCGTTCTTGTAAAAGACATACTTTATAAGTGCCTTAAGATTCAATAATAATAGAGTGTGATCTTGATCCGCCATGGACATAGGCCAGTTGCCGAACCACGTAAATTCTGTGTGTTATTTCTTCTACCTTTTATTTTCTAGATTCTTAATTGCTTGTTTCTGTATTATATTACTCGGGATATTTTACTTGTTTGATTATTTTTGCTTCAATAAACTAGTGTCACAGCTTGGTTTTGAGTAGACATGGCCACATCTAAGTATAAGGTAAAGAAATTCAATAGAATGAATAACTTCAATCTATGAAAGATGAAGGTTAAGGTGTTGTTAATGAGTCAACGGTTAGGGTCAACATTAGAGGAGACTATAGCTCTATCTAGTAAAGAACAGATGACGTCAGAGTCATCTAAGGCTGAAGCAAAAAAAAATGGACATTTAAGAAAGAGCTCACAGTACAATCATTTTATCATTAAGCGATGAAGTATTAAGCGATGAAGTATAAAGGGAGGTAGTAGGAGAGACAATGGCGATTGATCTTTGGAAGAAGCTTGACTCTCTTTATATGTGAAAATCATTGGCTAAAATATTACATATAAAAAAAAGTTGTATCAGTTGTCTATGTCAGAGAAGACACAGATTAAAAATCATATAGACGTATTCAATAAGATTATTCTTGATCTTAAGTCTATCAACATCAAGATAGAAGATGAAGATTAGGTAATTATCCTACTGAGTTCACTTCTCAAGACTTACGAGATCTTTGTTGATACGTTACTCTATGGCAGAGAGAGTTTAGTGATGAACGATGTGAAATCATCATTAAACTCAAAGTTATTAAGAAAGTAGATCGAGGGTAATGTAGAAAGTTCATCTGTAAGAGGAAGGCCCTTGTATAGAGATGGAAGGAAAAATGGCTCAAGATCGAAGTCTAAGACTCCTAGAAAATGCTATTGCTGTAAGAAAGATGGGCACTTCATAAAGGATTCTAGATAACAAAGACCAAAAATGGATGCTACACTTGCCTGTAATGATAGCTACGATAGTACAGAGACTCTAGTCGCTACTAATGGTAAGAATACTAAACAATAGGTTCTCGATTCTGGTTGTACATTTCACATGTGCCCGCATAAGTCTTGGTTTATAAATTTCCAGCCAATTAGTGGTGGTAAGGTGTTAATGGGTAATGACATTGCTTATCAGATGATGGAAATTAGTAGTATTAAACTTAAACTGTATGATGGGCAAGTGAGAGAGTTGATAGAAGTTAAGTATGTTCCTGACCTTAAGAGAAACTTGATCTCACAAGAGACTTTAGACCAAAATGGGTGTTCTATCAGGATTGACAGAGGGATTTTGAGAGTATTAAAGGGTTCTATGGTGGTAATGAGATGAGAGAAGCACAAAGGCATTATGTGCTTAAGGGTGAAGTTGTAAGTGGTTCTGCATTATTTTCTATAGATGATGAAAATATGCAAACCAAGTTGTGGCGTCTTAGACTGGCATACTTAGGTGAGAGAAACCTAAAGGAGTTATTTAGTCAAAAGGTATTTGGTGAGGATAAGTTCTAGCCATTAGAGTTTTGTGAGCATTGTGTGCTTAGGAAAGCATATAGGGTGAGATTTAGTATCAGTGAGCATAAGACTACGAGGACTCTTGACTACATATACTCGGACCTTTGGGGACCAGCTCAGATAGTTATTCGTAGTAGTGCTAGGTATTTTTTTCAGTTTGATTGATGACTATTCAAAAAAGTTGTAGGTCTATGTGTTGAAGAGTAAGGATCAAGTTTTTGATACATTTTATACTTCGAAGGCTCTAATTGAGAATCAGACTGAAAAAAAGGTAAAAAGGCTATGGACTAACAATGGCCTTAAATTTTGCAATAGAGAGTTTGATGAGTTTTGTGCCAAGCATGGGATTGCAAGGCATAGAACAGTGAGATCAACACCACAGTACAATGGCGTAGCTAAGAGGATGAATGGGACCCTACTTGTAAGTGTTAGATGGATGCTTACTTATGTAAAGATGTCCAAGATATTTTGAGGAGAAGTTATAGTAACTGCAACCTATTTGATCAATAAAAGTCCCTCCTTAGGAATTGACTTTAAGACGCCAGAAGAAAAATGGTTTGGCAACCCTCATAAGTATGACCACCTCAAAATTTTTGGTTACCCTACTTTTGTCCATGTTAAGGAGAGGAAATTAGAACCTAGAACTATTAAAGGGGTATTCGTAGGATATTTTAAAGAAGTGAAAGGATACAAGGTGTGGTATAAAAATTTGACACTATCAAGAAGTATCATAAACCGTAACATGGCATTTGATGAGACGACCATGTTGAAAGCCTCCCCAAAAAATAAGAAAGATAAACATGTGTCCAAGAAAAATTCAGCACCCAAATTAATAGAAGTTGAAGTGGAGCCTGAGAGTAGATCTGATATGCCTCCAGATCAGCACTTTAACAAAGAGATCCTTGAAAATGAATCAAGAACACCGGCGAGTTCTTCCAAGTCCACTCAAGAAAAGACTATAACAATTGGGATGAAACTTAAAGAGTACCAACTAGCTAGAGACAAGATAAAGAGAACAATTATTTCACCAATCAGGTATGCACAAGTAGATTTAGTTACTCACGCTTTTAATTCTGCTTACACTCTCAAATTTGATGAGCCTATAACATATGGTGAGGCAATAAATAGTGAAAATAAGAAAGAATGGCAACAGGCCATGGAAGAAGAGATTAATTCTCTTAAAAAGAATACTACCTGGAAGTTGGTAGAAAGACCTCAAAAGAAACTAGTTAAGTGTAAGTGGGTGTATAAAGTGAAGGAAGAAATACCAAGGATAGAACTTACAAGATTCAAAGCTAGGTTAGTTGCACAAAATTTTACTCAGAGAGATGGAATTGACTTTTATGAGATATTCTCACCAATCGTCAAGCACACATCCATTAGGATTTTGTTAGCCATATGTACAAACTTTAATTTATAGGTAGAACAGATGGATGTAAAGATAGCTTTTTCACATGGAGAGCTTGAAAAGATGATATACATGGCACAGCTACAAGGGTTTGCGGAGCCCAAAAAATAAGATCATGCTTATTTGCTAAAGAAGTCATTATATGGGTTAAAACAATCACCTAAATAGTGGTATAAGAGATTTGATGAGTTTATGATGGCTTGTGGTTTTAGTAAGAGCAATATGACAGATATGTGTACTTTAAGAACTTAAGTTATGGGATGATGTATTTGTTTCTATACGTTGATGATATGTTGATCGCATACAAGAACATGAAAGAGATATAGAAACTCAAGAAGCAGTTAAGTGACGAGTTTGAGATGAAGGATTTGGGGGCAGCGAAGAGAACATTGGGTATGGATATTGTAAGAGAAATAAGAGATACTATCTTCTTATCTCAACAGCGATCTATACTTAAGATTTTAGAGAAGTTTGGTATATCCAATGTAAAGGCTGTCTTTACTCATTTGGCCATGCATTTCAAACTTTCAGCAGCACAGTCGCCGACATCTAAAGAAGAGAAACTGCAGATGAGTAAAGTACTATATGCAAGCACTATATGGAGTATCATGTATGCAATGGTTTACTTAAGATCAGACATAGCACAGGCTGTAAGTGTGGTGAGTAAATGCATGCCAAATCTGGGTAAGGATCACTGGCTTGCAGTGAAGTAGATTTTGAAATATCTCAAAGGGATGTTGAATCATGGGTTGATGTATAAAATGAATGCGAACAACAGTGTAATGATAAGAGGATACGTAGACTCAGATTATGTAGGTGATTAAGATAAGAGACGATCGTTGACGGGTTACATATTCACAGTTTTTGGGTGTAATGTATGTTTGAGATCTATTCTACAACATGTAGTTGTACTATCTATCACAAAGGTGAAATATATAGTTGTTGAAGAAGCTATTAAGGAGGCCGTGTGGTTGAAAGGCATATACGCGGAGGTAATGGCTACTAAAGATGTAAATACCGGTGTGTATTGTGATAGCTAGAGTGTCATACACTTAAGCAAGTATCAAGTATTTTATGAGAGGTCTAAACAAATTGATGTGTAACTCCATTACATTCGAGAGATTGTCCAAAATGGTGAAGTTAGCCTAACAAAAATAGCATCGTCTAAAATTCCTGCTGACATGTTGACTAAGCCACTGCTATTGGTTAAGTTCATCCTATGCTAGGACTTAACTAGAGTCACTACTTTGTGACGGTGACCGAAGATGCACAGATGAGAGATCAAGATACCTTGTGAATGATTTTGAATCAATGAGGAAATTTATAAGAAAGTTGATTAAAATCATTGGGATATAATTTTGAGAGCAAGTCAAGTGCGTTGGGTGTTCGAGGATCACATACAGACATGAAATGAGGCAAAAACCTAAATGGCGATGCCCAGGCATAGGCGACCATGTGCCCACATAGCACCTAAGACAGAACCTAAGTGCTACGACGCCCAGGCAGGATGTCCCAGTGTCGCGGCACTAGGGGCTGGGCTGCAGCACCTAGCTCGGGAATTAATTTTCCATATTGGTCATATTTATTCCGTCTCTCACTTGCTTTAGGACTCCCTAAAATGACTCCCACACGTTTAGGGTTAACCTAGGTCGTCTTATAACCTATATAAAGGCTCTCAATTGACTTGTAAACATACCTTAGTGACATCTTTGTGATCTTAGTGATTAAACACAAATCTTGGTGATCTTTGTGATTTTTAGTGAGAGAAACCTCTTGTTTGCAAGAGATAATATTTTTTTCTTTGTGAGTCTTTTTTGTAAAAGGTATACTTTGTGAGTGTCTTGAGATTCAATAATAAGAGAGTGTGATCTTGATCCACCGTGAACGAGGCAAGTTGTCAAACTACGTAAATTCTGTATGTTATTTCTTCTACCTTTCTCTTTCTAGATTCTTAATTACTTATTTCTGCATTATATTACTTAGGATATTTTACTTGTTTGATTGCTTTTGTTTCAATAAATAACAAATCAAGCTCATCTTGTAAGAGTACCAAGGAAAAAAAACTGCGTAAAGAGCAAATGTGTTTTTCCTTTTGGTTCTGGTGGATGGGAATTTAAGTGGAGGTTTATCTAATAAAAGAATGCTTGGTGTGTATGTTGTTAAGGAAGAGTCTCCCTCCAAGAAACTTTAGATTGATGCTTCACTCTCTATCCACAACCGCCACCAGATAAAATAAGTATCCTTTGTTGGAATGCACGCGGCTTGGGGAAGCCCTAGGCATTAAGGGGTTATATAAACACCTCTTTGAAGGTTCCCCAAGTTTGATTTTTTGTTTCAGAAACCAAAATTTACTGTGAGAGAGCAGAAGGAATTAAGAATATCTTGTAAGAAAGTTTGGCATGCTATAATACCATTTTATTGGAATGTGTTTATAATTGTATTTGAAGTGTTTAATTTTGAAAGATGGATGTGTATTAAAAAAATAACACAAAACAGATTTTTTTTTTATAAGCGTAGCAAAGCTCTTTTCTTTCATATAATTTTTTGCATTTTTTGTTATTTTTACAATAATGATTAGCACAGTTATTTATAGTTCTCATAGAGCTTACAAATTCAAAGTTGTCTTCTTAAATGTCAAATGACAACTAAGACATGCTAGAATATACATGACAACTTGTAACCAAATACAAATTTGGAACCATTTACTTAACAACTAAGTATTCACCATTTTTAAAAGTTTTTCATTTTCATACTAGCTGCCACCATTCTAGAAATGTGTAAAATATTGTGTAAGCTGTAGAGAATTTGAATTAAAACTCTTTATAGAAAGTTGTGGAGAGAATTTGAACTAAAACTCTTTATAGAAAGTTGTGGAGATAATTTGAAATAAAACTCTTTATAGAAAGTTGTGGAGAAATTCTGCATTCATATTGCCTCAATTCTAGAATTGTGTGGAGGTTTGGAGAAGATGTTGAGTTATAGAGAGTTGTGGAAAAGATGGATTAAATTTCGAACACTCTCCTTTTAATTCATTTTTTTTACAACTTCTATTCTTTCTCTTAGATAGCAGAATTTGTCTCTTGAAAGTGCCTTAGTTAGAATATTAGCTAGCTGTTCCTCTATGCTGCAATATTCTAATTGAATATCTTTTTTTTCAATGGCTTCTCTAATAAAATGATATTTGATCGCAATATACTTAGTACATTCATGATGGACTAGATTTTTGGTAAGGGCAATGGTTGATTTATTGTCACAATGCAACTCAGTTGATTTGCATTACTTCTCTTTAAATCTTCAATAATTCTTCTAAGCCATATGACTGGAGAAATTGCTTTAGCAGCTGCAACATATTCAGCTTCTGCAGATGATTATGCCATAATCTCTTGTTTCTTAGAAATCCATGAACATATTCCAAAGCCAAGTAAAAATATATAGCTTGAATCACTCTTTATATCATTTAAGTAACTCGTGTAATCACTGTCTGAATATCCCATTAATCTTGAGTCTTCAAGTCTCTCATATAGGATAACTATATTCCATTATACCTTGAAGATAACGCAAAACTCTTTTTGCTGCTCCATAATATGTCTGACTTAGTTCATGCATGAACCGCGATAATAAACTTGTTACGAACATAATATCTGGCCTTGTTACAGTAAGATACAAAAGACTTCCAATAAGACTTCTGCATCTTGTTGTGTCAACCTTCTTTTCTCCATCTTCGTTCTTAAATCTTTCATTTATAACCAATGGTGTAGTTACTACTGATTTACAGCCCAGCATATTGAACTTCTTCAGCAAATTTTATGCATATTTCTTTTTAGAAATGAAGATCCCATTTTGCGTTTAAGATACTTCAATTCCCAAAAATTAATTAAGCAAGCCCAAGTCACTAATTTTATAAGCATTCATCATGTCCCTTTTGAATTCTTGAATCAAGTTTTCATCATTTTCGGTGAAAACTAAACTATCAACATATAAGGAAACAATGAGAACACAACCATTTTTATTCAATACATAAAGTTTTGGTTCATTTTAGCTTCTTTGAAAGCCTTTCATCAAGAAATATTTATCAATTTCTACATACTATGTTCTTGGAGCTTGCTTTAGCCCATAAAAAGCCATCCTCAACTTGTAGAATTTATCTTCTTCTCCTTTAATTAAGAAGCCTTGGGGCTGCTCTGCGTAGACTTCTTCTTCAAGGACTCTATTTAGAAATGCTAATTTAACATCTAGTTAATATAATTTCCATCTTCTTTGGGTAGCATAAGCAATCAAGGTTTTTATAGTTTCTAATCTTGCAATTAGAGCAAAAGTTTAAAAAAAAAAATCAATACCTGGCTTTTGAGTGAATCCTCTAGCCATAAGCCTTGCTTTGTACTTTTGTATGCTCTCATCTTGATTTAGCTTTGTCTTATAAATGCATTTGACTCCAATGATTGCACGATCTTTTGGTCGATCAATGATCTCCTAAGTTTGGTTCATCTTGATCATATTTATTTCTTTCTCTATAACTTTCACCCAAACTTCTTCCTTCTGAGCATCTTCAAAACTTTTTGGTTCAAGTGTAGAAAAATTGCAAGATTTTTATATCTCACTTAGCAATCTTGTTCTTCTTAGAGGCGAATCTTTATCGTTGTCTGGAGTTATTTTGGATTAGGTTCTTCTTGAATTTTTTGTTCTTCATGTAGAATAATTTGCGACAGCACTTGATTTTTGTTTTCTTCCCAATTCCATGAAGCATTTTCATTAAAGATAACATCTTTACTCACTATTAATTTGTTAACTCAACATCATATAATCTATACCCCATAAAAATACATTTTTTACTCTTTTCATCAAGTTTTGTTCTTTTTTCAGCAGGAATGTGAACATAATATATTGAGCCAAATATTCTAAAATACCTTACCAAAGGCTTGATTCCACTCCATGCTTCAAACGGGGTCTTGTTCTTTATCGATTTTGTTGGACATCAATTGAGAATATACAATGTTATATGCATAGCTTCTGCCCAAAATTATTTTGGCAAGTTCTTCTTGCTTAGCATTTATCTTGCCATCTCTACGATCATTCTATTTTTGCATTTTGCAATGCTGTTCTGTTGTGGGCTGTACCTTGCTGTCATTTGCTTCTAAATTCCTTCATCTTGACAAAAAAATTTCAAATTTTGCTGAGGTGTATTCTCCATCTCTATTACTGCAGATAGTTTTGATCTTGTGGCTACTTTGTTTTTCCATAAGTGTTTTGAATTTTTTAAATACTGTGAAGGTTTTTGATTTTTCCTTCAAGAAATACAACTAACTTATTCTTGAATAATCATCAACAAACAGAAGAAAGTATCTATCTTGACTGACTGATGGGGTTTGCATTGGACCGTATATGTCAGTGTGAATAAGCTCTGTGGTGCTTTCACTCTCCATAAACTTTGTCTAAGAAATGAGGAATGATATTGCTTTCTCATAAACACACTTCACATGGCTTTGCTACCTTGTAAATTTTTTGTAGTCCTCTTACCATTTTCTTTTGTTGTAGAAGTTTCATGCCATCAAAATTTAGATGAAAAAACCTTTTATGCCACAACAACTTATCTTCAACAACTTCTCCTTTCATTGCAACAATTTAATTACAATGAAGATTGAGTGCAAAATTTTTATTTCTCTCTATCTTGATATATGCAATCACATATCTCTTTTTTTTTTTATCTTAAATGGTGTAACCATTATTTTCAAAGTGTAGGCTATAACAATTTCAATAAGTTACCCCACACTGAGTAGATTTTGATTTAAATCTAGAACTAGCAACACATTATTGATAATTTTGGTTCCATTTTAGTTTGAATAGCAACTTTTCTTATCCATTTTGATTGCACAATTGCTCCATTACCCAGCTTGACTTTTAGGTGTGAAAGAATGATTCACCTCTGAAAATATTTCTTTATTTCCTAACATATAGTTGCTACATCCACTGTCAATACACCAAGAGCTTCTAAATGAGGATTTTGAGGTTGAATTGAAGGTTGCATTTAAGTAAGAAGAATCAACATTTAAAGAAGTTGATGCAGAATTTTTGGTTAGCGCTGTGGCATTGTCATTTGACGCCACAACGTTGGGCATGAATTTTCTTCGAGCTGTGATTTT
Source organism: Ailanthus altissimus (assembly GCA_946807835.1). NCBI lineage: Eukaryota > Viridiplantae > Streptophyta > Magnoliopsida > Sapindales > Simaroubaceae > Ailanthus > Ailanthus altissimus. The sequence goes on from OX327712.1 coordinate 3,001,906, forward strand.
TGCTCTCCAATGTCGTGTTCATCTTCTTTTGAGGCTATATATGCTTGATCTACATCTTCCATGATTGAATGAGAAATTTAAAATATATTCCCATTATGTTCATCTTCATTTTGAATAAAATTTGATTCATTAGTTTATTTAAACTTACATGTTTTTTTGTGTGTCCAAACCTCTTGCATACATAGCATTGAGGCTTTCCATGATTCCAATAATTTAAAGTTGCATGGTTGGTCTTCTTACAAATTTTCCGTGAAGGTTTATCTTTATTTCTTACATTTCTTTTGCTTCATTCTCCTTTCCTCCATTTTTTTTCTTTCTTTGAATTTCTTTGTGAGTTGAATGAGAGCTTTAGTTGGAAAGCATTCTCATCAAATTGCTCATTCCGCCTTAATCTTCTTTGCTCATGAGATTTTAAAGATCCCATCAATTTTTTGACTGATAAGGTGGTTAAATCTTTAGACTCTTCCATCACAATGTGATTAAATTTTTTTAGCAAGTTGTTCAATATTTTCTCAATGATCTTTTGGTCTTTGAGTTCTTCACCAAACGATCTTAATTTGTTTACCACTTCAGTTACTCTTGAGAAGTATTCTCTAACAGCTTTTGAATCTCTCATCATCAGGTTTTCAAACTCCCTACATAAAGATTGGAGTTTAACGGTTCTTGCTTGGTTGTCTCCTTGAAATTCTTGCTCAAGAATTTTTCAATCTTACTTTGCTGTTGTAACTCTCATAATTCTTGGAGATATTGCTACCGAAACTAAATTTTGAATTTTTGAGAAAGCTCTTGCATTAATCCTCCTTGTTGCTTCAAGATTTTCCTTTTGTGTTGTTGTAAGTTGATCTTCATTTTCAAAATCATTTAATCATTTATCAACTATACTCCATAGACCCTCTGCCAAGAGTAAGGTCCTTATTTTTACTTTTTAAAAATCATAATTCTCTCCCCTAAAAATTGAAAGGGCAAAATATGATATTGATGGATTTTCTGCTACAGAGGAAAACATCTCTTGAATGCTTTATATTGCTAAAACACTTAGATTTTGATCTTTAAAACCTGCTCTGATACCAATTATAAGAAATTTTGATATGTTATGATACCACTTTATTAGAATGTGTTTATAATTGTGTGTGAAGTGTTTAATTTTGAAAGATGGATGTGCAAAAAAAAAATAACACAAAACAAATGTTTTTTTTTTTATGAGCTACTGTAGAGCTCTTTTCTTTCATTTAATTTTCTGCATTTTTTGTTATGCTTACAGCAATGGTTAGCACACTTATTTATAGCTCTCATAGAGTTTACAAATTCAAAGTTGTCTACCTAAATGTCAAATGACAACTAAGACATGTTATAACATACATGACAACTTGTAACAAACTAAAAGCTTGCTACCATTTACTTAACAACTAAGTATTCACCAATTTTGAAAATTCTGGATTTTCATACTCGCTGTTACCATTTTAGAAATGTGTAGAATAATGTGTAAGTTGTAGAGAATTTGAATTAAAACTCTTCATAGAAAGTTGTGTAGAAATTGTGCATTCATATTGCCTTCATTCTAGAATTATGTGGAGCTTTGAAGAAGATGTTGAGTTATAAAGAGTTGTGGAGAAGATGGATTAAATTTCCAACAGATATTAGGATTTCAACATTCTTTTCATGTTGATAGTTTGGGAAGGAGCAAGGATATTTTTATTATTTAGAGTGATATCTGGAATGTCTCAATTTTAGGATACTCTAAGTATCTTATTAATGTTAAGGTAGAGGATGCTTCAAATAATATATGGAGGGCTATGAGTTTTTATGGAAACCCAATACAGTAGGATCGAAGCTTAAGCTAGGAATTGTTATATCGGTTACGTGTGTGTTCCACTCTTCCCTTTCTATGCTTAAGGGACTTTAATGAAATTTATTCAGAGTATGATAAAGAGAGAGGTAAGGATGTGACATCAATGAGATCAATGAGGGATTTTCATGATGAAGTTTCGAAACTAGAGTTGCTGAACTTGGGATTTGTAGGGCTTCAGTTCATCTAAAAGAGGCCAAAGATTGATGATAGAGTAATCCTTGAGAGATTGGATAGAGCTTTCGTCAATGAAGATTGGGTTTCTTTGTTCCTTAATGCTAAAGCTCTTTATCTGAAATTTTTCTCTTCAAACTGTAGAGGCATTCAGGTCGTATTGAAGCCATAGGTGCCTTTTAAGAAAGGAAAAGGAAATCAAGAAAGGTTTTGATTTGAGCCAGTATGGGTTTGAGAGAATGAGTATGATGAGGCAGTTGACATTGCATGGAATTGAGATAGTACATCCCTAACTACCTCAAATAAATTGAAGAAATGTGCAGAGGCTTTGATGACATGGAACTGATCACAAAAAGGTGCCATTCCTACAAGGATTAAAGTTATCAAGAAGCAACTTAACCAACTGCTTAAATCATAATCGAGTATGGTAGATGTGTCTCAAGTTCGAAAACTTAAAGATGAACTCTAGAAATTATTTAAGAGAGAAGAGCTCTATTGGTATCAAAAAGCAAGAACTGATTGGCTTGCATGGTATGGAGGGATTAAATGACCAAATGTTTCACTAAAAAGCCTCAGCTTGAAAAGCAAAAAATTCCGTCCATGGCTTGTTTTCAAACAGTGAACAGTGGTGTAAGGATGATGCTGCCACCTCAAGAATTATTTCAGCCTTCTTTGCCAATTTATTCTAATTTTTAAACCCAACAAATATTTGCGAACCTCAGTTTAGACGAGATACAGACATCTTTCTACCTAGGGTCTGAACTACCATTTCATACCATTCATAGGTGAAGCAGCAGAACTCTGTTGTAAAGAGATAATTTGGTGCTCAATTGATTTGAAGATTTCCATTCTCGTATTCTTGTGGATTAATTGATAATGCTTGATGCTGAGTTCACAGACGACAAGGTATGCTAGGCTGTCTCTTTCCATTGGTTCCTTCAAGGCTCTAGGGCCTAACAGATATCACGCGATCTTTTTCTAGAAATTTTGCTATATTGTCATGGGAGAGGACGTTAGCTTTTGCTTAAAGGTTTTAAATGAGGGCTACATGTAAGAAGCTTTAATAATACTAATATAGGGCATATACCTAAACTCCCTTCACCAACTAGAGTTTCAAATTTTTATCCCATAAGCCCCTATAATGTCTTATACAAAATTGTTGCCAAGTGTGTGGCAAATAAGACGAAGGGGGTTCGTTCGAACATTATCTCCAGAGTGCTTTTGTCCCTGGATGGTTGATAACGAATAACATTATCTCAGCTTTTGAACTTTTCACTCCTTAAAGCAAATGAGAAAAGAACGAATGGGTTTCTTGGCTTTCAAATTGGATATGAGTAAGGCATGATCATGTGGAATGGCAATTTGTATTGGGTTTAATGGTCAAATTGGGTTCAGCAAGAGATAGGTAAACCTAATTTTTAACTATTTATCCACTCTTCTGGTTCTTGATTAATGGTGAAGTAACTAGTAATGTAAAACCATCAAGAGGATGGGTGTCCTTTATCCCCTTATTTATTTTTTATATATACAAAGGGTTATCTTATCTCTTTCAACAAGCTGAATTAAAAGAGTCGTTATATGGTTATGCTTGTGCTCATACTGTTCCAAGGGTTTCTCATATGTTTTTGCAGATGACAATTAGTTTTCTACAAAGCCACCAATGAAAACTTTTCAACCATAAAGCAAATTATGTCCAGGTATGAGCTCTTCTCTAGGCATAAAATAAATTATAATAAATCCTCAATCATTTTTGGTCCATGTTTTGATTCAGGGATTAAAAATAATATTCTGAAGACTCAACATTTAGCTGATAATAGGTTATATGAATGGTACTTAGGGTTGCCTTCTTAAATTGGTTTGAACAGAAAGATGGTTTTCCAATAGATTGTTGAGAGAGTTTGAAAGATGTTACAAATATGGAAAACAAGATGTTATTCAACTAAAGCAAACTTACTTCGCTCAAAGTTATCATTTAAGCCATTCTTATCTATGCTATGTCAATACTTTGGTTGCCTATATCTATTATAAATCGAATTAAACGACTTCAGAGGAATTTTTGGTAAGGCTTCATGAATAATTTAAATAAAATACATTAGATAAAGTGGGAGGATATATGTGTTTCAATGTAGAAAGGTGGACTTGGTTTAAGGATCTTAAAGATTTTAACAAGGCTTTGGTAGCCATGTCAAATCCTTAAGGCAAAATATTTCCCAGGCACAAACGTTTTAGGGGCTACAAATGTTTTAGGCTGCTCTTTCTTATACAGGAGTTTGTTGTGGAGTAAAGAACTGCTCATTCAAGGGGTAAGATGGAAGGTTGGAGATAGAACGAATATTGCTATTTTTTCAGACCACTTAGCTGCCAAGACCACCTATTTTTCGTCTTATTACACCAAGTTATAGTAGGGAGATGTATCAAGTTTCTGACATCATGAGAGAAGATGGGTTTTGGGACTACTGAAACTTGAATGATATCCTGTGGCTTATTACACCAAGTTATAGTAGATAGATGTATTAAGTTTCTGACCTCATGAGATAAATTGGGTTTTGTGAAACTTGAATGATATCCTGTGCTTAGTAGATGTAGCTCTTATAGCTTCAATTTCGGTAGGGACACCTTATGCAAATGATACAATAATTTAGCATCACTCCTCTAAGGGTAAATACACTATTAAGTTTGGATATCAATTAGCGCGGTTGATCTTGATGAGTGCCAACTAGAATTTTTGTTCTGATGTATCTCCTTTACGCCATTAGTGGTGCAAGCTATGGTCATTCAATATTCCTTTAAAGATTAAGGTTTTTGTGTGGAGAGCCTTCCATAATATTCCATCGACTATTACAAATTTACAACAAAGCCATGTAATGTTGACATTAATTATTTTCAATATGGGGATTGGCCAGAAACATCCTTCCACACATTGATTGCATGTCTTTTAGTTTTATCAGTTTGGAAGGTAAGTGGTTTACGAATGAGGTAGCAATGTTCAGAGGCAATGATCTAGTTTATTTTCTTATGCATATCTTCCATACGCTCTCTAAACAAAAGCTTGAGTTGTTTTGTATGATTTTGTCAGGATGTTGAAATTTACAAAATAGTATGTTGCATGGGGTTATAAAGTCTATCAATAACATTGAGGAATTTATACCATAAAGGACAGGTCTAATGCTATTTGAGTTTTAGAAGTTACAGGAAGTTCATGGTATATGAGGAAGCATAAAGAAGGAGGTTGAATTGATTAATTAGGTGATAATGGAGAGGATTTGGCAACCCTAACTGTTGACAGATGTAAGTTAAATATTAATGATGATGTGAATCTCACAAAGAAAAGTGAGACGCGAAGTTCAATGAGTTTTCTTTTTCAAAGGATTATTCTAATTTAGAATTTTAGATAAACAAGAACCTTGACCCATTATTTATAAGAGATAAAAACCAGAGGTATAAGAAGATTGTAGATGCCACACTCAAATAGTTAAAAAGTTATGAGTGATAAGTCTGAAGGAATGCTATAAGATAAAATCTTGATAAGTTCTAATAAAAGTTTTTTGAAGAATTTAAGAGAAAACTCTCAACATTAATATCATTAATTTTATTTTCGTTCTCCCTCATCTCTCATATATTTATAGAGACCTTTTAAAATGTCTAGTATTTATTACAGCAACTAATGACAACTTATTACTATTAACTACCAATAACTTAGGCATTTGGGATTCCAACACTTATTACAACAATTAATGAAAACTTACAACTAGTAACTACAAATAAACTAGGTACTTGGAATGCTAACACTTATTACAACAATTAATGATAACTTATAAGTACTTACTACTAACAACTACCAATATTGAGACTTTACATCACATGGGCTACTCACATGAGCTATTGTGCTATTGTTTATCATCACACATGAATGCTCATGGACCTTGTAAAGATTTGGCAACCTAGTTCGTATTATTCCCCTTCTCTTGAAAGGGATTTGTCCTTAAATCTTTACCTGGCTCAAATATAACTTTCTTGAACTTTGAAGTTATATTTTTGATAGTTCAGCAATCAACACACATCTTTTATAATCCATTATTCTTAGGCACAAGCAATACTGGAATGGTAGGATGATTCATGCTCTTACATACCTAACTTTTCTCCATGAACTCATAAACCTGTCTTTGACATTCCTTTGTCTCATTGGGATTACTTCTATACACTGTCCTATTTGGAATTGATGCTCTAGGAATAAAGTTGATTTGATGCTCGATTCTCCTTATTAGTGCTAAATCATTAGGTATCTCTTCAAGAAACACATCATCAAATTCCTTTTCATCTTTTTTGGTTGAAAACTTAATATATGCTTAGTAACCATCAGCTCACCATCTGTTGGGTACTCCATTCCATCACTTGCATCTTCCAACGGTGGCGTAGGTTCGTCATCTAACTTGCTTTCAGTTTTAGTGACATTGTTATCGCTTAGAATCAATGTACTCTGACTTAGACATTGAGATGCAATATGACCTGTTCTCAAACATATAAAATATTTAATATCTTTATTACTTGGTTGGGAATCAAGATTACCCTTGTCTTGGCTACCTCCCATATTTTGAACCTTAGTTGGTTCTACTTTGGAATCGGAATTGGCTTACTCGACGTTTTTACTCTAATCCAGTTTCAAAGATGATGAGGAACTAGAGTTTTAGTCATATCTTGTGGAACTCTTTCTATTTAGTTATTTGTCTACATTCTTTTCCATATGCAACAATCTATCCCAAGCATCTCCATCAATACCATTATCATTCATAGTAGCACGTTTATCATGCATTCACATATTAGGAACTCTAGGTATCTGTGCTCTTTGTGTATTAGATTCAAATTTATCTATCCGTTCATGAACCTGCTCCATCTTTGCTTTCAACACTCTCCTCATCTCACTCATTATAGTTTTCTTGAGTAACTTTGAATCAACCTTTTTCAATTCACCTCCGAAAGTATTTTTGTTCATGTTGTTTGACATATTTTGCTGCAAAACAAAGTTAAAAAAAAAATAAACCTCGTATACTTCCTCACGTGTTTCACTCAAAAAATAATTCACTCAACTTTCACTCTTTTTTTTTATATAATTTAGAAAAGTAAATCTAGAATCAATGGAATCTAAATTTTTTTATTTTTTTGTCTCTTTTTTTTTTACTCTTATATGTAATAACAAAACATGAAGAAATAGATAAAAAGAAACAAGAAAACTAATATAGGCTAGGGATTCTGGAGACTAAGATAGTTGCTAATTTAAAAGAAAGAACAAACAATGAAAATTAAAAAGATAGTTCAAACATAATTAGAGCCTAAGCTCTGATACTAAATGATGTGAACCTTGTCAATAAGGTTTCTTTGCCAATAAGGATCGTTCTAATTCAGATTTTTAGATAAACAAAACTAAGAACCTTATCCTATTATCTATAAGAAATAAGAACTAGAGATATAAGAAGATTGTAAACGCCGTATTCAAGATAGTTAAGAAGTTATGAGCGATAAGTCCTAAGGAACGCCATGAGATAAAATATTGAAAAGTTCTAATAAAGTTCTTTGAAGAACTTAAGAGAAAACTCTCAATATTAATATCATCAATTTTTTTTTCGTTATCCCTCATCTCTCATATATTTATAGATACCTCTGGGATGTCTAGCATTTATTACAGCAACTAATGACAATTTACAATTACTAACTACCAACTACTATTAATATTTTAAGTACTTAGGATTCCAACATTTATTACAACAATTAATGAAAACTTACAACTAGTAACTGCCAACTACTACTAATAAACTAAGCATCAGGAATGCTAGCACTTATTATAATAATTAATGATAACTTATAACTACTAACTACTAACAACTACCAATATTGAGACTTCACATTACATGGGCTACTCATATGAGCTGTTGTGCTATTGCTCCCCATTACACATGAATGTTCAATGAACCTTGTGAAGTTTTGGTAACCTAGTTTGCATCAGATGCAAGTTTTAAATTCGAATGGTAATTTCATTAGAATAGGGTATGTTGAAAAAAAAATGTCATTCTCCTTAGGAATTAGGTTAAGCGATGAACTCTTGATAGAGATCAACCTTAAACCCCAATACCCTTGTGCAGTAAAAATATGACATTATTAAACAAATATAACAAGAATATAAAAGCAAATTAATAGGAACACAACACAACTAATATATATGGTTCGACAATTGCCTACGTCCATGGTAGATCAAAGGATCCTAACCTTTACAAGGAAAATAATAAGAAGAACTCTCAAATGATCTATGAATGGTGTACTTTTGTTCTTCCAAGAACAACAACACCCAAACAGTGGTTCACCTTAGTGTCCACAAGTACTTAATGTCTACCTAATTCTTCTTTTCTCTTAAAGTCTCTCTTTTGTAATAATTGATCTAAAAGAATTGTTTACAAGGTCTATATAGAGAATAAAACATCCCTAGAAATCTTAAATCTAGTCAGAATAAGAGTCTACATATTTAGGAGTCTAAAACCCCCTCAAAGAAGTCAAAACAAGCCAAAATATGACTTTCTTATAAGTAGGCACTGCAGCGCCAAAGGGTTGGTGCTGCAGCGCTAATGCGACTTTTTGCTAAGCATAATGGCGTTGGCCTTTCTGCTTCTGGTGTCACGGCCCTGACATTGCAGCGCTACAGCCTGGACAATAGTCTTTTATTTTCTTTACCTTTCTTACTCTTTTAAGTCCCATCTCGCTCCTCCCTCGTGTGTCCAACATGTGCTTTACTTCTTAGTGACTCTATTCTTGGTATTCATCTCAGTTCTCAGTTATACAAGATTGTTGAATCACCATTTCTAATAATCCATTCCTTGATTCAAAATCTTCAAATAAGAAGGCTTATGGATCCATCCACATCAATGTTTTATCACTTAGAGTTGAGTCAAGTTAAGTCTTTGCCAAGACTTTACTGCTCCTAAGCTTGTGACTTTGGCCTTCAAAGGTACGCATGCTCCTAGCATAGGGTATAGATGCGATGCACTCTATTTTGACTCTTATCACTTCGATAAGCCTACTTCGAATGTCACCTTATGGTCTGCATTACCCCAATACCCCGTATTGGGCCACCCTTGGCCATCCCCTTAAGCACATAGATCCCCTCATTATGTGTCTCACCTTCCAACCTTATTAATCCTTTTACTATCTTCAGTTTGTCCTTTTCCATTCTAATCGAATACCCTTTTTCATCGGGCTTCCCTAAGGATATCAAGTTCCTCTCTAAACTAGGAACGTGTCGAACCCTTTGTCAAACCCTAGGTTTTTTATCTTGCATCCTCAGCCTTATGTCACCAATTCTTATGATCTCACAAGTCATGTCATTCTCCATTAGAGCTTTATCTCTCATGGCTTTGTAATTGGTAAACAACGATCTATCTGGACACATATAGATGCTACACCCAAAATTTAGTATCCATTTACCAACTTACTTTTTTTAGGCTACCAATAAGTCTACAAATTCGATATCTTCCTTAAGACTACCGATTATAGCATTCATATCCTTTCTTTTTTATTTAGAACAATCCCTCATACAGTGCCCTTTCTTGTGATAAAGGAAACAATTCTTGAATTTTCTCTGTGGTTAGTTGCTCTTCTTTCCTCGTACAAACAAAGTTGTTTCACTTTTGGCTTCAGATCTCTTTGTCAATTCTTTTGAATTTAAAGATGCCTTGACATCATTCATCGTAAGAGTCTCCTTCTCATAAAGCAGCGTATCTATAAAGCTCTTATAGCTCTTCGGTAATGAACTTAACAGAATAATGGTTTGTCTTCATCCTCCATCTTAATACCTAAGGTCTCAAGACTTATGATGACTTTATTAAATTCTTCAATGTGGTCTCTCAATAAAAATCCCTCGGACATAGATAGTTGATACAGCTTATTCTTCACAAGTAGTTGATTTGCCAAAGTTTTCCTCGTGTATAAAGTCTCAAGTTTCTTCCATAGACCCAAAGCTAACTATTCTCTATCTACTTCCTTTAATACTTCGTCACTCAACGCTAATATTATAGTGCTGCGAGCCTTCTTCTAAATTGTGTCCTAATTTATCTCCCTAAATTTTAAAGTTTGCTTCTCTCCGCTAGTTGACACACAAGCTTCCTCTAAAGCTGAGTTTAACCCTTTCTTGACTAGTTGAGCCGTCACCTTTTTTTCTCTATAGATTGAAATCATTCACCCTATTGAATTTCTCTATATCTTGTTTAATAGTAGCCATGGTTTAAATACCACTTTAAGTGTATTATCGAACCGTGCTTTAATACTAGTTTATTGAAGGAAAAAAAATGCCTTTCTCCTTAGGAATTAGATTAAGTGATGAACTCTTGATAGAGATCAACATTAAACTTTGATACCTTTGTGCAGCAAAAGCAAATATAACAAAAATATAAAGAATATCAATAAGAATACAACATAACCAATATACGTGGTATGGTAATTGCCTACATCCACGGTGAATCAAAGAATTTTAGCATATCTTATTAACTCTTCTAGAGAACTTTACAAGGAAAACAATAATAAAAATTTTCAAAAGATTTATGAATGGTGTAGTTTTATTTTTCTAAGAACAACAACACCTAAACAATGGTTCCACCCTAATGCTTATAAGCATTTAGTGTCAACCTAGTTCTTCTTTTCTCTTAGAGTTTCTCTTTTGTAATGTTTGATCTCAAAATAAATGGTTTAAAAGGTTTATATAGAGAATAAATATCCCTAAAAATCTTAAACCTCGTTAGAATAAGAGTTTACGTGTTTGGAAGTCCAAAACTCCCTCAAAGAAGTCCAAACGAGCCAAAATAGTACTTTTTCGTAACTAGGAGCGGCGGCGTCAATGCAACTTCCTACCAGCGTCACGGTGCTAGTCTTTCTACTTTTGGTGCCGCGGTGCTGCGACCCTAGCGCCACAGCCACAACGCCTCAGCTTAGACAGCAGTCTTTCGTTTTCTTTGCCTTTTTTATGCTTCCAAGTCCTATCTTGCTCTTCCCTTGTGCATTCAGCACGTGCTCTACTTCATAATTACTCTTTTTTTGGTATTCATCTCAATTCTTATTTATACAAAATTATTGAGTCACTATTTACAACAGAGTAGGTGGTCCGTGATGCAAGGGGTGTGATCATGTGTTTAGCAAAATCTTTTATTTCTTCATGTCCATCACTCTTTGTTGAATGTCTAACACTAATGATGCTTTGACAGATATTTGGGATTTGAAAATGAGGGGGAAGTTACAAGGTGATTTGGAGGTTGAGATTAATTGCAAATAGTTGGTTGATGCTATTTCTTTGCAGTTCAACGGTATTAATGAAAACTTGTTGTAGTCCATCTTTTTGCTATTAGCAAAATTAAAAAATGCTTCATGCAATTTTATTAGAAGAGAAATAAATACAATAGTTTATTTTTTTGTCAAATGTACATCCATTACCTTTATGTTCAAGGTGTGGATGGATTGTATCCCCATTTGTTTAAGAAGTTGTATTCACAATGACTTCATTCCTTCATCTTAATGAATTCTTTCAAAAAAAAAAAAATTGCTAGCTATATTTGAGTTGGAAAGATTTGAGATAAAACAACATGAACAAAGTCATAAACTAGCAGTAATGACTACTGAAATAAATTACAAAGTCATATATTTGAGTTAATCCATGATTTCTACCGAATATATAGTTAATTGTGAGTCAAAATGGAATAAATTATGAAGTTATCAAGTGAAAAACTTATTGATTAACCCATTAATGACTTGATGATTAAAGAAAAATGGATTATTGAGATAAAAACAACATGAACAAGTCTCCAATAGCAAAGACTTGGAGCCATACTCACTATCCTGAACAATGTTCGTCGACTTTATAGACAAATTCTTGTAGTATCAATGCAAAATTTTACAAGTCTTGCCTGAATTTTCTTGCAACCATCCGCATCCAAAAATCAATGAAACTTTGCCGTACACATCTAGGTTGGTTGATGATGGAACTGAATTTTCAACCTATCGTTTGTCTTCTGGTATTTGTCGTGATTCATATAATACGAGCCTTATCGTATTATACAAAGAGGGTATAGTATTTTCCGATGAGCAGAAGTATTAGAATGTGTACCAGAATGTTGGTTCTGCAAATAGGGCTATAGTTGATTGCAATAATTCTAACTTGCGATCAGTAAGTTGAATGCAAGTACTTAATCTCCTAAGTTGCAATCAATAAGTTGAATGCTAAAGCTTTCATGTCCTGTACAACTAAAATCTTGAAAATCTTAGAGATCAGTAAGTTGAATACAAGTGGTTTTAAGTCCTAAGATTCAGTGTGTGATCAGAAAATCATGAGAATTGTTCCAACCACCTCCTTTTTTAAGACAAGAGTAATGCTATATTAGTATATTTTTTTCATGTTATTTCAAAAATTTTATTTTAAATTAATTTGTCAAATAATTATTAAATAATAAAATAATATATATTATTGAAATAAAAATTATAGAATAAAATTGACCGATCTTTGCAACCCAACCCCATTTTCTTAAACCAATGTGGGATCAGTGCAGAATCACCATGTAAAGCAACTTCTCTCCAAATTGAACTTATTACTACTTTCATTATTATAAACAAGATTTCCGCAACCTAAAATCAAAATTGTAAAACTTGCAATCTTGAATATCCTACTTACATAACCTTTTAGTTGCAACTATCACATTATATATTACAAATTGTGTATTTTCTACAATATGTTTTACAGCTCGAACTGCAAAACTTCCTGTACTCAGAGCGATAACATCTTGTATAGTAGGGAATTCAGCTCACTACTAAAAATAGCAATTCTCAGTATAAATGAAACATGAAGATCACAAAAATGCTGGGATGATGAGCCAAAAAATGTATTTCGGTCAAATACCATAGCCATTGCAAGGAGTCACATTTGATTCCATCATCAAGTCAGGGAAAAGGTTGTAATTTGTATATATCAAGTATATTTGGCATAACTGTCTAAGAATCTATCAAGCAAAGAGTAAAATTACTCAAATGTTTCTTTTATCTGGAAAGAGAAGAAAATTCTAGTTATCCAAGGGCCATAGCAATGTTATAGACTCTCAATTTTTTGTAAAACAGTCAACTTCTTTTCAAATTAGTCTGGAATTTTAAGTGCAGTGTTTGTCATATTCCCGGGATGCTCATTTCATCAATCACTTAGACCTTGTCTTGACAAACTTGGCTCGTGATGCCTTCTTCTCCATCTTCTCTCTCTTCTTGCGACTCTTTTCATCCTCCATGTCTCCCTAGTTAAAGAATTAACAGAGCCCAAATTGAAAAGATATGTATATGGTTTAAGTGCCTCAAAAGATAGTAAAAGTGAATGAGTGTATACCTCTGAACCAAGGGACAAAAATCCTTTGATGAAACCAAAGGATTTGTATGCAGCAAATGCTGGTATCTGGAACAAGGAAACAGAACTTCCTTACAATTGAAATCTATCTTCTTTTGTTTCACTCAAAGGAGTGAGATATTTGAAAACAGAGATAAGCACCTTACTAATTGATTTAAGCATAAACTCAACTCTGGCCATAAATGTTCATAAATGCTAGCAATTTGTATACATATATCAAACTAGCCATCAAACACTAGAATAATTTCATCAAATTTCAGTATCTTATTGGTAAGTTGACCTTTATGTATCTTTTAGATAAAAGCAGTTCACATACACTCAACGATAAAGGCTATCCATGACCACAAAGCACTACGACATAAGGGGGGTGTTTTTTTAACTCAAAATTGATTATATTTTATACAAAAAAAGCTTTAAAACAATATTTTAAGTTAACACCACTTTGCCATCAGAATATACTTTGCTCCCATACAATTGAGTTGATTTCAGCATCTGGCAATGGCAAAATTTAACTGGCCCCAGAAACCTCATAAAGTAAAACAGTAATAGCAGATGACAGGCTCCCAAACATAGTTTCCCAATAAAAGATCATTGGCACCGAGACATCAGAAAGGAATAATGCTAGCTAATTATCCACATGATGACCAGCAAATGAAATCAAGTGGAAGAGAGACCAATTATAGTGAAGTATATATTTGGTCAGTCAATTGAACATAAAAGCAACTCTCCTGTTATGTTTTTTAAAACTTTCTTCATCAGCTCTTCCACTAAGAAAATTCAAAATTCAGTCTCATGTATATACAAGATGATCTTAATCACCAAAATCTTAGTGACCCCATATGAAAGCCTATGAGACCTTTAAAATTTTTAGGCATAAATAAAAGCAATTGACAGAGCAGAATAGGTAAATGACTCTTACCACCAGATACGAGTACCAAAATTTTTCTGAGAGGATGGACATGACTTGCACAAAGCTTGTAATGTAGATTATATCATGTAAATAGCTGCAAGATACAACCAACTGTAAGAATATTCTCTATATACAGATAGATAATAGAAACCAGGATAGCAGTTCATATTTTCAATAGCTCGAAGCAATTTATAACACGTAGATAGTAGACTAAACGTAAACTAAAGCACTGAACTAGGAAGTTATTGTTTTGAAAACATTAGAATGAGGAACATTATATGCAAATCTTATACAAAACATGTTTCAACATAGTAAAATCAAGTTTCACTCTCGTTTGGCACAAACCTAAGGTTGTTTTTCAGGTAGAAGACATCCAGCTCCCTAAAGTAGAAATGTAAGGGTTATTTAAGACAAGAATAGATGGAAGGGTTATTCAAATTAGTCAGCAAAGAGGAGAAGACATGAGGAGGGTTACTGAGATTGATTCACCATTATCAACAAGATAGAAAAAATCTTGGGTTGTCACAAGCAAAAAGTTTCTTTGGCTGATTATAGTGGCAAATTCAGGAAAATCAAGTCAATCCATATCCCTACAAAGAAGCATAGGACTGTGGGATTTAAATCTGTCTCACAACAATCTACTCAAATTTGGAAAGGGGCATAGATAAGACAAATGCCATAATGTAGTCAACAAGAGCAAATGAACCAAGCATTTGTACAAAATCAACATGCCAAGGTACAATTTTTTATCCAATATCATATTTGCATCTAAATGTGATTATAATGCAGTCAGTGATAATTCTTTCCAAAAAAATCAACCATTTTTGGCGATTTAAGAACTTCAATCTCTATGCACAAATTAACCGAGTCAAATTTGAACCTATATGCTTATACTTGGAACTTTCATTTCAAACTGAGAAGCATGACCATCTTCTATAAACTTGACTGCTTACCAGCTTAGGGGTCTTTGATAACAATGATAAGTCCTTAGCCAAAACTCATCCAACTAACAGCTAACACCACCATTATAAAGGTTATCCCTTTTTCCTACCCATTTGTTTATACACTTCATGTGCATCACAGTTGTGGCTGATTTTTAGCCATTTTTATAGTAATTTATGATTATCAGAAATTATGATAATGTTTGGTGGTTTGCATCATGCAGATTACTGTATATCCGTATGATCGTGAAACAAACATAACTTTTGGCCAAAGCATCAAAGAGTATTACGACATGCTTTTATATTCCCAATGTTACGATTAAATTTCCAATTATAACAAGAAACCGAATAACTTATTTACAAAAAAGTTAACAAAAGATGCTATTAATAATATAAACCATGCTCCATCAAGAAAAATCACAGAACCACAGAATGAAATTGAATGAATTAAATATTGCAAACAAAAGAATGACATACCCACAAATTCCGCCAGTGCTCATATCAAATCCACCATCAATAAGCTCCCCATCATCAGTATAAGCAGGTTTTGCCATAGCAGCAAGCTGTTGATATGGGATTGCATATGCTACAGATGTCAACATTAGACCCATCCAGTGTCTCCACGTGAACGTGGAATGAAAGATCAGCATCCTCACCAGAACATACATAACCTAAAAAGATACAATTTATACTATCAACTTAGTATATGAAGTTAACAGTTACAGTGAAGGATGCAACTTTACAGATTAAGATATTGTTATTATAATCAACAATTTAATTTTCAATAGGAAGCAAATCAAGTAATTATCATCAAATTAAGATCAAAATATTGAAGAATATCCTGCGAAATCAGAAAATTAAGAAGATGACGAGAGAATACATTGCAGGCGATGATGATGCGACGGAGCTTTTCCATGTGCCGTGCATTCTCTTCCTTCCGCTTCTTGGCACCTTGATTTGCCATCTCTCTCTCTCTCTTTTATCTCTCGTCTCTGTTTTACACACAACAAATGGAGGAGAGATTCCTCAAATTGCAAGTCTATTATACCTTAATAGTTCGAAATTGCAAATACTGTGTGAATGTACTAAAATACCCTCATTTAAATAAATAAATTAAAGTAACAAATATGAATAAAAATTATTATGATAACAGTATTATTTCACTTATTCAGTTCATACCACTCCAGTTTATAAGTCTAATATTATTATTTAATAATAGTATAATTGTTTACTTGTGTTAATCAAACTTCATAATAGGGAAATTATCAGTTATTTTTTATAGAATTTTGTAATTACAATTTTGTTTTAATATTCTGCTGTCACTTTTTAAGGAGAAAATTAGTCATTAACAAAAAGTAAAAGAATATTTAAGAAAAAAAGATAAGAGGTAAATATTTATACAAAGATAAGCTACAATTTTATATAGATAGAGAGGTGAAATTTTCTTAACTCAAAATTTTAATTTAAAATAGTGATTTAAATTTTTATTTATTAATCTCACAAAAACTCACGGTGTAGTTCAAAAATTTAGGTCAAAAATTTAAATTAAAAACCACACCCATAAATGTATACTAAGAGATTTTATTTTTAAGAAAAAAAAACCTCCATCAAACATAAAATTATTGTTTTTGACAAAAAGTCACTTTTTCATGTTCTTGATACATATAACATGCATCTTTTCAAAAGAAAAATACATGTGATATGTATGAAAAAGAATCAATAAAAGCTAGTCTATCCAAGATTTTTTTTTTTTTTTTCATTTACAATCTTTTTTTCCCTTTTTATTTTGTTACTAACATATAGTCATTATATATTTGTAAAACATTTTATTTTGAAAATAAATAAAGTTGAAATGTTGGAGTAAATTAAATATACTAAGCATGAGATGAACTAACAAAAAATAGTAGAAGGCCTTAACAACTAAAATACTACAATTTTGACTCTTCATCGTCATAGCGATTTGAGTAGGATTTTTGAAAAGAATACTAATAAATTTTTATGATAATGAATTTATTGACGCTTGTGTTTATGATATAATGAGTTAGTGTAACTAAAAAAAATTGCAGAGAACAAGAGAGTGGTCTACCTACTAAACTATCATTGATTATAATTAATGTTAGGGATAATACCTTAAAAATATATACATGTACTATTTTATGTAATAAATTAAATTGTAATTTTATATTTAAAAAGTCTGATAATGTTATGAAGTAAATATCAGAATATTTTAAGTTTATTTATATTATTATAACCTTAATATATAATTGTTATATACAATAGAATTAAGGTTATAGATAATAAATAAAAAAATACTAATAAACTAATTAAAATTTAAAATTTTTAATTAAATTGCAAAGAACAAGAGTGGTCTACCTACTAAACCATCATTAATTACAACTTATGTTAGGGATACTATCCTAAAAATATATGCTTGTACTATTTTATGAAATAAATAAAAATTATAATTCTATACTTGAAAAGTGTAATATTAAATTATAATTATAATTACAACTTATGTTAGGGATACTATCCTAAAAATATATGCTTGTATTATTTTATGAAATAAATAAAATTATAATTCTATACTTGAAAAGTGTAATAATGTTATACAATAAATATCAGAAAATCTCAAGTTTATTTATATGGTTATAACATTAATATATAATTGTTATATACAAGATAATTAAGATTGTAGATAATAAATAAATAAAAAATATAATAAATTAATTAAATTTTAGAATCTTTCATTAAATTGCGGAGAACAAGAGTCGTCTACCTAATAAACCATCATTGATTACCACTTATGTTAAGGATAATATCCTAAAAATATATGCTCGTACTATTTTATAAAATAAATAAAGTTGTAATTCTATACTTGAAAAGTGTAATAATGTTATGAAGTAAATATAAAAAAATCTCAAGTTTATTTATATGATTATAACCTTAATATATAATTGTTATATACAAGATAATTAAGGTTATAAATAATAAATAAAAAACTTTTTATAATAAATTAATTAAAATTTGGGATCTTTAACTAAATATTATTAATGTAATTCACGAGAAAATGTAGTGATTTTATCCGGATCACTAATGTAGTGACATTATGGTGAAGTAACTTTTTATAACATGATTATGTAAAACTGGATCAGACGTAATTTAAATTATTATAACAAATATCATTATTGATTAAAAATTCAAATAACATCATTTGATAATTATATGCAGATAATTCTTTTCTTTTTTTTGTCATTATATCATTTGAAATACTTGTTACGATTTATTTAAAAAATATATTAAAATTTTATATTTTAATGGCACAGTAAGATAAGCAGTTGAGAATGGGATTTACAGATATAAAGTCTATTCATTCTTAACAGAAGTTAGAAAAAATGTTCTCTTAAGTGTTAATTTTAAAACTGAATAGATAGAGCGCTTAATTTGTAATAAATTTACAATTAACTGTTCACTAGTGAATTAATAGTATTTAAAGATAATAAAGTAATTAGAGAGGTAAAACATAATTGACCTATTTCTAATTATAAACCATTTATAGAGGATTGAATTGCATGTAATGATTAAATCAATAGACTACTCTAAGTTTTTTAAATAAAATATATCTGCAATTCAAGAATGTAATTACAATTTTTTAGTAGAATAACACTAGATTAAATTAATTAATTAAAATTTTTAATTAATTATCCAAAATATATTAGAACTTGAAATTGTAAATCTATAGATCCT
The DNA here is from genome assembly GCA_946807835.1 of Ailanthus altissimus. Classification (NCBI taxonomy): domain Eukaryota; kingdom Viridiplantae; phylum Streptophyta; class Magnoliopsida; order Sapindales; family Simaroubaceae; genus Ailanthus; species Ailanthus altissimus. Next base: position 3,020,928 of record OX327712.1, read on the forward strand.
CAATGCCACATCTTAGTTCATTACAGTGAACAATGTACAAAGCTTTATTTTTATTATATAATTTGCTATATCCTAAAAATAAACCAATAAATACATATGAATATTTGGATAAAATTAATTATTTTTCAGAGATAATATATTATCCAAATTATTTAATATTTAATTTAAGAAATTAAATGAATAAAATCTTAAGGGTAATTTTAAAATTATAAAAAAAAATATTATTTTCTTTTTAATATTTTCTTTTTATTAAAAGACTATAAGCCCATCTATTATGAAAATGTTGTAACACTCAATTATTGTGTGTTACATTAACCACAAAGATTGAAACTCTATGTGATTCTCATGTATTAGGTCTCTTTTTTAAGAAATAATAATTTAATTAATAAATATTATTAATTAAATTTATTCATCTAAAAATAGTAATATTTTATTATTTTAAAGAGATTATAAATGGAGAACAAAAGATTAAAAATAAACACAACAAAAAGAATGTGAAAGAAATAAGTCTTTTTCAGAATACGTATTTTTCAAAAAATTTACAAGTTTACTCTTCCACTAACTATGATACAATAGACTTAATTTAAATTTTTTTTTAAAAAAAAAAAAGAAAAGAAGAAAAACTAAGTGAGAATTCAAAATATGTACTTATTTTATATTTTTATTAAGCTTCTAACCCCATATTTATAAAAGATTTAACAAAAAGAATTTATTTTATCTGAAAATTCTTTTATACAAATTTTTGTTGTGTTAAAATAGTTTTAAAACTCTAAGAATTTATATTAAAGTCAAGGCTTATGAATATTTGGTTTTGATGATTTATTGTAATCATGTTTTACTTGTATATGTGTAGAGTATGTATGATGGTGTATAGATCGTATAGTTGTTAATTATATAATTCTTTAAAATTAATTTTAATTTTTTTATTTGATAAAATTAAAATTGTGTAAACTCATAAAAAGGTGTAGGTTTTTATTGTAATACTTTTTTTTTATTTTTGTGGTTGTCATATATATGAAAGAAGAAGAAACAGAAACTAAAAACAAAGAGAACAAACGAATTTTTTTTTAAAAAAAAAGTAAGAGACAAAAAAAAAAAGAGCGGTAGTGATGCCCTGCACGCTAAACACATGGCCAAGATGGCCAATACGTATCGTCGTGGGGAAGCCTTGTTGGACAGTGAAGCAAGGGCCCAATGGCTCTGTAAAATGTTTGGGAAGTGGCCTAAGGCCACTACCACTTCGCCCTGAGCCCTCTTTTAAGCTTAAAAGACCTAAATTCTAATTGAATTTTCATCATTTTGATATTTGGGTCTTACTTAGACAAAATATTTTTTTTTTTAAAAAGTCTAAAAGTTAGACTGCTTTGCAAAATTGTACAATATGGTCAAAAAATATTCTTATGCTCATATGAAACAAAGTTACAAAGAAAAATAAGGTGTGTTTTTTTGAAATTTCAGAAAATTATATTCGATTGGGCTAGTGTGCATTTATTTTTTATGTAATTTATTTTTTTTTTATATGGATAATAATTTAAAATTTTAGAAGATCGGATCAAAGTTAAATTAGATATTAATTTATGTTATATATTTATGAGATGAATTATAACATGATCATACATAGTCATATGTCATGCATAAATACTCATTTGTATTATGGTAATATGAGATGCATACATGTTATAATTAAATTTTAAATAATTTATTTTTTATTGAAATCATTTTAATTTAATAAGATTAAATTAATGAATTAATTAGCATCTTTAGAATATGCATAATTAATCAAATAATATTAAATATATTTAATAGTTAAATTTAGTAATTTCACATAATTTTAAGTTATCATAATTAAATAGTTTAATTTAGGATGACTTAGAAAAATATTAATAAAATAATTAATTTTATTAATTATAAAATAATTAATTAGGCCAATAATTTATAAATTTAGGTTCACATAACAAGTTAGGCTCATATTAGAAATAGATCAGTAAAGACTAATGAACTAGGCCTAATAAGATTGATCTCTATAAAACTTAATTAATTAAACCTAACAATTATTTATATAGGATATAATAATTTGATAGGGTTATAAAATTTAAGATGGTTTATAAATTAGAAAACACACAATTCAAAATAAAAAGTGTGAGAGAGTACATAACAATGAACCCATAATCTCTATTATTAATATAAAAGCGTGAAGTATAGGTAACACCTCGCGATACCTTGATTTTGTCCTCCCTGCGGAGGGTGTCCACCTATGTCAATATCAAGACTGAGTTTTTAGAAATAAGTTTTAATTGATGCATTTTAAAATTGACCTACTCTACGGCAATAATTTTGAGTTAAGTCAACATAATATGAAATAATATATCACACTCACAAAGATATAATTAAACTGTTAATTATTTATAGACTAAAATAAATGGTAGTTAGCAGGTAAACAAAAATATGAGATATTTTGATTTTACCTATTAATTTGATATAGTCTTAATTTAAATTTAAAATTAATATGACATGCCCTACGACAGAACATAAAATTGTTAGTTTGAACTATCATTGATTTGTATTAATATACGTTTTTAAATACTATGCATTCATGCATCACATGTACTATCCTGAAATTACTATGATATTTGTTCAAGTAGTCTTAACATTGCTTTATTTATTTCAGCATCATTTCTAGTACAAGCCTTATAATACCCCTCTTAGCAAATAAAAAATTAACTGGTGATAATACTCCTCGTAATATACGGGAGCAGTATGACAAATAGATTTAGGCAAAAAAATAAGGCATGCTGCTACATGCTTACTAACATAAACGGCGTACTCAGGATGAAACATGAGTACTTGGAGATCGCACATGACATATGAGATTTTCTCGATGTGATGTTTAGCTAGCAATTGAAACAAAGTCATCATGAAGTAACTCATAGCTACATGAATGCCAAGATGAAGAAATGAGTTCCAATGCGTGAGTATGTTTTGAACATAATCAACGTAATGCATCAAACAGATATTTATAGAGCTACCAAAGATGAAAAGACCTAAGTCAGATCATTTTAGAGTCCCTTACTCTGATATTTTTGTAGTCAATGACAAATTATACCATGAACAATAGTATGACTCAACTACTCAATGAATATATATTAGAGTCGGTGCTTACGTGTCATCCCTGAATGTATATATACTTGTGTATTTATACAAGTGTACATTCCCATTAAATCGCTAATACCCATTATATGGTACTATGCATGTAACGTTATAAACATTATACGATCTGAAAGAGTTCAGATCATATCTAAAGGAGTTTAGATAAAGGCTAATAGTTAGCCACGTTGAGAGATATAAATGTTAAATGTTAGCACAGTTAAGTGTTAGCTGGTTATAATACCCAGTGAAGATCCAAGAATTAGAGCCTTGTCTGTAATGGGACATAACCTGGGAATATACTAGTAACTGCATAGTTGCAAGAGTTGCAATCAGGTACTAGAAAATACTAGTTGTGCAAGTATGTTCTCAAATAATTGTCCCTGATCTATTTCTGTCAATGCGGGTATGTCGGCGGATACCTTTTTATATAGATCAGCATATGTTGTACCTATAGGGTATAAATGGTCATTCCTAACCGACCGTGAGCTTAGAGATCGTATTGATATATGGGTATCCAGTTAGGACTGGATATGGGACAGCCTTACAAGGGCCTTCGATAAACACCCAATGTAAGTCATCAATGGAGGGTTCTCTTAAGTTGAGTAGTATATGTGGTCCTTTGACCTGAGTGCCATAGTGGGCTTATAAGTGATCCACCATACTTTGGTTCCACGCATGTCACAGACCTTTCATGGTGTGACCACTGGGTTTGGTCCGATGCTTATGGAGTCCGGTGTGTACAGATATAGGATCTGTTAGCTCCCATATGGAGTTAGATATCTAGATGCTTCGAGACTGTATCTCAGAAAATGTGGCCATAACCTATCATCCCAAGAAAGAGTTCCGCCAGGGTGGAACAATATGACAAAAGAGTTTGCACATATTGTTCAGTGAGATACAAGTCTGGCGATAAAACGTGGATGAGCACTATGAAATTTAACGGTGATAATTTATATCCCCAGCACATCCAGGATATCATAACGAAAGGACTATACGTATGCGTTGCAACCTCAACTTGTATGGTTCAACGCACTGATTTGTATATCCTTGACGTGTTCGTGAGGCATTGCTCACGAACTCATGAAATAGTTTCATTTAACGAATTGGGTGTAGGACCTAGGGAGTCCCGCCATATGAAGTGTACTCGTTGTGCACTGGGGCAGCGTGCCTGATTAAAGTGTTTAATCCATCAATATTCAGCACAACCACGGGAATGCATGCGTGTCTGTATTTAACTGTTAAATACAATAATTAGTTAATAATTGTTATTTGCTAATTGTATAATGACACGTGGCGCATTGTGGACCCTCAGAGTAAACTTTGGCACCCATTATATTATTATATTATTATATTATTTATATTATATAATTTTTATTATTTTATTATTTTATTATATATATATATATATAAAGAGAGAGAAGGAGAATGTGTGTATTGGTGGCCAAGAAAAAGAAACTGAAATAGAGAAGAAGAAGAAAGAAAAGAAAAGAAGAAGAAAAAAAAAAAAGAAAAAAAAAGGGAAGAATGACATTGTTTCTTTTTTCTCTATGCTTCCAATTGAAGCAATAGTGAATTGTTTCAAATTTTCTATTTCTTATCTTTTTGAAGAAAATGATGAAAAATACACACCCAACCATTTTTGAGATTAAGAGTTAATCCCATGTCGAATATAGAGCTACTGTTCTAACTCACCAAGCCCACCGTGTTGGTGATTGGAACTATTCGTATGTTGGTCTTCATGCGAACTCCAGAAAAATACGTGTATAACGTTACACATTTAGGTGATTTCTTAACCTCACTAATATATTAATGTGATTAATATATTTTATTTATTGTGTTTATTGTATAATTTATGCTTCTGCTGCGTTAAATTTGTATATGATACGCATGATAGGCAATAGACACAATTACACATGCATACACTCATATATATTAGATCCCCCGGTAGCCAGCCTGATAGGTATAAGGACGAACCTTTAAATGCCTATAAGGCCTCCATGAGATGGAGGCAAAGGTTCGATTCTTTGAGGGCGCAGTTAATATAAGAATTATGTGTTAGGACGCCAGTGGCTCTGAGGCATCATCCAACTGGTGGACCAAGGTGTTAGTGGGTTCAACACACTCTTACACTATAAACCTTTAAGGTTATATTGAAAGATAAGCCTAAAGAAGTTGAGACAAACGTTGTTGAAGCTAAGCTTACTTCTTCTAAAAGCAACAAGAAGAAGAAAAATAATTATGGTAATTCAGGTTTTGGATGGAAAGCCAAGAAAGCATCTAATGGTGGCAAGAGCAAGAAAAACTCTAAGGAAAAGAAAGAAAAATGTTTTTATTACTCAGCAGAAGGGCATTGGAAGAAAAACTGTAAGAAGTACATTTCCAAGTTGAAGGAAAAGAAGAACAAAGGTAAATATAGTTTACTAGTTTAGAAATATGTTTAGTGGAAGAAGAATTATCTCCTTGAATACATATTTGTTCTTCCTTGCAAATACTTTGTTCTTTTAAGGAGCTTGCCGATGGGGACTTTACTATACGGGTTGGCAATGAGGCAATTGTTTTGGCTTTGACAGTAGGAAAAGCTCAGTTGAATTTTAAAAATGAAATTTTTATATTGAAAAAAGTTTATTTTACTTTTGGATTCTGGAGAAATTTGATTTTTTTTTAAATTGCATGAACAATTATTTAGTATTTCTTTTTATAATAATGAGATTATTATTAACAAAAATAGTTTAGATATTTGTCATACAAAATTAGAAAATGAACTTTATATTTTAAGATTCGATGAGCCCCCATTACTTAATTTCTAATCATTTAGAGTTGAAACATCCTAAATCTAATAATAAAAGGCAAAAGGTTTCCTTGAGTGATAACACATATCTTTGGCATCTTAGATTAAGTCATATTAATCTAGATAAGATAAACAAGTTAGTAAATGATGGTCCTTCAAAAAAGCTAAATGTTGGCACTTTTCTTATATATGAGTCTTGTCTAGAGGATAAAATGACTAAAAGAGCTTTCTCAGCTAAAGGCGAAAGAGTAAAAAAAAAAATTACTTGAGCTTGTACATACTAACATTTGCAATCTATTGAACATACAAGCAAGATGCATTTACGAATACTTTGTCACATTCCTAATCGTTTAGAGTTGAACATCTTAAATATAATAATAAAAGGAAAAAGATTTCCCCAAGTGATAACGCGTATCTTTGACTTCTTAGATTATGTCATATTAATCTGGATAAGATAAATAGGTTAGTAAAGGACAGTCTTTTAAAAGACCTAAATGTTGGCATTTTTCTTATATATGAGTTTTGTCTAGAAGGTGAAATGACTAAAAGATCTTTTTTAGCTAAGGGTGAAAGGGTTAAAAAAATCACTTGAGCTTGTACATACTAACGTTTACAGTCTATTGAACATACAAACAAGAAGCAAGCAAGAAATATTTACGAATACTTTGTCACATTAATTGACAACTATTTAAGATACGGTTATGTTATCTAATGCAACAAAACTCTGAGACTTTTGAAAAGTTTAAGGAATTCTTAGCAGAAGTTGAAAAATAACTAGGTAAATCACTATAGACCTTATGATCTAATTGAGGTGAGTACATTGACACAGAGTTCAAGAATCACTTGCTGGAGCATTGTATTCAATCCCAAATCACAACATCTGGAACACCACAATAAAATGGTATTGCAAAAATGAGAAACAGAACTTTGCTAGACATAGTTAGGTTTATGATAAGCTACTCTTCACTACTGCTCTAATTTTGGAGATATACACTATAAACTACGGTTTATCTTTTGAATGTAGTATCATTCAAATCTATCCATAGTACAAATTTAGAGATATAGAATGGTAGTAAACTTAGTTTATGCCATTTTTGCATATGAGCTGAAGGGAAAGACTGAAAAGTTAGAAGCATGAATAGAAGTGTGTTTAGTTGTAAGCTATCATAAAGGCATTAGAGGAGGTCTGTTTTATAGTCCTCAAGAAAATAAGATAATTGTATCAACAAATGCCATTTTTCTTGAGAATGACTATATAATAAACTTCAAACCTCACACTGGAGGATGTACTTTCTGATTAGATCAGACCTTCACCATCGATAGTTAGTGAATAAAAAATTCAAAAAACCGCTATTCTTGATCAGGACACCTTAGTACCTTGATGTAGCGGGAGGGTAGTGAGACTACCTGCTCATTACAGAGAGGATAGAGAAGCATAAATAGTTGTGTCTGACACAAACCAAGATGATCAATTGACATACAAACATGCAATAGAGGATTCTGATAAAGAAAAATGGCAAGAAGCCATGAACTAAAAAATGGAGTCTATGTACTCTAACTCAGTCTAAAATCTTGTAGATTCACTTAAAGATGTCAAGCCTAAAGTGTAATATCTAATCCCTATTAGTAGTATTGGCGCCTAGATGTCGGTATAGAACAAATAAGACACCGTAGGGTTACTCGATTTTAACCCTATTAGAAATATTTTCTTTATAGTGCACGTGAGAGATATTAGACCTAATTTGGTAATTTCACACTCGATCAGTGCGCCAGACGACCCTAGAATATTTTTAGAATTTTTCTCTATTGGCTTGGAAAAGAAAATTCTAATTTACTACATGAATTTCTATTTAAGGGTTATGTATGGAACAAGCCTTTGTTGAGAAACATAATCCATATATTAGAGAATGGACCAATTAGAAGAAATCTCATGGATTGCCAAGTTGAAAGTTCTAGTTAGTTCTTTGAACTATTCTAACTAAATAGTTACAAATGAACTAATTACATAATTAGTTTTTAACTAATAGCAAATTAGAAGTTTTAAGTAAGTTGAAGGGCAAAATGGTCAATTAAGGGAGCACTATATATATGTTAGAAGTGTGTAGAAATTTGAAGAGAAATCAAAACTAACACTTAGCCAAAAAAAGAGAGAAATTCGAGCTTCAAAGGGGGGTGCTGCTACAGTGACTATTCAAGTTTTTTTTTCATGATTTTTCATGTGTAATCAAGCCAAATTAAGGTTACAAACCAATCCCTAAGCTCAATTGAAGTCTCTATTAGTGGAAATTCAAGAAAAAGATGTAAGAAAAGCATCTTTTATGAGTTTGATAAGTGATAATTCAAGAATGTGTTAATTGATGTTCTTATGTGTATTCTTGGCTTAGATTGAGTTGAATTCTAGTGTGGAGCTTGAAGGAGTCATCAATTTGAAGAAATTGGCAAGGTGAGAATCAGGGTTTTTGGTGATTTTGTTGTAGAGATTTCAATTGGTTGTAATTAGGGCTTTAGAATGAAATTGGCATGATTTTGTTGTAATTGGAACAAGAAATTGAGAAAAGGAATGTGTTGGAACCTAGGGTTAAATTCTGCCACTTTAGGGAAGTTAGGAATTGAGTGGTGTTTTGATTGAATTGTTGTGTGTAAATGATGCATATTATGAATTGAATGTATATGGTTGATGGAAAAACCCAAAAATGAAGAAAATGAGACATAATTGTCCATGTTGGAAAGGTGAAGGGCAAGTATGTCCAATCAAATTATAAGGTGTTCAATAATTTTCAGGGCGCCGGATGGTGAGTTAGTTTCGATTATAGCTCCGTAACTAAAATCGGGAAGTAGTTTACATCCGGGCTTGGTATGTCGATTAGGGCATTTAGCAGTTAAATGAGATTCTAGTGTTCGATTTGGTTCTAAATGTCATTTATGGCGCGTAGGTGAAGATAACCGAGAGCGTTAACGGGAGCAGGAATCGGGAGCGAAATTGAGCGCGGAGCGGTTGTGAGTGAAAATCTGCCATTTCTTTTACTTTTTGGTTATTATGTTTTCGCACAATGACTATATATGTTTTATGAGCTTTCGGTCCATAAACATGATTTATGATCTTGATATATTCATAGACATGCTTTTACATGATCGATTTGTGAAACAGTTTTAAATTTTCTGCATTCGTTTTTAAGGCCATTGGTACCCTCAGATTATAGTGGTGATGATTGTATTAGACCCGGCCGGTATATCCCGTGCACATGGGCAGGTCTTGGGGGTGTGTCACTAACTCCGGGAAGTCGGGATGTCGAGTCATGTGAGTCGCTCTATGTGTACGGGATATTGTCTCGCTATATGCATGCGATGTAGGATTCTGCTGCATAGCCAGTGAGATGTCTTGAGATGTCACTGTGGGTGCTGCGAGTTGAGGTGCCCCGTGACCTACTCACGTATGCGGTGCTAGTTGAGTCACTGCGTGGGTATAGAGTTTTAGGGTTACCATTGGTACAGTTTAGAAAGAAAATAGCCGAGCGAGGATTTTACTAGTTTTCGATTTACCGATAGCATTTATGCATTTATATGCACACAGCAGTTATTATGTTATGCAGATTCTGAATATAGTTTTCCAAAGATGTAGATAAAACCGCTCGGCAAGATTTCATTAGCATATGATATTAGAAACCATTTTACAGTTTTACATCCGTTTTAAAAGCATAATTTCTGCATGAACATTAGAAATTGCTATCTTTGTATAATGTTCTTGTAATTGAAATCTCATTTACACTCACTGAGCTCCTTTAGCTCACCCATTTTATGTTTTGTGTTTTTAAACCCCTTTCCCAGGTGCAGGTCTCGGAATGCAAGCTGCTGATTCTCCTATTACCGAGTAGTGGGCCGAATCCAAAGATAATTTTTGTACATGTAAATGTGCTAATAGCACTCTTTACTTTATGCATAATAGTTGTAGGCATGTATATTTGTAAGTATGTGCTGAATCAAGAAGAAGAGATTTCCAGTTTATGATGATCGTTTTTACTTTTTATGATTATGCTTATTTTGTGATTTACACGAAATAATTGAGTTGTGTTGGATTTGATTTGGAAAGGACCGGAGGTCTGAATTGGTAGAATTGAGATGTGTTGGAATTAGAAGTGAACTTTCTTTGTAGGTTTATATGGATTTTCTGAAAAACAGGGGAAACTCTGTCCGTTTATTTTTAAAATTAAGATGTCGTTTTCATGTATATTACTAGATCTTCTTTGTAGTAACAAGAATTCAAAAGGGGTTCGCCTCCCGGAATTTCTCAACATACCCAGTTAGGTTCGGAGGAACTTCCATCGGGGTGCCCGGCAAGGCCGCTGGGATCTATAGTAGAGGGTCTCGAGTCGGGTCCTGTCATAAAGGGTGCAAATTGATCTTTAGAAGAAAAAAAAAGAGGAGCAGATGAAAAAGTAGATTCTTTCAAAGAAAGGTTGGTGGTAAAAGGTTATACTAAAAAAAGGGAGTCGGCTATGAGAAGACTTTCTCATCAGTAGTTATGCTTAAATTTATTTGCATTCTCTTGTCTATTGCAACATGTCTCGATGATGAGATATGACAGTCTTTCTTAATGGCTATCTTGAAGAAAGCATCTATATAATAAAACCAAAGGTGTTCATGGTGTAAGGTTAGGAACAGAAGGTCTACAAATGGATTTAAGCAAGCTTCAAGGTTTTAAAGCTTAAGATTCGATGAGATGATTAAAACTTATGGTTTCGAGCAAAATATTTATGAACAAAATAAAAAAAAGATGGTTTTCTTAGTGCTTTAAAATGACATTCTACTTATTAGGAATGATGTAGAAACTCTATCTAACGTAAAGAAGTGGATGGCTAAATAATTCTAAATGAAATATTTGGGAGAGGGGAGTTATGTCCTTAGGATCCAAATTAATTGGGATCACAAGAACAGACTCTCGTCACTGTCTCAAGTATCGTATATTAATAAGGTACTTATGCAATGTTTTATGTAGAATTCAAGAAGGGTCAATTATCGACTTGACATAGAATTGTTCTTTCTAAAGAGCAGTGTCCTAAGACACCGTAGGAGGAAGAAGATATGAGATGAGTTTTCTATGCCTCAATAGTTAGCAACCTTATATACGTTATGTTATGCACGAGGCTTAACATTTGCTACATAATGGGAATAGTTAGTCATTATCAATCTAACTCTAAATTGGCTCACTAGATTACGGTGAAACATATTCTCAAGTAACTTTGGTGAACAAGAAATTATATGCTTGTGTGTTTAGGTGGAGACATGAACCTACTGGTTACACTGATTCTAATTTTCAATCAAACAAAGTCGAAAGTCAACATTTAGGTCAGTGTTTACTTTTGATGGCAAAGCGATAGTGAAGAAAAAGGTGCAATAATCCAACATTGTTGATTCAAGGATAGAGATTGAATACATAGAAGCTTGTGAAGCAGCTAAAAAAGCAGTGTGGCTTAGGAAGTTGTTCATTGATCTAGAAGTAATTCTAAACATGGATAAACCATTGACCTTTTATTTTAACAATAATGGGGCAATGACAAATTTGAAGGAACCAAAGAGTCACAAAAGAGTGAAGCATATAAAGAGAAAGTATCACCAAATTAGGGAAATCAAGTATAGAGGTTTTGTGAGGGTTATAAAGATAGCATTCAATAACAACCTTGCAGACCTGTTCACCAAGACATTGTCAGCTTAGACGTTTGAAGGTCATATAAAGGGCATGGATTTAAAAAAACATGTCTAACCTGTTTTAGGACAAGTTGGAGATTGCTAGGGATAGTTCCCTAAAGCATGTACTCATATTATTTTATAAAATAAATTAAATTACAATTTTATACTTTAAAAGTGTTTATAATGTTATGAAGTAAATATAAAAAAAATCTAGAGTTTATTTATGTGACTATAACTTAATATATAATTGTTATGATAAGGGGATTAGGTTATAGATAATAAATAGAAAAGGTTTATAATAAGTTAATTAAAGTTTGAGATCTTTAATTAAATATTATTAGTGCAATTCACAAACATTGAGAATGTAGTGATTTTATCCGGATCACTAATATAATGACATTATGGTTGATGCACTTTATATAATATAATTGTGTAGGACTGGACCAAACATAATTTGAATTCATCTGAAAAAAAAATATAATTTTAATTAAGAATTCAAACAACTGATGGTTATATGCAGATCAATCTTAATCCTGAGTAATCATAAACTCTTATTTGTGTCACTATATCATTTGAAATACTTGGTACGATTTGTTTAAAGAATAGGTTAAAAATGTATTTTGGTGGCAGAATAAGGTAAGTAGCTGGGAATGTAATTTATAGATATGGAATCTATTCATTTCTAACGAAAGTTTTAAAAAATGTTCTTTTAAGTGTTAATTCTAGAACTGAACGATTAAAATACCTAATTTATAACAAGCTTACAAATTTACTGTTCATTAATAAATTAATGATACTTAAAGATAAAGACGATTAAAGAAGTAAAATAGTAATTAACGTAACTCTAATTATGAACCATCTATTAAGAATTGAATTGTTTATAGTGATTAAATTAATATAATACTCTAAATCAATTATGAGACTCTCCATAGTTCACGTGTATTAAGTCTTTTTTTAAAATATAATAATTTAATTAATAAATATTATTAAATATATATATTCAATTAAAATAATAATAGTTTATTATTTTAAAGAGATTAGGAGAATAAAAGGCGAAAAATAAACACAACAAAAAAAACATAAAGTTACGTGAAACAAAGAAGGGAGTTTTTATCAAAATATGTATTTTTTTTAAAAAAATTAGAAATTCACTCTTTCACTTACTGTAATACAATAGGCTTAATTTGAAACCTTTTCGTAAAAGAAATTAAGTGAGAATTTAAGATATGTCCTTATTTCATATTTTTATTAAGCAAATAACAATATATAAAAATAATGTTTTTTAATCTAAAATTGTTTTGGTACCAATTTTGGTTGCATTAAAATAGTTTTAAAACTCCAATAGCTTATGCATATGGCATTGACCATATAGATGGCAAAAAAGAGTTTCTATATTAATTAATTTTAATATAATGTAAAAATGAAAAAACAATTACTTTGTTATTGTTAGATTGGATAACATGTATAGTATACATAGACATAATTAAGAATTTTTATCTATTGGCTCAATATGTGTATATATATTAATTATATTTAGTATCATTTTATAAATTTTAATGGTAAAAACAAATGTATTCAAGAAAAATAAAAAATACTTTATATGTGCAAGATTTTATGAGATTTACTCAAAAGAAAAGTTAATATATAATCAAAATAAGATAAATTAAAATACAAAAGATTTAGGGTTTAAACCTTATAGTCAAGTTATAGATTGTAATATCTCAATATATATAAACATTTAATCTGCAAGAAATTTGTATTTTACTTTGTTATGAAATATTTATTTTAATAAGTTTATATTTAAAAAAGTATATTTTATTATTATAATGGAAACGAAAATAATCAGCACAAGACCAATTAATCTATAATACAAAACGTATTTGTTTTAAAAAATTTAGTTTTAAATAAATCTTGACATAATAATTCAAGTATATTGAATTGACCATTAAAATTAAATTCACTTTAAAATATACATGATTATGAACTAGAAAATATTAATTATTTATTTGAGATAGTAAAATTTTGAGTGCTTGACTAAAGGCATACAAATAAAATAATTTTAAAGTGAGTAAATTGAAATTATTAATTTAAAAAATAGGAATAATCTCGAGTAAATATACAAACTTTGGATGATTAAATAAATAAATAACTATTCTTTTTAAAGAGTATACATAAAAGGTTGAAATTGAATTTGCATATGGTAAGGCCAACAAAAAGAATTAACTAAGGTTTTATCACTTTTAGATCACAATTCAAGAACCCATTACTTTAAATTCTCCCAATCATTTTTGTCTCTCTCAATCTTCTTTTTCCCCTTTTATTAGAGATTCATCTATTGATCAAAGAAAACAAAAACTATCATCACTAGAAGGAGTTCAATTCTATCTCATTGTCCATTTAAAACCTTCTTTCTGAATAAATATTAATTACCATCATAAATATTTTTTTAAATGTATATAATTTCTGATGTGGACTCATTTAAAAAAAAAAGAATGTGAACAATTAAAAGTCTATTACCATTATTTTTTTCTTAACTGCTTTAAAATTATAATGAGTTGGTTTTAATTTAAAAAATTAATTAAGATTTTTTTTCCATAAAAGTTAACTTTTGATCATATACTATAAATTCTAATCTTATTAAACACAGTTTATGAGAAATTATATTTCTCACGCAAAAATCACTTTCTATTTTTCTAACACATTATATGTATGAAAAAAAAAATCAATAAAAACCTCTTTGTCTCAAATATTTGCATTCATGTCTTCCTCATTTTCTAATTTCTTTTAACTTTTAATTATAATCTTTATGTCTTCTCAAAATTTATTCGATTTTAAATAACATCGATAATTGGAAGTTCATTTTATATATTGAAATATTGGAGAAAATTAAACACAAAATTCAAGGAATTGAATTGAATATGTTGTACTAAATTATCAAATGAATTTTTTTTTTTAAGTTTTTTTACAAAACTTAGGAGGAGAAAATTAAGAGGAGAGTAACTCCTCCATTACAATAGAGTTCGAAAAACTTAGATCTAGGAGGTGGCAAATAAGATTTGGAACAAATTCGAGTTTCGATAGAGACAAATATTTGAAATGTGTCCCGATCTGACTCAAATCAGGTTGGGACAAGGGTCATTTGGGACATGGACCAATTTTAGTTCATAACTCTAATTGCTCAAAATTTGTATTCTTAACTCAAAAAATTTTGGATCTATTTTTTACCTATATTTCTAATTGCTCCAAATTTGTATTTTTGGTTTAAAATTTTAAACTCAATTTAAGTGTTTGGGGCTTTAGGCTGCTTTTGGACTTTTTTTGTATATTTATATTTTTTAATTTTTTTTATATTTAAAGAGATCCTTTAGATTATTTAATAACTTTATTATTAGTTTTTAATTTCATTATGAATAATTTGGTTTGGACTTGCATTTTGGAGTATTTATTTTAACTTATTTTATATTTGTTTAGAATTATATGAAATATAATAATTAATAATTAATAAAAATCAAAGTACTAAATACCAATATACATTTACAAATCATAACATATATATACTAAATTTATGTATAATTATCCTTTAATTAAATTTGCACAAATCGTATTGATATCTTCAATATCAATTTGCTTAAGTAAAGTTATAAATAAAAATTAAGATGAAATAGTTTAAAACATAAAGATCATAATTTGTTAATTAACTTATAATATTGTTGACGTAGGCAAAACGTTGTATATAATGGGCTCATTTATGTTTTCTTTTGTACATTAGTTCAGGCCCAGTTAAAAATTAGGCCCATATTAGGTGTTTATTAGCATATGAAGTTTTATTTAATTAGAATTCTTTATCTTTTTAAAATTATGATTGAATAAGGTTTCTCGAGCCTATATAAAGACTACATAAATCATTGTAAAATCATCATTTACTTATTCAATATACATTTTTCAACTTTTATCTTTCAATTTAGTTTTATTTTTGTTCTTATTTTCAACCCAAGATTTTATCCTTACTTGTTGATTTCCATAACCCAATTGTCAAGTTTCACTTGTTCCTCTTTGAGAAGTAACCCAAACTCTACGATTCGCTCTCTATTTCACAGCTCATGTTTATTCTAAGCCTCGCTCATTGTAAGTCAAATTTGACTTTTCCTTATTTGATAAAACTAACACCTCAATTCTTCAAAAATATGAGGTAATTCATAGTTTTAGCAAGACACTGAACATACACAGATCCAATCACTTAAATTTTATTCGCGAACATCTTTTTTGCATGTCTAGTTGGACATCTTTTGTAAACCGATACAAACTAAAATTATGACAAAGAACACTAAGAATACAAAACGATCCTTATGAAGCCGTCCAGCATACCAAGGGAGGTTGATGAGATAGTTGTAACTCTTATTAAAGATCCTCTGAATCAAAAACAGAAGGAAGCCAATTGTGCCACACTGATGATATCTTTAGTTAACACTTTGACAACATACTAAGAGATACTTTGCCACAACTAAAAGTGGTTTTCACAATCGATATCCAAGGATTAGTCTCCCAAATTATTTTAGAGAATCAACAGATGGCCATAATGCTTACCAATCAGATGGTCGTAATTTTTTTACCCTTGATTAAGGATTACTAGAACATCAGTAAAAGTATTCCACATAACTCAGAGACCAAGAGATAGAATCAAGCTGAGCTCATGAAATTACAGCAAGGCTGATCTCGCCCTAAGCTCCAAAAGCCTCGTAGGCACTAGAACAACAGTCAAGCAGACCTTCAGCATAGTTAAACTAATATTCTAAGGAGACTTGAGAGGGTTAAGTCTACTACCTCCCAAGGTCCATAACAATGCTAACCAAGGTATGTTTTCAGCTATAATTTTGTTAGAAATATGGTGAACTTAGAAAGCTTGCACAAACCAGTTCAAAAAACCCAAGAATAAGTCGTCCAGTCCTAATCAAGGCCGATCCAGTTTAGTTCTATAGAACCACTAAGACTAGCCAGCCATCAGAGCAATAAAATTGATAGAAATATGATAGGTGAAGCGCTATAAAATACGAGAATGGATTTAAAACTAATGGCAAAGCCATTCTATAGAAAGCCATATCCTTATAATATAGACTCATTTTTCTCTTTCTCTAAAGGGTATAAAATTTCAAGATTTATATTATTTTCAAGGGAAGAGAATGTCACAACCTTTTAGTATATCTCATAATTAGCGCTATAATATAGGGAAGCCAACTTTTCTTCTTTTTGGAAATTGAGACTGTTCGACAACTCCTTAATGAAGATAACTTTTACTTCTTACATAAACTTAATGCCAGAGTTCATAGGTAGTTAGAAGTAGATTAAAGACAAGTTCAATGTCGAATTTTATAGATCATCTTCTGAAGTTACTATACCAGACCTAACTATAGTTATGCAAATGCTTGGAGAATCATATCCAAGTACATAGCCCACTTTATAAAACTCAAAACGTGGTGCTATACCTAAGTCACTAAAGTCGACTGTGTACCCATAATCAATAATGACATGTCTTTTGTAATGAAAGAGTACTTCAAAGGACACTTATTTAGGAATTTGTATGAATTGACCACTAGAACGACTAATTATGAAAGGCTCCTAATAGAGAAAGATCAGAAGAAGACTTCCTTTAAAGAAACTTAGAAAGAAGCTGTCAACATGGTCATCATACTACCGAAGTTCTTTTAACCCAAGCCTGGACATGCTTCAACCCTTGATGGAGATGTAGTTAAGATACCCAATGCTACAAGTGATGTACTATAGGATTTGGCAATGCTAACCCTCTCTCAACCCCTTGAATTAATGACCCAACATATCCGGCCACTTTATGTTAAAGCCGACCTCAATGGAGTTCCTTACAAGAGGATCCTCATTGATAATAGGTTCAATGTGAAATTTTACCTCTACAGATGTTGAAGAAACTTGGAATTTCTAAAGACAATTTAAATCCATCAGAGGTGATTATGACTAATTTTATAGGTTGCAAAACCTATATAGACAAGTTTACATCAGTGAAGGTAAAGATCAGTCACATAAAGTACAAAGAACCTTTTCTATATAGTTAATATATTAACTAACTATAAACTTTTACTAGGAAGGGATTGGATCCACTCTAATAGAACATTGTCATCTAGCATGCACCAGATGGTTTTTAAATAGAAACTTAATGGATTGTTTGAAATAATCCATGCTGACTTAAATGCCTTTATAAGGAATGAGCAGGTAGCTTCGGCATCTTTAAATGTCCCATCAATTAGAACCATCATTCTAAGCAAAAATGCTGATAGGCGATTTACAAGAGAGATGTCCAAACTACTTGTTTGTAATACTCAATAAGTCCCGGATGAAGAGCTAGCCTAACCTTCAACTTAAAGATAGGCTGACCCCTTGTTTATTTATTTATTTACTTATTTATTTTTTTGTGAATATGTCTTCAGAGTTTCACTTATTAACTTTCACTTGTCACTTCTCCAAGCTGGTTTTATAAGGCCAGCCAACTACATAGAATGGTTATCCAACGTAGTCTAGATTATCAATAAAATCGACAAGCTTCGCCTATGTATAAATTTCATAAATTTGAACATATCAACTCCAATGGATGAATATCCTATGTCTATTAACCATATGTTGGTCGACTTAGCTACTTGTCATGCGATCATGAGTTTTCTTGATGGCCATTCAAGATATAACCATATATTTATCAAAAGTCAGATGTCAGCAAGACAACTTTTAGATGTCCAGGGGCTGTTAGAACTTATGAATGGATATTAATACCTTTTAGCTTAAAGAATACGGAGGTAACATACTAAGGGGCAATGAACGTCATCCTTCGTGACATGACTGATTGATTCGTAGAAGTCTGTATCGATGATGCGGTTGTCAAATCTAGCTCAGATGAAGCACACTTGGAAAAATTAAGAGCTTTATCCGATAAAATGAGATTTTATCAACTAAAGGTGAATCCTTTGAAGTATGCCTTTGGTGTTTTAGCTAGAAACTTTCTTGGATTCTTAATATACCAACAAGGGTGAAAGTAGATAAGAACAAAGCCAAAGGCATTATTGAAGCCCTTACAGTAAGAACTAAAAAAAAGACTTCAACAATTAATCAGCAAGATTAATTTTTTAAGACGATTTATATCAAACTTGGCTGGCCGACTTCATTCTTAGTCGCTTTTATTGAAGTTTAAAAATGGTGAGGAATTCAATTAGAAAGTACATCATTAACAAGTCTTTGAAGAAATCACGAAGTATCTCAAGATTCCACCAGTCAAGATTCCACCAAAACCTGGCCTATTCTTGATTCTTTATATTTCAGTGGCCGAAGAATGGATTGGCAATATATTAGCCCAAGAATATGAACGGGTAGAAAAAGTCATATTTTATTTCAGCCGAGTATTAAATGATGTCGAAACAAGATATATGACTATCGAGAAGTTGTGTTTGGCTCTTTACTTTTCTTGCATAAAACACAGGTATTACATGATACCAACCATTGTGCATGTTGTAAGCCAAATCAATATTATTAAGTGCCTCCTATCAAAGACCTTTTAAGAAATAGATTGGGTAAATGGGTGATTGGCTATCTAAATTCTCATTAAAGTACATTCCCCAGAATGCAATCAAGGGAAAAGCCTTAGCCAATTTCCTAGCAAATCATCCATCCCCTTACTTAATGGATGCTAACTTGGAGATTGGCTGTATTACTAGCCAATCATGGTAACTATAGTTTAATGGGTCTAAAACAGCTCAAGAGGTTGGAATTGACATTATTCCAATCTATCCATACGGCCTAAGAATAAAGATGTCATTCATTTTGAATTTTTCCTGCACTAATAATCAACCCGAGTATAAAGCTCTAATTATCGACCTAGAAACACTTGCTGAAATGAGCGTAAAAAATATATAATTCAGAGGCAACTCTTTATTAGTCATCAAATAGATAATTGGTGAACATAATTGTGAAGCCAATCTGTTGATACTATATTGCAATAAAGCTCGTCACCTCCTTGAAGGATTACATTCTACCTTGATCAAATTCTCAGCAAGGGCAGAAAATTCTAAAGAAAATAATTTGGCTCATGGACATCAGGGTTCAAGAAGGTTGTAGAAGAAGTCTTGTTGATATATCGACCTAACTCTTGCCTACTTAGCAAAGAGTTAGATGCATTAAGGCAAGAAGTGTTAAAGCCAATTTTACAGATCAACCTAAACTTAGATTTGAGGGATGAAACAATCAAGTACATAAAAGAACCCAGATGCCAATATTGATTCAATGATAAAGATCATGGCACCTAAATTAACTTTCTTTGCAGAAATTATTTCGATGATGACTCTTAAGAGGGCTACTAAGGTGTAATTGTTAATGTGTTTTTAGGGTGCATAAATGTAGATTGTGTACATGTTGAAATAGCTAAATACATGTCTCACATACATGATTTACAACGGAAGTAAATACATAATCAACATGTACACAAGTATTCTGAACCAAAACAACTTATGGTTATAGAAACTTGCCCTTGAAGAACTTCAATGAAGAATCATTCTCCAAAGCTCACACAGAAGTCCACTTGCGATCAATTCTAGTCCGTAAAGATCTGTGGGATTACATAAGCTAGAATGGTAGCTTCTTTGATCAATTTCCAGCAAGATGAAACTCAGAATTCTCTCAAATGTAAGCTTGTTTGTTAAGAAGAAAATGGTGACTCTTTTAAATCAAATTCAAAACTTATTTTTATACTTAGTAAAAGTAGGGGGCTAAATGCAACACTTACAAAGTTTTAGATACCTCACTCTTTGCATGGTTGACACTTGTCACTCATGCATGCCATGCATGCTGCCAAGTGTTAAACATGCAAAGCCCTCATGTGTTATTTGTCACACAAGTAGACATATGTCAAAATTCTCCTTACCATGCAACAAGGACACTTTTAACTATTAATATATGACTAATTTTATGTGTTTGAATTAATTAATTGTCATACTAATTAGGTATATTATAGGAAAAAAAATTTTAACATCTATTAATTGTGTACTCTTCATTAATAAACTATATTTTCTTAACTTTTAAAAATATTTATCTATCTTTTGCATAAGTCTTCTTGATGGGAATGCATTAGTGTACACCTCTATGTTCATTATAAAAGTCCCAAATTCAAAATTTTCTTTTACTTATTTATTTTTAATTAGCCTAAAAAATAATAGTCATTGATAACTATTCAAAAGCCCAAAAGCGTTTGTTCCATCCAAATTAGCTTTTTTTTTATTTTATAATATTTGTTTTAAATGTATATGTTAACTCCAAATTTAAGGCGACCCCAAGTTAGAAATTTATAATTTTGGAAGAAATAACAATTTGGCATGTTCTTAGACCTTTGACGCGTGATAGGCAACATAAACGAGCTCTTAAAATGCCATATTTAATTAAATAATGAAGAAACATAAACAACACATATGTGAAACAAATGAGTTATAATGGTTCAACTTTATAAGAGCTTACATCTACTTTATTAAGCTTTAATCTACTTTTAATGCACTATTAAATAATGTTTTTACAGTGGGGTATTAAGAAGCATGGCCTCTATAAATCACAAGTTACAAAATAGACTACTTTTCAATTATGAGAAACTCCAAGGTGTCTTTTAAGAGCTATAGAAAAGTGGTGATCTTCTAAGAGGATCTTAAAAAAAAAAGGTGTCGGGCAAATACTTTTCCTTCCCTAAAAGGTTAAAAAGAGTTTCAAGAGTCAAAGAAAAGTCACTTCACATCTTCATGTCCAAAGCCCCCCTCCTCCTACCCTTCTTCTTATTTAGTCCTTTATTTATAAGTATTAAAGATAGTCAAATCCTTATGGAACTAGAACAAGCCATTACTTTCATATTTAGGATACATTCCAAGATTATAGGAGGATTTATTTTTTTAGAAATCTTAGGATTTCTAGGATCTTGAAATTAAAGGAAATTCTCTTTAGGGTGGCTTATTGGTGTTTAATTCTAGTCCTTAGTCAATAACAAATAAGTTTAAATAGGAGCCTTGACCATCTTAAGAAAGAGAAGTGATTGATCTTATAAAGGATGCTTGGATGACCTTGTTTAGCCAATGCTAATTACTAAGAATACTTTATTTAGTGTTGAGGCTCTGAGGCTTAAGTTTTAATTATGCTATAAGGTCATATCCTTATTCAATTTAGAGGTCTTTAGGCAAGTATATCAACCTTCTATAATATTTTCTCATGATGGGTTTGGTCATAGCCAGAAATCTTGGGGCATTTAGGGCTCATAGATCGACCTGAGCTAAAATATTTAGGGCTCATAGACTGATTTGAGACCCTTATAGAGATGGGCTTTGGGCTAAAATTTCAAGGGAGAACAAGGGTCTCTTAATTTTCAATATTAACTTATTGATAATAAAAACTTTATAATAGCTCTCAATCCAAAAATGCTCTTTCAATTGTTAGATATCGAATTCTCGATAGTGAGATGATCATGACGTGTATCTCATAGGTCCACATGATGTAAGTGCTTACATAATGACAAATCATGCCACTAGTGAAAAATTGACTTTTGAACTTAATGCCTAAAAGGTTTCATTTAATTTTAGGTGACCTTTCAAGAGATGAGGCTAACAGGAGACAAAGGAATAATTGTATGCCTTCATATTATTGATAAAGTGGTTGAATCTCTGATTACTTGTGTCGATCGAATAGCTGAAAAGTGAAATTCAAAAGGTCGGACTAGTCGAAAAAAGGTTTTACTTGTGAGAGTATATTAGCCCTCAAATCTTGAATTGAAGATTATAAGGAAATCAAAGGCCCTCTATAAATAAGAAGTCTCGATTTCTTCATTTTTACTCTATTTGGTGAACTAAAAAGAGAAAGAGACTATTGTAATTTTGGAAGAGAGATAAATACTATATCACTAAATTTCTTCTTCTTTTCTTCAAGAATCTTCAAGCAAGTAACTAGTCTTCCCCTTTACTTGTTATTTTCAGTAGTATTAATTATATTGCTTTGAATATTTAAGTGTTTTTCCTGCATTAAACGAGTCTTTCTAGGTTAACGTTCTTCAAAACTTAACTACTTGGCTTGAATGGTGGTCTTGAGTAATGGGTCAAAATGATTTGTCTAATAGATTGTGTATTTTCTTTTGCTTTATATGTTAAAACTATGTCTCTTCGAGGGCTCCTAGAATGTAGTGAGGGCTCAACTATTGGGAGTAGGTTAGCCTGAGAAGTAGATAATTTAAATTCTTGGGAGGTTCAAGAACTCCATATGGTTCTTAAGGGACCATTCCAATGAAGAGATGCCACAAAATTGTTAGAGACCTTTAGAGACTCTAAGAGGACTCCTAGTGATGTAGTGCCAAGTAGGACTCCATAAGGGTAGCCTCAAGCCTCAGGTTAACCAGGCTTAAAAAAAAGAAGAATAAAAAGAAAAAACTCATTTTATGGCTTGACTCAAAGATTTCTTTTGAGTTAGAATGTCCTTCATACCATCCCTAACATGTGCAAAAAAAGCACCTTATTGCCCTGAGGAAAAAATTTAGAATATCAACCACCGTTACTCTTAAGGTCCTTCAACAAGATGTGTATGTGAGTTCTCCATCTATTAGGGAAGTGGCTATTTTGTTCACTAGCTCAAGATTTTATAGCTATCTCTTTCTTACCTTATTTTGTTCAAAAGCTAAAGCATTTAAACTTGTCACTGTGCCATCTAGGTTTAAATGCATGGAGGATACTAGTAGGTTTGAAGGTGATGTGGATCAAGATTAGGTATAGTGAGCCCACCTTCTATAAGTTTCAATAATTGTATTAGTATAGAGTGAATGTTGATCGACAAAAAAGGTTATATTATTTTATCTACTAATGATGGCGAGAAGAAGTTCTCCCTTATGCAGGACTTGCCCTTAAGTAATCATAATTATAAATACTTATTATTATTTTTTTTGTTAGGAAGTGAGTTAAAAGTATTTAAGAGTGCTCGGTGACATGTTTTATCCTTAAGTTTTCTTTAAATCAAGTTTTTTTTTAATATGGTGTCCAAACCACATTTATGAATGCTTTGTAAAATAAATTGTAACTTAGTTACTTTTGTTGCAGTGACAACTTGGACTTTAAAACTAAAACTTACTTGGGATGCGAAAGAGCAAGTCAACCAATTTTGAAAATACGATGGACCTATTAAGGAGATTCTCTCCTAAGAGTATTTAGATAGCAAAGGCCTAGTCAATAAGTTATCCAAGTCGTCGCAAATAAAAATAAGAGAATAGTTAATCTCCATATCTCATTGATCTTAGGTATCCTTTAACCTATTCTAAACTTTACTCCATCATTCTCTTTTATTGGTAGAAATAGATGCTAATGAAAGTAACTGAAAATGTCCTCACTTTTTTTAAACTTATAGGTTAAGTAAAATGACCAATAGTCATCTTAATTTTCAAGGCTTAGATGAAGGCGCGGTTCAAGTAGGAAGTGGCTTAAGGAGTTATTCAACTATAAGAAGAGAAGATCACTGAAGCCTTAGTAGATCCTTCAAGGGTTTTTGTAAATCCATGATAAATTATCTCCTGTCTTAATGGGTCCATAATATGAAGTTTTACTTCCCCTCCACTAATGAATACACCTTTCTTTCATAAATAAGAAATAGTTGGGATCGTGACTTCAACTCCTTAGAACCCAAGTTATGCTATCTCTAGCCCGAGCAATTTATAGGCGAAACTCGAGTACTCAGTCTTCAAACTATTTGACTTATATGTTATAAAATAAGATAGCTATAGGCACGTCATGCCCTTAGTGAAGGAGGTCGAGCAGAGTGGTCTCACCTACTTGAGCTGATGACTTGTTCAAGTGTGATACCTACAAATCTCTATTATACGACATGCGGTGCTTTCTTAAGGTAAAATTTTACTCATGACTCTTTCTTTTCAGTTAAATTATACTTTATTAATTTTTTTACCATTCGTTTTTCTTTTAGGCGGCTTTTATATTTTTTTCAATGCTAGGACGAGCTTGTTGGTGTTACTGAGAAAAAGCAAAAGCTACAACAAGTTAAAGTTAAGGTGGCTAAACTAAATGAGGCCTTGTTGAATGCCAACAAAAAGGTCAATGAGGAGAGCAAATAACACAAAAGTAAGGTTGCCAAAGTGGAAGAGATTGAGGTCAGCATGGCCACTAGGAGAGCAAGGCTTTGACAATTGAGAGAAATGCTTTGTCTCTTCAGTCAAAAGTTCACTAGCTCAATGAGATAGCTATAAAATCTTAGGCTCTAGTTGATACTCTTTGGGAAAAGAATGCTACTCTTAAAAAGATGAGTGAAAATTTGATCAGGGAACTTGAAGCTGTTTAAGTTGATGCCTTGGTAAGAGCTAATGGTCGCTTTGCTAATGGGGTGATTATGGGTTTTGAAAGATCTATTCAAATCTTCAAAATCAACTATCCTAACTTGGACCTCGCCTAGCTTGAAGAAGCAATAATAGCCCAAGTAGAGGTCGAAGAGGATAAAGTTGAGGATCCCCTTTAATTAAAGTCGCTCCTCAAGTTAGCTAGGGCACCCTAGCTAAGAACATTCCCACTTTTCCTATTGTCGAGAATCCATCCCCTGCTCTTTAAGCTTTAGGATATTTTTTTTTTTCGATTTCTAAGAATTGTTTTTAATCCAAGCTAGTTCCCCTCATCCTATAACTTGTTTATTCATTTAATGAAAAGAAATTTTGGTATACTCATGTTCTTTGTTGCCTTGTCTCTTCTTTGTCCACTCTTTTTTATATATTCTACTGAATTTATGTTTACATAGTTTGACTTTCTAAAACAATGTCTTTAAATCAAGAGCAACTACAAGCTTAAGACACTTATTTTTAAAGTCTTTAGTTGAAAATTACCCAGTACTTCGGCCATGAGGGTCTTCATTGGCTTTGTCATTGTGTCTTCTTGGTTCTTTGAAATGAACTATTACAAAGGCTTTTCAAGAAGTGTTTATTGGTAAAGAGCTAATAAACTTATTGAAGCCCTACTGTATCTTCTTAACTTTTGAAGCATTAGACCAATAAGACATTTAAAGGCGTTTATCTTCTTGACTCTTTAGTCAACTAAAGAGGTCATATAGCCCTTTTCACGTATCCTTCAGCTTGGATCCTTAATTAATCAAGGGGATCATAGAAGCCTTTACCTCATATCTCTTTGATTCAGATCTTCTACTAACTGAAAAGGCGGCAAAGGCCATTATCCAGTATCTTCTCAGCTCAGATCTCCATCCAATTAAAAGGATCATAGGGACCTTTACTCCATATCTCCTTGGCTTGGCTCTTCTGCCGATCGAAAAGGTCATAGAGACCTTTGCTCTGTATCCCTTTAAGTCAATTTTTTAACTGATTAAAGGGGTTCTATGGGTTTTTATGCCATATCTTCTTGACTCGGTTCTTCTACTTACCAAGAAGGATGTAAGAGCCTTTACCCCATATCCTACTAACTCGACTCTTCTACTAACCTTCGAGATCGTATGAGCTTTTTCCCATATCCCCTCAACTTGGATCTTTAACCAATAAAGAGGGTTGTAAAGGCCTTTGCCCCATATACCATGAATTAGGACATTTTTCAACCGATAGGGTAATAAGGGCCTTTTTCCCTATATTCCCTTAACTTAGCTCTTCTATTGATCGAGAGAGTCATATAAGCCTTTTTCTCATATCCCTTCGGCACAGATCTTTAACCAATCAAAGAGGTCATAATGATCATTGCCTTATATCCCCTGACTCAGCTTTTTTGTTGATCAAGAGAGTCATAGAGGCCTTTGCCTCGTATTTCCTTAACTCAATTTTTTTCCTTCCAAAGGGGTCGTAGAGTGCTTTGCTTATATCCTTTTGGCTCGGATCTTCAACCGATCAAATGGGTCAACCGATCAACTGATCAAGGAGGTTATTGAAGCCTTTTTCTCGTATTCCCTTGGCTTAAATCTTCAACCAATCAAGAATGTCATAGAAGCCTCCGTCCGTATCCCTTTAACTTAGCTCTTCTACCCATCTAGGGGTTCTAATGGCTTTTTCCTCATATCCCTTTAGCCCGAATCTTTAACTAATCAAGGGGTTCGTAAGGGTATTTACCCTATATCCCCTTAGCTCAGATCTTTAACTGATACTGATCAAGAGCGTTATAGAAGACTTTTCATTATAATCCTCTTAACTTGGCTCTTCTATTAATTGAGGAAGTCATAAAGGTCTTTGCCTTGTATCTGTTGGGATTTGTGCTCACGTGCCACCCCATTGTTGTATGAATATTTTATTTTATAATATTTATCCAATTCATTATTTGTTAAATTGCTAATTACTATTATTAAATTGTTCAATGCTTGTGACTCTATAGACATTATATGATCTGAAAGGGTTCAAATTTGGTCTAAAGAAGCTTAGATCAATACTAAGAGTTAACATCACTAAAAACTATAAATGTTAAAAAGTTAGAATATTATATTAATCAGTTAAGTCTAAGTGTTAGAATCTTATCTGTGACGATACAAAAATCTGAGAATACATTAGTAATAACATAGTTGCAAAAGTTGCAATAGGGGCTAAGAAATGTTATTATGCAAGTCTATTCTCAAATTATATATTTCAGGTCTTAATTCATTGATGCAGGTCTGACGGTGGAATTCTTTTACATAGACCAGTGTATACTACACCTAAATGGTCTAGATTGTTATTTTTAGCTGACCATGGGCTTACTAGAAGTTCTTATAGTATACAGGTATTCAGTGAGGATTGAATACTGAACAGACTCAATAAAGACCCCAATAGATATCCTATGAAGCCGTCAATGTAAGGTCCTCTCGAGATGAGTAGTATACATGGTCCTTTGACCTGAGTACCACGGTGGGCTTGTAAGTAATCCATCATACTTTAGTTCTATGCATGTCACAGACCTTTCACGGTGTGACTGCTAGGTGTCGCTAGGTATGGTCCGATGCTTATGGAGTTGGTATGTACAGATATAGAATCCGTCAGCTCACATGGATGAGTTATATATATCCAGATGCTCAAAGACTATATCTTAGAAAGTCTTATAGCCATAAGTAACAAACCCAGAAAAAAAGTTTCCTACAGGGTTTAGCAATATTGTAAAAGTGTTTGCATATATTGTTTATTAAGATACGTGTCTGAAGATAAGTTCACAGATAAGTACATAGGGATTTGACGGTAGTGATCTATTTCCCTGCTCTTACAAGATATGATTGGCGAAAGGATTATATGTATGCGTTGTGACCTCAACTTGTATGGTATACTGCACTGATTTGTAATATCTGTGACGTGTACGTTGGGCATCGATCTCAGACTCACAAAATAGTTCTATTTGACAAATCAGGAGTGGACTTAGAGAGTCTCGCAATATGAAGTGTTCTCGTTGTACACTGATGCAGCATAACGAATTGAATAGTTCGATCCAGAAAATTTCAGCAGACTGGACATTTACTTCGGTTTCCCTCCAGTCGTGCACGTGTCAAGACTTAAGAGTTAAGTACATTAATTAGTTAACAATTAGTTGTTGACCAATAGAATGTTAACACATGGCACATATGGGCCAATTATTGTTTGATTTAAAAATTACCAAAATTACCTTGTTTGTTGGATAAATAATAATATTATTTTATTCATTAAAATATTTATTGAATAAAATAATATATTATATTATTATTTAAATTGAAATCAAACAATTAATTTTTTATTTAAATTGACATGTGTTTCTACCATGATTTAATATGATTAAATCATATGTTTAATATTTATTAGATGATAAGATAAGTATAAATGGGTGGCATTTGTTAATGGTAGGCCTTAAGATGTTTCTTAATAATGAGAAAGTGTTTTCTCATTTGACCTAAATTAAAGCTAAGTTCATTTAAATGATATTCTATTTTGTTTTGTTTTAATTTGATTTATTATAAGATAATAATAAACAAAAACTAATGGCAAATATAATGGATGCCATTAAGTGAGAAAATGAAAGATAACAATAAACAAAACACTAATAACAAACATAATAATTGCTATTATGTGAGAAAATGAAAGAGCAATTAGTTGCTCAATTAATCATCAAAAAATCGTGCAAGGGGTTAAGTGAATGGCAGAGAGAAGTGAATTTAGCTAAGTGTTAGAAATTCTCTCAAAACTCTCTCAAGTGTTGAAAGCAAAAACATCTCTTCTATTTTTCCTTCTATTTTTGGTCACCCATACTACAAGGTAGAAATAAGGATTCAAGAGTTAAATCATTTGTTGGAAAAGCTACTATTCTAGCTTTCTCAAGCCCACCATGTTGAGGAACTAGAATTGTGAGCGGGGGTTACTTCAAGGCGGGTACTCCAATTTGACAATATACCAAAGGCTTGACAAGGTATTATTTCTCAATCTTGAAGTATTTTACATTTATGAGATAACATGTAATGTTTACTTGTGTTTATCATTATAAAATTTTTATTCCGCTCATCCGCTGCGCATGTATGTATGAGATACATATGCTATATTTGAATGATAGACACAAACTCGCATGCATGCACCCTAGGTTTAAAATCACTCACAGTATCCTCTCAACTCAGATCTTTAATCGATTAAGGGAGGTCATAAAGACCTTTACCCTATATTCTATTGACTCAGCTCTTTAACTAAACAAAGGCTTCGTAGGAATTTTTCCTCGTGTCCTTTTACTTAAATCTTTAAAACTACTTCTAAGAAATTGCATTAGTGTTCCTGGCACATTTTGACATTCATTTGGCTTTTTATGAGTGCTTTCACATGCTCGAACTTTCATGTTATTAGCCAAAACTCTTTTTGATTATTTTGTGATTCCTTTCTTTTGACTAAGGCTGGGGACTCATTTGGTCATTTGTTGTCTTTGTCATCATTATTGACTTTTCTTAGTTCTCAGGACCTTATCTTATAGGTGACTCAACAGTTATCGTCATGTCTTCGAGTTACAACCTTTTGTTTGTTTCTGTTTATATTTGTATTTTTGAGAAAAATTGTTGGGATTGAGTGTGTGATTTAAGAGTGTACTATAATTTTAAAATTTTACAACACGCAGCAAAAACATGTTAATAAAATACACTTAATTCAACAAATTAAACACATATATCACATATAAGTATAACTATTATACAAAATTTATATATATGATGAACAATTATGCTAAAATAACTTGTAAAGAACACTTACCTAATGAAGGTAACTTTACAAAATCTTCAAGTCTTCCAACTATCCAAGTGAAGAGCTTACCTTAAAGTGTATTCTTGAACAATTTTAGTCCATAACAGTTTGGTGGGATTATAAAGGTAGAGTGGTAGCTTTAATCTAAAATTTTCAGCAATATGTATTCAAACACTTTAAATATAAATATTTATTTCTAAAATAGAGATGGTAAATATATGTATATAACTCTTGTATAATTGATGGAAACAATTTTCATAGGATAATTATTTTTGAACAACTCTTGTCTAAAAAATATATCTCTTTCTCCATTTTCTTTTATTCATTTTAAGCCATCCTTGAAAGAAGAAGATGAGAGGTTCCTATTGTGTTTCAACCATTTGAAAGAACCAAATACAAACCTCTCTCTCTCACTTCTCTATCCATGGCTGAATTGTTCATTAAAGAGAATGAATCAATTCATTTCCTAAGTGGTTTACACACTTGAATAATTAATTTTAAGTATTCTTACCACTAAACTAAAATAATCCATTACTTGATTATTTTTCTTACAAATGCTCCCACCACTTTAAAAAAAGAATTAGAATAATAATCCATTATCCATTTGATGGTGGAAATGGTAGGCCAACTAATTTGCATAATAGAAATAATACCTTTTATTTTATTATCATATTATGCTAATGCCAACTTTCATCATTTACATTCCATTTAATATAAAATACATGGTCCACTTTTACATATATTATTTGAAACATAAATGGTCCACTACCATCTAATATATTTCACCTTTTACTTTATAAATTTAATTAAATTAATTATTCAAAATATTTTTGAATAAATAATTTACTATACTAGTTTTTACTAGCAATGTTAAATGATAAATTCAAGGTAAAATAATTCATGGACCAAATTATGCCATTTGTCAAAATCTTATTGGTTAACAGCTCTTGTGAACTAATTAAATGATATACTTAACATTTAAGTCTTGACAAATGTACATCCTACAAGATTCTTAAACAATTATTCAATTTTGCTAGAATTTATTAGATCGAATTATTTAATTCAGTCTACTACCCTAGTATACAATGAGTACACTTTATATTATAAGACTCTCTAGGTTGATGTCTGGTTTGTCTATGAAGCTCATCTATATGTCCGTAAATGATGCCCCAAACACATGTTACGGATATTACAAAGTGGCACATTAGTCCATGCAAGTTGAGGTTATAACATATTCATATAATCCTTCCATCATTTATATCCTAGAAAAGCAGAGATATAGATCATCACCGTCAAATCTCTATTTGCTCAACCATGAACTTATCTCCAGATTTATATTTTCATAAACAATATCTAAAAATACTTTTCTGATATTGTTTATCCCTTCGGAATATATTTTTTGAGGTTTATGCTTGTGGCTACAAGACTTTCTAAAATACAATCTCGGAGCATCATGATATATAACTCACTCATATGAGCTGACGGATCCCATATCTACGCACACCAGGCTTCATGAGTATCAGACCATACCCAGCAACACCCAGCGGTCAGATTATAAAAGGTTTCTGACATGTGTGAAACTAAAGTATGGTAGATCACTCACAAGCCCACCATGGCGCTTAGGTTAAAAGACCATAAATACTACTCGACTCGGAAGACCTTCTATTGACGGCTTTATGAGATGTCTATTGGAGGTTCTCGTGAGTTTATTTAGTATCCAGTCCTTATTGTATACCTGTATCTTTATACTAGCTTTTACTAAGCTCATGGTTTTCGAAAACTAACCAGTTAGACCATCCAGATATAGACATACACTAATCTATATTAATAGGTTCCACCGATAGACCCACATCGATGAAATTAGATCAGAAACATAGTATTTGAGAACATACTTGCATAATGACATTTTTTTAGCACCATCTACAACTCTTTGCAGCTATGTCAATACTAATATATTCTCAGGTCTTTGTCCCATTTCAGACAAGACTCTAACTCTTTAAATTTTGCCAACTCTTACAACCTGCCTACTAACACCACTAACTCTTAATACTTATCACCATTAACGTTGCTAACTCTTAGCACTAATCTAAACTCCTTTAGACCAAATCTGAACTTCTTTAGATCATATAATATCTTAAACATAACAAGTATCTTACCATTTAATAATTAATAACATTAACGATTTAATTAAAAATAATAATTATATAAATACTATAAATAAATATTTATACATAATATGATAGCACGTAAGTACAAATCCCAATAAAAATAATATTTGGACATATTTTTGGACCTTCGACGTGTGATGGGTGATGCCCAAGAGCCCTTAATACGTCAAATTTAATTGAACAATGAAGAAACATGAACACACACATACGTGAAATAAAAGAGTTATTGTAGTTCAGTTTCATAAGACTTATATTTACATTACTAAGCCTTAGTCCACTTTTGGTGCACTATTAAATAATATTTTTACAATAAAGTATTGGGGGGCATGATCTCTTCGAGATGGCATATGATTCCGTAATTCTTGTCCTCAATTAATAACAAATAAGTTTAAAAAAAAGCCCCGACTAGCTTAAGAAAGAGAAATGCTCGAAGAACCTTGTTTAGTCAATACTGATTATCAAAGATACTTCATTTAGTGCTAAGGCTCCAAGACCTAATTTTTTATTGTGCCCCAAAATTTTCTCTTTACTCAATTTTGAGGCCTTAAAGGCCAATAAATCATAACCTTTTATTATACTTACTAGTAGTGGGCTTAATAATAACTAAGAAGTTGAGGACATTCAAAGCTCATGGACCGAGGTGAATTAAAACATTCAAAACTTATGAGTTGAGGCAAGACATTTAGCTCATAAGTCAAATTGAGTCCTAAAAGAAATAAGCTTTAGTCGAAATTTTAAAGATAAACAATATATAATTTTCAACGTACGCTTATTAGAAAAAAAGAATGTGAACACTAAAAAATCTATTATCATTAATTTTTTCTTCGTTGCTATAAAATTATACTAAGTTGATTTTAATTTAACAAAAAATACTTATGTTCTTTATTCATATAAGTTAGCTTTTGATCATATACCATAAATTCTTATCTTATTAAACTCAAAGTTTATGAAATATTATATTTTTTCATATAAAATCGCTTTCTATTTTTCTTACACATTATATGTATGAAAAAAAATATATCATTAAAAACCTGTTACTCTCAAATATTTGCATTCTTGTCTTTCTCATCTTCCAATTTTTTTTTTTTAACTTTTAGTTAGAATCTTTATGTCTTCTCAAAATTTATTTGATTTTAAATGACATCAATAATTGGAAGTTCATTTTATATATTGAAATGATGGAGAAAATAAAAAATAAAAAATTTTCGAACAATTGAATTGAATAATACATTGTACTAAATTGGCAAATGAGAAGTCTCTTTTAATTACGTATAAAGGATAACTTCCATTTTAGATTTCACGTCTTTTGCATTTATCAAAACTTACTCTCGTCACATAGTCAATTTGACTATTATTCTTTTTCTTTTTCTATAATTTGTATAAGGGGAGATGTTAATGAAAAAAATTTATAATCTAATTATTATTTAGATAAGATTTTTCTTTTTCTTTTTTTTCAAATAGGTAGGTATTTAGATAGATTGAATCAAAACTTGTTTTAGCAAATGATTTGATTATCTTAACCAATCTTTTTTTTTATTAGAGGGTTGTTAATGAAAAAATTTGTAATTTGTATTCACATATTTTTTTTTTCAATAGGCATTTAGATAGGTTGATATGAAAAACAAAATTGTAACAATTCTAGACCAGTTGTTTAGGAATGTTAATGGGTTCTTAGTTTATTGTTTTACTTTTTTTTTTTTTTCCCGTTCTCTTTCAGGTCATATTGCAGTCTTATTTTTCGTTTTTTTTTTCACTGGTTTTATTTTAATTATTTGCATATTATGAAAAGTAAGGCTCACTATGTCCCCTGTTCTTAAGTTTTA
This sequence comes from Ailanthus altissimus, assembly GCA_946807835.1. Classification (NCBI taxonomy): domain Eukaryota; kingdom Viridiplantae; phylum Streptophyta; class Magnoliopsida; order Sapindales; family Simaroubaceae; genus Ailanthus; species Ailanthus altissimus. The sequence continues at coordinate 3,054,735 of OX327712.1, forward strand.
TTTAATTTTATTGTTCTCCCTCGGATAGTCGAGATTTATTTTTAAAAAAATGTAAACAATTCTTTATATGACAAATAATGCTTTAATTATCTTATTATCTGATAATTAATACAACATTAATTATTGTATCCGGTAATACTTTTTTGTGTCTGCAATTATAAAAAAATATAAATCAAATCCTTTTTTTTAACTTGGTGATTGGAGTTTGAATCTCAAAATTATAGGACCACTCAAAATATTTTATCAATGGTATTAATCATCCCCTAATTTAAATTTTTATGTTATTAATTATTAAAATAATTATAATCAAAAGTATTATAATAACTTGGAAAATTATCTAAATTCATGTAATGCAATTATATCCCAACTCTTTTCTATTCAACGTGATTTGGCATGGGTAATAGGATGATAATTTTTTCATCTTCTAAAATAATTATTATACTGCTTTTTATGTATGTTCCAGCGTTTGGAATCAGAAAAAAAAATAAGGAAACAATTACAAAAAAAATGAAATAATACTAAATAAAAATCATTAAGTGGTTATGTAAAATTTTTTACTATTTAATGATTAAGTAAAAAAAAAAATTAAATATTCGGCTAATAAATTTATACGACTAGACCATCAAATAGATATAATACCGTATTTTGTAAGAAATTGTCACTTTATTCTTGCTTTCCGGGAAAAGAATATGTGGACTTCTAAGTTTTTACAAAAGTGACTAATTTGTCCCTAAATTGGTAAAAGGGATAAAAAGATTCTTATGTAATAGATTCCGGTAATTTGGATGGTTTATACTCTTATAACTATCAAATAACTTATTTAATTCACTAAATAAAATTTAAATAAATTTAAAGACACATGTCATCATATTTTAAAATAAATAAATAAATAATTTAAAAGAAGAAAAAAAACATGCACTTACCGATCACCTTGACTTAGCAAATTAACTCAATTTTTATATTATTATATTCAAATTTTAAGATTTACTGTTTTTATCAAATAAAATATTAAAAAAGTGTCAAATTTGAAAACATAAAATGACGCTTATCATAATATTATTCCCAATCGACAATGAATGAAGGTACACTGTCACTTTCATCAACTAGAACTCTAGCCAACAACTTTAATTGTGAGAGTAGTGCATCTCTACATGTTTGTAATTTGATAGTAGTATTATAGTGGCCGCTATCTTTTTTTTTAATATCAACATCCTTTTCGATGCTCCCTTAACAAAAATAATTATACTATTGCGTAATTTTTAAAATTTTAAATTCGATAATATAAAATTTAAGTTAATTCATCACTGACGACAAATGACAACTTATTTTTTTCTTATTTTTTAACAATTTTTTAAAATAAAAAATTACTAATATAATGACACCTATCATTGTAATTTGGTATAAAATAATATATATATATATATATATATCATTTTATTCTAAACACATCATACCATGAAACTTGTTCTTTTTTAAGGTAAATATACAAATTTGTCCTTTTTAATATCTAAATTAATAGAATTTGTTGTCTACATAGATCTTTTTGGCCTTTATGAAAACTTTGGTGTGAACTGGTCACTTTTGTAAAAATTTAGGATTCACGTGTCCTTTTTTCTTGTTTTATCTCATTTATTTATTAGCTACTTGATCTTTTTTTAAATAATTAATTACATTTTTTTTTGTTACTATTTTTCATTGAAAAATATTCGATTGCCCTCCTAAAATACGTCTTAACTATTTTTTAAAAAAAATAGAAATTTCATAAGTAAATCAAGATAAAAACATAGACAACATGAAATTTTGTTACTTCATAAGTATTTATATAGGAATTTGATTAGTTGCCTAACACTCGATGGACGACGGGCACTGTTTTGATACTATTTTCACAATGCCACACATTATCAAACAATACTAAATAATGACCTGTTGCCTACTAGTGGGTGACGTCGCCCAACTGATCGGCTCTTTTTTATGTATGTTCACTCTAAAAAAAATAAATCACTTGATAAAAAAATACTCTAAAAAAATAAAACACTTGATCAAAAAAATGACTTATCAAAAACCCAATAAGAATGAAGGATAAGCGTTTATACATTATATATACATAATGAAAAATTATCTCAAAAACAACAATGAATCTATAATTTTTATAAAAAATAAATTTATAACTTAATTCCAAATTCAAAAAAGAATCGAATATTTCATTGATCAAATCATTCACTCCATAATCTGATCAATCTTTTCTTTTTGTTGTTAAAAAGCTAATTAAATACAAATAAATAAATAATATAGACAAATCAAATTCTATTAATTAATTATATACACCAATAAATGGAGACAAACCAAATCCTATTAATTAATTCTATAAACCAATTTTTAATTTTATTAAAACGGAATTTTAGTTTTAAAGATAAGGAATAAATAAATTATAAATAAATCCAAGATATAAAGACAAATATTAAGCAACATCTAAATTCTTAGTAGAAGTTATTAAGAATAATAAGTTAAAATTTTTCTGAGACAAATCTTACTTTAATGTAGCCTACAATTATTATTTTTTAGTAAACAGAACGCTTAATTGATTCCCTCCACATTTCTTAATCATGAACATTTAACTCTTATTCAACAACTCAAATTTTTGTATAATTCAATCATTTTGGTATTATTATTATAACATGAGATGAGAGACTCTTTTAAGAGTGGCATTTGGAGCAGCACATATGCTTTCTCAAAGAGCATTTTTGTTCGAAAGAAATTTATAGAAAGTGCTTCTAACCACATAAATCACAGGGCTACATTGCTGTATAGACGTCATTTAATTAGTACGTTTTTTATAAAAGAAAAAATGCATAAAAATTTGTATACAATAGAAGTTTTCTCATAGAACAAAACTACTGATGTCCCTGCAATCTAATGACAATACCAGTTATTCAGGCTGCTTTACTTTTTCCACCAAACAGTAAGCTTAATGAGTAAGTGTTGCCTTTCTGTGCAGCAACTTCTACGCGCTTCCCTCCAATCTATAAAGTGATAATTTTGACAATGTTTAACATAGAGCACTGTTAATATTCCAGGAAAAAAGATGACCAAAAGAAAAAAAAAATGAAGAGAATGTATAGGCAAGAGCATTGATTGAGTTTGCGATATAGGATATAGAATTACGAGCTCCTCAGTTCACATTGCTGAACTCGGGAGTTTTTTTAATAATGTTTTCTTCTTCCTTTTTTCCTTTTTTCAACTTAGAGGAAGGAGATTCAAACTCAAGACTTAGTCGAGACATTAGGTTATCATTAGACTCTGACTATGACCACTTCTATTATGCTTTTCTTTTGAGGAGGTAAACATCGGTTGGCTTCTGTTAGGAGTTGAAGTGGGGGAGGTGTACATCTTCCCATCCAACTAAGTGGGCTTGTCTACTTCTATTATACTTTCTTAGATGTGACAAATGTTTCAATTTGTTTCCAGGATAAAAGAAAGCAAATCATTCATGGCATGCATTAAGGGTAAAGAAAGTACCTTGTCCATGAGCCAATATCCGATAGTTGGCATGTATTGCACCAAATACATCACACTCAGTACAGGCTGAGAGAAAAACCAAGATGTACAAAACGATTTGTAAATAACTTGAACATGCGGAAAACTGAAAATGCGTAAGATCCCAGAATCATGTTCTTACAAAACAAAAAGAAGTGCCCATACAACAACTTGTAAAACAATAGAATATTCATGACAAGGATATGCAGAAGTGGAGTTGCTGCTCCTACGGTGATGCGCAAATGGCAAAACAAAAGAAATGCTCGTTACTTCTCAAATTAAAAGTTCAGGAGGGAACAATTCAAAAACTCCATGGCCAAAATATTTTTGAAGTCCAGCAGTAAATCTTCTACATCCTAAACACCAACAGAGAGCCACTCTAACCACACAGACAAATATGACTCAATTATTCTTTAATGCCCAAGCACGGCCAGCATCACCAGTTTAATAAATAAACCCTTCAGTTTGTTTTTCTACAGCGGGCAATATCAGCAATTCATTCAAATGTCTCTACAAATTATCACTGTTAAATACAGTAGAAATGACTAAGGATGCTCAAAGTGAGGGAAGGGCAATGTACTCTAAATACAAATTTATCGAGGAAATTTTTTTCAAGCAAGGATGATTGAAGAGCACAGAAACTAACTCATCTGGCTTATATCAAAGAATGAAGAAACCTGATAGATTCCAAACTCAAAAGTTATTTTGAGAACCTTGTCATTATCAACTCTTTCAGGAAAGAATTGCTAGGCCCTATGCGTGTTCATTTTGGTGCCAAAAAGAACAAACATTCATTACACACTGATCCCTCATAAAAATTGAAAAAGAAAAAAAAAGGTAAATCAAATAGAAGGAATTTCTAACATGAATGGAAATACCTGGTCTGATATCCAAGCTTCCTTAAGACCATGGCTGGTGGCAATGATTGTCAGTTCTGCACATCTTTCTGATGACAGGTGCTTCTGTCAAAAGTTTTCAATTTCATTAGAAAGAAAAATGCTTGATTGCAAAAGCACTAAAAATAAGAAAACTAGGGCAGCATAAAAGTAATAAATCATTAGTAACAGGTCATGGATGAAGAAATATGGTGTAAGAATGAGATGGCCTGCTTAAAATTTTCTCATTCTTTTAGATCTTGTAAACCTATCTTGCCAACCCTAACTCCTATAAACATCTGATTCATTAAAAAAGGGACATCACCATCCTCCTATCAGTGGAGTGTTAGCACAATAATGCACGGACTATTTATATTATTAAGTCAAGTAATGGTTCTGGTTAATGTGTAATGTTTGGGACAATAAAATAATTATACCAAGGAAAGAAAACGGATTGTTCTTAGTTAAAAAATAGGACTAATTACATAATTATCAGGAACTCACCCCTGAAGAACTCTTTCCTGAGGATGTTGCTCCAGTACTGTTTGATGTTTGTATTGGCCCAGGACAAACAACTGTCACCTTAATCCCCTTCTGACAGAGCTGTGATAGCAAAATATTAAACCATAAGGAAAAGGAATATGCAGAAGCTGTTACAATTACAGTCATAATAGCAATGAGTAGTAAAGCATAAATTTTGTTGAGTTTGACAATGAATGTTTTGTTTTTTCCTGAGAGAAACATGACACTATTGGATACTCTCGGTGCATAATAAAAACGCATGATGAACAAACGATCTATTGCTTATAGAATGTAGAATTAGAATTTGTCCTTTTCTCTGTCTTCTATACAACAATTTATTTTTCATTCTTAATCCTTATCCTGCTCTTCTATCATCAGAATTACAACAGAGGGCAAAGTACTCCATTATGGTGTACTGTTGTCATGGCTTAAAATGTCTGTATTACCTAATTCCTAGCAATGGCCTTCAACACTGTGTAAAATCTCAACATTTTGATCTGTGATACTGAAGGAAGTAGAATTCAAAAGTACATGTGCATAAAGGTACAATATAACTCTTTAAAACAAAAGGGAAAGATAAAAAAATGGGGCTGAAACTTAAGACCAATATCTGGTCTTCCATTCAAAAAGGGTAAAGGGAAATTTAGTGAAATATTACAAGTAAATAGGGCCTTAGATTATGTTGACATAGAGCAAAAGAGAGAAGGGAGGAAATACAGAAGGGAAGAAATTAGAGTGAGAATATCATTACTTCTAGTCTAAGAAAGAACATAACATAGAGAAATAAGGTAACTTAACTTAGCAAAACCAAATCTGACTTAAACAAAGAATAAATCCTTAAATTCCCAAGTAAATAAGAAATCTCAGCTCTCGATTCTTGGCCTTTTTCTTCTTTTACAATGATCAGCAAGCATTGCAACATATCAAGTTATAAGTTAGACGATGAAGCAATTAATGAACAATGAGACTTTACATTCTCTTCGCCTCAAAATAAAGTAATTTTATATGTAAATATACCTCAGAACGCAATGTGTGGAAGTACCCATTCAGGGCATATTTAGTAGCAGAGTAAACAGCCTGACCTGGTGCAGGTGTATTCCCTGCAGCACTGCTCATCTGCATATGAGGTGTAACCAAGTAACAAAAGAGTGTGCACGACCAAAAAAAGATACAGAAAGACATTGCTAAAAGAAAATTATCCATTCAGCTCTCTAAAAGCAAAAAACATTCCTGTCAATTAGCACCACATGACGACCAACTGCAAGCACCTCAATGGATTACCATTTTAGCAGCACAAAGAATAGTGCATATCCCACAACATGTAGATTATATTGGGACAACATACTGATTTGTGTATGGGAGGAGAAAACCTCAAGTACTAAGATTAGCAAAGGTCATCATAAATTATCCAAGTACCACAACAAAGTGACCCTTTCCCCGCTTTAGCATGAAGGGTGCCAACAGCCGTGTCAGAGATATTGTCCCCAGAACATTGACATTGAATGCAGCCTATTTCAAAACAGAGGAGTACATGATTAGTGCAAGAATAGCTACACAGGAATAGGAACAAATATCATAGAAAGACATACTTCTGAGTGTCTCTCCTAATAGTTAGAGTCAATGGGATTATTTAAACGGACAGCACATGGCTCATTGACTCCATTAGCAAGAGATCAACTCAAATATTAAACTATACGTAACCATCATTTCTAGATACCTTGAGGCTTTCCTCTGAGACTTCCAAAACTGGTGATTTCTGCCAAACAAATAAAAAAGAGTTAAATGAAAAAAAAAATATCTACTTTACACAGTTTCTTCACCACCTATTACAAAATAACAGACATATTAGCAGAATTAATTTACAAGAAGCGACACAGTGTTCGAAGATCAATATCAGTAGTGAATTTGCACCTCATCATAAAAAAATAATCATGACCCATTGAAGAATGCGTCCATTTGCTCCCCCTAGACAATATCAAAATCGGCAAGGATCCAGCATATTCTTCGTTACCCATTTGCAGTCAACCTAAAGATAAGTCCCTTTCCCCTCTATTCCCACATTCTAGTAGTGCATGTGATTGCAGCCAGGTTTATGTGTTTTCTGGTGTGTGCTCTTGTTTGATCATCTCAATATCACAGATTAGGAACCAATCACTTACAGGGCGCTCATAAGCTGCATTATGGATCATATAATCCACACCAGCGCCTGGAAAAAAGGACTCTGCTTTTTCTACAGCCACCTTGAGTAAATCTTCACCAGATGCCAAATCCAAAGGTAAAATTTTCACTTCACCGGGTGCATGCTTACCTGCAGTCATGCCAACACATATCAAAGAAAGGGGGGAAAATGAGAGAAAACACTTTGAGGATTCAAAATACCTAAACTCATCTTCGAAAAGAATATACCTACAAGTTGTGTCCTAACTCGCTCCAATTCAACTTCATTCCTTGCTGAAAGAATGAGTTTCGCACCTAATCTTGCCAATTGTTTAGCAAGAACCTCACCTAAAATCCACCACAAAAAGAAATCATATAATTAACAAAAATATGACATAAAAGCTATCAGGTAGTGATTGATCATATCATCACAAACTCTTTAAATTTTTAACTTAATCAAGCAACAACTCAAATATTGTGTCTGATTTACTTTTTTGGTCTTTAGCGAAGAAAAGGGAAATTCATGTCGAACAACAATGGTAGCTCATAAAAAAAGATGAAACCGAATAAAAAAATAAAAAGAAAAATGACATTCACTTTTAAAGAGAATGAAAACAGATATTAAAGCGTGGAAAAAATTACTAACAAATGTCCACTGATTGTAACAATTCCATGAGGTGCACTGCTGTTTGGTATGATAAGGGTTTATTGAATCACATGTCAAAGCTATCTATCTACTAAAGACGATTCTGCTTGGTTTTAAGCAATTGAAGGTTGTCTACTTGACTAATTTCAACTTAAGTACACAGTACAGAGAGGCACTCCCTGTATGATTATTCCAAAAGGAGGATTTTGGGAAAAAAAATAATTGAACAAAGTATAATTTGGATTACTAACAAGTATAGCTGGCAAAGCCTCCTGGTGTGATACGAGAGGCACTGTAATCAAATTTTACACACATCTAGGATCCGGGGCGGAACGTTTTGCTCAAAATTTGGGGATGTGAGTAAAGATGAAAGAACTGAAAGAGGCTTTCAATATCTAGGAAAAAACTTGGATTGTGCACTCAAAGCTGCAGACAGCATCAAATAGGCCAGCAAGTTAGACAACAATCAATTTCTTAAACCTCAAAAAGCAGCAGCAAGATTCCGATTTCTTTATAGAGTTCCTTGTTATCATCAACAAAAGTTAGGAAAGACAAATTGCTAGACCAAATTACAATAACAACAGTGAATATAAAATGACAAAAACAATAATGATAATGATAATTACAATTATGATGTCAATATTATCATCAAGAAGCAATATAGTCATCGGCATGACAATCATAATCAGAAGAAAAGATTATGTAAAATCCCAGCTGCATAAGAATTGCAACGTATTTGTGATTTATTGAAAATCTAACTACTTATGGACAAGTTAATCAAGGAAAAAAAAAATACATGTTAACACAAATTCATCAATTTTCAATAAACAAAGTAACCAAAAAAATCTCATACCGATTCCGCGGCTGGCCCCAGTAATCCAAATGACCGGACCAATTAACAAAACGATAAATACCCAGAAGAAATATAGATTTAAAAAATGAAAATAAAAATAAAATCACATGAAAAATCAGTAATATATTTAAGTAATGAAAACCAATTAAGAAAGAGAGGGAAAAAAAAAAAGGCTTCTAGTGTAAATGAACCAAAAAAATGAATACAAGGGGTTAAAATTTAAACCTTATCTTCTATTTCTTCTTTCTTTACACGCTTCTTTGATATTAACGTGAAATCACCTGCAAAAAAAAAAAAAAATGAAGAATGAGCTTAAATTTGTCAAAATTAAGAAACGAACATAAAGATTAATGACTCTGTGCATGCTTCTGCAAGTGGGTATTAGAAGTTACCATTAGCAGTAACGAATTTGAAGAGGAGAAAGAGTGGAAGAAGGAGAAAGAGAGAAGCGAAGAGCAACAAAGTAACCATTTTTAACAAGTTTTTGAATGTTCAGTTTGGGTCGTTAGATACTTTTGAGTTACGGTGAAAGCGAAGAAGCTTGGGAAATTGGCCGATACCAATTATAATATTTTTTTTCTTATTTTACCTTTTTATATTAAATAAAATAAAAAAACAAATAATTCTTATTTTTCTTCATTTCTCGGCACTTTCCCATTCACTTTTCATTTTTCGCTTTTTAACATTTTTCTCACGGTCGTTCTCTCTGTCACGGCGCTTTATCTCTCACAGCGATTCTCTCTCTCTCTCTCTCTCTCTCTCACGACGGTGGAACAAAATTAGTATATATTTATAAATTTATTTTTTTTATTTTTAAGTATTATAATTTATATTAATTAAAAATATATAAAAATGTGTAAATTTAGACGATAAAAAATTAAAAATATATGTAGATTGCAGCGGCGGCATATTTTTTAGGGTAAGATACGGCGACGCGTGCGTCTACTCACCGCCCCCAATAGCGCGTAGACGCACGTGCCGTCGCATCTTACCCTAAAAATTTTTATTTTTTTAATTTTTTTAATTAATTTATGTTGTTTATGTTTATTTATAATTATTTAATTTAATAATTTAATTTAGTTAATAATTATGTAAATAGTATAGGTTGTTAGTTATAATTAAATTAAATTTTGATTATATGTTATGTTGATTATTTTTTTATTAATATTAATAATTTTTTCATTTTTTTCAAGAAGGAGAATGTCACGAATGAATATGTAATTACTAAAAAAATTTTCTACCGAGCAAACGTATATACGTACTCGAAGTTATGAGTTATACGAAATATAAAAAATAAATTGACTTCGAGGTAAGTAAAAATATTTAGAACCACATGTTTTGGTAGTTTATTGGATGTATCAAATATTTTATTCTCAGGTATTTTAGCATATGAAATTTTATTAAAACGTGTGCATACCAAAAATTTATATGAAGAATTATGGTTCTATATAGATAAAAACGTATTAGATTTTCTTGTCAAGATTTTTATTTGATTACTGGTTTAAGGATGGAGGATTATCCTGTAGTAAGTGGGTTAGGTGATAGACTTTATCATAAATATTTTTTGGGTAGAAGTTAGTTGACTTACAAGGATTTGGATCAATGGTTCGACAGCGTTACATTTGATGATGATGTAGATGCAGTAAAAATGTGTCTATTTTATATATTTCATAAATTGATAATGCCACGTGATCGAAATAAAATCATACAATATTTTGTACTTCGTCTGGTAGATAATTTAGATGAGTTTAATGTCTATCCTTGGGGCACGATTGTATGGACTGTACTCTATAATAGTTTATGCACGGCTCCAATTAAAAAGTTGGCGAAGATAAAAAAAACAGACGCTGAGGATATAGAATCATACAACTTATACTCATTTTATCATGCATTCTTGATAAGTAATTTTATCTTTTTGATTCATTATGATATTATGATAGAGACAAATTTATTTTGTTGGCATTGTAATTTAAATTTATTATCATCTCAAGTGTAGATCTACAAGGCGATCTCGATGTGTAGGGAGTTGTTTGCCAATAGGAATGGAGATTATTTTTCTCGTATTCTAAATTGGTTTGGCACGAGCATCCCATTATACGAAAACGTCGTAGATGTCCTCTTCGATGGTGTTGTGGTATGTTTTTATGTTCAACAAAAAATATATATAACTTCCTTATAATTTGTGTTATATTTTATAATACTGATTAATAAATCTAAAATATTATAAAGGTTTTGGAGGTTCATAGGAAGTTGGTACCCCGCAAACATGAGAAGACTGCGGACTATCGCGCGGCGGTAAACTTTTGAACTCCATCGGGAAAATGGGAAGGGAATCTTAAGTTGGAGACAACTGATATCCCGGACACTTAATTCACTGATCATCTGCAGCATCTCGACGAATTTCAAGCCCCGCCAGTGACTGAATCAATGGTATAATAATTTAATTTTTTTCTCTTGAATTATCTTATATTTTTGTTACTGGTTAGTATTAGCTTGTGAAAATTGATTATAATAACTTATGTATAGTTTCAATCCGGCACGTCAACATCACAGTATAAAATCCTGGAGAAGAAGATGGATGATCTTGAAGAAAGGATATTTACCAGGATTGATAAGGGTAACGCAGAGTTTTCAGCCAAGATTGATAAGGCTGAAGAAAATATCTTGCATCAGATATCGCTCTTGATGCAACAGCTTAAACCAGCTAATATCTCCGATGATGTAGGGTAAAGTATGGTATGTTTTAAACCTAAAATATATTGGATATAAAGTTTAACAAGTCAACACATTAACCGGTATTATTTGATTTTGTAGGGTACCGAATTCATGGCTGCTGACTTTCATACATTTGCTCCTGTCAGCGAGTCTCAGCATCAACATTTGCTCCTATTGTTGATAGCTCTACAAGCTTAAAAATTATACCTGCTCCATTGGGTGAAAACATAAGTAGGTATGGGCGTTTTCGCAAGAAGGCAGCAGCCCAAGTCAGTCCATATATCAATCCGTTAAAACAGCCCGCAAAGAAGAAACTTATGGAATTGCAAGTAGGACTTACTGTTGACATAAACGGGCAGTTGATTCTAATTAATCAAAGTAAATATGCTGAGCTTCTGGATTGGATAAAAAATAATGACCAAACACAACGGGTTCATTTACACGGACTCGATCCAAACAATATATGGTTTAATGAGATACTACAAAATTAGCTTGACGATTCGGTGAGGATTTATTTATTTTTTTTTTTGTTTTGTGATTTGTCTAATAATATCAAAACTTTATACATATTCTATGTGTTTTGCAGCATATAAATGAATATTTGAAGGTTTTGCGTTTACGTCAAAGAACATTTTTTGATATGTACTTACAGGATTGTACAACTGTAGATGCATATTTTTACGTAAGTTATTATATTACCCGTTTATTGTGCATATAATATTATTGATTTTAACTATTATCGACTTTAACGAGTATCTTTTATTTGTGTTTAGGAGTACATTCGACAAATGTGAAAAATGTCCTTCACTGCCAATCCTCCAGACAACAACGACTGGCTTTAAATGTTGTTGGCTTATGCACTCAGAACAAAGACCGAGTTACTTGGCGCTAAACCGTGGGCATCGGTCAATAAGGTATTTTTTAAGAATAATAATGATTTTTTACTGTGCATGTAACAACATTAAGTTTAAAATAATACCATAATTAGTTTTGTAGGTATATATTCCTCTGAATATGAATCAAGAACATTGGATTGTAGCGCAACTCGACCTTGCTCAGTTTGCAATCGTTCTTTATGATTCCAGCGTGAACGGCCATTCAGACGAGTTCATCATGAAATTTATAGAGCCTCTGTGTGTTGCAATGCCTTTGTACCTTCAAAGGTGTAGATTTTATAGTTTGAGGGGCATAGAAAGCCCAAATTTGTTCCCTTGGCCGGTGACTCGTATCCGGGAGAATGTGCCGCAACAAAAGGTCGGGAGCAGGGACTGTGTTGTCTTCGCCTGTATGTATATTGAATATCTTATGTTAGGTCGGTTATTTGACTCGTTCCTTGATATTAGTACCTTTTATAGACAGAAGATGGCCGTTGATTTGTGGACTACAGCTTCATAGATATTTAGTACTATAATTTATTTATATGCATTTATTTAGGTGTATAATTGATATACCATAATTGTTTTGGGTGTATGTATGCAGAAGTGTTTTTGCAGTTTGATAGAAGTGTGATTTAATCAATATGCATTGATTTTGGTGTATAATTATTTGTAGGCGTTGATTTAGGTGTATGTATGTGAAAGTGATTTTGCAGTTTGATATAAGTGTGTTTATTCAATATGGCAAGTTTGGGATTGTCCATATTATAGAGGAGATTCTGTCAAAAATTTTGTGAAAATTATCAACATTAATACTAAAAACAAGTGTATTAAATTAAGTGCGTTACAAAATAAGTGCATTACAAAATAAGTAAATTACAAATTAAGTGCGTTACAAATTAAGTGAATTACAAAATAAGTGAATTACAAAATAAGTGCATTACAAAATAAGTGCATTACAAATTAAGTGCATTACAAAATAAGTGAATTACAAAATAAGTCTATTACAAAATAAGTCTATTACAAAATAAGTGCATTACAAAATAAGTGAATTACAAATTAAGTGAATTACAAAAAAGTGCATTACAAAATAAGTGAAATACAAAAGTGACGAAACTCGACTCTCATACATAATTAAGCCTCGTGGTATAGCTCTTTCTCTTATTTTTTCAGATCCGTCTGAAATAAAAAAAATATTTAAATATTAGCCTTATATTATACATAATTAAATATCAATAAAGTAAATGTTTATAAATGAATATACATCACCTGCTCTGTAAAGGTACAGGGTTTCAACACATTTGTTGGTTATGTCCATGTTGTCTACAACGACTACATATATTCTTTGATGGTTCCTCTCCTTGCGATAGAATCCGATTCATCCGACGTCTGCCTAACTAGCGACGTGCTATCGAAGGTTGAATGTCCATATTTTTCAAATACTCTGGGATTATCCAATCTGACACTTGACCAATCGGAAGTATTGGCTCGCTATAGGCACGGAATAAAGTCTTAGATGTGTAATAAGTTGAACAAAGACTCTCGTGCAATAATCTGATGTATCTGCATGCGGCGAGTGCATGGGAACAAGGCAGTTGCCAATAATCGAACTTTCGACAGTTGCATGTTCTTTTGCCAATGTCTACAATCCAGTTTACTCCACCATCCATAACTATAAATCGTAAATCATTAACAGGAGAAATGGTCATTCGACTTACCTTATCGTTATGTTTCATGACTTTATAATGTGCCCAGTTTGTCAAGATATTGGTCATATTTTGTGATGCCAATCGTCTATGGTAAAACCACAATTGCGTTAGCTCCCGCATCCACTCCACCAAATTAGTCACCGAAAACTTTCTTACTTTTTTCGCAACTGCATTAATGCTCTCAGCGATATTAATAGTCATAATGTCATACCTTCTGAAAGCACCAGATGATCGTGCCCATCTCACTATACCAACATCTTCCTCCAAATACTTCGTCATGTCAGGTCTCATTTGTCGCATCTTGTTTAATTGGTATTGAAAATCATGGACACGATAAGCCTTGGCAGTAGTGAAGTAAGTAGATAGGTATACCCCTTTTTTAGACTTATCTAATGGTAACTTGTATTTTGTCATCAAATTTTCTTCCAAATGATATATGCTGAACCCATGATATGCATGAGGAAACATACCCCGTATAGTCCTCTCAATACTTGCATGTCGATCAGATATAAAAACAAGATTCTGATGATCTGCAATAACTCCTCGCAATTTAACCATAAACCACTCTCAAGAAGTATCATTTTCTGAGTCAGCAATTCCCCAAGCCAATGGATAAATCTGATTGTTTCCATCTTTACAAACGGCCACAAACATTGTACCAAGATAGGAATCTTTCAAAAATATTTCGTCCACTGCAACTACCAATCGGATTAATGAATTAAAACCTCTGATGCAAGGTCCTAACGCCATAAAGAAATACTTGAAGTGATTATCCGTGTCAGTTTTCAAATGAGTAACCGTACCTGGGTTATTCTGTTGCCACACATAGCTGTATGCAGGAAGCAATCTAAACGAATCATCAGGAGTACCTCTTATCAATCTTACTGCACGCTCCCTAGCGCACCAAGTATTAGTATAGGTTATCTGAACACTGAATTGTTCACGTATATCTGCTTGAATGTCTTTCGGCCTATAATTTTTATTGACCGATGTAAACTTATTTTTTATTACTTTAGCAATAATTCGACATTTGGCTTGCCGGTGACCATCCCTTAATTGAATCAAAACACAAGTGTGCCCTGTATCTACTCGCCTAACAACAAAAAAATGTCACCCTTCTGTCGATACTGCCCGTAATCTCCACTTGCAGTTGTCATCATCGCATTTCAACTTGAAATGATCTTTGGTGGATTTGTAAACTCTAAAACTCCATTTTCCCTTCAGTGCAACCATACTTATAGCTTCATGAATTTCATCTTTGCTGTTATATAATTTTCCTACAAATACATCACCAATCCCATTACAAGAAATTTTTTCCGATACATTTAAGTCAAATAGTGGTATTACAGGTTGAAACTGAAATGGATTTTCTACCTTAACACTTTCTTCTCTACCATAACCCTCATCATCATCATCATCATCATCATTATCACCCTCCTCGTCATCATCATCATCTTCATCATCATCATCACCAGTATCATCATTTACATCCTCATTCTCTTCATAATCATCTTCATAATCATTTCTACAATCATCATCAACCTCGTAACCATGATCATATGTGTAGCCTTGTTGTTCGTTGAGCATCGAAAGAGAATAATGATAATCCTCTGGGAAATTAGGAATATACACAGCAGTTGTCGATGAGAATTGCTTAGCATAGACTTCTTTTTCCTCCATTAATGCTTCTGCATTACTTTCAGGTCCTTGAACATCTACTGTTACACAAAGCGGTGTAGCCATATTATTCTGTAAGCTCAACCACAATATTGCATCATCGTCATTTTCAAGTGGAATGGGTCTCAACTTTATGGTACTTGAAGGAACCTCAAACTTCAAAGTTTCTTTATAATGCACCTGATTAACTCTTAAAAGATGACAAATTCTTCTCAACAATGCTTTGTATCTAATATTTTTCAGAACAACTATATGCATATTTTGATATCCAATGTATCTTTCAAAACCATCACTACAGCTCTCTCATCTTTCCCCAAAACATATAATGGTTGAAATTTGTGACATACCTAAAAAAAACTATAACATAATTTTAATTTAATTTTATATTAATTAAATTAAAAAATATATAATTGAATATATAACTCTTTATATATATAAAATATATTTTTATTTTAAATATATAAAATAAATATAATATGCAGGTTCAGAAAAAATGAGAGCCATTTGATGGTGGTGTTATAACGTTGCGGTGGTGCGCAGGAGCACCTTGTTGTTACTGGTGCGCACGACGGCGGCCAACAACAACTATATCTGCAGTCACACGCAAACGCATACCAATCGACCACCAACAACAATTATATATGGCGCAGCCATAACTCAATCATAAGTCACAACTCAATCATAACAGATATATATCCAAACACTTTAATCATTTATTTCAATAAATATACATAATACTATTAATTAAATTAAAATAAACAAAATCTTACTTGTTTTAAATTTCAGCTATTTTTCTTTTCTGAATCTTTGATCTTCACGTAAAGATGAATCGAGGGATATAAGTTTTGAGAGCATATCTGTGAGTTTTAAGAATGCACCAGATCTAAAAATCGAATAAAACGAGAGATAATATTGTGAGGAGGTAATAAAAGAAAAATACATAAAATTACGATGGTTTACATATTTAAATAAAATAAAAAAATATAAAGAATATTTAATATATAATTATTTATTTATTTATAAATTTATTTTTAATTATTATTATAAATTTACAATCTTTTTATAATTAATTTAAATTTTAATTATTTATAAATTTATATTCTTCAGTAATTTATATAAAATAACAATAAAAAATTAAATAACAATAAAAATTATTAAAATTGTAATAAGAGTAAAATAATAAACATAACGTATATTTAATTAATATAATTTAAAATATTTGACTTTAGTTAAAATAATAGTCAACTAGAGAATTTTCCAAAAAGCTTTGGGTATTAATACAGTGAGAGAAAAAAAAAACATAAGTCTATGCAACACATTTTATAATAATAGCATAATCTAAATTTTATATTGAAAATTTGTCATTTACCTCCCTATAATTTTTTAAATTTTGAAAAAAAAAAAGAAGAGATTTAAAATATTCTAAAATGTGCTTGATTAATTTAATTTTCTAATTAATTTCTGTATCAAGTAAACATTATTGTTAGATTTAGAGGTAGATATCGGATATCTTTGGTATAAAGAAACTTTAAATTTTGAAAACACAATTATTAAAGTATTTAGTAAATCTCACTTCCACTTCATAAATATAATATTTACCATATTTACTTTCTTTTATTATTTTTTTTCAAGTATTATATGGGAGTAAAAAATTTTATTTATTAAATTATTTAATTTCTTATTTTCAAATCTTATTTAAACTCGAGTAATTATGAGTGTACTATACATCTTAATAACCACTCCAACTATGTCGTAAGGATTGCTTTCTTTTGTTTTACTATTTAGGGATCAGTACAATTTCACTCTAATATTTTAGACTAATTAACAACTTTATCCCTGTTAAATATAAAATACTCAATTTTGTCTTAATCGGTTAATTTTTACCATCAATTTGGATGAAAATTTTATATTTAATATATTTTTATCATTTTACCCCCAATATATAAATGGACACGTGTCATTATATGATTTATTACAAATAACACATGTTATTGTATAATTGGTTATATTATTAATAAAATAAATTAAAAACTGACACTGTCGCCGAAAACGGTTGTCGGCCGACCGCCGGCCACCATTTTTCGGTGACACGCCGACAATAAAAATTTATTAAATTTACATAATTGAACTCCATTTTTCTTGATCTACACAGTAATGAAATCATTTTTAGTAAAAAAAAGACCAGAAAATGGTTAAAAATGGTAGAGAGTGACGGTGGCCACTGCCAGCTGCCGTTAAACGGTGGGGCGGTGACGTGCACCGCCAACACAGGTGGATAGATTGGCCGTCGATCTATCCACCTATATTGGTGGTGCAAGTCACCGCCCCACCGTTTAACGGCGACCGGCGTGGCCGCCATCACTCTCCACCATTTTGGACCTTTTTTGGTCTTGTTTTTACCAAAAATGATCCCATCACTATGTAGATCAAGAAAAATAGAATCCAATGATATAAATTTAATAAATTTTTGTTATTAACTTGTCACCGAAAAATGATCGCTAAAGGCCGGCCAGCAGCCGTTTCCAGTGACAGTGTCAGTTTTTATTTTTTATTTTTTTGTATAATTTAATTTATTTACAAATTATTTTAAAAAGATAGACTAATTACATAGTGATACGTGTCTAAAAGTACTAATCATATTTTAACACGTATCATATTATTAAAGTTTATTTTTTAAATTATATTAAATTAACTTAATTGATGAGATTGTGTCACGTATTCGAAAAAATAATAAATGAATAAAATTGTGTCACGTGTTCAATGGATAATTTATTTACATGTCTAGATTACATTTTTACCCTTTCACCATTAAAATTAACACAAAAATAACGAATTATAATAAAATTGAATATTTTATATCTAATAAAGATAAAATTATTAATTAATCTAAAATATTAAGATAAAATTATTTTTATCCCTATTATTTATTCCATAAAGACTTTTACCAAATGAACCAATAGTCCTTTTTGCACTTTTTTCTATTTTTTACTTAAAAGCAAAACTCTTTATTTTTTTTAACATTTATATTTTTAATCAAAAGCAAGTTGGACTCAGTTTCAAATATTTTATTGGTCCGATTTAAATCTTAGCCCATAATAGATTCAACATATTTTTACAATAAATGAGAAGAAATTTACTCTCAACGAAAAGAAAATGTATGGAACTTGAAATTTTAAACTTTATACAACAAACCTCGACTTGACCATTCAAACAACTTCTTGCGATCACGGGTTCCCCACTCGATGTTACATACTTATTTCATATTATTTTTATTAATTACTTGCTTTTTTAATTTTTTTATAAGAAAAATAATGGGTGAACTCTCAAAGTTTGAATAAAGGGACACAAATATCTTTATAATTTTAAGAATAAATAACGAATGAACCCTTCAAAGTTTCTCTAAGTGGACAATTTAGTCACCTTATTTTTAAAAATACCCAAATGCACCCATCACCTATTAAAATTTTCTATTATGTTGGATGGTAATTTGTAAAATTATTGCTATTGGTCGATGATTGACTTGAGACCAAATCATCTCCCTGTGAAGACAATTAGGCTCCAAATTTTATAATCTATGTAAATGTTAAGTTATTTTTATCAGTAGAGTATCATAGAAGCTCAAAATTTATTAATTAAAACAATGGCTCTACTATTTTTTTATAAATTTTGATACTTCTTTAATACTTTATTAATAAAAATAATATCATTATCGTGTAGATCACAAATTTGGAGTCTAATGGTATTCATAGTAAATCAGTCAATACTAGTCAACAGTCAATCAATATTGGTCAACTATTAATCAACACTGATCAATATTGATTAATATCAATTAACACTACTTAATACCAGTTAATGCCGCTCAATGTTGATCAATAATATTAAATAATGCTATGTATTTTTTATGAGTAAAATATTATATTATCTTATTAACGTATAAATTAAAAAAATTTAATAGAGAAAGTTATATATGGATACTTTTAAAAACAGGATGATTAAACTATTCTTTTAAAAAAATTTAAGTGTCCATTTGTCCTTTATCCCAATTTTAAAAAGATACATAGACCTCAGATCAAGTAATAAATTATATTTGTTTACATAATCAAAAGGATAAAATGGTAAATGAATTTTAAATAAATAATTTTTAAATATAACTAAATAAAATTCATATTGTCACTATAGGTCACTATTAGCCTCTATTCTTTGAGGTCACCTTTCTTGTTTGACAATATAGCCTATTGTTAAATTAAACGAGAATAGCCATAAAATCTAACCCCTTCCCGCATATGAAAACTTATTAAAATAGCAAATCACTTCCTTGTAAATGCACTCTTTTAACCTGAGGTTAGAGATTCAAATTCTCCCTTCCTCATAATTGTAAAAATATTCCAAAAAAAAAAATCTAACCCCTTTCTTCGAGGCGAGGCTAATTATAATAACACTAGTCAACGACAAATGGTGATGGGTCAATAAATACTCAATCAATTTACTAGAGATGCCTTTCGACTCTAATTTTGCAATCTGTATAATAATTGATTCCAATTATTTTATTTTGATCAATAACAGTGACGTTGATGTTGATCGTCATCATTGATGAATGATTTGTGATATTGACAAATAAGAGAAAGAGTTTATTGTTGACTTACAAATAATATAATACTTAAAATATAAAATGAGTGAACAAAAATGTGCAACATGTCATTTCGTAGGTAAATAAATCATTTAAGTCTAAATAGGTATTTTAGCCTAAATTAATAGAAATTATTAATAAATGTGAGTCTATTTTTTTTTTTTTAAAGCTGTGGAGGTGTTTGCATCCTTTTTTTTTTTAATTTTGGGTTCAATCATTTTTTTTTTTTTGTATAAAAAAGGGAAAGTGACATACTGTTAATATTTTAAAAAATTAACATAAAAATTCTAATAATTTTAAAATTTTTATTTACACCACTATCAAGTAATGAATTCTATTAAATTTAACAAAAAAATAAAAATAGTGAATACACGTTTTTAATCTAATTTTGACTTTATAAAATGTCAAAATTCAATTACATACTAAAAAGAGGATTGAATCTTGACTTTATAATTAAAAATTATACACTTTAACCTATTAAGTCATTTCAACTTTATATTTTGTATATGATTTTATAAATTTTATTAATATATTATCTTCAAAATCATATATTAATGATTTTAAAAATATCATTGATAGAATTTGAACCCTAATCACCTATATAACAAATAAGAGTACTCACCATTGAGTTACAATAAATTTTGTGATATAATGTCAAATGAATTTTTTTTAATAAAAAACGTGAAATGACAAGACCCTGCCATCGCCCAATACAGACCACTATCTACTATCAATCATTGTTCACCGTTGCCAGCCACCATTCAACGAAAGGGAGTGGCAACTGGCGGCGGGTGGCCAGTGGCAGCGATGATCATCGATGGGCAATAACTGGTGGCAGTGACTGTCGATAGATAGTGGCCAATGGCGGTGACCAATAGCGGGGGATAATAGCTATGGCTCTGTATTTCATCTTTTTGTATTCTTGATTTTGACATTATATCACAAAATTTATTGTAGTTAATGGTGAGTATTATCACTTATCATATGGTGACCAAGTTTAAACCCTATCAATAACATTTTTAAAATTATTAACATGTGGTCTTAAAGACAATATGTTAATAAAATTTATAAATCCATACATAAATATAAAGATGAAAAAGCTTGTTGGTTAAAATGGGTGATCATTAACTATGAGGTCAAAGGTTCAATCCTTTTTTTTAGCATTTAATTAAATTTTGACTTTTTTTTAATCAAAATGAGAGTGAATTTTATTTTTACCATTTTTATCATTAAAATTAACGAAATCCATTACCTAACAAAGGTGTAAATGAGATTTTTGAAACTATTAGGATTTGCATGTCCCTTTTTCGGAAACCTTAAGATCCCAAATGTCATTTTTCTTATAAAAAAATTACCTATTTTTGTTTTTATTACTAATGGTTATAATTGTAATCACAATTCTTTATGAATGTTGAGATCCTAAATTTAAGTTATCCTTAATAATCACGGATCTCTTGGGAAAAGATAAATTTTATGAAATGTTTTAGAAGATTTTTGGTTTATTTTTTTAAATTTTAAGTCTCAAATAAAATTGAGACAAATTTATAATTGTTCCTTTCTAGGATTTTAGCCCAAACCTAAATCTCCTGAGATCTTGATCTACAAGGAATGTCCTCGATTATAAGCCCTCTAAGAGACCGAACACGTAAATCCTCCAAGAGGCTGAACATGTAAACCCTTCAAGAGGTTGACCGCATAGGCCTTTCATGAGATCGACTACATAAGCCCTCCAAAAGGCCGACCACCTTTGAAAGAATGTGTTTATCTACCACTAGTCGAGTACTCGCATCACGTTTCTCCTCAATTACCTCAGAGTTAGAGATGTCTTGGTAATAAAAGGACTCTATATCGCACAGTTTTAAAAGGATTCTACATGTCCTATATTTAATTCTAAAAGGACTCTGTAACCTACACCTATAAAAAGAAAGCAAAACAAAAAAGCTTGGGGGATTAAAGATCAATATCATCTTTATAGAGATTTCAATCTTCTAGATCAAAAGTTTCTTCTTTTTCTTCTAGGCCTTCCTCGTGGCTCTTTACAACCATCGTGACTCTATTATAGCCACTATAGGCCCATCAAAGCTACCACAACACCATCACAATCCCCATAGTTTTTTTATAGCCACCATAGCTCCATCACAACATTTAATGGGTTTGCTCAGCCATAAAAAAAATTCAAATTAAAAAATAAAAATCAAAACAAATAATAACAATTGTACAAAAACAAATGAAAAATAACAATACAAAAAAATATCTAAATTAAAAGTAAGATAAATTAGTATTAGTATTGACAAGTATAACTAAATTTCCTTACACTTGTTGTGAGATTTCTATGTTAAGTGCAAGTGCACGTTATTATGAACAAGTAATAAAGTGTAAGTAGAGTATTGTTCCCACGATAATTTTGTGTGTTATTCTTAACTAATTACTAAAATTATTGTTGGGATTTGTGTTTACGTGTCATCCCATAGTGTATAAATATATATAGTGATAATATTTATACAATTATTATTTCTAATAAAATCGTTAATATTATTTATTATTAAATGGTAAGATGCTTGTAATATTTCAGACATTGTATGATCTGAAGGAGTTCAGATCTGGTCTAAACGAGTTTAGACCAGGGCTAAGAGTTAATAATACTAATAGTTATAAATACTAAGAGTTAGTGGTACTAAGAGTTAGTAAGTTTAAAATAGTTAGCGAAATCTAAAGAATTAGAGCCTTGTCTGAAATGGGACAATGACCTGAGAATATATTAGTAATGACATAGCTGCAAGGAGTTGCAGATAGTGCTAGGAATGGTCATTATGCAAGTATGTTCTCAAACATAATGGTCCTGATTTAATTTCATCGATGCAGGTCTATCGGTGGAACCCATTAATATAGATTAGTGTATATCTATGTCTGAATGGTCCAGATGGTTAGTCTTAGCAAACCATGAGCTTAGTAGGAGGCTCGTATAGAGATGCAGGTATTCAGTAAGGACTGGATATTGAACAAGCTCACGAAGACATCCAATAGACATCTCATAAAGCCGTCAATGGAAGGTCTTCCGAGTTGAGTAGTATTTGTGGTCCTTTGACCTGAGCGCCACGGTGGGCTTGTGAGTGATCCACCATACTTTGGTTCCACAGATGTCAGAAACCTTTCATGGTCTGACCACTGGGTGTCGCTGGGTATGGTCCGATACTCATGGAGTCCGGTGTGCGTAGATATAGGATCCGTCAGCTCATATGAGTGGGTTGTATATCCTAATGCTCCGAGATTGTATTTCAGAAAGACTTGTGGTCACAAGCATATACTTTGGAAAAGATATTCCAAAGGAATAAACAATATCACAAAAGAATAAACAATATCACAAAAGTGTTTGTGGATATTGTTTAATGAAATATAAATCTAGAGATAAGTTCATGATTGAGCAAATAAGAGATTTGACGGTAATGATCTATATCTCTACTCTTCAAGGATATAAATGATGGAAGGATTATACGAATATGCAATAACCTCAACTTGCATGGTCTAACGAGCTAATTTGTAATATCCGTAACGTGTGTGTGGGACATTGTTCACGGACGTATGGATGAGTTCCATATGAAAAATTAGGTGTGGACCTAGAGAGTCTCACAATATGAAGTGTACTCGTTGAGCACTGGGGTAACGGATTGGATTGAATAGTTCGATCCAATAAATTTCAGCATAATAGAATAATTAGTTAGGGATCCCTCGGGAAGTACATTTGTCAAGACTTAATTGTTAAGTAAATCACTCAGTTAATTAACAAGGGTTGTTAATTAATAGAATATTGACAAGTGGCAAAAATTTGTTCCATGATTTAATTTTATCTTTTTATCATTTAACCCTTGGTAGTAAAAATTAGTAAGGTAAAAAGTAATTATTCAAAATTGTTTTGAATAATTAAATTATATATTATTATTATATTATTAGATAATATTATAATATATATAGATCATGGCATTGTATTTTAATACAATGATGGACCTAAATGTTGACCATTTATTTACCCATTATAATTATAGTAATTATATTTGTTAGGTAAAAATTAATTTTGGTGGCCATTATTCTAGTGCTTGGTTAAATTAATTCTAAGTGGGAAACCAACAATAAAATTAATAGAGCACTTAATTTTGTTTAATCAAAATGTTGAATAACAAAATTGATTTGCAAAACAATTGAATCATTGATTCAATTCTTGTGAAGAATTTGGCAAAGGAAGAGAAAGAGAGGTAAGAGAGAATTTTGGTTTTTGTTCATTTTCAAGTGTTGAAAATTGTAAAATTTCTCATCATCTTCTTCTCTCATGGATGGATTATAATGAACAAAATAAATGGAGAAAGAGATTAATAATTATGACAAGAGTTGTTCACCATAATTAATCTCATGTAGAAATTGTTTCTAAGATTAATATACAAGAGTTGTATGTTAAATATTTCTAGATAATACAAGAGTTGTATCAAAAATATTTACCATCTCCATTTGAGAAACAAAATTGTATTCAAAAGAGTTTGAATATAAATTGCTGAAAATTCTAAGATTAAGCTATCATTCTAGCTCCTTAATCGCACCAAAAGTTATGGACTAGAATTGTTCAACATATACTTCAAGGTGAGCTCTAGACATGGATTGTTGGATGACTTGAAGAATTTTGTAAAGCTACCTTCATTAGGTGAGTTATTTTATATTATGTTATAATACAATATTGTTCATCATGTTTATGTTGTATAATTGTTATACTTGCATGTATATGTGATATATATGTTCAATTTATTAAATTGGGTGTATTTGTAACACGTTTCCGCTATATATTGTAATTTTTAAAATTACGTATATACTCGTATATCACACACTCGATCCCCAACAATTGTATCCTTTCACCTTTATTCAGATAATTAATATATTATTTTTTAAGCTAACTAAATACAAAACTACTAATCAATCCTAATTGACCAAGCAATTAAGCACATAACTACTATATGGAGAGTATCTAATACTATGGCCATTCCTCAATATGGCTTGATTATCCCAATTATTAATCTCTTAGTTATAATTATTGGTCACAACACAAAACTCGTCGCAAGTCTCTTCCGATGGTCGAGCGACTATACCTTAATCAATTAATTACCTATATTCCTATAGTTATTAGAATAAATCAAAATCCATTACAAACAAGTTGTATTGACTATAAATGCTAATTAAGTATATTCTTATATCAATTTGAAGCTTGTAGATGCTAATCCATAATCATGTATCAATTTGTGCTAAGCTTAATACTAAAATGCCTTTTTTAAGTTTATCCTAATGTTTCTAAATCATCCAATTACTATTCCTTGCATATTCAAAGTATTAATAATAAATAAATTAAATAATAAACCAAGTTTATAATAATGGGATTAAGCAAATCAAATAAATATATTAAATTCAAGTCTATAATCCTAGATAATAAAATTAAAGCAACATGATAAGATTTTTATGGTTAGAGATAATAATAAGCATGATTTAACCAAAGCAAACTAAATATTATGAAGGCTATGTGTCTTCCAATTAATCCTTGAATTTAGTTGAATCATCCAATGATTAGCTAATATTCTCTTAATCTTGTGTAATCTAACTCCAAAATAGTTTTAAATATTGTTCTTGCCTAATCTTAGATGATTTTTGAGTTAGAAATGAGTTAGGGTTAAGTTAAAGTCGAGTTAGGGCTGGTTAAGCCTCTCATGAGTTCCCAAAAGTAGACTTTTATAGTTCCAGAATATGGTTCAATGCTGCAGCGTTCTTTTGTGAATGTTAGTGTATTTTCTCAAAATTTACCTTAACATCATGATATTTTTCTTATCCAATGCTACGGCATTATCTATGCTGCAGTGTTACCCTTGAACATTAGGGCACACTATTGTTTGGTTTAAATGACAAAGGTTTTAAAATTTATGTCGTAGTGTTCAACATCCTTAACACCATTACATTCATCAATTTATGAACGCTGGGGCATTTAGAGAAATAACGTCAGGATGTTCATCCTATTTTTGGATTCCTTGACCAATTGGCTCCAATTCGACTGTCTTTGCTTCAATTTCATCTCTTTTCTCTCCTTTTATGATTAAAGCCTGAAAATAACATTCAAAATATAAATAGTCTTAAAATTACTTAAAATTGGATAATTTTTTAAGTTAAAATGGGTCAAAAATATGTATCTAAATTGCACTTATCACTTATCAAAAAACTATTAGTTGTTCTCTTAAAAAATAAATTCTACTCATGAACTTAGGATCCAAAATCCAAAGGGTCGATAATAATTATTTTCAAACTGTATACAACATACTTATTCTTTGAACCATGGAAAATCAACTGAATAATTATATTAAACAGCCATCATAATTTAGACAATTGATGAATGTTTGATATAATTCAAATAAATATCGTTATAATGTTAAGAATACCCACAAATTGAATTTAACAATGGCAAAAAAAGTGTCAATTCATTCCACATCTTCACCATGAAATGGAAAAGTTAAAGAGAGAGGACATAGGTGAGGTAGAATTCTACTACACAGACATTCATTATGAAATGGTCCAATTCTATTAAAAAATTTGAAAAACATATCAAAAGTTTATACAATTCACTAAGAGATATTAAAATTAAAAGATAGTTTCAATTCATCATCTCTTATTACCATTGTATTGCATAAAATTTATGACTTAAAATTAATATCAAAATGTTAAATAAAAAATTAAAATTAAAATATCCCCGCCCATATACAAGTGTGTTCCTTAATTTCAAATTTTAACTTAAAATGTAATTTTAATTTTTAATTTATTAACCTCATATAATTCAATAGTGTGAATTTAAGATTAAAAAGCAGTATGTACTGTTGTCAATTTTTTCTCTTTATTATTTAATTGCATAAAATTAATAAATAAAAATTTAAATTATTATTTTAAGTTAAAATATTAAGTCAAGAGCTTCTCTCTCTCCTCCCCCCCCCCCCCCCCCCCCCACACACACACACATATATAAATAAGATTTTGATAATGTCACTCAATTCACCGTTTTACAAAAGGTCAAATGCTTGATTCTAATTAAAACTTTTTTTTAAAACTAAATTCAAGCAATAAACTTTTCTTAAAGACGTGCATTGAATAATGAATAATTTTGCCTACCTTATTAATGTTGTATAAATATATATATATATATATATATATGTGTGTGTGTGTGTGTTGAAAAATAATCTAGAGAAATACATAATTTAATAAATGAGGAGCAATATTACTATATAATACTTTTTAGTTACTTTTATATAATTTATGATGTTTTATAAAATGTTGTCATGTGTTTAATTATTTATCAAATTATGTTATCCACTAGAATAAAATTTATGCATCTATTTATCTATTATAATATATATATATATATATATATATATATATATATAACTTGTAAAAGATTATGCATTTAAAATGTAATCTAAAATCATGTATATATAAGTAGGTATAATATTTAGGTTTTTTTAAAATTTATGATTTTCAAATAATAATGTAGTTTTTAGATTGGTATTATATAGGTTCTTGACCTTTGGTGGTGTTTGTCGGACAGATTTAACTAATAATATATTTTATCTATCATTAAACGAAATGTTAAAATTTCAATTTAATCTAATTCATTAAAATGTAAAACCCATCCGATTTAAATTCACTTATAAAAACATTTGAACTCCAATCTAATCTGATTCAAAATTATAATTAAAAAAAATATTAATTATATTTAAAGGTGTTAGATAAGTCTTGCAGGAGCCTAAAATAAATTAATCTCATTTAGTTATCGATTAACCAATTTATGTTGTAGGTTATGTTAGGTTTTGATGGTAAAATTTGATAACCCATCAATTAATGCGTAACGGGTAAATTAGACTTTTATAAATAAAAAAGTGAAGAGGTGTCAAAGTATAAATAATTTTGTCCCTTTATCTCTCTTAAAATTAAATTTAAATAACTTACATGACCGCTTAACTTGCTATTAAATCACACCCTTACGAGCTAGGGATGAAGGGTGAACTGAATTTTTATAAATAAAAAAGTAAAGAAGTGTGTCGAAGTATAGATAATTTTGCCCCTTTATTTCTTCAAAAATTTAATTTAAATAATATACACGACTGTTTAACTTGCCATTAAACTACGTCCTTACGGGCTATTTTGGACTGAATTTGATACTGATGTGGTTTCAATAATAAAAAATAAGGTCAAGCTATGGTCCTTCCAACTATGCCATATGCAGTCTAAACTACGTTAGATTTTATTGGTGGATATCCGATTGTCCAAAATTATTTGCACTCAAAACTTGCTACGGAGCTCTAAGTGAAGAAAGGGCTGGAAGGTAAATATTACATGCCACCCTCCATATCTCGCTAAATTTTAAAATCATCCGTTATATTACAAAATTGTCAAAATAAGCCCTTCTCTTAAATATGAAAAGAAATAAAATCAAAGAATATATCTTTTTTATTTTTTTAAATTTCATTAAAATAAAAACTATATAAATTAAAGAGTTAAATATTATAATTTCAAATCCAATTTCATTTGAATTATATCAAAAATTATACTTCCAATTCTAATTTCAATCTTAATTACGTTAAATGTTATATTTCAATTTTCAATTTTCAATTTTAATTATGTTAAATATTATAATTCTAATACCAATCTCAATTACATTAAATGTTATAATTTTAATTTCAATTCCGTAAAATGTTATAATTCTAATTCTAATTTTAATTTTTAATTACGTTAAATGTTATAATTCTAATTTCAATTTCTATTACGTTAATAATTATAACTCCAAATCTAATTTCAATTTCAATTATGTTAAATGCTATAATTCCTATTCTAATTTTAAATTTAATTATGTTAAATATGATATTTTCAAATCTAATTTCAATTTTAATTTCAATTACATTAAATGTTATATTTCTAAATCTAATTTCAAGTTCAAATACTTTAAATATTATAATTTCAAATCACATTTTATTTTTAATTACAATAAATATTATAATTCTAAGTCCAATTCAATTTTTCGATTTAAATTTCGTAAAATATTATACTTTCATTCTATTTTAAATTCAATTTGAATTACAGTAAATATTATAATTCTAATTTCAATTTCAATTTCAATTGCGTTAAATAATATAATTCTAATTCTAATTTCGATTTCAATAACATTGAATATTATAATTTCAATTTTGATTTTAATTACTTTAAATGTTATAATTTTAATTTCAGTTTTAATTTCAATTCCTTAAAAATATTATAATTTCAATCTCAATTTTAGTTTCACTTACGTTATATGTTCTAATTCTAATTCTAATTCCAATTTTAATTTCAGTTACGTTATATATTATAATTATAATTCCAATTTTAATTACGTAAAATGTTATAATTTTATTTCATTTTTTATTTAATTTACTTTAAATATTATAATTCTAATTTCAGTATTAATTTCAATTCCGTAAATTGTTATAATTTTAATTCTAATTTTCAATTTCAAATACATTAAATGTTATAATTTTAATTTCAATTATATTAAATGTTATAATTCCAAATCAAAATTTGATTTTACTTATGTTAAATGTTATAATTCTAATTCCAATTTCAATCACGTTAAATGTTATATTTCTAAATCTAATTTCAATTTAAATTACGTTAAATATTATAATTTTAAATTCATTAATTTTGATTTCAATTACGTTAAATGTTATAATTCCAAATTCAATTTCAATTTTAATTACATTAAATGTTATAATTTCGATTCTAATTTTAATTTCAATTATATTAAATGTTATAATTCTAATTCCAATTTCAATCACGTTAAATGTTATATTTCTAAATCTAATTTCAATTTAAATTACGTTAAATATTATAATTTTAAATTCATTAATTTTGATTTCAATTACGTTAAATGTTATAATTCCAAATTCAATTTCAATTTTAATTACATTAAATGTTATAATTTCGATTCTAATTTTAATTTCAATTATATTAAATGTTATAATTCTGATTCCAATTTTAATTTTAATTACATTAAATGTTATAATTCTAATTCTAATTTCAATTTTAATTACTTAAATATTATAGTTTCAAATCTAATTTCAATTACATTAAATATTATAATTTTAATTCTAATTTTAATTTCAATTACGTTAAAAGTTATAATTTTAATTATGTTAAATATTATAATTTCATTTCCAATTTTAATTTTAATTGCGTTAAATGTTATAATTCTAAATCCAATTTCAATTTCAATTTCAATTATGTTAAATATTATAAATCTAATTTTAAAATCAATATAGATTATGTTAAATGTTATAATTCTAAATCTAATTTTGATTCCAATTATGTTAAACGTTTTAATTCTAATAATAATTTCAACTTCAAGTGTGATACAACATACATAAAGTTGTGGATGTATTTTTTTTATTTAAGTACTTTATATTAACTATGATTATTTAGGACATTCATAAAATATGATCCCTTGTATTATGTTATATTTTTTGTGCAACTAAATACAAAATCGCAATTTATATATAAATAGAGACACCCTCTCACATTTATGGGTGAGAGGTACAAAAAGTGAAAACACACCCTACTTTAGTGGGATTCAATATATTTTAAATTGTGGATTTATTTTTTTAAGTATTTTAAATTAATCATGATTATTTAGAACACCTATAACAATATCATCCAATTGTATTATGTTATATTTTTTGAACAACTAAATGCAATCTCACAATTTATGTATAATTGAAGAAATCCTCACATATTTATGTATGGGAGGTGCAAAAAGTGAGACACAATCCTTACATTAAGTGGGATACAATATATATAAAATTGTGAATGTGTTTTATTTTATTTAAATATTTTTATATTAACCATGAATATTAATAATTTTAATTTTAATTACATTAAATATTATAATTTCAAATCTAATTATAATTTCAATTACGTTAAATATTGTAATTTCAAATCTAAATTTAATTTTAATTTCCAATTACATTAAATATTATATTTTTAATTTCAATTATAGTTTTAATTTTAATTACAAAAAATACTATAATTTCAATTCCAAATTTAATTTCAAATTTATTACATTAAATGTTATAATTTCAATTCCAATTATGTTAACCATTATATTTCCAATTCTAATTTCAATTTCAATTACATTAAATATTATAATTCTAATTCTAATTTTAATTTTAATTACATTAAATGTTATAATTCTAATTTAATATCGATTTCAATTGCGTTAAATCGTATAATTTCAATTTCAATTTTAATTTCAATTGCGTTAAATGTTATAATTCAATTTCAATTTCAATTACATTAAATATTATAATTTCAATTCTAATTTTAAATTCAATTCCAATTATGTTAAATGTTATAATTTCAATTCTAATTTTAAATTCAATTTCAATTATGTTAAATGTTATAATTCCAATTCAAATTTAAATTTAAATTCAATTTCAATGATATTAAATATTCTATTTTTAATTTTAAATTAAATTTCAATTACATTAAATGTTATAATTATAATTTTATATTCAATTTCAATTACGTTAAATGTTATAATTTTCATTCTAATTTTAATTTCACTTACGTTAAATATTATATTTTTAATTTTAATTTTAATTTTAAACTCATTTACGTTAAATTTTATAATTTTAATTCTAATTTTAAATCAATTTTAATTATCTTAAATGTTATAATTCAAATTTTAACTTTAATTTAATTTTAATTACGTTAAATATTATAAAAAAATATTCATTTTAGTCTCTATATTTTTTGTAAATTACCCATACTTCTCTAACTTTTTTATATTAGTCTCTATCGTCCAAAAAACTTCGTTAAATAACTTTTTAGAGGTAAATATGTCTTTTATATTATTATAAATTAATGTTACAAATTTTGCATTAAAAATAATTAAAAAAGTAAAATTTTATTTTCATTTCCCCCATTTTTATTTTCCTCCCCCCGCCCCCCCAAAAAAAAACCACCAGCCCTCCTCTACCCAAAATTAACCACCATCTCCACCTAATTAGCACCATGTCCACACCCGAAATCGGCTCCCTCCCTTACCCAAAATTAGCCTCCACCCTAAAATTAGATATCAAAGATGTCACTCTGCCCACTATGGCCATACCTAGCGCCCTACATATGTAGCCCCCTTCCTCCCACTATTCTCAACCGCTGCCCACCACCCCCCTTTGCCAAGCCTGCAAACCTCATCCCTAAATAATTGGATTATGATTTTTTTTGAAGAAATAGTTTATTTTACTAAATTTATTTATTTGATTATTATATTAAAAAATAATTTTAGGGGGAGGAGGATAAGAAGAGGGAAAATGAAATTAAAATTTGAGAGAGAAATGTGGTGAGGTGGGGTGGGGTGGGGGAATGAAAATTTAAATTTAAATTTAATATATATATATATATATATTAATGTAAAACTTATAATATTAATAACTAAATTTATTTATTTGATTATTAAATTTAAAAAAAAATTGGGGGGAAGGTTTAAGAAGAAGAAAACTAGAAATTAAATTTGGAAGACGAAAATGGTGAGGTGAGACGAGTGGAATAGAAATTTAAATTCAACGTATATATATTCAAATTTTTTAATGTAAAACTTATTAATTTAACATTAATAACTAAATTTAATTATTTAATTACTAAATTAAAAATAATTTTAGAGGGACAGGTAAGAAGAGGGAAAATTAAAATTAAAATTTAGAGGGAAAAATGGTGAAATGGGGTGAGAAGAATAAAAATTTAAACTGAGGGTAAAATGGTAAAAAAAAGTGACAACTCAATGAAGTTTTTTGAATGGCAGGGACTAAAAGAGGTAATTAAAAAAACTCAAAGACAGCATGAGTAATTCATAAAAAACACAGGAACTAAAATGATAATTTCTCAATATTATAATTCTAAATTTAATTACAATTTTAATTACGTTAAATGTTATAATTATAATTCTAATTGAAATTTTAATTATTAAAAAATTTTAATTTCAATTATAATTAAATGTTATAATTTTAATATCAATTTAAATTTTAATTATGTTAAATAATTTTAATTTCAAATAAAATTTAAATTTAAATTACCTTAAATGTTATAATTCTAATTCTAATTCTAATTTTACTTTTAGTTATGTTAAATGTTATAATTTTAATTTTAAATTTAAATAAATTTTTAATTATGTTAAATGTTATAATTTTAATTTTAATTTTAAATTTAATTTCAATTATATTAAATGTTATAATACTAAATCTAATTTCGATTCCAGTTACTTTAAATGTTATAATTTCAAACTCAATTTTAATTTCAATTACATTAAATGTTATAATTCTAATTCTAATTTTAAAATCAATTTAAATTACATTAAATATTATAATTTTAAATTTAATTTTAGTTCTAATTATGTTAACTATTATAATTCTAATTTTCATTTCAATTTTAATTTGAATTAAATTAGATAGATTAAATTGAAATTTGCACACTCCTATGACCCTTATCTAAATGTTTAAATATCATTTATTTATGATTTTTTTTAAAGATTCTTTGGCTACTTTAAGTCTTTACTAAGAAGTATCGGAGATGGCAATTAAATAGATTTAGGATATATACTCTTAAACTCGTACACATATACTTTTAAAAAAAATGCTAGATTCTTTTTAAACTCGTTTTAACAAATATGTAACCCTTATAAATTTACAATAAGTTATCAACTAATTTTAATTGGGTTATAAAATTAATATAATAAAATATAAAATTATAATCTTAATTTCAAATAAAATCCATAAAATATACCAACATCATTTCACAAGTTTAATTTTATAATTACAACAAGGCTAATAATATTAATTCGATTAATATTTGATATAATTTCAAAAGAAAAAAAATAAAAAAGCACATGAAATAACTGATATAATAAAAAAAATTAAAGAACAATCAAACTCCCACAGAGCAAGTCTATGCTAATGTTGCTTCAGTAGATAAAATTTAAAACTTTAAGAATCCAACACTAAATCAACACATCTCCATCTTAGTTAATAATAGTTATACACCCATCCAATATGATGCCTACAAGAATATATAAATGTTATTTAATTGATTAATAAGTAAATTAGAATAAAATCTTATAAATAATAATATGATTAGTTTACCTCATCGATGACATCCACATCCTTAATTCCTCGTAATATTTCATATTACTAATTTCATTTGGATTGTCTCAAGCTAATTAAGAAAAAAAGAAAAATATAAATTAAAAGTAATAATACTATAAAAAAAATGAACATTTATTTTATATAAAATAGGTAAATATTCACCGGTGGATATTTTATCTAATTTTCACACGTCCAAAATTTGTTATGTGTTTTAATTTTATATTATAGATCCATCCAAATCCACTTCAAGTCTTAACAATTCATTTCCCAATATAATTAGATTTTAGTGGGTTGGTGATTATTTTACTGTCCCTAGAAATTAGGGTTCTACATGATATAAATGGAAGTCATATCATTAGTTGAAAAATGTTATGAAATTAGGGATTTGTATGATATTATTCCTTCACATAAGTAAATATGGGAAGGAGTATTTTTTTGAAATATTATTATTAATATCTTTGAAGTATGGTTTAATTTTTCTAATATTTATAGAATTAAAAAATTGACGTTAGTATCTAATTTATTTTTAAAATATGTATAAATATCTAATTATTAAAAATATTTCATTAAAATTAATAGATTCAATGTCAATCAATATTAAATAATTATTTTACCTTTTATATGTTAAACGAGACTGAAATGACATGATAAGATCACAAATTAATTTTTTAATATAATACAAAAATAAAATAAAAATAAAAATAAATAATAATAAAAAATTTATAAAAAATTAAATTAAATTAAAAAATTAGAAAATAATTAATTTAAAAAAACATTACCAGCTATAAAGCCATTGTCCCAAGCCAAAATGCTGCACCGGTGGCCAAATGGCCGCTAGAATAGGTAACTGAACTAAGCACCCATTTGGCCACTGAACCAAGTGGCCAAAATGGCCGTTGGTTCAAGCAACCATTTTGGCTACTTGGATCGGTAGCCATTATAGCCACTGCAATTAGGCTATCATATGGGCGCTGTTCCAGATGGGCCATAGTGGCCGCTGATCCAACCGGCCAAAATTATTTTTTTATTATATTATATATTTTTTTTGTAAATTTAAATATTTAAAGTGTGAAACAATTTAATTACCATTCTATTTGTAACTTTGACAGCAAATTGTTGACAATTGGACATTTGTGTATATTTTTATAAAAAAATTGGGTACTAACATTGATTTTTAAATTTATATGTATTAATGTAGTTAATGTTAGGATTTGTGCTTACGTGCCATCTATTTATATATGAATATTTGTTTAATATTTATATTAGTATTATCATTTCATTAAATTACTAATTATATTTTATATATGGTAAGATGCTTGTAACGTTTCAGACATTGTATAATATGAAAGAGTTCAGATATGGTCTAAAGAAGTTTAAATCAGTGCTAAAAATTAGCAATGCTGAGAGTTATAAATATTAAGAGTTAGCACTGATAAGAGTTATCAGGTTATAAGAGTCAGTGACATGTAAAGAGTTAGAACTTTGTCTGAAATTGGACAAAGACCTGAGAATATATTAGTAATGATGTAGTTGTAAAAAGTTACAAATAGTGCTAAGAAATGTCATTATACAAATATGTTCTCAAATATTATATTCCTAATCTATCTTCACCGATACTGATCTATCAGTAAATACCTTAATAAATATATAGATCGGTATATATCTATATTTGGATGGTCCAGATGGTTAGTCTTAGCAGACGATAAGTTTAGTGGAAGCTTGTATAGAAATACAGGAATTCAGTAAGGACTGAATACTGAACAGATTCATAAATACCTCTAATAGACATTTCATAAAGCCGTCAATTGAGGGTCTTTCGAGTTGAGTAGTATTCATAGTTCTTTGACTTGAGTGCCACGATGGGCTTATAAGTGATTCACTATATTTTAGTTTCACATATATCAAAAACCTTTTATGGTCTGATCTTTGGGTGTCGCTGGGTATGGTCCGATGCTCATGGAGTTCGGTGTGCATAGATATGGGATCTATCAGGCTAGTTGGGTGAGTAATATATCATAATGCTTTAAAATTGTATTTCAGAAAGTCTTATGACCATAAGCAGTAATATTTGGGAAAAGAGTTTAACCATAAGGATAAATAATATCACAAAAGTATTTGAGAATATTATTTATTGAAATATAATTCTTGAGATAAGCTTACGGTCTGGCTATACCGTAAGCTTTGACGGTATTGATCTATATCTTCGCTATACCTGGATATGAATAATTGAAGGATTATACAAATATGTTATAATATTAACTTGTATGGTCTAACGCGCCACTTCGTAATATTCGTAATGTGTGTGTGGGGCATCGTTCATGAGCGTATGGAGGAGTTCTATATGATAATTCGGGCGTGAACCTAGAAAGTCTCATAATATGAAATGTACTTGTTGTGTATTGAGGTAGCATTATAAATTGAATAATTCCATCCTAGAAATTCCAGCAAACTGAAAATTTATTTCAGGGTTTCTCAGGTTGTGCAATTATCTAAATTAAATGTAAAGTACATCACTTAATTAGTTGGCAAGAGTTGTTAACTAATTAAATGTTAACAAATGTCATAATTTTATTTCATGAATTGTTTCATCATGAATTCACCCATTAACCATGTTAATAAAATCAAATAAGGTAAAAAATTAATTATTTCAATAATTTTTTGAATAATTGAATAAATATTATTTAAATAAATAATAATATTTATTTAGTTGTTTATTATTATGATTTAGGTAGGAGACATATACCTAATTAGGTATATTAGCCACAAAATCTTGTTTTGTAGTTTTTTTGCCACTTAATTAATTTTGGGAGCATTTGTAAAGTGCTTAACACACCTAAAAATTGAATTGAATAATTGATTAACAAAGGGTGAAGCAAAAACGTGCAAAGAGAGAGTTTTGGTTTTGAAGAGTTTTTCTTTGACAAGGGTTGTGAGAAAAACTAGAGAGAAAGAAAAATTATTTTTTATTATTTTTCTTTCAATAAACAAAAACTTGTTGTTGAAAATTTAGTTGCTGTTATTCTAACTTCACAATCCAACTAAATTGTATAATAATGCACTTGAATGTGAGCTCAAGGTTGGAACTAGTTAGAATTCAAAATTGAAATCTTCACTAAAATTCTTCAAAAGTGTATTTTTTGTCATCTTATGTTGTTAACAATATATGTTACATGTATATATATTGATTATATGCTTTATTCCGTTGCGAAATCATGTATATGATACATGTATTTAATTTTTTTTTCAACATGTACATAATTACATGCATACACTATAAAACACGTTAATAGTTAAACTATGAGAAATATCCCAAAATAGCTCATTTATTTAATTAAAACCTATTTTAGCCTTTTTTTTATATGTTTAATAGCCAAATGTAAATTTTTCGGACATTATTGCTCTTAAAGCATTTCTCTCAACGTTTTTACCTTTTTTCAAAAAAAATTCAAACAATCAACCTAAAATCAAGTAGATCGGTAATTCTTTTGGTGACATTGCGAAAATTGAAAGTTAAAACATTGATTTGAGCGGTGAAAAATAAAAAACAATGGCTAAAAATTGGTAAGTTTCTTCCTTTTTTCAATTTATA
The DNA here is from genome assembly GCA_946807835.1 of Ailanthus altissimus. NCBI lineage: Eukaryota > Viridiplantae > Streptophyta > Magnoliopsida > Sapindales > Simaroubaceae > Ailanthus > Ailanthus altissimus. The sequence goes on from OX327712.1 coordinate 3,092,739, forward strand.
TAATACTTTTGTTAGAAATAGGTGAAAATTAGTAGATTTTGAGTGGAATAGGTTAAAAATGTGTAAATGTGGCTTAAATGGATTGCAAATTTTGAATAAAAATGAAAACTCAAGCAAAAATAGCTAGGGAAGACAGTAAAGAATGGTGTCTCCGTCATGCGTGAATGTCTCACACGGGACTTGCGGGCTAGACGTACGCCCGTCTATGACTTGCGACTCGTGCGTGAGTCACAAGTCTAAAAATATACCGTGCGACTACACGTGCACGAGTCGAATGATATATATGTGCGATTTGCGGCACGCGCAGCACGAGCCGCGAGTCGCAATATTATATATATATATTTTAGTTTAATATTTTAAACTTAATTATTCATTAAAAATAATGGTTAATATTTTATAAAAATCAAAATAATAATTAAAATTCCAAAAATAATCATAATTATTATTTTCAAATTCGATAAAAATTATTATAAAAATTATTAATTTGTGAAAAAATAGTTAGTAATATTTAAAATTTAAAACAATTGATAATAATTATTTAAATTCCATAAACAATCATTATTACTTATTTATAATGCACAAATATTTTAATTATTAACAATTTCAAAAAAATAATTATCATTATTATTTGAAAATGGAAAAAAGCATTATTATTATTATAGTTATTAAAATTCCGGAAAAAATGATAATTATTATTTAACAATTTGAGAAAAGTAATAATAAATATTTAAAATCCCATAATAATTATTTTAAATTCCAAAAATAATAATAAATGTTATTTGAAAATGCAACAAATAATAATTAATTTTTAAAATCCAAAATAATTCATTTTTATAAATTTAAATTATGGAATAATAATAGTAATAATTAAATATATTAAATAATTTAAAATTCCAAAATACAATAATTATTATTTACATTACAAAAAAATATAAGAATTTTTTATAATTCTAAAAAAATTATAATAATTATTTTTTGGATATAATAATAATTTAAAATTCTAGAACAAATATTTAAAAATAAAAAATAATTATTAGCATTTAAAATTTCTAAAAAAGTAATAATATGTATTTAAATTCCCAAAAAATATTGACAATCATAATAAATTTATTTTTATTATTTTTTAATTATTTGTTATAATATATTTATTTGTTCTAAATTAAATTTTCATTAATTTTGCATGAAGAATATATCTATAAAGAATACAAAATGCGAAGGAGGAAGTTTTCTCTATAGCTTTGTCAACAGCTGTGAGTTTGAAGGCGATTACTATTATAAAAAAATAAGTTGAATGAAAATTAATTGATGATGTTCAAGGAAACTTGTATAGGGCACTTTTTGGATTTACGACCTACTATTTTTTAGGCATGCTGGTGCATCAAGTTTTAATACGCTAGGTACATACTTTTAAGTTACATAAGGAATTTTGGTAGGCAGATTCAGTTCTCCCACATGGAGTTTGTACTGATTACGGGATTGCAGTCAGGAGATTACCTGCCTACTCAAGATTTGGAGAGCAAATTGCAACACCGACTGTGCGAGCAATACTGGCCAGATAGAAGATGTTTGACGTATGGGGGATTTAGTCAATGGTATAGTATGATGAAATTTGAGAATGTCAACAATGAAGACGCAGTTAAGCTTAGTTTGGTGTCTTTGATTTATAAATTATTGTTACCGCGTGATATTTGAAGAGAGGTTCAATACTTTGTGCTACACATTGTGGATGATTTGGATGAGTTCAATAATTATCCATGTGGGAACATAGTGTGGTCCACCCTCTATCACTCACTTAGCACAGTGTGCCTTGAAAAGTTAAACAAAATAAGAATTGATCTTGCAAATAACAAGGAGAAATACATTATGTTAGATTTTTCATTGGCTTTCCTGGTACATAAGTTTAGTCTTATTATTGATTATGAATGTAGTTATATACTATTATTGTAATGCCCAGTTCTCATGAATAGTTAGATACCTTGAATTTCGGTGTTTGACAATTAAGGAATCGTAGAAGTTTCAAATTTTGACTTTTCTTGGACCATTTTTTTTAAAAAAATTAAATTAAAATTAAGACAATTACTGCAAAACTTTAGAATTACAGTTTAGTATTTCTAATAGTTTAGAAATTCATTTTTAAGCAGTAAGAAACAGATTTTAGAAATTTACATATCAGTTTTAAGAAACAGTTTTTAGATACTATCAGTTTTCAAAGGCCAGTAATACCTCATTTATTAGTTATCAGCTATCAGATTCAGATTTCTGTGGGGATAGTATAGACCTGGTCGGTACACCTCGTATGCGTGGGCAAATCAGTCAGTTAGGTTGAGTGTTACTAACTCTAGGGAGTCGGGGTGTTGAGGTGTCGAGTCAGTGAGTCGCTTATGCTACGGGGTGTTGTCTCGCTATATGTCTGCGATGTATATTCCGTCACATAGATAATGAGATGTCTTAGATTTATCAGTTTATTAGATTGGTCACAGTGGTTATTGCTAGCGGAGACCGCCCTGTGACCGACTCATTTCGACGGCTACGTCGACGAATGAGTCCAGCATTAGGGTAGCCGTTGTTGCTTTTCAGACAAACTAGAATCAATTGAAAGTTTTAAACAATTGTATGAGATATGTAGTTTTTTCAGTGAATAAAAATATTTGTTAATAATGTTTACAAATTTCAGCAGTAGTTTATTAAGTTTTAAAAATCTTAAATAAAGAAAATCGCTTGGTAGAATTTTACCAGTATTGAGACTTAGAAACGATTCAGAACAGTTTTCAATACTTTTTAGAATCTTTAATATGTTTTCACAATTATTCAGATTTCACACCTACTCATTGAGTTTATCAACTCACCTTTTATTTTTGGTGTTTCTATTTTTCCCCCTAGGTACAGTTACAGCATACAGTTTCTCCTATGGATCAGTAGTGGGCTAGCCCTACGATGAACTCTTATGCATGTACAGAGCCATATGTATACATTCAGTGCATATACATGTATCATATTTAGTTTTGCATTGTATAGTATGCATAATAGATTTTGGAACCAAAATAAATATTATGCCTTTTTGAAATGGTTGGTTTTCCTGCTATGGATGTCTGTTGGAGTATGATCAAGAATGCATGTGTTGATTTATTTGGGAAGGGACGGGAGGTCTTCTTTGTAAGTAAGGGATGTGAGAAATATTGAAGTATATTTTATGTAGGTTTATAAAATATAGATTTTCAAAAAAACAGGGGACACTCTGTCCGTTTTAATTCGAAGTTTTTAGAAAAAATTAAAAATTTTCCCGTGGTTATAAGAATATATCAGAAAGAAATTAAGAAAAATTTTAGGGTTCACCTTATGGAATTTCTTAGGGTTGATAGAGAACTTTGAGAAGCATTTCGTTGGGGTGCCCGACAAGGCCTACCTAGGTCCACATTGTAGGATTCTGGATCAGGTTCTGTCAGAATGATATCAGAGCAGGTTTTCGATGTTTTGAGTTAAATATTTATTTTGGGTTGGATTTTTGTGAGTATGGCATGCATTTTCAGCATTATAAAAATTACATTTCATGCATAATTAATCATGTTTCGTTATTGATATGCACAGAAGTATGTTTTGTTATGGACGACCACCTATCAGGGGTGCCGCTGCTCAGGCTGCAGTACCTGAACCAGAATGAGTTAATGAGTCAATAAATGCCCCGGGACCACTAGCCCCTCCAGAGTCACCTCAACGTGTGAAAGGTAGAGCTATGGATATGCACAGATGTCACAGATGTTGGCTGCCACAATTCAGCAGTTGAGAGAGTTAGGGGTATCTTTAGAGCGCGCCAAGAAATTGGGCGCCATGTCATATGATGGTATCGGAGATCCAGAGAGAGCATTATCATGGCTGGAGAACAATGAAGAGATTTTTTAGATTATAGGGTGCTGTGAGGACCGGATGGTCTCTTACTCAGCGTTCCTACTCAAGGAGAGCAAACGATTGGTGGAGGGCACTGCAAAGGAGACACACAGAAGGTATATCTTGGGTATTATTCATAAGAGAATTCTCAGGAAAATTTTATCCTAAGAGTTATAAGGATGCCCGGATAGAGAAGTTCTTTAAATTGGAACAAAGATTGCTGTTAGTAGTAGAATATGCGAAGAAATTCTCAGAGTTGATTCGATTAGTCCAATTTATAGCAGATGATGAAGAGCAGAAAATAAGTAGATTTGCTGTGGGACTTAATACCAGGATACGAACACATGTTACTTCAGCCGTTCACACTCAGTATGGAGCACTAGTAGAGGCGACGACCAGAGTGGAGATGAGTATGATAGTAATCCTTAGGCTTCATCAGCAGAGTCTAAAGCGTAGTGGACAGGTAGTAATCAGGGAGGCTCGCGTAAGGTGATGAGGATCGAGGAGAGATCTGTGGGATTTAGTAGCCAGAGGCTTAGCCGAGCAGATCAGACCCAGTTCAGCCAAGCCTCAGTACGCATACAGTCAGCAGGATCTAAAGGCGGCCGAGAAGGTATGAAGAGGTTCCCCACATGCAGTAGGTGTGAGAGATATCATCTAGGGGAGTGCAGAATAGGGACCATCGGCTTTACAAAGGTGGATAAGAGGGCCACTTAATGAGAGATTGCCCTAATGTGATGCCTAGTGGCAAATCAGAGAACAGAGCCCCAGTCCAGGGACAGAGTAGTGTAGGCCAAGTACAGGGTAGAGAGAGTGCTTTATTCAGAGGACCCAACAGATCAGGCCAGTTTAGTAGAGGAGTTGGTCGTGGTGAGGTTCAGGAGGATAGCAGGGTAGACCTCGTACCCAGGTTAGGTTGTTCGCGGTGATGCAACAGGAGACAGAAGCGACACTAGATGTAGTCACAGGTACACTATCGACATTTAATCAAGATGCTCATGTATTGATTGATCCTAGAGCTACCCACTCTTTTGTATCTATGCGATTTATAATGATTATGGGCATAGTGCCTCAATTATTAGAGGATAGTGTAGCTATATCTCGTCTTATCGGGGAGGTTATGGTGGCTGATAGAGTGTGCAAGAATAGTGGCATTAGTATTGAGGGTCAAGAGTTTTTAGCAGATCTGATCCTTTTGAATATTAGGGATTTTAATGTGATTCTGGAATGGATTAGTTGTCCACTTATCGGGCCACGGTAGATTATTTCAGGAAGGAGGTTCAATTTTGTAAGCCGGGGAAATCTGAGGCCAATTTTTGTGGGACTCGGAGAATTCTTCTCACTAGTATCATATCAACAGTTAAAGCAAGGAAGTTGTTGAAGAAATCATGTCAAAGCTATCTTGTATATGCCATTGAGGCCAGAGACAGGGGTACAAAATTGAAAGATATCCAGTAGTTAGGGAATTTTCGGATGTGTTCCCAGACAATTTACCAGGATTGCCCCCAGATAGAGAGGTGACATTCAAAATAGAACTAATCCTTAGTACGAAACTAATATATAAGGTACCCTACAAAATGGCTCCTTCCGAGTTGAAAAAATTGAAAGTGCAGATGGAGGAGTTAGTGAATAAAGGTTTTATCCGGTCGAGTACGTCCCCATGGGGAACGCCGATATTATTTGTGAAAAAAAAATATGGAAGTATGCGATTGTGTATTGATTACCGAGAACTCAATAAGGTAACAGTACGCAATCAGTACTCACATCCGAGGATCGACGATTTATTTGATCAGTTGCATGGAGCCAGAGTATTCTCTAAGATAGATCTGAGGTCCGGTTATTATCAGCTAAAGATACTGGAAAAATGATGTTCTTACTACTACCTTCAGGACTCATTACGGGCATTATGAATTTTTAGTTATGCCTTTTGGGTTGACGAATGCCCCAATTGCATTTATGGATCTGATGAACCGAATATTTATGCCATTTTTGGATCGGTTTGTGGTGGTATTTATTGATAACATACTGATCTATTCATGTAGCAAGGAGGAGCATGCAGAGCACTTGAAGGCAATTCTACAGACTTTAAGAGAACATCGATTATATGCCAAGCTTAGCAAGTGTCAATTTTGGCTGGATAAGGTTACATTCCTGGGGCATGTTATCTCGACAGATGGGGAATCAGTGGATCCTCAGAAGATCGAGGTTATACTGAATTAGAAGCATCCTATAAACGTAATCGAGGTTCGTAGTTTTCTGGGTTTGATTGGATATTATCAAAAATTTGTGGAAGGGTTGTCTAAGATAGCCACCCCACTGACTAAGCTAACTAGGAAAGAAGAGAAATTTGTGTGGTCAGAAGTTTGCCAACAGAGTTTCAATGAGTTGAAGAAGAGATTAACCTCAGCCTTAGTGCTTACACTTCCGTCGGAGAATAATGAGTTCATTATATATTGTGATGCCTCTAGGCAAGGTCTTGGTTGTGTTTTGATACAGAAGAAAAAGAGTGATAGCTTATACTTCAAGACAATTGAAGAGGCATGAGCAGAATTACCCTACACATAACCTAGAGCTAGCTGCAGTAGTGTTTGCCTTGAGAATTTGGAGACATTATTTATATGAAATTCCCTGTGAGATATTTACAAATCATAAGAGCCTATAGTATCTGTTTACACAGAAAGAGCTCAATATGAGACAACGGAGATGACTTGAATTAATAAAAGATTATGAGTGCATCATTGAGTACCATCCAGGAAAAGCAAATGTGGTGGCAGATGCTTTTAGTAGGAAGACCATGGGTTCAATGCCTCACTTAAGGTTCTCTTGTTTATTGATGTTATTAGAATTGAGGTCTTTAGGTGTGAAGCTAGAATTATCAGAGTCAGGAGCATTGCTAACTACATTTCAAGTTAGGCTGAGACTTATTGATTAGATTAAAAAGCTACAAGTTTAAGATTCTCAGATAATTAGATTGAAGAATGAGATCATAGAAGGACAACAGAAAGATTTTACAATAACTGAGGATGGTACAATAATGTTGGGTCAAAGATTATATGTTTTGGATGTAGGAGAAGTAAGAAAGGATATTATGGAAGAAGCTCATTCATCAACCTATGCCATGCATCTAGGGAGTACCAAGATGTACTAGACCCTGATGGAGCATTACTAGTGGAAGGGCATGAAGAAAGACATAGCTGAATTTGTCTCTAAATGCCTAGTATGCCAACAGGTCAAAGCGGAGCATCAGAAACCTGTAGGCCTCCTACAACCGTTTTCGATTCTAGAATGGAAGGGAGAATGCATTATTATGGATTTCGTAGTAGGATTTTTGCGTAACCAGATGAGGTATAACGTTATATGGGTGATTGTAGACTGATTGAAGAAGTCTGCCCATTTTTTGCTCATTAAGAGTAATTATACCTTAGTGAAGTTGGCCCAATTGTATATAAACGAGATTGTGCAACTTTATGGCACTCAAGTATTCATAGTTTCAGACCGAAATCCACGGTTCACTTCTCAATTTTGGCCCAGCTTACAGAAAGCTCTAAGCACTAAACTGAATTTTAGCATAGTTTTTCACCCACAGACCGACGAACAATCAGAACGGGTAATTCGGATATTAAAAGACATGCTTAGAGCTTGTGCAGTGGTGTTTAAGGGAAGCTAGGATAACCACATGCCGTTAATGGAGTTTGCTTACAATAATAGTTATCAGTCGAGTATTAGAATGAGACCATATGAGGTATTGTATGGAAGGAAGTGCAGTACTCTAGTTTGTTGGGATGAGGTAGGTGAGAGGAAGCTTCTAGGTTCTGAGATTGTCCAAATCACTTCAAAGAAAATTCAAATTATAAGATAGAGGCTAAGATAGCTAATGATAGGCAGAAAGCTACGTAGACAATCGAAGAAATGACCTAAAATTTAAAGTTGAGAACAAGGTCTTCCTGAAGATCTCGCCTTGTAGAGGAGTGCTACACTTTAGGAAGCTGAGCTTTAGGTACATTGGGACGTACGAAATCATAGAGAAGGTTGACGAAGTAGCATACGGCCTACAATTACCAGAAAATTTGGTTAGGATTCATAATGTGTTCCACGTTTCTATGCTACGCAAGTATATAACGGATCTAGCATATATCTTACGGGACTAACCTATGGAATTGAGGGAAAATCTTATGTACGAGGAGGAACCAGTGCGAATTCTCGATCGAAAAGAATAGGTGCTTCGTAATAAGTGCATCCCTTTAGTAAAAATGTTATGGACTAATCATTGAATAGAGGAAGCCACGTGGGAACGTGAGGACCAGATAATAGCACAACATCCCCACCTTTTTGATATAGGTATGATTTAAAATTTTGAGGATTAAATTTTTCTTTTTAAGAGGGGTGAAATTGTAATGCCCAGTTCTCATGAATAGTCAGATACCTAGAATTTCGGTATTTGACGATTAAGGAACCGTAGAAGTTTCAGATTTTGACCTTTCTTGGACCTTTTTTTTAGTGTTTAGGTGAGCTATAATAGACCCAATTAGGTAATTTAACAGTCAATTTGGGCATTTGGTGCTCACCGAATATTTTTAGAATTTTTGGTTTACTAAGTAGTAAAAATTCAACATTTGTACCAATAATTTTTGGTGTAAGCATCACACCCTAAGCAAGCTATTTTTTTGAATAAGTATGTGTATTTTAAGACATATGGACCAATCAAATTAGGACAATTGCATATATTAGTCTATTATATTATATTTTATTATTATTAGTAATAATTATTAAATTATTGGCCACCAATCAAAGGCTTTTAAATTTGAGGACTAAGTAGTAGTTAGACATTTCTTGGAGAGCCATTATGCAATTTTTGGGTGTATATATAAAGGCCAAGTGTTTTATTTCAAAGAATTGTTAAGAAAAGAAAACAAAAGAGAGAGAGAGAGAGAGGATTTCGGCCATGAAGAGGGGAAGGAGATGAACAGTGATATCCTTGAAATTTCTAAGCCAAATCAAGGAATCTACATCAAATTCAAGTGGTTTCCAAGTGCCTAAGCAAGATTCAAGAGTGGATTAATGGTAAATATACTTTAAAATGTGAGAATTTCAAACTCTAGAATAGTAAATTAGGGTTTTTGTATAATTGGACTTCAATTGAATAAATTTAGGGCATTAGAATGAATTTGTGGAGTAGATAAAACCATAGGTAAGAAGGAATTTGAAAAAAGGTAAAAATCTCATTTGGGTCATTTTGGCCATTTTGGAATTTTTAGTAGTACAAGTGTAATTAGCTAAAATTAAGGGTTAAAAATGAATTCTAGGACCCTTAAGATGAGTTTTGATGGGTGGAAATCAAAGTTAGGATATGAGACATAATGGTCATTTATGACAAAGATTAGGGGTAATTATGTCCAAAGAAAATTATACGGGATTATGGACCCCTTTGATAATAAAAGGATAGTTTGTGTATAAATTGAGATTGTTGGGGGTAAAATTATAAATTTAAAAAAAAAAATTGATTGTGGCCGAAAAATTTATATTATGAGTATTTTGGTAATTTTGCCATTTTAAGGGGGACTAAAGTGTAATTTATACTTTGTAGGTGTCGAAGGTCGAAACCGGTGAAAGGACAAGCCCGAAAAAGAAAATTTAGCGTATGATAGTTGGTGAGTGGGAAAGCAATTAAAAGAAATGAAATGCAATTTATTTTAAATTATTAGTATTTATGTGCTTTCTGAATTAAATGTTATTGTTTCAGGTAATTTACTCAAGTTGTGTGATTTTAAGATTTAAGAAAAACATAGTGATATTTTATTTGATATTCTTGATATAATGAGAATTGAAAATTTATCATTTTTAAAAAATAAATAAATTAAAATTAAGAAAATTACTCCATAACTTTAGAATTATAGTTCAGTATTTTCAACAGTTTAGAGATTTATTTTTCAGTAGTAAGAAATAGATTTTAGAAATTTACATATTAATTTCAAGAAATAGTTTTTAGATACTATCAGTTTTTAAAGGCCAGTGGTACCTCATTTATCAGTTATTAGCTATCAGATTCAGATCCCTATAGGGATAGTATAGACCTGGCTGGTACACCCCGTATGCATGGGCAGGTCAGTTAGTTGGGTTGAGTGTTACTAACTCTGGGGAGTCGGGGTGTCGAGTCAATGAGTCGCTTATGCTATGGGGTGTTGTCTCGTTATATGTCTGCGATGTATATTCTGCCACATAGACAATGGGATGTCTCAGATTTATCAGTTTATCAGATTGGTCACAGTGGTTGTTGCTAGCAGAGACCGCCTTGTGATCAACTCATTTCGACAGTTACGTCGACGAGTGGGTCCAGCATTAGGGTAGCCATTGGTGCTTTTCAGATAAACTAGAACCGAACGGAAGTTATAAACAATTGTATGAGATATGTAGTTTTTCCAGTGAATAAAAATATTTGTTAATAATGTTTACAGATTTCAGCAGTAGTCTATTAAGTTTAAAAATCTTAAATAAAGAAAATGCTCGGTAGAAATTTACCAGCATTTGAGACTTAGAAACGATTCAGAACAATTTTCAATACTTTTTAGAATCTTCAATATGTTTTCACAATTATTCGGAGATATCCGATAAAATTGGAACGATACAGAGAAGATTAGCATGGCCCCTGCGCAATGATGACACGCACAAATCGAGAAATGGTCCAATAAGGGTTGAAATCTGAAACTTCTACGGTTCTTTAATCGTTAAATACTGAAATTCTAGGTATTTGACTATTCATGGGAACTGGGCATTACAATTATCAAGTTTTATTTATTGTTCTTGATTAATTATTAGGTGTGGATATATGAGACTATACTAGTCTGTGGGGAAGTAATTACGCGTCAAGTTGCTAATTTCTTCCCTCATATGTTAAACTGGGTGAGTCGAGGAACTCCACAATTGACAAATATTAAAGAAATGTTTTTGAACCATGTGCATGTATGTTTCGCTTCACTTTATTTTATTATCTATATAATTTTTTAAACTATTAACTATATAGATTTTAATTGTAATACATAAATTTTTAACTTTTTAGTTTTGAAGTCTGTTGTGATATATCGTAGGCTAGTACCAACAGAACATAAATCACAATAGGATGTTATCCAAAGGCTTTCTAACTCGAGGATCTTATTGGAGATTTATATCGGGGACCTACCGTATGCGGGTCATGTACAACCCCCAATCTGCTTCATTCCATCTAGTTACCCTTGCAAAGATGTGGATGCGGATGTGGACATTAACGAAGCCGCAAAAGTGTCTAGAGCAACGATATAAACTCTTAATAATTTAACTTAATGTAATTTCTTAGCAACCATAATGATTATGTTTCCATAGCCTGAACAAACTACCACAACATCTAATAATGTAGTACAGATGATTAATGAGCCACAAGAGCAGTTACAAAAGTAGTTACAAGAGTAGTTAAAAGTGGTAAGATTGAGTTGCTGCAACGAATGGACGATGATCGAAAGTTCATCTTACAAAGAGTGGATAAGGTTCGGAATGATATCATGAATGAGGTTAAAATGATGACATAGTACTTTTAGTCAACATCATTTCAACTGACCTCGTGTGAAACTATGGTAAGGCAACACACATAAAGATTCAAATTTATAAGTTAGTTAACTTGCAGATTTTAATTGTTGCATTTTTTTGTTTGTTTCAGAATCAATATGATATGACTAAGGACGTGCATACTCTAGACCCAGCATCTAATGAACAATAAACTTGTCACGCATTCCAGCCTAACTCTCTCAATAGTATCCAAATTATATCACTTTATGTAACTATTGGGGATCTAATACATATAGGTGTATACATGTGCAATTGTGTCTATTGCCTAAAATACGTATCACATACAAATTTAAACACGGCGGAAGCGTAAAATATACAATAAACACAATAAATAAAATATATTAATCACATTAATATATAAGTGGTATTGAGAACTTACCTGAACGTGTAACGTTATACATATATTTTCTTAGAGTTCGTATAGAGACTAACTCATGGACAGTTCTAGTCACCAACATAGTGGGCTTGGTGAGCTAGAACAACAGCCCCATATTCAGCATGAGATTAACTCTTAATCTAAAAAATGGTCAGATATGTTTTTTTTCATCATTTTCTCTAAAAGAATAAAAAATGAAGATTGGATTCATTTTTCTCTTTTTCCCTTATTTTTTTCTCTTTCTTCCCGATGGCACCATTTCTTTTCCTTCTTCTTCTCTCCATTTCCATTTCTACTCTCTTGGTTATAAAACACACACCCATTGAAATTGCACACACATATATCATATTTATATCAAATAAAATATATATAATATTATTATAATGGGCGACAACCAATAACCCATTATAATATAATAATAATATAAATCTAATATTATATAATATAATAATATATAATAATGAGATATTTTGATTATTTAACAATTAAATAATTAAAATATAAATGACCATTTTGTCACTCATGAATAATTAACAAGTCTATCCCTAGTGGATCCTACTAAATCTTACACTTGGGTAAACTCAACCGAGGGTTCACAATGTACCACGTGTTATTATACAATTAGTAAATAATAATTATTGACAATTGTTGTATTTAACACTTAAATACAGACACGTATGCATTCCCGTGGTAATGCTGAATATTGTTGGATTAAATACTTTAATTCGGCACGCTGCCATAGTGCACAACAAGTACACTCCATATCGTGGGACTCTCTAGGTTCTACGCCTAATTCGTCAAATGAAACTATTCTATAAGTCCGTGAGCAATGCCCCACGTACAAGTCACGGATATACAAATCAGCACGTTGAACCGTGCAAGCTGAGGTTACAATGCATATGCATAGTTCTTCCGTCATGATATCCTGTATGTGCTGGAGATATAAATTATCACCGTCAAATTCTCATGTATTCATCCATGTCCTATCTTCAGACTTGTATCTCACTGAATAATATGTACAAACTCTTTTACTATATTGTTCTACCCTGACGGAACTTTTTCCCAAGATTAATACTTGTGGCCATAAGGTTTTTCGAGATACAGTCTCGAAGCATCTGGATATCAAACTCCATATGTGAGCTGACGAATCTCAAATCTGTACATACCTGACTCCATAAGCATCGGACCATACCCAACGACACTCAGCAGTCACACTATGAAAGGTCTGTGACATGCGTGGAACTAAAGTATGGTGGATCACTTACAAGCCCACCGTGGCACTCAGGTTAAAGGAACACGTATACTACTCAACTTGAGAGGATATTCCGTTAACGGCTTATATAGGGTGTCTATCGGAGGCCCTCATGAGTTTGTCTCATATCCAGTCTTAACTGGATACCTATATGTTAATATGAGCTCTAAGCTCACGGTCGATTAGGAACGACCATCTATACCGTATAGTTACGACATATGTTGATCTATATATAAATGTATCCATCGATAGACCTGCATCGGTAAAAATAGATCATGGACAATTATTTGAGAACATACTTGCGTAACTAGCATTTCCTGGCACCCGATTGCAACTCTTACAACTATGCAGTTACTAGTATATTTTCAAGTCTATGTCCCATTACATACAAGACTCCAACTCTTGGATGTACTGAGTATTATAACCAGTTAATACTTAACTGTGCTAGCATTTAGCATTTATATCTCTCAGCGTGGCTAACTATGAGCCCTTATCTAAACTTCTTTAGATCTGATCTAAACTCTTTCAGATCGTACAATGTCTGTAATGTTACATTACACAGTACCATATTAATTGGTATTAGCGATTTAATAAGAATGGACACTTGTATAAATACACAAGTATATGTACATTCAGGGATGGCGTGTAAGCACCGACCCCAACAGTAACTTGAGGCATGAATAGGTTTGGGTGACAATACAAGTCTACATGGGTTTTGAACACACTATTTACAAATGCCTTGCCTAAACAAGACAATAATAAAAGGAAGCTTGAAGACAAAGTCCAGCCTGATGCAAATGTGAATGACGAAGAGGTCAATCTAATGCTAGATATAGACTTGATTATCTGTGCACAGTTTGATGCCTGGCTCAAGACTTTCAATGTTGTTGCACGTCTATCAGGGATTGATGTTGACCCAAAGTTTTTTACGTAGATTTTACAAGACTGGCTTGACGACTTTGTAAATATATTAATAATTAATTATGAGTATTTAAACTTCATTCGTCAGCGCCAGTGCAGCAATAAAGAGACATTGCCCCAACACTGCACGGTTATGAACACATACTTTTTTGTAAGTTTGTTTATTCCTCTTTACGATACACTTTCGATTATAATATTTACTTATATTTTAGTGTTCCTGTAAATGTAGGAGTCCTATAGATTCATAGATGAAAGATGTAATGGTTTATTCGCGAACGTTACTTGTGACCTTTCATTTCTTGCATATGGATGGGGACAAAGACAAGACCTGTATAATGGGAAACCATAGACGTGTGTTGGTAATCATTATGTTATCTCTTCTAAAAGCTCTTATTGATCTCACCCATTTTGGTAAACCGACATCCTCCAAGTACTTTGTAATCTTAGGTTTTATCTCCTACATTTTATTCATTTACTCTTAAAAGTTTATGATGTGATATGCCTTTGCAGCAATAAAATAAGAAGACATAAATCCCTATTTCTTACTCTTTTTCAATGGTATCTTATATCTACTGATAAAATTTCCTTTCAAGTGGTAAATACAGATCTCATGATAGGCATTGGAAAATACCTATCTAATAGCCTGCTTAATACTTGGGTGTCGATCAGAGATGAAAACAAGATCATCAATATCACCAATAACACCATGGAGTTTTTCCATAAACTATGTCCAAGAAGAATCATTCTTTGAATCAATAATCCCCAATACTAAAGGAAATATTTGATTGTTTCCATCTTTGCATATAACTACAAATATTGTTCCTAAATATGACCTCTAAAACATGTTACATCGATTATAATAATTAGCCTGATGCATGACTGAAATCCCCTGATGCATGGACCCAATGCTTAAAAAAAATATTTAAAGTGATTGTAGTCATCAACTACTATATAAGTAACCGTACCCAAATTTTGTTATTCAACATGTAGTAATATGCTGGGAGTAATCTGAACCAAGCCTTTGGAGAGCCAGCTATCAACTTGTATATGTGCTTCTTAGATCACCAAGCAGTGGGATACCTTATTTAAACTCTAAACTCTTTACGTATATCGGCTTGAATCTTCTTGAGTCTATAAACTCTATTGACTGATGCAAACTTATTTTTGATATAATTACCAATAATTCGACTCTTTACTTGCTGATGATCATTACGCAATTGATCTAACTGACATGTGTGAACCTCACAGATTCTACACATAATAAAATGTTGCCTCGCCTCCGTCGACATTGCATGTACTCGCCATTTACATCTCTCATCATCGCATTTTGCCTCAAATCGATTTTTAATAGGCATTGACACTTTGAAACTTCAATTACCCTTCAATACCAGCATACTAATAGCATCATGAAGTTCACGTTTTCTATCATACAACTTTTCAACAAATACATCCCAAATTCTAAAACTAGATACCTTATTTGATACCACCAAATCAGATGGTGGTATTGGCGAAAGAAACTAAAAAGAGTTTTCTGCTTGAACTTCATTTCCTTTTCTAGTTGAAGCATATGCATGTGCATCCTCATTAAAGGAGGTATTAGAGACAAAACAATGCTCACCATTTTGTATTTCATCCGGTCCTTCATCTTCTTCCACATCATCGACAATTCTAATACTATCCACGTCATTCTCTGTTTCTGTAGTAAACAGTATTCACGACTGGTAAGAATAAGTATTTATATATGTATAAATATACGTATTTTATTTGTATGTTGGTGATACTTGATTTATATATTGTTATTAGTAGTGTTTGTATAGGTTAAGGCCATACTATTAACATTGGGTTTAATTGCAAGACTTTAGATTTATTTTAGGGACCAAATTGTAATACTTTGAAAGTTTTTGGGGTAAATTCGTAAATATAAAAAATTAGCCACTTAGTATAAAAATACACTTTTAAATCCCTAATTCTCTCATTTTGGTCGAGCTACCTCTTTTAGAGAGAGAAAAGAGAGAAAAAGAGGGGAGAGAAAGAGAAGAAGGAGAAGAAAAAGAAGAAGAAATTGGAATTTTAGATTTTAAGAGGTATATCACAACTATTTCTCAATTTATTAGTGTTAATTATGTTAATTTTTTTAAGTTTTAATTTCTGGAAATATGTATAATTGAGGATTTGATGTATATTTCGTATGATATTTTGAGAATTGATGATGATCTATAAGATAGTTTGATAAATTATGATGGATTGTAGAATTTCTGCTTGATAGTCTCTTGATCCAAGAATTTTATCAATTGTTGTGATTCGATTCTGGTTTTGAATTTTGATTATATGAAATTAGACATGTTTAGGATCATCTGAGACTTTGAATCGATTCAAAATTCCAGAAATTGAATTGTTTGTGAATTTACCAAAATGACCCTGAAATTCTGGAAATTTCCTATATGAACAGTATGATACAGTGAAAAATAATTTGTTTCCTACTGAATGATCTTCAAAAATTACGAATTTGTGGAATATAATAATTTTATATGTTTAATATGATATACTCGAAATTGAGAATTTAGATCAATGTGGTTGAAGTGTTATGATTTGCTAAAGTGTATCAACTCATTGCAGTATTTGATTAACAGATATTTAAAGCTATGGAATAAAATAGTTTTAAAATACTTTTGGCAGTGATTTGGAAGTGAAATATTTATCATGGACTGAGATATGTGTTAAGAGTAATTATGTGGTAATTTTATAATTTTTGAATTAGTATATGATTTTATAAAATTAGGAGATTGAATACTGTTCAGTAAGTATCTTGATCTTGTCAGGTTAATAGTTTGGATTCGATGGTATGTATGGAATGGATTGTGTAGGAATTTTGATATAATATTCATATATAAGAAGGATATATGAGTCAAGAATGATATATTCTGATTTTGGAGTAATTGGACATCATTTGATGTATTAGAAAATTTTGTTAAGTGTAAGTGGTCAGAATGACAGGTTTTGAGAAACTAAGTATTTAGACCAATTTGATGTGATAAATGCATTGTGTATAATTTTGTAAGCTATTTAAAGTATTTTGTGTGAATTGTGAGGCTTATGAAAGGATTAATCTCCATTGATAGGTTAAGGAGATTTAAGCCTTGTAGCTGAAAGTGTTAAGATGTAAGTATACTAGACTTTTTACTGAAATCACAATAAACATAGTAATTGTTTTGTATGATTTTGCAAATGGGGTTAAGAATATGTTTATGTTATGTCAAAGTATATTTTGATATGAAATGTGAATATATGTTTATGAATGTGAGCATTGACATTGAGCATGGACATACATGTATTTTTGAAAGTGAGCTTTCAAAATAAGATGTGTTTAATAAAGAAAGCTTTTGAAGTGTAATATATCCATGAGAAATATTTTGTGTTTTGAGGGTACTTGAACTCACTGTTAACTTAGTAGGCATTTTATGTGATTTGTGGAGCCTTTATGTGTGGTCTTTCCTTCGGGATTGGTATATGTTATGTGTTCCGTATGTAGGGAGGATCCTATTGGTACCTAAAGGAAGAGTGAGTCATCACATTCGTGTGGTGGCGTATTGGTGCATGTGAGAGGACTCACCGATGATCAGGGTGTGGGTTTGGCTTTTACCTTCGGGCATGAGCATTATATATGTGTAATTTAAAGGCCTCACTTGTACTATTCCTCTCATACGGTATGTCACCTACGAGTGACATTTGGCTCATTATGTGATATGTGATATGTAAGTCATACTAAGTAGTAGTTAAGTGATGGTATTCCTATTATGTGTTTTGAAAGAATGTGTTAGCGCTTACATGATATGTGATTTGATAAGATTATGATTTTGATTGATCACAGCATATCATACATATGCATTGTGTACATATATGTATTTGTATTTGATATATGAAAAACTAGTATGCTTACTGAGTTTTATACTCATTATAGTTTATGGTGATTTCAGGTAAATAAGGTACATGTGTGCTTAGCAGATTTGGCAAGGCTTCTGATGTTCCTTGGGTTCCCTAAGTTGTTAGGTTGCTAAGTGTTTCATTTGGGGACACGTGGGATAAGATATTTGATTTGTCCCTATTGAATAAATACTTATGTATTATTTTATTGTGTGTGGTTGGATTTAATTTAAGTTTCACCAAGTGTAGTAATGGATTGATTTTAAGTAAGAATTTGCAATGAATATATTCTGGGCTTCCGGTAACAAAGTTGCTACTGGTGACGTAATAGAGTGTTAATCTCTGAGAAAACTCTGCGTATCTCCGGTTTACTAATTTTCTCAGTCATAATTCAATTGCTATAATTTTGAAAGAAATTAAAATGAATGTTTAAGTATTATTGAATGAATGTAAGTGATGTTGTGTGTCAGATTTTTTGGGTCTGGGGCGTGACAGTTTCACTATCGAAGTGAGTATATGTTGGGTCTTTATTAAACATAGACGGAGAATAATCATGATAGTCACTGATGGTATTTGTGGGATGCACGAAAGTTGGCATTGTTAGAGCTATGTAATCTGTTGCTGACATTGTTGGAGCTGTGCATGGTGGTTGTTTCTGAATGAGCATCTATGAATTTTCTTTACATACAAGAGCCCTGGGTTCCAGTGTTACATATATAAGACATAACGATCTTCTATTGATCCTCATAAAGATTAGAGACGACAATAGAACATCGTTGTCGTCTCTAATCTTAATTGATCTTAACTAATACATCTGTGTATTCATAACAAATTTCATTAACACCCTATACTCTGCATTATTAACTCCTAGTGCAAAACACACATTATTTATATAGCTATTCATAATTGATATTTTTTGGAGCCACAATACTCAAATTACAAAATTCAATATATTTCTCTTTCCTATCACTAGAGCTCTTCCATTTTCATTCAAAGAGTACATAAATTAACTCATACTCTATATCACTTGAAACAAAAAAAATTATTAAAATAATATTGAATTAATTAAATAATTTAAATTTTGTAAATTTGCGAGGCACGCACAAGGTGGGAAATAACATTACCTGCCTCACGCGTGAGTATAAGCCACACATAAGGCCGCGCACGTGGGGTCTTACGTGCGACCCAGTTCTGCGCACGGCTTTGCGAGGCTTTCCTCTGCGCACAGCTTTGCGAGACTCTCTTTTGCGCTTTGCATGTGCGGGAAGGTTTTTGATTTTTTTGCTGGATTCAACGTTTTTTTGCCATTTTGTAACTTTTTACGACTGTTTTTAATCAAATTTATTTATTTGTCTTTCTCATTCCTTATAAAAATATCAATATAAAACAAGAAATAAGTTCAAAACGTACTTTTCTCTAAATTTCATTTTTCAAATATTGTTTTTAGACTTCAAATCTTTCAA
Source organism: Ailanthus altissimus (assembly GCA_946807835.1). Classification (NCBI taxonomy): domain Eukaryota; kingdom Viridiplantae; phylum Streptophyta; class Magnoliopsida; order Sapindales; family Simaroubaceae; genus Ailanthus; species Ailanthus altissimus. The sequence goes on from OX327712.1 coordinate 3,112,147, forward strand.
AATTACAATAGAAATACTTGATCTATTATTTTTGAAGATAACATTTAAATAGTTTAAAAAACAAAATAGTGGTTTGAGAGTATTGAGAGAGTTTAAGGGTAATGTAGTCCAAAAATAATTTTTATGATTAATAAAATTTAAGTTTTAAGTCATTGGTTATAAGATTTTTTTTATTTTAAAAATAGATTATTTTAGAACTTTTTTTTTAAAATTATACTTAATGATAATTTTTTTTGATTTGATGAAATAAGAAAGACAGAAAGTTACAATTCTTTTCTTTTTTAGTTTTCATTTGTTACTTTTGACTTTAAAAAAAAAAAAATAGAGAAGAAAGAAAAAGAGAGATTACTAGAAAAAAAAGCAGAAAGAAGAAAGATAAATTATAGCCGCCCAGAGAGAAAAGGAAAATATCAGAAAAATATTGATTTGGGGGCAAAGCAAATTGAGCAATGAGTGGAGCTTTACCATTACCAATGAGGCTCTTGCTGCCTCTATCAACTACCACCAGCACTCCCTTTTACTCTCCTTTTCCTGATTTTCCCTCCAAATCTGTCAAATCCCCAAACCCTAATTTCAACTTCTTATCCTCTTCATCCTCAGCTTCTTATGTTTCTCATCACCAACATAAATGTCCCAACAGGAGAACCAACAACACGGTAAAACACTCACCCACTTGCTCAATTTCGCTTTTTCTGGAATGAATTAGCTCTAATGGGTCTCTGTTTTATTGGTGAAATGAAAAAATTTTTGTAACTGAAGTGCATGTTCGTGTGTGTGTTTTTTTTTCTTTTTAATTTTTTGAATTGAAGTGCATACCTACTTGCAGAATAGCATTTGGAATGAAAAACACTCATCCAAGTATTTGTTATGTTGGTGAAATATTGAACCTTGGGTTGTCAAATCGCATTTTGCATATTTATATTATGAATCAAAGCAAAAGGACAGTTCAATGAAGTCTGTTAATGTTCAGCTTCTGGACTTAAATAAGCTCCTCTGTTTGGTTATTATGTTGGTGAAATATTGAAACTTGGGTTATTAAATATTAACTTCTGTTTTCATGTTTAGGTTTTTAGTTGAATTTGAACCCATATGCATAATTGAATAAAGTCTGTTAATATCTAGCTTTTGGAATGAATAAGCTCTTTTGATGCTGAAATTTCGAAGTGTGGAATTGCATGCCCAAGTTTGTGTTTTGAATTAAAGTTTGGGCCAAAATGATGAAATTGGAATACGTAAGCTTTTCTGGGTCACTCTTTTTAGTGCTGAGACATTGAACCATGTGTTGATAAGTTGTATGCTGATGATATTTGACTTGAAAGTATGCATCTGTGTGCTTGAGTTAATGTCTGTTTTTATCTTGTTTTGGAGATGAGTAAATTATTCTGGCTCTAATGAAATGTTTGTTATAATATTCACATGCTTCTATATGTTTTTCCTGTTAAAAGATAATAAAAATCTGGTTTATCTTAGCAGTTGTAACTATGCCTAAGTAACAATAATTTATCTTATTTTACGCACTTTATTGTCTCAAGTGACAAATATATTAAAAGATAAAAAGATAAGAGCATACACCTGTGGATTAGATGTCCAAACAAAATGCAAAGTGAACCAGGGGAGGGGAGAAATCTGTGTAGAACACATACAAAATAACAAGATTATATAATGCTTTTCTTCTTAACAGTTTTGCTGCAAAATTTGGTGAGTTGGGGTTATTAGAAGGTATCCACTTTAGAGATTGTGGCACTTTCATAAATCTCTTCCGAAAAATAAGTACTAAAATAGGAGGAGAAAGCATTTCTTCCCCTCTTTTTTACAATGGTTTACATCTAAAATCTAAAAAGCAGGAATGGCTGAAGTTACTTCAGAGAGCCTGAAATGAAGGTAGTAAAGAAATGTCTATTTTGATCTGCTGTAGCCTTTATGATCACTTCCATTTGTGGATGAGTCACTTCTATTGTGAAACTTGGAAACAAATTCGGATTTATGTATGTTGCAGTGTAATGGTTCTAAAATACGGATATCTTTGCTTAACTTAAACATCTCAAAACACACAGGAGTGATTTTTTTCTAGTTATTGGAAGCACTCATGAGCTTGAGCTTGTAGATCTCAATGCATTCTCTCTCTCTCTCTCTCTCTCTCTCTCCTTGTTTTGGTGCTACCATTATATGCAGTTGGTTTTCACTAATGATTTACTACCAGGGCCTGTGTTTTTATGTACTGGTTTAGTGGCTTTGTGGACGTATGAGAAGAGATCAAGACATGGATGGTTGGACATATGAAGAGGAGAATGTGGTTGACGTGTTTGGTTCTGAGGAAGATGGGGGCATTCAGATTCCTACACAAGCCCAATCGGTTGTGGAAGGATCAGGGGCAGTTATGGTGTCAGAATATAAACCTGTTCCTGATGTAGATTATCTACAGGTGTGTAATCTCCGTGTTGTACAATTATCCCTGGCTGAGCAGATGTGTAATTTCTCTATCTGCATATAATTATTTTTCTGCAGGAGTTGTTGGCCATCCAACAGCAAGGGCCTAGAGATATTGGTTTCTTTGGGACACGGAATATGGGGTTCATGCACCAAGAACTTATTGAAATTCTTAGTTATGCTTTGGTTATAACGGTAAGACACAATATTTCTGTCATATAAACACTATTCATGGTGCTTTGCGTGGTTGTCAAGCTCATCAGATGTAAGAATTTTGGGATTCACTTTTTTCTTGCTCCAAATATGAAAGAGTTCTGTTCATTTCTTTGTTCCTGACATTGCTGCATAACATTTTGTTGCAGAAAAATCATATTTATACATCAGGCGCATCCGGAACTAATGCAGCTGTTATCAGAGGTGCTTTAAGAGCAGAGAAGCCAGAGTTACTTACAGTGATTTTGCCTCAAAGCTTAAAGAAGCAACCGCCTGAGAGCCAGGAATTATTGGCAAAAGTAAGAGTTTGTAATGCACAGAAATTTTGCATTTTAAGGATTTCAGAATTTAGTGTAGAATCTGTGATAGTAATTTTAAAAGATCAAGACATAAAGAAGCGTGAGCAAGTAGTTTCTGCGAATAATCTGATAACCAGAGATGTAAGGTGTGCAGTAAGGGGAGAGTAGAAAGAAAATACTGCAGGATTATGCCTTCAATATAAACCAAATAACTTAATATTCCGTAGTTCCAAATCTAAGAAATATTGTATTGCATAGGTATTTGTAGACTTCCTTTTTTGGTAGGAGTAGGATATTTAAATTGAAAGAATGGAATCTTTTCAATGAAGCATAGCCTAAATGAACTAAAAATAAGATGAAAACCTAGTAACCCAACTAATCTAATAGTATTAAATTTATAGGAATCACCGAACTTGCTGGTGTACACTACAAATAAAAGTAGCTCCACTCCTTATTTAGTAAAACTTAGAATTACATGCAATTGTTAGTAAATTCTTCCCCATGGTTGCATCATTCTTCCCTGATTGGAGACAACTCGACCCCAAATATTACACTATAAAAAATTTATTACAATTTTCCATTTCTTATTACAGAAAAGGTACGACACTATCCACTATTTAGTTTAGTTTGCACGACTTCAGAATTTGAGAGCATTTGTATGTTGAATTCTCTTCACGGAAACAGTGAAATATTACTTTCTGTTTTATTTTATAATTTGTCACGTTTATGGCACAATGTGCATGCCAATCATGATCTCATTTGTGATTTGACTTGTAATGACCTAATTTCTGAATTGATACTCAACTACATTACTGAAACAATCTTAGTGTGCTGGGGTTGCAGTCATGTGCTATATATGGCATTACCCATAAAACGTACTTAAACTCAAAATTTTTTAGGAATTAAGAACAATATTCCTTTATGATTATTGGATGAGTTTGTTATGGTATTCATGAAATTTGTTCTCCCTTTGCTCAAATCTATGATTATTACCATTATTGCCTTGTAACTTCTGTACCATTAGAGGTCTTAGTTACTGCCTGTATTAAACAATGGTGTACCTATTGGAAAAATGGTTTGTTTAATATCATGGAAAGGGACAATTTAGCAAAAAGAAATGATGGGTCCTAACTTGTATGTAATTCTATCAAATTCTCTCTTTGCTTTGGCTAAAGTCGAATTTTGATGACTTATGGAGCCATTTTGATCAAATTCTTGATGTAGAGCATGATTGTGTCATTTCCGCGAGAACTTAGTATTGTATCTTATTACCATTTTTAGATTGCAATGCATGTGACAATGACAATCCTGTTAGATGACCCAAGTTTTGTCTGACTGACTTGAAATTTTCTGAATGTGTGTTGAATCTCCTTCAAGCATTGGATAATTCCAATGATCATCCTTTTTGCACCCATTTACTTGAGCTAATGTCAAGGAACATCAAACATCTAAAAGCTTTCTGATCTTTTGCTGTCCTAAAACGTATGTGTGAGAGTCACATTAAAGAACAAGTTACTTGAATATGCAAATTTGCATGATAGGTTTATGTTATAAACATTCATGAGGGGTGTGGCAGCTTGGGCTGCGAGATAAATTTTATTTATCATTATTATGATTGTCCTCGGAAAAGAACTAGTGAGAAGTTTATATTTGATTTGTGGCCTATAAGACAGTTTTCTTAACATGGTTCTACAATATTTTTCTACCATGAGTGGTGAGTTGTTACTAGCGGTGGAATTTTATGTTGTGCGAGTCAGCATTATTGTGTGCAATTCAAATGTCTACAAATTGGTTTTTTAAATGATAATATTGGGGTTCATAGATGTGCCCAAATGTTTTAGTTAGTATAAATGACCTTAAATTAATTGTACCTACCAATTAAAGAGGTTTCATGATAGAAATGTTGTAAATCATTATTACCTTTCTCATAATGATTTATCTATTTATTTTTGGAATTCGAAGGTGAAGACTGTCATAGAGAAGCCTCACAATGATCATCTTCCTCTAATAGAAGCCAGCAGGTTTGTGATAACTCTTTTTCTCCCTTTCTGAGTTGCCTTTTTGTTTTTAATAACTTATGATTCAATCTCTAGGTTCCGTAATGTCTGCAAAATAAACATTGATTAGTTGTCAGTTTGTACAAGGCAAGCTGGTTATGGACATGCACTGAATGTAAACCATTTGCTGAAGCACTGAATGTGGAAAATTACTCTTAGCATTATGTGGAGCAGTTACCATTCCACAAGTGAATAGTGAAAAGTAATATCTGCTGTTACAGCTGCAGATTTTAAATTATTATCTGTGGTTTCTTTCGTTGAAATTATAGCAGTTCTTGCAATCAGTATTGCTTTAAACCTTACAAGTTTATAGATGCCAGATTAGGATGCATGGATTCCAGAACACAGATACTGCCACCAAATTCTAGTTTGCCTGCCCATTTTGACAGCGACAAACAGGACTGCCTTCATGGACCCGTTAGGCAGCTCTCTAGAAACTGAAACTTAAAAGTTTTGGTTCTCATGTTCCTTGGTTAACAAGTGAACCTGGCAGCCTTTATTGCCTGACAAATTTATTATTCCTATATCCAAAGTTCAGTTTCAAAGGAACATTCTGCCTTCGGTTTAGCTGTGCAAGATTAGCCATAAGATGAGGATGCAATTTCTGCTGAATCTTCGTTGTAGTTTGCTAACCACTAGTTTGTTTTGTTAATTCTTTTTATTTCTGTTTTTTTTATCATTTCTTTTAATTCTTCATAATTTTGGTTAATTGCAGGCTGTGTAATATGGACATCATTTCCCATGTACAGCAAGTCATCTGCTTTGTCTTCCATGACAGCAAGTTGCTCATGGAAACATGTCAAGAGGCAAAAAATCTCCGGAAAATCGTCACACTCTTTTACTTGGACTGAATCAATCTGTTCATTCTGTGTACATTGTTTTAGTGAGGGGAGGAAGGAAGGAAGGAAGAAGAAGGGATTATTTTTTGTTTGTAAGTTAGGAGATGAAATGAAATGAGACAAGATTTGTATTATCTTATTTTTGTAGATTGTAATTTGTGAAGGTTGAGGGAGCCCATTTGCTCTTTCTTTCATTGGAAATGCAAAGAGAAATAATTGTTATTGTTTTAGTTTCAAAAGAAAAAAAAATTAACATATTTTGTAGAACTTTCTGATTCAAATGAATGAGTTCATGTTCCTTAATAGCCTAAATTTATTCTGTCATTTTTTTTTCTTTTAATAAAAGTAGATATTATGGTATGCATTAATGTCTTTTTGTGAGATATAAACAATTGATCTTCTATCTCATTATTTATATTTTTCAAAATTTATTTATTTGAACTGTTGATAGCAGAGAGCTTTTTATTGAACTTTAGGGTGTGAATTCGATTCTTATTCCATAATTGTTATTGATTAATGGAGAAAATCTTCAAGTGATAAATTATGTTATTATTGAATAAAATGTCAAACTTAGAAGACGAAATTTTAGTTGTTGCTTGGTTCTGTTTTCAAAATGAGAAACAATTTTCAAAGTTTGTTTTTGAGAAATAGAAAGTGATTTTTATTTCACTTAGTTTTTTAATTTAAAAATTAAAACCGTGATTTAAATTTTTAATTAATTAATTTTTCATAATTGTATATATAAAATTGGTAATATTAAATGTTATTTTTGTCATAATTTTAAATTAAAAATTTAAGTAAGAAAACTCTACTCTATATATTTAAAAGTTTGGATGGAATAATAAATCTTATCTAATAAACATCAACTCTTATTCTTTATTTTTATTCGAACTCAGTTAGTCATAAATATAAAGCATATTAACAATTTTTTAAATTATATTTTAGGACAAAATCCTTCTCCTTCTCTCTCTCTCTCTCTATATATATATATATTATTTTTAACTTTAAATTTATAGACTATTGTATTTTAAATTATATGAAAATAAAAATCTAAATTAATAATTTAAGTGAAAATTTAGGTTCCTTTTTAAAACATTTGCCTTGAAAATAATATCAACGTGATCATTTTCAAATAAAAATACAAAAACTCTTCCATTTATACGACATCGTTTCAAACCGGCAAAATGGGACTTTTGCTTCACTCCACAGTGAGGAGTCGATATTTAATTTCATACGCAGCAGCTTTCAACAAAATTCCCCAAATTTTCTCTCTCGCAGTTTCGGTTTTCAAAGAAGAGCAGAAGAAGCTTCTTAAATAAAATGGCGGCGAGAGGCGCGTTGCTAAAGTACCTTCGGGTGAACGTAAGCACCGTACCCCAAAACCCTAGCCATAACCACCAGCCGTTCGCCCTCGCTTTTAAGGCAATACGCCGCCGTTTCTCCTCCGAGGAAGTGAGAGGCACCTTCCTCGACAAAGCCGAAGTCACCGATCGCGTCCTTCGTGTCGTCAAAGACTTCCAGAAAGTTGATCCTTCTAAGGTATATAACTAATTCTTTTTTTTTTTATTTTAAAAAAAAATCTTTTTGCTTTCAAAGATTAAGTATCTTCACATTTAGCACCAATTCATTTCATTCTAAGCTTCAATATTGATACGTTGCACTGTGAATTTTTGCCAATTCCAAGTTTGGTTTGCGAAAATTCCAAGGTGAATTTTGGTTTTATATTATATGATATTGTGTGTAGTGTAACCATCCAGTGATATTTTGCTCTGTGTATTTTTATTTGTTTTAACTACTAATTTGTCTGGCAGTATTTTCGAAATAAATGTATACATAATATTATTTTATTGGATTGTTATACGGGGTAGCAGATTTATTCTAGAACTTGTATTTAATTTATCCCAATATTTCCAATTATGTATGTGAAATGTGAAAGAATGCGAGATTTTTAGGTAGTAGATTCCGTTGTTATTGAAAGGACGTAGTAGGTTGCATGATTGATAACTCAAAAGGTAGTTGCTATTTCAAAGATAAAACTTAACATTATGTTTGGTTAGTGAAATTATGAATTGCCAAGGTTTGTTTTAGTATATAAGTGCATATGCTTAACTACATTGTTTGGTAAATACTTACTCCACTTGACAGTTTGGTGTTTACCAGATTCCCACCTGCTTAAACTTTTCAGTTAGTGCTTCCATTCCAGAACGCCTCTATAACAGGACCCTAAATTGATTTAGGTGTTTCAAATGTGTGTTTTTTTAGGTTAGTAGGGGATTTTAAATGAAGCACATTGCAAATTTTTCTTAATATTGGAAAATTTTAACAATTTTTCTAAGAAAAATGCTCTTTTGAAGCTTTTGTCATGCCACTTGTGATGGAAGAAAAAATAAAACAAAAGAGAAAAAAAAAGGAAAATTGAGCTTTTGAGACTTGTGTTTTTCATTACATTTACAAGGATAAGTTTTAACCAAAAAAATATGCGGGACATAAATTTCCCTTCTAAATTAACTATTTTTATGTAAACCTTTTTCTATACTTAAAGCAAAATATGATTTTCCTTCTAGTTGATTCATTGTTCAGAGTCTCAATTCACCTAAATATGACAAATTTGCTTGAAATCCTTTCCATTGAAAATTTGTTTGGTTCAAACATGATATGGAAATACCAGCTCACAACACTTGGTTAATATATTGGACTTTCTAATGTCTTTAGAAGTGGAGGTTTCTTGTCTCTGACTGTAGATGTGTATGAGTGTACGTGTGGTTGTATATGTGCACTCATGTACATGTATGCAGTGTGTATATTTACAGATGTGTTAATCCATCTGTGTATACTTATTTATGTGTGGTTATGTGCACAACTACCTGCATGCCTTATTTAGTTTCTGTGTAAGTATGTACATTCACACATGTATAAATGGTATATGCGGCATTTGTTTATGCATATTTTGATACATGGAACATTTTTTATGTACTTTGAGATGACTATTGGATGCTCTCAGTGTATTGCTTTTCTTCCTTTAGATTCATATCATTTGTGTATTCACTTTCTTATGATTGGTTGAGAGACACACATGGCAATAATCTAATGGAAAGGGACTAATACACCAGAAGTAGCCAAGATCTTCTCCTGTGATATGCATGTTGGTTCTGTGGTGTAACCGATTTTTCTTCTTGAAAGATATGCTACTTAAAATAATGCATCACAGATTGGAAGTCAAAAGGAATGACTGAGGAGAAAAAAATGCGATAGAGATGATTTTACATAGTTTGTTAGATAAGTTGACTTATAAATGTATATTATGCCACGGGTAATGCTGAAGTTATATGATTTGGAATGGGATAGTAGGGCACCAATGTTCCACTGTAGGAGAGTGAATCATTTTTGAAGGCTGATGAAACTTATTTTTGTTTATCATGAAGGAGGGACATAAAGAAACAAGCTAACTGGTTTCACTTTGATTTTATAACAAATCAAGTTAAGGGCGCATCTGAATCTTTATGTCTTCCAGACAAATTGTTTTTAGGGTAGCTAAAGACCTTTTCTTGTAATATGTTGCCAATTTAGGCTCTTAATTTACTTGCACTATCTTTCATTCTTCTTCAAATAGTTATCTGAGCATAGATTTTTACTATCTCTTTTTCTCCCAAACATCCACCAAAGCAGGCTCTTATCGTCTTTTACAGATAATAGGTATTTGCAAAAGAATAAAAAGGAAGAGATACAAAGAAACAGAAGAAATAAAAATAATAGATGGTAATTATACACAAACTTTAATGTGAGAGCTCAAGTTATGAAACTGCTCGGCTAGATGCAAAATGAAATTGTGGTTTGAAAGATTTAAAGGAAAAAATTCATTATATATTCTGTGTAGGCAAAGATATTGTTTTCTTCAAATTTTTTTTAGTGAATTACTCCATTTGTTGTTTATAATGGATAGATAATAGAAGAGTGGACCTGTTAAGTGCCTTTGCCCTTGATCGAGTAATGGGACGAGCGACTTCAGGACTTTGTTTGAATGCAGCCCGAGAAGGGGATTTGTTCGGATTTTTCCTTCCTCTCCCTATTTTGCCAAACTTGTAACAATAAACAATGAGAGCTCAATTGTAGGAGAGAACTCACTGATCTCCCAATTCGTAATAAAATTCTTGCTTGCATTTCATTGATTATTCAAGACCTTTAAATACAATGTCCAGCAACCATAACTCCCTACTAATGAGGGGATAACGATATGATGATAATCCTAAAAAATCCTAAGCTTGATGATAATCCTATCGCAAAAAAAGATTTACATTAGCATTTATTATCTTTAAATGAAAATAAACAGCTAGATAAAGCAATCAGATTTTATCTTCTGCTGGATGTTGATCACTTCTTGAACTTGCCATGGGAATATCCTTTGAAAGTCTTTTGAAACGGTGCCATGTACTGAACCTTATCTCCTTTGTTATCTGTTATCTGCGTAACAGGACCATATCTGTGAGACTAGCTAATAGGTAGCATATAACTTAGTAAAATCCCTTGCTTTGGGAACAAAGGTGAAGTCAAGTTTGGGGGTCATAGCCTTTAGTAGTTCCTTACTTTGTCACTTTTGTTGATCTTGCAGCATAAGGAGCAATAAGCTGAACTCACTTTTCAACTATTTCTCTTTGTTATCTTAAGTTTACACATTATCCGCAAGTATGGGAAAATTCAATGATTACTTTTCAACTATTTGGAGCACTAGTCTTATTAATTGATAACTTTTAGTTGTCTACAGTACATTTATGGTCAAAGGATTTATGTAAATATTAGAAAGCATGAAAGGTACTGATAATTATTTTAGCAAATTAGTGACTTGTTAGCTTAGTGAAGCCTACAAATGCAACTGGTGAACAAGTTATGCAGGTTCTTCAAGTAATCCTCAAACATAATACAGACTGTGTGAATTTCTTTGATTCTTAAACTTGCTTTTCCTTGAGCTGCTTGTCATTTGCATCACATACTTGCTTTTTGAATATCCAATAATGTGATAATGTGCACAGGTTATGCACAGAGATGTTTCATATGTTAGCATAGCACTATTTGGTCATTCCTTGGTAATGCTGTCTGAATTTCCAATTTAACTGGTGCTTTTCAAGTGGGATTTATAAGTCCAAAGGATGTTTTGAGTCCAATATGTCCTGAATTCACTTGTGTGTTTTATAGTCAGTCATGATATAAATGCTTGGAAACTTAGTCTTGGGTAGATGTGCAGTCAGTTTTGAAGTTCATGCATTCGTATTTTCCTTTGTAGGCTTCTACCCTGTATATGGTGCATGTAGTCTTCAAATATAGAAATGCTGAATGCCCCAAGTGTTTACACATCAAATATTTTCGTGTCTTTTCATTTGTTTTATTTATTTCTCGAGTTTGTTGTATGTTCTATGGGGTTATAAAATCATGTTGCACTTCCAATAAACTTGTGTGATAAATTGTAATGGATATGGGGTTTTATGATTTGGGTTTCTCTCTTTTGCAGGTTACAACAAATGCCCATTTCCAGAATGATCTTGGGCTTGATAGTTTGGATACCGTGGAGGTCGTGATGGCACTTGAGGAAGAATTTGGATTTGAGATCCCCGACAATGAAGCAGACAAGATCAGTACCATCAGTATGGCTGTTGATTTCATTTCTTCTCATCCTCAGGCTAAGTAGGGGAAATTAATCCCTTCGATTCCATTTTCATGCTTTCAATGTTTTGAATTAGCTGCAGCAGTAGAATTCTCATTTCTCTCTGGCACCTTATTTTGTTTCTTAACACAAGCAAATTTTCAACGCCCTTTGGTTTCCTACTCTATTTGAACTCTGAAGAGGACTGTTTTTGTTTTTGTTTTTGTTTTTTGTCTTGTTGAAATTGCTTTCCTCCTAATTAATTGAAGGGAATTGTAATGGTTTAATCTTTCATTACTCATATGATGTTTCATTTTAATAAAAATAATGTAGGACATATGCTTGCTAGCAACTTATGTTGGCATGGAATGTAATTTCTAGTTGAAATAATTGCTCGATTTTAGTTGAAATCTTAGGGCCTCTTTACTATATTTTTTTGTTAAAGTAAAATGAAATATCTAATTGTTTGTTCTTAAATTTCAAGAATGTGTAAAAATTTACCAAGCTCATGAAAGAGTTTCTAAAACTTAAACAATACGGAAGATGTGTTTTAATCGTTTTTTAAGATTTGGTGTTAACCATTAAATGCATAGAGCTCCTTTTCTTAGAGCGAGAGAGAGAGAGAGAGGTGTCCAGTGGGTTGGGCAAACACATAAGGTGCAAAACGGGTTGGGTTGGCACCAGGCAATTGGTATTGAAGTCTTTTTAGTTAGAGCTCTAAAGTGGGTTGGTCAATTCTCATAGTCGATAGTATTATTTAATAGTTTTTAAATCTTGTGTTTAGAGTTCTAATAAAGGAGATGTGAGTCTCAAGATTTGTAGAGATAGATGATATAGGTTAGGTTGTCCTACAAGAATGTGTAGGAATGTGCTAGAGGTGATAAAGCATTACATATTATAAAAGTATGATAGGAAATATACAGGTAAATAAGCAGCAAAACTTAATAAACTATTTTTTTTTTTGTACTAATGATGAAGGCACAACACAAAATGGGTTGGGCTCATATTTTACGGAATTTAGTTTTAGTAATAGTTTTTATGAATAATATTATTTTTATAGTTGAAGTATACATTAATGTGATATATGATTTGTCTATTATTCATTAGTATTATATGATTATTATATTGATAAAAACTAAAGACAACAACTACATGAGAAGTGATAGTTATGGATTGATGACACATTAATAAGATACAAATTTTGTTGTAGCAATACTCAAATTTATGTAATTTTATAATATTTAAATTTATCTCAATTTAAGAATAATTTAGTAACTTTAATCAATAATGATTTTAAAAAAAATTAAAATTAAAATACAAAAGTTAAACATTGTATGACATGGTAATACTAAATTTAGAAAAAAATGAAGTTTCGAATCCGAGCTGAATAAAACTTTAAATTTTTTCGAATCTAAACCTTTTTGCCATACTTGGACTAGACCGGACGCTTGACCTGGCCAGGCTCAATTACTATCCCCACTTAGACTTGAGTCCTATTATTACAACGACGAGGTTTTTGTTACAAATAAAAACTTTATACATATGTCATTTTCATGATAGTGGGAAAATAGATATAATTTCGCCTTTTAAGACTTGGGGAGTAGACTATGAAGTTTCAGTGGAAAAAAAACACTAGAGTCAACCCACAAGTCTTCAATATCGACAAAATTACAATAATGGCCATTGCCCATATTACTCATTTGACTTGGGACCATAAACAATAAATAATAAGTGGTAAAAATGAAAATGCATGCAATTTCTTAGAAGGTAATAAATGGTTTTTTTGACAATAAAATAATAATAACTTGAAAAGGAAAGGTGGATTAGAGGACTTGGACTTGATTTTTTACTTGTAATTTTTTTAGTCATGTTATGTCGTGGAAAATAATGTCACATTGACCAATGAGTACAAAGTGTAAAATGGATTGGATTCGAAAATTTTGATATAAAAGATGAAAATGTTTTTGTAATTAACCATTCTTTTAATTTAATTTTTTTTTTTAATCATATACTAAATTAGTAATATCTTATAATTAAAAGATTTAAAATAAGACGCTTTTACTCCTCAATTATATTTTCTTTGATCTTCTTTCAATTCTCATTTTAAAACGAAAAAATATGACAAATACTTAATAAGTTGTTTAAATTTTAAATATATAATTTTTTGTGATAAATATAATTAAAATAAATAAATTATTATGATATATAGGTATATTTTATGAAAAATAAGTGAAAAAAGATTTGGATGTTAAAAATATTATTTGGAAAGTGCGTAAAATTGATGAAAATAGTAGTTGAGGGCACCGCGTGCTGTGGGCATCCATTTTGCATACTGCAATGTGCATGTATGTCGCAGCATGCGTCAATGTCTTTTGTTGCGCTAATCGCTCTCCAATTATTATTATTTTTTTGGTACTATTTTCAGTTAAATCTACTAATTTTTAACAAATGTGCTTATTTTTAATATATCTATCTTAAAAATATCTTATTTTATAATATTATTGTATAATATCTGATTTGATCAAAAATTTGAAAAAAAATTGAGTGTGTTTTTGTTTAGGATTTAACCTTTTTTTGAAACAATTGTTTGAATTAAAAAAAAAATATGGCTAGGGAACAAAACCGTCCTCTTATAAATCTTTTGACTATATAAGATTGATAATTTAATGTGTGACTAAAAAAAAAAAAGAAATTAAAAGGAGAATTAGTTACAAAAATTTCCCATAAAAGTTTCATAAGATTTGTATCAAATTAAAACATTTACGATCTAGGTACAAAAGTTTAATAAATTAACACAATACAAAAAAAATATAAATAAATTTTGTTAGTTTTTTTTTAAATAATTAAAAAATATAAAAAGTACCTTTTTAAAAAAAAAACTGTGGTTGAATAATTTTTTTGAAATTTTTACTATATATATGTATATTTAAAATGTATAAAGTCCAATTTAACAACACAAGTTGCGAATGTACTAGTATGGCAAAACATGATTCACAACTCTACTAATAAGTCATAGAGCAAACATTTGAGAATCATATAAATATTTATTTATTTAGTAATAAAATGTTTAATAAATTTTCTATGTTCGAAACTATTAGCTTATATATATATATATATATATATATATATGTTTGACTTGGACTTGACTTGTACTTGTAAGTTTTCTAGTTAGATAAGTCGTGAAAAATAAGGCCACATTGATTAACAGAGTACGAAGTGTCAAATGGATTTGGATCCGAAAATTTAGATATAAAAGCTGAAAACTTTTCGTAGTGCTTATTTTTATTTTTATTTTTTAATCACACACTAAACCACTAATGTTTTATAATCAAAAGACTTGGATAGGAGGTTTTGCCCCTCGGTCATATTTTTCTCATTCTTTAATTTTCAGTTATAATGAGAAAATATGGCAAATACTTGATAATTTATTTTATTATAATAAATGTAATTAAAATAAATAAATTATTATTATAAAAATAATTTAGAAATTTTTTTTGTAAAAAAAGGATTTAAACATTAAAAACATTGCCTAAAAAATACAAAAAAGAAGAAGATGAAAACAGCAATCGAAGGCGTTGCGTACTGTGGACATCCATTTTGCGTGGCGCACATGCACAGTGTGTGCCGTGATGCGCATGCACGTAGTGACATGCTAGTGTATGCCACAATGCGCATGTGCACCATGGCATGCGTTAGTGTCCTTGGTCGCATCAACCGTCATCAAATTTCAATTTTTTTACTTATATTGTGCCATTTTTAACTAAATTTACTTATTTTTAATTAATATACTTATTTTTAATATATCTATCACAAAAAGATCTCATTTGATCAACATTGTTAAAATGATATGAGTGTTTTTTTTTGCAATTTGAATTTTTTTTTTTAAGGATTGTTCGAATTAGAAAAAAATATAGATGAAGGATAAAGCTGTCCTTTACAAGTTTGTTGATAATAAAAGATTAATAATTTAATATGTGGATAAAAAAAATAAATTAAAAGGAGAGGTAGTTATAAAAATTTCCGTATCAAACTAAAACATTTATGTTATAGGTATAAAAGTTTAAAAAATTAATAACATAATATATAAAAAAAGAAATAAGTTTAATTAGTTTTTATAAGAATATTAATTAAAAATTATCAGGTGATGATTTACAAAGTACGCTAAGTGCGTAGGGTATGCAAGGATCAAAGACGGACGCGAAAAAAGGCGAAAGATAAAGAAGAGGCGCCCACACCTAGGCTTCGCGGTGCCTAGAACAGAACCTGAGTGCTGCGGTGCTAGGCATGGGAACAGATTTCCATTATGTTGCGACTTGTTTTGTCTCCCACTTACTTCAAGACTCCTTAATATGACTCTCACATGTTTAGGGTAAATCTAGGACGTTCTAAAGCTTATATAAAGGCTCTCTATTGGCTTGTAAACACATCTTTGTGAGAACCTAAGAAATCTTTGTGATTTAGACATACTTTGTGATTTTTAGTGAGAGAAAATCCCTTAGTTACAAGAGAGAGTATTTTTTTGTGAGTCTTTCTTGTAAAAGGTATACTGTGTGAGTGCCTTGTGATTCATTAATAACAAAAGTGATCTTGATCCGTCGTGGACGTAGGTAAGTTGCCGAACCACGTAAATTTTTGTGTGTTTTTCTTCTACCTTTCTCCCTTTAGATTCCTTAATTACTTGTTCTGCACTATTTACTTGGGTGATATTACTTGTTTATGTGCTTTCGCTTCAACAAACTGGTATCAGAGCTTGGTTCTAAGCAAATATGGCTATACCCAAGTATGAGATAGAGAAATTCAATGGTACGAGTGACTTCAATCTGTAGAAGATAAAGGTAAAGGCGTTATTGGTGAGCCAAAGGCTAGGCTCAACATTAGAGGAGACTGTAGCTCCATCTCGTGAAGACGAAAAGACGTCAAAGTCATCTAAGGCTGAAACAGAAAAAAAAGATATTTAAGAAAGAGCTCACAGTATAATCGTTCTATCATTGAGCGATGAAGTACCAAGGGAAGTAGTTGGTGAGACAACGAAAATTGGTCTTTGGAAGAAGTCTGACTCCATTTATATGCGAAAATCATTGGCCAACAGATTGCATATAAAAGAAGAAGTTGTATCAGCTGTCCATGTCAGAGGGGACGCCGATGAAAGTGTTGGCGGAGGATCTAAGGTATGTGGGTGTATACATGTGCAATTGTGTCTATTGCCTAATGCAGCGAAAATGTATAAATTTTGCAATAAACACAATAAATATAATATATTAATCGTATTAATATATTTATAGAATAGAGAACTCACCATAACGTGTAATGTTATACACGTATTTTTTTCAGAGTTCGCATAGAGACCAACTCGCGGACAGTTCTAGTCACTAACACGGTGGGCTTAGTGAGCTAGAACAGCAGCCCTTTACGCAGCACCGGGTTTAACTCTTAAACCCAAAAATGGTCGGTGTGTGTTTTTATCATTTTCTCCAAAAGGATAAAAAATGAAGAATTTGAAGCAATCTACCATTGCTTCAATTGGAAGCATAAAAAAAATGAAATAATTTCATTTTTCCCCTTTTTTTTCTCTTCTTCTTCTTCTTTCTTTTTCTCTCATTCCTCTCCTCCATTTATCTCTTTCTCTCAGGCAACAATTGCCCAAAATCACACAGCACCCACTTCTTCTTTCTTTCTCTCTTCTCTCTCTCTCTCTCTCTCTATATATATATATATATATATATATATTAATATAAAATTAGTAATGGGTGCCAACTATTTGGCACCCAAATATAATATTAATATATATAATATCTAATAATAAATATTATATAATATAATATTAAAAAAATATTATATTATATAATAAGAGAGATATTTTGATTATTTAACAATTAAATAATTAAAATGTGAAATGACCATTTTATCTCTCATGTATAGTTACCAAGTCTACCCCTAATGGGTCTCACCAAACCCGCACCATGTGTCATTATACAATTAGTAAATAACAATTATTGACTAATTGTTGTATTTAACACTTAAATATAGACATGCACGTATTTCTGTGATATTGCTGAATATTGCTAGATTAAACACTTTAATCTGGTACGCTGCCCCAATGCACAACGAGTACACTCCATATTGTGGGACTCCCTAGGTCCTAAGCCCGATTCGTCAAAGAAACTATTCCATGAGTCCGTGAGCAATGCCCTACGCACACGTCACGGATATACAAATTAGCGCGTTAAACCATGCAAATTGAGGTTACAACGCATACATATAGTCCTTCCATCATGATATCCTGGATGTGTGGGAATATAGATTATCACCGTCAAATTCCCAATGCTCATCTATGTCCTATCTCCAGACTTGTATCTTACTGAAAAATATGTGCAAACTCTTTTGCCATATTGTTCTACCCTGGCGGAACTCTTTCCCCGGATGATTGCTTGTGGCCACAAGACTTTTTGAGATACAGTCTCGAAGCATCTGGATATTTAACTCCATATAGGAGCTGACGGATCCCATATTTGTACGCATCAGACTCCATAAGCATCGGACCATACCCAGCGACACCCAGTGGTCACACCATGAAAGGTCTGTGACATGCGTGGAACCAAAGTATGGTGGATCACTTACAAGCCCACTGTGGCACTTAGGTCAAAGGACCACATATACTACTCAACTCGAGAGGATCCTCCGTTGACGGCTTACATTGAATGTCTATCAGAGACCTTCGTGAGTCTGTCTCATATCCAGTCCTAACTGGATACCCATATATCAATACGAGCTTCAAGCTCACGATCGGTTAGGAATGACCATCTATACCCTATAGGTACGACATATGCTGATCTATATATTTATAGGTATCCACCGATAGACCCATATCGGCAGCAATAGATCAGGGACAATTATTCGAGAATATGCTTGCGCAACTAGTATTTTCTGGTACCCGATTGTAACTCTTGTAACTATGCAGTTGCTAGTATATTCTCAGGTCTATGTTCCATTACAGACAAGACTCCAACTCTTGGATCTGTTGAGTATTATAACCAGCTAACACTTAGCTGTGCTAACATTTAACATTTATATCTATCAGCGTGGCTAAATATGAGCCCTTATCTAAACTCTTTAAATCTAATCCGAACTCCTTCAAATCTATAATGTCTGAAACGTTACATGCATAATATCATATAAATTGATATTAGCGATTTAATGAGAATGTACACTTGTATAAATACACAAGTATATGTACATTCAGGGATGACACGTAAGCACCAACCCCACCAGAAAGATTATATAGACGCCTTCAATAAGATCATTCTTGATCTTGAGTCTATCAACATTAAGATAGAAGATGAAGATAGAGCAATTATCTTGCTGAGTTTACTCCCCAAGAGTTATGAGAGCTTTATTGATATGCTACTCTATGACAGAGAGAGTTTAACGATGAGCGATGTGAAATCATCATAAAACTCAAAGCTATTAAAGAAGTAGATCGAGGGCAATATAGAAAGTCTATCTGTAAGAGGAAGACCCTCATATATAGATGGAAGGAAAATGGACTCAAGATCGAAGTCCAGGACTCCTAGAAAGTGTTATTGCTGCAAGAAAGAGAGGCACTTCATAAAGGACTATCTAGAGAAGAAAGCACAAGACAAGAAGAAAGTAGATGCTGCGCTTGCCTATGATGATAACTATGACAGCGCAGAGACACTCGCCTCTACTAATGGTAAGAATGCTGAACAATAAGTTCTTGATTCTAGTTATACTTTTTACATGTGCCACACAAGTCTTGGTTTGTAAATTTCTAGCCCATTAGTGGTGGTAAGGTGTTAATGGGTAATGATATTGCATGTCAGATGATGAAAATTGGTAGTGTTAGACTTAAGTTGCATGATGGACGAGTGAGGAAATTGATAGATGTTAGGTATGTTCCTGACCTCAAGAGGAACTTTATCTCTCTAGAGACATTAGACCAGAATGGGTGTTCCATCAGGATCGACAGAGGGGTTTTGAGAGTATTAAAAGATTCCATGGTAATAATGAGAGGAGAGAAGCACAAATGAGTTTATGTGCTTAAAGGTGAAGTCGTGAGTGGTTCTGCATTATTCTCTGTAGATGATGAGAATATGCAAACTAAGTTGTGGCATCTTAGACTGGCACATCTAGGCGAGAAAAACCTGAAGAAATTATTTAGTCAAAAGGCATTTAGTGAGGATAAGTTTCAGCCCTTAGAATTTTGTGAGCATTGTGTGCTTGGGAAAGCACATAGGGTGAGGTTTAGTATCAGCGAGTACAAAACTAAGGGGACTCTTGACTACATACACTAGGATCTTTAGGGACCATCTCAGACAACTACTCGTGGTGGTGCCAAGTATTTTCTCAGTTTGATTGATGACTATTCAAGGAAGCTGTGGGTCTATGTATTGAAGAGCAAAGATCAAGCGTTTGATGTGTTCAAGACTTGGAAGGCTCTTGTTGAAAATTAAACTGACAAAAGAATGAAGAAGTTGAGAACTGACAATGGCCTCAAGTTTTACAATTGAGAGTTTGAGGGGTTTGTGCCAAGTACAGGATTGCAAGGCATAGAACAGTAAGATTAACACTACAAAAGAATGGCGTAGTTGAGAGGATGAATAAGATCCTACTTAAAAGGGTTAGATGCATGCTTACCAATGCAAAGATGTCCAAGACATTTTGAGGAGAAGCTGTAGTGACTGCAGCTTACTTGATTAATAGAAGTCATTTCTCAGCAATTGACTTCTAAACGCCAAAAGAGAAATGGTCTGGCAATCTTCCTAAGCATGACCACCTCAGAATATTTGGTTGCCCTGCCTTTGTACATGTTAAGGAGAGGAAGTTGGAACCTAGAGCTATCAAAGGGGTATTCATAGGATATCTTGATGGAGTGAAAGGATACAAAGTGTGGTGTAAAGTCTTGACACCACCAAGGAGTATTATAAGCTGTGATGTGACGTTCGATGAGATGACCATGCTGAAAACCTTCTAAGAAGATGAGAAAGAAGAACTTGTGCCCAAGGAAGACTTAGTACCTGAGTCAATAGAAGTTAAAGTGGAGCCTGATAGTAGATCTGATATGCCCCTAGATCAGCACTTCAACAAAGAGATCCTTGAAAATGAACCAAAAATACCAGCGGGTTCCTTTAAGTCCACTTAAAGAAAGACTAGAACTCTTGAGATGGAACTTGAAGAGTACCAGCTAGTCAGAGATAAGCTAGGAAAAATGATAAATTCATTAATCAGGTATGCACAAGCAGATCTAATTATTCATGTTTTTAATTTTGCTTATACTATTGGATATGATGAGCTTAGAACATATGATGAGGCTATGAAGAGTGAAAACAAGAAAGAATGGCAGCAGGCTATAGACGAAGAGATTAGTTCTCTTAGGAAGAACAATACCTGAAAGTTGGTGGAGAGACTTTAAAAGAAACTAGTTGGGTATTAGTGGGTGTATAAATTGAAGGAGGGGATACTGGGGATAGATTTCATGAGATTTTCTCTTCAATCATCAAGCACATATCCATTAGGATTTTGTTAGCCATGTGTGCAACCTTGATTTACATATAGAGCAGATGGATGTAAAGACAGTTTTTCTGCATGGAGAGCTTGAAGAGACAATATACATGGTACAACCGCAAGGGTTCAAAGAGCCCAGAAAAGATGATCATGCTTGTTTGCTAAAGAAGTATGGGTTAAAGCAATTACCTAGACAATGGTATGAAAGATTTGATGAATTTATGATGGCTTATGGCTTTAGTAGGAGCAAGTATGATGGATGTGTGTACTTCAAGAATATAAGTTGTGGGATGATGTATTTGCTTCTATACGTCGATGATATGTTGATCGCATGTAAGAATATAGAAGAAATACAGAAACTCAAGAAGCAGTTGAGTAATGAGTTTGAAATGAAGGATTTAGGAACAGCGAAGAGAATATTGGGTATGGATATTGTGAGGGAAAGAAGAGATGTTATCTTCTTGTCCCAACAACGATATATACTCAAAATTCTAGAGAAATTTTGTATGTTCAACGCAAAAGCTGTCTCTACTCCTTTGGCTATGTATTTCAGACTTTCAGCAGTACAGTCGTCGACATCCGAAGAGAAAAAATTACAGATGAGCAAAAAACCGTATGCTAGCGCTGTGGGGAGCATCATGTATGCAATGGTTTGCACAAAACCAGACATACCATAAGCTGTGAGTGTGATAAGTAGATATATGACAAATTCAGGTAATGATCACTAGCTTGTAGTGAAGTGAATTCTAAGATATCTCAAAGGGACATCAAATCACGGGTTGATGTATGAGAACAACAGTGAAATGGTAAGAGGATACATAGACTCAGATTATGCAGGTGATCTAAACAAAAGAAGATCATTGACGGGCTATGTATTCACGGTGTTTGAGTGTAGTGTATGTTGGAGATCAATTCTATAACATATGGTTGTACTATCTACCATAGAGGCGGAGTACATAGTTGTTGGTGAAGCTATTAAAGAGGCCGTGTGGTTGAAGGACATATGCACAGAGGTATTGGCTAGTGAAGATGTAAACACCGGTGTATATTGTGACAGCTGAAGTACCATATACCTAAACAAGCATTAAGTGTTCTACGAGAAGTCAAAACACATTGATGTGCGGCTCCATTACATTCGAGAGATTGTCCAAAGTGGTGAAGTTAGTCTAACAAAGATAACGTCGTCTAAAAACCCTGCTAACATGTTGACTAAGCCACTGCCCTTGGTTAAGTTCATCCTATGCAAGGACTTAACCGAAGTTACAACTTTGTGAGGGTGACCAATGATGCGGAGATGAGTGATCGAGTTACTTTGTGGATGATTTTGAATTAAGGAGGAGATTTGTGAGAATATTGATTAAAAATCATCAGGTTATGATTTAGAGAGCAAGTTAAGCGTGTAAGGTATACGAGGATCGAAGATGGACGTGAAAAGAGGCGAAAGATGAAGAGAAGGCCCCCAGGTGTGGGTGCCACGACACTTAGAACAGAACATGAGCGCTATGACCCTAGGTGACTAGCACCACGGTGCCAAGGCGGGCACACCAGCGCCGCAACGATGAGGTGTTGAGAGCTGGAACAATTTTTCATTTTGTTGTGACTTGTTTCGTCTCCCACTTACTTCAAAACTCCTTAATACGATTTATACACATTTAGGATAAACCTAGGACATCCTAAAGCCTATATAAAGGCTCTCTATTAGTTTGTAAACACATCTTTGTGAGAATCTTAAAAATCTTTGTGATTTAGACATATTTTGTAATTCTTAGTGAGAGAAAACCCCTTAATTACAAGAGAGAGGGTTTCTTGTAAAAAATATACAATGTGAGTGCTTTGTGATTCATTAATAACAAGAGTGGATCTTGATTTGCCCTGAACGTAGGCAAGTTGTTGAACCATATAAATTTCTGTGTGTTCTTCCTCTATTTTTCTATCTTTAGATTTCTTAATTACTTGTTCTGTATTATTTGCTTGAGTGATATTACTTATTTGTGTGCTTCTGTTTCAACAATTTTTTTAAAATATAATTTTAAAATATAATAGTTCACAAATATTTTTTTTTTATTATAATAGTTGAATAAAAAATTATGAAAAATTTATTAATATATATATATATATATATTTAAAAAGTGTGAAGTCCAATTTAACACAATATGTCATGAATTCAACACGAGTTTGTAAATATACTTAAATAGTATGGAAAAACATGATTCATAACTATATTAATAAGTCATAAACAGTAAACATATGTGAATCATATAAATATGTTATTTAAAATTTATTTTAAATATTATTCAATTATATATAAATATATATTATTAAATATTTATAAAATAAAAATTATTAATAAACAAAACAAGTTAAATATAAAAAAAAAAAAAAAAATAGAATCTAATCTTAAACATAAAGAAACATGCATAAAACATCGTCTTAAAAGTCAATTAGTTCTCCTTATGTGTAAGTAGTGATAGATTATATAACTGCAAAATTTTATTTTATACTCACAATCACTCTACTTAATAAATACAACTACCAAAATATCATAACAAATTTTTATTGTCAAAATTACTCTAAACATAAGATAAAAAGTGTTATTTTAAAAGTATACATATATATATATATAGAACAGCCCTTCAAAACTCTTTCCAAAAAAAACCTCGCACCTTTTAATTTTTTGCTTTCCATCAAAGATGAGGCCATCGGCCTCCTTTACGAGAGAGACCCCCCGTTTTTCCCTTTCTCCATCTAACTTTAGTTTAGTATTTCATTTTTCTGGCGGCTTTTCTCTCGCTTTTTTTCGGTCTTCGGTTGGTGTCTCTTGTTGGAAAATAAACATCAGCCTTTGACCATGAAAGTTGATTCCTCAGATGTCGCCGTGTTATATCAACTGTCGTGGAGCCCTGTAGTCACGCCGACGAACCTTTTCTAGCATTCTCTAAGATGCAGCGACCTGAGCCTGCCCGTTTTGGGCTTGTCATACTCCTCAAAATATCGATCGACCGGACCCTTGAACTATTCCGATGCCCTTCGACTTAGGCTTGGCTGAGATTCCATTTTCCCTTGCTGAATCTGCACCGAGAGCCACCGTTTGAAGCCTACCCCTACTGTCTATGGATCCAATCACTGTCTTCCCGATTCCTGCCACCGCAAGCTCCGCCGCTCTATTTTTGGCCATTGTCTGACCTGAATTTGAACGATGTGGGTTTGTGTTCTGTGTGCTTTGGTTGACGAGAGTTGGAATAAGTATAATGCTTGTATTAGTGTAGAGGTATTTTTATAATTGAATTTTTTTTTTGTATTTTTTTTCTTTTATTCATCAGTTTTAAATTTTTTTTAGTGTAAGAGTTGGATCTCTTTATTTATAATAGGGATAATGATCTTTATATGAGATAATTGTAGTTAAAAGATTTGTTTGTATCTCTGTTAATAGGAGACATAGGTTTCGGAGAGTCACAAAAGACTTATTTAATTTTTATGAAATATTTTAATAATTATCTGGCATATATCAATATATTTATATTATAATATTATAAATAAAATATTTTAATATATATATATATATATATATAACATTTTTTTTTTTTTTATTCATGTACACCTTACACACTTTTTAATAAAGGTTTAACTTCCGTTATATAATAGTAGGTAATTTAAATAATAATTCAAAAATTAATAAAAGTTATTTAATATATAATAATTTCATATAATAAAAATATATAAATGTAATAACTCTCATAATAATAATAATAATAATATAAATAAATATTTGTAATTCTTATTATTTATTTAAAAAAAATTTAAATCTTTTTATCCAACAAAATTTATATATATTTATTTAATTATTTTCATTTAGTAATAGAACTTCGTTAAAATGTTAAATAAATTTTTTATATTTATGTATAAAACTAATAGCTTATATATATATATTTGATTTGGAGGAGAGGGAATTAAAATGTTTTTTTTTATAAATTAAATAAAGAGCATTTAAATTTGAGATTTTCGCTTCAAAGGAAAAAGTCCACGGAAAATTCTTTATGACTAATTAAATAATATACATAAATTCAAAAAATACACCTTTTTTTTTTTTATAAATGTTTTGAATTATGCATTAATGCAAGAAACTTGAATGCTTTAGAACTGTTAAAAAAGAAATTTTTATAAAAACACAAATTATTTGAAAGTTGATACATATAAAATGATAAATATAGCTTTTTCAATAATTATTATTACTATAAATATTATTATTTCTAAATCATCTAATCTCTCTCTCTCTCTCTCACACACACACACACACACATATATATATATATATAATTTTTTTACTTCTCAATTATCACACTCTTTAAGAGTAAACAAAAATAAATTCTTTAAAAAAATAGATGCTTCCCTTTTGCTTTTATTTTCGTTTTCTTATTAAATTCAATTCTTGAATAAGAGAATTTTTTTTATCTCTATCTCTTTCCATGAACTTTCCAAGTTGGAAATACCCTTAACAACAAAACACTAAAATTATCATTAATATTTTTTAAGTGGTTAGTCAATAATAATAATAATAATTATTATTATTATTATTGAAGTTTATAAAAATTAGAACTTTGTAAGAATTATCTCTTTATCTTTGATAACTAATTTGTGAGAAAAGTACTGTTATCTTGCAAAAAAAAAAAAAATTGACATTCAAGTCAATATTTAATTTAAAAGAGATGGTATTATGTAGGGAGTGCCTCAAAGACGATAAGGAGAGTTAAAAATTGGATGACTAATGTGTATGAAAGTTGAATGATTGTGTATGTGAATACTAATTATTGAATATTGAATGTAGAATGTATTATGAGACAAGGTTACTTACTTATTTATAGTGTATAAATTATAATCCGTATCAGAGTATGAATGCATAAATTCAAATCTTTTTCAAACATAAATTTAATTAAATCTAAGTCAATTAGGAATTATAATCCATTTTAAATAAGGGAGAAAGATTTAAGGGAAATTCATTTACCTGTGAAAAATTCTTCTTTATGCAGAATAATAATTAAACAATTAAAATTTGAATATGAGTAATATTTTAATCCATTCTCGCTTTCCCATGAAGCCCCTGACTAGTTTGCGGGATCCATGGGTTGGTGGGCTCGGTTACTTAGCAAGATGGATTCAAAATTAGGGCTCGTGGATTGGACTATGCATTAGTTGGTTGAATCTACAAATAATAGGTTCAACAGATGTCCCTCAAAAGTGAATGAGTAGAAGCATTTTGGATGCACTCCTTCGCTTTTCTAACAACAAGTGCCTAGTACTTCTAAACTTTTCATGCTTCTCATTTCTTTATAGTATGATTGTCTTCGATGATAAGATCCTTTTAAATGTTGGAGATGTTCTTAATGTAAAGGATGTAAGTGCATTGGAGTGTTTCGGAGCTTTTAAATTTGCCCGAAATATTATCATCACAATCTTTTTATTTTTTTTTCAAATTGCTCAGCAAGCTATAATATTTTCTTTTATTTGCATTTTGGTCCTTGATCATTGTTATGTGAAGGAATGCTTCATTACATGTGATATAATAATCATATGATCATGTGAGAGAAAATGGTAAGTTATGCTTCTTATAATAAACCTCTGCATATATATGATTAAATATGAAAACTAATCAAGTGTTACTTTTAAAAAAGACGTGATAATTAGAATGTTATATTTATATAATTAGAGATAAGATTATGCAATACTCTTGAACACTTTCTATATTGATATGGTTTATTAGATGTATCTGTGAAGAGATTGTTTAACCTTCCAAATGTAGTGTTGTAGTTACCTAGAAAGTTCTTTGTTGGCTACTTTTATGATTCTAAAAAATAATTTTGAATCTTGGTGTTTCTTATGAAAAAAAGCGTAATGCTTCCTATTGTGGAAGTATTTTGTAATATAATACTTCCTATAAGGGAATGCTTTTACTTTTGTTTTTAAGAAAGTTGATATACTACTTTTTTTTCCCTCAAAGAAGTCTATGACATTCTTACTTTAAAGGTAAAGGCATCGAACTATTTTAAAGAAGTATTTTGATATGGGTGTTTATGGGTAAAAGTGTTGGACCCTTCCAAATAAGTCTTCTAATATCACGCTTCTAAGGAAGGGTGGCTATTTTATGAACATGACCTCTCCAAGAAAGTATTTCATAAGTATCCTAAGGCACAAAACCTATTTTAATTAACATAACCTTAAAGTTAGGAGAGGGGTGGGGGGGGCTATACTTGTCCTATGAAATTACTCAAATTTATTAAAAAAAAATATGCTCTGTGAATATGCATGTAACTGACTTCTATTCAATAATAATCTAAAACATTTGCTCATGCTTCCAAGAAAGGGTGCCATTTGGTATAAAACCCTTTTAGGAAAGACTTTGATATATAGATGCTTTCTGCAAAGAATAAGTAAGTGTTATTTGTAAGATAAGCCTATGAAAGTATGAAAAGGTTAAGTAAAGTAACTAGATAATATACTTGATACTTCCCCGACTTTGTCAAGGATTAGCTTTTTGATGGCATAGAAGTATGTAACTCTTTTGGATGTTGTTGTCCACAAGTGAGATTTTATTAACTTTTGTAGGTTTATCTTTTGCAAAGGATCTTATCTAGATAGCTGATTTGGAAGGTCTTGCCTCTTATCTTAGAGTGGAACCAGAGTAAGGAGATAAAATGATGACTATTGCAGGCTCAAGTTGGGAAAGGGTTCTAGGATGAGGTATTCTTCTTCCTATTTACCTTGTGATTGGCACATTTTATAGTAGAGCTTCCACAAAAGTCTTAATATGATTCTGCTTGACTATTTTTGGAAATTTGAGATGATTGTATATACTTTTATTTGAGATGCATTTTTGTTGTCCTTGAAAATATTCATTACATTTTTTGATATAATTTGTTTTTCATTAACTGATGTTCTTGTGCTTCCAGGAAGGGTGGTTGGTGGGCATACAACTCTTCTAAAAAGTCTTTCTGTGCTTTTAAGGGTAGCTTATAACACATGACTCTTGTGAGAAAGTATCTTACATTTTTAAAAATGGTGGTTAATGTGTACATGACCTTTCTAGGAAGTCTTTCTGTGCTTCTAAGGGTGGTTAATGACACACAACCCTTAGGAGAAAGTTTCTTGTACTTCTGGGAAGGTCATTGTTAGGTACAATTCCTAGAAGTCTTTCCATGCTTCCAAAGATGGCCTAGGATATACGACAATTAGAAGGAAGTATTTGGTGCTTTTAAAAAAGGTAGTCAAAGTGCACACGACCTTTTTAGAGAGCTTTTTTGTGCTTCTAGTTATGGCATAGGGCATACGACCCTTGGAAGGAAGTATTTTGTTCTTTTAATAAATGTGCCCAATGGGCACATAACCATTTTAGGAAGGCTTTTTATGCTTTTAATGGTGGTCTAGAGCATATGACACTTAAAAGGAAGTATTTGGTGTTTTTGGAAAAGTTGGCCAGTAGACACACGACCTTTCCAATAAGTTTTTATGTGCTTTCAATAATGACTTAGGGCATACGACCATGAAAAGAAGTATTTGGTACTTCTATAAAAGGTGATTAATGGGCACACGACCATTCTAAGAAGTCATTTTGTGCTTTCAAGGGTAACCTAGGGCACATGACCCTTGAAAGAAAGTATCTGATGCTTTCAAGAAAGGTGACCCGTGGGTACACAACCTTTCTAAGAAGTCTTTATGTGATTCTAAGGGTGGCATATGGCATATAACCCCTTTAAAGAAAGTATCGGGTGTTTCTAAGAAATGTGATTGGCAGACACACAACATTTTTCAAGAAGTCTTTTTATGCTTTCAAGAGTGGCTTAGGGCACATGACCCTTAAAAGAAAGTATCTAGTACTTTTAGGAAATGTGGTGAGTGGACACACAACCTTTTTTGAAAGTCTTTTGTATTTAAAATAAGAAAACTAAAAAATATGTTAGTTTTGAAATAATAAGTGGAAACTGAAAAATGTTTAACCATAGAACCTGTTTAGTTTGGATGTGTCTTATGATATGGGGATAGTTTTCTCTTCATGATTTGTGGCGGATAGAAGCACAAAATATTGGAAATTTGATATTATTATTATTATTTTAAAAAGAATAAAGTTTCATAACTAAATAATCAAAGAAGAGGAGATGGTCTCCTCAATTACAATTGAGTTCAAGCAGCTTAGAACTTCATTACTCTAAGAAGCAGTAATAGAAGAAGAAACAACACAACTAACAAGCTTGTGAGCTAACTTATTTGCTTCTCTAGGAGCATAAAGGATATTATACGCATTAAGAGACTCTAAAATCTTCCAAATTTCTTCGTAGATCACCCCAACCTCTGAATAAGCCATAGCATGCACCAACAAATCATTAACTACAGTAAAGGCATCAATCTATAACTCGACAAGGTTATAGCGCATTTGCTAATAGTTTACAAACCATAGAGCATAGCCATTGATAGTAGGCACAATAAGAAGGCCATCCACACACTTGGAGGTTTCCAACGAACACTCTTTAAGATTGCATCCTTTATAGGTTTGGCTTGTTACAATTTAAATTTTTCAAGAAAATTCTTAATACCCAAGGCAATTACATCACCTAAATTATTACAAGCTATAAAATTAAGACTTATTTTATAAGTTGTAGCAACAATGGCAGTGTTAGAATTGATTTTGATATAGTTACCACTTGAAGGTTTCCAACGAACACTCTTTAAGATCGCATCCTTTATAGGTTTGGCTTGTTACAATTTAAATTCTTCAAAAATTTTTTTAGACCATGCAACGAACACTCGCTGCAGCTTCAAGTGAACAATACGCGGTAAAACAGTGTCTCATGAATAGAGCTTATGAACAGTACATTGCTACAGTACTTCGCCCCTGCGATTAACAATGTTCGCTACAGTGTGAACAATGAAATTTTAGATAGAGAAGTAAGGAAAATTCAAGGAAGTAAGAAATTATTGATGAATTTTTGGCGTATCAACCAATTGCGAATTGACGTTTATATTTGTTTGCTTTTGATTGTATCATATTTATTTTATTTTTCAGCCATAATTCTCGTATTACCATGAGCTAAATTTATTTTCTAGGGTTATTACTTAAACTCAATATGTGAGCTTAATTATTGGACCTTTTTAATATTTATTTGAACTCAATTCTCTATTATTCAAATTATTTATTCTTAATGCTTCATTAAATCTTATCAATATTGTGAATGATTTGGTAATACTTTGATAAACTCGGAATAGGCATCATTGTATTTAGACTTAGATAATTTGATACATGATTGTAGAGTACACATTCAATGTTGCATATGCAAATTTCGAATTAGGATATGAATATACCTAATTGACATGTATGGTTAATAAGACTTGTTCTTAATAAATCTTAATTTATTGTAAATACTATAGGAATACAAGTATTTGATAAATTATGATATACTTGCATGACATTGGGAGAGGCTTGTGAATACATTAGTATCTTGACCAATAATAAAAATTGAAGGATATAAATATTAAAAGGATTAATCTTTAGAAAATATATTGAAGGATAGTAATTAACCATAGGCTTTCTCTATATTGTTATTTTCTTATTTTATTTGAGTTGTGTCATTTATTTTCTACACTTTTATTTTACTTAAATTTATTACAAAATTAAAATTTAATTTTTTCAAATAATTACAAGAAAGATATAATTTTAGTACTTGGTAGAAAATAAAAATTATCCTTGTAAGTTCGACATCCGACTTTATAAGTTCCTTTATTATTTATTACGATAGCGTATACTTGCGCTTGATTTTAAGATATAAAAATATTGCATCAGTATCTATACATCCACCATCATGGATAGTCATATCACTATCAAACTGTACTCTCCAAATAATCACACATAACAATTCTACAAATTCTGTTTGTAACATAAGCATGGCTGAAATAAAAAAATTCCATCATAAAAGTTTGATGAGATATTTGAATTGGGGCCTTAAAATCACTAGATAGATAGATATTTTTAACAGTCGCACATAACCAAAGAGCATAAATGGAACTTTCAGTCCCTCTACCATACATTGGATAAGTATCTATTATAGGAACATGACGTTGCTTAAGATTGGTATTGGTAGGAAAGCAATCATGAGAGACTTTCCAAATGAAAATTTTTACTCTAAGCAATATCATTAATTTTCAAGGTTTTTTCTACCAAGATTCGATTGTAGAAGATTGTGAACAACTTGGGACCCTATTATTTTGAACTGCCACCCAATAACCGTTTTTCATCATATAAGCTCCTTGTCTATCATGATGCCACAATAGACTATCCCTGTCTTGAAGCTGATTCTGAAGGTGAGGCAAGCTTAGGATAGCCTGTGCTTCTTCTACTGAAAAATATTGTTGAATTAGGTTGGCATTCCAATCACTTGATGCTGTAATCAATTCTGCCACTCTTGTATGATCTGCAAGCAAATGGGGAAAGAGAAGTTTGAATGATGTTGGTTTTGGAATCCACAGAACATAATAAACAAGCACATCATTTCTATTTGCAATACGCCATCTAGTTTCACAACAAATGATCTCTCACCCTTAAAGAAGACTTCTCCAAATATGAGAAGGTGGGCTTTTGTTTTTAACCTGCAAAAAAGATGAGTTAGGGAAGTAAAGGTGTTGTAACACTTAGGCCATAAGTGTATATGGCTTAGTAATCACTCTTCATCTTTGCTTAGCCAACATTGCTTGATTAAAAAAGAAAAGATTCATGAACCCTATCTCGTCATTCTTTTTATTCTGATATAGGCTTTTCTATCTGCACCAATGCATGCCTCTAATAGTTTAGTACTCAACCCAAAAGTTTAAGTTGATAGGTTAAGACTCAATATTAGTATTAAAGACAAGTCTTAACAGTCCTCTTACGTAAAATGTGAATCCGAGTAAGTCTAAACTAAGTGAATATCCATCTTATAGATTGACTAAAAATAAAAAATTAAAAAACATTAGGGTTCGAACTCAAGACTTTGTCTTTAATATTATATTAGTTTACCACTCAACTTAAAAAGTTTAAGTTAATGGGTGAAAATCTAATATTAATACTAAAGATAATCTTAATGATTAATATTATTATTTCTAAATCATCTAATGTCCTAATATATATATATATATATATATATATATTTTTTTTCTTTTTTCTTTTTTTTCTTCTCAATCATCACATTCTCTAAGAGTAAACAAAAATAAAATCTTTAAAAAAATAGATGCTTCCCTTTTGCTTCTCTTTTATTTTTCTTATTAAATTCAATTCTTGAACAAGGGAATTCTTTTTATCTCTAAGTTGGAATGTAGCTACCCTCAACAACAAAACACTAAAATTATTATTATTGTTTTTTAAGAGGTTGGCCAATATATGCATATAATAGTAATATTAAATTAAACTCTTCTCTAATTTTCTTCAAATTATTTGTTTTAAATTAACTTTACCAGTTAAATTAATTAGCACCTACATGTATCTACACTATAATTCTCAAGTGAAAAACTCTTTAAAATTTTAAAATGTAAACTTATCAAAATAGCGTCGTTTTAACTGTATTTTGATCATATTGAAGCTGTTTTAAAAGCTGAGAATGTCCTTAAATTTAACAAATTCGCATGTTAAAAGTTTTCGTAAAAACACATTTTAACTTTCATAGTAAAAAACTAACCGCATGTAGACAATAAATTCGCATGTTAAACATATTTGTCTATTTAAAGAAAAACTTTTAACATATTTGTATAGATAACTTCTATTGCCATCATTTTTCACAACTAATAACTAATAACGAAAGAAAGAAATCAATTAACTGTGCACTTCTTCAATTATAAAATTGGGTTCTAGTCTCAATTATTATATAAATGGTGTAATAATTTTATTTCTCTTATAGAGGGTCTCATCTTTTCTCCTTTATAGGGTTTATATTCTCTTTTTATAAAGATCTCATTTTTTTATTTATTTATGAAATTTGTATTATTTTTTTATAAAATTTATTTTTTCAATATAGGCTTGTATCATCTTTCATCTTTTGTGAATTTTTATTCATTTTATAAGGTCTATTTTTTAATATAGACATGTAATAGAGTAAAAATATAATGTTTTATTCTGATAATCATCTGTTTCTAGTATTGATGGCTATGTCAATATAAAATTATAATTAATGTCTTGTCACGATAATTTATTAATTATAATATCAGTGAAAAATATAATATTTTATTTTAATAATTTTATGATTATAATATTAATAATAATATAATTATAACATTTTATTCTGATAATTTATTAATTATAATATCAATAATTCTCTGAAATAATATTAATACTTTAAAAAAAATCAATTAATCCCAAAGAAAAAAAAAAGGCGCAGTGAAAACAATACAATTGCACAATGCTACGTCTTGCATGCTTCTTAGTGGCCGAGTGTTTAAATTATAACCAATAATCGACCCTGCCCTTTTAATTAAACTATTGGTCAATTTTCACACTTCTCCTTAGTTCCCACTTTCCCCAGTCCCCATTTTTGCTCCCACTAAAATGAAAACCACCCGGCCCCACTTTCCACAACCCAAAAAATAACAAAAATGGTCAAAAATGAAAACCACGACGGTGGCACAGAAAAGTAATTAAACGCATATACAGGGACAAACTTGTACTAAAGTTTCTATAATTAGCCCGAACAAGTACCTCTCTCAAGCCTCAAAGAAGTGCTCAAAATCCGCATAAGATGGCGGAGCTTCTTAACACTAACCTGGAGCTCGTCGTCGTGCTTAAGCTGCTTGTACTTTCCATTCTCTTCCAAATTTCAGTTTCTGAGATATTTTTCGAAGAGCGATTCGACGGTAACGTTTCTTTTTTTTTTGGGAAATCACGCTTTAGCTGCTTGTACCTTCTATTTTTTTTTTTCTAATTATGGTTTATTATTTCTTTTTACATGATTTTTTTGCCACGTCATTAACTGTAAAAATCTGTTTAATTGAACTGACACTTTATACAGTTATATTAGTTTATTTTTTTAAAATGGGTTTTTATTTGGTTGCCGATGATATGTGAGGAAAAGAAAAAGAATCAAAATTTGAAGTAGAAATTGAGTTTTATTAATACCCTTTTCCTTGAACTCTATTATGCAATCATTTTTTTTTTCTTGTTTAACTTGAAATTTTCTGTTTGGCTGCCGGGAAACTGCAGGAAAATGAGAGAAAAATAAATATCATGCTCTTTTTTTTTCTGTAAATTATATTTATTTATTTATGTTTTTGCTGCGCCCTGAATGTGAAACAAAAGAAAAGGAAAGTGAAAGAAAAGAAAATGAACAATGAGAAACTTTGAAAGTTTAAGTCAATGGGAAGTTGACTTTAATTTTGTTATAGCTAATTTTTCCATCACCATTTTCATTAATAAAACTAGGATGCTTTCCTTTTTTTCTTTTGCTTTTTTAATGAATAAATTTTATTTATGTATAATTTTTAATATTCATTTTGTATGGGAAAAAGATGGATGGCAAGATCGTTGGGTGAAATCAGATTGGAAAAGGAGTGAAGGAAAAGCTGGTACTTTTAAGTACACAGCTGGAAAGTGGCCTGGTGACCCTGATGATAAAGGTAAAATTTCGAACTTTAGAAATGTTAATGGTTTGTAATCGGAAAAGGAACAGTAATAACTTAGCTCAATTGTTTCATTATTATTTTTCTTTTTTAGTCTCATTAGGATCTTCTAATGTGTCTTTCTGTCAATTTGCGTAAATATAATTTAATTGAAGAGTTGGAAGTCATCATGTTATGATGATAGTGATTCTAGATAACCTCAAGGAGATTAGAGGATTATTTTGTAAGTTGCTATTCGAGATATTTGTCGTATTTATTGTTGTTTGAGGTAAGAGCCACTGTGTAACGATGTTGCTGCTTCTGTTGTCATATTAACCTAATACCATCACCGCCCTGTCCCCTGCTTAACACCATCACCCCCCTGCCCCCTGCTCTTGTGCATCTTTACATCATCCCGCTGCATTTGTCGTTTGCCTGCTCCCTCTAAATAAGCTGACATGCAAATGTTGACTGCTGCTACTGCTTTTCTACCACTACCACATCACTACATTTTAACCTGCACCTCCACCAAATCCCGCCACATTTTCTTTATCTCATGGCTGGTACTCCTACCCCTCTTATTATCTGTCCCGAACTGCCACCTCTTGTTCGTGGAGAGCACTACTCTATTCATTGATCATGTATATTGCATATTTCTAGCGTGCTTATGGTTTGTTAGGCTTGTTGGATTATTTATATTTCCAGCCAACTAGGGTTGGATTTTAATTGATGCCATTGTATTCATATGTTGCAATTGATGCTTTTCAGAACACTAAACAAATTTAAACGAGATGTTGTCTGACTTGGGTTCTGTGCTGAATAGAAGGTACAATCTGGCAGAAATTGCCAAGTTAATCCTTTAAAATGTCATAGCCATTGGTTTGAAGGCATATTTTAAAACTTTGTCCATTGTAGTATTTTGTGATGTGCTGGGATGTCTTTATTAGTTAAAGATCTGAAGTATAAACTACTTAAAAGAGGTAAAAGGTTGTTTGCCATGATTTTGACCAAAATGGTTAACAGGTGAAGTAATATGAAAGCAAGCCAAAAGGCAATTCTAGGAAGTTGTCTTTATGCCATTCTGGTTAAAAAGTAGAAATCATCCAAGAGAATAATGCGTGGAACTATGGGACCTTTGCAGTTTATATTGGATGCATCAGTGATAGCTTCCCTATCTATGCCTCTCCTTCTTTCTACCCTTTTTACAATTTCATTAATCACGTTATGATATTGTAGGTATTCAAACTCATACTGATGCCAGACGCTATGCTATATCTGCACAAATACCGGAATTTGGCAACAAAAATAGAACATTGGTCCTCCAGTAATCCATAAGATTTGAGCAGGAAATTGAATGTGGTGGTGGTTACATAAAACTTCTTTCTGGATATGTCAATCAAAAGAAATTTGGTGGGGATGCTCCATACAGGTTTGTTTCTTAATAGACATATTCCTTTCTATCTATACCTTATGTCTTTGAAGTGGTGTAATACCTATCTGGAACCTCTAAATAATTGTCCAACTCTGCATGATGTGCTAATACAGGATATAGAAAAGGCTATGGTAGGAAAATTATATTCAAACATTTTAGATTGCATAAAGCTCTATATTTGAATAACAGTGATTTAAAGCTCACGGGTTTAAGTGAGTGGTTTTTGAGCCTTAATGGAATGAAACATATAATTCAGTTTGCATTGTTTGGATTTGTATGGCTAGGATTGGGGTTTCCTCACATGTTTTTAAAAGTATACAATCTATTTCATAATTCATTGTGCACGATTTTACCATTATTACTTTATTATACATGATCATTTTGTGTAAACTGTAACACTCCAATTTTAGCCTTTGTGATATGGCAAATATATTGTTGATTCTTTTTAAATATCTGCCTAAAGAGAGTTTTTAAAGATATTTGATTGAGATTGGAAATTATGAAGAATAAGTTTCTGAAAGATTCCTAATTTTTGTTTCTCATAATTTCTAGGCCTTTTTCTCTTTCATCTCCTAATTGATTGAGTTCTTATTTATCCACCACACTATGGAAATTTCTGTTGACTAACAAAATTTGTTTGGGCAGTTTAATGTTCGGACCAGATATATGTGGTACACAAAAGAAGCAGCTCCACGTTATCCTCTCCTACCAGGGCCAGAATTACCCCATCAAGAAGGAGTGGGAATGTGAAACTGACAAGTTGACACATTTCTACACATTTATTCTTAGGCCTGATGCCAGTTATAGCATCCTTATCGACAATCGAGAAAGGGATTCTGGTAGCATGTATACAGATTGGGATATTCTTCCTCCACGGAAAATCAAAGATGTCAAGGCTAAAAAGGTTCTAAGTTGAGCTTAAAACTTAATGGACATTAAGCTTATATTATTCAATGACATAATTCTTTTGTTATCCTAATTATTTTCAACTTTTTAAAAAGTTTGATTACTTTCAGCCACCTTAGCTTGGATATTTTGAGTTTACCTTCTATATGATACAATAATATTCAAATTCCAGGAACATTTGCTCAAACCTCTTAATTGCTTACCATTTCTTTCAGCCAGCAGATTGGGATGATAGAGAGTATATTGATGATCCTAAAGCTGTCAAACCTGAGGTATGAAACTTTTTATCTGTTCCATAATTGCAATTGCAATGCATAATGTACTCCTGCTTATTGGTGATTTGTTTTTATAGGGATATGATTCAATACCAAAAGAGATTCCAGACCCAAAAGCTAAAAAGGTTAGTATGTTGCTTGTTAAACAACAATATAGACAGCCATGTATGTGAATGATACCTGGCTTTTGAGTTCGAGCAAATCTATAGGGCCTTTGTTGTGCTACTTTCATCCCCAAAGCTTCCCTTATTTATTTACTACTGTTTTATTTGTTCTTATTTCCCTTGGATGATCTTTTAAATACGTAAAAGAGATACAAGTGAAAAAATACCAGTCGACTTAATGTTTCCTTTTTTGCTTACAGCCAGACAATTGGGATGAAGATGAGGATGGTATATGGAGGCCGCCAAAAATACCAAATCCGGCATATAAAGGACCATGGAAGCCCAAGGTGTGTGAGTTTTGCTTTTATAATCTCATGAAAAGCTTGAATGGTTAATACTTTCCCTGATTTCTCATCAATTTAACTTTTCTCTAACACAATAGAGAATCAAGAATCCAAATTACAAAGGGAAATGGAAGATTCCTTATATTGATAATCCAGGTATTACTATATACTTTGTACATTCTAGCAATTCAAGAAAAATTTTCAACAAAACGTTAAAAGCATCTTTCTTCCTTTTGCAGAGTTTGAAGATGACCCTGATCTTTATGTGCTTAAGCCAATTAAGTATGTTGGCATTGAAGTCTGGCAGGTAGGACTCTTGGCATTGAGTATACAAATGCTAATTTCGGAGTGTTTTAATCTTTATGTTGCAAGCAAATTTTTATTTTTTTCCCTTTAGATGAGTGATTTGGGTTACATGGTTGTGCAGGTTAAGGCTGGTTCACTTTATGACAATATTTTGATCTGTGATGAACCAGAGTATGCAAAAAAAGTGGTAGAAGAAGTATTTGCCAATAGGGAGGTTTGTCCTGCTCTTTGGCCTTTCTAGTGTGCAATAGTTATACAGTTCTTCCGAATTTGACAGTGATTAATCAGAAATCCCTAATGTGTATTTTTTATTTTTCCCAATATTTCAGATTGAAAAAGAGGCTTTGGAGGAAGCGGAGAAAGTGAGAAAAGCACGAGAGGAAGAGGTTATTATGCTTGCTTGACAGCACTAATCTAAATATCCCAACATTCAGCTGTGAACTCTGGTTTTGTTGATTCCAAGTCATTTGAGTGCCGTTAATGTGCAGGAAGCTCAAAGAGCAAGAGAGGAAGGTGAAAGGAGGAGAAGAGAGAGAGGTTATGATCGAAGAAGATACAAGGATCGCTACAGAGACAAATATCGAAGGGTTTGTATCTTATTTGCTCCTCTTCCTCATCTTCTTCTTCTTCTTTGTAATTGGCATTTACTTCATCTATTTGATGTGCTATTTAGATTAGATTCTTATTGTTAGTACCCTTCCTTATAAAGTCAAGCACGTGTTTTCTTTTCTGTCTTGCCCCTGAATTCTTCTGTACTTTCTAAATTAATTTACTCACTATTGGTATCAATCTAAACATCTTCTGCTTGTTTGCACACACTTCGTAGTTTTTCTTTCTTCTTATTTCTCCATATATGTAGTTTCTAATGGAAGACATGATGCCAACATGCCGGACACATTATTGTATATGGGCATTTGATAAATTTTTATCATGTTGTTGCATGGTAATCTGTAATTTGTAGTCCTTTTTGTACATGTTCAGAAACATAGTTTCTGAATCAAATTATTTGTTTTGCAGCATGAACCGCGCGATTACTTGGATGATTATCATGTAGGCATCATTTTTTGCTTATTCATTTCGTTTCAAGCATAATGAGTCACAATCTTGTAACAAAGCTTTCAAATTGTTTTCTAACTTTGACGTCATATCAAATTCTATAGTTCACTTCTATTGGTGATAACTGATAAATTAACTCACATGTAAAATTTCTTAAACTATAATACTGGGAAATGTAATAGCTATCAAATATGTTTCTTTATTTTGATTTATTCTCAATTAAAAAATAAGAATAAAATTTGTCTCTTCTTTCTCGAAGCAGTGTCATTGTTCATTTTTCCAGTATAGCATCAAATAAAGTCTCTTGGTTGTTTGTCCTGAGAGAATGGAAACTTCAAATTTTTTGCAACCATCACATAATTGTCTTCATAATTCCGTGCCTTACTGTCACCTATTTTATCCCCGTTAGCCCCAGATGCATCATTTCATCTCTTTACAGGGAGAGGTCTTCACAACGCGTTCAGAAAATCATAATTAGAATCCTATCTATTTACTTTGTTTTTGGATTCAAAAGTTTGACATGCTCCTCTGATCTTTTAAATTTCCAGTTGGAGGCATTTTTATCTGACTTCAAAAACTGCTGAATCACTATGACTATGGAGTATCTAATCTAACAACTCCTTTCATACGTTTCCCAGGATGAGCTATGAGGTGGCCTTCCCCATCTGCCCTTCCCAACGCCGGCCATTGCCTTTCACTTGACAGATTGATGCTGGCAACTGATATAGCAGCATTTCACCTTAGGGTAGTAATTTTTGCCCCTGATTGTTGTACAAGTTTCTGTTGTAATCTTATATGGATATAACACTTTTGAGCATCACTTAAATAAGAAAATGTTATAGTTTGTTTTCGCAACATGAAGCACGACTCAAATCTTGTTATCATAGCTTGGGAGAACTTTGCCGACCTATATGCTTGCTTCATGCATTTAGGGAAGCTATTTGCATTCACTTGAATTTTCTTCTTATTTTATTTTTTCCGTGATTAGTTTGATAGGTAAAACTTATCATGCCCTTAGTGAGGAAATTAAAAAAAAATACATATATAGATTAAGGGGTATAATGAGTCTTATCTCTTAATAAAAAAATGCAAGAATTTAATACTAAAACATAAAATAAAGATTTAAAATCTAAATTTCAATGCCAAGAAAATAGGTAGGTTGGCATTCTTCATAAATCTACAAGTGAAAATCGAATAATTGTAATAAGAAGATAATTTTGGTAGGAGACATAAAATTACTAAAAATAAATTTAGTTATTTAATTATTAAAATACTCATTAAGAGTATATTTATAAATATACATGAGTTCCCTCTTTAACTATAAAAAGGAGATTTAAGAAGTAATGCATAGAATTCAATTCATTTGACAAATTTCTCTCTAAAAATTTCAAATCTCTTTAAAAACTTTAATTCTCTAAATTTACCAACTGGAATTCAATTCATCTGATAAAAATCTATCTCTAAAAATTTCAAATCTCTTTAAAAATTTTAATTCTCTGAAAATACTAATTTATCTTGAAATTCATGAATCGATAAAGTCTTAAGAACCTCTATTTGGCATCGTGGTGGGAATTTAAAGCTAATTAATAGAAAACTTATAATTTCTCAAAACAAAAATTGATAATCTCGTAATTTGTTCTTGCTTTTAAATTTGGATTTACAGGGTCTCGAAGTCTAAATAATTTTCATGAATATCCGCGCATCAATGAAATTGCCATTTGATTATTAATTTAATAGTATCTCGATTTTTAATAGACAAATGTGGATTCCAAAGCTGTCAAACAAATATAGCGTATTTACTTTGGTAATGTTATTTTAATAGTTATTTTAATTTTGCCTTCACAAATCCCGTCAATAATTCAATTCAGCTTTGATATTTGTTCTGGCATTTATTGCTTAAAATAGCATTTGTGTTGACCAATTTTTTTTATAAATATATGTACAGCTTTTTTTAAAAAAAATTTATTCACTTTTAATATTTTTTCAGAAAGTTTTTTACTATTTCAATTATCTTTAATTTTTTATTATTTATAACATATTATTAGCGCGATTTTTAAATAAATTCAGTTCTCAACTTTTATATTAAAATTTTGAATTACTTTATGTTATATTCTTTTACTTTTATGTGTTTCATATATATTTAATTATTATTTTTATTGTGTTTATATTATTATATAATATAATTCTTATGAGTATGCACTATAGTTATTATTTATTTGAATCTTTCGCATCAAAAAATAAAGATAATACTATACATCAATTATCTCATATTTATATTATATCTATTATTTTAAATTTGAATATTCTATATGAAACTTAAAGCTTACATAACAAATCAATAAATTAAAACCTAAAATTTTAATAATTAATCTCATTAATTTAGAACTTGAAGTTCTATATCATAATTTTTTGAATTTATTTCTTTTAATTACTTATTCATATAGAAGGATACTATTTCTCATTGTTATATGGAAGACTTTACTTCTTCATTCTTATCATTTTATGGAAGGTCATGCCTCCTATTATTATCAATTTATAGAAGGTTATGGCTCCTCCTTATTATCAACGGAAGGCTATGCCTCCTCAATACTATTAATATGGAAGGCCTTGCATCTTAATTATAATTATTTTATGTATATGGAAGGCTGCCTTTTAAATATTATTTTTAATATTTATGTTTTGCATTATGAATTTGTTGAATAATATTTATATCTCACCATAATATTTTAATTCTCTTCTTTATATTTAAAGCTCCTAAAAATGTCTTTTATAAATTTACAAATCCTTACATTTGATGGCTTTGAAAAATTACCTATCATAGGTACTGGATGCTAAATGCACCTCCAAACTAATAGTTTAAAAAAACTGATTGAAAAAGAAAATAACATGTCCATGTAAGACAAGTCGAGAAGTATGATTTTTTTCTGTTATCACCTATGTGAGAGATTGCAAGCTCAATATTTGAGAGCCTGCGAATCCTCTAGGAAAATCTAGAAGAAAGATATAATGTGTTCATCCCCAAAATAAGATATGAGTGGATAAATCTAAGATTGTATGATCTTACAATTATTGTTAAATACAATTCTACTTTGATCACAACCACCTTATAGCCGAAATTGTGTAGTGAGAAAGTTACATAACAAGATATGTTAGAAAAGACATTCTCTACTTTTCATGCCTTTAATGTTATTCTACAACAATAGTACTGCGAACGATGATTTAAAAATACTCAGAATTAATATCATATCTTCTACTTGCTAAATAAAATAATGAGTTCTTATTAAAAAATTACAAATCATGTCCAACTGGTTCTCAGTAATTCTAAAAAATAAATGCAAATACTCATAACAAAATTAGACATGGTTGTGGGAGAGAAAGATGGCACAATTATCATCCTTATAGTGGTTGTAAGTGCCAACAACGAAGGAAACTAAAATGGGAAATAAAGACTAAGACAAATACGATGGTAAGAGAATTAACGTCCTAAGTATTATGAAAATACTTATTATTAATATAGTGCATTATAAGGCATCCACCAAGGTAAAGGGATAAAATATGGAGACAAATCTTATTGATGACTTAAGATCCTGAAGATTTTACTTATATAAATGTTTCTAATCTCTTCGGGGAAAAAGAACGGAACACCAGTTATCAAGTTTTAATTAATAATTTCATGTTATGTCTTTTTGTAAGAAATATAACTTTTTGTAATGTATTATCCTGATGTCTAATATGAACTTTTATTTAATATAAGGAAATGTTTTTAAGGATGAATTATCCATTTTGGATAGAAAAATTATAGATGGCTATTTGGCTGACAGTGCAACTACGCACATTATCTTTTGGATAAGAAATAGTTTTCAAAATTAATAATGATTGAAAGAAAAGCCAATACTATAACAGGTCATACGGATCTGCTTGAAAGCTCTGAAAGAATAATAATATTGTTAGTAAGTGGAACAAAATTATATATAAGTGAAGTTTTATATACAAGCAAATCTAGAAGAAATATGCTCAGCTTTAAAGATATCCACCGTAATGGATATCACATTAAGACCTTAAGAGAAAATAATATAGAATATCTCTGCATTACTTCTAATGTCTCAAACAAGAAATGCATATTTGAAAAGATTCCTCCCTTATAATCTAGTTTGTGTTATACAGTTATAAATTTAATTAAGAACTATGCAATAATGAACCAAAAGTTCAGTAATCCAAAAATATTTGTGCTATGACATAATTGCCTTGGTCATTCGGGATCAACTATAATGCGTAGAACCATCGAAAAATCTCATGAATTTTTGTTAAAGAACCTGAAGATTTTATTGCCTAGTGAGAGT
This sequence comes from Ailanthus altissimus, assembly GCA_946807835.1. Lineage (NCBI taxonomy): Eukaryota > Viridiplantae > Streptophyta > Magnoliopsida > Sapindales > Simaroubaceae > Ailanthus > Ailanthus altissimus. The sequence goes on from OX327712.1 coordinate 3,155,495, forward strand.
TTTTGTACCACTTGCTCACAAGTTAAACTTATAGTTAGATCATCCCTTCTAAAATTAATCTAGAATCTTTATTAGTTTTACAAATGGTTCGAGGAGAAATTTATGGATTAAATTCATTCATCAAGTGGACAATTTTTTTTCGCTATTTTATGATTTTAATTTATGCATTTATATGGTAGTCACATATTTGTTTACTAACTATATGAAATATTACATTTGCAAGACTCTTAGCACACATAATTAGATTGAAGGTACAATTTTATACTACTCTATTAAAATCATATGTTTAAATAATATTGATGAGTTTATATCTAAAAATATTTAATGACTATTTCCATTAGTTGGAATCGATGTAGAATATTTTGTACCACATGTTTATATAAAAATAGATTAGCAAAATCTATAACGGTTATATCACCCTACAATGCATTAAAATGAGACCTCACTATCGCTTAGGGATTTATAGCGGTTTTTAACTCACCATCAATTATAAGGTATCGTGAACTCCCGTTGAGTGATTTATTTACCATACGATTTGCAGATTGACATTTGGATGAGACAATATTCTCATCATTAGGGAAAAAAAGTTACCTTATGAAGTAAGGCATAAACTTTCTTGAAAAACAACCACTATGTTACATTTGGATCCTCACACAAATTAATGTGAAAATGAGGTGTGAAGGGTTGTCAATCTTCAAAGAATTACCAGATGCATTTACAAAATGCATCAAAAGTAATTAAGTCATATATACAAGCTTCAAAGAATTACCAAATGTATTTACAAAATGCATCAAAAGTAATCAAGTCATATATACTAGCTTCTAATACATTAACTCGGGTAATTGTTCTTGTAGAACAATCTAATCAAAAAGCAGTAAATGAATCTTCTATTGTACGCCAAAAGCGTGACAGATTACTTGATTCAAAAGATATTGTTCCACGGAAGAAGAAAGTGAAAAATCAGGATCTTATTGAAAATGATGCTCGAGCTAATAAATCCACATTCTCTAAATCACTAAACATTGAAAGAGTTAATAGTTTATGAAGAGATAAAAGTACTTGAAGAGATATAAGTTCTTAAAAAAACACAAGTCTTTAAAGAGACAAAAGTCGTGGAAGAGACAAAAGTCCCATAAAAAACATTAGTCCTAGAGAAGACACATGTCACTGGAGAGCCAAAAGTCCTAGAAGACACATTAGCCCTTGAAGAGGTTCAAGAATTTAAAACTAAAGAAAATGATACAAATTATGTTTATATATGAGAAATGTGAAAACATGATGAAATTATTGTTAAAGATATGTTTTCATTTAGAGTAGTTACTAAAATTATGAATGATGATTTTGAGCCATAAAATGTTGATGAATGCAGAGAAAGACATTACTCACTCCTGTGGAAAGAAGCAATTCAAGCAAAATTGACTTCCCTAGCCCAATGTGAAGTATTTGGATCTGTCGTTTGGACACTTGAAGATGTCAAACTCGTAGGATATAAATGAATTTTTGTACAAAAATATAACAAAAACAACTAAGTTATTATATATAAAGCAGAACTTGTTGCTTAAGGTTTCCCGTAGAGACCTAATATTGATTTTAATAAAATTTATTTCCTCATGATGGACATAATTACATTTCAATTTTTGATAATCTTGGTAGTCTTTGAAAAGCTTAATATGTGTTTTATAGATGTAGTGACAACTTACTTGTATGAGTCACTTGACACAGATATTTACATAAAAATCATTGAAGGATTCAACATGCCTAAAGCATGTAATCATAATTCGTATTCAATTAAGTTGTAAAAGATCATTGTAATGATCAAAAGAATATGAGCGCATGTGATACAACTGTCTAAATGAATACTTAATAAAAAATGATTTAATATGTCAGTGTGTATTTATAAAGAAATCAGATTCTGAGTTTGTCGTTGTACATGTGAATGACATAAATCTAATTAGAACTCTTAAAGATTGCAGAATATTTAAAAAAAATTTAAAATAAAAAAACTTGGGATGATTATATATTGTCTCGGCCTACAGATTAAGCATAAGTTAAATAGAATCATTATCTATTGATCTATTAATACTAACAAGATTTAATATGAATAAAGTTCATCCATTAAATAGACCATAATTATTTGGTCTCTTGATCTTAAAAAGGATTCACGCTGTCTAAGGACTATGATAAGAGAAATACTTAGTCTAGAAATACTATATTTTAATGCAATTGATGCTTTATTATATTTAACCTAATGCACTAGACCGAATATATCTTTTATAATAGAGCTATTGGTGTTGAGAATTTATTTGATCCCAAAAAGCTTCATGGCATATGGTATATATTTACAATAATTTTATGGTGACCAACAAAACAAACTTTTGTTGCCATCTCTTTAAATCACTCTGAGATTTTAGCATTACATGAAGCAAACAGGGAATGCATATAGTTGCGATCTATCATTCATTACATTCAGAGTATATGAAGTCTACATTCTATAACAAATATTCTAATTATAATATGTGAAGACAATGCTGCTTATATTACTCAAGTTAAAGGCGGATATATTAAAGGAGATAGAACCAAATATATTTATTTAAAATTCTTTTACACTCATGAGTTGTAGCAAATCAAGATGATTGATGTTAAACAAATACACTCGACTAATAATTTTGCAAATCTGTTCACCAAATATTTGTCAACGTCAACTTTTAAGAAATTAGTTCACAAAGTTGGTATGCGCCAGCTCAATAAATTGTCAAATTAATGGATATTACTTTGAGAAAGAACGTTTAGTTAGGGGGAGTATATTTTTTCAAAAGAAAAATCACATCAATTACAAATTATATATTTTTTTTAGTTAGATTTTATCCCATTGTGTGTTATTGGCAAAATTTTTAATGAAGTAATTTTAAAGCACGTTCACAGCCACTTTATATTATAGAGTTGTATTTATTTTTATTTAATTTTTTTGTCCCATTAAATATTTTCTTAATAAATATAAAATATAATTAATTAAAGTGGCATAATTTAAGAAAGAGTATTGTAAGACAGTTTAGTAAGGTGATAAGGGGGGACATTTTGGTAAATTTCTTCCCTCTTCATTCGTATGTAATTATGTGTATAATGTTTTTTGTAATTTATTTATTTTTAATGGTTTTATAATTTTTATAATATTTTTCAGAAATTTCTTATTACTTAAGCTATCTTTAATTTTATTTATTTATTTATTACAATTTGTCTTTTGTCTGCCACAAGTTTCTCACTTGGATCCGTATGCGTGATCAACAATTCATGATCATTATTTTATTATTTATAGCCATGTGATTTACGTAAATCACTTACAGTTGATCAAAATAATGGAGCATTTATTTGTGTTTACATTTGATATTTTACGTGAATCAGATCTGTGTGATTTATTTAGATCATTTGATGATTTATTGTTGTCAAATTACAGATGGATTGTAGACGATCTGATAGCCATAATCATGAACTATAAATCATCTGGTTTTCTGATCTATTATCGACAGTTTGATAGCCATGATCTGAATTTAATTAAAAAAAAAGACATTTATTTTAGGGGTATATATTAACATAGTGTTTTATGCATTAATAATTATTACGTTAATTTGGTGATAAAAATTTACTGTTAAATGAGTTTTCTTTCAGAGTAAAATAGTATTTTTGTCATTTTTAAAATAAAAAATTTAAAAAATAACATGTGTCATTATATGATAAATTAATATTAACACGTATTATCATATAATTAGATAATATTTATAATAAATATTTTTTTAAAAGAATAAATATTTTTAAAATAAATTAATAAATATATATTTAATAAATAAAAGATATGTGTCATAATATGATTAATTACAAATGACACGTAACATCATGTAATTAGTTTACATATTTAATAAATATATATTTTTAAAAGTAAATTAATAAATATATAATTAAAATAAATAAGACATGTCATACTATAATTAATTACAAATGACACGTGTTAGCATGTAATTAATTTATATGTTCAATAAATATTTTTTTAAAGAATAAATATTTTAAATTAAATAGATAAATATATATTTAATAAATAAATGACATGTGTCATAATATGATTAGTTATAAATGACACGTGTCATCATATAATTAGTTTAAATTTTTAATAAATATTTTTAAAATAAATTATATTAAATAAAAAAATAAAAAGAAATTAAAATAGAACTGCCACTGTTCCGAAAAAATGGGACCGATCGGCCGCCATTTTCGATGACATTACGACGACGAAATTTACCAAATTTTATATTATTAAACTTCATTTTTTTTTTATCTACACAATGGTAAAGTTATTTTTTTTATACAAAAAATAATACAGAAAAAAGTCAAAATGGTGGGAAAGGGGCGGCAGCCATCGCCACTCATTGTCAAACAGGACCACGACCGAGAGAGGGGGGGATGTGATTTGCACCGCCCCCACCTATGGATAGATTAGTAGCCGAACTCTCTATAGGTATGGGCGGTGTAAGTCACTGCTTCTCCATTTGACGGTGAACGACAGTGATCACCGCCCCTCTCCCACTATTTTGGTATTTTTTGTTTGCATTTTTTTTTGTAAAAAAAATGACTTCACCATTGTGTAGATAAAAAAAAAATTTGAGTCAAATGATGTAAAATTTGATAAATTTTATTGTCAAAATATTATTAAAAAATAATGGTCGGCTGATTGCTATTTTTCGACGACAGTGACAATTTTATTTTATATATATTTTTATTTAATATAATATAATTTAAAAATATTTATTAAAAATTTAAACTAATTATATGATGGCACATGTCACATGATCGGTGAATATTTAACTAAGGATATTATGATAAAATTAACAAATAAATAAATATTTAACAACAAAATTCTTACGGCAAAAATTAAAGTGGTAATTATTTTTTTTAGTATATATTTTTAAAATAAGAGATTAAAATATTATTTTTATTTTTAATTAAAAACTACGATTTTAATTTTATGGCTATGATCATTGATTGTTGATCATCTAGCCGTGATTTGTTTTATGCTTAATCACATAATTAAATTGTTATTTGTCAATTTATTCAATCATAATTCATATCAGATCTGATCATAAGATCTTGCGGTTAAAAATAAGTTAATCATAGGTTATAATTTTATTCTCATTAATTTAGTTTTCATAATATACTCTTGATCTGATTATTGGTCAAATATCATAAACATGTTGAGATCGTATGACCATGATTCTATTTTAGTTAAGATTACTGTTGGTGATTTTACTTTAATTAATTTTAATGGCCATGATCAAAACAATTGTGATCATCAAATTACATTAATTGATTTTGTTGATTTACTATTTAATTAAAATAAACCAATGTTCACGATCTTTTCGAAAGATTCATAATTTAACATATCGCTTCAATTTTTTAAATATTTTATCAAACAAAAAAGTTAAAAATAAAATAGTGCTTCACGTGAAGAGCCACTTGGGCCACGTAAACACACTATTTTTCAAATTTATTTAATTATTTAAATAAATTATTTTAAAAAAAAATATTGTGACATGACCTTTTGATTTTATTTCAAGGAGGAGAAAAGTAATCTTGTGTGGCCATAAGCTTAAATAAATGGAAACACATTGGACCAAATTTTATTTTTATTAAGATATTTTTATTATTTAATATTTAATCATCGATATTTTTTATTCAACTTCATAACATTTTACTTATTAGATGCACTCATTACATAGCATACCGGTACTTTCATTATATAATTAAATGACGATAATTATATTGCACATTTATGCTTAAAAGACTATTAATTATGTCGCATATTTTATACTTATAAGACGACTAAGCATATTGCATATTTATAATTAAAAGACGATTGAATATAGCACACATTCATCTTAGTTAAGATTGTATTAACATCTTAGTTCGTTTATCACATCTTTTTAATTCAACTCACTTTCTTTACATTCTTCACTTTCTTAATCTCTCCAACTCCCTTAACTCAAATTCTCTCCTAAATTTTTTCAAATCTCTTTAAAATTTTTATTCTCTCAAATTATTTCTTTAATTTTATTTATCCAATTATAATTTTTAAATTGCAAAGCATTATAAAATAAATTCTTAACCATTTCAAAATGATAGAAACAATAGTCATTCTCAACCTTATCAAGATAGTAACGATAAAGATGTATCAAAATTATGATGTAAAAGTACAATGAAGTTCATTTTAAATTATTTTACAGTCAGAGGCTTAATACAAATAGAAAATAATCATATTACAACATTATTTTGCAATATGCCAATACGTGTAATCAAATTTTGACATATTCTAATCATTCTGGCTTAGCACACATTTATCGGCATGCCGCAAAGTGTAAGAAAAATCACCAGGAAAGTTTTATTTTAAAGTGTAATAATTAGTTTATGTTATCTTAATTTATTTTTAAATATTAATTTTTTTTAGATATTTTAAATATATTTTTTAATTTTTTTAGTTATAAATATTGTAATAAAAAAAGACCGATGAGAGTTTCTAAGACGTTTTAGCTAGCCACCGGCCATCGCTTGCCAACCAGTTTGAACCCTAACTATATTTCACTCATCCAACCTTTCTTGGTTACCTTTCTTATGCTGGGGACTAGGGTAACCAGAGGAGGTTGGACAAGTGGAACTTATTGGGGACTTTTACTAGTTTTTTTTTTATTACAATATTTATAATTACAAAAATTTAAAATTTAAAATATCTAAAAAGTTAAATATTTAAAAAAAAAATAAGATGACATAAATTAATTATTAAAGATCAAAATAAATTTTTAGTAAATACTTATATTGAATTTTTATATTAATATCCAATAATTTATTTTCTCTTTAATAGAATTGCAATTTCAAAATTTTAATTATGAATTTATGAATTATGATTATAAACACAATTTCAAATTTTTAATCAAATATAAAAAGAATCTTAATTGTTGTTACAATTATTAATTTTAATTTTTATTATAATTAAAATAATTGCAATTAAAAAGTCAAAATATTTATAAGAAAAAATAATTATAAATATAAAAAAAATTATTAAAAATATATATACCAAATTAAATATTTAAAAAATTTAAGAAATATGCATGACTCATGGCCGTGCTGTGCTGAGCCTGTGATGGGCTCGTGCTAGCATAGGCTCATGCCAACACGACACGGCTTGATGCATCGTGCCATTCTAGCATGACACTATAGCGTATCGTGCTAGGCCATGTCGCCCATAGGCGGATGACTTATTTGCCACCTCTAGTTCATTGAATAATTAATACATGTCATAAAGACATTTTCACAACATAATCGAAGTCTAATTTTTTTATTTAACAAATACATATAGAATGTAAATTAATTACATTACCAGACTTAGAAACTCACCCTTGAAAACTTTGGTGAAGATTAAATTTTCAGAGCTCACCTTAAAGTGAATCTTTGAGCAATTTTAGACTCTAATAGTTGGTGAGATTAGAGTAGTTAAAATGGTAGCCTTGTTTGATTTTCCAGCAAGATTTGAATTTGTTTCTCTTTAAATGGCCAAAATGTTGCAATAATGCATTTGTTTCCTTATATATGGCTCAATTTTGCTTTAGGGGTTAAATTGTAACAATTGCAAAGTTTTTTACACTTGGCCAATGACAACGTCACACCTAGCCAAATCAAAAGATGTGCATGTTTATCTTTAATAACACTTGTCAAGCTCTTCTCCATGCATCCCTACCATGTGTCAAGCTTACTTTTCCATGCATGTTCTATTTGTCACACAAATGGCCATGCATCATGCCATGTGTTAACTTTCTATTAGTTAACCACTTTAAACAAATGGCCATGCATCATGATATATGTCAACTTTCTATAGTTAACTACTTTAACTAATAAAATATAAGTTTAACACTTAACTTTAACACGTGTATTTCTCGAGAGATTTTGAAACAAATCTTACTTTATGAAATTTTCCTAGATTGAACAGTTCAACCTAATTTGTTACTTCAATGATCAACAAGTACATTTCATATTATGAGACTCCTTAGGTTCACACACATTTGTCTTACAGAACTTTTAATTAGGTCCGTGAATAATGACCCCTACACACGTTACGGATAGTACAGAATAGAGAAATTATACAAGTTGAGGTCAACTATATACTCATAATCATTCCGTTATCATATACTGAAAGAGTAGAGGTATAGATCATCATCGTCAAATCTCTATATGTTTGACCTTGAACTTATTTTTAGAATTATATTTTCATAAATAATATCCACAAACTTCTTTTCGATATTATTTCTTTGTGGATATTATTTCACCCTATAGAAAACTCTTTTTTTAGGTTAATGTTTGTGGCCACAAGACTTTTAAAATACAATCTTCGAGTATTAGGATATACAACTAACCTATATGAGCTAATAAATTCTATATCTACGCACACTAGACTTTATAAGCATCAAACAATACCCAAGACACCTAGAGATCAGACTATGAAATGTCTCTCACAAGGCCACCGTGGTGCTTAGGTCAAAGGACCATAAATACTACTCAACTTGAGAAAACCTTCCATTGATGGCTCTATAGAGATGTTTTAGAGATCCTCGTGAGTCTGTTCAGTACTCAGACTTCACTGAATATCTGCATGCCTATACGAGCTTCGACTAAGCCCATGATCTGCTAAGACTAACCGTTTGGACAATTCAGATATAGATACACATTGATCTAGAAGGTATGCTAATCGATATGTATTGGTAACCATAAATTAGGAACGATGTCTTCGAGAACTACATAATGACATTTCTTAGCACTATTTGTAACTCTTTACAATTATGTCATTATTAATATATTCCCAGGTCTTTGTCTCATTTTAAACAAGGTGTTAAGTCTTAGAATGCTAACTCTTAGAGCTATCTTAAACTCATTTAGATCAACCTAAACTCATTTAGATCTTTAGTATCTGAAAAGTTCATTGTATAAATATTACACAATAAATATTCATACAAACTGAAATGTCATGTAAGTATTATCTCTAATAGATAATTGATAAACCAAGATTTATTCAAACTCATATAGTAAGTGTAGTCAGAGTCAAGTATCCATTCACCAGCATTTTTCTCATTCAAGACAACTAAGGTCTTTACACTATCGTAGTCTTTCTTATAGGCTACTATAAATCACATTCTTTCTTCTTGTTCTTTATCTTGGCCTTTTTCTTTAGAAAATTCTTTATGAAGTGTCATTCTTTCTTACAGTAATAGCACTTCCTAGATTTACCTTCAATTTTGATTTGGAATTCTTCTTCTGCTTTCCTTCTTTATTCTCACTTCTTCCTCTTCTAATCAATCTATTAATAGAATTGAACTTTGATATTTTCTCTAGTTTCTTAGAGTTTAGAGAGTTCTTAACATCTGTCATTATTCATAACTCTATACCATAGAAAAGAATATTAACAGTGTTCATAAGTTGATGGCAAAGAACTCAAAAAGATTATGGCTTTATCCTTATCTTTTATATTGACATCAATTGTTTCAGGATCAATAATAATCATGTTGAATGAATCCATATGGTCTTTTATTGGTGTAACCCTAGTCATAGATAATTAGTAAAACTTCTTTTTGGTGTACAAATAATTCACCAAGGACTTCGCCATATACAGGTCATCAAGTTTCTTTTAACGATCTATTGTCGTCTTTTCTCCAGCAACTTCCCTCAAAACCTCATTACTCAACAAAAGAACTATTGTGCTATGGGTTTTTTTTTTGAATGGATTCATGATCTGGATCAAGTCTTGATATCTCAAGATTTTTTTTCCTTACTGATTATAGTTAGAGTATCCTTAAGGGCAAAGTCAAGTCTTTGACTCACCAGTAAAGTCATCACCTTAACCTTCTATAGATTGAAGTTATTCTACCTATTAAACTTATCAACTTTATACTTGTTAGTTGCTATAACCTTAACTATAATACCACCTAATGGGTTTTTGCACATACAAGTAATTAAGAATGCAAAATTGAAAAGAATAATAAAAAGATAGAAAGCAAAGAATAAACATACAATGTAAGAATTTTTATGGTTCAATAGTTGCCTACATCCACAGTGGATTAAGATCTTAGCCTATTTTATTTAATCAATGATAAAAAAAACTCTCTCAATGGCATTACAAAGAATATTCTCTTATTTGTTATATGATCTCAAGCTTAAATAAGGGCCTATATATAGCCTTTTATGTCCTAAGTAAATTTTATTTCAAGTTGTACTTAGAAAGGAAATTTATACCACTTAAACTAAAAAAAAATATGTAAGGGAAATCGTCACTGGCACTGTAGCCTCACTTGGTGGAATTAAGGCACTGGATTTCTTAGCTGTTGGCATTGTGGCATTGTTATAGGCTACTGGGAGTAGAAACTTGGCGTTGATTTTAGAAAGTTGGTGTTGCGGCGTGACTTTGATTCTTTCTTGATGTCTTAGTGGTATCATGGCATCGTTCTCTCATGCCCTGGAGCTTAGGCATTGCCTTACCCTTGCGTTTCGGCACTCCATGCATCCTTGCACTTCTACCATATGTCTCTTTCTTATTGGCTTGACTCTAAACCATCTTAATCATGATTTATATTATTGATCTTCATAATTTCTGAAAGGATCATTGTTTCGTCAACTTTACGGAAAACTAAATGCTAAAGAAAATAGGTTTTAATTTCAGCAAACTAAAGGGTTTAATAAAACTCTTGTATTATTAAAATAGTAAAATTATATGCCTTTTTTATTTGCTACCACTCAATAGCAGCAGGTCTCAGCTCTGAGCATTCCTAACAATTTTTTCTTTCTTTAAGCTAAATATTGTTATCATCTGATATGAGAGCATAGGTTGTGTTGATTTAGTAGTAATATAATCTTCTAGAATTATGCTTACTGATATGATTGCTGCATTAATGCATAAAATTGTCAAGCATTACAAAATTGAACCTATAAATGTACATGTTTGGAAGATGAGAATGTAGTTGTTTCTCAAAGAACGAGATTTTTGTTTGCATTCTTAAAAAATAAGAAGCCCAATAATCTATTGTTAATGGCTTCATCAATCAAGTGATGTTCTGTTGTAGCATTCAATACTATTTTTTTTTAAAACTGTTCAGGTTTTGGATGCATTGGTTATGTGGGAAGGAGGAATGGCTTTTGAAAGGTTAATTTGGTTATGTAGAAAGGAGGAATGAAATTTGGAAGGATGATTTAGTTATGTGAGAAGGAGGAATGACTTTTAGAGGGTTGATTTGGGTATGCAGGAATGGGGAATGACTTTTAAAGGTTGATATAGTTATAGGGGAAAGAGGAATAGATTTTAGAAGGTCGATTTAGTTATGCGGGAATGAAGAATGACTTTTAGAAGGACTTAAAGGTTATGAAACTGCGGTTACAAAAGGACAGATGAATGAGTTGAAAAATAAACAAGAACCAATTGAAATGCTAGAGAAAAAAAAGTTGGAACAAAAAAAATGACTGAAAGAAGAAGCGAGTAATTCTGTAAAATTAATGGTAAACATTTTTATAATAATAAGTAGACTTCAAAAGAGGTACAACTCTTCTTTTTCATACTAATTTCATTTGAACTCAGTCAAAATTTACTTTTAAGTTATAAAATGAGCATATGAATATATAAATAGATGTGTGATCACTAAAGTTAATATATACCTGCTTCCTCAGAGATAATAGATACTAGCTTGAATATGACACTTTATAATGAATAGACACTAAAAGGGATAAAATGAACAAAATCAACATGCATATTTATTATAGGAGACATTTATGAATGTTGCTAAATATAAGTTATAGTTAGATATACATAGACTTATTAGATATTCTTTTCTAGCTTGGTCATAATGTGTCATAGGTTAAATGTGCCCTATTCTTTTAGATAATGATGATGTGACTGATAATCTACGCTTACTTTCTCAGAGACAACCAATACTATCCTAGACATGATGATTTGACCAGTAATCTAGAAAAGACTTCTTTGGAAGGGTTGTGCACTGATAAACCACCTTTCCTTAGGAGCATTGTATTAGAAAAGACTTTATTGGAAAGGTCATATGCTTAAAAGGCACTATTCTTTGGAAGCATTGTATCCAAAAAAGCTTTCTCGGAAGGGTCGTGTACTAATAAGCCATCTTCTTTGGAAGGTTCATTCTCTTGAATATAATTTCCTTTCTATTAGTTGAATCACCTCTACTTTTGCCTTTACTGTAATGTTTTGGCCTTCCTTTTTGTGTTTTTCAAGACATTTTAACCAAGAAGATTCGTGGTTATGGCATTAGACGTGGCAAATTTTATTATTAGGAGTAATGGAAAATAAGGGTCAAACCTTAGTCAAGTGAATCAAATGAGTAGTAAGGATAAAGATCGAGCAATTTTTGATTAAGACCCTCCCTCCCGATCCATCCCCTGAGTTGCTAGTACTTACACCATTAATCGAAGAATCAACCAATGATGTTTCTCCATAAGTAACATTGGATCCCATAATTAATGAACCAAATGAAACCTTTGATCTCATAGAAAATATAGCCAATAAATATCTATAAAGGACTAATAGTGGATTTTAAGAAAAACAATATGAGTTTGATCTTACAGTCAAAATAAAGAACCCTATAAATGTTTATGTGTCCCTTCATAGGTTATCAGAATCATATGCACTTATAGGGAAGTAATTATTCACTTTATTTATTCATAGTAGTGTGCATGATGCTTTGGTAGATCCAAAATAGACCAGAGTGATTGAAAGTATACAAATTCCAAATTGACAGGAGATAAAATCAATAAGAGGTCTACATTTACTTACTTTACTTTTGAGGAAGGAAATTTAGTTACTTAGAGAAGCAAAACATAAAAGGTTGTAACTAGATCAAGTGTGGAAGTTAATTTTGAAATATGACACATAGTGTATGCAAATTATTGTGGGTTCAAAGTATATTACAAGATTTGGGGATTAAATGTAAGGAACTAATAAGTCTACATTGTAATAATAAGGCAGCCATTAAATTTACACACAACTCAGTTTAACATAATCGTACTAAATATGTGAAAGTCGATTGTCACTTTATCAAAGAGAAACTTGATTGGAAGATTTTACAACTTTTATTTGTTAAGTCTGAAGATCAACTAGTTGATCTCCTTGTTGGGTGCCAATTAAACAGGGTGTGTGCATGTGATTTTTGTGTCTATTATACATATATTCACATCAAATACATACATATATGAAGTGGAAGCTTAAAAGAACATAATGAACACAATTGAAAACATATTAATCACATTAATGTGTATATATATATATATTGGATTGAGAATTTTTACCTATGTAACTTTTGAATAAAAGCTACTGGAGTCCGCCGAAGATGTAACTCGTTTACAGTTCTAGTAACCAATTAGGTGGGCTTGATTATCTATAACAACAGCTCTAAATCTAGCAGATGCTTAACATTTAATTCCTAAATTTTTTATTTTTTATTATCCTTGATCAACACTTGACCAATAAAATAAATATAGTAATACTTTTAATGGCCAAACCATATTGGAGAAGATGGTGAATAGTAAACTCAACACTTGAATTTAAAATAAAAGAAATAATTTCTTTTCTTTTGCCTCTCTCAAATGGCCGGCCAAGTCAAAGCATCAAAAGCCCAATTTTTTGTTTCAATTTCACATATAAATATCATTAACCTTTAATGAAACTAACCCACTAACTCTTAACTTAGGTTTAGTCTAACTTAACTAAAGTTAACTCTCAACTTTAGTTAAGTTAATAAACTTGTCCAACAAGCATGTAATATTTAAATGTATAATTAACTTAACCTTAGTTAACTACTTAACCAAAGTTAAGTTATTGATTATTTAATAATTAAATGAATAAATATCTCATATTTATTAATTAAATAATTAATATATAAAATTACCTTTGAGTCATTTACTTAGTTGCCAAGTTAACCCTTGAATGGGTCTCATCTAATCACACACTTGAGTAAACTTAACTAAATGCTCACTATGTACCATGTGTCATTAATTAATTGGTCAATAAGAATTATTAACTAATTAATGTACTTAACTCTTAAGTAGTGACACGCATGCATCCCGAAGGTTCTTGAAACAATTATTCGATTCTATTGAATTTACTAGATTGAACTATTCAATCCGATACTCTGCCGCAGTGCACAATGAGTATATTTCATATTGCGGGACTTTTTAGGTCCACACCCGATTTGTCAAATGAAATTATTCCTTAAGTTCATGATTGATGCCCCCCCACACATCACAGATATTACAAATCAGTGCATTAGACCATACAAGTTGAACTCACAGTGGATATGTATAGTCCTTCCGTCAATTATATCTTGGATGTGTGGGGATATAGATCAACATCGTTAAATTCCCATAAGCTAATCCACGAATTTATCTATAGATTCGTATCTCGATGAATAATATACGCAAATAATTTTGCTATATTGTTCAACCCTGTGGGAAACTCCTTTCTTGAGTTTATTGCTTATGGCCATAAGACTTTTTAGGATACAATCTCAAAGTATCGGATATATAAACTTCCTATATGAGCTAACGGATCTCATAACTACGTATACCGGACTCCATGAGCATCGAACTATACCTAGTGACATGCAACGGTCAGACCATGAAAGATCTCTAACGTCCGTGGAACTTAAGTATGGTGGATCACTTATTAGCCCACCATGATGCTCAAGTCAAAAGACCACGAATATTACTCACATTGAGATGACCTTTCATTGATGGCTTACATAGAATGTCTATTGGGGTTCTCGTGAGTCTATTCGATATCTAATCCTTACTAAATACCTATATGCCTATACGAATTCTAAGCTCGTAGTCAACTAAGAACAACCATATGTACCATACAGATACAAACATACACATGACTACATAAAAGGAATTTATCAACAAATCTGTATCGGTGAAAAAATCTTATCACGGAGGATTACAGAGTCTTCTCCTATACATAAAATATAAAACTCAAATATATTGTGATTGGTAAAGCATAAAACTTATTTCGGCCATCTCAGACTTTTATTTAGCATTTCCATCTTTGATATAACTGATCATGATGAATAGGAGAAGGTTAGTGTTTTTCTATCAATGTTAATATACATGCAATATTTGGTTTTGATTAATAGTTAAATTATTTGAATTTTCAATTTTAATCATCTAAAAAATTGTCTTATGTATGAATTAGTATTATGCTTTTAAGATTTAAATACAATATGTTAAAAATTGGCTTATATGCCAATTGAGCCAATCCCACATTGGTGAGAGATGACATATGATGGTTTGGTTGGGTTTATATAAGACAAGACTCTCTTTGTTATTAATTGTACTTTTTGTATAATTCTTTTCTCCCATCAATTTGTAGGATCTCTTTTTAAGAACCTCATAGTTCAAAAGTTTTTTTATTTAAGCCCCTGAAATTTATAAGAATTTAGTTTTTTCCTTTATTTTTTAGGAATTTGTAGCAATACCTTACTGTTTGGGTAATTACAGTATTAGCTATACTATTTATATATTTACAATTTGAACTAATAGTTTACAAATTTGTATTTTTGTCCAAAAAACTTTGTAATTTCTCTTGAAGATAGTGAATTTGTTCCAGTGGCGCCCGAGGATGTAGATAACATTACCGAACCTCGTTAATTTAGTATTCTTTCTATTTTTACATATTGTGTTGGATGGTTCATTGCTGATAGGGGCATAAAACCTCGTTAATGAAGTACGTGATAAATGGTATGAGGATTGTTGAAAGTTGTTTATTGATTTCTAAAGAGCCTTGTGCTATTTTTCGCAGCTTTTGAGACAACAATATTGATCATCTAATCAACCTGAGCTTATTGTTAGTTTTTAATTTTTTTTTTGAGTCATGAATAAGTTGTGAATGTTTTTCTTTGTTTTGCTCGAGGACGAGTAAAGTCTTAAGTTTGGGGGTATTTGATAGGGGCATAAAAGCACTAGTAGGATTTGTACTTAACTTTCGTATTTTTCTCCAAATCATAAGTATTTGATTATTTAATTGTGTTTTCTGATCATAAACAGATGCACGATGGAAAATGTGATGCATAGGAATAAACGGGAGACAAATCGGACGTCAAACGAAGAAGTTACGCATTAAAATATGAAAGTAGCGCAGCAACAGGTGGCTGGGCGCCGCGGCGCCCAGAACAGCGTGTGAGCGCCGCAGCGCTCAGCACCCAGCACCACGGTGCTCGTCAACATCTTGACAGACCTGTACTCGTGCCCAGTGCCGCGGCACTGAGCCCTCAGTGCTGCGGCGCCTATGCGGATGTTTAAATACCCTTCTAAACTCGCCTATTGAGGGGGGATTCGAAGCTCCTTGTGCCTAGGGTTTCTCATAGCAACAAAAACACTTTTTTGAGGCAAAAATAGAGAGACTTAGCAAGGAGAATAACACAAGCAACAAACACACATTCAAGCCAAGAAATCAAGGTGAAGTTATTGAAGATTGAAGATTGGGGAATCAACTCTTGAGCAACCAAGACAAGAGGAAGAAGAACAACTCAGGGGATCACTTGTTTTGTTTTATTCCTTAGTTTTAAGAGATGATTTCGTTCATTATATTTTCATACTTTTGCTTTGATATTCTTGTTTTGAACATGAGCTAATTTCTCTTGATCTAGGGTTAGACGTTATTGAACCTAGTATGTAATTGATTTTGTTTAAACTCTTAGTTATGAACTTTTATCCCTTAATTGATTCAATCTATCTGTACTTAATGCTTTCATTATACTTGATCACTATTTTGATTGTTTAGGAACCATGATAACTTTGACGAAAGGAATCATGTGTTTAGCATATGGTAGATTGATACATGATCATATGGTAACATTTATGAGTTCCATCTAGGATAGACATATACCTAGGTGGCATGTATGGTTTGATTAGACTTAATCTTAATGAGTTGCATCTTATTCAGATTACCATAAACATAGGTAATTGTTAGGGTGTGATATTATCATTCGACTGTCGACAGAAGCTTATGATGAAATCAGTGTCTAGCCAATCAATTGATAAAAAGAAAAATAACTAAGGGGTTAAAGGGTTCAGTGAACTAATAGGGGATGTGTCGTTACCCTAGATTACTTATCAATTGAGTGAATTCTATCTCTAAGTATTTGTAATATTTTAATTAGGTTCAGTTCAATAGTAATAATTTAGTTAGTTAAACTCCATCCTTGAAGCTAGTCTGGATAAAGGTAAAGTAGAGTAATTTTAGTATTCGATTGAAGAAAATAGAAACAATAGTTTCTGTGGGATCGATAATCTGGACTTAGTCCTATATTACTTGATACAAAAAACGTGCACTTGCGCTAGGTCATTAAAATAGACATTAGTTGCCTTATTGTGGTATTGCTAGCATTATTGGTTGTGTTTCAGTTATCCGAAAATTATATTCCACATAACAATTGGTAACAGTGCTAATTGTTATTTGAACGCTTCTTGGTGCAATAAGCGGTATTAGAGCCCCAGGTTTAGGACGGTGAGTGGATATTTTCTATTGAGCACTTACTACTATTTTAGGTTGTTGAATTTGGATTGCTAGTTGTTGGATATAATTATTTGGTGGAACTTGGTTATTTGTAATATTGTGTATCGAGCGCATTTGTATGAGGTAGCTATGGCATCATCATCATATACATTGATGAGGACAATGACAATGTCTAGTGCAAAAATAGATGTGGAAAAATTTGATGGCTAGAATAATTTCGGCTTATGGCAGAGTAAGGTGTTGGACAAATTGTGTCAGCAAGACTGGAACAAGATATAGTTATGGAAGAAACAAAACCAAAAGATATCAAGGAGACAAACTGGAACAAGCTTAATATAAAAAACTCGTGGGTTGATTCGTTCTTGTCTCTGTAGAGAGCAAAAGTATCCGTTCATCAGATAAAAGTTTGCCAATGCATTGTGGAAGGCCCTAAAGAATAAATATATGAAGAAAAGTAATGAGAACCGGTTGTATCTATTGAAGAGATTGTTTCATCTTCAGTTGAGACTAGGTATGAGTATCAGTTCTCATATTGATGAATTTAATAAGTTAATTGCTGATTTATTAAATTTAGAGAAAACTTTTAAAGATGAAATAAAGGCTATGTTGTTGATTGGTTCTCTTCTGAAAGAATTAGATCATTTATATATTACTCTCATCCATGGAAAGGATAAATTGTCATTTGAAGAATTTTGTTCTTCTTTGACAAACTATGAAATCCGTAGAAAAGATTAGAGAGAACATAAAGATAAGTCAGTAGAAGTGACAGGACCCGACCCGAGACCCTCTACTATAGATCCCAGCGGCCCTGCTGGGCACGCCGACAGAAGTTCCTCTGAACCTAACTAGGTAAGTTAAGAAATTCCGCGAGGCGAACCCTTTTTTATTTCTTGTTACTACTAAGAAGATCTAGTAATATCCATGAAAATGACTTTTTAGTTTTAAAAACAAACGGACAGAGTTTCCCCTGTTTTTCGGTAAATCCATATAAACCTGCAAAGAAATTTCACTTCTAATTCCAACACATCTCAATTCTATCAATTCGGATCTCCGGTCTTTTTCAAATCAAATCCAACACAACTCAATTATTTCGTGTAAATCACAAAATAAGCATAATCATAAAAAGTAAAAACGATCATCATAAACTGAAAATCTCTTCTTCTTGATTCAACACATACTTACAAATATACATGCCTACAACTATTATACATAAAGTAAAGAGTGCTATTAGTACATTTACATGTACAAAAATTATCTTTGGATTCGGCCCACTACTCGGCGATAGGAGAATCAGCAGCTTGCGTTCTGAGACCTGCACCTGGGAAAGGGGTTTAAAACATAAAACATAAAACGAGTGAGCTAAAGGAGCTCAGTGAGTGTAAATGAGAATTCAATTACAAGAATATTATACAAAGATAGCAATTTCTAAAGTACATGCAGAAATTATGCTTCTAAAACGGATGTAAAATTGTAAAACGGTTTCTAATATCATATGCTAATGAAATTTTGCTGAGCGGGTTTTATCTACATCTTTGAAAAACTATATTCAGAATCTGTATAACATAATAACTGCTGTGTGCATATAAATGCATAAATGTTATCGGTAAATCGAAAACTAGTAAAATCCTCGCTCGACCATTTCCTTTCTAAATTGTACCAATGGTAACCCTAAAGCTCTATACCTACGCAGCGACTCAACTAGCACCGCATATGTGAGTAGGTCACGAGGCACCTCAACTAGCAGCACCCACAGTGACATCTCAAGACATCTCACTGGCTACGCAGCGGAATCCTACATCGCATGCATATAGCGAGACAATATCCCGTACACATAGAGAAACTCACATGACTCGACATCCCGACTTCCCAGAGTTAGTGACACACCCCCAAGACCTGCCCATGTGCACGGGATATACCGGCCGGGTCTAATACAATCATCACCACTATAATCTGAGGGTACCAATAGCCTTAAAACAAATGCAGTAACTTTCAAACTGTTTCACAAATCGATCATGTAAAAGCATGTCTATGAATATATCAAGATCATAAATCATGTTTATGCATCGAAAGCTCATAAAACATAAATATTCATTGTGCGAAAACATAATAACCGAAAAGTAAAAGAAATGGCAGATTTCCACTCACAACCGCTCCGCGCTCAATTTCGCTCCCGATTCCTGCTCCCGTTAACGCTCTCGGTTATCCTCACCTACGCGCCATAAATGACATTTAGAACCAAATCGAACACTAGAATCTCATTTAACTACTAAATGCCCTAATCGGCATACAAAGCCCGGATGTAAACTACTTCCCGATTTTAGTTACGGAGCTATAATCGAAACTAACTCACCATCCGGCGCCCTGAAAATTATTGAACACCTTATCATTTGATTGGACATACTTGCCCTTCACCTTTCCAACATGGACAATTATGTCCCATTTTCTTCATTTTTGAGTTTTTTCATCAACCATATACATTCAATTCACAATATGCATCATTTACACACAACAATTCAATCAAAACACCACTCAATTCCTAACTTCCCTAAAGTGGCAGAATTTCACCCTAGGTTCCAACACATTCCTTTTCTCAATTTCTTGTTCCAATTACAACAAAATCATGCCAATTTCATTCTAAAGCCCTAATTACAATCAATTGAAATCTCTACAACAAAATCACCAAAAACTCTAATTCTCACCTTGCCAATTTCTTCAAATTGATGACTCATTCAAGCTCTAAACTAGAATTTAACTCAATCTAAGCCAAGAATACACATAAGAACATCAATTAACACATTCTTGAATTCTCACTTATCAAACTCATAAAAGATGCTTTTCTTACCTCTTTTTCTTGAATTTCCACTAATAGAGACTTCAATTGAGCTTATGGATTGGTTTGTAACCTTAATTTGGCTTGATTACACATGAAAAATCATGAAAAAAAAACTTGAATAGTCACTGTAGCAGCACCCCCTTTGAAGCTCGAATTTCTCTCTTTTTTTGGCTAAGTGTTGGTTTTGATCTCTCTTCAAATTTCTACACACTTCTAACATATATATAGTGCTCCCTCAATTTACCATTTTGCCCTTCAACTTACTTAAAACTTCTAATTTGCCATTAGTTAAAAACTAATTATGTAATTAGTTCATTTGTAACTATTTAGTTAGAATAGTTCAAAGAACTAACTAGAACTTCCAACTTGGCAATCCATGAGATTTCTTCTAATTGGTCCATTCTCTAATATATGGATTATGTTTCTCAACAAAGGCTTGTTCCATTCATAACCCTTAAATGGAAATTCATGTAGTAAATTAGAATTTTCTTTTCCAAGCCAATAGAGAAAAATTCTAAAAATATTCTAGGGTCGTCCGGCGCAACGATCAAGTGTGAAATTACCAAATTAGGTCTGATATCTCTCACGTGCACTATAAAGAAAATATTTCTAATAGGGTTAAAATCGAGTAACCCTACGGTGTCTTATTTGTTCTATACCGAAATCTAGGCGCCAATACTACTAATAGGGATTGGATATTACAAGAAGCATTGACAGTAAGAGGGCGTAGCCAGAGTAGAAAACTTAAAAAAGGAGAAAATTTAAATCGATGGGTAGAGTAGAAAAAGATGAGTGTGCTTTTTGTCGGGAGAAAAGGCATTGGAAAAAAGATTGTCCGAAGTTGAAAAAGAAAGAAAAAGACATGTTTGTTTCTGATGCATGTGTTATTGAGAGCGTAAGTGAAGATAGTGTGTCAGATTTGTGTTTAAGTGGTCATTCATCCACGTCTCATTTTGACAAATAGATTATAGATTCAGGTTGTACTTATCATATTTGTCCACATTAAGAATGATTCTTTAATTTTGAAGAACTTAATGGTAGAGTTATGTATATGGAAAATAATGAATGTTGCCATACTATGGGATAAGTTCAATCTAGTTAAGAAATGATGATGGATCAACTAGAGTTCTAACAGAAGTTCGATATATACCGAACTTGGTGAAGAATCTTATCTCTTTGGGAGCTTTGGAATCTAAAGGCTATACTATATCTATATGAGATGGAATTCGAGGGTCACTTCAGGCATTCTTGTAACTTTAAAAGGCACTAAAAGGAATAACTTGTATTACTATAATGGTAATGCAGTGATTGGATCAGCGGTCATGGTTTCTGATAATGATATAGATTCAGAGATCACTAGATTGTGGCACATACGGTTGGGGCATGCAGGTGAGAAAGCCTTATTCGGTTTAGTGAAAAAAGGCTTATTAAAATGTGCGAGGACTTGCAAGCTAGACTTTTGTAAGCATTGTGTTATGAGAAAGCAAAAGAGAGTGAAGTTTGGCACCGTTATTCATAATACCGAGGGTATTATTAATTATATTCACTCAGATGTATGAGGACCTTCTCAAACTACATTTATGGGAAGTATGCGCTACAATGTTATTTTTGTTGATGACTTTTCCAGAAGAACTTGGGTGTATGTTTTGAAATCTAAAGATGATGTACTTAGTGCTTTCTTTAAATAAAAAAAGATGGTTAAGACACAAATTGACAGAAAAATTAGGTATCTCAGAATAGACAAAGGTGGTGAGTATTATAGTGATTAGTTCTTGAAATTGTATCAAGATAAGGGTATTATACGTTATTTTACTATAAGAAGTACACCACAGTAGAATAGGATGACAACATGCATGAACCGAACATTGTTAGAGAAAGTTCAATGTATGTTATCTAATGCCAGATTGGGTAAGGAGTTTTGGGCTGAGGCAGTTATTTATATGTGTCATCTTATTAATCGTTTACCATCAGCTGCTATTAGTGATAGAACTCAATTGGAGGTTTGAACTGGATAACTTGTTTCTGATTATGATTCTTTACATGTATTTGGTTCCACTATATATTATCATGTAAAAGAATTAAAGCTAGATTCTAGAGCCAAGAAAGTAATTTTCTTAGGATTTTCTTCAGGAGTGAAATGATATCGTCTTTAGTGTCCAAGTTCAAAGAAGATTGTATCCAATATAGATGTAACATTTGATGAGTCTTCTATGTTGAAGAAATCAGAAAACCAAACAACACTGAATAGTACTCAACAACAAGTGGAGTATACTCAGCAGCAGGTGGAGATAGAAATAACTACATTGAACCCGATTAAATCTGTAGAGACAGATAATGGTACTCCTATGATAAAGGTGATTTTGAGAGATGATGGAGAAGGTTCTACTCAGGAACCTCAACAGCAACAAGAATCTATTGTAGTAAATAGGCCAAGACGTGAGATTCGAAAACCTGCTCGATTTGTTGATATAGTGGCCTATGCACTTTCAGTTGTAGATGATGACGTTTCTTCCATTAATAGAGAGGCAGTCAACTATTCTGAAGTTGATTAGTGAAAGACAACTATAGAGGAAGATATGCAGTCTCTTTAGAAGAATGAAACTTGGGAGCTAGCTCTACTGCTGAAGAGTAAGAAGGCAATTGGGTACAAATGGGTATATGCAAAGAAAGATGGATTTTCTGACAAGAAAGATGTTCGCTGTAAGACAAAGTTTATGGCTAAAGGCTATGTAGAGAGAAGGAATTGACTATAATGAAGTATTTTCTCCAGCTGTGAAGCATTCTTCTATTAGAATTTTATTGGCTTTGGTAGCTCAGTTAAATATGAAATTAGTTCAACTCGATGTAAAAACTACTTTTTTACATGGTGATTTAGAAGAGAAAATCTATATGACTCAGCCAGAAGGATTCAAAGTTATTAGTAAGGAAAAATTAGTTTACAAACTGAAAAGATCGCTTTATAGTTTGAAATAATCACCGAGGTAGTGATATAAGTAGTTTGATCGGTTTATGATGGGTCAGAGGTACACAAGAAGTAAATTTGATCATTGTGTATTTTTTCAGAGGTTACATGATTGTTCTTTCATTTATCTACTCTTGTATGTCGATGACATGTTAATAGCTTCAACGAATGTTGAAGAAATTAGAAAATTAAAGATTTAGTTGAACCGAGAGTTTGAGATGAAAGATTTGGGTGAAGTTAGAAGTAGAGATAGAGATGGAGGCAAAATTATTTTTTTTGACTCAGAAGCAATATCTGAAGAAGGTATTACAACGTTTTGGCATTTTAGAGGGGTCAAAATCCATAAGTACGCCACTTGATTCTCATATGAAAATTAGTGCATCTTTATCTCCTAGTACAGATGAGAAACATGAGTATATGTCTCGAATTCCATATGCTAATGTAGTTGGTAGCCTGATGTATGCTATGGTGTGTACGAGACCTGACATTTCACATGCAGTTAGAGTAGTGAGTAGATAAATGCATGATCCTGGTAAAGGACATTAGCAAGCTGTGAAATAGATTCTACAGTATTTACTAAAGACTGTAGATATATGCATGATCCTGGTAAAGGACATTAGTAAGCTGTGAAATAGATTCTACAGTATTTACTAAAGACTGTAGATGTTGGCTTAGTCTTTGAGAGAGATGATACATGTGATTAATGTGCTATCGATTATGTTGATTCTGATTATGCTGGTGATTTAGATAAATATTGATCCACAACCGGTTATGTGTTTACTTTTGCGAGAGCACCTGTGAGTTGAAAGTCTACTTTATAGTTTATAGTTGCTTTGTCTACTACAGAGGTAGAGTATATAACAGTTATAGAGGCTGTAAAGGAAGCTATTTGGTTATAGAGGTTGCTGGATGAGTTGGAAATTGGTCAAAAGAAGATTCCTGTTTATTCTGATAGTCAAAGTGCTATTCATTTAGCGAAAAATTCAGTATGCCATGTTCGAACGAAGGATATTGATGTTTAGTATCATTTTGTGCGAGAGATCATTAGTGAAGGAAGAATCTTACTTCAGAAGATTGGGACTGCTGAGAATCCCGTAGATATGTTGACTAAGGTGATGATAGTGATCAAATTCAGTCATTGTTGGGACTTAATCAATATAGTTCAAGTTCGATGATGTCATTGGACGCAAATTTAGAGACATGAATTTGGATAGAGAATTTATAGGAAAAAGTAAAGCTTTATGGAGAATTAACATATTCGCCAAGGTGGAGATTTGTTGAAAATTGGCTTATATGCGAATTGAGCTAATCCACATTAGTGGAAGATTGCATGAGGTGGTTTGGTTGGACTTATATAAGACAAGACCCTCTTTGTTATTAATTGCATTTTTTAGATAATTCTCTTCTCCACTTTCAATTTGTAGGATCTCTTTTTGAGAATTTCATAATTCAAAGGTTTTTTTATTTAAGCCCCTGAAGTTTGTAAAAATTTAATTTTTTCCTTTATTTTGGATATTTGTAGTAATACTCTATTGTTTGGGTAATTATAGTATTAGCCCTACTATTTGGATATTTGTAGTTTGACTCAATAGTTTAAAATTTTTTATTATTGTCCAAAAATTTTGTAATTTCTCTTGAAGATAGTGAATTTATTTCAACAACGTCTGAGGATGTAGATAATATTACCGAACCTCGTTAAATTTAGTATTCTTTCTATATTTGCATATTGTGTTGGATAATTAGTTGTCTCGTTGTACTATTGTTAGCATTATTGATTGTGTTTTAGTTATTTAAAAATTATATTATGCATAATAATTAGTAACAGTATTAATTGTTATTTAAACGCGTAACACAATAAATAACCATGTTAGTCATAAATCTTTTACAAATTTCATAATAAAATTTTAAATTGTTCTCTTTGAAAATATTTTGTCATGCTGACTTTTGTTAATTACTCAGGTTATTATTCTTCTTTTTACTATTGCATATTTATATATGTTTTAAAAGTGAATTAAGTTTAGTTAATTCAATTTAGTTTTAAGTGATTCATTTTACTAATGGATTAATCTATATTTCGAGACATCTTTGAACTTATCTTCAAAAGTGTATTACTTTCTTGCGTTTCAAATTTTATTTTATTGTTCTTTTGTTTTTTTTGGTATATACTATTTTTTATGAATAAAACTCATTATTTTGTTTTCACATAAAATATTTTTAGCTCAGCCAAAAATAAATATCTAGTTACCTCATATATTATAAATTCTTACTATTACCTGTCGTTTGTCATTATGAACCAGAATATTTACCATAAAGAATTCTCATGTACATTAAGTATGAAAAGTTTACATATTGAAATTGGTAAACATATAAAAAATGTTCAATTACTAAAGTCTCTCGTAAGTTCTCACATAACTTCAAAAGTGTATTATTTTTTTTGCACTTCAATTTTTTTTTATTGTTCTTTTGTTTTTTTTTATATACTATATTGTTTTATGAATAAAACTAATTATGTTTTTCATATAAGGTGCATTTTTTTTATTTTTCTTATAAAATAAATTTTTTCATATTGTTTAAATGATATTAAAAGCAAATTTTAGCTCAGCGGAAAATGAATATTTAGTTACCTCATCTATTATAAATTCTTACTATTACACGTCATTTGTCATCTATTATAAATGCTTACCATAAAGAATTCAAATGCATTGAGTATGAAAGTTGTACATACTGAAATTGGTAAATATATAAAAGAGGTTCAATTATTAAATTCTTTCGTAAGTTCTCATAATATGAAGGTTTACGATAGAATATTTTATTTGGTGCCGTTTGTCATTAAGAAAAAAACTTATCTGGGAGGGCTACAGAGTTTTCTCCAGTACATAAAATATAAAATTCAAGCTCAATTTAATAGGTAAAGTATAAAAACAGATTCGGACATCTCGGACTTCTGTTCAAATGATGAATAGGAGAAGGTTAATATTTTTGTATGCATATCGATATACATGCAATATTTGGTTTGGAATAATAGTTAAATTATTTGAATTTTAAAATTTTTTCATCCAAGGAATTGACTTATCTTTGAAATTATTTTTATTCTTTTACATATAAATACCATAAAGAAGCATGTTAGCCCTAAATCTTTTTACCAATTTCATAATAAATTTTCAAATTGTTCTCTTTGAAATAGTTTGTCACGCTGACTTTGTTAATTACTCAGGTTATTATTTTTGTTTTTACTATTTCATATTTATATATGTTTTAAAAGTGAATTTAGTTTTGTTAACTAAAAGTAGTTTTAAATTATTCATAATTAGTAATAGATTAATCTATACTTCGAGACGTCTTTGAACATAACTTCAAAAGTGTATTGCTTTCTTTACGTTTCAATTTTATTTTAAATGTTCTTTTGTTTTTTGGTATATACTATTTTTTGTAAGAGTAAACAGCATTATAGTTTTCATATAAGGTGCTTTTTTTTTTATTTTCTTGTAAATAAAGTTTTTCATAATGTTGAAATGATAATAAAAGAAAATTTTAGCTCAGCCGAAAATAAACATCTAGTTATCTCATCTATAATAAATTCTCACTGTTACTTGTTATTTGTCATTATGAACCAGAATACTTACAATAAAGAATTCTCATAAACATTAAATATGAAAATTGTACATACCGAAATTGGTAGACATATAAAAAGGGGTCAATTATTAAAGTCTCTAAGTTCTCACGATATGAAGGTTTTTTTTCTTCAAAAAAAACTTATACATGTCCGAAATTTACGGTAGAATCTTTTATTTGGTGACATTTGTCATTAAGAAAAAGAATCATATTTGAAAAGGCCACAGAGTCTTCTCTTGTACATAGAATATAAAACAAACATATTGTAATTGGTAAAGCATAAAACTAGGTTCGGCCATCTCGGACTTCTGTTCAATATTTTTGATCTTTGATATAACAAATCACGATGAATAAGAGAAGGTTAGTATTTTTTCTATCTATGTCGATATACATGCAATATTTGGATTTGAATACTAGTTAAATTATTTGAATATTTAATTTTTTTTCATCTAAGGAATTGACTTATATTTGAAATTGTTTTTATGCTTTTAGATTTAAATACCATAAAGAAGCATGCTAGCCCTATATTTTGTACAAATTTCGGAATAAATTTTCAAAGTGTTCTCTTTGAAATGATTTTTTTCAAGCTAACTTTGTTAATAACCCAGGTTATTATTATTGTTTTTTACCGTTTCATATTTATATGTGTTTTGAAAGTGAATTTAGTTTAGTTATCTCAATTTAGTTTAAAATTATTCATAATTAAAAATGGATTAATCTATACTTTGAGATATCTTTAAACATAACTTTAAAAGTGTTGAAGGAATCTCCTCCTTTTATGGAGAAAATTAAGTTTAGTGTCAATTTTTCGTTGAGACTAACCTTTTGCCTTAATATCCCTTTGGTTGTAGAAGTATATAATTAGCAAGCAAATATAATATCAAGAATAAAAAAAATCAAATCAATCAAGAACACAACATAATAACTTATGTAGTTCTGTAAAAGTTTACGTCTATAATGGATCAAGGATTCGAACTTCTCTTATTAATTATTTTTAGAGATTATAAGGAAAAACAAATAAAGAACTCCCATAGGAATTCATGTGGCGTACTTTCATTCTTTCAAGAATAATAACCGCTCAACACAACCTAATGCACACAAGCACCTTTTGTCTATCTAATTCTTTAATATCTCACAGAATCTCTCTTTTATTGCTTGATTGTATCTAAAGAGTTTATAAAGATTTTTATAGTGAGTAAAATATTTATTAAAATTTTAAACCTATTTAGAATAAGAGTCTATGTATATAGAAACACATAAATTGAGAAACACATTGTCTTGGTGTTACGACCCCATGTGCTAGCGCCACGGCACCATTGAACCCAGTCCATGGCACCAAATTGCTTCATATGCACATTCTACGCCCTTCCTTGCTTCCAGTGTGATTCCAAACCCCTTATTGCTTTTGGTTATCTATTTTTCTCCTTCTTTGTACACCATTTGCGTACTCGACTTCGTGATGCCTCTCTAGAGTCTCTATCTTAATTCATACTCATACATAATTATTGAATCACTACTTTCAACAAACCCTTTATTGATTTAAAATTTTATCATAAGAGGGCTTATGGATCTATCTATACCAATGCTCTATCACTTAGATCTGATTCTAGTTAAGTCTTTTTCAATACTAAACTCATTATAGGCTTATGACTTTGGTCTCCAAAGGTATGAGTGCTTATTGTATAGGGTATAGATGAGGCACACTCTCTTTTAGCCTTCATCACATCAGTGAGTTTGTTTTATATGTCGCCTCCTGGTCTGTATTTATCTCAACACTCTATGTTAGACCATCTTCAGCAATCTTTTTAAGCATATAAAGGCCTCCATTGTATTTCTCACCTTTCATCCTTATAGTTCTTTTTACAACCATCAGTTTTTCTTTTTTTTCTCTAATTGAATACATTTCTTCATCAAGCTTCCCCAGAGTATCAAGTTCTTTCTAAGTTTAGAAATGTGCATTACACTATGTAAGTCTATAAGTTTTTCATCTTGCATCATCAGCCTTATATTACCAACCTTTACAACATCCAGGCCATGTCAATCTCTATTAGAGCTTTACACCTAATAGTTTTATAGTTGGTAAAGAATGATTTGTCAGGATATATATGAACACTACACCTAGAATCTAGTATCTACTTGTCAATGTACTTCTCTCAAAGGCTACCAAGGAGTCTAAGTTATCTGCATGACTCATTATTGCAGCACTTCTATCCTTTCCTTTTACTTTAGGACAATACTTCACAAAGTACCATTCCTTGTTACAAGAAAACACTTTTTAGATCTTTTCCTTAGTTGGTTTTTCTTCTTTTTATTTGCAACTAAAGTTGTTGCACTATCAATTTCAGATCTCTTTCCTAATTTTTGTGAATTCAATGATGTTTTAACATCAGTCATTAAAAAAGTCTCTTTACCATACAATAGGGTATCCACGCAGTTCCTTTAACTTGACGGTAATGAATTTAACATGATGATGGCTTTATCTTTATCATCTATCTTAATGACTAGAGTCTCAAGACTTATGATGATCTTATTAAAGGTGTCAATGTGATTTCTTAATGAAGACCCATCAGACATAGATAGCTGGTGAGCTTCTTCTTCATATGTAGATGATTAGCCAAAGACTTTCTTATACACTAGGTGTTCAGTTTCTTCCATAGACCCAATGCCGTCTCTTCTCCATCTACCTCCCTTAATACTTTATCGCTCAATACTAGTATTATAATACTATAGGCTCTCTTATAAATGATATCCTAATCTAGCTCCCCAGATTTTAAAGGTTTTTTCTCTTCGCTAGTACTTGATTGGGTTTTCTCCAGAGCTGAGTTTAATCATTCCTTGACTAGTAAAGTCTTAACATTTTTCTTCTGTCGATTGAAGTCATTCATCCTATTGACTTTCTCTATATTTTACTTGACTGTTGCTATGGTTTAAATACCACCTAAGTGTATTATCAGACCAAGGTTGTGATACTAGTTTGTTGAAGGAATCTCTTTATTCTATGGAGAAAATTAGGTTTAACGCCAACCTCTTGTTGAGATCAATCTTTCTCATTAATACCCCTTTGATTACGAAGCGGTATAATTGGCAAGAAACTATAATATCAAGAATATAAAATACTAGATCAATCAAGAATATAACAGAATAACTTACGTGATTTTGTAAAAGCTTACGTTCACAGTAGATCATGAGATCCTAACCTTTCTTATTATTTCATCTAGAGATTACAAGGAAAAAGAAATAAAAAACTATTAAAGGAATCTACGTGGCATACCTTCGTTCTTTCAAGAACAATAAATGCTCAACAATGATTGCACCCTTATGCACACAAGCACTTAGTGTCTACCTAATTTTTTAATCTCTTTTAGAGTCTTTCCTTTAATGCTTGATAAAATCTAAAGGGTTTATATAGTGAGTAAAATGTCCTTAGAAACTCTAAACCTAGTTGCAATAAGAGTTAATGCATGTAGGAGTATGAAACCTACTCAAATAAGTTAGAAAAAACACATAAACGAGAAACAACTCGTTGTGGTGCTACGGCCTGGCCAAGGTTGGGTTGTGGCGTGCAATTACTGGCCTATGTGGGGTCGCAACCTGGCTTCATCTTGGCTCCGACGACAAGCTTTGGATTGCTTTCTATGCACGTTCTTAGCCCTCCCTTGCTCCCTATGTACATTCGAAGCCTCTCATTGCTTTCGATTCTCTATTTTATTTCTTCCTTGTATACCCGCACATAATCAACTTCGTGATGGGTCTCCATCGGTATTTTTTCTTTTCTTATAAATAAAGTATTTCATATTGTTGAAATGATATTAAAAGCACATTTTAGCTCCGCCAAAAATAAATATAGAATAAAAATAGGTGCGGCTATCTCGAACTTCTGGTCAATATTTCGATCTTTGATATAACTGGTTATGATGAATAGGAGAAAGTTAGTATTTTTCTATCTATGTCGACATACATGCGTTGATTAATAGTTAAATTATTTGAAATTATTTGTTTTATGCTTTTTAGAGTTAAATACCATAAATAGGTATGTTAGCTACAAATCTTTTACAAATTTCATAATAAATTTTCAAATTGGTCTATTTGAAAATATTTTGTCATGCTGACTTTGTTAATTACTTAGGTTATTATTCTTGTTTTTTACCATTTCACATTTATATATGTTTTAAAAGTGAATTTATATTAGTTAACTCGATTTAGTTTTGAATTATTCATAATTTGTAATAGATTAATCTATGCTTTAAGACATCTTTGAGCATAACTTTCAAAGTTTATTACTTTCTTTGTGTTTCAATTTTTATTTTACTGTTCTTTTGTTTTTTGGTATGTACTATATATATATTATGAATTAAACTCATTATGTTTTTCGAATAAGGTCCATTTTTTTTTATTTTCTTATAAATAAAGTTTTTCATATTGTTGAAATGATATTAAAAACAAAATTTAGCTATTCTTACTGTTACTTGTAATTTGTCATACATTAAGTTTGAAAACAAAAATTCCCATGTATAGTAAGTTTGAAAATTGTAGATTCAGGAATTGGTAAACATATTAAAAAGTTTTAATATTAAAGTCTCTCGTAAGTTCTCACAATATGAAATTGTTTTTAAAAAATATTGTTAGAAAATTGAGGAGTGATGCAGGGTCGCAATTAAAGTAAAATTAAAAAAATAATAAAAATAAAAATTAGACCAAACACAAGAGTTTACGTGGTTCGACTTTTACCCTACGTCCACGGGTGAAGACAGAAGAAACTTTTATTACTATAAATAGAGAATACAAGTATTGTAGTATTTTAGTCTTACAACTCAAAACCCTAATACACCAAATTCTCTCAAATCACTCAAAAACTCTCAAAATTAAATGAGGAATGAATTACTAAACTCTTCCATTTATGCAGCTGGCACACGGTGCCAGCTGCTGACAATTCTCCCACTTGGAGATTTGATTAAGAATCAATTAAGTCTTCACACCATTCTTTCTTTTTCGCCAAAGTCATATTGCCTACGTGTCTGTTAAGCCATGTAAGGATCTACACCATACAAACTTGTTGGTATTGATGAGCTTGATCAACACATTGGCTAGGTTATCATCTGTATGAATTTTTTTTTATATCCACACTTCCATCTTCTACTACTTCTCGAACAAAGTGATGTTGAACACTTATGTACTTTGTTCTTGAATGAAAAACTGGATTCCTTGCAATGTGCAAGGCACTCTGACTATCATAAAACAATTGAACTTTCTCTTGCTTATGCCCGAGCTCCTCTAGTAATCTTTGTATCTAAATTGCTTCCTTGCAAGCT
Organism: Ailanthus altissimus; assembly: GCA_946807835.1. Classification (NCBI taxonomy): domain Eukaryota; kingdom Viridiplantae; phylum Streptophyta; class Magnoliopsida; order Sapindales; family Simaroubaceae; genus Ailanthus; species Ailanthus altissimus. Next base: position 3,187,816 of record OX327712.1, read on the forward strand.
TGTGTAGCTGCCATGTATTTTGCTTCTGTAGTAGATAATGCCACAATAGTTTTCAGTTTCGAAACCAGCTTACAGCTTCTCCTGATAGTTTAAACACATAGCCAGTAGTGAATTTTCTTTTATCAAGGTCTTCTACAAAATCTGAATCTACATAGTCCTTAACAATAAAATCTAATCCTCCGTAACATAAAGCAACATCTAAGGTACCCTTAATGTATCTAAGAATCCTCATGACATAACCCTAATGCTTTTTATCAAAATTTGCCATGTATCTACTAACTGCTCCCACTGCTTGTGCAATGTCTGGTCTGGTACAAATCATAGCGAACATTAAACTTTCCAATGCTAATACATATGGTACTCAAGACATCTCATTCCTCTCTACTTCTTTGTTGGGACACATCTTAGAGGATAACTTGAAATTAATAGGGAATGGGGTATTAATTGACTTACGATCTTGCATGTTAAAGCGCCATAAGATTTTCTTTAATTGGTTCTTTTGAGAAAGCCAAATTTTCCTGTTATTTATGTCTCGATGAATTTGTATCCTTAGAATCTTGTTTGCTGGTCCCAAGTCCTTCATATCAAATTTTCTAGCCAACTGTGCCTTCAATTTTTAGACTCGATCTTTGTTGGGGCCTGCCACCAACATGTCATCAATGTACAATAGCAAAATAATGAAATCATTATCATCTTCAAACATTTTGTAGTATATACAATGGTCTGAACTAAATCTGTTGTATCTAAGGCTGATGATATAGGAATCAAATCTCTTGTACCAACACCTCGACACCTATTTGAGATCGTACAGAGATTTGTTCAACCTGCAAACCAAGTTCTCTTTTCCTTCTTCTTTAAAACCTTATAGTTAGAGCATATAAATTTCTTCTTCAAGTTCTTCATGAAGAAAAGCTGTCTTCACATCTAGCTGTTCTAGATGTAAGTCAAATGTAGCACACATTGCCAGAACTATTCTAACTGTTGTGAGTCGAACCATAGGGGAAAATATCTCATTAAAGTCAATACCTTCTTTCTGAGCATAACCTTTCACCACCAATCTTGCATGATACCGCTCTACTTGGTTATTGCAATCTCGTTTGATCTTGTAGACCCATTTGTTACCAATGATTTTTCTTTCACGTGGTAGCGCAACGAGCTCACATGTTTTGTTCTTATGTAAGGCTTTAATTTCTTTTTGCATTGCTGTAATCTATAGAGAAACATATTGACTTTTAAAAGCCTTCTAGAAAGTTGTTGGCTCTCCATCCTCTGTTAGAAGGCAGTATGCAACATGAGCCTCCATGTCATACTCTGAGTGCCACGATGGTAGTCGTCTCTCACGAGTTGATCGATGATCATCTGTAGCCTTAGACTCTACTAGTTCTTGTTCTTCATGCTCTGGTGCTGCTTCAGAAGAATTTGAATCTTCTTGTACTTCATGCTCTGGTGGTGCTTCAGAAGAATTTGAATCTTCTTGTACTTCATTATTTTTCATTTGTACCATTATAGTATTTGGATTTTCCTTCACTGTGCTATCATCTTCATCATTCCTTTGCAGTTTATCTTCTACAAATATCACATCTCTGCTGATGATGATCTTGTGGGTAGTGGGATCCCACAGGCGATACCCCTTGACTCCATCAACATATCCCAAGAAAAGGTATTTTTTGGATTTTAGATTCAGCTTCGTTATTTCTTGAGGAGTGTACATCACGTGCACATGACTTCTAAATGTATGAAGGCGAGAATAATCAATTGGTTTCCCAATCCACATATCTATTGGTGTCTTCAACTCGATTGCTATTGATGGTGACAGATTTACCACATAACATGAGGTTTTGACTGCTTTTGCCTAAAATGCCTTGGCTAAACCTGCAGTTCTCAACATAGCTCTTGTTCTCTCCAACAAGGTTTTATTCATCCGCTCTGCTACTCTATTCTACCGAAGCATGTAAGCTGTGCTGAATTGCTGCTTAATGCCTTATTGTTGATAGAATGCAATAAAATCCTCACTAGTATATTCTCCTCTATTATCTGTCCTTAAACACTTGATCTTCTTTTCTGATTCAAGTTCTACACGCACTCTGAATATTCTGAAAGCTTCAAACACATATAACTTATTCTTGATTAGATACACCCAACATCTCCTGGAGTAATCATCTAGGAATGATACAAAATATCTCACTCCTCTTAAGGACATCACTGGTGCTTGCCAAACATTAGAGTGAATTAATTCTAGAATTTATTTACTTCTAGAACTGGATGTGCTGAACTTTAATCTATGCTGCTTACTTGTGACATAGTGCTCATAGAAAGGTAAATGAATTGATTTGAGCCTCGGAAGTAAATTTTGATCAGAGAGAATCTTCAAACCTCATTCTGACATATGGCCCAGTTTGTGATGCCACATTATCGTTGACTCTTCTGCTGAACTAGTTGATACAACAGATGCATCTCCTTCCCGCAGTGCTTCTTCATTAAGTATGTACAAATTTGCAGCAACCTTTTCTGCCTTCATTACTATAAGCGCGCCTTTGAGAATTTTCATTGTCCTATTTTCAATTTGGGTCTTACACCTAGTGTTATCTAATTGTCCCAATGACAAAAGATTCTTCTTGAGGCCTTTCACATGTCACACCTCCTGGATAATACGAATAGTACCATTGTACATCTTCATCTTAATGCATCCTATTCTAGTGATTTCCAAAGCATGATCGTTCCCCATATATACAGATCCTCCAGAGGTAGGTTCATATTGATGGAACCATTCTCTTTTAGAGGTCATATGCCATGTAGCTCTAGAATCCATGAGCTATACATCAGAGAGCTGTTTTCTACTTTCAACAACTGTTACCGCCTCGCTGTATAAAATTTCACCATTATCTGAGGTGCTTGCAATATTCCCTAGAGGTTTGTCCTTTGCACTTTTCTTCAATCTCCAACAATCCTTCTTCAGATGATCTTTCTTGCCACAATAGTAGCACTTGACGTTCTTTTTACTTCTAGATTTTGGTCTACCATGATTTTGACTCCCATTGAGGCCACGTTCTGTTGATCTACCTCTAATCATTGTTAAAGCTTCTGCTTGCTGCGAACATTCTTGTTTGTCTTCTTTATTTTTTCATCTTCGTTCTTCTCCCAGTACAGCAGCTGTAACATCTCAAAGACTAAGAAGTCCGTTAGGATATTATTCATCAAGTTGATGATGAGTTGATCATACAAATTTGGTAGGCTTTGAAGCAGAATGTCCGCACGTTCACCTGCCTCTATTTTATGCCACAAAGAAGTGGGTTGAGAAAATAGAGTATTTAATATATTGATGTGCTCTGTCACTGAAGTGGATTCTGCCATTCGAAGAGTATACAATCTCTTTTTTAAGAAGATCTTGTTGTGCAAAGATTTGACCTCATATAATTTTATAAGAGTATCCTAGATTTCTTTTGTTGTCTTTTTTTTTTGCCACACTGGATAACACATTATCAGCAAGTGTTAGATGCAAATCAGCAACTACATTACTATCAATCTTATTCCATTTGATATCATCAGTGATACCAGCGGGCCTTTTATCAATTGCTTTTAAGGACTTGTTTTTTTCTTAAAATCGCCTTTATTTTCATTTTCCACAATGTAAAATTACCTCTATTGAACTTCTTAACTTTGTATTTTGCCGCCATTGCTTTTCACCACGAACTACTTTCTACTAAGATCGGCTCCCACCGTTTCACATAAATAATAACTGTACGTATGAACAGTACTCGTATACGTGAACAGTACTCGTATACGTGAACAGTAACTATATAGGTAAATAGTAATTGTATACATGAATAGTGATCTCTTTCAACCAAAAGCTCTGATACCACTTGTTAGATAATTGAGGGGTGATATAGGGTCGCAACTAAAACGAAATTAAGAAAATAATAAAAATAAAAATTAGACCAAACACAAGAGTTTACGTGGTTCGGTTTTATCCTACGTCCACGAGCGAAGACAGAAGAAACCTTTACTACTATAAATGGAGAATACAAATATTGTAGTGTTTTAGCCTTACAACCCACAATATACCAAATTCTCTCAAATCACTCAAAAACTCTCTCAAAATTGAATGAGAAATGAATTGCTAAACTCTCCTATTTATAGAGAGAGTTGAGCAAGTGGACAGCCAAGAAAAGGCTGTCCACTATAACAAATTTGCTGGCACTGTGTGCCATAAAATTTGTTATGTAGCTGGCACACGGTGCCAGCTGCTCACAAAAATTATATATGATCGAAATTTACGGTAGAATAATATATACTTTAGTCTGATCAGAAAACATGTCAATTATAATTAAATATTAAGAAACAAATTCCCACTATAAAAGCATATCATTAGGATGAACCACACCCATATGAACTGCATGCTCATGAAACACCTTAGGTGGTACACCTTTAGTAAGCAGATCTGTAATCATTAAGTTTATACTGATATATTCAATTAACACCTGAAAACTCTTAACTCTCTCTTTAACAACAAGAAACTTGATATTAATATGCTTCGATTTTGACGACCTTTTGTTGTTTTTAGAATATAACTCAGCAGCTTTATTATTACAATTTATTCTCAATGGTCTCTCAATGCCATTGATAATTTGCAGTATAGTGATAAATTTTCGCAGCCATATTGCTTTATTTGATGCCTCATAGTAATCTACAAATTCTGCTTCCATGGTGGATGAAGTTACGAGTGATTGCTTAACACTCTTCCATGACACAGCTTCTACGGCCAACATGAAGACATAACCTGAAGTGGATTTTTTATTATTGAGACAACTAGCAAAATCAGAGTCTGAATACCCAATGATCTCTAAATGATCTGGATCTCCAATATATGAGTATGCAACCTTATGTTCTCTATATATATAGTATAACCCTTTTAATAGTTCTCTAGTGATCCATTCCTGGGTTACTTAAATATCTGCCCAGCATTCCAACTACATATACAATATTTAGACGCGTATAAACTTGAGCATACATAAAACTCCCTACTGTCGATGCATAAGGGATGTTCTCCATTTCTTTCTTCTTAATCTTATTTCTTGGGCATTGAAGCAGACTAAATTTATCACATTTAGCAATATGTGTGTCTTATGACACACAATTCTTTATGTTAAATCTACTAAGTACTTTATTGAGATATGCCTTGTGTGATAAGCCAAGTATACCACGACAATGATCTCGGTGAATTTGTATGCCCAACACAAAAGACGCATCCCCAAGATCTTTTATTTCCAATTTATTTGAAAGAAATTTCTTGATTTCATACAACAATCATATATCGCTGCTTGCTAGTAGAAAGTCATCCACATATGAGACAAGAAGAATAAATTACTCCCACTAATCTTGTGATAAATGTATTGATCAACAGTATTTTTCTTAAAATCAAAAGAAGTAATCACTTGATCAAATTTTTGATACCATTGACGGGATGCTTGCTTTAAACCATAGATGTACTTCTTTAATTTACACACCAAATATTTTGAATCTTTGGATTCAAAGTCCTTTGGTTGCAACATATATATAGTTTTTTCAATGTTGCCATTGAGAAATGCAGTATTTACGTCCATCTGATGCAGCTCTAAATCATAATGAGCTACAAGTGCCATAATAATTCTAAAAGAGTATTTCGATGAAATCAAAGAGAAAGTCTCTTTATAATTAATGCATTCCTTTTGAGTGAAACCTTTTACAACTAGACATGCCTTATATATTTCAACATTGCCTTTAGAATCCCATTTGGTTTTAAAAATTCATTTACAACCAATTGGTTTTGCTCCTTTAGGTAATTCAACAAGATCATAAATGTCATTGTCTTACATTAATTTCATCTCATCTTTCATGACATTTATCCATTTTTGGGAGTTCACACTTTGTTTGACTTGACTGAAAGTTATTAAATCATCTTTTAGTCCTATATCAAACTTATGTTCTTAAAGATATACGATGTAATAATCTAAAATTGATGATCTCCTCTACCTAGTGAATCTCTTTAATGACACTTCTAACTAAGGTTGTTGTTGCCCCTCTACGTGAGTAGAAGTAGGTTCTTCAATATTAACAGGAGGTATCTCAAGAACATCTTGATTACCTGTATTTGCATATTGCATAATGGTAGGTGCAATTACTTGATCATTATCAATTATAATATTATAAATAGTAACATATTTCTCTTCAAAGACAATGTTCCTGAGTTTAGCACTCCCACTATATTCAACATCTTCAATGAATTTAGCATTCCTTGTCTCGAAAAAGAATTTGCTCAAGGGATCATAATTGAAACCCTTAGATCTTTTCGAGTATCCAACCGAGTAGCAACTTATTATTTTTTAGTCCAACTTTCTTTCATTAAGCCTGCATGACCTAACCTTGGCTGGACAACCCCAGACATGCAAATGCCTAAAATTAGACTTTTTTTTTTTTCAGTTTATAGCTCATATAGGGTTTCAGCTACTTCTTTACTTGGAACTCGATTAAGAATATATACTACAGTCTTTAAGGCTTCACCCCAAAGAGATTATAGTAAAGAAGAATGATTTATCATACTTCTAACCATATTCTTTAGGGTTTAATTTCGTCTCTCCGCTACACTATTTTGACTTGGAGTCCCCGACATAGTGTATTGAGGAATGATTCCACATTCTTGCAAATATCTCACAAAGAGGCCTGGACGTTGTTCACCTGATCCATTATATCTGCCATAGAACTTACCACTACTGTCATATTTAACGACTTTAATTTTCTTGCCAAGCTGATTTTAAACTTCAGCTTTAAAGGCCTTGAAAACGTCCAATGATTGAGACTTCTTATGAATTAAGTATAAATACCCATAATAAGAACAATCGTCTATGAAAGTGATAAAATATTGTTGACCATTCCAAGAAGCCATAGGAAATGGACCATAAATATCAGTATAAATTAATTTCAAGACGTTTGAATTCTTGTTGGCACCAATTGTTCTAACATTTATTTGTTTTTTTCTTAATACATTCAATACATATTTCAAAATTTGAAAAATTAAGGGAATTCAAAATTTCTTCTAACACAAGCCTTTAAATTCTTTGTTTAGAAATGTGTCATAAATGTTTATGCCATAACATGTAAGAATTCTCATTAATTAATTTACACTTTATACCATAATTGCTTGTATGCAAGGTTTTATTAATTTATGAAGCATGGGGATCCAATTGATATAAATTATCAACTAAAGAACCGGTACCAATAGTATTTGAATTTTGAAATAGACTAAACATTTCATTTCCAAAAGAATAAGAGTAACCAAATTTGTACAAACAAGAATAGAAACTAAATTCCATCTAAATGACGGTATATAAAATGTCTTATGCAAATCCAAATAATAATCGGATTCTAATTGTAATCTAAATAATCCAATTGCCTCAACAGAAGCCTTGTTGCCATCACCCACATAAATAAATCTTTCAATATCAGTTGGCGGTTAGCTCATTAGATAACCTTGCATAGTCACACTTATGCGAGTAGTTGCACCCGTACCTATCAACCAAGTGTGACTTGGTACTAAAGCCAAATTAACTTCTAAACAAACAAACTTTAGAAGTTTACTCTTTTTTTCAAGTTATTTTGTATACTTGGAACAATCGTTCTTCACATGTCCAACTTTCTTGCAAAAGTAACAAGAGATTTCAGCATTCTGTTTCTTTTGCACCTTAGGTTGTGAAGTTTTAATGTCTATAGCTCTTTTCCCTTTATTATTCCATTTTCTTTTCTTGTTGGAAACATTGTCATTGAAAGAAGTTGCTAAATAAGGACTCTCTATCTTTCTTGTTTCAATATCTCTTCTTCTTGCACACATTGAGCAATGAGCTCATTAAGAGTCTATTTCTATTTTTTAATGTTATAATTGATCTTAAAAGGATTATATTGTGTAAGAAGAGAGATTAAGGCCAAGTGCATGAGAATGTCATCTGACAACTCTAACTTTAGTGCCTTTAATCTTGTAATAAGATTAGACATTTTCATAATATACTATCTTATGTTTCCTTTGCCTTTATACCGCATTGAAACGAGCTTAGACAAAATGGATCTTATTTTAACTTTTTCATTACCAGCAAATTGGTCTGCTATTTGGCTTAGGAACGTTTTAGTATTTGTTTTCCTCAGGCACTACGCCCCTGATGGTATCTAAAATAGAGTGCTTCATGATTATCAGACTTATGCGGTTAAAATGTTTCTATTTTTCATAAAGTGCCATTTGTTCAATAGTATTACTATCAGTAGGGGCAAGAGATTCTTCCATCCGAATTGTATAGTCTAGATCCATATACCCAAGTACAATGGTAATGTGCTCCTTCTATTTCTTAAAGTTAGTGCCTTCAAGCACTAGAATGTTATTCAAATTGACAAATATGGGAAAAGCATTTACTGTATAGAATAAGTAAAAAAACTCATAATGAATAACTATGCCATTTAATCATGCATACATATACACACATGTCATAAGATATAATAAATTGGGACATTATAAGATACTAAGAACAATATTGCTATTTAGTCTTTGAACAAAAATAACAACTTGTAAACGGTAATCTAAAAAATTAATCAGTAAATATTGATAATAAATCCTGCCAATAATATGCATTTTCTTTGGACTGATATATTATACGCATGGACAATGCCAAATTTATTACATATTTACTGCCACATGTGTCTATTATCTGGCTAAAAAATAATCTTCTCATGGGCCGATTATTTTTCGCATAAATTTAACCACAATTTTTTTTTAATAATACCCACATATTTTAAAATAAATAAATTTACATAAAAGAGGCCACTTTAGTGGTATTTTATTTCAATTTAATTTATTTTAATATACTGGATATTAGTTTGCAAGAAAAGAAAAAAAATGTAAAATTATCAAAGTCAAAGTCATATTATGTCAAAGTTAGGACGGGATCGGAGTGGGTCAAGGCCAAAGTGATTGGGTTGGGTTAAGTCTAACCCTTTCTAATTATCCAAACCCTAAACTTTATTCAATAATCTAAACTCAAAATGGGTTCAAGTCTATCATAACTCACTTGATTTGGTTCATATATTGGGTTAAGATAACTTGGGTCTGATTAAGTCCTTAGAGGCCTTGCGAAATTGATCTAATAAATTTTTTAAATTTGTGGACACTAAACACCTGATGTGCACCACAATTAAAAATAAATCTCATCAAATTAATATTATCAATTTAACTTTAAATAAAGTTTAACTTCAACCATTATTTTTTCAAATCCAAAAAAAACAAAATTCTTGAATGGAATATATTGATTGCTCCAAAATATGGCACTTGCATCAATTGCACATAACAAAAAAAAAAAAAAATATATATATATATATATCAATCATTCAGTTGTTATTCATATATATATATATAATATGCAATCATGCAATTTTGTCCCTGCATTTAAAATTAATCTTATTATAAATAAATTTAAACAAATTTATATATATATATATTCTACGTCAATTGTTGGAATATTAGTGTAGTATTCAATAGGCGACATACAATCCGCACCAATAGCTCATTCAATTAGTATCGTTCAATTCATCGCATACATATTCATGCTGCATGGAGAATTAATAATACATGTCGCATATATAAAAAAAAATTATTTTATTTAAATATAATTGGCGCATATGTTGATACCCAAATAATTACACTAAATTAAAAAAAAAATTTTGAAACTTTATTTTTCAATAATTTAATATGAGGTGGCTCTGATACCATTTGATGGACAAAAACTTTAACTGGTGAAAGAATCACTATAGTTCGGAACTTATGTATAATTATCAAGAAAAATAAAATCAGATGTGTACCTGAATTTATGGAGACGCAAAAAATTGGGGTTGTTAGCTTTTTACGTCTAAACATTTTCTTTATTGAGAGAAAACTGCTGTCACTCACTGATGAGATGTGAATAAATAATATGTTAGGGTTTAGACTGGAGACCTCAACCTATTATTTATAATATTTTATTTTATTTTAGCTCATCATAAAAATAAAATAAGATAACTATGTCTCTATATATTGAAGCCCATGCCATATGTGATATCTTAAAAGTCCAATAATAAATAAATTTTATTTGATCACTTTTAATGAACAACAAAATAGATAATCAATAATGTAAAATTAATTGATATATGTAAGCCCACTTTAATATAATACCCAACACTTTAAACATAAAGTCATAAGTATATTATTTTATTTGTGTTTCAATTTATATTTTTTTGTTCTTTTGTTTATTGGTATATATATTATATTTTTCTATGAATAATACTCATTGTGTTTTTCATAGAAGGTGCACTTTTTATTTTCTTATAAATAAAATGTTTCATATTGTTAAAACGATATTAAAAACAAATTTTAGCTCAGCTGAAAATAAATATCTAGTAACCTTTTCTATCATAAATTCTTACTAGTACATGTCATTTATCAATATACTTACCATAAGGAATTCTTATGTACATTGAGTGTGAAAATTGTACATAACAAATTTGGTAACACATATAAAAAGGTTTAATTATTAAAGTCGCTTGTAAGTTGTCACAGTACGAAATTTTTTTAGAATATATATATATATATAACGAAAATTTACGGTAGAATCTTTATATATTTTTTTCCATTTGTGATTATGAAAAAAAATATTTTATTTGGGAGGGTCATATAGTTTTCTCCCATACATAGAATATAAAAATAAAATATACTATAATTAGTAAAACATTAAATAGGTTTTGCCATCTCGGCCTTCTGTTCAGCATTATATTGCTGATTATGATGAATAGAATAAGGTTAGTGTTTTTCAATCTTTGTTGATATAAATACAATATTTGATTTTGATTAATAGTTAAATTAGTTGAATTTTTAATTTTTTCATCTAAATTTATTATTTGTTGTATAATAATGTATGTTAGATATGCCCTAAGGGCATGGTTTGGTAGTTGCTAAGCTTTTGTGTCAAGTTATCACTTAAGTTTGTCCTTGAGGGAGATAAGGGGGGTAAAAAATCCTTTGTGCTTTTAGCACACTCCCCCTTACTTTTTTAGAAAGAAAATGTCTGTTAGATATATGTATCATATCTATCACCTGTTATATATACATATATATACACACACATATAAATATATATATATATATACATAACTAATTTAGTGTGCGACGGGGGTCATTATTTAGTGAGCTTTAAGACACATGTTAGTATTTTGTAACACATTAGTATTGTTTTAACAGTGACAAAATAGTGCCAAATCATATCTTGGAGTTTATTGAGTGATGAGCTCTATCGCCTACTAGATCAGTTCTCTCTCTCTCTCTCTCTCTCTCTCTCTCTCTCTCTCTATATATATATATATATATATATATATATACACACACACACACACGTGCGAATTTGATTAGGTGGATGATATCATCCGTCACTCGGTGGGTGACGGGGCACTATTTAGTACTTTTTGACATTGTTTCAACAATGCTGAACAGTGCTCCGTTGCCCATCTGATTAGCTCTCTCTCTTTATTTATTTATATATGTATGTATGTATCTATTTATATATATATATGTTTTTTTAAACTACAAGTAATTGAGAATTACGAAATTGTAAAAGATCTAAGAAGAAAAGAATATACAAATCAAATGTACAGGATAAGATTTACATGATTCAATAATTACCCATGTTCACAATGGTTCAAAAACCTAGCCACTTTTTATGAATAACAAAGTACAACGATCTCACACAAAAACCTAGTCTCTTTTTTTGAATAACAAAGTACAACCCCTCTCTTGAGATTTTAATGAATTCTCTCTCTCTCTTTGGTGATGCCTTTTAAGCCAAAATAGTGGCCTATTTATATTCTCTTTTGTCCTATACAAACCCTAGTTTTAGTTGTACCAAAAAAAAAAAAAAAGAAGTTTAGACTAGTTAAAATAAGAAATTTGAAATAGGTTAGTTGCATCTGCATCTTGGCACTTACTTTCCTGTGCCACAGCACTGGTTCTCTAGGTTCAAGTGCCGCTGCATTCTCCTTGAAGCACCACGACGCTAAAGGTTTTGACTTGGGCGTTGTGATACTTTTACCTAAAATTGGCTTCCAGTTCTACACCTCACACTTTGTCTTTTTGCCTAATTCGCGACTCTGTGCTTCATGGCTTAACTTATAATCATCTTCTATTTAATTTTCAATCACCATTCTTCACAATCCACTTATTAATTCAAAATCTCTAAGACTCTCCTTGGATCTGTCCTCTCCACATCATACACTATTTTATTCAGCATTGATTCCAATCAAGTTCTTACATAAGTCGAACTTAACTAAGAGCAGTAGCTTAGTGAACAAATCTGCTGAATTTTCTGATGTTGATATCTTCAATAAACTAACTTCACCACTTTGAACAATATCTCTGATGAAATGTAACCTTACGTCAATGTGTTTCGATCTTTCATGAAACACTTGATATTTACTCAGATATATAATGCTCTAGCTATCATAAGCATACAAGCTTTTACTTTCTTTATTACTACTAGGTCTGAACATATATACCCGTCAACCATATGGATTCTTTAATAGTTTCACTAGCTGTTATATACTTAGCCTCTATAGTAGATAGTGCCACTACATACTGTAAAACTAATTTTCAGCATGCACTACATCCAAACACTGTAAACATAAACCTTGTTAATGACCTTCTTTTATCAAGGTCACTCGTATAGTTTGAGTCTATATATGTTATTACTATCGCATCATTTGCTCTTGCCCTTTTATGTAACAATCTATGTTCTAACGTTCCCTTCAAGTGCCTCATAATCTACTTCAGAGTAAGCCAATGCCCCTTGCTTGAATTTATCATTTATCTACTCATCACATTCACTGCTTGAGTTATATCAAACATTGTGCATACCATCACATACATAATGCACCAACACTCGTATAATGGTCCATTCTGCATTTCTAGTTTCTCTTCTCTAATTTCTGGTGATTGTGCTGCTAATAATTAAATTAACACAACCTTTGCATCATTCATTCTGAATCTATAAAGGATTTTTTTGTATATATCTATGATAAGACAAGATTATAACATCATTTTTTTTTCCTGATGGTATCTATACCTAAGATCCTTTTGGTTGCCCCTAAGTCGTTCATACCAAATTCACTAGTAAACCAATCTTCTAACTTATGTATCTCCTATTTATCTCGATATATAATTAACATATCATCCATATAAAGTCATAGATACATGTATAAACTATCTCTCAATGCTTTATAGTATACATGATCATCATACTTGCTTCTAGTAAAGCCATACCAAAGCATGCAAATCATAGAATCTTCTGTACCACTGCTAAGGAGATTGTTTTAGCCCAATATAATGACTTTTTTAATAAGCAAACATGATTCTCTGTTCTCCACTCTTCAGAACTTAACAGTTGTGACATGTATATCCTTTCTTTCAATTCTTTATGAAGAAATATGATTTTAACATCTTTTTGCTTTAGATACAAATTCAAATTAACACATATGACCAATAAGATCCTAATCAACGAGTGTTTAACTACAAGAGAGAAAATCTATTACAAATTAACCCCTTCTCTCAGAGTAAAGTGTTGTGCAACTAACGTAGCCTTAAACCTCGTAGGCTCTACATTTGGGATCCTCTCATTGAATTTGTAAATCCACTTGCACCCAATTAATTTCTTACCTCAGATCTAGCCACTAACTCCCATGTCTTATTCTTCATAAAAGAACAAATTTTTTTTTTCCATAGCATGTTGCGCTTTCTCACTATTAATACTTCTCATAGCCTTTTTATATATCTTAGGCTCATTATATTCAATAATATAGGCAACATTAAAGGCATGAACAATCAAGTCTATATGTACATACCTTATTTGTGGCTTGACCATCTTTTTAACTTATCTTTGACTAACTGGTATTTTTCAAGTTCTTGTATGTTTGTAGGTTGTCTTTGAGGGACTTATTGGGAGTTTGCAGTCCATCTCCTAGTGTCATTTCTTTAAAGTGTTATCCTAAGTGCATATCAGGTCTTAACTCATGTTCTACTTCAACTTTTATAGTTTTATTTTTAATGAAAAATATAATATATTCAGGTGGGAATATAAATTAAACAATTTATGATGAGAGGCAGGTTGAGGATTATAGACTTTTGTTTTTTCATAAGAAGAATAGAGGAAGAAATTTCTACAAACTAAAAAAGTATATAATTTACACACATAAATAAGGAGTTTTATTTTTTTTAGGCCCAAAATGTAACAATAGAGTTTGGTTATATTTATTTTATTTTCTTAAATCAATCCTTTTATTTTATGGATTTTACTTTTATCAAGGAAAGACGCAATAATTTTCTAAAATTTATTAATTAAGTCTCTACCATTAATTATTTGCTTCGTAATTGTAAGTAAGAGAAGCTAATTTTTTTTTGTAATTAAATCTTAGAATGTGAACTTTTGTTTCTTTTCCCCACAGCTCAGGAAACTTTAAAGCATTCAGAGAAAAGAATAAATGAAATTTTGCATCCAAGTGTATACTACTTTCAACTTCAGTTACTCTTGATCACAAAATTGTGCTTAGGAGTATCAACTACTGACCGTAACAAAATATTACCATGAGGTCCTCCAGGTTGTAGAAAATAAGACATTCCATATATTTTAAAAAGTAGCACATATTTCAAAATCTTTTTTGTCCTAACCAAATCATATGACAGGGAAAATTCAACAACTTCACTTTCTGAATCGATTCAGAGGAATATGCGCTACGTAAATCATCTGAGAAGGAAGATTAGAAACTTGGAGGATGAAGCGGCTGAGTTATCGCAAAGATTGAACATGCTTTTGGTATGTTCTAAGTCATTCTTTGTCAAGTGTTTTTTTTTAAGTCCTTTATAATAATATCAAGTGTTAAAATACTTTTAATATATTATGACAGGCTGACCTGGATGTGAGCATGGCTGAAAATAATGATCTTAGGACTTTACAACAAGCAGTGGAGGAGCAGGTTCAGCTCCAGGATGGTGAAATTTCATTACTTTGTTAATTTTTGTTTTGGTTTATTTTCATGGGCAATTTACCAGTTTGACTCTAATGAAATCCATATATACTAATTTTCTCTTAATAAATTTATATCTACTAATTATTCTTTTTTTGCTACTAATTTTCCCTTCAAAGTTAATCAATTACAACTAAAAAAAAAAAGATTTCTAATTATTATGAGGAATGTGGTAATTTACCAATTTCACTAGGGGCAAACTAATAAATTCCCTTTTTCATTTGAAGTTGCGTTGTATTGATAATATAATGTAAGTCTAGCAAATTATCAAATATTACAGAATTCTTTCGACATCATTAAAGTGCTTCCAAATATTCAAAATAAAAAGTGCTTCTACATCACCTGTTTTTAGCTTTTTATTGTGTTTGGCTAGGTACCCGAATTTTTGAAGAAAAAATTTGACATGTATTTTTCTAAAAAACATGTTTGGATAAATACTTACAAGACTTGTATTTAGAAAAAACAAGGAGGTATATCTTGGAAGAACTCTTTTTGAGTAAAGTAGAAAGCAACTTTCTATATGAATTTCAATGCAGATATCAATTTGTTTTACCTTTAATAACAATGGTATAATTAGTAGCAATATGCATTTACTACATCATGGCAGCTCTGAATTTTTCACTCGAGGATGAAATAAGGCAGCTGAGGCAGCTGACTGATCAAGAACCAGAGCGTCAAAGCATGAATCTTGTTGACTCTCATCCTTCTACAAGCCAAGGTGGCCATGCTCAGGAAGATGACTATGAGAAGCCAGAAGCCAACAAGTCTAATGGAAAGTAAAAGTCTCTGAAAATTAAGTGATTTTGGCCAATTTTGAACAAATTAGTTTATGAACTCTTTTGCTTGAGTTAGAAGAATAAGGACAAAAGTACTTTTATCTTTAGCTTTCGAACTTTGCTTTCAGTGTCTGAACTTTGTCTACAAGCAGAATTTCAAGTATGAATACCTGCTGGAAAAATGCTTCAAACAAGAAGTAACTTTGACTTCATTTCGTATGGTTAAAATCTCTTTTCTTCAGTTCAAGTCTTTAAATTTTAATAATTTTTTAATACATGAAATTTAAAATCATGTCTTCTTTATTATGACACCCACATTGAATTTTATCCATTTAAGAACTGATAAAATGTTAAATTTCTTGAAATTATTTAAGTTTAAATTCTAATCATAATAAAATTAGGAACTGCTCATACTAAACTTAGGAAGTGATTTAATTTGTATTTTTTATATAAAAAAATAGATGCATGAAAGAAAACCATGACTTATCGAGTGGTGATTAATTTTTATATTTTAAGGATATTTAGTCATTTATGAACTTAAAATTATTATTGTTAACCTTAGAATTTAGAAAATTATGGACTCATGAGTTGAATTTATTTTTTTGAAAATAACAACTAGATCTTTCGCAGAGTTGAACTGAGATGATCACTCTTGATACATATAGAGCTCAAAATGTCTCTTGCAATCACAAAAAATGTTAGACAATGCCAGAAGTTTTTTTCGATGATAACCCTCCAATACTTAAGTTAACAATAAGTCTCATAGAAAAAGATAAAAAAGATAAAAGTAATAAAAAAAATGAGATTTCTATACTTGGCATCATGTTGTACAGGTTAATGGACTTTCTTAAGGTCCTTAATTTGCTTAAAGCAATCCCTCTTTTTTTTTTATCCCCAATGCAAGTTGAATGACTAAGATATGTCCTAGATAAAAGTGGATTTATTCTATGAAATTAATCTCCTATTTAATTATTTCAGTCTCCTTTAGTAAGCTTAGGTTATAAAATTCTTTTAGATCTAGGACTTTTGTTTGTAGAGTTCTTCTGGAACTAAAACTTATCTTCACATTCTTGCTTGATTGTCTATGAAAATCTTAAGACTTTGGAGTCTTTAAGAATAAAGATGGCGTAAGTCCTCAATCAAATAGTGGGTAAGAACCTTTTTATTTGTCTTAGAGGCGTTTAATGGTCTAACTTTGGTAGGCTTCAAGTGGTTGGTTTTTAGAGAACATCTAAGACCGAAGACTCTAAACCAAGAACATTCTCTTATGAATTAAAATCTCAAATGTCCTTACGATGGGTCTTATTCTAAGTTACAATGGACCTTCTAGACGATTCGTGTTGGCTATAGTATGTTGGAAACCCAAGAGAACAATTATGATAGATGAAATGACTTATTGTTTTTATACAACTTATAAATGCTATGTTCTTTTCCATATGTGAATCATGCATTACTTTTTCTCAGTTGGCTAGTTTTAAGTTGTTATAAAATATGGTTAAGGTACATAAAATTTTGACTTTATTATGTCTTTTATTGCATTTTTTGTTTTTATATTTTTTATAATTAAGTCACCACCTTTATTATACCTTACTGGGCTTAATTTATCATCAATTATTACAAATGAATATCTTATGACTATTTATGTTTTTTTGCGTTCCTTATATATATATAAATATAGCCGTAATAAGATTAATGGCTTATAAATTTCTTTTGTTGACATGTTTCTATTGTTGAAATGTGGTGATTCAAAATAGAATTTGAATTTGATTTTGAGTTAGAGACTAATAAAGAGTCAAAATAAGGTTGAGGACTTGTTTAATGGATGAGAAAGTATAAAAAATGAAAAGTTAAAAGTAAGAAGGGGCTTAGAGAATAATAAGAGACAAGGCCGCATTGCAGTGGTGTCTAGGCACCAAGACCTGAGCGCATTGGTGCCTAGCCATCAACTTACGGGAAATTTCTCGTTTTAAGTAGAATTGCATCTCAAATTCGGTTTATTGACTTCTATAACGCGTGAAATCTTATTCCAACTAGAAATAGGGTCTTTAGGGACTTTTTGAAGCTTACATAAACCTTTATAACCCTTTAGAATACTAATGCATCAATATGAGAGATAATAGAAAGCTTAATCTCATGCCTTAAGTGTTGTCAAGTATTTTCTCGAACACTTGGTACACGAAAAAGCCTCTTAAAGGCTATATGGGCTGTGGAACAATTTGTGGACTAAAGTTTCTAGAAGACCCATTGACTTTGATGAAGATCAGGGCCAAGCCCACAATATATAAAGGACGTACACCTTTATTTGGAAGAAAAAATATTCCATAGAATATGTGATGGCATATTAGAATATTCTTTGATATATTTTCTCATATTGTTTATATACCATTAAATTTTAGATCTTAGTCGTTAATTGTTAGCACTAGTAATATATAAGAGGACACCTTCAATTTTACAAATCAATTCTTAGCTTGTAATCATTTTTAGTTAATATAAGAGGTCTTTTTCTCAAACATTTGATATGCATATCTCTCATCTCTTTCTTTTTATGATGTTTTCTAAGAGCTTAGCACGCAAAGTGCTTAAGGTAGCATGGTTTTAAAAAATTCTATGACATTTGGTATCAGAGCGGGATGATGAAGATGTGGCAACTTCATCAGAGGTAACTGAAGACAAGGTAGGGACCCTAAAGCTAAGAGGCACAAAAATATACCTCGTAAAAATTTGTTGATCCTAGCCATAATTTGGGGACCATGGTGAAAACGTATGGTGGTACTATAAGAAAGGCAACAGATCGCCTTGAGGAGTTAGAGTAATATGTGGAGAAGCTCGAGCTAGACCCCACGTTTAAAAGGACTAGCTGCATTCCTTCATTGATACGTCTATTGAGAGCTATGCTGGTATGTAGTAAGATTGGGTCAAGGCTTTTTAAGAAAAGATATATTTCGCCATGGACAAGGTTTAAACACAACTAAAGGAGTTGCATAAAGGGTTTGAAGTTATTAAAGAAGATGTAGTGTTGCGCAAGAGAGTACAGGCGAATAGAGCTGTTGCTACTTAAGTTACGGTAGCTGCACCAAGAGTTGAGGCTATAAGGCAAAGGATTTCAGTAGTAGCGAAACACTAAAGAGCTCGACAAATATTTTTAAAAAATGGAGAGATTTTTCAATGCCATGGTCGTGCGAGATAGGATGAGGTAAATACTGTGACCCTATATCTTTCTGATCATGCAATTCTGTAGTAGCATAGAAAAGTAAGAAAATACACAAGGGTACCTGCACTATCAACATATGGGCGGGTTACAATAGGAGTTGAAGTGCTAATTTATTTGAAGAACGTGGTACATGAAGCTCAAAAGTAGTTAAAGAAATTTAGGCAAACTAAGTCTCTTAAGGAGTACGCAGAGGAGTACTTTTTATTGATGCTACAAATCTCCAACATGAGTGAAGAGGACTTGCTGTTCAATTTTCTAAAAACATTACGAGCATGTGCATCCAATTAGTTGAAGTAGCATGGAGTGAGGAATATATCTGATGACTTAACATTAGTGGAAACACTTATAGATTACCACAAGGGTAAAGAAAGGAAGTCTAATAATTTTAAACCCAATTATAGCAAAGGTAGGGGTGTTAAGGAGTTTATATCCTTTAAAGGATAAGGAGGAGAAAAACAAGCTGCACAAGTAGAAAGGGCAAAAGTATGATGGCCATAGGGGTAATAGACCGAAGAAAAGCTATTTCCTTTATGATGAGGATCATTGGGTTAAGGATTGTCCAAAAATGAAGGCTCTCAATATAATAGTTATGGCATTCAAGGCGAGTAAGCAGAGTCAAATGGAGTGTTTGCAGTTGCTTAACATTATGAAAGCCAAGCAGGGTACCTATTCACTAATATGAAAAGTGGTCACGTATATTGAAGCCTACATGAACTGTATAAAGACTCAAATATTGATCGATACAAATGCCCCTTGTAACTTTATTAAGCTTATAGAGGCAGAACGCTTGAGACTTTATATAGAGAAAGAGGGAGGATACCTAAAGTCAGTGAACGTTGCAGTTAAACCATTGGATGAGATGGTTCAAGGGGCCAAAATTTACCTAGAGACTTGGCGTAAAGAGGTAAATTTCTCAGTAAGACCTCTTAATGATTTTGATTTGATTCTTGATATAGAGTTCTTAAGGCAATATGATATGGTGCCACTTCCTTGATGCAACTATATGTGCATCATGGATGGAGGACCTTTGCATTATACCGATGGTAAACATGTCCAAGAATGGGTGACCCAAGTTAAAAGCTAACGCTAAACATTTTTCTGCTATACAACTATAGGGAGTTGTTAAGCGCAAATAAGGGACATATCCAACCACAATGTAGAGGACAGAGGATAAGGTGAAAAAGGGTAAGGATGAGCTATAAATGAGGGCTACATAAGTGTTCAACAAGCATAAAGGGTCATATTAACTGTATAATGTAGAAGCTATCACCAAAGGGTGAGATTAAACATAGGGATAAGTTAGAGCTGTGGTTTAAAACTCTAACTACAATACAGATGCCTTAACCAGAGTTAAGTGAGTTGCAGATGCAGCTTAAAGAGTTGTTCGGTATGAGAGACATACAACAGCCTAAGGCATTATATAGTTTGCATTTATAGCACAATAAATGGATCAAAGATAATTTATGGTGGCATGTTAAGTATAGATATGATACTTTCAACACAACGTAAATCGGCACACCTACTTCACAAAGGCCTTGATTGTGGGGATAATGGACCATTTTCAGTTGCCAAGAGGGTTGGCAATATTTCATGTAAGGTGGGGTTACCTTCGAGAGAAAGCTATTGGAAGCTA
This sequence comes from Ailanthus altissimus, assembly GCA_946807835.1. NCBI lineage: Eukaryota > Viridiplantae > Streptophyta > Magnoliopsida > Sapindales > Simaroubaceae > Ailanthus > Ailanthus altissimus. The sequence continues at coordinate 3,208,544 of OX327712.1, forward strand.
TACTATAAAGGTATAGAAAACGTAAAGCATGATCTACACAACCGAGAACCTTTAGTGATTTCTACGTCTGATGACAAAGAGACAGAACTCATCTTGCACGAAAGGATAGAACAGAAGAATAAATACCCTCAGAGTTGTAAGGTCTTTGTTGAGTACAAAGGGTTGCCTAATATTGAAGCAAGATGGAAACACAAGAGCACATTATGGTAGTATGAGGTACGAGGTGTACAAGGTTTAGCGAAGATGTGACGAGGGCATCGCGTGAATTTGGTGAGGAAGAATGTCATGCCCCAAGTGTTCTCAAGAATTTTCTCGAATACTTGGTGCGCAACAAAGTCTCATAGAGGCTATATGGCTGGTGAAGCAGTTCATGGACCGAAGCTGCTAAAAAACCCGTTGACTTTGATGGATATTTAGGCCAAGGTCGCCACTTGTAAGGGATATACACCCTTATTTAAAAGGGGAATATTTTATGAAATATATAATGGCATATTAAAATATTCTTTGACATATTTTCAATCTTGTATATACATTGTTAGATCATTTAGATCTTAACCATTGATTATATAGAGCTAGTATTATACAAAGGGTCACCCTCAATGTACAAATTAACTCTTAGCATATAATTTCATTTAGTTAATATAATAGAGCTTTTTCTGAAACACTTTGCATGTGTGTCTCTCATCTCTTTCTTTGTGTTATGTTTTCTACACTGCTTAGCATGCAAAATGTCTAAAGCCGTATGGTCTTAAAAAAGTCTATGACATTTGGCAATTAAAGGGCGTTAAGTGAATAGAAAGGTGTTATGGGAGTGCTTGAGTGCTAGGTGCTCAAGATAACACTAATAAATTCTTTGTAAGAGCTCATCTATTGATTTATTCCTTAAGAGCCTGTTATTTTAGATCTTTGTAATCTTGAGCTCTTTGTGAACTAATAAAAGAAGTTAGGAATCTGTGATCTGCCACAGATATAGGTTTTTTTTACAGAACCAAGTATATTCTTATACCTTGTGTGATTAATTGATCTTTTATATTCTTGTTTTATTTGTGAGTGAAGTCTTTCGCATATTTTTAGGATTTCAGGGGGTCTAAATACTAGCCTAAGAGATATTAGGGTATGTTAAAACTCGAACAAGTAGTATCAAAACTAAAGTTGAGTTTAATATCTAAATGGTATCAGATTTAAGAGTCTATGCTGATTTCTTAACAACTGGTATCAGAGCATGTTGAGGACTAATTTGTAGAGTATAGGTTGCAGAATAAGATTACCAAGCATAGGTTACAGAGCTAGAATTTAGAGCACAGTTTATAAAGCCAGATTGTAGAGTATAAGTTGTTCAACTATGGAGACTAATAAGTATAAAGACAAAAGAATTAGGAAAAAGATCAAAGCTTAATAGTACAGTAAGGCTATGACTGTAAAAGGAAAGGCTGAGGATAGAGATTGAAGAACAATCAGAAAGATAGGCAAAGATGGGTAGGGATGCTACAATTGTCTTTAAAGAGTGCTTGAAGTTATAGAATCGTTGGTAGCTTCTAATGAAAGGAATAATAAATGTGTTTAAAGGGCCTATGGGTGAGAAACACAGTGGAGGCTATATGCTTGATAAGAATGCTGTGAGAGGTTAACATAGGTTATTGTGAGGATGCATACTAAGAGGTAGCATAGGGATTATCTCACTGGAATGATAGGGGTCGAAAGAGAATATATGATAACGGTGCTACTAGTAGGAACAAGATTCAGCTACTGAGGAATTTTAATTGTGTTAAGAGTGATACTGGAGATCATATTACAAAGGCTACTTGAGAAAAGATGCATTTAGAATCTTTATAGATCAAAGTCATGTGCTTTAGAATAGTTAAGTTTAGGACTTAACTAAATCAACGCTAAGGTAATTGAGCGTTGGTTGAAGATGAGATAGATTCTGGAAAGCTTTTTGAAGAGATATTGAGTCAATGAGGGTTTTATTAAAATTTGATAATTCAAAATCAAGTTTGAGTTTGGTTTTGAGATATAGACCAATGAGGAGTCAAAATTCAGTCGAGGACTCATTGGACGGATGAGAAAGGGTCATAGAAAACTAAAAGTGAGGAGGGGTTAGAAACATGAGAAGAGGTGAGGTTGTATCGTAATAGTGTCTAGGTGCCTGAATGTGGTGCCTAGGCGCCAACTTACAAAAAATTTCCTATTTTGAGTAGAATTGCATCTTAAAGTTGATTTTCTGACTCTTATAATGTGTGAACTCTTATTCTACCTAGAAATAGGGTTTTTAGGGACTTTGTGAAGCCTTTAAAAACTATTGTAACCCTTTAGAATAATAATGCATCAATAAGATAGAGAATAGAGAGCTTAGGCAACTCTAGGGCACTGAGTGCGCGGAAAAGTACCATAAGAGTGCTTGAGTGCTAGGTGAGCAAGATGACATTGATTGATCTTTTGTGAAAACTCATCTATTGATTTATTCCTTGAAAGTCTCTTGTTTTAGATCTTTGTGATCTTGAGTTCTTTGTGAACTAGTAAAAGAAGTCAGAATTTTATGATCCATCGTGGATGTAAGTATTTATTGTTGAACCACATATATTCTTATGCCTTGTGTGATTGATAGTTTATCTTTACTAATGTAGTTAATCTTTTCTATTCTTGTTTTACTTGTGAGTGAAATCTTCTATATGCGCTTAGGGTTTTAGAGTGTTATATACCAATCTAAAAGGTATTAGTGTGTGTAAAAATCAGAACAAATAATATCAGAACTAAGACTGAGTTTAATACATAAATAGTATCATATTTGAGATCCTAAATTGATTTCCTAACAACTTTGCTCTTCAAATAACTTTTCAACACAAAACATTATTCATGATCTTTTAAATTTTACTATACATCCTATATTCTAAATGATTCCTTAAAATTCAAAAACCTACTCATGTCATAATTAGGAAGGAGTAGTGTTTACATTAAAACTTTTAAAAGTAAGAAATTTATAAATTTAAAAATTAATAAAGCTTTATTTATGATCATTATCCATAAAAGACTCTTTTTATTTCATGCCATTTGTCAACATCCATCAAACGCTTAATTTCGAAAAGCACATTGTCGTTTATATAGATTATAAATCCGTTCATATAAGAGTTGATAAAACAAATAAAGTTAAACCATTTTAACCTCTTGTAACTTCTCAAATTTATGTGAAATATTAAGATTATTTATGATTGACATCTATTATAGATTCAAGTTAATTAAAATTTATGGAATATGATCTCTCTTCTTTTTTCCCCTTAAAGTTTGGCTTAATTAACCAAGTGCTTCTCTTTCGATGTTGAAATTATCTTAAATTTTCATATCATTATAACTATTTCATTATTTTCTAATTTTTAGATTATTAGACATTAGTATCTTATTTATTTATTATCAATTTATGATATCTCTTAATTTAGGATATTTTTCATTTTGTCTACTTTCGTATCATAATCGTAGTTTTTATCCGGTAATTCTTTTCATATAGGTTAAAGATTTAATGCCTATATAAAAAGAAACTCTTGTAGTTATTATCAAGAGTGAAAATACTAAGACTCCATATTCTTTTACATGTATCAGAGCTTCAGTTCAAATTTATTTAACATTGTATTGTAATTTTAGTTCTAATTTGTCTAACATGATATTAGAACTTCAATTCAAAATTTCTCTAATGTGATATCAGAACTAGGTTATTAGTCAAAGTTAGATTACTAGTTAGAGACAAATTAATTTTATATCAAGTTAATTTAAGAGCTTAGATTAATTTTTTGGTCTCTCTTATTCATTTTTTTCTTTTTCTTGTCTCTGCCATCTAAAACTATCGTCGCTATATGATTATTGCCATTATGGTCACACTATTTTTGCTTCAATCACTATCAACTATTAGTCATCGTCCGCTGCCGATCGCCACTGTCCACTATCAACCTTCATCATCTAACAAGTAAACTAGGACCACCATATAACTCAGAAACTTTCAGTGATCTCATTCTTGCTTTCTATGTGTTGTCGGTTATTGTAAAACAGCCACAACCCAAATCATCACTCCTCTTTCGTTGCCATGATATTTTGGTGAGTTAGTGTACACCACCTAACCAATCAAACTTAGATTGACCACGATCTTAATGGCACTGAAATCACATCATTTCGATGTTGAACTCATCCTCATGCACCGCCCAACCGTTGCATCATCTGCAACTGCCGCCCTAGATTCTAACTATTTTTCAGGTGCATTTAACCTCATTTCTAGTACAAAATTGCTCCATAGGCCTTGATCTATTCATCCACAATGCCTTTTCTTAGGACTAGGCATTTTTTTCGACTCTGTGCCGTCTCAAAATTTTTGGGGCGAGATGGGATGGATCGTGAAACTAGAACAAAATTAAATCTTAAAATGAGGGAATAAAATGTCCTGATTAATTCAGGATAGGACTAGTTTGATTTGGGAAATGTCCTAATCCGAACCTTTTTTTTTTTTAAAAAAAACATGTAAAATGGTACCATTTTAGATCTTTCCAAAATGGAGCCGTTTTACTTTAGGTTAAGTGAAAAAAATTAAAGTACATTTTTTTTACTTCTTCTCTTAATCTCTTTTGATTTGGCCTATTTCCCTATTCCAAATTTTCAATTTTCTTAATTCCACTTTGTCACCACCATAAATGGTCGCCATCTTGCTGCATCTGCTGCCATGTTATCTCATCGTCTGCGCCATTGCCTTGCACAGTTGCACTCCCACTTGCCGTCTCCGCACCATTATCTCTGTAACGTCGCTCACTTTCTGCTTGTGTTTGCCATCTGCAAATTGAACTTCGCTACACCATTGCTGCATCAGTATGGACGTGTGGTGCGATAGTGATTATTGATTTCATATGTGTAAAATAAATTTTAATTTATTCAAGATTTTTGTTAATTATAAATATATAATATTGAGAGAGAATTTGCAACCTAAAATTATTGGGTGTGTGCATGTGGTACAAGTGTCCATTTTAAAATTTATATATACATACGCATGAAATATAATATATATATATACACCATTTATGTATCTTATACGTATATATTCGTAACGAAAGTTAGAAATCTAATTTCTTAAAAATGAACATGATAAATTTTATTCAATTACACTAATAAATAAAATTAACTATATTAATCATATTAAAACAGAATTAAGAGATATCACCTGTCAAGCCTTTGGAATAGATTTATTCTTGAGTACCGCTCGAAACAGACTAGTTGGCAGTTTTAGGACCCAATGTGGTAGGCTTGGGTCGTTAGAACAGTAACCTTTATTTTTTTAGCATTGGTTTAACACTTAAACAGTAGGATTAACTCTTAATCCTCATAGCCTAACATTTGACTATATACATTTTATTCTTGATGTATTCAACCCTTAAATTTATCAAAATACAAATAACTCAAATACAACAATGGTGGCCATTTGTTTAAGAGAAGAAGATGAATAACAAATCAACTTTTGCTATAAAGCTTTTTATTTTTTATTTTTAACACTTAAAAACTTAAAACACACAATTGTTCTCACCATCAAAATGGCCAGCCACCTTGTTGGCTTCAAAGAAAAATAAAAACCTTTTACATTTTCTTTCTTCCTCCATTGCCAAGAGTCACACTTGAGCTATTATTATTTTTATTTGTTTCAAGAACAAAATGAATTCAAAAGGCACACCATTCATGGCTGGCCACGTTTCCCATTATATATTCATCAAATGAATATATATTTATAATAATAAGAAATATCTTTTCTTTTGGCATTAGATAAATTATTATTATTAAAAGATTTTAGCTTATCAAATAAACCAATCAAGTGTCCAACAATTGGACAAAAGGGGATGGTCGGCCATAACTTGATTTTGACAAGAACATTTTCATTCAAGTCCTTAGGGTTTTATTTAATTTTTCTTTTAAACAGCATTTACTTTAACTTAATTAATTGCTCAATAAAATCTAAATTTATTTAGCAATTAAGTCCTCAATAAAATATTTGCTTTATTATTTAACAATGAGCTAACAATTAACTTAAGTCAAATTAACTAATTACTTAACTCTTAAGTGATAACAAATATTTAGATTATTTAACACGTAAATAATTGATTTAGGAAAATAACCCTTAAGCCTTTAATTAACCCAATGTGGGTCCCACCATACCTAACACTTGAGTCAATTTAACCGAAAGCTCACTATGTACTACGTGTCACTATTTAATTAGTCAATAATAATTATTAACTAATTACTGTACTTAATACTTGAGTACTGACATGCGCGCATCCCGAGAGTACAAACAAATACTCGGTTATGTTAAAAATTACTAGATTAAATAATTCAATATAGTGTGCTGCCTTAGTGCATAATGAGTACACTTCATGTTGCAGGACTCCCTAGGTTCACGCCCAATTTATCAAATGAAATTATTCCATGAGTCTGTAATCGATGCCCCACGTACACGTCACAGATATTACAAATCAGCACGTTATACCATACAAGCTGAGGTCACAACGCATACATATAATCCTTCCATCATTTATACCCTGGATGTGCGAGGATATAGATTTACACTGTCAAATTCTCTTATGCTCATCCATGAACTTATCTCCAGATTTGTAATTTCAAGAATAATATATGCAAACACCTTTGCTATATTATTTAACCTTTTGGAAATCACCTTTTTCGGAGTTAGTACTTGTGGCCACAAGATTTTTTAAAATACAATCTCAGAGCATCTGAATATACTACTCCTTTATGAGAGCTGACGGATCCCATATCTATACACATCGGACTTCACAAGTATCGGACCATACTCAATGACACTCAGCGGTCACACAATGAAAGGTTTGTGACATGTGTGGAATTAAAGTATGGTGAATCACTTACAAACCTACTGTGGCTTTAAAGTCAAAGGACCACGTATACTACTCAACTCGAGAGGACTCATCATTGATGGCTTCATAGGATGTCTATTGGCATCCTTGTGAGTCTGTTCAGTATTTAGTCCTAACTGAATACCTGTATGCATATACGAGCTTTTGATAAGCCTATAGTTAACTAAGATTAACCATTTATACCATATAGATATAGCATACACTGATCTTTATAGAAAGAGATTCACCTATAGACCTGCATTAATGAAAGCAGATCAGAAACATTATGTTTGAGAATATACTTGTATAATGATATCTCCTAGCACTTATTGTAACTCTTTACAATCATGTCATTACTGGTATACCCTCAGGTCTTTATCTAATTATAGACAAGGATCTAACCTTTTAGATCTGGCTGACTCTTATAACCTACTAACTCTTAGCAGTGCTAGCCGTTAGCATTTATAACTCTCAGTTTTGCTAATTCTTAGCACTGGTCTAAACTCCTATAGACTAGATCAGAACTTCTTTAGACTAGATCTGAACTCCTTCAGATTATACAATATCTATAATGTAACAATCATTGTACCATGTATTTATATTGTATTAACAATTATACAAAATGTTTACTATATAAATATTAAATAATTTAATATTCATACAGTATTGGAATGGCATGTAAGCACTAACTCCAACAGTTATAGTATTTAATGTAATTAAAATCAAAATTGGAAACTAAATTATAATATTTAATGCAATTAAAATTGAAATTTAAAAATGAAATTGGAATTATAACACTTAACATAATTGAAATTGGAATTGGAATTGTAATTATAATACTTAACATAATTAAAATTAAAATTAGATTAGCCGATTTGGAATTATAATATTTAATTTAATAGAAATTAGAATTGAAATCGGAATTATAATATTTAACGTAGTTGAAATTAAAATTGGAATTATAATTATAATATTTAATGAAATTAAAACATTTAACATAATTAAATTGAAATTATAATATTTACCGTAATTAAAAATTGAAATCAAAATTATATTAATGAGATAAGAAATTATTACTAAAAATTATTAGTCTTAAAAAATTTCAAAATTAAATATATGGGCCAAAACTTTGTTATCAGTTTCATGGTGATTATTCTAGGTAAAACCATCGTTCTTATCATAATTCTAATGCCACAAATCCTATTTCACCAAAATATTATATATATTTCCAACTATTGTTATACTGTATAAGATTAATTACTCATTATGGTCTCAATTTATAGAGATACGGATTAGTACTCATATCAAGGCTAGGTATTTCATAAAAAAATAGCGAAACTTGCACTTGAAAATACAAAATTGGAGGCTTGGTTACTGAAAATCATTGAGTCAAAAGATGCTTATTAACACAATGAGTCCATCATTGATGCAATAGTTTATTCATCTTCCTATAGCAAAGGAGATATGGAAGGCGGTGGCTAGAACATTATATAATCGATCAAATTAATCATGAATTTTTAAATTGAATCAAAGATCTTTCTCTAGCAAGCAAAGTGGTTACCCACTATCAACATATTATAAAGAACTTATTGCCATTTTTCAGGAGAATGATAATAGGAATATATCTCAAGAGGGAACAGTTAAAAGAGACATTTAATTGCATTCGACTATGGCTCGACTTCGAGTTTAAAATTTTCTAACTGTATTCTATTTTAAGTTTGAATAGTTCGTGGAGAAATCTTGCGAAAAAATCCAAAGCTTGATCTGAAGAATGTGTATGCATATGTATAGAGGGAGTATCTGCAGAGGCAAAGTATGAGAGATCCTTACCTAATCTCATAAAGCTCGGCAATAATAGCTAACTGGACTCGACAAGAGCTCTCTTTGGATCCATCAAAGAATAATTCCAAGCAATCTTCTAAAGGGTTGGTATGTACTCATTTGGTGAAATTAGTTATTCAGAACAAATATGCTACAAAATCATAGGGTATCCTAAATGATGAGATTTTACGAAGAAACTTTGAAAAAATATTGCAGGAAAAGGTATGATAACTTCCACAAGGGAGTAATAGGTATAACCCACAACCAATGTTTTTCACTCAATAAAGCCTCTAAGTACACTCAATAAAGCATTTATATTTTCTCTCACTTTTAAGGATAATACGTGGATTATTGATACAGGTGCATTCGATCATATGACTAAGAACCCTGATCAGTTAAAATCTTCTCTCCCTTTTTTTAAAAAACTTATTTTAATAGCCAATGGTAGTACCTTTTTTGTTACTAAAAAGGGTTTTATCACCATATTTAATACTCTTACCTTAGATATTGTACTTGTGGTTCCTTATCTTGAATATAATATCATTTCTATTAGTCAAATCACCTCTAATCTTACCTATACTATAATGTTTTAGACTTCCTTTTTATGTTTTCTATGACATTCTAACCAAGAAGATTCATAGTTATGGTGTTAGATAGGGCAAACTTTATTACTTAGAGTTAATAAGAAAAAAAAGGGTCAAAGCTTAGTCAAGTAAATCAAACGAGTAGTAAGGATAAAGATCGAGCAACTTTTGATCAAGACCCCTCCTTCTCGATCCATTGCCTGAGTTTTCGGTACTTACACCATTAGCCAAAGAATCAGCCAAGTATGTTTCTCCATTAGTCATCTTGGATCCCATAATTAATGAACCAAATGAAACAGTTGATCTTACAGAAAATGTAGCCAATAAATATCCACAAAGGGCTAATAGTAGAGTTAAAAACAAATATGATTCTGACCTTAAAGTCAAAATAAAATACCCAATTAGTAACCATGTGTCCTTTCATAGGATATCATAATTATATGCACTTACAGTTAATCAATTATCCACTTTATTTATTTTTAGTAGTGTGCAGGATGCTTTGGTAGATCTAAAATGGACCAAAGTGATTGAAGGGTACACAAATTCTAATTTGTCAAGAGAAAAATTTGATAAGAGGTCTACTTTTAGTTACTTTACTTTTTGAAATTGAAATTGAATTGAAATTATAACACTTAACATAATTGAAATTAGAATTATAAGTTATAGCATTCAACATAATTGAAATCAAAATTGAAATTAAAATTAAAATAATAACACTTAACGTAATTGAAATTGAACTTGAAATTAGAATTATAACACTTAATGTAATTGAAATTAAATTTGAATTTGACGATTTGGAATTATAACATTTAATATAATAGAAATTAGAATTGGAATCGAAATTATAATATTTAATGTAATTAAAATTGGAATTAAAATTATAACACTTAACATAATTGAAATTGAAATTTGAATTAGAATTATAACACTTTACATAATTGAAATAAAATTGGAGTAGTCGATTTAGAATTATAACATTTAATATAATAGAAATTAGAATTAGAAACGAATGATAATATTTAATATAGATGAAATTAAAATTTGAATTGAAATTAGAATATTTAACGTAATTGAAATTGAAATTGAAATTAAAATATTTAATATAACTGAAATTAAGAAATATAATATTTTAACATAATTAAAATTTGAAATTAGATTTATATTAATGAAGTCAGAAATTATTAATAAAAACTATTAAAGTCTACAAAAAATTTCAAAACTAAATATGTTAGAAAATTGGTAATTCAACAATTTTGATTGGATAAGAATTGAGATGAATACCAAAGTGAAGAGTCATAAGAAGTCTAGAACTTTTCGAATAGGTATGGAGAAGTCTAGGACATGTGGGATATGAAGGGGGAAGTGAAATGAGACTCGAAGATGCGAAGGAAACGAATAAAAAACGCGGGGAGGCCACCAGGGCTGAGCGTTGTGGTGCCCAGCATAGAAGCCTAGTGTCACGGCGTTGGGCGTGACATGGTGAGTGCTGCGGCACCCAATGATGAGCGTCGCAGCGCCAGACGTGTCAGGATATCCATTTTTGATTTAGATTTCGAGTTTTAGAAAATTTTAGACTTTCAAAACAAGTAAACTCTTACTCCAATAAGAGATAGGGTTAGTAGGCACAAAATACACCCTATATAAACACTTGTAAACCCTTTATTTTAGATCAAGGATTAAAAGAGACTTTAAGAGAGGGGAAGAACTAGGTAGATACTAAGTGCTTGTGTGCGCTAGAGTGGAACTATCGTTTGGGTGATCATTGCTCGTGGTAGAGTAAGGTTTCACTAAACATTATATTCTTTTGAGGGTTCTTCAGATTGAGTTTTTCTTGTAAAATCTCTAGGGAGTTAATAAGAGAGGCTAGGATCTTTGGATTTACCATGGACGTAGGCAATTGGCCAAATCACGTAAGATTGTGTTGTGCTATTTTATATTCAGCTTTGTATTCTTGCTGTTTTGATGGATTAGCAGGTTATCCACTATGTAAGGAGGTTAGGGTTCTAGATTGAACTTGAGGTTATTCGCTTCAACATTACCTCAAGAGGGAGAAGGGGATTCCCTCCTTCAACAATCTGGTATCAAATCTAAAGGTTCGATAATACACACTTTGGGTATTTAAACCATGGGTGCAATCAAACAAGAAATAGAGAAGTTCAATGAGATGAGTGACTTCAATCTTTGAAGGAAGAATGTTAGGGTCTACTAGTGAAGGAAGGGCTAGACTCAACTTTAAAGAAAGCTAGCTCCTAAACTAGCGATTGGATGACAACCTCAAAGTCCGGACAGAAAGATTGAGACACGATTAAGAAAAAAGCTCACAGCACCTTATTCCTAGCGTTGAGCGACGAAGTATTAAAGGAAGTTGGTGATGAAAAAACCGCTTTGAGGCTATAGAAGAGACTAAAAGCATTGTACATGAAGAAGTCTCTTGCAAATAGACTTCTTGTGAAAAAGAAACTACATTAGCTAACAATGCACGAGGGAACTTCATTGAGAGCTCACATTGACGAGTTTAACAAGATCATCATAAGTCTTGAGCAACTGGGCATCAAGACGAGTTTAACATTATCCTGTTAAGTTTGTTGCCGAAGAGTTATGAGAGCTTTATGGATACGCTGTTGTATGATAAGGAGTCTTTAACGATGAATGACGTCAATGCATCATTGAACTCAAAATAATTAATAAAGAGATCTGAGTCTGAGAGTGGAGCAGCATTGCTTACACAAGGAAGGAAGAGTAACCAATCAAGGAGGAGATCCAATAAGTATTTCCTTTGTAATAAGGAATGGCACTTTATGAAGGATTGTCCGAATCAAAAAGCCAAGGAGGGTAGGCTGCAATCGGCACTGAGAAAGATACCGAAGTTGTAGACACATTGATAGCCTCAAGAGAAACGTACACTAGCAAATGGATACTAGATTCAGGGTGTATCATTCATATGTGTCCCGACAGAATGATGTTTACCAACTATAATGCCAAGGGAGGTAAAGCACTAATGGGGAATGACGTGACTTGTGAGATCATGAGAGTTGGTGACATAAGGCTGAGAATGCAAGGTGGAGAAACTGGGGATTTACATGGTGTGAGGCATGTTCCTAAAGTGAGGAGGAACTTGATATCCCTAGGAAAGCTCTATGAGGAAGGGTATTCGATTAGAGCAGAAAATGAAAAACTAACAGTAGAGAAAGGACCTATAAGGTTTAAGGGTAAAAAGCATAATAGGGGACTCTATGTGCTTAGTAGGATCGTAATAAGTGGTCCAACGCAGGATGTTGGGGTAATATAGACCATTAGGTGACATCCAAACCGTGCTCACCGAGGTGATGAGGGTCGGAAAGGAGTGTAACGCATCCATACCCTATGCAAGGTGCACGAATTCCTTTAGAGACCAAAGTTATTAGCTCGGGGAAAGTTAAGTCTTAATGGAGACTTAACTAGACTCAACTCTAAGTGATATAGTATTTGTGTGGATCGGATCCATAAACCTTCTTATTTGGAAGATTTTGAATTAAAGAATGGTTTGTTGGAAAATTGTTGATTCAAAAATCTTAGTTGGACAAGAATTGAGATGAATACCAAAGTGGAGAGTCACAAGAAGTTTAGAATGTGTGGGACATGAAGAGGGAAGTAAAACGGGACTCAACGACGTGAAGGAAACAAAGAAAACACATGGGAAGGCCACCAAAGCTGAGCCCCACGGTGCCCAGCACAGAAGCCCAATACCGCGGCACTGGGGACATGTGGGTGCGATATAGTGAGTGCCGCGGTGCCAGACGCGTAAGGATGTCCATTTTTGATCCGGATTTTGAGTTTTGGAAAGTTTTAAACTTTCAAAATACGTGGACTCTTACTCCAATACGATATAGGGTTAGTAGGCATGAAATACACCCTATATAAACACCTGTAAACCCTTTAGTTGAGATTAAGCATTAAGAGAAACTATAAGAGATGAGAAGAACTGGGTAAACACTAAATGCTTGTGTATGCTATGGTGGAACCGTCGTTTGGGTGGTCATTGTCCGTGGTAGAGTAAGGGTTTACTAAACATTAGGTCTTTTTTAGGGTTCTTTAAATTGGGTTTTTCTTGTAAAATCTCTAAGCAGTTAATAAGAGAGGCTAGGATCCTTGGATCCATCGTGGATATAAGTAATTGGCTGAACCACGTAAGATTGTGTTGTGTTCTTTTATATTCTGCTTTGAATTCTTGCTATTTTGCTTGATTAACAGGTTATTCCGCTGCATAAGGAGGTTAGAGTTCTATGTTGAACTTGAAGTTCTTCGTTTCAACATAACCTTAAAAGGGAAAAGGGCATTCCCTCCTTTAACAAAATCTTGGGCCAAGACTTTGTTATTAGTTTCATGGTGATTATTTAAAGTAAAACTACTATTCCTACCACAATTCTAATGCCCCAAATCATAGTTCACCAAGATAATTTAATATTTTCAACTATTGTTATACTGGATGAGATTAATTACTCATTATGGTCTCAATTTATGGAGATGCGGATTAGTGCTCATATCAAGGCTGGGTATCTCATCGAAAAAATAGTGAAACTTGCACTTGAAGATACAAATTGAAGGTTTAGTTATTAAAATTCATCGAGTCAAAAGTTGGTTTATTAACTTGATGAGTCCATCATTGATGCAATATTTTATTCATCTTCTCATAAAGAAAGAGATTTGAGAGGCAGTGGTCAAAATATTCTATAATGGATTAAATAAAACGTACATTTTTGAATTGAATGAAAGATCTTTCTCTAGCAAGCAAAGTGGTCGCCCGCTTGTTGCTATTTTTTAGGAGAGTGATCATAGGAATATATCTCAGGAGGGAACAGTTAAAAGAGTCATTCAATTGTATTCGGCTATGGCGTGACTTTGAGTTCATATTTTTCTAAGTGTATTTGATTCTAAGTTTGAACAATTCGTGGAGAAATCTTACGAAAAGATCTAAAGGTTGATCTTAAATGTTTGTATACATATATCTGGAGGGAGTATCAGTATAGGCAAACTATAAGAGGCCTTTATGCAGTGTCGAAAAGCTCATTTATGATAGCCAACCAGATTTGACAAAACCCACCTTTAGTTCCATCAAGAATAATTTCAAGCAATCTTCTAAATGGTTGATATGTACTTATTTGGTGAAATTGGTTATTTAAAACAAAGATGCTATAAGATCATAAGGTATCCTGAATAAGGGTATTTTATGAAGAAACTTTGAAAATTTATTCAGGAAAAGCTATGATAGCATTTACATGGAAGGAGAAGGTTTAACCTACAACCAATATTATACACTCAATAAAGCCTTATGTACACTTAATAAAAGCATCTATATTTTCTGTCACTTTTAAAGATAATACATGGATTATTGATACAAGTGCATTCAATCATATGACTAGGGACCCTGATTAGTTAAAATCTTCTCTCTCTTCCTTTCAAAAAATTATTTTCATAGCCAATGGTAGTACTTCTTCTGTTGCTAGAGAGGGTTCTACATCGTATTTGATAATCTTACCTTAGACATTGTCCTTATAATTCATTCTCTTGAATAAAATATCCTTTTTATTAGTTGAATTATCTCTACCCTTGCCTATACTATAACATTTTAAACTTTCTTGTTAGGTTTTCTAGGACATTATAAAATTAAAGATTCATAGTCATAGTTATGGTTAATGGAAAAAAAGGGTCGGAACTTAGTCAAGTGAATCAAACAAGTAGTAAGGATAAAGATCGAGCAACTTTTGATCAATACCCCTCCTTCTCAATCCATTGCTCGAGTTCTCTGTACTTACACCATTAACCAAAGTATCAGCCAAGGATGTTTCTCTATAAGTCACCTTGAATCCCATAATTAATGAACCAAATGAAATATTTGACCTTATAGAAAATGTAGCTAATAAATATCCACAAATGACTAATAGCAGAGTTTAAAAAAATAATATGAGTTTAATCTTAAAGCTAAAACCAAATACCCAATTAGTAATCATGTGTCTCTTCATAGGTTATCAGAATCATATGCACTTATAATTAATCAATTATCCACTTTATTTATTCTTAGTAGTGTGCAGGATGCTTTGGTAGATGTAAATTAGATTGGAGCGATTAAAGGATATACAAATTCTAATTTGACAGGAGATAAAATTGATAGGAGAACTACATTTAGTTACTTTACTTTTGAGGAAGACAATTTAGTTACTTAGAAAAATAAGAAGCAAAAGGTTATATAGCTAGATTAAGAGTGGAAGTTGAATTTCAAAATATGGCTAATGGTATATGTGAATGGTTATGGGTTCATAGTATATTACAAGATTTAAGGATTGAATATAAGGAACTAATAAGTCTATATTGTGATAATAAAGCAGCCATTGAATTTATAAACAATCCAGTTTAACATGATCATATTAAATATGTGAAAGTTGATTGTCACTTTATCAAAGAGAAACTTGATTTAAAGACCATACAACTTTTATTTGTTATGTCTAAAGATCAACTAGTTGATCTCATCACAAAAGCGGTGTCAGGAAAAGGTGTTCTATGATGTGATTAAAAAGTTAGGTATGATAATATCTATGAACCAACTTAATGGGAAGTATTGGCTTGAAATTATTTATTTAGAAAGTATTATCCTATTTATATTGTACTTTTTGTATATAACATATTATTTATATAAGACATATTACTTACGTAGAACATATATCTTATATAAAATATATTTGTTGTATAAAGTAGATTTATTTTTTATTTTTTCTCTTTTTTCTTTGTGTTAATACTAAGCTTATATACATATTAATATTCATATTTTCCTATAAATCTGACAAAAACATGTTAGTTATAAATCTCTTACAAATATCATAATAAAATTTCAAATTGTTCTATTTTTACTATTTCATATCCATATAAATTTTAAAAGTCAATCTAGTTTAGTTAGTTTTAAATTATTCATAAATAGCAATAGATTAATCTATATTATGAGACATCTTTGAACATAACTTTAAAAGTGTATTACTTTCTTGCATTTCAATTTTTATTTTATTGTGTTTTTGTTATTTGGTATATACCATATTTTTTTATGAATAAAACTCATTATGTTTTTCATATAAGGTGCATTTTTTAGTTTCTAATGAATAAAGTTTTTCAAATTGTTGAAACGACACTAAAAACTAATTTTAGCTCAGACTAATATAAGTATTTAGTTACCTCATCTATTATAAATTCTTACTATTACAAGTCAAATGTCATTATGAACCAAAATACATACTATAAATAATTCTCATCTACATTAAGCATGAAAATTGTACATACCAAAATTTGTAAACATATAAAAAGGTTCAAGTATTAAAGTCTCAACTAAATTCTCACAATATGAAGGTTGTTTTTAAAAAATTATTTACGACTAAAATTTTTAGTAGAATCTTTATCTTTGGGCCATTTGTTACTAAGAAAAACAATATCTTATCTGGGAGGGTTATAGAGTCTTCTCCCAGACATAGAATATACAACTCAAACATATTATAATTGGTAAAGTATCAAAATAGGTTCGGCCATTTCGGCCTACTAATCAGCATTTCAATCTTTGATATAACCGAACATAATGAATAGAAGAAGGTTAGTATTTTTCTATCTATGTCGATATACATGCAATATTTGATTTTGATTTATAATTAAATTATTTGAATTTTCAACTTTTTTTCATCTAAGGAATTGTCATATATTTGAATTCTTTTATGCTTTTAAGATTTAAATAACATAAATAAGCATGTTAGTCATAAATATTTTACAAATTTTATAATAAATTTTCGAATTGTTCTTTTTGAAAATATTTTGTCATGTTGACTTTTGTTGTTTACTCAGGTTATTATTTTTGTTTTTACGATTTCTTATTTATATTGTTTTAAAAGTGAATTTAGTTATGGAAATGATATTAAAAACAAATTTTAGCTCAGCCAAAAATAAATTTTTAATTACCTTATCTATTATAGATTCTTATTAATACGTGTCATTTGTCACTATGAACAAGAATACTTACCATAAAGAGTTATCAGGTACATTAAGTATGAAAATTGCACAAACCAAAATTGGTAAATATATATATAAAAAAAAGTTCAATTATTAAAGTCTCTCGTAAGTTTCTCTAAATATAAATTTTTTTTAAAAAAAAATTATGTGACCGAAATTTATAGTAGAATATTTTATTTAGCGCCATTTGTAATTACGAAAAAAATTATCTTATCCGGGAGGGCCACATAGTCTTCATCGGTACATATAATACAAAACTCAAACATATTATGATTAGTGAAGCATAAAAATTGCTTTGGTCATCATAGACTTTTGTTCAGTATTTCGATCATGATGAATAGGAGAAGGTTAGTATTTTTCTATCTATGTCGATATACATGCAATATTTGGTTTTAATTAATAGTTAAATTAATTGAATTTTCAATTTTTTTCATCTAAGGAATTGACTTATATTTAAAATTATTTTTTTATGTTTTTAGATTTAAATACCATAAATAAGCATGTTAGCCATAAATCTTTTACAAAGTTTATAATAAAATTTTAAAATTTTCTCTTTGAAAATATTTTGCATGTTGACTTTGTTAATTACTCAGGTTATTATTCTTATTTCTAACTATTTCATATTTATAAATTTTTAAAAGTGAATTTAGTTTAGTTAACTCAGTTTTTAAAAGTGATAAGATATTCTTACTATTCTTGCAACAGCACATAAATTTGGTTGTTGAAGTCCCACAAACTTAATTCTCGGAAAATCTCTCACCCAGCAAGTAACATTTCAAGCACAAAAATAGGTTCAGCCTTGTATTGTGACATCAAAAAAAGCTTATAGGAATAATATGAGAGAGATAAGTACTCGAATTAAGAAATAAAAGCTGGCATATGTTCAACAAAGATTCCAACAGTGACACGAAATATGAGAACAAGAGTTGTTGCAACTGTGCTTGCAATTTTCTGATTCGTCACCGATGCACCAATTGCAAACCCTAGGCTTTGAGCAACCAAGGCAGCGTAGGGAGTAACAGATAAGAGTGTAGAAGAAATTTAGGCAGTGTATTTGAGACCTCCCATCCAATATGTTAAGATGACAAAAAGTTTTGGAAGAGCAAGCTCCATTGGAAGGTGACCAGTAGTTTTTGCAAGTAAGATGATAGCCGGTACATGCCAGAAGATCTTTCCTTTCAAGCATCATTCACTCGAGAGGAAATGTATGAATAGCCTGGAATACAGGGAAGAATCCCCCAAATCTTCTGTAGAAGAAAAGGAGTCCAACCTGCAGTCACAACGTAAACAAATGTGTGCATAAACTACATAAAAAAGAAAAGAGTAACATTACACTTCCCAACTTTGATTCTAACATTTTCTATTCCAAGTGACATATTAAGAAATTATTAAATAGTAAAATGATGCAATGGGTATAACTAATCCCCTATTGGCTAATGTGCTTGATTTAACTACATGCATCATACTATATATTATGTATTTTGTGGAAGAAAAAATAAAAAGGAAAAGTCTTATGTGATACCTGATCTTGTATGTTATCAGTACTTGATTGCCACCATATAAGACCTATCATATGCCACGAACCAAAACTTGACTTTGAGACCAGAAAAGGAATCATGCCTCCTTTGTCTCAAATCACTTCTAAGCAACATAAAAAATTGCTGCCACCAAGTTGTGCTCCAATTTCCATTTTTCTTTTCTGGACCAATCGGATGATGATTATTACCTATCTCTTGGAACTCCATTTCATTTTTTCAATAAGATTGATAGTTTCCAGAGTTGTAACAATATTGAAATGCAAAACAACTGAATGTTGTTCTCGGATTCTCATTAAAAACATCAAGTTTACATCATCTTAAATACTGAAAATGAAAGAATTAAGTACAATTCAAACTCTTTATTTTATCTAGATAACAACTTGAATTTAAAACTTGAATTTAAACTCATAACATCTTTTATTTGTCCTGGTTTCTGCAGTAAACTTAGCACTTATCAACACTCCTCTTTGCTAATTTTATTACAATTTTCAATCTATACTTTCTCTCAAACCATGTCTTGGACAAGCCTTTTGCAGAATGTTTTCCAATTGATCTTCACTTCTGCAGTAAACAAGCTTTACCTCATCATTCTTCTACACTTCTCTCAGAAATTGATACTTCACTTTGGAGTGCTTGGTTTTTCCATTAAACACAGGATTGTTTGAGATAGCTATGGTAGCTTGGCGTCTACAAACAATACTTTGCATTCTCTTGCTTTAACTTCAAATCATCCATTAACTTCCTTAACTAAATAACTTGATTTACAGTAGCAGCAGTAGCTATATACTCAGTTTCTGCAGTAGATTAAGCAACCACTTCTTGTTTCCTCACACTTCAACTGAAACATCCCGAACCAAGGCTCAACAAATACCCTAAGTACTCTTCATGTCCTCATATGTACCAACCCAATCACTGTTTGTATATCCATGTAAAATAAAATTTTCCATTTTCATAAATCTGATGCCATAATCAGTTATGCCCCTAATGTATCTCAGCACTGTCTTAGCAGCATTCAAATGTACCTTATTTGCATTATTCAAGTCCGTTGACAATAAATTCACAACAAAGTCTAAGTCTAGTCTTATTGTTGTCAAATACATCAAACATCTAACCACATTCCTATAGAAACTTTTGTCAACAGCTTTATCGTCACTTCCTGGATAGAAATTTTCATTCAAAGCCAGGGGAGTGTCCATGGCTTTGCATTCTTCCATTTTTAAACTTTTTCAAAATTTCTTTTGCATACTTTTATTGTCCCATAAATATACCATTCTCAATTTGTTGTATTTCCATTCCAAGAAAATATTCTATTTTACCAAGGTCAGTCATCTCAAACTCTTCTTGTGTTTGTTTTCTAAACTTCCCTATAAGCTCAAAATTGCTTCCTATGATCAGCAAATCATCAACATAAGCTAATACAATTATCAAGTCTTTTTTCTGTACTTTAACATACAAGGTTGATTCACTAAGACTTCTTTCAAATCCTATACTCAGCAAATGCTCATCAATTCTGTAGTACCGAGCTCTTCAAGCTTTCTTTAGTCTATATAGAGCTTTTTTTAGCAGACAAACCTTTTCAGAATATGTCACAAACCTCTCTAGTTGCTTTACAAAAATCTCCTCATGTAGATAGCCATTTAGGAATCCAAATTTCATATATAACTGGTAAATTCTCCATTGTTGTTGTACTACAACAACCAAGTTCAGTCTGATGATATCTAACCTAGCAACTGGTGTAAACATTTTAGAAAAATATACATCAAACCGTTGTGCATATCCCTTCACTATAAACCTTCCTTTGAATTTGTTAATTGATCCACCATTCTTCAACTTAGTCTTAAATACCCACTTAAGTCCAATGACTTTTCTTATGTGTTGGTCTGTCAACTAACTCCTAGGTTATATTCTTATTGATCATCATTATTATCTCTATCTTCATTGCTAACAACCAGTTTTCATCATTTGCTGCCTCTGTATAGTCTGCTGGTTCTGAGATTGTAGTACTACAATTTTAGTAGATGTCAACTAGAGACCTAGTTCCTCTTACAAGATGATCATCAACATTCTCATCCTTAAGTTGATTTTCACATTGTTCTTTGAAGGATGATCTGGTGGGAACTGCACTATCCCAGTCTCATTCTCCTTTTTCATCAAAAATCACGTCTCTACTAATGATGATCATTCTTGTCAATGGTTGATGCACCCTATATCCCTTACTGAAATTACCATGCCTAACTAGAATACCAATCTCAGCTTTTTCATCAAATTTCCCTCTTTTTACCCTAAGAATGTGTGTGTAACAGAGGCTGCCCAATGCCACAAGATTAATTATCCAATGCTCTAGTCCAAACCAGGCTTTATATAGAGTTCTCCCCTTCACTACCTTTGTTATCAATCTATTTAAAAGAAACACGGCAATGTTAACTACTTCAGCCTAAAAAATGTTTAGCATGTGCTTTCCAAATAACACACATCTGACCATCGCTATAATTGTCTTATTCTTCCTCTCACACACACTATTCTATTAAAGGGGATAAGAGACTGTAAACTGATGCTCAATCTTAACATCTTCACAGATTTTGATGAATTTTTCAGCTATATATTCAACCCCATTGTCTGACCTCAGTGGCCTTATCTTGTTGCTACTCTGAGATTCAATCTAGGTTTTGAACTTAAGAAATACCTCTAAAACTTTTGACTGTTGCTTCAAGAAATAAACATAACTGATTCTATTATAATCATCAATAAACAAAATAAAGTACCTACTGTCATTGAGTGATTCAGTTGTTATAGGATCATAAACATCAGTGTGTATCAACTTTAACTTCTCATTAGCTCTCCAAGCCTTATTTATAAGAAATGGACTCCCTGTTTACTTTTCAAGTTAACAAGTTTCACAAACCTATGACTCCCCACTAGTGTAATCCATCCCCAATATAATTTCCTCCTTCTGCAGACACTCCAAAGCTATCTTGTGAAAGTGTCTCATTCTCTTGTACCATGAATTAGATTCTCTCAAGACATATGGATAAGCACTGTTGCTGGACCACTCAAGATTGAAACTCTTTCCCTTTATACCAATAGTAAATAAAATAATTCTACTAGAATAAGACATAGTGCATTTGTTTTATTTAAACACTACTGAGTATCTCTTCTCAAGTAGTTGTCTCACATTTAACAAATTTTATTAATTTTTGGAATAAATAACACATCATGTAATAGCTTTGTCATATCTGATCCTTCAATCTTCACTATTCATTTACTTTTAACTATGACTAACTGTCCATTCTCAATTTTAACCTTAGACACCATAGTTTTGTCAATCTCCTAGAACACAAAGTCATTAAAGGTTATATGGTTGATACAACCACAGTCAATGAGCCAAGCATTATTAAAAAAATTAGTCCTATAAAACAAGTGAGAACAAAAGGTTGATCCTCTTGCTATTGATGTATAGCTTGTGCTTGTGACTGAGCTTGCTGTGACTCTTTTTGCTTGTTCTTACAAAACATAGTCCTTTTTGCTTGTATGATTTGTATTCAACTTCTGAATTCTGCAAGTAGCTAAAGGGCTGATGATTTATTCTGCTACAATGTAAACAAAGTGAGAATTTTGGTCTGTACTCACCATTGGTATTGGCTAATTCTTTCTTTTAGTCCTTCTTATTCTAGAATTTCCTCTCTTTGTTCTCACCTAAGTGCTTATCATGCTTTATTGCTTACAAGGCTCATTCCACTGGTTCTTTATTTTTGTAAGGCCTCATTTATTCATTTACTTATAGTGCATTGATCAACTCAAGAAGGGTAATTGCTGTTAAGTCCCTTGATTCTTCAAGAAAAGAAATTTTTGACTGAAATCT
Source organism: Ailanthus altissimus (assembly GCA_946807835.1). Taxonomy (NCBI): domain Eukaryota; kingdom Viridiplantae; phylum Streptophyta; class Magnoliopsida; order Sapindales; family Simaroubaceae; genus Ailanthus; species Ailanthus altissimus. The sequence continues at coordinate 3,231,243 of OX327712.1, forward strand.
CTCAGAAAATATTACTAAAATTTTCTCTACAACTCTCTTATCAGGAATGTTCTCTAAGCAACCTAACTTTATTGACTATTTGCATCAATTTGTCTTTATATTCTTTGAAGTTTTTCACATTCCTTCATTTTTTACATTTCAAACTCTCTAATTCAGTTCAAGATTTGCATATATCTTAATCTTGCATTGCCTTGATATTCTTGCTTAAGAAGATCCTAGGCTTGTTTTGTTGTTTCACAAGTCACGATTTTTGTAAAGATCACTTCTGAGACAGCTGAGGAAATACAACTTTTAGCCTTGAACATTTTCCTCCTTTTCTCTCTTTGGTTTTGAATTTGAGTGACAGTAGGATCTTCAGGCAATGGTACAACCTCTCTTGTTTCTATCAAATCCTATAAGTTATTTACTTGTAAGAAAGCCTCAATTCTTGCTAGCTAAATCTAATCATTGCCACCATAAAAGATTGATGGCATAGCCATATAATTATTTCCTGGCATTCCCTTAATTTTGTTTGGTGTATTATTAAAGGAAAGAAATAATTATCGAGTCCTTTAATAAGAGGGCTTTGATACTAATTTGATAGTTTTTAGAGTTGTAACAATATTGAAATGCAAAACAACTGAATGTTGTTCTTGGCTTTTCATTAAAAACATCAACTTTAGATCATCTTAAATACTAAAAATGAAAAACTTAAGTAGAAATCAAACTCTTTATTTTATCTAGATAACAACTTGAATTTAAATTCATAACATCTTTTATTTATCTTGGTCTTTTATAGTAAACTTACCACTTTTCAACAAAGATAACTCTTAAAAGTTGATACAAGAGTCTGCTTCACAGCTTCTCAATCCTTCTTTATATCTCCAAAAATAATGCATACACAAATTATTTTTAAGCAAATATAATGTCACAATTTTTTTATATACGAAATCATTACCTAAACATATGACTTGTAATTAAGAAAACTACAAACCATTAGCAAGATCTACCCAAAAAAACTGAAGAATTTGTGGTCACTAATGGTTCATATCCAATGCCAGTGAAGTAATTCATTACTTCATCTCCCTTCCCAAAGTAAAGACTATTACCTTCATATAACAGCAACACTTTATTGAACATGAATAATAGGCTACTAGCAGACTGGTGAATAGATATCAAAATTGTGCGTTCACCTTTACCCTGCCTCTAGAGTGATAATATAATTTGCTTATCTATGGTTGAATCAAGAACTGGAGTGAGTTCATCTAGAAACAACACACTTAGATTAATCAATAGTTCATGCCTTATCTTAGTCTCTTACGTTTGCCTCTAAATATTCATTTTATAAATCTCCCTCTTACAATGGTGTTTTTACATCGAGTGAGGCCAAGTTGATCAATCAATGCCTCAACTTTCAAGACTTTCTCTTGTTTAGTGAAATTATTGGTCAAATAATAAATGGTGTTATTCGAATTAGAAGCTCAGTATTTAAACTCATGTATGCTTTGTTAAAATGAATAAGAAATAGGGAAATAATAATTTGTTGTTAATTTTAATTTTTCCATTACAGCAAAAATCAATAATTGATATTAGGGCCTAACTTTTTAAGGAACTAGAGAGTTATTTTCTAAGTGATTTCTAGTAAGCTTTTTCAAATAAAATGGCTAGGAACAACTTTATGGCAATGTTACCACTATTGATAGATGAGAACTACCATTTATGAGCTGCCAGAATTGAGGCTTTTATGCAAACCAATGATATGTGGGACTTTGTAATATCCAATCCTTATTAGTAGTATTGACGCCTAAATTTTGGTATAGAGCAAATAAGACACCGTAGGGTTACTCGATTTTAACCCTATTAGAAATATTTTCTTTATAGTGCGCATGAGAGATAGTATACCTAATTTGGTAATTTCACACTCGATCGGAGCGCCGGACGACGCTAGAATATTTTTGAAAATTTTCTCTATTGGCTTGAAAAAGAAAATTCTAATTTACTACATCAATTTCCATTTAAGGGTGATGTATGGAACAAGCCTTTGTTAAGAAACATAATTCATATATTAGAGAATTGACCAATTAGAAGAAATCTCATGAATTGCCAAGTTGAAAATTTTAGTTAGTTCTTTGGACTATTCTAACTAGATAGTTACAAATGAATTAATTACATAATTAGTTTTCAACTAATGGCAAATTAGTAATTTTGAGTATGTTGAAGGAAAAAATGGTCAATTGAGGGAATACTATATATATGTTAGAAGTGTGTAGAATTTTCAAGTGATCAAAAAGCAAACACTTAGAGTAAAAGAGAGCAAATTCGAGCTTGAAGGGTGGTGCTGCTATAGTGAAATTTCAGTTTTTTTTTTTCATGATGTTTTATGCTTAATCAAGCCAAAATAAGGTTACATACTAATCCCTAAGCTCAATTGAAGCCTCAATTAGTAGAAATTCATGAAAAAGAGGTAAGAAAAGCATTGTTTTGTGAAATTTATAAGTGAGATTTTAAGATTGCTTCAATTGATGTCCTTGTGTGTATTCTTGGTTTAGATTGAGTTGAATTCTAGTATGGAGCTTGAAAGAGTTATCAATTTGAAGAAATTGACAAGGTAACAATTAGGGTTTTGGATGATTTTGAATGTAGAGAATTTAATTGGTTGTAATTAGGGCATTAGAATGAAATTGGCTTGATTTCGATGTAATTAGAACAAGAACTTGAGCAAAGAAATGTGTTGGAATATAGGGTGAAATTCTGCCACTTTAGGGAAGTTAGGGATTGAGTGGTGTTTTGATTAAGTTGTTGGGTATAAATAGTGCCTTGTGTATGTTGAATGTATATAGTTGATGGAAAAATCAAAAATGAGAAAAATGGGACATAATTGTCTATTTTAGAAAGGTGAAAGGCAATTATATCCAGCCAAGTTATAAGACATTTAATAATTTTCAGCATGCCGGGTGATGAGTTAGATTAGATTAAATGACTCCGTAAATAAAAATCGAGAAGTAGTATGCATCTGGGCTTTGTATACCGATTATGGCGTTTAGTAGTTAAATGAGATTCTAGCATTCGATTTGGTTCTAAATGTCATTTATGGTGCGTAGGTGAAGAAAACTGAGAGCGGTAACGGAGCAGAAGTCCAGAGCAAAATTGAGCGTAGAGCGGTTGTGAGTAAAAATCTGCCATTTCTTTTATTTTTCGTTTATTATATTTTCGTATAATGAATATATATGTTTTATGAGCTTTGGATGCATAAACATAATTTATGATCTTGATATATATTCATAGACATGCTTTTACATGTTCGATTTGAGAAACAGTTTTAAAATCTCTGCATTCGTTTTAAAGGTCATTGGTACCCTCAGATTGTAGTTGTGATGATTGTATTAGACCCGGCCGGTATACCCCGTGCACATGGGCAGGTCTTGGGGGTGTGTCACTAACTCCGAAAAGTCAGAATGTCGAGTCATGTGAGTCACTTTATGTGTACGGGGTATTGTCTCGCTATATGTATGCGATGTAGGATTCCGTTGCATAGCCAGTGAGATGTCTTGAGATGTCACTGTGGGTGCTGCTAGTTGAGGTGCCCCGTGACCTACTCACGTGTGCGGTGCTAGTTGAGTCGCTACGTGAGTATAGAGCTTTAGGGTTACCATTGGTACAGTTTAGAAAGAAAATGGCCGAGCGAGGACTTTACTAGTTTTTGATTTATCGATAACATTTATGCATTTATATGCATACAGCAATTATTATATTATACAAATTTTAGATATTGCTTTCCAAAGATGTAGATAAACTCCGCTCGGCAAAATTTCATCGGCATATAGTATTAGAAACTGTTTTACAGCTTTATATCAAATTCAGAAGCATGATTTATACATGTACTTTAGAATTTGCTATCTATGCATAATGTTATTTTATTTGAAATCTTAATTGCACTCACTGAGCTCCTTTAGCGCACTCGTTTTGTGTTTTATGTTTTCTAAACCCTTCCCAGGTGCAAGTCTCGGTACGCAAACTGCTGATTCTCTTATTGTCGAGTAGTGGGCCAAATCTGAAGATCATTTTTGTATATGTAAATGTACTAAATAGCACCTTTTATTTTATGCATAGTAATTGTAGGCATGTATATTTGTATGTATATTTTGAACCAACAAGAAGAGATTTCGATATTACGATGATCGTTTTTACTTTTTATGAGTATGCTCATTTTATGATTCAAATGAAACTATTGAGTTGTGTTGGATTTGATTTGGAAAGGACCGGAGGTCCGAATTTGTAGTATTGTAAAGTGTTTGAAATAGAAGTGAATTTTCTTTGCAGGTTTTATATGAATTTTCTAAAAAATAGAGGAAACTTTGCCCTTTTTAAACAAAATTAAGATGTCATTTTCATGTATATTACAAGATTTTCTCAATAGTAGCAAGAACTAAAAAAGGGTTCGCCTCGCGGAAATTTCTCAACTTACCTAGTTATATTCTGAGAAACTTTCATCGAGGTACCCGGCAGGGCCGCTGGGACCTACAGTAGAGGGTCTCAGGGCGGGTCCTGTCAGACTTAATGGAATTAGGAGAATTTACTCCGCTCCCAAATGATCCTACAATAGCTCAAATTAAGAATCAAAGAGAAGAGAGAAGAATGATGTACAAAGCCAAGACCTTTAGTTACTAAATAGTTTCAGAATTGATTTTTACCAAGATTATGACTTATGAGATAGTAAACAGGCATGTGATCTCCTTAACCAAAAGTATTAAGGTAATATTAGATCAAGAGAGATGCAGATTTTGAATCTTGAAAGAGATATTAAAATGCAGAAGATAAAAGGGAATGAGAGTTTAAGGATTGCTCTAATAGACTAATACAAATTATCAACAAGATTAGATTGCTTAGAGAATAACTTTCTGACAAGAGAGTTATAGAAAAGATCCTTATGCATAATAGTTTGGAATGGATTTTTCTGAGACCTTTAATACTAGTGGCGAGGTTGGATATAATCATACTCCTCTTAACAATTACAGTACAACAAAATTGAAGGATTTATCAGCTTAAATTTAAGTCAACCTTCCTAAATGGCTATCTACAAGAGGAGATATTTGTAGAATGGCCTAAATGCTTTGCATCAAACTCGAGAAAGTTTACTTATTAAATAAGACAATCATCTTATTATCAGAAACAATACATAAAGGACCACTAGATATCAGAGATCAGATGTGATTGACTGATGCATGACCTACTCGAGAGTGCTAAATATATAATGAAGTCATTAAAGAGGTAGATGCTGCAAACGAATGATAGATCTAAATAAATAAGTTCATACAGACGTCCAACCTTACGACATATTCCAAGCGTCTTATCAATTTTTGGATCCTACATACAACAACCAGAAGCAGTAAATAAGACATTAAGACCAAGTTTGCATAATTGGCCGCCAGACAAAAGATTTAATGTAAGGTTAGAAATAAAAAAAAGTGTCAGATACAAAGAGATTAAGGCAAGACACTTGACTAACATGATTAAATTTTATGAGAGAACCATTAGCAATTTGAATAGATGGTAAATAGAAATTAAGAGTTTTAGAATAGAAAATTGCAAGATCAGAAATCATGTGATTGCAACATGCAGAGTCAAAATACTAAAAAGAATTACCTCAAATATTAGAGGAAGCAGAAATTAAGGGTTTACCAGAATTAAAAAAAAGTGGACGGGAGTAAAGATTCAAGATTACTAGAGGAACCATTCGCATTATCCTATGCAGCAGTAATAGCAGGTCTTGTAAAAGTAGCATCTTGAGATAGTTCAGGTATGTGGCATAACTTAGGTAGAGCAGAACCAGCAGAATAATACCGAGAAGTATGAGATTTATCCATAAATCCTAGAATATGTAATTTCGATCCTTCCACTAATGCCAGCTTAGTCCATAAACTTTTAATAATTATAAGTTAACCTACATATTTTTAAGAATTATAAATTGATCCCTCAACTCTAAGTAATTAAAATTGACCCCTAAATTTTTAATAATTATAATTTTGTCCCATAACTTTTAGTAATTATAATTTAACCCTAGTACTTTTTAATAATTACAAAGTGACCTTTCTACTTTTTTAAAATTAAAAAATGACCTATAAATTTATTATAATTACAAAATAATCTCAAACTTTTAAAAATTATAAAAAAACCCTAAAAGAATAGAATATTACGATCTGACCAGCAAATATTAAAAACTTTGTAAACAAGTTCTTATGCAAAACAGTATACTTTAGGAGGCACATCTGGTGGTTTTCAACCTCCGATTGGCATAAATTCGGTCTAGATTGAATGATCGGTGACTGAGGATTCTTTTGTTCAGGTCGGTGTCGATCACATCACCGTGTAACAACCGAGATCTGAAGTGGTAGTGATCGGTGGCAGTGACCTTCAGGTGGCGTGTCTGATTGATTTTGACCTTCGATTGGCGAGTTGTTGGTAGCATTAGAATGGTCGGAGTTGTCTAAGTATTTTGGTATGAGCGATGTCTAACACGGTAGTCTTTCGGCAATTTAAGCCTACTCTTCAATAAAATTTCAATGAATTCTAACAGGTTTAAAAGAAATTTCGACAAATCTCCGACTAAATAAAGTGACAGTAAAAAAATTAGAGCTCTGATACTATGTGAGAGAAAAAAGATGTATATTTCACTGTGTATAGCCTTAAGACATATACATAATAGAAAATAATATTTACATTAATAATATATATATATAGTAGAAGAATATTAAGAAATTATTTTAAAATAATTCTTTAATAGTCAAAGGGAGTTTTTATTTATTTATTTAGCAATGTCAATGAAATACTCGAATATAAAATGATTTTTACACAGAAATTTCTAAAGAAAGAAAAATCTTCCAAGTGATTGATTAGAAAATATTGTGCAATAAAAAGTAATCAAAATTTTCCTTAAAAAGAAAAAAGAAATAAATAATTAAGTTTGGTATTCTTTGTTAACAAAAAAAAAAAAGTTTGGTAGTCTTTGATACCCGGTCGTAAAGAATAATTACTTCCAATTCCAATGGCGTAAGAAAAATGTGCTTTTTTCGGCTGTAATAAGTTCAGATTGAAGACAAGCTTTCAACAACAAAACTTGATTCTATGAGTTACAGTAATGTCAAATCAAATCTCATTCGTTGCATTAAATTAAATGTGATAGTTACAGCAATTATAATACTGTATATATTTAATATTTATATTTTTGTTCTTAGAATTTAGTTGTTACTTAATTTTATTTTTTATTTTAAATTATTTAAATTTATTATTCTCTATTAATTAATTACTGTTAAATTTTATAAAAATATAGTTATTTTAGTACAATATTTATTTTACCTCGGATGGTTATAGGTTGTAATGTTTAAAGTAGTTGACATATCTTTAAAAAATAATTTAAGTGTTCACGTGTCCAAAAATAATTGCTTATTAATAAAAATTGAACACGTTACATTTCTAGTTGGTTCAATTCTAATAATAATTTTAAATTATTTTAAAAGTAAATTATTAAACAAAAGACCCTCCATTGGCACAGAAACCTGTGATCGCCGATCATCGAACTCTGACGATAAAAATGATCAAAATTTATATCGTTAGACTCTATTTTTTGCTATCTACATAATAGTTGAATCATTTTTTTTTACCTAAAAAGGATCGAAAGGCGGCCGATATACAATGGGAGCCATGGGAGGCTGGCGGTCATTAGAGGTACACGTCCCTGTCGCCTCGTTAACATGCACCGCTGCGGCTGCCCACCTCCTATGACTCCCATTGCGTATTTGGCCACCTTCTAATCTTTATTTTATAAAAAAATATTCTATAATTATGTAGATTACAAAAATAGAGTTCAATGATATAAATTTTAATTATTTTATCGTAGAAGTTCCGTGGCTTGCCATTATTGGATTTCTGCTACAATGATAGTGGTCGACAGTAGAGTTTTATTTATTTATTTATTTAATAATTTATAATTATTTGATATATGTCATAGTGTATGAATTTTTCTTATTAAATTATAATTTTGCCCTTCAGTAATAAGGTCTAATAGTAATTGGACTAACGGAGAGGGACAAAATTGGGTACGGGCCAAATTCGAGCCACAAAGAAGTCTTTATCCCTTTTTTAAAATATATTAGTCAATAAAATAATAAAACTTATTATAGAAAAATTTTCAAATTCAACATTAGAGATGGTAAATGGGTCTTATTAGTCTGCTACAGCCCACAAAAAATAGGCTCGAGTAGATTTTGTGTCTAGGTCATTGCTAGCACAACCCTAGCATGGCACGAAGTCATATCATGTCATGCTAACACGGTTGGTTCATTTGGCAGTGATCATTGGCAATTTTGTTAAAAAAATTTAAAAGTTTTTTTAATAAATAAATAATTTAAAAAAGGTTGCTGCTAAAAGAAATTTTATTATTATTTTTATATCATTGATCAACATTCTAAAATAGGGGGAGTCTTTATTTATTTCAACTTTGTTTAAAAATTATACTCTCTCAAGTTATTTATTTATTTTTCAATTTTGATTTATCCAATTATATTTTTATTATCCATGCAATGGAAAGTCTCGATATCTTTAAAAATTAGAACAAATGTCAGATGTTGTCATTGTATAGCTCGGTGTCGTGAGACGCTTTGGCATCTACTAGAAATTTATGATTTTTAAGTAAACATTTGATGTTTATCCTAAGTTATTTAAACCCTCTTTAAAAATTATACTCTCTCAAATTTTTTAATTTATTTTCAATTTTGATTTATCAAATTATATTTTTATTATCCATACAATAGCAAGTTTAAATATCAATACTCTAAATGAATTTGAAAATATTATCATCTCATCATCATAAAAGTTTAGTAGTCAATCTGCTTCCATAACTAAAAATGTTGAAAGTATTGAAAAATTAAAAATAGGACAAACATCAGATGTTTAAAATTTTTTCACATCGGAGAATCGTATAGATCCTATTTTTGGAAGAATTGAAGAAAAAGCTATTTGTAAGTTTTGTGGTAAAGCTTTTGATAGCAAAACAGCTCATGGCACTGAGTATTTGAATTGACATGTTAAGGCATGTTTATAGAAATATTGTTAAAAATGATAATTTCACCGTATTTGTAGATAATAAACTAAAACTAATAGTGGAAATCTTGCAAATTCAAGAAGTATTTGCTATTACTTTAGATTATTGGATGGATACCAATGATTTAGAATATATTTGTATAATACTACATGAGACATGAGAGTGCTTTAAAGACATGTTGAGAAAGTGTCCTTACAATAGAGTCCCTAAATGGCTATTATTCCTAATGTTCTATAATCAACTAATTGGCCGTTTGAGGACTATTATAGATGCCGCTGCTGGAGGAATTTTAATGAATAAGTCTATAGATAAGGAGTATGATCTACTAGAGGAGATGGTGTCAAACAATTACCAATGGCCAGCTGAAAGGATCACACCCAAAAGAGTCACTAGTGTGCATACGATTGGCTCATTCAATGCATTGATAGCACAAATCAATATGTTATCCAAGAATTTTGATGCATTGAATGCCATTAAAACCTAACAAGTGATATGCGACTTTTGTAGTGAAAACTTCATAAATGGGTGTTGTATAAAGTCAGCAAATTATGTGGATAATTTTAATCGATAGTAGAATAATACAAATCTAACTTCTATAATTTGGAGTGGAGAGATCATCCAAACTTTTATTAGTGTACCAACTAAGGGGAGTCATCTAGACCATTGAATTCATCAGGATTCCAACACTATAAGAGAAGAAGCAGTCATTGGAAGACATGCTTATGCACTACATGAAGTTAAATGACACCATATCGCCATCATGTAGAATCATTCAACAGCCTTAAAAATTTTAGATGTTCAAATGGGACAACTAACTGCAACTATTAATAAGCGACTTCAATAACCTCGACCAAGTGACAGCAAATCTAAGAGGGAATGTCAAGCAGTGCTAAACTGTGAATTTAAGAAGTGATAAAATCTTATATGAGAACACATCTAAACCACCACCATCAAGCATGAAGGAGAATGAGAAAGTAGTACAAAATGATGATGTGTAGCCATATAGACCACAAGCTCCTTTTCTTTAAATGCTATAAAGGCGCAAATCAAGTGTAGAAACAAAAACTCAGCAGCACACCAATCTAGAAAATAATGTAGAAATGCATTGAAGTATAAAAATTTCAGCAATGAAAAGTGCAAAAATTGGTATACAAGTGTAAATATTTGAATTCAAGCACTCCATCTCCATCATTCCTTCAGAGATTACAAAACAAAAAGAAACTAGATAAGCAATTTTTCAAATTTCTTGAAATTTTTAAGAAATTACATATTAATCTTCATTTAACAAACGAGCTTGAACAAATGCTTAATTATGTCAAGTTCATGAAGAGTATCTTATCAAAGATGACAAGATTAGAGGATTATAAGACTATAATGTTGACAGATGAATGTAGCTCTATTCTTCAGAAGAAGCTACCTGCTAAGCTCAAAGATCTTGGGAATTTAATCATATCGTGTTCCATTGGCAATCATGACCTTGGTAAAACTCTTTGCGATCTAAAAGCAAGTATTAATCTCATGCCCCTCTCTATTTACAACAAATTAAATTTAAGAAAATCAAGACCTATCAATATTAGACTCTTACTTGCTGATTGATCTCTCACCTATTTGTAGATAATCATAGAGGACATACTAGTAAAGATGAATAAGTTCATCTTCCTCGTAGATCTTATTATCTTAGACATAGAAAAAAATCTTTTCTAGCCACTGGAAGAACAATCATAGATGTATAAAAAGTGGAGTTAACTATAAGGGTGCAAGATGACACTGTCACTTTCAATGTCTTTAAAGAAATCAAATTGTCATTTGAGAGTGAAGATTATTACATCATTAATGTAGTGAACCCAAACGCCAATTGGCATCAACTTTTACATAAATCATATAAAATCTCAAAATGAAAAAAAGAGAAAAGAGAAAGAATTTCAACAAAAGTTGAAAATATTTAAAATGTTAAAAATTGTTGGCCATTTTTTAACTTTAGAATCATTGTCATCATGGAACTCATATATATTGAAAATTGAAAAAGATTTGTCAACAATAATCACTCAAGATTCAATAAGGTCCACAAGAAAACAATTCATAGGAAAGTGACAAAAGATAAAGAAAAATTCAGCATAGAACATATACCACAAATTTAAGTAGTTGATAGATTTCAATTTTTGGATCAAATTCCCTCTAGTTAAGTATTTATTTTCCTTTTAGTAAAATATAAATTAGATAGATGAAATCAACAATTGATGATATTATGTAAATAATAAATTTAAAACTTAAATAAAAATCAAATCTGTAAAAGTATTTCATAATATGCTATCAATATATATTTATAAATCATTCCTAAAAATATTTTATTAAGTATGTAAAAATTTCCAACTGATTTATTTTTATTCTCATAATACTAATATGAGATACATTCTTGAATTTTGAAGATAAAAATTAAAAATAGAACATTCTCATTTTTCATGATTTTAAATTTACTTCTAAAGAAAACAGTCTAGTAAACTAATTTTTGTTATTTTTATTTTTCTTCATTCATTTATAATTAATATCAACATCTTCCAAGTGATTGATTAACAAATATTGTGCAATAAAAAGTAATCAAAATTTTCCTTAAAAACGAAAAAGAAAGAAATAATCAAGTTTGGTAGTCTTTGATACCCAGATTAATTACCTCCAATTCCAATGGCGTAAGAAAAATGTGCTTTTTTGCAGCTGTAATAAGTTCAGATTGAAGACAAGCTTTAAACGACAAAAATTGATTCGATGAGTAGATGTAATGTCAAGTTTCAATCAATTTTCGGAGTAATGTCAAATCAAAGCTGATTACACCATACACAATTCAACTATTGAACACATTTAATATTTCATAAAAGGTGGGGACATTTTGATCTATTATTTAATTTAATTTTTTTTATTTTAAATTATTTAAATTTATTTACATTAATCAATTATCATTAAGTTTAATAAAAATATGATTATTCTATATAATATTTATTTTATCTTTAATGATTATAAATATATGATGTGATATTTAAAATGATTAACACATTATGAAAAAAATAATTTAAATATTTTCATATTAATAAATAATTAATTATTAATAAAATTTGAATATTGACACATTTTGATAGGTTTATTTTTAATAATAATTTTTAAAAATAAATTATTAAAAAAAACTTGCATTGGCATAAATATCTGCCACCGCCGACCACCGAACTCCGCAATAAAAATAATTAAAATTTATATTATTAAACTCTATCTTTTATGATTTACATAATGGTAAGATTATTTGTTGACAAAAAAAAAAATAAAGTCGACCAAATACATAGTAGGAGTCATGAGAGGCAGACGGTGCACGTCAAATGAGACAGAGGAGATGTGCACTGCCATGACCACTGCCCTTCTTCACAAGAATTTTAAAATCTTCATCGAACTCGAATATATTAAAAATTAAAAAAGGTTTGTCAATTGTAATCACTCAAGATTGAATTAGGTCTACAAGAATACAATTGTTAGGAAAGTGAAAAAGATAAACAAAAATTCAGCATAGAACATATATCACAAATTAGTTGATAGATTTTAGATTTTGGATCAAGTTCCCCACTAGTTAAGTATTTATTTTCCTTTTAGTAAAATATAAATTAGATAAATCAAATCAAATCAAATTTTGATAATATTACGTAAATAATAAATTTAAAACTTAAATAAAGATCAAATTTGTAAAAGTATTTCATATTATGGTATCAATATACATAAATAAATCGTTCTTAAAAATATTTTATTAAATATGTAAAAACTTCTAACTGATTTATTTTTATTATTTTCATTCTCATAATACTAATATGAGATACATTCTTGAATTTTGAATATAGAAATTAAAAATAGAACATTCTCGTTTTTCATGATTTTAAATTTACTTCTAAAGAAAACAGTCTCGTAAACTAATTTTTGTTATTTTTATTTTTCTTCATTCATTTATAATTAATATCAACAATTGCTAAAACCAAAGGGAGTTTTTTTTTTTATATAATTTGGCAGTGTCAATGAAATACTCGTATAGAAAATGATTTTTAGACGAAAATTCCTAAAGAAAGAGTATCTTCCAAATGTTTTATTAATAAATATTGTGCAATAAAAAGTAATCAAACTCCGACGATAAAAATGATCAAAATTTATATCGTTGGACTTTATTTTTCGTTATCTACATAATAATGGGATCATTTTTGACCTAAAAAGTATCGAAAGGCAACCAATATACAATGGGAGCCATGGGAGGCTGACGGTCACCAGAGGTGCACGTCCCCGTCGCCTCGTTTGACATGCACCGTTGTAGCTGCCCACCTCCTATGACTCCCATTGCGTATTTGACCACCTTCTAGTCTTTATTTTATAAAAAAGGATTCCACAATTATGTAGAGTACGAAAAATAGAGTTCAATGATATAAATTTTAATCATTTTTATTATTAGAGTTCAGTAGCCCACAGTGGCTCACCACTATTGAATGTCTGCTGCAATGATGATGGTCCACAGTAGGATTTTATTTATTTGTTTGTTTAATAATTTATAATCATTTAACATGTGTCACAGTGTATAAATTTTTCTTATTAAGTTATGATTTTGCCCTTCAATAGTAAGATCTAATGGTAATTGGACAAACGGAGAAGGACAAAATTGGGTACGGGACAAACTCAAGAGACAAAAAAGCCTTTATCCCTTTCTTAAAATATATTAGTCAATAAAATAATAAAATTTATTATAAACAAATTTTCGAATTCGACATTAGAAATGGTAAATGGGTCTTGTTAGTCCACTACAACCCACAAAAAATAGGCTCGAGTGGGTTTTGTGTCTAGGTCATTGCTAGCACGACCTTAGCACAGCACGAAGTCATATCGTGTCGTCCTAACACGGTTGGTTCATTTGGCAGTGATCATTGGTAATTTTTTTTTAAAATAAATAATTTAAAAAAGGTTGCTGCTAAAAGAAATTTTATTATTATTTTTATATCATTGATCAACAGTCTAAAATAGGGGGAGTCTTTATTTATTTCAACTTTGTTTAAAAATTATATTCTCTCAAATTATTATTATTTTTAATTTTGATTTATCCAATTATACTTTTATTATCCATGCAATGGAAAGTCTCGATATCTTTAAAATTTAGAACAAATGTTAGATGTTGTCATTGTATAGCCTGGTGTTGTGAGACGCTTTGGCATCTGCCAGAAATTTATCTGATGTTTATCCTAAATTATTTAAACCCTCTTTAAAAATTACTCTCTCAAATTTTTTAATTTATTTTTAATTTTGATTTATCAAATTATATTTTTATTATCCATACAATAGCAAGTTTAAATATCAATACTCCAAATGAATTTGAAAATATTATCATCTCATCATCATAAATTTTTAGTAGTCAATCTGCTTCCAGAACTAAAAATGTTGAAAGTATTGGAAAATCAAAAATAGGACAAACATCAGATGTTTGAAATTTTTTCACATTTGAGAATCGTATAGATCCTGTTTTTGGAAGAATTGAAGAAAAAGTTATTTGTAAGTTTTGTGGTAAAGCTTTTGATAGTAAAACAGCTTATGGCACTGGGCATTTGAATCGATATGTTAAAGTATGTTTATAGAAATATTGTTAAAAATAATAATTTCACCATATTTGTAGATAATAAACTAAAACTAATAGTTGAAATCTTGCAAATTCAAGAAGTATTTGCTATTACTTCATATTAATGGATGGGTAACAATGATTTAGAATATATTTGTATTGTACTGCATTATATTGATAATATATGACTTTTATAAAAAAGAATTATTACTTTTCGTGAATAAGAACAGTCACACATAGTGCATATTATTTTTAGTTTTTTAATGAATATTTAGAGAATTTCAAATTGTTGACAAACTTATAAGTATTCCTTTTGATAATGCAAGTGCAAACACTGTTGCTATATATTTTGTTTTTAATTCAATTAGCACATGTACGTGGATTAAATTTTTTTTTCATTTGAGGTATTTTTGTCATAGTCTTAATTTAATTGTTCAAAATGGTTTAAATATAATTATTTCTCAAAATGATAAAATTAGAGAATGAATAAAATTTAATGCTTCATTATCTGTTAGATAACAAGAATTTAAAACCGTATTAAGTAATTTTAGAATAGATATTAAAAGGTTCAAACTAGAAGACTAGGGGTTATAGTCCCCCTTTTTTTGTTCTATTCCCACCTATTTATTATTTTAATTTCCAATTTGATATAAAAATTTATTGGAATGCCACATATGTGATGGTAAAATCTTGTGTAGGCTTTAGTAATTATATTACATTTTATTATTATGATAAAAATGAAAGATAATATACTAACTATTAATGATTGAAAAATTATAATTTACTATATGTATTTTTTAAAAGTATTTAATAATGTCACGTTATCATGTTCATGTGTGTATCAACATTTATCTTTTATTGTTTTAACTCACATTTATAATAGTAGTGATGTAGTTTTTTAAATTTAGAAATAATCATATTTTTTTTTCTATTTGCACTATTATAGAGATTAAATTCAAAACAATAATGGAGACAAATTCTTATGTTATTTATTTGTACAGTCATAATGGATTTTAGAATTAATTGGTCTAATGTAAAAGTTTTAATTTCTGAGATCTCTAAAAATTTAAACTCTAGACTTTATTATGATTCTGATGAAATTTATAATTTCATCACACAATTATTTATTTTTTTATAAGAATAAATTTAGATTAATTGTAACTATAGAAGAAACACAATATAATTTCATCACACAATTATTTATTTTTTTATCAGAATAAATTTAGATTAATTGTAACTATAGAAGAAACACATGATCAGTCTATTTCTGATCATGCTGTTCAGACTATTTTATTAAAAGATAAAAGAAAAGTAAGTTCTAATTTTGGTATTTATACTACTTTTGTATTAAAAAATATATTGATATTGATAATTTTTCTATGTTAAGTATATAACAGTAAACAAAAATGATATTTTGTTTTGGTAAAAATCAAATAAAAAAGTTTATCTTATAAATTTATTATGATTAAAAATCTATTAACACCTCTGATATTCACTGTAATATTAAAATTTACTTTTAATAAAAGGGATGGAATATTAGACAAGAAACAATTAAGATTAGCATCATAAAGTTTTTAAAACTTTAGTATGCATAAAAAATTTAAAAGATACAAAAGACTAAAAGTAAAATTGTTAAAGAAAAGATGATAAAACCAACTAGTAATATTATTTGTAGATAGTACTTAAGAGTTAGGCTGAGAACTTTACTGATTCTAAACCTAGCGTCTAATAGGTTTACAGTTACAAATCACTCGTATAGAATTTAACACGTGTTAGTGATCAGAGTCTCGACCGTGTATTCTTGTGCTACTTCCATATAAACATAAACGTTACTTTTCATTTACTAGTTATTACGCGTGGTAAATATAATAACTTATTTCACTTCAATTTATATTTTATACTTCTACAAATTCCATCAGACACTCGGAGTTAAAAATTCAACAAGAGAAAAACATGCTATCAACGTGTTGAATATTCCACATTTTTCTCTCTCTATTTTCTCTATATAATGCATGAGCACCAATGCAGTAAGACTCACACCAGCAAGCTCTTGAAATATAAGAAGCTATACCAAGCAAAAGCCTCCATCTATACCTAATTTTTCTTCAAGTTTGTAGATTACTTGAAACATAAATTAATTATGTCTCTTCAAGTTTCAGCTGTTGCGGCTATTAAAACCCGAAATGCTGGGAAAGGCTCTGATCGTCGGTCGGCAAATTATCACCCTAGCATTTGGGGGGATCATTTCCTTTCATATACTAGTGATTGCATGGTAAGATGCTAAATTTTTGGTCGAGGAGTTGTTTGGAATTATTTTTAAAGAAGAATTCTCTACTTTAAGAACATCATCAAACACACTTACTAATGCTGTAATCGTGTGCATGCTCCCAACATATGCTTTTGCAACCTCTAAACTAAATGCTGTCATCGTATAACTAATGGCTTTACATCTTCAATTTTCTTATTCCATAGGAAACTGATCATCAAGACAAGGTAAAGCATCAAGAACTAACAGAAGAAATTAGAAGGATGCTAACGGCTGATACCAACAGTACTAGACAGAAACTGGACTTGATTGATGCAATCCAACGATTAGGCGTGTCTTACCATTTCGAAAGAGAGGTCGGTAATATTTTGGAAGAGATGTATAAGGCTCAAAATGACTGTGATTTAAGGGATAATGAGAATGATGATGGCCTATATTATATTTCTCTTCACTTTCGATTACTTAGAGAACATGGCTATAAAATTTCTAGCGGTACGTCTTTTTCTCACTTAATGTTCCTTTTAATTTGCTTAATGCCTTTTACCAATATTCCTTCCATTTGCGACTTGTCGTTTTTGTCCATTTTACTCACTATATATGTATATAGATATTTTGAATGATTGCCAAAACTTTGATGTTTTGATGTAATTAATATTATTTAATGGGTGATCCTCCGAAAAAAACAGTGCTTGATATATGTATAGACATGAAATAAGAAACTTGGTAAAACTACGAAGCATTATTAGTTAATGTACTACTAAGACTAGAAAAACTATATATATGTGCCATGGAATAGAAGAACTAACTCCCAGAAAAATAAGTGTATGTTTAGTTGTTATTCTCTAAACTTAAGTAGAAACACAATAAGAATAAAAGTACTGTTGGACATTATAGACATATGAAGCTAGAAGAAATACATGGAAAATAAATTCAAATTTCTTATTTCTTGTTGTTTTACACAAGAAGTTCAAAATTTCTAAATAGCAAAGATGCAAATTTTAAAAAGGTAAAAATTCTAAATTACTACTGCAAATTGTCGAGTCTTAATTTTCTCTTGAAATTGGTAGATAATCGACCGAATGTTATTATCCATAACTTTTATACTAATTAAATATGTTCTGTTACATGGTAAAGCAGATGTCTTCAGCAAGTACAAAGACAATGATGGGAACTTCAAGGCATCGATAGTTGAAGATGTTCGAGGAATGTTAAGCTTGTATGAAGCTGCACATCTCAGGGTCCATGGAGAAAATATACTGGATGATGCTCTTGCTTTTACCACCAGTCACCTTGAGTCGATGGATACTCAGTTGATCAGCAGCCAACTTGCGGCGCAAATTAAGCATGCCTTAAAGCAGCCTATTCGCAAAGGCTTACAAAGGCTTGAGGCAAGGCATTACATGTCTATCTACCAAGAAGATCCTTCGCACAACGATGTGTTACTAACCTTTGCGAAGTTAGACTTTAACATATTGCAAAAGCTGCATCAAAGGGAACTCAGTGACATTTCAAGGTAATTAACTCTAAAACTATTGCAAGTTATGCTATAAGCATATATAATGTTTAGGCATTGCATTATTGATTATATCTAAAAGGACTCTTTTTATAATGTTATTTTAGGTGGTGGAAAGATTTAGACTTTGCACATAAGCTACCTTTTGCAAGAGACAGAGTGGTAGAGTGCTACTTTTGGATATTGGCAGTGTATTTTGAGCCAAACTGTTACTTCGTTAGAAGGATACTTACCAAAGTGATTTCTATGACTTCAATTATTGATGACATCTATGATGTTTACGGTACAATTGAAGAACTTGAGCTTTTTACCACTGCAGTTGAGAGGTTTTGTTCATACACCTTTTCACCTTAAATAGATTTTCGATATCTCAAATTTAAGATTCGTTATAAATATTTGTTAATACTATTCTCATTTTTATTGAACGAGAAGATACAAATTGTTTTTTTTTAGGTGGAATATTAGTTCCATAGATCAATTACCGGAGTACATGAAATTGTGTTATGGGGCCCTCCTTGATGTTTACAGTGAAACTGAGAAAATTTTGGCCAACCAGGGAAACCTTTACCGTATTGATTATGCAAAAGAAGCAGTGAGTTTCATCTCAATCAATTAATTGGAGTAAAATCAATTTGACCATCTTAATTACCAAAGTTTAATTGATCTTTATGGTTTTTTTCTTGTCAGATGAAAAATTTAGTAAAAAATTACTTCTACGAAGCTCAATGGTGTCATAAGAAATATGTACCTACAATGGAAGAGTACATGACTGTTGCATTAGTTACTTCTGGTTACCCAATGTTAGTAACCACATCTTTTGTGTGCATGGAAGATATTGTAACAAAAGAAGCCTTTGAATGGCTCTTTAGCAATCCCAAAATGCTAAAGGCTGCAACAGTAATTTGCAGACTCATGGATGACATTGTGTCGCACAAGGTAATTTGTAATCCTCAAATGGTTCATGTTGGCATAATTTGATAATGGTATAAATTTTCAACCATATATTTGCTTGTATTTGTAGTCTGAGCAAAGTAGAGGGCACGTTGCATCGAGCATCGAGTGTTACATGAAACAATATGGTGCCACTGAAGAAGAAGTGTGCAATGAATTTCAAAAGCAAGTTTCGAATGCCTGGAAGGATATTAATGAAGAGTGTCTTCGCCCAACCTTTATGCCAATGCCACTGCTTACGCGAATTCTCAATTTCGCACGCGTAATAGATGTCATTTACAAGGATGATGATGGCTACACTCACGCTGAAGTTGTGCTGAAAGATTTCATTACTTCTCTACTTATAAAGCCTGTGCCATTATGAGCTTTAGAATCAGGCTATGTTTTTAGCAAGACATAGACTGAAGTGTGCCTTTTTTTTTGAAAAAAATTCAATAAGGGTTACGTGTTCTCTTAACAATAATGAAAATGGAAATAATTATAATTAAGCTAATGGAAATGCTTGTCATTATCGAACAAATTTTAAAAATATCAATAAAAATGTTTTGGAGACTCGTTATTACATTTACTTTTAATTACATCCCCACTTGATTGTTCTATCAAATGTAAGCTTTTGTATTAAAATGAGTACTTAATATGACAACCAACGTTTTATATCACGCAACTAATATCTAAAAGTGAGTCCTAAAGCTATAGGCTAAATGGTGTCATCAAAATGAATGACTAATATGTATGTATGGGTGATATGTTTTACACAATTGAAGTCATATTTCACTGCGTACTTACATGACTCCAAAGTGAAAGAAAGAAATAAAAACAAAAAAGATGTAATACTATATAATAAAAAAAACAACAATTTAATTGGTGCTTAGGCTATTCCACTCTTAGCATCTTCTACATGACATCAATATTTTTATGGGTATAAATAAAATTTGGCACAAATTTGTTATATAATTTATTTTGATGGACTCTAGTTTTAACGTTCTTTAACTTCCACAATTCATAAAATTTAAGTAGTTTAGTGTTTATTATTAAATGATAGTTTTTTTGTATTTAAAAATGATAACAACTTTATTTATTTAGATGAATTTTAATTGTAATAATTTTTTAAATTTTTTAGTTAAATTTTAATTAATTTGGTATTTGAAGTTGATGAACACTATATTTGTTTGGATAGACTTTAGTTTTCATACTTTTCTAATTTATTTGGTGTTTAAAGTAGATCAATACTTTATTTGTTTGGATGAAATTTAATTTTAGTTGGTTTTCAACTTGTTTAGTGCATATCCTTGAACTAATTTAGTATTTAAATTTTATGTGACACTTTTCTTTTATACTTTATTTTTTACATAAATTTTATCTTTTACATATATTGAAGATTTGGTGATTCAATAATTTTGTTTAGACAAAAATTGAGATGAATATCAAATAGAAGAGTCACAAAAAATTTAGAACATGTAAGAGATATATAGGAAAGCTTACGACGTGTGAGTCACGAGGTGAGAAGTGAAACCAGACTCAAAGGTATGAAGGAAGTGAGTAAAAAGTGCAGAGCTGGTAATAGGGGCCAGCGCCTAAATCAGTACTCCAGCGCCGCAGCGCCAAGTTTCCAGTGCTATAGCGTTGGATGCGTCAAGACCCAGTCCCGCCGTGCTAGAGCTTGCAGAGTTCGTATTTAATTCGAATTTTTAAGTTTTTAAAAGTTTTGGACTTCCAAAATAAATAGACTCTTACTCCAATAAGGATTATGGATAGTAGGCACGAAATAAACCCTATAGAAACACTTGTAAACCTTTTAAGTTGAAATCAAGTATTAAGAGAGACTCTAAAAAAGGAAAGAACAAGGTAGACACTAAGTGCTTGCATGCGCTAGGGCAAAACTATTGTTTAGGTGTTCATTGCTCGTGGTAGAGTAAGGTGTTGTGATATGGTGTGTGATGTGTATAGATGTATATAATTTCAAAAATTAAATACGCAACGAAAGTATTCATACATATTATACAATATGTAACAAATTCAATCATGTAATCACATGTATGATCATTCAAGTACATATATATCTCATATATATTTCATGCATGATATAAAATGAATAGCAAATAAATAACCTACCCGGTTATGAAGGTAGCTTTACAATTCTTCAAGAACTCCAAGCTTCAATTTGTTAAGCTCACCTTGAAGTGTTCCCTTATACAATTCTAGTTCACAACTAAATTCGGTGGGATTGTGAAGCTAGAAGGCAGCCTTGAATTTCCAGCAAAGGATTATTTTAACACTTAAAATAATTTATCTATATGAGTGATTACCACCAAGAGATGAGAAGAGTTAAGAGATTTTTTTTGTTCTTTACAACTCTTTATGTTGAACCTTGGTAAACCTTTATATTTTCTCTCAATACTTTGAGAAAAACACTTAGGAAATGCTCTCAATTCTCTCTTCTTTCTCCTTGAACGAAATTCACTCTTTCTTACACCTTAATTGAACTCTTTCAATTCTTTCTTAAGTGTAAAAAATGATTTCTCTCAGTACTCCACCACCACTTAACCATGTTTGCCATTACAAACATTAATCTATCATATTTTTCACTCACCAATTTGATTCAACCATTTGAATCAATTTCTAGAGAGTAAATAGCATTTAATCAATGTTAAGTAGTTTTACCACTTCCTTAGTGCATCATTTAAAAATTACTAAGTGGTCAACATTCCTTATTATTAATAACAAGTGCATTCTCCATTAATAAATGGTATTTGCCACTTATTCCAATTAATAATAATAATTTGATTAATATATAAAATATTAATAATTCAAAACTATTTTGAATATTTATATTTACCACATATGTATTTACCAAGTAAGGTAAATAGGTAAATACATGGTAAATAATTTATGGAGCAAGATTATGTCACTTGTCAATTTCTTATGTTAACAACTCTTGTAAACTAATAATATATTTTACCTTAAATTATTGACAAGTGAATAATAAAAGAAACCTTGAAACATTTTTTATTTTGCTGGAAATTATTGGATCAATTGTTCAATCCAATTCGCTGCCCCAGTGCACAATGAGTACACTTCATATTGTGAGACTCTCTAGGTCCATGTCCGATTTGTCATATGAAACTATTTCACACGTCTGTGAACAATGTCTCACACACATGTTACAGATATTACAAAACGACGCATTAGACCATACAAGTTGAGGTAATAACATATTCGTATAATTCTTCCATCATAAATATCCTAAAAGAGCGGAGATATAGATCAACATCGTCAAGTCTCCATGTGCTCAACCATAAACTTATCTCTAGATTTGTATTTCAATAAATAATATCCGTAAACACTTTTACGATATTATTTTTCCAAGAATAAAATTAATTCTTGGATGTCTGCTTATGGCCATAAGACTTTCTGAAATACAATCTTGGAGTTGCAGGATATTTTACTCACCCAATTGAGTTGATGGATCCCATATCTGTACACACCGGACTCTATGAGCATCGGATCATACCCAGCGACACCCAGCGGTCAGACCATGAAAGGTATCTAACATGTGTGAAACCAAAGTATGGTGGATCACTAACAAGTCCACCATGGCACTTAGGTCTAAGGACCACGAATACTACTCAACTCGAAAGATCCTCCATTGACGGTTTTATGGGATGTCTATTAGAGATTTTTGTGAGTTTGTTCAATATTCAGTCTTTACTGAATACTTGTATC
This sequence comes from Ailanthus altissimus, assembly GCA_946807835.1. Lineage (NCBI taxonomy): Eukaryota > Viridiplantae > Streptophyta > Magnoliopsida > Sapindales > Simaroubaceae > Ailanthus > Ailanthus altissimus. The sequence continues at coordinate 3,254,386 of OX327712.1, forward strand.
TCTATACGAGTTTCCACTAAACTCATGGTCTGCCAAGACTAACCATCTAGACTATCTAGATATAGACATACACTGATCTATATATATATATATATTAAGATCTTTACTAATAGATCCGCATTAGTGAAGGTAAATCAGGAATATCAAATTTAAGAACATATTTGCATAACAACATTTCCTAGCATCATTTGCAACCCATTGCAACTATGTCATTATTAATATATATTCTTAGGTCTTTGTCCTATTTCAGACAAGACTCTAACTCTTTAGATTTTACTGACTCTTAGTTCTGATCTAAACTCCTTCAAATCAAATCTGAACTCTTTCAGATCATACAATGTCTAAAACGTTACAAACATCTTACCATATTTATAAATAAAATAATTAGTGATATATTAAAATCATAAATATATAAACATAAAGCAAATATTTATACATAAAAGGGATGGCACGTAAGCACAAATCCAAACATAAGGGTATATTAAACATTATATCTTTTTTAGGGTTCTTCATTGAGTTTTTCTTATAAAATCTCTAGGAAGTTAATATGAGAGGCTAGGATCTTTAGATCTACTGTTAACGTAGACAATTGACTGAACCACGTAAGTGATTGTGTTGTGCTCTTTATTTTCTAATTTGAATTTTTGTTATTTTTATTTAATATACAAATTATTCTACTGCATAAAAATGTTAAGATTCAAAATTGAATTTAATTAGATTTCATCGCTTTAATCTAATTTCATGAAAATGAGTGTGGTTCCTCCAATAATATATATTATTTATATCATTAAAAATAAGTGGAGACTGAACGAACAGTATATTTTACGTATGGTCTAATTCTAAAAGTAAAAGGTTTATAATTTTTGATTTTGTTTAGTTATAAAGAATGCCAATATGAACTGTACCGTGCTCACCATATTAAGACCCACTTCTTGTTTTCTTTTTTATGCCCAACTTCTAGATTTAGTTTGAATATAATGCAGCTCATATACTTCTCAGTTAAAAACGATTCATATTTATTTACGAATTTATGAAAATTCTACTCCCATACAATAATTTGAAAACAACTAAACCATAAAATAAAATAAAAAAAAGTGAGAATGATAAAATGATTCTCACAAGAGAAGTCATAAGTGGTCGATAGGGTTCACTAAATTTCATTTAAACTAATTATAAAGGATTTAAATCATCTTGCTGAGAAAAACGAAAATAACATTTTGTTTCGAGATAAAGAGTGGACTTCAATCACGTTCTTAAAATTTTTGGAAGTTGTCAATTTATGTTGGTTCTTGTTGCTTATAAAATAATTTTTGGAGGAAAAATTCTTTTTTTTGGAAGTAATTTTGGAGGAAACTTTATAAAGTCAACAATATAAATTGATATGTAAAATTATGGTAAATAGTCTCATATCTCATCAAATTTATTTTACTGCCATAAAATTAAGGGTGTCAATTCATGTAAATGAATCGTATTCGTATTATTTTAATGCTGAGAATTAACAAATTTTTACTTTATTCATTTACGATTCATTTATTAAACGAATCAGACACTCAAATATATATTCAATTCGTTTAATAAATGAATCATAAACGAATTACACGATTAGACACGTTTAAATAAATAAATCAAATTCAATTCGTTTACACGATTATACATAATTCGATTCATTTATAATTATATTAGTTTAAACGAAGATAAGCACCAAATTTGATTCATTTAATATGATTAAATATATTTAAATAATGATGAATATTTGTTTAAACACAATTAAATCACGATTATCTACGTTTAAGTCAACAGTAATACTATTGAATGTGAAAAATGCACAGTAAATTAAATAGTAATGTATCTTAAACGAATTGGCGAATCACAGAAATCAAACACATATTCGACATGATTAATAAATGAATAATACGAATTTAACTCGTTTATTAATTGTGTCAATTTTCTTTACCCATATTCGTTTAAAGCGTAACGAATTCATGTCAAATAATTGTGTCGTGACCTATTTTGTCACCTCTACATAAAATAATGTATTTTATATATTATTGGTTTCAATGGCAAAGACTAAACAAGATATTTAAAATATTAGAAACTAACTAAATAATTTTACTTCAAAAATGAAACTGACAATTTTTCTAAAATTTATTATGTGCTTTAATTTCTATAAATCATGACAAACTATATGAATATGAATTTTATCAGAAATCTAGACTAAATTATAACCAGTCTAGCATACTATTGGCTATGCCCTTGAATTATATGTTCGTCTAAATACTTAAAAGAAGTGGTATTACATAAACAAACTAATCATAAAAACTAATTCATACCCTTATGCAATATAACATTATTTTTTAAAGTACTAATATTAGAAGATAATAAATAAAATAATTAGAGAATTATTAAAAAAAAATATTATATTTACACACTGACACATACTCGAACATATACTCTAAACAAGAATTGTTAATATTTTCTTACGAAGCATTTTAACTTTTGATAAATATAATAATTTATATCTATTCAATTTATATTAGTTGGGATATACTCAGGCTAAAGTTGGTGATAGGTACAATTATTAAGAACACTTTTTTTATAAGTGAGGACATACATAAAGAAGTTATTATGCACCAATAACTTGGCATATAATGGATAAAATTTCATTTATCAAACTATGTTATTTGTAATGCCCGAAATCCTGCACTAAGGACAACATGAAAGTATTTGCATAATGTGATAATCTTCGTCTATTCAATTTTTATTAGTGAGAATATACTTACATTGAAGTTAGTGACAGATGCAAATATTATGAATACCATTCTTAAAAGTGGGGTATATATAAAGCAATTATTGTGCACTCACAACTTCGTGCATAACAAGTGAAATTTTGTTCATCAGACTATGTTCTTTATAACAGTGACTAAAATCTTATATTAGGGACATCAAGAAAGCTTTTAGATAATATATTAATAATTTTAATCTATTCAATTTTTATTAGTAGGGATATACTTACACTGAAGTTGGTGATAGGTGCAAATATTAGAAACACCTTTTGATAGAACCCGACCCAAAATCTTACAACGTGGACCTAGATAAGCCTTATCGGGTACCCCAATAGAACGCTTCCCAAAGTCCACTATCAACCCTGAAAAATTCTATGAGGCAAACTCTAAATTTTCTTTTAATGTCCTTTTAGATATATTCTCATAAACATTGAAATTTTGTTTTTTTTACTAAAATTCCTAGATTAAACGGGAGTTTCCCATATTATTCTGAAAATCAATATTTCATAAACCTGTAGAAAATACATTTAAAATATTTCTCACATCTCTTAACTGGAAAGGGGACCTCTCGTTCCTACCCAAATCAATCAACACATACATTCTTGATCATACTCCAACAGACATTCATACAAAAAAAAACCAACCATTTCAAAAATGCATAAATATGTATCTTAGTTCCAAAATCTATTATGCATACTATATAACGCAAAACTAAATATGATACATGTATATGCACTAAATATATACATATAACTCTGTACATGCACAGAAGATCATTGTAGGGCTGGCCCACTACTGATCTACAGGAGAAATTGTAGGCTGAACACTACTGGCTGTACCTGGGGAAAAAAAATAGAAACACTAAAAACAAAGGGTGAGTTGATAAACTCAATGAGTGGGTGTGAAATCTGAATAATTATGAAAACATATTGAAAAATTTTAAAAAATACTGAAAACTGTTTTTAATAGTTTTTAAATCTCGAATACTGGTAAAACTCTACCGAGCAGTTTTCTTTATTTAAAAATTTTAAAACTTAAAAGCTACTGCTGAAATCTGTAAATATTATTAACAAACATTTTTATTTACTGAAAAAACTATATATCTCATACAATTGTCTAAAACTTCCACTCGATTCTAGTCTGTCTGAAAAAGTACCAATGGCTACCCTAATGCTGGACTTATTGTTGACGTAGCCGATAAAATGAGTCGATCACAAGGTGGTCTCCGCTAGCAACAACCATTGTGACGAATTTGATAAACTAATAAATCTGAGACATCTCATTGTCTGTGTGGCGAAATATACATCGCAGACATATAGTGAGACAACACCCCGTAGCATAAGTGACTCACAAACTCGACACCCCGACTCCCTAGAGTTAGTAGCACTCAACCCAACTAACTGACCTCCCCACGCATATGAGGTATACCGGCCGAATCTATACTATCCCAACATGGATCTGAATCTGATGGCTGATAATTAATAAATAGGGTACCACTGGCATTTAAAAACTGATAGTGTCTAAAAACTGTTTCTTACTGCTAAAAAATAAATCTCTAAACTGTTGAAAATACTGAACTGAAATTCTAAAATTTTACGATATTTTTAAATGATAAATTTTCAATTCTCATTATATAAAAATATCAAATAAAATATTATTATACTTTCCTTAATTCCTAAAAATCATGTAACTTGAGTAAATTACCTGAAACAATAACATTTAAATTAAAAAGTACATAAATACTAATAATTTAAAATAAACTATATTTAATTTCCTTTAATTGCTTTCTCACTCACCAACTGTCCTATGCTAAAATTTCTTTTTCGGGCTTGTCCTTTCACCGGTTTCAACCTTCAGCACCTACAACTCATAAATTATGCTTTAGTCTCCATAAATGGCAAAATTATCAAAATATCCCTAGAGTACATTTTTCGGCCAACATCAAAATTTCTTTCTAAATTTATAATTTTGCCTTCAATAATCTCAATTTATGTAAAAACTACCAATTTTTGTCAAATGGGTCCATAATACCTTATTATTTTCTTTGGACATAATTACCCATAATCTTTGTTATAAATGACCATTATGTCTCATATCCTAACTTTGATTTCCACCCATCAAAACTCATCTTAAGGGTCCTAGAATTCATTCCTAACCCTCAATTTTAGTTAATTACACTTGGACCACTAAAAGCTCTAAAATGGCCAAAATGACCCAAATGAAATTTTTATTATTTTTTAAATTTCTTCTTACCTATGGTCTTATCTACTCTCCAAATTCATTCTAGTGTCCTAAATTTATTTAATTGAAGTTCAATTATACAAAAACCCTAATTTACTATTTTAGGGTTTGGAATTTTCACATTTTTAAGCAAATTTACCCTTAATCCACCCTTAAATCTTGCTTAGGCACTTGAAAATAACTTGAATTTGGTGTGGATTCCTTAATTTAGCTTAGAAACTTCATGGGTATCATTGTTCATCTCCTTCCCCTCTTCATTTTTGAAATTCTCTCTCTCTCTTGCTTTTTTTTTTTTTTCTTAACAATTCTTGAAATAAAACACTTGGACTGTATATATATACCCAAAAATTGCATAATGGCTTTCCAAAAAATTTCTAATTGCTACTTAGTCCTCCGAATAAAAAGCCTTTGATTGGTGGATAATAATTTAATAAATATTACTAATAACTAATAAAATATAATATAATAGACTAATATATGCAATTGTCCCAAATTGATTGGTCCATATGCCTTAAAATACACATACTTATCCAACAAAAATAGTTTGCTTAAGGTGTGATGCTTACACCAAAAATTATTGGTACAAATATTAAATTTTCACTACTTAGTTAACCGAAAAAATTCAAAAAATTCAGTGACCACCCAACACTCAAATTGACTATAAAATTACCCAATTGGGTCTATTACGGCTCACATAAATACCTAAAAACAATATTCTAAAAATAGTCAAAATATGAAACTTCTACGGTTTCCTAATTGTCAAGTACCAAAATTTTAAGTATTTGACTATTCATGAGAATTGGGCATTACTCATTTCCTAAAAGTAGGGTATATATAAATTGATTATTGCGCATCCAAAATTTATGCATAATAAGTGAAATTTCGTTCATCAGATCATGTTATTTTTAATTGTGACTAAATCTTATACTAGGGACAACAAGAGAGCTTTTAGATAGTATAGTAATAATCTTCATTTATTCAATTTTTATTATTGAGAATATACTCACACTAAAGTTGGTGACAAGTACTTATACTAAGAATAATTTTTCTGCACGTGGAAACATATATAAAGTGGTGTTTGTGCACCTATAACTTGATGTATAACTTGTGAAACTCATCTACCAAACTATATTATTTGTAATGGAGACTTCAATACTACACTAGGGGGAAAGAAGATAGCTTTCGAATAATATGATATGGTCAATATAATAATCTTTATCTATTCAATCTTCAAAAATAGAGAATACTCACATTTTATTTAGTGAAAAGTACAAAAAGTTAAAATTAATTTTCGAATAGGTAAGAACATACATATACTTACGATGAAGGTTTAAGATATGAGCTTTTTGAGCTGGTTGGATTTGTTGGTCCATGTTCTGAATTGGTCCAATTTTCTTATGTTTTGGCATTCTTTTTTTCCCTTAAATCTTTTCATATTGGACTAAATTAAAGTTTTTGAGTTGGTTTTGGACTTTATTTTTGTTTTGTTGTTTTAATTTTAGATTATTTATATTTTTTAAGGCCTTTATTTGACATCTTAACATTTTAACTTCTAGATTTTCAAATATATAACAAATTCAAATTTTAATTTCCACAATAACTAATTCACATTCAAATTTATCATTTTTAAAACATATTTCTAATTCCTAATTTAAGATTTGTTGAAATTGAAATTAAATTTAGAATAGGAATTATAACATTTTGTGTAATTAAAATTTGAATTATAACATTTAATGTAATTGAAATTGAAATTGAAATTAGAATTATAACATTTAACATAATTGAAATTGAAATTGGAATAAAAATTATAATATTTAACAGAATTTAAATTGAATTTAAATTTGGAATTGGAATTATAACATTTTATGTAATTGAAATGGAATTATAACATTTAACATAATTAAAATTGAAATTGAATTTGGAATCATAATATTTAACATAATTAAAATTGAAATTGGATTTGGAATAATTATAATATTTGACATAACTAAAAATGAAATTGGATTTGGAATTATAATATTTAACATAATTGAAATTTAAATTATAACATTTAATGTAATTGAATTTGAAATTTGATTTGAAACTACAACATTTAATGTGATTGAAATTAAAATTAGAATTAAAATTTCAGTATTTAATAGAATTGAAATGGAAAATAGTTTTAGAATTATAACATTTAATGTAATTGAAATTTAAATTGGATTAGAATTAGAATATTTAACATAATTGAAATTAAAATTGGATTGAAATTACAATATTTAACATAATTGAAATTGAAATTGAAACTAAAATTTGATTGAAATTAAAATTAGTTTTGATCTAATTGAAATTAAAATTAATTTTGACGTAATTGAAATTGATATTGGATTTAAAATTATAATATTTAATGTAGTTAAAATTAGAATTAGAATTGGAATTATGACATTTCGTAATTCCAATTGAATTTAATTTGGAATTATAATATTTAATGTAATTAAAATTAGATTTAGAAATATAACATTTAATATAATTTAAATTGAGATTAGATTTGAAATTATAATATTTAACGTAATTGAAATTAAATTTGATTTTGGATTTAGAATTATAATATTTAATATAATTAAAATTAAAATTAAAATTTGATTTAAAACTATTACATCTAACGTAATTAAATTTAAAATTAAATTTAAAATTATAAGTAATTGAATTTGAAATTAAATTTGCAATATATCATTTAACATATTTGAAATCAAGATTAGAATTTAAATTTTGACATTTAACGTAATTGAATTTGAATTGAATTAGAATTATAATATTTAAGTTAATTGAAATTGGAATTAGAATGACAATATTTAACGTAATTGAAATTAAAATTAAACTTATAACATTTAACGTAATTATACTCGAAATTGAAATTAGAATTATAACATTTAACATAATTAAAATTTAAATTATAACATTTAACATAATTAAAAATTGAATTATAACATTCAAAGTAATTAAAATTAAAATTGTATTTGTATTTATAACATTTAACATAATTAAAATTAAAACTGAAATTATAATATTTAACGTAATTAAAATTGCTATTAAAATTTAAATTATAATATTTAACATACTTGAATTTGAAATTAAAATTAAAATTATACTATTAAATGTAATTAAAATTATAATTATAATTAATACATACCCTATAAAAGAAGGAAAGAATTCTTAATATTTTCTGATGAAGCCTTTTTTTAAAAATAAAAAAAATCCAACTCTTTATGTAGTTAGATCTTGAACTTTCGACGAGAGATATATAATATATATACAAACTCATCTACATCAACATGTAACATGATAATTGAAAAACATTAAATAAGAAAACCTTATTATAAATATAAAAGAATAATAATAAATTATTTTACTCATTTAATTATATCTTGTCATATCATTTTGTACCAATGAGTTTATATAGGTGTTTTTTTAAATAAACTGCAATATTTAATTTAATATTCAATTCTTATATTGAAATTTATTGGATTATTTTAAATTTGAATTTTAAAATTAATTATTTATAAAGAATTAAATCAAGTGATGTAAATTTTATTTAGGATTCTTTAGGGAAACAAATTGTTTTTTTTTTAATTATTTATAAAACGCGAGGCACCTTTTTTGGAATCCTCTTCTTTAGGTAGAAGTGTGAAAATGTATTTGGTCTCTTTTTTTTTTTTTTTTTTAAATGAGGGAATTACAACATTTTTCAGCATTTCCGCACCACCTGGGGGGGAGGGGAGGTCGAACCCAGGTGAGGATGTGAGACCTTAGGGGGCTCAACCAACCCATGCTCAAATGTATTTGGTCTCTTATTCACAAAACATTGTTGAAAATAATTTTTTTCATTTTTTAAATCTTAAAAAGAATGAACATAAGTATTTGTCTACTTTCTCAACTTTTACATAAACTATATAAACTCTCAATAAGGGAGGAAAAAAGAGAGAATTTCAACAAATGTTGAAAATTAAAAATAGGGATAAGTATAATTTTATTCTCATATTTTGAGTTAATTAATAACTTTATTTTGGTTAGATATAAAATATTTAATTTTATCTTAATTCGTTAATTTTTATCGTCAATTTGAATGAAAAATTTATATTTAATATACTTTTATTATTTTACCCCAATAATAATACACATATAAAATATATGTAAATTGACATATGCTATTATATGATTTGTTACAAATAATACTTGTCATCGTATAATTAATTATATTATTAATAAAATTAATTAAAAAATTAAAAACAAAACTAGCACCGTCATTGAAAAATGACGAACGGCCAATCACTCTCCACCTGTGGTGGCGGTGCAAGTCACCTCCCTACCGTTTAACGGCGGTCGGCGGTGGCCGTCGCCACTTTTCACTATTTTTAACTATTTTTTGGCCTTTTTTTTATCAATTTTAAATGATCCCACCATTGTGTAGATAAAAAAAAATAAAGTCTAATGATATAAATTTGATAAATTTTTGTTGTAGGTGTGTCACCGAAAAACGATGGCTAGCGACTGGCCGACCGCCATTTTTCAGGGACAATGCTAGTTTTTATTTTTAATTTTTTTATAATTTAATTTATTTATAAATTATTGTAAAAAAATAAATCAATTCATGGTAACACGTATCTAAAAGTACTAATCACATTTTGACATGTGTCATATTGTTAAAGTTTATTTTTAAAATTATATTAAATTAAATTAATAGATAAGATTGTACCACGTGTTCGAAAAAAATAATAAATGAATAAGATTTCGCTACATATTCAATAGGTAATTTATTTGTATGGCTAGATTATATTTTTACTTTTTTATCATTAAAATTAACGGATTATAGTAAAATTAAATATTTTAAATCTAATCAAAATAAAATTATTAATTAACTTAAAATATGAGAGTAAAATTATACTTATTCTTTAAAAATATTAAAAATTATTGAGTATTTTTGAACTTTAAATCATTGTCATCCTACTCGTATATGGTGAAAATCGAAAAAGACTTATCAATTGTAATCGCTCAAAATTAGAATAAGGTCCACAAGAGCACAATTATTAAAAAAAAGGACAAAACAAAATAAAGGAAAAGCTGAAAGCACCTATTTAGTGTTTTATGATTTTTTTTCTTTCTAATAATTAGTATGGATCCCATATTCAAAATGTTGAATGAGACGCCCTTTTAAAGCAAAAGGAGGACCGTGTATTCTTGTGCAGATTCCACGTAAGATTAAATATTGATTTCCAATTATTACACATGGTAAATATAATAACTTAATTCACTTTAATTTATATTTTATACTTCTCCAAATTGTATTTTTGTTATTTTAAACAAACATCATACACATTTTTTTCTATTTTAGTTTTTTAAATTATAATTTTAAAACATATTTTTATTTAAAAATATCAATATTTATTTTTAAAAATAAATTTAAAAAATAATACCAAAAATTGTGTAATTTAGAACACAAGTAAATGTTATCACAAATAAATAATATAATAATGAATCTGATATCATCTCATAGAGAATTATTATAAAATTTATTAATTATTAAAATGGTATCTTATTATTCTTATTATACAATTAATAATTTAAGAAAATAAAATCTAAACTAAATAAATAAAGGAAATAAAGGCAAAATAAAAATTGAAAAAAAATTCCAATTTATCAATATTAAAAAGCCTAGTACTGCAATTATCTCTCAATACTTTACTTGAATCTAATTAATTCTCTTAATTCAATTCATCAATACGAATTATTAACAAAAAAAACCTAATATGTTTAGAAGTCTCATCCAATAGTCAAATAAAAATATCTTAATTAATTATTTATATTTTTATGATAATTAGATTAAAGTAAATTTTATTAAGAATATAATCTTTAAATGGTTATAAATGTTATGTAAGTGCATTCCTATTGTTGAGAGAGGAAATGCCCTTCTCTCTTTTAAGGTTATATTGAAACAAAGAACTTTAAGTGCAACCTAGAACCTTAACCTCCTTGCGCAGCTGAACAATTTGTTAATCAAGCAAAATAGTAAGAATTCAAAGCAAAATATAAAAGAGCACAACACAATCTTATGTGGCTCGGTCAATTGCCTTGTCCACGGTAGATCCAAGGATTCTAGCCTCTCTTATTAACTCCCTAGAAATTTTACAACGAAAATCCAATATAAATAACTCTCAAAATAACCTAATGTTTAGTGAACCCTTACTCTACCACGAGCAATGATCACCCAAATGACGATTCCACCCTAGTGCACACAAGCACTTATTGTCACCCAATTCTTCCCCTCTCTAAGAGTCTCTCTTAATGCTTGATCTGAAATCAAGAGTTTACAAGTGTTTATATAGGGTGTATTTTGTGCCTACTAACCCTATTCCTTGTTAGAGTAAGAGTCCACTTGTTTTGGAAGTTCAAAACTTCCCAAAACTCAATCTCCGAATGCAAAACGGACTCACTGTTGCGTCTGGTGTTACGGTGCTCATCCTTGGGCGCCGCGACGCTAGCCAAAATCGTATCCATCGCTACGGCGCTGAGGACCCAGCATCGCGGTTCTGGGTTGCTGTCATGGGTAGCATCTCCCCCGTTTTATTACTTCCTTCGCGTCTTTGAGTCCCATTTCACTTTCTCCTTCGTGTCCCACACATCATAGAATTCTCTATACATATCCCACACATTCTAGACTTCTTGTGACTCTCCACTTTGGTAATCATCTCAATTCTTGTCCAACCAAGATTATTGAATCACCAATTTTCCAACAAATCCTTTCTTAATTCAAAATCTTCCAAATAAGAAGGCTTTGGGATCCGATCCACACCAATACTCTATCACCTAGAGTTGAGTCCAGTTAAGTTTCCACCAAGACTTAACTTTTCCCAAGCTAGTGACTTTGATATCCAAAGGCATTCGTGCACCTTGCATAGGGTATGAATGCGTTGCACTCCTTTCTGACCCTCATCACCCCGATGAGCACGGTTTGGATGTTGCCTAGTGGTCTGAATTACCCCAATACCCCGCGTTAGGCCACTCATGGCTATCCCAGTAAGCACATAGAGCCCCCTACTATGCTTCTCACTCTCAAACCTTAAAGATCCTTTCTCTACCCTTAGTTTTCCTTTTTCCGCTCTAACCAAATACCCTTCCTTATCAAGCTTGCCTAAGAATATCAAGTTCCTCCTCAATTTAGAAATATGCCTTATACCATGTAAGTCCCTAGTTTCTCCACCTTGCATTCTCAGCCTTATGTCCTCAACTCCATGATCTCACAAGTCACGTCATTCCCCATTAGAGCTATATACCTCTTTTGACTTTGTAGTTGGTAAACATCGATTTATCGAGACACATATGGATGTTGTACCCCGAATCTAGTATCCATTTGCCAGCGTACTTTCCACTTGAGGCTACCAATGTGTCTACAACTTCGATATCTTCCTCAGTACTGATTGCAGCCTACCCTCATTGACCTTTTGATTTCGAAAAGTCCTTCACAAAGTGGCATTCCTTATTACAAAGAAAACACTTCTTGGATCTCCTCCTTGATTGGTTACTCTTCCTTCCTTGTGCAAGCAATGCTGCTCCACTCTTGGACTCGGATCTCTTTGTCAATTCTTTTGAGTTCAATGATGTCTTGACGTCAGTCATCGTTAAAGACTTCTTACCATACAACAGCATATCCATAAAACTCTCATAGCTCTTCAGCAACGAACTTAACAGGATAATGGCCTTGTCTTCATCCTCAATCTTAATGCCCAGTTGCTCAAGACTTATGATGATCTTGTTAAAGTTGTCAATGTGAACACTTAATGAAGTTCCCTCGTGCATTATTAGTTAATGTAGTTTCTTTTTCACAAGAAGTCTATTTGCAAAAGACCTCTTTATGTACAATACCTCGAGTCTCTTCCATAGCCCTAAAGTGATTTTCTCAATACTAACTTCCCTTAATACTTCATCGCTCAACGTTAGGAATAAGGTGCTATGAGCCTTTTTTTAAATCGTGTCCCAATCTTTCTGCCCGGACTTTGATGTTGTCGTCCCATCATTAGTTGATGAGCTGACTTCCTCCAAAGCTGAGTCTAGCCCTTCCTTCTCTAGTAGAGCCCTAACCTTCTTCCTCCAAAGATTGAAGTCATTCATCCCATTGAACTTCTTTATTTCTTACTTGATTACAACTATAGTTTAAATATCCCAAGTGTGTATTATCAAACCTTTAGCTCTTATACCAGTTTGTTGAGGGAGAAAATGCCCTTCTCCCTCTTGAGGTTATGTTGAAGCGAAGAACCTCAAGTGCAACCTAGAACCCTAGCCTTATTGCGCAGCGGAATAACCTGTTAATCAAGTAAAATAGCAAGAATCCAAAGCAGAATATAAAAGATCACAACATAATCTTACGTGGTTCGACCAATTGCCTACGTCTACGGTGGATCCAAGGATCATAGCCTCTCTTATTAACTCCCTAGAGATTTTACAAGAAAAACGCAATATGAAGAACCCTTAAAATGATCTAATGTTTAGTGAACCCTTGTTCTACCACGAGTAATGATCACCCAAATGACGATTCCACCCTAGCGCACACAAGCACTTAGTATCTACCCAGTTCTTCCCCTCTCTTAGAGTCTCTCTTAATTCTTGATTTGAAATCAAGAGTTTACAAGTGTTTATATAGGGTGTATTTCGTGTCTACTAACTCTATTCCTTATTGAAGTAAGAGTCCACTTATTTTGAAAGTCTAAAACTTCTCAAAACTCGAAATCCGGATGAAAAACAGACTCACTATCGTATCTGGCGCTGCGACGCTCATCCTTGGGCACCGTGTCGCTGGCCAAAATAGCACCCATTGCTGCGGTGCTGAGGACCCAGCGCTGCGGCGCTGGGTTGCTATCCTAAGTGTCGCGGCGCTTAGCCCTGGTGGCATTTCTTGCGTTTTCTTCGCTTTCTTTGCATCTTCGAGTCTCGTTTCACTTCTCCCTTCGTGTTGCACACGTCTTAAAGTTTTTCATAGATGTCCCACACGTTCTAAACTTCTTGTGACTCTCCACTTTAATATTCATCTCAATTTTTGTGCAATCAAAATTGTTGAATCACCAATTTTCAACACCTATCTTACATGAAACTTAAAGTTAAATGCAGTGATCATACATAATTCTATTCAATGCCAACATAAAATTCTTTTTCTCAAGTTCATTAAGGTCTCTCCCATTAATCTAATTAGTGATCAAATAATTATAAGTATTAAGTAAAAAATAAAATAAATAATACGATATTGATTTTATAAATTAAATAAATATAATTAGTTCAAATTACATCTTGAGTTCAAATTATAATCTTAAAAAAATAAATTAATTAAGATATATTTAACAAAAATATATCTTAATGTATTGCAAGCACAATAATGCATTTCTAGCCTCATCATGGCCAAGTATATACATACATTATCATATAGAGTTCTCCTTGATGTTTACAGCGACGTTGAAAAAGTTTGGTCTATTTGGGAAACCTATACCAGCTTGATTATGCAAAAGAAGTAGCAAGTTTCATCTCGGCTAATTATTTTCCTTTTAGTAAAATATAAATTAAATAAATATAAGAAAAATTAATTAAATTATTTTGTAAACTATTTAAATAGTATATTTAAAACTTAAACAAAGATCAATTTTGTAAACGTATTATCTTGAAATGGTCGAAGGCATATCTGGTTGATTTTTAAGAAGTTCACGCTTCCTAGCCAAGAATTCAGGTTGACAAAATAGAAAGTGGTTTCTTCTGACTGCGCCTACTATAAAATTAAATTCTGATGCTGCCATTGACTTTAAGTATAGATCTTCGAGTCTTAGTTTGTATTAAGGGGGAGTGATGGTAGTGTTTTTTTTGCTGGAACCGAACGTGTTGATGCATTATATTTGATTATAGTAATTGAGGTTTTAGCAATCCTAAAAGGTATTCTTGCTTCCAGTGGATGAGAATTTTGAATATTGAGGTGGAGTCGGATACTTCAGGCGTCATTAAGGAGATATTCAGGAGTCCATTGTTGTATCAAAAGTTGGTTTGTCATCAAGGATATCCTTTATTGTTTGAAGTCTTTTAATTCTTATAGAGTTTTATTTGTTGCTATGGAGTCTAATAGATTAGCCCATGGTTTGGCTAAATCGGCTCTAAAGTCTAGTCTCACCCACAAGAGTTTTGGCTATACGAGGTTCTAGCCTCATTGTTAAAAATATTTTATAAAATATGTATCAACTATTTTTGTTATTTTTAAATATTTCCAATTCATGTATTTTTATGAATTTTTTTAATCATATTTTATGATTTTAAACTTCTAAAAAAGTACTCATCATGAATTAATATTGACAATTTCTAAAGCTAATAAGAGGAGTTTTTTGTTTTTGTTAGGCTAACACTCTAATGAGTTGAATTTGTTTTTGGTTATTGTAGTTTCACGTGGATTCATAACATCGAATGTTAAAAAATAAAAATTTAATAATAACTTTATCGGTAAGAGTGTCAAAAGACTCTTCGATGCTTAAATCAACTCTTAAAAAATATAATATACAAAAAAAAATTAACAAGAAGAGAGTGTAAAATTATTGAACATTTTTAATTTTAGTGTAAAAACTCATTTTATATAGTGGAGAGTTTAAATCTTTATTAAGAATCATTTAAATATCATTTATTCTCTTTTAATATACCTTTATTAAGGGGTGATAATTACTTATAATTCTCTCGTGATTATCTTGATTAATGGGTCATAATTACTCATAACTCTCCTCATTAACTCTTTTAATTACCTTGATGACCCTTACTAGGGTTTAACCTATTGAGGAAAAATAATCAAAATTTTCCAACAAGAAAAAAAAAAGTAAGCAATTTCTTTAGTCTTTGACACCCACACGTAAAGCTCAATTACTTCACAATTCCAATAGCATAAGAAAGATGTGCTTTTTCAGATGTACAAAAGTTCAGATTTAAGTATCAAAGTTAATAATTTGATGAGGTGATGCAATGTCAGACTCAATTTGTTTTCAGATTAATGTCAAATCTGATTCCATTGCATTAAATTACACTATGTCTATCTACAACTCAACATGTGACCACATATTATATTTTCTTAAAATAAATTAATTAAGATAGTAGAACTCTTATTAAAGACAAAATTTTAAAATGTACACATATCTCATAAAAGCAACTAGCTATATTATTTGTAGATAATATTTAAGACTTGATTGCGATTTTACCAAGTTTAAACCTAGCCTCCATTAGGTTTAAATTTGTAAATAACTTTATACCGAATTTCACCTGTGTTAGTGATAAGTGAGTCTAGATTTCGGTTTTGAAAAAAAATTCAGTAAAATAAAAATTAAAAACCGAAGGATAAAAAAAAAACCACATATTTATATTTTCTCTTTTTCTTACACTAGAGTGGGATATATATTTCCACTGGCCTAATTATTAAATTGAAAATAGTATTAATTAAATACAACATAAAATAATAGGAAAAATGTTCGGTCATAACAAAATTTATAGAGGTTTCAAGACCCAACACAATAATGATTCTTTTAACAATAATTTTACCTTTTAAAATAAGGGATTTTTATGTTTTGGCCTCTTAGGAGTTTAAGTTCACATTGCAATTCCCATGTAATTTAAATTCTAATTATATATTATTTTTAACTTTGATAATTTGATCTCCATCCTTTAAATTCTAGTTTCACCCTTGGGCTACAGCCGGGCTAACTTACTCATAACGCCAAATGTGTTGAGCTTTCACTTATCCACATGCTTTAAAATATGTCTATTCCAACTTTAGAGATTACTACCTTGTATTATAGCATTGGTGGCAGTTTGTTATTGTTTTCGTATTATTTTTTTTATTTTATAAAACAATTATTCTTTTCTAAATTTTGGGGTTAAACTTTAACCTTAAGAAAAGAGATCTCATTCATGTTAGAAATCCTAATTAAAGTAAGAAATTATTGTTCCAAAATTAAGAAATTTATGAGGAATAAATTAAGAAATTTATAGCGAGTAAATCAAAAACATTATGAGAAGTTAATTATGGAATTAAAAATAATTGATCGAATTTGATGATGACTTTCCCACTACATGAATCTCTTTGTATTTTCTTTTTCTCTTTGTAATGGCTATTGTGTTTTATTATAAACACTTTATCAATAAAGCATGTGAGTGAGTTTATAAAGCTCGGTAAAATAGATGTAAGTCCAAATTTGACTTAACCATTATATATCTTTGTGTGTTTCACTTTTTTCTACATCTTTACCTTTTGTCTCTACTAAAGCGTTTTTAACAAATAAAATAAATTTAATTAGTTGACTTGAAAGTTGTCCAAATTTTTGGATCAATAGTTTGGTGCTGTTTGTGAAAAATGCAACAAAAATTCATAAAAACCAACAAAAATCTAAAGATAAGTGTTTTATATTGATTAATTTTTTTGTCATGTCTTAACTTTATACAAATTCTTACATAATAGAAAAACCATTCATGTCAATTGAAAAAGATTTTAGTGCTAATTCTTTAAATCTTTTTCTTTTAAATTGAATATGTGGTAGAATAATTTATACCACCAAAAAAGAAGAAAAGAAACTGTTATTAAAAGGTTGTTATTTGCTGAATGGGAGAATTTATTTTTCAATTGATAAATCTAAAGTTTCTTAACCTATTCACATTATTTTTTATGGACATAATTATGTCTTATAGGCACAAGCTATGTATATTTTTCTTAATGGCATGAGACTTTGGCGCTATATAAATGGTAATGTTACTTAGCCCAAGTAGAGCAATAACAAGAGTTTTGAGGCTTTTATTGACAGGTTAGATGATTGGGATTGTAAAAATTAACAGATTTATTACATGGTTTCTTAATACATCTACCTATCCACCAGTCTTCACTATGGTCAATTTGATACTACCAAATCACTTTGAGATTTTCTTATACATCTCTACACCGTCATAGCTCTCTATCATCAATATCAACCACTGTAAAATTTGTATCACCTTCGACAAAGACCAGGACAATTCATCACTAACTTTTATTCTTAGATGTAGTTTATTTGGGATCAGGTGGCTCTTTCAGAAACAATTAGAAGAATAATGATGATGCTTAAGTTTTTGTCTACCGAGATCATTAATGTTTGATTCAGTTCTCATGACTCTGCAAGATAAATTTGAGTCTACTCATACTTCTTTACTCCATCAGACGCCCTTACTCATTTAGGAAGCAAGGTTTACTATTCTCCTACAAGTACGAATAGATATATTCCTTGTAGCTCCTCAGCATAAATCTGTTAACTATCAGCCAATTTACACAGATGCAGTTCTTGCTACTCTTTAACACAAATCTGTCAACTCCACTCAACCCAAGACGAGTCATTATTACCACTTATCTAAACATGTAGTTCTCATTTTTCTGACATGTAAATGAAAAAATGTCAAACAATTAGACCCGATCATTATAAGAAAACAATTTCAAGGTACTACTTCTACAAGGCCTCAATCACTCTTTACCATTACTGTTGCCTAAGATAGTGTCAGTTCCTCTTCCAATTGAACTAGGGATCTTAAATCTTTACTCTTCTATCAAACTCTAGTAACCCTTTCATTAGAGCTTTTTCTATTCTTTCAGGTAACTTCTGGTATTTTAGTTCTACATTTTATAATCATATGACTTATGATTCCATTATTTACCCTACTAAATCTCTACTTCTTATTTACCTTCTATCAAACTGCTAATAGATCTTTTATGAATGTTAGTCATATTAGTCAGGTGTTTTGCTCTAATTTTCATTATTTGATACTTTTCTTATACCTAAACTTACATTAAATCTTCTATCTGTCGGTTAAATTAATGAACTTGGTCTTAACTTTTTATTTACTGCCTCTGGGTGTTGTATGTAAGATCTGAAGACAAGTCAGACACTTGGGATAGGCTGTAAAATGGGTCATCTATATAAGTCTATCTCTTTACATCTGTCATCTTCATCTCTTTTTTCTACTGCATCTGTTTTCCCAGTATCATCATATATCTCTGGCATTCTCATTTGGGTTATGTCTCAATTAGTCATATCTGTTCTCTAGTATCTAGTATCCATTTAGGAATTATTTTTGATAATAATGATGATTGTTTGATTTTTCCCTTAGTAAAACAATTAGTTTTGCCTTTTAGTAATGATCTTATATACTCTGATATTTGAGGTCCATCTCCTACTACTATGAGAGGATCTTGATATTTTATTATTTTCATTGATAACTATTCTCAATATACATGGTTGTTTTTTATGAAACGGATATCAGAACTTACCAAAATTTATTGTGATTTTACTCAAATGATTAAAACACAATTTTCTTGTTCCATTAAGGTCTTTCGTATAGATAATGTCATGCAATATAGAGATTCTGATTTTTTAAACATTTTACAAGAACATGATAGTATTTGTCAAAAATCTTATCCAGGTAAATCTCAGCAGAATGAGAGAGCTAAACGAAAGCACAGATATATTCTTGACACAATTTGTGCTTGTCTTATCTCTACTTTCTATCCTGAACAATTCTGAGACGAAGCTTCCTTAACCACTATTTACACAATCAATTGTATCCCTTCATTTATTATAGAGAATAAGTCACCTTATTAGCATCTATATAGACTCCCTCCTAATTACAATATCCTCAAAGTTTTTGTTTGTGTTTGGTTTGTTCTACTTCAAAAATATAAACATATTAAACTTGAGCCTTGCATACAATTATGTTGCTTTTGGGGATATGAGATAGAATATAAAAGTTATAAGTGTTGGGATCGTATATCTAAACATCTTTGCATCTTTTGTCATGTCATATATTTTCAAACATATAATGTTCTCCGTATCAAACTTCTATTCTATGTCTCCACCCGTTTCTTAATTCTTTACTAACAATATTATTGACTTATTTCCTAATACTTCCTCTAAGTTTCATACAGGTGAACCTAGTAATATGAAGCTTACTTCTAAGCCTCCTACCTTGTTTGAAAGATCTACTTCTGACATCCTTAAGGCCTTCTTTACAGCCTCTCTTTATCGTTCTTCTCGGCTAAGAGAACTTCCTGTTAAACTTCATGATTATCATTATTTCTCTACTATTATTTCATTATATGAATCTTAGTTCTATTTTAAAACTAGCTCTAATCCTATTTGGCAGCAAGCAATGATAGAAGAATTACAAGCTCTTAAGAAATTGCATACTTGAGATTTTATTGCTCTACCACCTAATAAAACTACCATTGGATGCAAATAGATGTATAAGATCAAGACCAAGTCTAATGAGTTCATTAAGCAATATAAAGCTCATCTCATTACAAAAGGCTTTACTCAGAAATATGAAATTGATTATGAAGAAACCTTTGCCCCTGTTACTCGCCTTACTTCTGTTTCGGAGTTTGTCAGCTGTTACTGCATTTCACAGTTGGATATTATTTCAGATGGATGTGAAAAATGCTTTCCTAATGGTAATATTTCTAAAGAAGTCTACATGAAACCTCTTCTTGGTTATCTACATCCTCAAGTAAAGTCTGTAAACTTTGTTAAGCGTTATATGGTCTTAAACAAACTCCTTGTGCCTGGTTTACGAAATTCAATGGTAGTATCCTTTAATACGGTTATTAATCCAACCCCTAACTTTGCCCTTTTTACCCACAGAATAGATCATGGTTGTGTTCTACTGCTTATGTATATTGATAACATAATTATCACAAATGATGATCTTATTGGTATTTCTACTTCAAGGACTTTCTTTAGCAATACTTTAAAATGAAAGATCTTGGCACCCTCGGTTATTTTCTTGGTCTTGAAGTACTGTTTGACTCTACTGGGTATTATCTCTCAAAGACTAAATATCTATCAGATCTACTTGCTAAAGCTGGCTTGATAGACATTAAGACTACCTCTACTCCTCTACAGCATAATACCAAACTCCAATCTTCTAAAGGTACTCTTCTCAATAATGCCATCCTTTATCATTAGTTGGTTAGTAATTTTGTCTATCTCACTGTTACTTGCCTATACACTGCAAATGTTGTTCATGTTGTAAGTTAGTTTATGGCCACTCCTCGTACTGCTCATTATACAACAGTTTTTCATATCTTACGTTATCTCAAAGGTACACTTTTTCATATCCTCTATTTTTTGGCTCATTCTATGAGCTTATACTGATGCAGATTGGGCGGGTGATCCTATGGATCACTAATCAACTACTGAGTTTCGTCTTTTCTTAGTTTATGCTCTTCTTTCATTGAAAAGTAAGAAGTAGACAACTACTGCTTGCTCTAATACTGAGATCGAGTACCGTACTCTTGTTGATACTACCTAATAGATTGTTTGGCTGCACTAGCTTTTTGAAAATATGGATATTTCTCATACTAAAGCTACACCTCTTTATTGTGACAATTAGAGGATTATTCAAATTGCTCACACTAATATTTTTTATAAGCAGACTTAGCACACTGAAACAGATTATCACTTTGTTCGGCAACATGTTTCTCAGGAAATGGTTATGCTTCACTTTATTTCTTTTGAAGATCACCTACTGATATCTTCACCAAATCTCTCATTCCTAATCGTTTTCAAACTCGTCTCTAAACACAAGTTTGCTTTTATTTTACCATCTTGAATTTGAGGGTGGTATTAATATAATATGGTACATTAATATAATTGATATGATATCAATTATATTAATAATATAATATTTTTACCTTTTATAACTTGTAATTATTTTTTTTCTTGTATATTGTCATTTTTTTTATTTTGTAATATGTTAAAGCATATATAAAGACCTCTATTGTATAATTTTTTTAACACAATAAAATATATATTTTTTTATATTTTAACATTTTTATTGTAAAAAAAGAGCATATCGTGTACAATAAAAAAAAGTATGTACAATTGCGAAGTAAAATAAAAGAGCTCACGTGCAGTTATAAAAATAAATAGGGTATATGCAGCAGTACAAAGTGGGTGCAATTAAAAAAAAAAAAAAAGGAGAGGAAGATAAAACAGATAGAAGGGGAAATTTCCAAATTTGACTACAAATTTGTTCCATTATATTATTTGGACCCAAATCAAAGTTTTAAGAAAAATTAAATAAAGACATAATACTTTTCTCTTTTGCCCTTATTTATGTAATTTACGAAAAAAAATATTTTAATTTGTTTAATTAATTTAATTAATAAATTTAATACAAAAATAGTTTTATGAGCATTTAAAAAATTAATATTTAAATATTGAAGTTATAAAAAAATTATTATAAAACGCTTGGCGAAAGCAAAGCATGAGCTATGCATTTTTATCAATCTTTTAAAAATTTAAATTATGTAATTATAATAATATTCAAAATAATAAATTAAAATAAAATAAAATTTTGCAAAGCGCATGTTTTTTAATTTTTTTAAATTTTAAATTATGTAATATAATAATATTCAAAATAATAATTTAAAATAAATAAATAGTTGTGTTTTAAAAAATATGAAATTAATTAATATTTTATTTTTAAATAATTTAATTTAAAAGATTTATAAATTTTAAAATTATATTTTTATAAAATTAAAAAATGAAAAACAAATGCAAAGTACGCACTTTGCTGCGCGCTTTAACGCAGTGTCACGTGGTATTTTAAAAATTTTTATATTAAATATTTTTAGTTTTTGTCATTAATTTGTTAAGTTTTATCTTGTTTATTACTTTGTTTTTGTATTGTATCTATTATTTAATATTTTGTATTATTTTTAATTTTATATAATTATACTAAACTAATAATTATTTTGGTATTTTTTTTAAGTGCAGTTGATATTATAATAGTTCATTTTTATTTTTTTAAATAAATTTATTTATTTAAACAAATTATAAAATACTATTTAAACAAGTATAATTTAAGCAAGTACTATTATTTCACACAATAAAATATACATTTCTTTTTATTTTTGCTATTTTGATAAGAAGATTCAAACTCAATTTCTTCGTGAATATTGGAATGCTATATAAGCTATTTAGGAGATTCATTTTTTGTAAATTTTCTCCTCATTTTTTAACTTTAAAAAATAAATAAGTAGTCATAGTCCCAAATGAGATAATGTTGTTTAAGAAAACAAAAAAATTTAAATTAAAAATTACCGAATGACGCAACTTGCATGCTACGCATTGCTTAAATTACACATGTTTAAATAATATTTTATAGTTTACTTAAATAAATAAATTTGTTTAAAAAAGTAAAAAATGAAGCATGATAATACAGCACCTAAAAAAAATAATATCAAAATAATTATTAGTTTAGTATAATTATAAAAAATTAAATAATATATACAATACAAAAAAATGTAATAAACAAAATAAAATTTAACATATTAATGACACAAAATAGAAACATTTAAAATAAAAAAATTTAAAAAGCCACATGGCATGCCACGCAGCGCTATGCTGAAGAGTGTAGAAAAGTGTGCACTTTACATTTTATTTTTATTTTTATTTTTTTGATTTTATAATAATTTTATAATAAAATTATTTTTAAATGATTTTTAAAAAAAATTCTGTTTATTTGTATTTAAATAAATGTCTTAAATATTATTTTTAAATTTTAATAATATTTAATTTTTTAAAATATTTAAATATTTAATTTTTATTTATTTATTTTAAATAATTAAATATTATTTTGTAAATATTTTAAATATAAAATATTGAATTATTATTTAAAATATTTTAAATTTTATTATAATTATAATTTAAATTTAAGAAAAACTTAAAAATAATATATATATATTTATATTTATAAAGCGTAGCAAAGCGTGCACTTTATATTGCAACACCCCGCTTTTTGCATGCTATATTTTTTTACTTTTTAAAAAACTTTATAATAATTTTTCTATAATTACAATATTTAACAAATTAGTTTTTATTGAGAAATCATAAAATTAAATTAATTAAAATAAATAAAGAGTTTGATTACATTATTTTTCATGATCCCTTGCATTTGGTTGGCATTAGGAGGCAACCTCATCGATGGTAAGCTAATATCCCTATTATCATCTTTTATTAATTTTTTTGCTGTTCTTTGATTGTCTAGACAATAAGAGTTTAAAAAGTGCTCTTGTTTTAAAATTAGTATGTGAATACTAAATTAAAAAGTACTTTTGGTTTTCTATTATTTTAATATGATTCTTTTCATATCTTAAATTATAGATAGTTAACTTAGTTGTTAAATTTTTATATCTAAGTGAACTTCATATACTACTTTTTTTTATTCATAGTATTTAATTTTCTTTTTTCATTGTAGGTTAGCTTTGGAAGTATATAAATTTACACAATTGCTATTAGATGTTTATAATTTATTGGATGTTTGACTGATTTGTTATTTTTGAAGCATATAACTTATAGTCTCTATACTTTATAGTTGAATTTTTATTAATTGATGTTGGATTTTATAATGTTGTTATTAAGGAAGAATATAACTATTGTTTGGAAGTTATTTGTGGATTATGAATTGATTTAATGCATTTAGTAAATTGTTGAATATTTTAAAATTGTAATCTACATTATATAATATAATACATTTTAGTATATAAATATTAATTTAATTATATTTATAAAAAAAATAAAACAAGTATGAGAATTCAAAAAAAATTAAATTAATGATAAAACTCTATCACCAAATTAGTGATAGAATTTTAACACGGATTATTGATAGTCATCTATCACATATTAGCTGTCACATAAGCGTACACGTCAACTATCGCATTGCTTACTAAATTTGTAAGTCATAGATTTGTAATAGAATATATTGATCACAATTTTATCTATCACTAATTTGTAATAGATATGTTCTATCACAAATTAATAAGGTGACTTTAGGTGATAGATTGTACCTATCACAAAATTCTAATTTGTGATAGATATTATCTATCACCAAAACCCTTTTTTTAAGTAGTAGTGATAAATATAATTACTTAATTCACTTCAATTTATATTTTAAACTTCTCCAAATTATATTATGTTATTTTAAACAATCATCAAACATAATTTTTTATTTTTTTATTTTTAAATTACAATTTAAAAACATATTTTTACTTTAAAAATATCAATTTTTATTTTAGAAAATAGATTTGAAAATACTATTTAAAAATTTACATGGAGGAAATAATAAATAATAACAACATTCCTGAATGTTGATGCGGAAGCTTTTAATGCCGAAATCAAACAGATTTGTGTCACTGCTTTCTTTTTGGTCAAATAATGATCACAAGCAAAAAGTTATCTTAATTCACGTTGTAAGAATCTTTGTATTCTTTAGCCAAGAACTCTCAGCTCATTCACACACACTTTCTTAGTTTTTCATTTGAGAGTGTATATAAATTTTCTTATTCTCCATGCATATTACTTACACGTTTCTTGCCCTTATTTACAGTGAAATAATGTTGGTTATATATATTCATAAAATTATTTTAGCTACTTTTATTGTTAATGGTTTCTCTATTTATGTTAATGGATTATTCAATCAAGTTAATGGCTTCTTTATTATAGTTAATGGATTGTCCATTCAAGTTAATGGATGATCCATTCTTATTAACAAATTATATTTTTATTATAAGTACTTGTGTTAGGTCATTTTATCATAGGTGACCTACCTAAAATTACTAACATCTTTCACTCATACATGATGGGATGACAGTGTGTAACAGAGCAATGAGAGTTTTCTTAGGCCATCAATCTTTAACACAATATTTATACAAATAAATGTAATGTGTGATACATGAACAAATATCATATAAACAGGAGCTAATATGAAATCTCAATTGTAACCATGTACAAGAGATTTATTAGTTATTTTATCCATCTTGTATCCCAGATTTAATTTCATTACATCAATTTAAGCATAATCAATCCCTCAATAGTAGCTATGCTCAAACTCATGCACTCAATGTATTCACAATTGTATTCATCTTCTCAGGGATTGTATAACTGGTCGATCAATGAATACATAAGTTAGATATAAGAAAACAAATCTTCCCATTAAACTCATATTTTTATTTATAGATTAATTGCTTTCCAAGTTATGTTCCATAGATCGAATCTATCATAGTCATAGAAAATATGCTAAATTAGCTAATATCAACCCTCACTTCAAAATATAGTTGATGGTAATAAGGATATTACTTGAGGCTAAATTTTACTTCAAAGGAACTTACACGAGAAGGAAGCAGGGATCCATTCACTCATGTTCCTTCTGTTGGTCACTAAAAGGCACACGTGGTATAATTCACATGCTAAAGTGAATTCTCTTCTACAGAGCATATGTCTTACAAGTTCACTATACAAATCTTAATTCAATCGCCACTCTGGTGCCTAATTTGAGTTCTTGATAAACTCTTTTTCATAAAGCACCAAAACACACAACTCATATCTGGCTTAATTAGGTTTTCCGCATCATCACAAAACTATTTGAAAGTTTTGTAATTCTTTCATTAAGACTTCTGTTTTTTAAAGTGCTACTATCTGCTACATGTATCATGATACATTATTTTATTGGTAGTATCTACCAACATAAATGATGAATATACGCAACTCTAAGAAAGGTATTCTTTGTTTACTATATATATGTCTGCTATGGCAGGATATCGCATGAAACTCCTCGGCTTTATCGAGTCATAATCCAACCTCATTCTTTATTTCAATTCCTGAATACCACCAAGTAGATATATCTTGTTTTTGTCTATCTGGTGCCCAAAAAAAAACTTCGCAATAAGTTTAAACAAGTTATCAGAATGCATAAGACTAGCCTTCAGTGATCAGGATAGAAGTATATGGTCAAGATGTTGGTGGCTGCTGCAATCTCTCAGCCTAAGGACATTTGATACAGTAAACATTTGGTGCTCGTTTGAGCTTGTTGCAAGAAGAAAAGAGGCATCTTCAACAATTATATTCTCATAGTTGTTTCTCACACTAACTACAACCATATCTACAAGCTCACCATCTTCAACCTGTAAATAAAATCCATGACAAAATTGGTCCTTCGAATTCGGTAAATGTTGAAAGTAGTAACTCAGAAACCATTCACTCTTCAAGCTATCAAAAAAAGGACAAATAGTATGCTAATTTACTTCATTTAGTGGTTATCTTTATACCCCTTGTAATTTCAATGGGATTTTCAATTACTAATATATTTGCAAACATCTACAATTTTTCAAAATATAGTCTTTTTTGACAATATCTTTTTAAATAATGTCCATTACAAAATTTTATCTTAAATGGGCATTTGCATAAGAGATGCACTATATATAGATAGATAGATAGATAGATAGTTTTATGTTTACCAACCTTAAAAACATTTAGGAATCAAACTTTACACCAAAATAACAAAGTTATGAAGGGAATTGTAGAGGGAAATGTTTCACAATTAGTTAATGCTATTAAGCATTGTTGACATGTTAAGCAAATGCAGCCTTGGGCTGTTAAATATTGTTACTGCTATTAAAATAGTTAAGTGACTAAAGTGTAGGGAATATAACAATAAAGTTGGTGTTTGCAGGAGATTAAGAAACTGATTTCTTAATCATTTTGAGTGATTCCAAGTGTTGTATGAATCTTGTAAATTACTTTTTGTAATCATCCATTTTTTCTATCAATAAAGTTCAAGATTAAGGCTATTTCAATCATAGATATAGGTAATTTCCAAACCATGTAATGTAGAGTATTGTCATTGTTCTTGTTTCTACAATTTTCAATTTTTGGTTCAACCTTAAACCTCTTTGAATTGATTGGTTTTAGATCAATTAATGAGATTAAATAATTGTTCATTAGTGATCCTAGTCATAGAGTTAACAAACTTATATCAAAGCCATTGTTTTGTGAAGAGGACTATTCCTAATGCAGAAGTTACCATCTATAATGGTGACACTGACTTTCTTGTATGAAAATTCAAGTTGAAGGCAGTATTAATCTCTTAGGGGTTTGAACAATCGATAGGTATCCAGCCTTCAATGCTGGTAAAGATTAGAAACCTAAAACTTCAACATCCAAGGAAAAGTTTGTTCAAGATCCAAAAGAAGCCAACAATATTCAAAAAGAAAGATAGATCAACTTGATAAGGGAACTCATGGTACAATTGTACTTTATATTATGAATAAAGTAACTCGAGAAGTAACCAAAGAAACTATTGTTAGGGGTCTATGGGATAAGCTTAATGCATTGTTCATGACTAAGTCTTTTGCCAATAACTATACATGAAGAAAAAGATGTATGCCTTGTCTATGAAAGAATGTGCTTTTGCAAAAGAGCATCTTGATCACTTTAGTAGAATTATTCTTAATCGTGAGAATATAAGAGTAATAATTAATATTAAAAGCCAAGTAATAGATCTGTTAAACTCTTTTTTTGACTCTTATGAATATTTGGTAGATACCTTCATGTATGGTAAAGAAACATTGATAATGAAAGATGTCAAGGCTGCATTAAATTTTAAGCAGATCTAGAAAAAAGGTGTTGACAAGGATTCAAGTATGGGAAATGCCTTGATAGTAAGAGGAAGATTAGAGAAAAGAGATGAGAAAAATAAGGGTAAAAAAAGGATGATCTCATCAAAAGAAAAGTAGATAAAATATCATAAGTGCCACAAAAAAGGGTGCTTTATTAAAGATTGTCCAAAATAGAAAAAGAAAGCAAATGGCAAATAAGAATAGCATGAAGTTGGTGGAGATGTTATTGTTGCTTCACATGATAGTTTTGAATATGCAAAAACATATAGCTCTAGATGTGAATATGTATACCTTTTAATTACTACAAACAATAAAACTAAAGGTAAGTGGGTCTTAGATTAAGGTTGTTCATTTCACATGTGTCCAAATATCCATGTGTTTACCTTTTTGAACCATATTAATGGTGTAAGAGTTTTATTGGAAAAACAAAAATCTTGGTTGTGAGATTACTAGCATCGAAAGTATTAAGCTTGAATTGAGTGACGACATGGTAAAAGAGTTAGATCAAGTGAGATATATGCTTGAGTTAAAAATAAATTTAATTTTTTTAGGCATGTATAAAAATTTTAGGTGTTCATTTAAGCTGAGAAAGGAATACTAAAAGTCATAAGGGCTCTATGGTATTGATGAAAGGAAAAATGAAAATAAGTTGATTATCTTGCAAAGAAAAACTCTTGTTAATGAAGTAAGATTTCCAAATGCTTTTAATAGTGATAAGATTATATTATGGCACTTGAGAATAAGAATATGAGCCTTTAAGACCTAAATGAACTATGTAAGTAAAGACTGCTGAGGATGACAAGACCAGTTCACTAGATATCTATGAATACTATATCTTGGGAAAAACTAGTAGATTGTAATTTGCAAAGGTTGTGCATATGAAAAAAAAAAGCACACTAGACTACATTCATTCATACTTATGGGGGCTAATAGAGGTACCTTCTTATGGTGGAGCAAGATACTTAATAACTTTGATAAATGACTTTTCAAAGAAGATATAAGTGTATGTGCTAAAAACCAAATACCAAGTGTTTGAAAAATTCAAATCTTGGAAGACACTCATTGAAAACAAACTAACAAAAAGGTAAAAATACTAAGAACAAATAATTGATTAGAATTTTGTAATAAAGAGTTTGAAATTATTGTGAACAAAGTGAAATTATAAGACACAAGACTGTGAACCACACTCTTCATAAAATAGCTTTGCTAAAAGGATAAACATGACTCCGATAGAAAGACTAAGTGCATGTTGTTCAATGTCAAGTTACTAAAACAGTTTTGGGCAGAAGTAGTCACCACAGAAGCTTAGCTAGTGAACAGAAATCCATCAACTATCATTTATTCAAAAACACTAAAAGAAAAATGGTATAGTTAACCTTCTAATTTTAGTACTAAAAGAGTGTTTGGTTGCCCAACCTATGTACACATCAAACAAGGAAAAATTAAGCCTAAAGCATTAAAGAGTATCGTTGTTGGATATCTTAATAAAGTCAAGAGTTACAAGTTATAGTGCAATGAACTGTAACCTCTTAAGTGTATCATAAGCAAAGATGTGATCTTTAATGAATGAGCCTTGCTAAAATCTTAGTATAAATCAACAACATCATCACAATATTTCAAAGGGAAGATTGAAATTGAAACTATTCAATTGGAGATTCCAAACTTAAGAGCTAAAAGCTTATAAAATTGAAGTAACTAACCAAGAAAAGCCATTTGAATTATATGACTATCAGCCTCCAAGGGATATGAGAAGAATGGATATAAAACCACCTTTTAGATGTAGTTATTTAGTTTTAATATTCTATGCGCTAATAACAGCATATGCAATAACAACAAATCTATAACTTAAAAATTGGTGGAAAAATGTAGGCAACGAATGGATTTACAATTTAAAATGAGTGTAGATGGATTTGAACTAGCTAGGTTTAAAGCTAGAATTGTAGCTAAGGGATACATAGAAGGAGGAAGGGAATTATAATGAGATTTCCTCTCTAGTTGCCAAACACTGCTATCTCTAGTTACATCTTTTTATCTAGAACATGATAAAATTGATGTTAAGATGACATTCTTACATGGTGATCTTGATGTAAAATCTTTATAGAGCAATTTGAATATTTGCAGAAGAGCCTCTATGGTCTCAAACAGTCTCTTCTAAGTGCTTTTAATTATTAGTCATTTCAATCTTGGAAATACAGTATAAGATAAAGATGAGTCTAAACCATGATCACTTGCTATTCCAAAAAATTCAGTGCCCAATCTTTTCACACATTCAAATCCCAATATGTAAAGTTCTTAAAGTGATGACAATTTACCTAAAGAGGATAAATGCTTTAAGTTAGTACATAAAGGTGGCAAGTGAGTTGTGTCGTACTGGCGTGACCCATTAAAATCTGACCTAAGTGTGCCGTCGTGGCAATCTAGGCACGACTACCTAGGCCAAGCCCAGTACGATACATTTGATCAAACAGACATTTATTTTTTTAATAAGCATTTACCCTCTTCCCGCCTCTATTTCTCTCAAATCTCTCACAAATTATTTCAACTCTCTTTAAAAATTATAACCTCTCAAAATATTGCTTTATTTTTAATTTTTATTTATCCAATTACAAATATCAACACACTCACATATTTATTATCCATACAATGGCAATTTTCAATCTCAGCGTTCCAAATGAATTTGAAGAAATTCCAATGCCATCATCACAATTTTCTAGTGGTCAATCTGCTTCCACAACTAAAAATGTTAAAAGTAAAAAAAATCAAAAAGTGGTCGAATATTAGATGTTTGGAATTATTTCACATCGAGAATTGTACAGATGCAGTTCTAGAAAACTTGAAGCAAAGTTATCTATAAGTTTTATGGTAAAGTTTTAGATTCTAAAATAGCTCACGACAATATGCTAAGGCATGTTTACAGAAACATGGTCCAAAAGAGCCAACTCAAAGTCAACTTGCCTTAAGTGCTCCTAGATGAAATATTTTTAGATGCAAGTATAATAGCAATACATGTGTACTAGATTGGCTAGATATAATGTAGTTAATGAACAACTTCTCTTATTTTTCAAAGATGAAAGGTTAGAGAAATGTTTTTAAAAAAAAAGGTAAGTTCAACCTAATTGGAATAGTGTTCGAAGAAATATTATTAAAAATGATCTTTTATTGCATATCATCAAACTATAAAAAAATTAATTGTTAAAATCTCACAATAAAGGCAGAGGTTGAGGTGTAATTCCATTCTCCCGCAGTTCTAGCAAAATTGGTCGAGGCTGGCTGACCCTTTATTGTGCATTCATCATTGCCTTTCTTTGTCAAAAAAGAATTATTACTTTCGTGAATTTGAACATCCACACAACTAATGTTATTTTTAATCCATTAATGAATATTTTTAGAAAATTTTAAACTGTTGACAAACTAATTAGTATTATTTTGCATTATGTAGGTGCAAATATTATTGCTATATATTTTTTTCAATTTAATTAACACATTCACGTAGTGTAATTGTTTTTCATTTGAGGTGTTTTTGTTATATTCTTAATTTAATTGTTTAAGATGGTTTGAATATAATTCATTCGTGATGTGTGCTATAAAAGCCTAGCACAAGCATACACTATCGCATCAAGTAATATAGGATTCTAAGTTCAAATATCATTCCTACAGGGACTATGTTATCTAATTCTATCAATCAAATACTAAAATTATATCTACTTAACTTTTATTTAGAGAAATTTGAAATCTTGAACTTAGTGAATTAACCTAATTCTATCAAAATATCAAAAGCAATCAAGGGTGGAATTCGCCAATTCAAAGCAATCTAGAGTTTCGATTTATCCCCTAATATTTTATTGAATTTATTAACCTCTTAGCTAATCCCTTAATATTAATTGTTGGCTTAAACTCTAATCTCATCACAAGCCTCTGTCGACGGTCAAATGACTATTGATGCGATATTTCTATATCATAAATTAAGTGCAAGTATACACTATCGTATGCAAGTAATAAAGAGACTAATTAGTCGGATATCGAACCCACAGGGATAATTTCTTCTTATTAACCAATTATTAAAATTATGTCTTTCTAATAATTATTCAGAAAAATAAAAATCCAAGAATGAATGTAGAAAATATAAAAGTAAAAACACAATGCAATGAGATGTGAAGATAGCAACGTAAAGAAAACCTAGGATTAATATTATCCCTCAATATGTTTCTAATGATTAATCCTCTAATATTTAACTCACTTAGTCTTTATTATTGATCAAGACACTAATGTATTCACAAGCCTCTTCCAAGGTCATGCAAGTATACCCTAATTTACCAAATACCTATATTCCTATGGTATTTGTAATAAATTAAGATTCATTAAGATTAGGTCTTATTGATCATACATGCCAATTAGGTATATTCCTATCCTAAGTTGAAACTTGCATATGCAACATTGAATGTTACTCTACAATCATGTATCAAATTACCTAGGTCTAAATATATTGATTCCTCTTCCGAGTTTATCAAAATATTACCAATTCATTCACCATATATTGGCCAGATATATTGAAGCATTAAACACAAGTAATTTAAATAATAAATGACTAAGTTTATTAAATACTAAAAGATATGGCAATTAAGCACACATATTGAGTTCAAATATTAACCCTAGAAAATAAGTTAGCTCATGGCTACAAGAGAACAGCAGTAGAAATAATTATAAATCATGATACAATTATTAGCAAACCGATATAGACGTCGAATTGCTCTTAATTGCGCTGCCTAGGAACTCTTGATGCCGAAGAACGTCTTGTATCTCTCTCTAAAGTTGCTTCAATTAAGCTCCTATTGCTCTCCAAGACTCGTGTTCTGTATTCTTGGTGCTCTTGGGTCGTCTTGGATTCCTCTTTGAAGGCTGGGAACGAGTGGCTTTATATAGGGATTGATATGAGCTTGAAAATCTCAATTCTCGTCGGACTAGGACTCGCACTACCGCTGGCGCGCTATGAATCTGTCGCTGGGGCGACGCGTGAAAAGGCCTTCACCGCTGGAGCGGTGGGATCTTGGCGCTGGGGCACTGCATGAAAACGGCTTCACCGCTGGCGCGGTGACTCTTAGGCGCTGGGGCGCTAGACGCGACTTAAGCAAGTCGTTTTTCTTATTTCGATCACTATTCCAGCGCTGGGGCGAAAATACTTGTGGAGCTGGGGCGCTGGACTCATAATTTGAAAACTTTGCATTTTAGTCCCTGTTTTTGCTCCTTTTACGTTCTTTCTTTAAATTTCGTTCAAGTCCCTATAAATAACAATAAAGCACATAAATAGCCATCTATTCTCATAAAATCATAAAATATCAATAATAAAAACATGAGAAAATATATGACAAATTTGCCCTTATCAACTATATTATGCATTCTAACAATTACCTATATGTCTATGGTAATCCAAATAAAAATTTATTAAAAATAGATCTAAATCATAACACACATGTCATCTAGATATATTTCTATCTTACATGGAACTTATATTTATTATCTTATGATCATGCATCAAACTATCCTAAGTTAAACATATGAATCTATTTATCGAGTTCATCATAATTCCTCAATCATTCAAAATATTGATCAAATAAAATGAAAGCTTTAAGAACAAGATAGAATGAATAAATTATATGTATTAAGTTCATAAACTAAAAATTCATAAAATTCATAAAATTCAACTACATACTAGGTTTACATATTCTAACCCTAGATAAATAAAGTTTAGCTCATCACAAAATTAAGAGTATCAATTCAATCCATGAAGAATAGTAAGAACAATAACATAATAATAAGGAAAGATAAGAAAAACTATTCAAGAAGATGCCTTAATGTGCTTCTTTCTCTTATTTGGCTTGAATCCTCAATCTTAAACTTAAATATTGATTTCTTGACTTTGACCTCTCAATTTTGAATGTGAATTATTTCTATGTGTTTGGCCTCTCAAAAAGTCTATGTTTTGGCTTATAAAATAGTGCTTTTATAAGTATAAGAAACCCTAGGGTTGATATTAAGGAGTCCAAATCACGTTAAGAGAATAAAAAAAAGAAGAAAATAGTACTTTTCCTATATGAGGGCCATGGCCCTGAGTTCTTAAGTGCTGCGTCCCTGAGATTGCTTCCCACAGCCGCGACTATGGGTTCTTAGGTGCCGCGGCCCTAATTGAGTTCTGGTGCTTGAGTATTTTGAGCGCAAAGTCTTTTTTTTATATCCAATTTGCCTCCCGTTTATTCCTATTAGTCACATTTTTTGTCATGTAACTATTGATCAAAAATACAATTAAATAGCCCAATATTTATGATTTAGACCAAAATACTCAAGTCAGAGTACTAAATATACTATTGTATTTATGCACCTATCAATTCTCAAATTCTCAAATTAAAAATTTAGAGAAGTTATGATGAACACTTGAAACTACACATTTAATAAAGATTTTACATCATTTTTTTACATTACTAGTGTCATTAACCTCCCTAACTTAAGCATGTTTACAATATTGTACCTAATTAGCTTTTAACTATTTGTGATAGGTTCATTAAAATTGACATAACTGTCTACCTAAAAATCCAATTGGAGTGATTCTTGATCCTATGCAGATCTGACCTAATAATCTAAAATATTTAATTTTATAAAGTATTTGTAAATCAAACATTTGAAGGGTAAAAAATGGACTAGAAAAGAGTTGATTTACAGTACAAGTCCAGTCCACACAGTCTCCAGTATTTGGCCCATAAATATAAAAATATGTATTTAATACATATGATACAAATCAATTTAGAAAGCTAAGAGAATTATCTATAACTTTTAAGTTTTGAGTTGAAGCCAATTCTGACTACATAAACTTCAAATTGGATAATCAATGGGGTATATTAATAATAATCAATGCAAATTAGTTGCTTTATTCTTTGACTTTTATCATTCAAGTGGTTCCCTTCTCATTTGTCTTGTATTATCTATATTTTTCTATAAATAGGTGGCCTATTTATGCCTAAAGTATGTAATTAGAGAGCTAAATTTTAGTTCAAAATATTTATTTTTTGTATTATCTCTTTGTAGTATTATTTCTTTTGTTTACTAGTCTAAAGTTCATATTATCTCTTTTCCCATCTCTTTCCTTTTATTTTATTATGTCTAAGTAATTTTCATTTTACTCAGGTGAAGGGGTGAAACTCTTGGTAAGGTAATAAGATATATTTAAACTCTTATTCTAAAATTTAATGTTACATTCTTAAGTTAAGAAAATTTATATATGATGTATTTATTTTGCTTTGCAATATTGATACTCTTTCTTACAAAGTGGTGAATCTTGATTTATTATAGATAATATTTATAATTGGCACAATAAATTCTTAAAACCATTTGTAAGATTTGGCATGGATACCTTTGTTTGTAAAGTGAGAGTCATGATTTATTATTGACAAATATAAAGATTGGCATAATAAATACATAAACCTATTTACAAGATTAAATATATAATAATTAAAAGAAATAAATACAAGTTAATATATAAATGATGATAAACCTTAATTATTATATCTTTCGATTGGAATCTCCTTTGTCTGAGGATCTAATTAAGTTATAAAGAAAGTTGAATATATTCTTATTTGATATGCCAAGAGTAGATCCTTTAATTATTATTTGCAAATATCTTATATTGCTTTATTTGTCTTTACATTATTTATAGTGTCTAACTTTAATTCTACTTCCCTGTGCATCGACCTTATTATCATTGGGTTATTTATTACTTCAACAATCTTGTACTTGAGAATAAACTCCTATATTCTGGACGTGTCAAGTTTTTGGTGCTATTGCTAAAGAAGTGAAATTAACTAAGTTAATTTGTTTTATTTTCATGGAAGGCTATGCCTCCTATCTTACTTTACTTTAATTATTTTTCATTTATTATTCTTGTTTTACTATGATTGGTTTTACTTAACCACCTACCCTTTTGTTTACTAACCTTTTATTATCCTAATCTAACATTGACTAATCTAACTTCTAACTATTTCACTAACTTTATTTTATTGTTAACCATTTTTTTTTTTTGCTTTTTTTTAATATTTTATTTTTTTCTTTTCTCTTATTTGTAATATTTATTGTTATCGAATTTTGTTTTATTTTTTTCTATTAGTGGTTAGTTTTGAGATCCTATATCTCATTGTTTGGTGAAAGGTAATTTTGAAACTTCTTTTAATAATTTGCTTGATTCTCCATCATTTTCTCATTTTTCACCAAATAACATCATGACCAATAATCAAATTAAGGGACTCAAGACCCAAGGGACAACTAGTCCCAAGATAATGACTTTAACTGACCTAGGATACTTAGAGACTACATGAACTCTACACGAACTGGTGCACCATCTTGCTTAGTTTTTCCTTTAGATGCAACACATTTTAATTTTAAACTGGGCATTATCTAACTTTTACCTACTTCTCATGGATTAGATGCAAAGAACCCTTACCTACATCTAAGAAAATTTAAGAAGTGTGTAACATGTATAATAACCTAAATTGTAACATAAATACAATTCAACTTAAGCTTTTCCCATTTTTCCTTAAAAGATAAAGTAAAAACATGGCTATAAACTTAAGCCAAGATCCATTTCTTTATGGGATGAGAAGCAATAATAATTTTTGGAAAAAAAAAATTCCTCTTATAGAACAAATTTTTTCAAAAAATAAATTACCACTTTCACCCCAAAAATAGAAGAGACTATTTACCAATGTTAGGAAAGGTATAAGGAATTACTTAATACTTATCCTAATCATGACTTTGAGACTTAGAGATTATCCTCAAATTTCTGCGATGGCTTAACACCTCAAGTTAGATAAATGATAGAAATAATGGTAATGAAATATTTGAGGATAAAGACCTAAAAGAGGCAATGAATTACCTAGACTTACTTACAAAATATACTTAAAATTAGGACACTATTGGTACCTGTGAGGCTCCTAGCAAAAATTAAACCACTACATCTAGTGAGAGTATTTATCGCCTTAAAGAAGATTATGACCTTCAAGCCAAATTAGCATCCATAACTAGAAAAGTAAAAATCTTATTAATGAAAAAGAGTTGTCAATTAAAATCTATTTAGGAAATTGTTTGTCATATATGAGAAACCCACGGTCACTCTACCAATGATTGCCTAACTTTGCCTATATTTAGGGAATGTCTCCATAAACAATCCAATATTTTAAACATATTCAAGGGGTCAAACCATAACTCATATTCACAAAACTACAATTCTATTTGAAGAAATAACCTGAATTTTAGTTGGAGGAATGACACTCAAACACAGGCTTCACAAATACCTTTTTAATCACACCAAAAATTTTAAAACAATCAAGGTTATGCATCATATATTACACAAGCGAATGAAATTCTAAAGTTGGAGTTGAAACATTTACCTGAAGGGCCAAAATATGTATTTCTTATAGAGAAACAAACTTATCTAGTGGTAATTTCTTCTACACTTACAAGCAAACAAGAAGGTAAGTTACTTTAAGTATTGAAAATGCATAAAAATACAATAAAGTAAACTTTAAAAGATATAAAAGGCATTAATCCTTTGATTTGCACACATGGAATACACCTAGTGGATAATGCCAAAACTTTCTAACAACCTTAAAGGAGATTAAACCTGCATATGAAAGAGGTAGTGTGAGCTGAAGTTCTCAAATTACTTGAAGTTGAAATCATTTATCCTATCTCAGATAATATGTAGATAAGTCTTACTTAGGTAAAATCAAAAAAATCTAGAATTATAATCATTGAAAATGAAAAATGTGAGTTAATATCAACCCGAGTCTCATCTAATTGAAGAATGTGCATAGATTATAGAAAATTGAACTCTACCACTATAAATAACCATTTTTCTTTACCACTCTTTGACCAACTTTTAAAAAGAGAAGTAGGACACCCCTACTATTAATTTCTAGATGGCTATTCTAGCTATTATCAAATTCATATAGCACTAAAGGACTAAGAAAAGACTACATTCACATGCTTTTTTAGGATCTTTATTTTTAGAATAATGCCCTTTGGACTTTGTACTATCCTAACAATATTTCAAAGATGTATGTTAAGAATTTTTAGTGACATGGTTGACCATTATTTAGAAGTTTTCATGGATGATTTAACTGTGTTTGAAAATTATTTTGATAATTATTTTAAAAACTTAGGAAAGGCCTTAAAAAGATGTGAAGAAAATGGTCTTGTATTTAATTGGAAAAAATGTCATTACATGATCACTTTTGAAATTATTTTAGGATATGTAATGTCTTCTAAGGGAATTGAAATGGATAAGGCAAAGGTCAAACTCATTGCCCATTTTTCCCTACCAAAAATAATCAGAAGTTCGCTCCTTTTTAGGGTATGCTAAATTTTATAGGAAGTTCATCAAAACATTTAGTGCTATATCTACACCTCTTTGTAATCTCTTAACAAAAGATGTATCATTTAAGTGGACCCAAGATTGCCAAAATTATTTTGAAAAATTAATCGACCTCTTAACACTTGTTTCTATTATACAATCTCCTACTTGGTCTTTGCCTTTGAGCTCATGTGTGATGCTAGTGACTATGCTATTGATGCTGTATTGGGACAAAGAAAGGAAGGTAAACCCTATGTAATTAATCACATAAGTAAAACTTTAAACAGTGCATAAATAAATTACACAACAGCTGAAAAAGATTTACTTACTATAATATTTGTATTAGACAAATTTCAATCTTACTTAATTAGTTCTTCAACTATTGTGTTTACTAACTATATTGTTGTAAGGTACTTAATGTCAAAACATGATGCAAAATCAAGACTAATTCAATGGATTCTATTACTTCAAGAATTTAACATCACTATCAAGGATAAGAAGGGAGCTGAGAATGTTGTTGCAGATCATTTATCAAGACTCGTACCAGATTCATCAATAGAAATAATACATATTAATGATTCTTTTCCCAATGAAATTTTATTTTCTACTGTTACAATGTCTTGGTATGCTAATATTGTCAAGTTTCTTGTGACATAAGAAATGTCACTTCAATGGAATGCCCAAGACAAAAAAAATTTAACTAAGGTGATAAAATTTTATTTGGATGATCCTTACCTCTTCAAATATTGTCCTAACCAAATATTTTGAAGAAGCATACTCGACAATGAGGTAAGTAAAGTTATTGAATTTTTTCATTCTGAAGCATGTGAGAGACATTTCTTATCAAAGAAAAATAACTATAAAAATCTTGCAATGTGAATTTTATTGGTCCATTTTATTTAAAAATACATATGCATTTTATAAAATGTGTGAAAATTTTCAAAAAGACATTAGGATCTATTTTAAAACGAAACATGATGCCTTTAAACTCTATTCAAGTTATTGAAATCTTTGATTGTCAGGAAATAGATTTCATGGGACTATTTTCAATATCATTTTGGATTTACGTATATTTTAGATGTAGTAGATTATGTCTCAAAATGGATTGAAGTTATTCCATGTCAAAATAATGACCATAAAATAATCATGAAATTTTTGAAAGAAAATATATTGAGTTGATTTGAAATTCCTCGAGCTATTATAAGTGATGGGGGTAAGCACTTTTGTAACATGCCATTTGAAAAATTAATGAAAAATATAGTATTACTCATAAAGTTGCCACCCTTTATCACCCTAAAACAAGTGAACAAGTTGAACTAGCTAATAGGGAGATAAAATAAATTTTAAAAAAAACTGTAAACCCAAATCGCGAAGATTGGTCTTTAAGACTTAATGATGCACTTTAGGCTTATAGAACTTCTTTTAAAATTTTCTTGGGTATGTCTCCTTATAGGCTAGTTTATAGAAAACCTTGTTACTTATCTGTGAAACTTTAGCATAAAGCCTACTAGGCTATTAAAACTTTTAATGCAAATCTTGATTATACTGGACAAATACGTAAATTACAAATAAATGAACTTGAAGAATTGAAAAATTGTAAAAATAAAATCAAAGCTTTTCATAATAAAAAAAAGTCAAAGAAAAATATTTATTGTTGGTCAGAAAGTTTTGTTTTATAATTCTTGACTTCATATATGTTTTGAAAAATTAAGATCAAGATGGAGTGGCCCTTTTATTGTGAAATATGTGTACTCTTATAGAGAAATTGACATTTAAAATCCTACAAATTGTAATGTGTTTAAAGTAAATGGGTAAAGACTTAAGCCGTTTCTAAAAAACTAAACTTTTCAAGAAGAATTTGTGTCCCTGTCTGACCCTTGTTACGAGGCCAATTGGTATTTGTTGTACATATTTATATATATTTATTCTTCTTCTAATTTTATTTATTTTTTGTACTTGCAAGTTAATGTAATATTTTTATATTAAGTTTTATTTTGTACGCCAGTTAAGTAACGGATAACGGTACTCCATGACATTTCAAGTTGGTTTTGATAGTTTTTCTTAATTACTAATACTTTCTCTTCTTCTACTTTCTAAAATAATGGATGACATTCAAAAACCTTTGAAAAAATATTTTCTCTCATTGCTTCAAAATGCCTTAAAGAAAATTTACCAAGAAATATGTGAAAAATTAAGGTTATTAATGATTATGAATATACCTGCTGATGTACATTGATTAATTGAAACCAATGTTCGATTGGCATGCAAGTTTTTAAACTTATTAATTAACTATATGCCTAACTTAGGTAAAAGCTTTTAACCAAAAAAAAATGAAAGGCAAAAAGATTAATTATTTGTTTCAAGTGTGTACGCATGACTTGTAACACACGTTGTTGCACTTTAGAAAAGGTGTTTGTAAATAGCGAAGATAAAATTAGATTCATTAAGGATGGCCTAAGTAAGGAGTCTTTAGATGATATCTTATCGACTCTTGAGATGCATCTTTGTGGATATGTGCATATTGCAATTTGTGAAATATAGGACATATTACTAAAGGAACATAAGCGGTATAGTCTCATAAATATAACTTTAAAAGACCTTGTTTACTAATTTATAAGAAAATTAAATAGGAAGCTTATCCCTGACCCATAGAGGTATAAGCCACGTAAAATTAGAAGAAGATTTGAGCCACAATCATAACTACTTGTACATATTTACTGTAGTTGTAATTTCTAAATATTTTATTTCAACCACAAACGCCTTCTCCAACAACAACCAACTACATATAGCCGATTTAAAAATTTTTGAATTTAAAACTTAAGTTTATGCATTAGCAACCAACTACCTATATAACTTTACATTACAACACCTTTTGGCCTATAAATATATTTCATTATTTTTACATCTTCATACAAATTCAAAATCATTCAAGGTATAGGGTGAGTGTAATAATGGAGGAAACATCAACTCGTAAATTTACAAATATTTGCGTCTTTTATGGATTTAGCCATGAAAAAACTATGGAGTTTGTAGAAGTAGTAGAAATTCTTGATAAGGTATTAGCTGAGTGAAAAATTCATTTAGTATATGAGGGAGGTAGTCGTGCATTAATGGGGTGTATGGCAATAGCTGCACAAAATAAAGGCAATCGAGTTTTTGGTATTATATCAAAAGCTCTAGCTGTTGAAATATTGTAGAAAAAATAATTAATGATGAGTTACAGGTATCATCAATGCATGAGCAAATGTTTTTAATGCTTTGTAATTCTAATGCCTTCATAGCTCTAGCTAAAGGTTTCAAAACTTTATAAATAAAAAAAATTAAATTGTCTCATGGGCACAATTGTAAATTCATCGAAAATTCATTGGTTTGTTAAATGTTGATGGTTTTTATAATGAGTTATTATCTTTTCTTAACTATGCGGTGAAAAAATAATTCATCTTATTTGTAGTATGACGGATCTTTATTTCTGCTTCAACTATTGATTAGTTGCTTGATAAATTATAAGCTTTTATACCTCTCTCTAATCTAACAATGCATCAGATAGAGTAGTATATTGATGATAGTGAGAAGAAATATAAGATAGATTTGACTCTCCGTTTATAGCCTCTCCATTTTTATGTATTTTTAAGCATTTTGTGTGCCTTTTTCTATTTTGTTGCATGTTTTCTTTTCAATAAAAGATATTTTAGGTGATATCTTCTATACTCTATATTCTCTATATTTTGACATTGAGGACAATGTTTTAATCTAGTTAGGGGGAGGGTAGTTGATATATAATGTTAGTGTTAATTTTTGCTATCACTTTATTCTTTAAAAAAAAAATTCATTATGAATGACGTGAGTGAAAAGTTCATTTATGCACTCTTGAGATGCATTCTAGTTCTAGAATGGGAGAGTAAAGAGTACATTACTAAACTTTTGAAACACATTCTAGTTGATTTATTTTTAATGCATTTCATGTATATTTATTTGTTGCTTATGTTCTTGCTAACTCTTATGTAAACAAGTTTGCTTTACTATCGATGTATTATTCTAAAATTATTTGGTTTAAATCATTTTTTCTACCTATATTACTAAAGAATAACTTCCAAATCATTTCTTGAGCACAATACTAAGTCTTGTGGTGAGATAGATAATTCAATATATATAGCCAAGAGAATTTTTATATTTAATTACACATATTCTTTTCTAAACTCACACATCTTTTATGAGTAAATAGAAAGGTTTGAGATATAACAGCTTACGACTTTTATGGATCTTTTGAAATAATTAATTTTTGTTTGGAATGATATTATTTGGGATGAGGAATTATTTGGTTGCCTAGCTAAAGGATGATAAAAAATTGTGAAAAAGTATTGTAGTGAGAAATTGCTCTTATTTTGTAATGCTTCCTTGTGTTTTTATTAAATAAAGCAGAAGTAAAAAAAAAGAATTAAAAAAAAGCAAACAAAGAAGTCAATTCAATTCAATAAAGTCTTCGTTCAATTTTAGAAAGCAGAAGTCATTATGAAGCAGTTTTATTAACGAACTCTATTCGTAATATTCGTATAAGATAATTAAAGTCCTGAAGCTAGCACATGGTAAGAATAGTTTGACTCTAAAAAATTTATTTTTCTATTTTTGAATTAATGTTAATTTGTTTGTCTATGCTTAAATATAATATTTTCTTGAGCGATTATCTATTTTTCAACTCCATAAGTGAAATTTCAACCCTTTAGACAGTAATTCACCTATGAAGATATGGGATTGAGGCATTTACTTGAAAAAACGTTTCAAGGCTATATAAGTTGTGGTTTACAGTAAAAAGACTTTGGCTTAATTCACATAAACAAAATTTTGGAAGCTAC
Source organism: Ailanthus altissimus (assembly GCA_946807835.1). Classification (NCBI taxonomy): domain Eukaryota; kingdom Viridiplantae; phylum Streptophyta; class Magnoliopsida; order Sapindales; family Simaroubaceae; genus Ailanthus; species Ailanthus altissimus. The sequence continues at coordinate 3,298,156 of OX327712.1, forward strand.
GATTGAAATAACCTAAATAGCGATTGTGATCTTGAACTAACGTTTTGTTTGAAATACTTAGGCAATGTTCAAATTTTTTTTATGCTTGAATTGCTCGAGACTAGCAATATGCTGGTTGGAGATGTGATAAATACTTGAAATTACATATTTATTAAAAGTTTTGCATTATTATTTTACATTACTAATGTTATTAACCTCCTTAATTTAAGTATGTTTACAATATTGTACCTAATTAGCTTTTAATTATTTTATGATAGGTTCGGTAAATTGGGTGTAGCTTTCTACCTAATAATCTAATTTGAGTGATTCTTAATCCTATGAAGATCTGACTTAATGGCCTAAAATATTTTATTTCATAAAGAATTTGTAATTTTAAGCAATTGGAGGGTGAAAAGAGGCCTAGAAAAGAATTGATGTGCAGTATAAGCCCTGTTAGAATAGTCTTCAGTGTTTGGCTAATAACTAGATAAATATGTATTTAATATATATACAAATCCATTTGGAAAGCTAGGAGACTTATTTACAAATTTTAGTTTTCGAGTGGAAGCTAATTCGGATCACAGTAATTTTAAATTGGACAATTAAGTGGGTGCATTAATGATAATCAATACAAATTAATTATCTCCCTCTTTCACTTTTATCATCCAAGTGGTTACCTCCTCATTTGTTTTGTATTATCCATATTTTTCTATAAATAGGTGGCATGTTTATGCTTAAAGTATGTAATTAGAGAGCTAGATTTTAGTTCAAAATATTTATCTTTTGTATTATCTCTTTATATTATTACTTCTTTTGTTTACTAGTCTAAAGTTCATCTTATCTCTTTTTTTCATTTTTTTTCTTTAATTTTATTATAGCTAAGTAGTTTTTATTTTACTAAGGTGAAAGGATAAAACTCTTGGTAAGGTGAAATGATATATCCAAGTAATTTTTTTTTTGCTAAGGTGAAACGATATACTTAAACTCTTATTCTAGAATTTAATGTTACATTCTTAAGTTAAGCAAGTTTATGTATGATATATTTATTTTGTTTTGCAATATTAATACACTTTCTTATAAAGTGGTGAATCTTGATTTATTATAGACAATCTTTACAGTTGGCATAATAAATTCTTAAAACCATTTACAAGATTTGGCGTAGATACCCTTTCTTGAAAAGTGAGAGTCATGATTTATTGTAGACAAATATAAAAATGGCATAATAAATACTTGAACTCATTTATAAAACTTGGTGTATAATAAATAAAAGTTAATATATTAATGATGATTAACCTCCTAATTACTGAGCGCTAAAGGCCGTTGGGAAGTTGAAGGAACGAAGAGATCTAGATCATCCATTTTGAAACTACCTTCCTAAGATAGTGCCACTTATCAGTACATCAAAGAGATGACATATTCCACGAGCTGCCATAGTGGAGGCCGCGACTGAGTTACCCTCAATAAACTTGGATGAGGCATAATTACTGCCTACCCCTACCAACTTTAAAAAATGACAAAACTACCTCAAAATAGCCTTCAAAGAATAGAAAATGGGCAAGAATTTTCCTGCCAAAAGAGGAATTTTTAACAAAACAAAAAAGAGAAAGAGTAAAGAAGGATTACCAGTTGAACATGCCACATGTCACTTACAGAGTCTAGTTCCTATAGTCTCCTCAACTCAATAATAGGAACTAAGGGGCTGATGTTGGGGATAAAAAGTAGTGACACTCATCCAACACAAAGGATCCTAACCCAACGCTTAGGCCAAAACTTTCTGAGTACCCAACCCAGAGGGAGCTGCCTTAGTGGGACTGAGCCCAAACTAAAACACTTAGGCCTTTATAACTTAGTCCAATAAAGTGAGACCTAAGTCATGACACATATCTCCACTTATTTATGGTGCTAGATGACATTTCACCCAGACTCCTTCAAAATGTTTCTTCTCTATTTCTCTTTTATTTTCTCTATCTTCCATCTTCCTCGAAGCAAGCTTCTGTTACAGTGTCACTTTTATTGATCTTTTGTCTCCTTCGAGGTGAGTATGGGCTTCCTTTATGTTCCTCAGTATTTTATCTCCCCTCCATTTGTTCTGATATTATTCCTCCTCTTTCTTGGTGCAAAATTTGCTTGTTTGTGTGATTTTTCATAAGTGCAATATTTAAAGCATCCCCAAAATTGATCTACTCACAAAAGCTACTACCTTAGTCTATAAAAAGTAAGAAACTTCTCACCTCATTCTTTCTCTATCTTAACTGTACTTTTCAAACATTTTCTTGTGGTTGTGTGGATTGTTGAATGTATTGGAGAACTAAGATGAGGAGGTTGGTCGTGGTTGTGTATAATGTCACGGGCTCAAAGGATTAGTGACATTAGTGTTAGGGTCGATGCTTATATGTCATCCCTGAATGTACATATATATATGTATTTATACAAGTGTACATTCTTATTAAATCACTAATACCTATTTATATGATACTTTGTAATGCAATATTACAGACATTGTATGATCTGAAAGAGTTCAGATCAGATCTATAGGAGTTTAGATAAGGACTCATAGTTAGCCACGCTTAGAGATATAAATATTAAATGTTAGCATAGCTAAGTGTTAGCTGGTTATAATACTCAGCAAAGATCCGAGTGTTGGAGCCTTGTCTATAATGGAACATAGACTTGAGAATATACTAGTAACTGTATAGTTGCAAGAGTTGCAATCGAGTGCCAGAAAATGTCAGTTACGTAAGTATGTTCTCAAATAATTGTCCCTTATCTATTTCTGCCGATGCGAGTCTGTCGATAGATCCCTTTAAATATAGATCAACATATATGTAAGGTATAGATGATTATTCCTAGCTGACCGTGAGTTTGGAGCTCATATTGACTTATGGGTATTTAGTTAGAACTGGATATGGGACAAACTCACGAGGGCCTCCGATAGACACCCTATGTAAGTCGTCAATGGAGGATTCTCTCGAGTTGAGTAATATACGTGGTCCTTTGACTTGAGTGCCACAGTGGACTTATAAGTGATCCACCATACTTTGGTTCCACACATGTCATAGACCTTTCATAGTGTGACCGCTAGGTGTCGCTAGGTATGGTCCAATGCTTATGGAGTCCGATGCGTACAGATATAGGATCCATGCTTCAAGACTGTATCTCAGAAAGTCTTGTGGCCATAAACATTAATCCTGGAAAAGATTTTTCGTCAGGGTGGAACAATATGACAAATGATTTTGCACATATTGTTCAATGAGATACAAGTTTGGAGATAGGACATGGATGAGCACATAAGGATTTCACAGTAATAATCTATATCCCCAGCACATCCAGGATATCATGATAAAAGGACTATACATATGTGTTGTAACCTCAACTTACAAGGTTCAACGAGCTAATTTGTATATCCGTGATGTGTGCGTGGAGTATTGCTCACGGACTCATGGAATAGTTTTATTTAACGAATCGGGCATGGACCTAGGGAGTCTCGTGATATAGAGCATACTCGTTGTGCACTGGGGCAGTGTGCCGAATTAAATCATTTAATCCAGCACTAACACAGAAATACGTGCGTCTCTGTATTTAAGCGTTAAATATAACAATTAGTCAATAATTTTTTTTTTTAATTGTATAAGGACACGTGACGTATTATGGACCCTCAGTTGAGTTTATCCAAGTGTGAAATTTGGTGAGACCCACTAGGGATATACTTGGTAACTATTTATAAGTGGCAAAATAGTAATTTCACACGATAATTATTTAATTATTAAATAATCATAAATATCTCATTATAATATTATATTATAGATTATTATATTATATATTATTTTAAAATATAATATTATTATATTATTTGGTGACATATTGTTGTCACCCATTATATTATTTTATTATTATTTATATTATATAATATAATATATTATTATTTTAATATACATATAGATGTGATAAGTGTGTGAAATTGGTGAGAAGTGGAGTATGTGTTTGTGCCGGCAAAGGAGAGGGAAATTGAAATTGCTTCAATTTTCTTAGTGTGACGAAGATGAGGGAAAATAGAAAGGAAATGAAGAAATGAAAATTGTTTCATTTCTTCCATAGGTGCCGAGAAGAAGAAGAAGAAAAAAAAGGAAAAATAAAATTATTTCATTTTTTTTAGTGGTGCCATAAAAAGCAATTGTGAATTGTTTCAAATTTCATTTCCTAATCCTTTTAGAGAAAAGGAAGAAAACACACTACCGGTCATTTTATGGGTTTAAGAGTTAGACCCAGTACTAGAATATGAGACTACTATTCTAACTCACCAAACCCATCGAGTTGGTAACTAAAACTGGCAACGAGTTGGTAACTAAAACTGGCAACGAGTTGGTATCCATGCGGACTCCGAGGAAATACGTGTATAACGTTACACGTTCAGATGATTTCTCAACACTACTAATATATTAATGTGATTAATATATTTTATTTATTGTGTTTATTGCATGTTTAAATGCTTCTACCATATTTAATATATATATATATATGATACATATTTTAGGTAATAGACACAATTGCACATGCATACACCCACATATATTAGATCCCCGACAATTAGTAGTAGTGAAAGTAGCATATGGGAAGATAGTAGTAGTGATGAATCAATGGAACAAGTAAGATAAGGGTTTATAGGCCTCCTATTATCCCTAAACATGAAGTTCCTCTTCCTAACCCTTCCCTTGCTAAGAAAAAGAAATAATTCCATCCAAACCAACCCTTTTCTTTCTCTAAAAAGGCCTTCTTTCAAAGGTTCTTCGTTTTCTGTGTGAGCGAGTGATTTTAAGCCCTCTGGTTTTAAGCCCTATATACCCTTGCCTGAATGAATTGACTGAGGCTAATTTGACTTCACTCAGGGCTCAATTTAGGATTCCCCTATCTGTCACTCGTAGGGCCCTTCGACCTGAAGAGTCCCTAGCTTCCCCCAAATGGAGAAGTAGCCATATTTGAAACGTTTCTTGTCCTAGGACTTAGGCTTCCCTTACAACCTCCATTTATGGAGCTTTTAGTCGTATTAGACATAGTTCTTACCCAACTTACTACTACTGTTTGGAGATATATCATAAGTTATCATGTATTATGGAAGATTGCCCTTAGTAAGGATTTCATTGCTCAAGACTTCAAAGACCTTTTTCGACTTAGAAGTAACAACCTTGCTAAGGGCACATATTATGTTAGCTCATAGGATAGAAATACCAACCCCATAAATGAGTATAAATCACAAACTAATTGGAAAAGCGCTAGTTTTCTGTTATAGGAGATTGGGGCTCTACAACAAAAGTGTGACACAACCTTAAGAATGTCCGTTCTCAATTTGCCTATAAGGGTATAAGTTTGTAGCCCTTCTAATCTCTTTATTCTCTCTAAGTTGTTCCTATATTGTTGCAGAGAACTATGAGGTTGCTAATTGTGTTTACTTTTTTTCTTTTTTATGATTGACTTATCCTTAGTGTGCTACTAGTCAAAGAATTTGAAGCTCACTCCTCCTACCCAAGAAAGAGTTGGCTTTGATGCAAAAAAGCTTACTAAATTAACTATTGATGACTCAAATGTATTACATAAGGTCCACATGAAAGCAGCTGATTAATTGACTCAGCCTTAATAAAGCTCCTAAGATGGGTAAGTGACCTTACTTTTTCTTGTATTTGAGGTTGTAATATTTATATGATAGTGCTCGTTTTGTAGTTAAGCTACTGTAGTGGAATCATTAATGATCTTCTTGGATTTTTACAAATGTTACCTATGCTTCTTCCTCTGCTGCTCATTTAAAAGTTGTTAAGAAGTTGGCTAGTGACGATTGGATGAAAAATCCGATAAAGGATCTACCCAGCCCTCTCATTCTTATAGTTTTGGTTCTTCTGTTAGAGAAAGCTCTATTGCCCCTCCCCCTACTAGGTCGACCAGTGTTGGTCCATCAAGGACTAAGAAAAAGAAAGTCCCTGAGTTTAGACAGACATCAGAAAGCCCATTACGAGCTAATGAGTTAGGACCTTAGTTCAAAAAGAAAGCTGGAAACATGATCTCCCATTAGCAACATGGTAGGGAAGCTATGCACCTTGATCTATCCAAATCGATCTCGTGGCAGGATCCCCTAGATGTTGTCTCTAAGTTCAAAAGCCAAGCTTATGAGGTATATCATTGATAGAAGCGTAAAAGCACTAGTATAATTTGTACCCAATTTTTGTATTTTACTCTAAATTATAAATATTTGGCTATTTAATTGTAGTTTTTGATCATAAATAGATGCACGACAGAAAATGTGACGTATAGAAACAAACGAGAGGCTAATCGGACGTCAAACGAAGAAGTTACACTCAAAATACGAAAGGGGCACCAAGCCAGCGACTGAGTGCCGCGACGCCCAGGTCAGTACCTGAGCACCACGGCGCCCACAACCCAGCGCCGCGGTGCTCGAGGTGGTAAACAGTGGCGTAGGAACAGTTTTTTTGCTATAGTACTCGTGAACAGTAACTTAAAGACAAAAACTTATAAATAGAAAGCCAAAAACCCTAATTGAAAAGATGAGAGAAAATAGGCAAAAACTTAGAGAGAGAATTCACAACACAATATCAAAAATCAAAGCCAAAGATTGAAGAACCAAGATCAAGATTCAAGCTTCAAGTCAAGATTGAGGGAGAAGCACATCAATGAGTAACTTTGATTAATTTTTCTTCTCTTTCTTTATCATTATGTTCTTGTTCTTGTTGATCTTTATGAATTGGTTTGATACTTTTAGTTTTGTGATGGGTTAATTTGTTCATCTAGGGTTAGACTATGTAAACCTATTATGGATTTGGATTGTGTTAATTTTTAGTTTATGAACTTGATAAATTTAATTGATTTATTCTATCTTGTGTTTAATGCTTTCATTTTACCTTATCAATATTTTGAATGATTGAGGAACCATGATGAACTCGACGGAGGGATTCATGTGTTTAGCCTAGGGTAGTTTGATGCATGATTATAGGGTAACAACTAGGAGTTCCATCTAAGATAGACATATACCTAGGTGGTATGTATGGTATAATTTAGACTTGATCTTAATGAATTACATTCTGATTTGATTACCATAGACATTTAGGTGATTGTTAGAATGCGATATATAGTTACTTGACCATCAACAGAGGTTTGTGATGAGGTTAGTGTCTAAGCCAATCAATTGGTATTAAGGGATTAACTAAGTGGTTAATGAATCCAATGAAATATTAGGGGACAAGTTAAAACCCTAGATTATTTTTATTTGTGAATTCTACTCTTTACTTTTGTTCAGTTAATTGAGATAATTAGAGTAGTTAAATAAATTTCAGATTTTAATTTTTTTAATAAAAGTTAAGTAGATATAATTTTAGTACTTGATTTATAGAATTAGATTACAGTCCCTGTGGGATTGATATCTGGACTTAAAATCCTATATTACTTGATACGATAGCGTGCACTTGCGCTTAGCTACTATAACACATCAATCAATCATCTCAGCCTTTCTTGTTGGGTTTCATAAGATGCTTTAGGTCACTTTATTGTTACTTAATTAGTTGTTCATTACAGGTGGCCTTAGCCTTAAGAAACCACATGGAAGTGTTAGATAAGGCAATGAATGTAGTGAAGAACTTCAAAATACTAAAGGCAGCCTCAAAGGAAGTTGAGGAAATGTTGAGGAGCAAAAAGGACAAGTATAAATAGAAATATGCCCAAACTACTGCTGAGCTAGAAATTTTGATAAAAAAGAATGCTGCTTTGGAGATAGTCTACAAGGAGCTGATGGAGACCAACACTAGGCTGAACAGTATTGTTGACCTCTTAGAATAGAGGCTAAGGGTAGCAATGTAAAATGCTCTACTCCATACTCGCCAGATGGCTTTAGATGTATATTCCAAGCTTGATTTCAGCTTCCTAGCACTTGAGGCTCCCACTGTGACTGCCACAGCAGGGGAGAAAAATGGTAGTACCATCAAGGCCTCAGCTAGCCACGCAGCTCTTCAGCTAGAAGTTACTAAAGAATGATCAAATAAGGGCCCTCTTGATGTTGATATCCTTATTAGCTCCCCTACCCTTTGTGACCAAAAAGGTGAGGATGACGATAGTGGTGAGGGCGACAATGGTGATGGTCAAGTGACTCTTACAATGACTTCCTTGGCTAAAGTATGTTAAGCTTGAGTCTCCCAAATTGCTGCCTACTAGATCTCTTTTACTGCTACCAGCTACTTTAAATGGCTTTTGCCTTTATGAACTCCTTTTAATATTTTGTTGCACTCTTACTTGGGATGACAGTACTTTGTTAACTTTGGGTTATAACTTTTTTGTTTGGATGCATTTTGGGCCTTGGATGTTCTTAGGTGAACTTTAATGATAGAAAGTTTGGACAATTTTAGGCCATTAAGTAGTCTTCAGTTCCTCTTGCCCCTGAGGCCTCTCAGGCCTAGGCTACTCGATCTGCTGACCGTAGTTGACATATGAATTACTATAGATATTGGAAAATCTATATACTTTATTTCTTTCTTTAGGACAAAACCATTGCCATGTGTTTGGCGACTATTTTTTATTTTTATATAACCATAATATGCTTCGACTTTACTAGCTTAGCATCTAGAAGAACAACTATTTATATAGCGCACTAAGTCCCCTTACTATTCCAAGCTAGGGGCTTCTTCAAATAACATATAATAAACCTAAGTCTAATGTTGACCACAACAACCATTAGACTTAGTAGCCTTAGGTACTATTTATAGGTGCCATTAAGAAGGCCATAAAAAATAGGCTTATCAAAAGCAAGATAATAAAGAGGAAAGCATAATGAATAGAGATAAAATGGTGTTAAATACTTATAAATTTAAAGCTTTACGTGCTTACATTATGGTTTAGGTCTCTTTGACCACTTCCTCCAAAAAAATGTTTGATGGATGCCTCACTCTAATTCTCAGCTAAGTACTGCTAAAGGGAATTCTACGCGGCCAGTTTAAATCAGGCTTTATTCCTAACTCTTCACCCTTGAACATAGCTAAAAACATGTGAGAAGACTACGCATCCCTCTTTACATATGGCTACATACAAAGGGTATGAGGAGATGAGTACAACATGCATTTTTATGGTGAAAAATAGAGAACTATTCACTTACGTTCATATGGGTATAGGTCACCTTATTATACTTCTAGACCCCATAATTAAGCCTACTCCCTTTATTTACATGGTGAGCATTCCTCCTACACAAGAAGCTCAGATCTCAGCATAGGTGTGATCCCTTAGATTTTTTCCTTGGTATATGCACAAGAAGTAGGTAGAGATATTTTTTTTTAGTAGTATACCATTCACTCTTAATTTTAGACCTAAGCTATCCTTACCCTCTTACACTGTGAGGGTATGACACTCACGGGTGCATAGAGGGCGTATAATGGCCCAATAATCATTGGAGACATAAGATCACAATTAGGGAACATATTTCATTTCATTGGAGAACAACAAGAGCACAGCTGATACAACTTTAGTATCCTACTACACACTGAGTAGGCAGAGAATAAGTCCTCTACTTTATCCACTAGGACTTCTTAGAATTAGCACAAAAACTCAACTTATTGGAAATACATCTGAGCTCTGGGCAAGGTAGGAGATAATAACTAAAATTAACTTGTAAAAGAGAAATTAACTAGAGAATAGAAGTGCGTACCACTCACTGGTAGTACTTGCGAAGTTGTGTTGCATTCTACGGGTGCTTCACTTGTTTACTATCCAAATGAGTTAGCTTATAGGTTCCTGGCCTAACACATTTTTCACATAATATGGGCCTTCTCAGTTGGGGCCTAGGACCTCATTTGAAGGCTTTTTAGTATTAAGGTTCATACGGCGAAGTACTAGCTCACCCTCCTTAAATTATCTCAGCCTGACCTTTTTGTCATATAGCTTAGCTATATGCTACTAGTAAGTCACTACTTTGATGGCTACTGAATCTTTCAACTCCTCCAAGAGCTCTACATTAGCAGTGACTGAGCTAGTATACATAGCTTCATTAAAGTTGGTAATCCTGTGTGTGGGCTCTTTGACCTCAGCTGGCGTGACTACCTTAGACCTAAAGGATAAAGCAAAGAGAGTCCTTCCTGTAGTAGTGTTAAGTATGGTTCTGTAGGCTCATAGTACTATAGATAGCTCATCGACCCAAGCCTTTTTACTATTCTCAGCCTTTTTTTTCATAATAGTCTTAATAACATTTTTTACCACTTCCACCTATCCGTTGGATTGAAAGTATGCTAGTGAGGCAAACCAATTGGTGATTTTCATGTTCTTACAAAATTGACTGAACCTCGCATTGTCAAACTGAGTCCCATTATCAATTGCTATAGCGTAAGGTAAGCTAAATCGATAAATTATAGCTCAGTATATGAATTCAATAGCTCTCTTCTCCGTTATAAAGGTCAGTAGTTTGGCCTCTACCTACTTAGTCACGTAATCCACAGTTAAAATAACGAACTTATCTCCTCCCCTTTCAACTGGCATAGGGCCAATGAAGTCTACCCCCAAATAGCAAAAGGCTAAGAGGAGCTCAGTACTGTAAGATCCTTAGAAGACCGCCTAAGTATCTTCGCAAATCTCTAGAACTTGTCACACTTCTTGACATCTTGTTTCATGTTAAGCTAAAAATATCCTTGCCTTAGTGCTTTGTAGGCTAGGGCTCTGTCTCCCTCATGGTTTCTACACATCCCTTCATGTATCTCCTTAAGCACGTATTCCCTCTTCTGATGACATAGGCACCTCAAGTGGGGCAGAGAGGCTCCTCTCTTGTAGAGTACCTCATCGATCAGGTAGTACCTTGCTTCTTGGTACCTCTACTTCTTAGCTTAGGTTCTGTCTTCTAGATTAACTCCATCTTTCAAGTATTACATAATGGGATCCATCCAGCAAGGCTCGCTATTAACTGAAAAATCTTTATAGGCTCTACAGTTCGGATACTAGACTCGAGTATGATTTCCACTAGTACAATCTTTGGTAGCTTTATAGCAGCAATGCAGGCTAGCTTGGCTAATAGGTCAACTCTTTAATTATCTTTTATTAAGATTTGCTTGACATAAATCTCCTCAAATGTACCAAGTAACCCTTGAGGTTTCTTTAGGTACTTTTTCATGTTCTCTTATTTGGCATGGTATTCGTTGTTGACTTAGCTAACGACAAGTTGTGAGTCACTTTTGATTATTAACTGTCGAGCTCCTAATGCCTTAGCCATCGTTATTCCCGTAATCACAGACTCATACTCAGTCTCATTGTGTGATGCCTTGAAGCTAAACTTTAGGGCATAACTCACTTTTATCCCCTCATAGCTGATTATGATGACTTCAGCTCTACTTTCTTGGGTGTTGGAAGCTCCATCCATATCATAATCTAATGAACCACTATTTTCTCCTTGTTGAGATCTTCTTTCTTCTTTATTTCCTCCTTCAAGCCCAGAGTAACCTCAATAACAAAGTCTGCAATGGCTTTTGCTTTTATGGAAGGGCGCTGTTTATAGGTGATATTAAACTTACTCAGTTCGTATGACTACTTTATTAGCCACCTTGATATGTCCATCTTCTGAAGGATCTACTCCAATGGAAAATTGGTCAGCTCTGTAATGGTGTGGGCTTGAAAGTGGGCGCATAGCTTCCTTATTACTACCACTAGAGTTAGTGCATACTTCTCTATAAGTTAGTATCTCTTTACAAGAGCTTTGCTGTTGTAGTAGACTAGCCTTTAGACTCCTTCATTCTCTTCTTTTACTAATACTGAACTGACTGCAGTCTCGAACATGGTTAAGTATAGGAAGAGTATGTCATTGAGTCATAGACGAGCAAGTAGGGTAGGTTCTTCCAAGTATTGTTTCGACTTCTCAAAGCTTCTCACACTCAGCAGTCCAGGTCATATTTTTCCCAGCCTTCAAGACTTTAAAGAAGGGCTAACAGTGATTAATAGCCTTAAAGATGACTCTACTTAGTGTTGTTACACACTTTACCAAACTCTATACATTCTTCATGGTCCTAAGAGTCTTCGTCTCTCTTATACCTTTGATCTTCTCTGAATTGCCTTTGGTCCCCCTTTGTTGTACGATAGACCTTAAGAATTTTCCCATAATTACACCAAAGGCTTACTTCTACGAATTTAATTTCATGTGGTACTTTCCCATCATTTCATAAGTTCTTCATAGGTTTAATATATGATCAGTAGCAAGTGTAAACTTGGTGATCATGTCATCAACGTAGATTTTTATAGTTTTCCCAATCTGGTCCTTGAAAAGCTGCTTTTATTAGGTGCTGGTAGATAGCCCTAGCATTTTTCATCTTAAAAAGCATCATCTTGTAGCAGTACAGACCTAGATTAATGATGAAAGTAGTTGTTTTCTCATTGAAGCCATATATCCCGATTTGGTTATAACCTAAAAAGACGTCTATGAAGTTGAGGAGTTCGTGCCCTGAGGTTGAGTCAACCAGTTAATCTATTCGGGGCAGATGGAATTCTGTCCTTAGGACATGCTTTATTGAGGTCGCTGAAGTCTACGTATATACGCCACTTCCCATTTGCCTTCTTTAGCACAATATTTAAAACCCACTAAGGATACCAAACCTCTCTAATGAATCCAGCACTGAGTAATCTGTCCATTTCATCTTTGATAGCCTTGTACCTTTCCTTGTTAAAGGGTCTCCTCTTTTTCTTGATTAGCTTATGGTTAGGATCCATATTCAGTCTATGGCATGCCAACTTTGAATCAATACCAGGAATATCCTCGTAAGACCAGACAAACAAATTCGCATTCTTCTTGAGAAAGGTAACTAGTGTCCTTTAGAGACCTTCATAGCTAGTTGATACATGAAGATAACAGCTCAAATGGAAATTAAGAAAGGTAAAGTCAAGATCACATTATTGGCGCTTGGCTGATCTACGGCTAGGAAGTCAATCATACAAACCATAGATTTTGAAGCACTACCAATCGAGACAGAAAAAGTGATGGATCCAAAAAGGCAACACACTATCCCTTGTGAATCCCACCAATAAAGTGGAGACATATGACAACTTAAGGGACTCAATTTTTATTCTATCTAGTGGGTCCTTATATATCACCTCTACTCAGCTCCTTGTGTCTACCATCACACGGGCAACCTCACTAGTGTTTATCTTTAGTGTGATCAAGAGAGCATTATCATAGGGGAACACAACCCCTCGATAATCTTCCTTGGTGAACATAATTAGAGTTTAGGGGATAACTGGTTCAAAAGGGCAAGATGATTAACATGTATTGGTATCCCTCTACAATATCCCCTCTTGTCTCTTGGACATAGTTCCTTACTGCCCTCTTTAAGGTTTCTGTCTTAATATGACCTCCTGTAATTACATAGACCATAATGTCATGTTTCAGCGTTGTCATTTCTTAGGTCTGTCCTTGTGTTCAGTGCTTGACTCACGCTGAGTATTTCTTACTTTATTAAGGAATTCTTTAAGTAGTTTGTTCTTAATCAGGGCCTCAATATGTTAACTCAGCTCAAAGAAGTCAACAGTGCTGTGACCATACCCCTCATGAAAATCACAATATTTCTATTTATTCCTCCGATCCAAACTGTTCTTCATGGATAAAGGCTTTTGGAGCCACCTTTTATTTTGGATGATGAAGAAAATATTTTCCCTCGATGTGTTTAGTAGGTTATATGACTGAAATTTAGAGACTTTCAGAGCTTGTTGTGGGCTCGATTAACTAAGCTCGAATGGCAAGGGAGGTATCCTTAGGAGAGCTGAGTACTCCGTTATGCATGGCTTCCTTGGTGAAGATTGTAACGTTGAAGTAGGTTCTGCTCTCCTGAGTCTTTCTTTTGGCCAAGAACTGTCTCATCTCTCCTCTTACCTCTTCATTAATGACTTCTCATCTATCTCGATCTACTTCAGGGCTCTAGCATAGGCCTCACTATAGGTTTTCAGTTATGACTTCTTAAAAGCAAACCACAGCTTCCCAAGCCTAACGTTCTTTTAAAAGTTGAAGAATATCCCTTAGCACCGAAAACACCTATGTCAGTGACCTTCTTATGAAACCTCTACGCAAAGTCCTTGAAGGGCTCATGCTCTCCTTGTCTTACATACATCAATGTAGAAAGATCCTTGGGCCTATGATGTGCATACTGGAATTGAAAGACAAATGCTTTTGATAATTAATCAAAATTACTCATGGACTCAGGCTTTAAGCTTCGAAACTAAGCTCGAGCTGTTATGTACCAAGTGTGAGGAAACAAGCAGAAGCATCTTCCTCAACTCCTTGGGTCGGTATATAATCTCTGTAGAGCTCTCGGTGAGCTGCTATATCAATCTTCCCTCATAGCTAATGATTTTTGGCATCCTAAACTTTGAAGGCAATCGCATGCTCTTAATTTCTTTGGTGAATGGTGGCGTAGCCTCCATCACTATAATAGGGCTTAAGACAACCTACTTAGCTTAGGAGCTTAGCTGTAGTGATACTCACCTCAGAATCTTCTACTTCCTTATTTCCTAGCATTTGGCATTGAGAGAGTTCTAAAGGTCACTCACAAGAGGTTGCTTCAGTCTTCTCTCCCTTACATTTTCAAACCTACTCTCTATAGTGGAGCGGAGCTCCCTATGGATGTGAGACATGACTCTTGCCAGCCTGTCCACTCTGCCTAAGCTCTCAAAAATAATGGCTCATGAATCATTTAGGGTAAGAGCAAGTAAGTGCAGCTTGAGTTGTTCTACAGATTTCATTCTCTGTCCTTCTCCGTCCTTTAACAACACTGGTCATTATACGGCATAACTCTTTAACAAATTCTTCAAACTGCTTCTAGGTAACTGGAGCATCTCTGTTGATCAATCCACGTAATGGCCTCGAGGTGTTCCCCTGGGCTTACTTAAGATGTCTTTCCACGGGCTCTTTTAAATCTTCAACCACTCTCTCAAATGGCAGATTTCTGAGCAAGGCTATAGTATCTCCTGATGTTTCAGACATGGTGAAGGGTTTATATACACCCTTGGCTAGTCAGACTTGGCATAGCATCTAAAAGCAAGGCTTTTTCTCAGCTCCCCATTGATGGCTCCAAATGTTAGGAGCTAAATTTCAACCTTAAAGAAACCCAACCCCTAACTTAATTATGTAAGTGAAAAGGATGATGGAGAAGTCTGAATTCTTAGACCTTCGATTGCTAAGGGCTGAGATAAAGGATGTGCTAGTGGTGAACTTCCAAGACTGAGTTTTGGGGAAGCTGAACACCGAGCTATAGTTCAGTGGACTAAGAAGACCTGAGGAGCATAGAACAAAGGAGAATAGTGGTGAGCACTGATAGGGTGGCCAGTAACGACCCTCCAACGCTTAAGTCAAGTGAAAATGTTATGGAAAAGGTTTCATAGGGTTTACTTGCCTTAGAAAAACTGAAGACAATCTGAGAGAAGGTGGAGAGTTTTGCTCACTACAGAGAGTTTGAATTTTAAAATTATTCAATTGTCTTCCCTACTTTTTTCAATTTTGGAGACTTATCTTAAGCTTGAAGGGTTTCAGTCTAGAGAACTCCTCTTGAGGGTAATACGTGGCAAGCTACTAATAGAGAACAATTCTTATCATGAGAGATATTTTAGAGAACTTCACTTAGAGGGGTAAAGAGGTCATTTGACTTTCCCTGATGTCTAGAGTACGAGATATATTTATGATTGGTCGCTTTTGAACCTGTCAGCCTTAAGTTAGTGAGGTCTGAGGAGCACTGAAACATACTGAGGAGTCGTCTAACTCTGTCCCCTTGAGCTTAGCGGGATCAGTGATGAACTGTTTAACTACCCAAATTGTCTCTGTCTATAGTGTCAACAGTGACCAATATTCTGAGTTTTGTTGACACTGCGTTTAGCTATTGACTTCTTGGAGATTTTCTCACCCAATTTTATCTCTTAGATCTAACTATGATGTGACACCCAAATGCTCCTCTAGTAGGCTCTAAGAGTAACATGGCGAGTCCTGACCTAAGTTGATGTGGCACTTGCTCATAGGGTCTTTAGGGATTCTCTTTCGCAACTTTATGTCTAGGTCAAATAACTAGGCGATGTGGCATCCAGTGCTACTTTAATGAGCTCCATGAGTGACGTGGCGAGACCTGAGTCTGGTGATGTGTCCTCTGACACCGTAACTAAGTGGAGACATGTAGCATGACTTGGATCTCACTTTATAAGCTTTATAGGACAAGTTGTGGAGGCCTAAGTGTCTTGGTTCGGGCTTAATCCCACTGAGGCAGCTCCTTATGGACTAGGTAATCAAGACATTTGGGCCTAAATACTGAGCTAAGCTCCATTATGTTAGACTGAGTGTCACTACTTTCTATCCCCCAACAAAAATATATTGCTTCATCAACTACTAGACGACAAGAATTGAAAGCTGTGTTGAATAATTATGAAATGGATAGTAGAAGGTTTAAACTTGACATGAAAATTCATTGGAATGCTACATATATGATGGTGAAATATTGTGTGGGTCTTAGTGAATAAATAACATTTTATTATATGATAAAATCGAAGAATCTATACTAAGTAATGATGATTAAAAAAATTGTAATTTACTATGTTATTTTTTTTTTTTGAAGTATTTAATGATGTATTCGTGCGTGTTCAGCCTTTATCTTCTATTACTTTGACTCATATACATAATATTAGTTATGTTTTTATTAAATATAGTGATAACCTTTTTTTTTTATGTTTGTGCTATTATAGAGATTAAATTCTAAAAATATTGAAGAAAAATTCTTATATTATTTATTTGTGAAATCGTAATAGATCATAGAATCAATTGGTCTCTACTTTGTTATAATTTTGACCAAGTTTATTATTTTATCGCACAATATTTATTTTTTATAAAAATAAATTTAGATTAACTTTAGCTATAAAAGAAACAAATGAGCATCCTGCTTAAAATCAGGCTGTTTGAATTATTTTGTTAAAAGGTAAAGGAAATGTTGGTTCTAGTTTTGGTATTTCTACTATTTTTGAAATAAAAATTTTTATTGATACTGATTACACTTTTATGTTGAGTACACAATAACAAAGATAATTTGATATTAGTTATAGTGAAAATCAAACGAAATTGTTTATTTTTTATTATCCATTATAATTTGAGATCTACTAACACCTTTAGTGTCCACTATAGCATCGAAATCTATTTTTAGTGTAGAAAGTCAAGATATTAGACAAAAAGTTGTCAAGATTAGCATAAAAAACTTTGGATGCTTTAGTGTGTGTAATAGGAAGATGTAAAGGACTGAAAGTAAATTTAGCAAAAAAATATGATTAAAGATTTTTCAAAATTTTAGAATTTGATTATTAGAATTTAAAATTAAAAATTTGTAATTCAATAATTGAATTTATAAATAATAAATAATTTAGTAGGTCTTATAGCTCAAAAATAAAAGGCTACAAGACCTCTCTCAAACACTTCTCTCTTCCGCATATAACTATCTAAAATGCTTTTTTAGTACTTTTAAAGCGCAAGAGGCTCCCAATGATTTTTGCAGTAAGAAGCAAGCCCTTGCACTAGCCTATGATTTCTTTATCAAAGTCAAAATCTCTTTCTTTCCTTTCAAACCTTTAAAACTAAAGATGAAAACATATTTAAAAAAACTGAAGATGAAAACAAAGATTTGAGAATTTGTCACTTTCTCTTCATATTTTCTTATATTTATTATTTACTTTAAATTTTTTTTATATTACTCCTATTATTTTCTCTTCCATTAAAAAGATTTCGTTAAGTAATTATTTTTTTATTTTTTAAATTTTATCTTTGATGAGACAAATAAGATATAAGAGTAACATACAGTTACATTTAAATTACTATTTATGATATAAATAATGCTAGATACAAAATTTATATCTCAATTGCCGTACATCTAATGTGTTCATTATTTATTAATATTATATAATTATTATCTTGATAAAAAAAAATTAACAACTATCTAATATATAATAATCACTTATTAGTGACACATTAGTTAAAATATAAATTTTATATTTGTGTAACACTATTTTTATAATATATACATACAAATTTGCTCTTAAAAATAAATTGACTTTATAAGATAAGTATAATTATTAATTTAAAACATATATATTATTTATTAACTTAAGTCGTTAGAGGCTGATTACTTGATAATAAAACTTTGGTTAATGCTCATCTTTTAGCACCTGTACTTTTTATTAAAAAAATTATTTTAAAAAAAAATTAATTTATTCAATTCTTAAAATTTTGAACTTATCTGTTATTTGTAAACTTATTACTGAAACCATCCAAATCAATTTTTTCTTTGCACACTCCTATGAAAACCCACAACAACCCGCAATTGATTTAATTTTAATTTTACTGTGAATCGTCAATATTCATCGGAAGCTGAATTATTTATTCTGGAGTACAATTATTAGTAGTACCCATAGGCTTCCATCTCTTCTTTAAATCTACGCCAGCTTCTTTTTTTTTCTTTTCATTTCTACAATATTAGTTTGCTAACAGTTTTTCTTTGCAGTGAGTTTCTGAACCTACAACAGTCTTAATTTTTAAATTTTGCTCAATTTTGGTGACCAAGTGGCTTTATAAGAATAAAATAATATCTAATTGGTGAAGCAATTGAGTTTTACTCGGAAAATAATGGGTTTAGTATCAGAAAATAAGTGTTTGATATTTATAAAGCCACTTGGTATCAGCAAAACTCATTATGTAATTACTTTTCAAACAAAACTCGGCTACTTCACCAATTAAATAATGGGTTTAGCATCCGCATTTAAGTTGTTTCGGCGACAAACTAGTGATTGAAATTTATAAAGCTCGGTGCAAAATTGCTTTTCTACCCTGAATCATTAGAACATACAGAAAATCGTTTGGATTCAATTCAACAAACGAGATTCTCACCACCCAAACAGCACTCATCCTTCAGAGCTTTATTCTGCATCATTTATGGATCATTTCAAAAAAGACTTGAAAACTTTTGCAAATGATCCGAATAGATGTAAATATAAGACTGCAAAAAGTTGAATCTATTATCAAATTTGACAAGAGAAATAGTGAATAATCCAACCAACGAACTTCATATCATCTTCAGAATTTACCCAGGGTCATCAGCCCACAATATCTAGCAGAAAATTTAAAAGAAAATAGGAGGGGGAGAAAAAGGTAATACTGCCATCTACTAATATAAATGAATACTAATGTTGTCAAATAATACTCCAGAATGCTTCATCTGATGCTTAAACCTGAATATAGAGAAGGAGAATAAATCCTGTAGTGATATACCCAAGCACCATAAATTGTTGGGGTTATATTTATTTTAAAATGCTTTTACTTTGTAGAAACATAGCCGAACAACAACACACTCTTGCCCTCACAACTTGGAGCTCAAACCACCAAAAACACATACCTCGACTACACTGTGGCCGTCAATACACTCCAAAGTTAATAAGAAGACAGGGACTTACCGTTATATGAACTTTAGGGTCTGTTTGGTATAGAGTTATTCTACTTAACTTTGAAAGCATAACAGCGAAATGTTTGATAAAACTACTCCCATTCCACAGCTAAGTATTTACCACACACAGCCAGTTACTTCTACTGTAAGTGAAAGCACTCCACAACAGCTGTGGCTCCAAAGCTACAGAACCTCTATACTAAACAGACCTTTAATCATGCCAGAGCAACCAACGAGTGAATCCATCCACCTTCATTACCAAGTGATGAACCCACATGCTATGTAGGCAATGAGCCAATTGACATTTCAAAAGATAATAACATTCTGAAAATTCAAGAGAGCACTAAACCATATAGAATAGTATCAAAATACAGTGACATACCTCATAAACACAATTCAACAAAATCTTCGACGAAGTTGTTTACGTCCACCATAACAGTAGAACTGCTGAACTCCACTAAAAGTATCAGAAAAAAACACACAAGAACATACTTCGCCTACGAGTTCACTGACCTAAACAAGATCGCATATTTCTGGATGAGTGTCAGCTCAAGCATGACCTTCTAGTACCTATCATGACGCCTGAAAATATGAGCACAGGAACAATTAATAACAGATTAAAACCTTTGAAAGATTTACATTCAAGCACATACACCATGGACAAAAAACATGAATAGAATTGATCTGGTAATCATACCAAATATCTCTACCTTGACTGATTGAATAGTTCATATTGGGATGACTTTCATAATTATGGACAGTAGAAGGCATCAGCAAAATAAGTGGATTTGTAATTTATTGATATGTGAGAATTGGATTAAAGGACAAAGTCAAACAAAGGATTTCAAGACGGCAAATGTAGATTGATATCGAAGATTCCAAAGAGAAACAACAAACACTTCAGAGCAACAATAGCCAGCATTGAAAGTTCTGATAATACTTTGTTCTCTTAATGCAAAAGAATGAAATACCAAATATTCACATAATGCTGTTTACAAGGCATACGACTCGTATGGATAACTGACAACATTCATTAACAACACCACATTTATTAAACTGATGTACAGGGGAAAACTCTTCCCAGCTCTTTTTGTAACACAGCACAATGGGGGTTAAAGAACTATCACAAAAACAACACAAAAGCGAAAAGGAGTAAAGGCAAGCATCACCAGGGTGATAAAACTAAAAGAGAAGGAAAACAAGTACCTGTGGCGATCATAATCCCTTGAATGTTCCCTTGACCGAGAGCGTGACCTGCCATGACTTCTTGAATCATAACTGCGGTGACGATCATAATCCCTATCACGCTCTCGATCATATCTGCGATCTCGATCATAGTACCTATCCTGATCCCGGCTACTACGATCATAGTCCCTCGCCCGTTCACGGCTGTCGCCTCGATCACGATCACGACTTGCTTCCGTATCACGATCCTTACTTGCTTCTCTGTCACGATCCCTACTTCGTTCTTTTGATCTATGTGGCACATCACGAATGAAAGATATTATTAAGGATAATTTAAGGAATAATCAGTAAATAACCACCCTAAAAAGTCTGCAGCTACCTTCTATCATCATAACGATCTTTGTGCTTCTTGTTTCTCTCTTCCTGACAATATTTTCAACAAAGTACCACTAAATACCCTTTTTCACAAGACATGAGATTCCACTCAAATTAAGCTAGCTACAATAATATCTCACAAATACAATCAATCAGGCTTTTAAAAAAATACATAGTGAGCAAGTCAAAAACTGCCTACAGCACATACATGAATATTTCATGTTTAAAAATTAAATTAAATAAATAAATAAAAAATAAAGTGAGAAAAAAACCATTAAACCTAATGAGTCTTAAGTAGTATCAAGGGCAACACAATTGTTAGTCCTCTAAATACTCCTCCCATAAGCCTATAATCAACAAATATAGAATACTAAAGCACCCTCTCTAAAACAAAATTAAGCACTTACCAACCCCCTACAACAGAATGCAATTGTTCACACATTTACACAGGAGCACATATCAGCAAAACCTTGCAAGCATCAGCTTACAACAATAACTATATTGTTGACCAAATTCTAGCATTTTAATCACTATGTTAGCGAAACAAACAACACTTGAAATTCAATTAAAAAAGAAAAAAAGTGCTCTTAAGCACCACCACATTCAATAACCAAATTATAAAATTGTTTGTTGACTCGTATGTATATATATAGTACTTCCAGCCATTCAAAGTTTCACATAATGAAAATTTACAAGGCAAATGCATGTAATTGAAAAGAAGAAAAACAATAAGACATTAATTTTAGAGAAGAGAACTAAAATCGAAAGCTCCTCTAGGCCTTAGAGACCACCCATAGCACAAAAGACTCCAACTAGGAGTATTTAAGGTACATCGGGTATTGTTTTCAAAATGGTGTTTCTGAAAAGGAATATGCTTTTAAGATAGGAAATGGTAGCCATTTCAGAAATTGGTTCTCTGAAATTGAAAACAATAACATGTTTGGTAGTATTTTTATAAGATATTTTCTAAAACTGAAAACAATGAAAAATTATCCAGTATTATTTCCGAGTGTAAGAAAAAAAGTTGTTTTCAGAGAGGAAGGAGAAAATACTGTGGTTTGTTTCTAAAATGCATTTTCAAAAACACCTGAAATATCAAAGTATCCTTATAAACATTGAGATTCTTTGTTTTCAAAATTAGGTTTTTAAGAACAACTTACCAAATTCAACTTTTATGCATTG
The DNA here is from genome assembly GCA_946807835.1 of Ailanthus altissimus. Classification (NCBI taxonomy): domain Eukaryota; kingdom Viridiplantae; phylum Streptophyta; class Magnoliopsida; order Sapindales; family Simaroubaceae; genus Ailanthus; species Ailanthus altissimus. Next base: position 3,320,331 of record OX327712.1, read on the forward strand.
TAATATTCGAAACGTAAGAATAATTTCAAAAAATCAATCCAAACAGATAAACAAGCTGTATTTTCTTAATAGGAAAACAAATAGCACCTAAATTAATTCACTGTTTCTAACTAAGCATCAATAGGAATCAAGTATACCAAGTCAACATGCAATATATACAATTGTAGATATTATCAAACTTATCTGCACAAACATAACTTCCAACGCATAATCCATAGCCATAGGCAGGCCACAAGCTCCGTCAGTTGAAAAATACACTCTTAAACACAGGACATGCATGATGAAATAATACTGATTTTCCTGAATATTTTGCATTGTATAACACAGAGTTCCTCTCACTATAGTCACAGCTATTTTTTATATAAAGCAGGCCATTTATTTAGCATTTTGCTTTAAGCAACCCCTTTACAATTTTGTTCTCACATCAATCATATCCACAATATGGGACGTATGTCTCTAAACTTTACACATTACTTCCTAAAATTTGGATTCGTATGGCACATTTCTTATGCATATCAAACCATATATAATACATCTTAAGTCCCATATGTACAAATTGTATATCTGTCTTTTCCACAAAAGTGTCCTCACTTCAGAGTCCAATATCTATATTGCACTCAAACCAGATTATAAAAATGAAACAACTCTCCGAGGTTAGATAACTCACAGATGATATACTAAGAATCCCTACAGAAGAATGTGAAACATTAGACCAGCACCTGAACCAACATATTCACAATACCAACTTAAAGACATCCAAAAGACATGATACATAAAACAATAAGAAAATTCCACTAAGCATATTTTCACCAATTTGAGATGTCCAATTTGCAGAAAAACATTTGAATCTATAAATCTGCCTAATTAAATGAAAACAATAACCTAGAACGAACCAGAAGCAGTAAGAAGAAAAATAAATTCACAAATAAAACACCTTATTCGCAAATCCTGCTCATATAAGTCCTTTTATGCCATCGAAAACGTAAACCAAAACAACGGCAAGTGATAAAATTTTCAATTTTCACATGATAGTCGGGTGAAATATTATGTGAAATAAAAATGTCATAAATAAAACAGGAAAAAGATTAATCTACCAATAATCAATACTCAATGGGTTAAAATTTGGTAACGTAGATAAGAAAGGACATCAATACTTTCCAAGCCACATAAATATAAGAAACCCTAGAAAAGATAGTTCTGACAGGAATCTAGCATGCATAAATGGGACAACTATAACAATAGTACAGGAAGAATTCAAATAGTGAAGTTTTATAATACCTGAAGCTCTGCTAATTTATCACGGATTTGCATGTAGCCTAGATGAAGCTTCCCTCCAAAATGATCTGCTAAGCGACGGTCACTGAAAGTAACAAGAAAAATTAAAAGCTTCACTCAAAAATATCCAAAACTCTCAACAGATAAGACACTTCTATAGTACAGCTGTCCCATATACTTCTATCGAACAATAGCATGATCTACAAGCATATAAAACAGAAAATAACGCACATTCTTTAGCTGCAAAAGTTATCCTCGTAAAACTGGGCCCAAAAGCCTGCTGGTGACAAGGAGGTATAATAGTCGGGTCAAAAGCTGAAGCACTTGAAACCCCAAATACCAATTCTTTATTGCCCTCAGAAAAGCAGAAAAGCAAAATTGTGCTTTTTCAAAAGACAAGAACAACATTTTACCTGTCATAAACACTTAAAAATGCTCCACAAATGTCACAAACACGTAGCTTCTGATCAGTCTGAAATAACAAGGAAATTAGGAGAACAATTGGTTAATAACCTAAATAAACAATCATAAAAGAAGCTTTTGTACAATAGATTTGAAGCATCCAAGCCCGCGTATATGCATCATTTTCATTAGAATCTTTTAATTGCCAAATTTTAAGGCCCAGCAAAATTGCTAAAATAAAAAACTATCTATTCTCTATGTGATAACAAAGTATTCATCTTCCATATGACAACAAAGTTATAAAGTTTCTCAGCAGATCAAAACAGGCCAAGTAGCAGTATTCCATAATTAAGCATGACAACAGGGATCCTACTCTCATTTTCTATGCCTGGGTGCAATGTCATGTTCTGAAGAACATTTCATAGGGATTCAAAACAATTTCAATTTCAAAGTTGATGTCATACAAGGTCATTCATTTCCTCTCAAGTTGTTGCATTAATTGTTTTTTCTTTAAATTGTTTGTTGGTTTATGTCACCAAGCATAAAATATATACATAAATGCATATATCATACAGAAAAAACACTTACAATTCGCACATCTGCAGCAGTGTACTTGGAGGAATCTAGAACAGGCTCCTGTCTGGCAGGAAGCTGGAAAGAGAAGAAACAGAAACAGCAGAGTGAAAAAAGCAACATAAGTTGGAGATAAAAATATATATCGCTGTAAACAAAGAGAGAAAATAAAATGAATTAAAGAAAAGTTAGAAACAAACTAAGAAACACTTTCAAACCTTCTTAAGTGCTTCAGCCTCTTCCAGTGCTTTTTGTGCCTCATCTACCATTCCTTGCTCACCTGAAAAATGCACAAGAACTTTGAGAAGTGCACCTAAATAACCTCCCAGTAACACCACTACTATGTTATCCAGGAAATAAAGTATGGTCATCGAGATTTCTGCAACTGACAATAACTATTAAGAGAATAAAATATCAACTCTAAGATACTTTTGTACGTGCTAACTAAGTCGATCAATCAATTCTTTTCTCAACAGCATTATACACCAACAAAATGCCACAATTCATCATCAAAGCATGCACAGGACATGTACACAAGTGTATTTAACTTAAATTTCTACGGCAATCCATACAAACCACAATTCAATAAGTTCAAGCAACAATGACTTACCAAGATCTTCTGCCTTCTTCAGTTTCTCATTTATCATTTCCTGAGTACGAGGATCAGGAGCAGGTACAGGCAAGGGTGCCAATGGTGGTGGGTTTGGCAGGGGTTGAGGCAAAGATGCTCTATCTTTGTTGAAGGCATCCAAAAGAAGCACGGACTGTTGAAGCATGCAAAATGCCAGATATAAAAGTCAATATCGTATGCTACACTTAGATTGATGAAACATTTTAGAGGCTTATAATCACACAGTAATACAATTAAAATAACTACTTATTATGGTGGTATTGCAATTTCAATGTCTCTACTTTGAAGAAGCCATTGCATACCTGTTTGTCAGCTCGTTTTGCTCTGAGTTCTTCCACCACCTCCAAAGCTCGAATCTTAAGATCTGTCTTGCCTTCCAAATCTTCAAATTCAAAAAACAAAGCTATTATAATCCCGCAAAAAGTTGAAGTAAATATACAGAACCTATAATCCACCTCAACAGATTTTTAAGTTCAAGTTCATAGCAGACTTCCACATTAATTAATACTTCAATATATAGACAAACTGTTAAACCAAAACAAGAAAAATCAACTAGCCATAAGTGTATATCGGTTAAGATATATGTTACCATATTGATCAACTTCCTTTAATTTCTCCTTGATCTCCTTTGATAACTCAAGTACCTCTGGCGTCTGGTTATATAAGGAAGGAAAAAAATTTCTGAGCAGAACAAGTCACTGGATAAAAATTAAAAAAAATACCATTCCAAGACTTGACCCTCACCTGAGTCACCTCAGAGACTGATATAGCAATCGCAGCCTTTGCATCATCATCTTCAAGACGTTTAAGAGCTCTACCAATTTTCCTATCACACTCAACAATGAGTCTATCAATAGCATCTTCTAATTCTCTGTCATAGTTATCAACGCCTTTTGCCTTTGCTTCCTCGTATCTAAAAAGAGTCAAGGTAAAGTATACATATTTTCCCCCTAACTAGAAATACCAGCCAATGACACTCAATTTAAATTGATAGCAAACAACCATATGTAACTTTAACTGCTAGACATTTTAGCTATAGCATTCTTTCTAGACCATCCAAAATCACCTGAGGAATACTTTCAAATGTATCACGCCGAGACTAAAAACATAACTATTCCAAGCACCATGTTCAAAACATAACATGGCACAACTACTTAAGCCAGTTCATAATATCACTTCAGCAACTTGAAAAATACTTGGCAGTAGAAATTATCGTATGTAAGTGCTATATGGTCCTTATAAAATAACCTCATCAAAAAGTTACAAAATTTCTAGGTGTGACAGGTAGTAAGCAAAATGATGAACAAAAATTATTTTTTAAAAATTATTATAACTGAGTATAACTCGTAAGATTTCAACAGCGAAATAAAAATAAAAACAGTAATTATCTATTTTGTTTAATAAACAACGCCGTTAAGAGTAAACGAGGATACTCTTTTCTAAGCTGCAACGAATGAACCTTCGGGCACGGTCCCATGTCCATTTTCTGTCACAATAAAACCAAATTAGGGTTTTCGAAAAAAAAATTGAAAAGAAAATCACTAATCACATAAACCAAAAGGAAAACTAAAATATAATAAAATTAATTACGGTTAATTGAAAGAGCTCGTGAGGGCAAAGTCCGGCCAAGTAGAGACGGCAAACGTCGCGATCGAAGTACTTGCGGTTGACTTCACGTACGTCGCCGTTTCGATTGGCTCCCATCAGCACGTCCAGTTGCTTTCTCATCGCGTCCATTTTGTCAGAGTTAAAATGTCTCTTGACACCGATCGCTAAGAGCTAGGGTTTTGTTAACTTGTCTTCACTTTTCGAGAGTTTTGGCGTTAAGGAGACAGAAGAGAAGAAGAGTTTTGGGGACTTGAGTGTAAAACTCAGAGAGTTTTTACACTTGTTATTTTTTGGTTTACGTATATACCCTTTGAGTTTTATGTATTTGCAATCGGAGAATGTTGTTATTTTGCTACAATAAATCCAATTGTGTTTTGGAAAAAAAGTCAATTTTAATTTTTTACATTTTATGAAAGTGATATATAAATTTTAATTATTTTAAAAATTTTATTGATATTTTATTAAATAAATTTTTTAAAAAAATATATACAAACCTCTTTTATAATTAAATAAAAAAAATATTATTTGATGAAATTTTTTAAATCATTTAATATGCATTTTTTTTTAAAAGATTAAGGATTTAAATGTAATTTTGTCTTTGTTTTATTAAAACTATATATACAAAATTTTGTTTCAAAAAAAATCTGATTTGTTGACTAAAAAACAAAATGTTGTTAATGTTTGTATCTTAAGAACAGGAAAAAGAAGAAACAGAACTCGTGAGGATATTTGGTTTTTGAAATTTATTATTAATATTTTGATACATAAAAATGTATTTAATAAAATATTAAAAAAATTCAAAATTTTAAAAACCTTTATAAAAGTTCTCTTTTTCATTTTAAACTAAATTTTAAGATCATATACTTTCTCAAATTTTTTGAGTGTATGATTTTAAATCAACCACGTTTTTTATTAATTAATTTACGTTTGTCTTTTACTATTTAATTATTTTTTATGCATTCCCTTTTATTAATAAGGATGATTTAAAGAGTGTATTTTCTAACTTTAAATACGGTTTTTTTTTTAAAAATAAAATTTATTGCTCAACTCCTTAAATACAAGATTATCAAAAGAACTCAGAACACACTTGTTTCAAATAACATTAGAATCAAAACAAATAATTATTCTAATTAGTTTGTGCATAATTTTATATGCGTAATAGAAAATTTTATTTATATTAAAAGTAAAATTGCTACCTACTATTAGTTTACCCTATAATTATAATTTAAAATTCTTAAACCCTTTTTAATTATAAATAGGATGCTTATTGAATAAAAAAATGCATCTTTTTCATTTAAAAATCACTCTCTTTTTAATAAAATAGTTATTATTTCTTCTCATCTCTCTCTACCAATCTTTTTTATTTTATGAATTATAGAGACTGATCTTCCATGCGTTTCGAGGAATAAAAAATATGTTAAATGATCTAAACAATTCTAAGAGACAAGACGTCCTAGATAATAAAGCAAATCTCAAAAAGGCTAATGGTACTATAAAGGAGATCGTTAATCATGATAACCGCATCAAATTCAATTTCAACCAAGTTGAAACTTATACTTCTTAGTGCTTGCAAATAGGGTTAGTAATTTGACTCATATTTAGATTTGGATTCAGAAAAATTTAGAGTTTAGTTTAAAAAATTTTGAGCTTTTATCTAGATCTCTTTTTTTTTTTTAAATTTGAATTTTGGTTATCGAAAATCTGGCCAGATTTGAATTTTTTTAATTTTTCTTTTAAAAATTATAAATTAATTTTTAATCTTTAATATATATGAATCTAATAATTATTTTATAAAATAAATACTTAAAAATTTAAATTTAGTCTAAAAATTAAAAAAACAAATAAAACAAGGATAAAAAATATATAAATTATGAATATAAATTATATAACACAAAATTCACAACCTAACAATTATTTTATAAAATAAATATCTCAAAAGTTTAAATTTTACCACAATGAAATTTTTTTTCAAAAATATGGGTTTAACCTATATCCGGCTTAGCCCGACTCTAATGTAAATCCAAATTTGACCCGACTTGAAAAACTTAAATTTCGAATCTAAATTCAAATTGAGTAAAACCCAAATCTTAATTTTACAATCCCTACTTGCAAACCTCATCATTTAAGCAACACACAAATGTACTCTATCATCCAATCAAAGCTCTTGTACACCAAAATTTCACGTTAAATTAAGTATTACCTTTTATTATACATTAACAATGTTTATTCTAATTCTATTAATTTTTACGCTTCAAAAAACTTTAAGTATAAATTATCATATTTTATTAAAGAATAAAGATATTTGAACTTCTAAAATTTTAATAAATTGACATACAGACTCCTAAAATTTTAAAAATTTCATTTGCACCTCTATCAGATAAAGAATTTTGTTAAAGTTAATAAAAATTTTGTTAAATTTGTTGAAATTATAATTATACTCCTGTAATGATTAAAAAAATTAATTAATATTGATCATCGTTGAGTGATATTGACTAATCATTAATCGGTGTTATCGAAGTTGATCAATGTTAATCGATAATTAATAGGTGTTGACTGTGTTTATCGGGCGTTGATTATTTGATGACTGGTGTTGATCAACTATTGACTGTTAATTATGTTGACCAGTCATCGATCACGTGTTGACCAAATATTGACCGATGTTAATTGGGCATTGACCAACTATTAACTTGATGGGGGTTGAACTTTTATTTTTACCCTTTCTACTGTGAAATTTAATAGAATTCATTACCAGACAAAGATGTAAATAAAAGTTTTAAAAATTTAGAGGTCTACATGTCCTTTTCTTAAAATTTTAAGATTCAAATATCTTTTTTTATTATTAAATAAATTAATTTTTTTGAAATAAATTACTAAATAGATTTTCAATCCCTGCTAAAATAAACAAGATCTTATAAAAGTAACTTTAACATTATAGATTAATTTAATAATTTATCTAGGAGAACAAGATAAAAGACTATATTTTAAACAATTAAATAAATTATTTATTTATTTAATGAACATCAAAACTTATAAATTATAATAATAATACAAATAATAAAAATAAGAATAATTACATTAATCACTTATACATTAAAGTTCGTCATTATTATTGTCAATTAAATTTAAATACACCATAATAAAATATATTATTATGCAATTTTATTTCTTTTTAGGATTCTAGCCCAAGCCCAAATTTCTAGAGGGATCAAGGCAGCTCACAATTTAAGTGACCCAAAAACTTCTTGCCTTTAGACCTACCATAAAAGCCTCATATACAGAAGGCATTGGCCTATCATCAAGAAGATAATATAGTTAGAAGAGCAACTTGAATCCTAAGAGGCTATTGATTGATAGGTTAGCCAAACCCATCCGAAAAGAACTCTTTACATTGATTAAGGCTAGTAGACATTTGGTTTAGCCAACTCACTCATAGAAAGGAAAAATAGTACAAGTTTCATCGAAAGAAAGCCAATCCTTGAGTGAAAGGCCACATCAAGAATCTAGTGATTGATGTCACGTCCTACATTAATACTAATGACTTAGTTATAAAGAGTTGTAAATGATGTTAAGAAATATCATTGTGCAAATATATTTTTGAATGTTATATTCATTATCTATTTTCAATGATGCGGGTCTATCGGTAGGAACATTATTTAATATATATCAATGTATTTCTGTATCTGGATGGTTCATACACTTAGTTTTAATAAACCATAAACTTAATAGAAGCTCGTATATACATGCAAGTATTCGATGAGAATTAGGTACTGAACAGGCTCAATTAGGATCTCCAATAGACATCCCATAAAGCCATCAATGGATGATCATTTCGAGTTAAGTAATATTCGTGATCCCTTGACCTAAGCACCACGGTAAACTTGTGAGTGATCCATCATACTTAGGTTCTACACATATCAGAGACCTTTTATGATTTGACCGCTGGGTGTCGCTGAGTATGGTTTGATGCTCATGAAATCCGATATATATAGATATGGGATCCGTCAACTCATATAGGTAAGTTGTATATCCAGATGCTCTAAGATTATGTTCTAAAAAATCTTATGGCCATAAGTAATTCACTCAGAAAAAATATTTCTCGTGTCGAAAATAATATCATAAAAGTGTTTGCGGATATTATTTATTGGAATACGAATCTGGAGATAAGTTCTAGCGTTGAGTATATGAAAACTTAACAATGATGATCTATATCTCCGCTCTTTTAGGATATAAATGATGAAGGGATTATATAAATATGTATTAACCTCAACTTGTATGGTTTAACATGCTATTTTGTTATTTTCATAATGTATGTATGAGGCATCATTATAGATTTATGGAAAAGTTTCGTAAGACGAAACAGGTGTGAACCTAGAAGTCTCACTATATAAAGTGTACTCGTTCTGCATAAAAGTAGCGCACCAGATTAAATAGTTCAATTTAAAAAGTTCTCGAAAAATCAGAATCATTTCGGGGTCTCATGGGGAGATCATAGGGTTTAAGTGTTCAGTTTAAGATCTTGGCAGGTAGGACATCCAACTTTATCCTTTCTATTGAATGCCACATGTCATGCCATTAATTGGTAATGGCATAACACATGACATATATTGATTGACCCATCTATTTATTAAGTGTTTGTAATTATTTTTAAACAAATGAAAATTATTTAATAAATTGCATAAATCAGCCAAATTGAAAGCAAAGTAAGAGATGGCATTCTTTCAATTGATGCATGATTTGTCTTTTTAAGTTTAAGCATGTGGTAGTTTTATATTAAAAGAATTCAACCAGTACATGTTTTTGCCACCAATTTCTTTTTCTAAAGCATAAAATGGTAATTGTTTATTTAATTAACAAACCATATGGTAGCATGAATTCACAAAGTGAATATGGCCGAATCTTTGTCATACTTTTAGCTTAACAACATGTGGCTTATTGTTAATAAATTAAATGGTCACTAATTTTGCATATATTCGGACAGCACATTAATAATGCCACCAAGCTTATTACGTAACAAGAAGTGGCAAATTAAACACGATTGTCATGCTTTTTTTGGTGGCCACCTATTGAAATGCAATTGGCTTGAAAAATGGAAAATTTAACTATTTAAGGGCATGAATTCATTTGTTGAATGACAACAAATAGTGCGCAAAAATTTAAAGGGCTGAGAGAAAGAAATAAAGAAGCAAGAGTTGCTTCTAATATCTATATTCCACCGAGGATATGAGACTACTATTCTAGCTTAAATGATCCTATCGAGTCCTAAACTAGAACTGCGTAAAATGTACTTCAAGGGTGAGTTCTTTAATTTTTCATTAGTATAATGTGTTTGTTTATATTCTGCTGTACTTAATTATGCATGTGTGATGTGTAATCAAAAATTAAAATGTACATGCTCATTCAATGCATAGTGCACTTTCAAATTGGTATCATAGTGCATGATTATGTTATGTTTGTGTACTTAATTAGAGTGTCCATAGCGTAATTAAGATGTCATGGGACTACCGATTTTGTGATTCAAATGTTCAAAAATGTATAATCAGAATGCAACCAAAGGGATGCTGCGGTAGTGTCACTCTACGCTGCGGTGCTGGGGCTATTCAATCTCTTGCGTCCCAGCACTCACCGCGCAGTGTCGCAGCGCTGGGGTATCCAAGCCTCAACACCACAGCACTGAAGGCCTAGTGCCACAGCGCAGGAGAATAGAACCTCTAGCACTGTAGCGCTAGTAGGCCAACGCCACAACGTTGGAGACAGAATCTCCAACAACATAACGCCACTGGTTCTGCGCTGTAGCGCTGGGTGATGACGTAGCACTACAGTGCTAGAAGCTCAGCGCTACAATGCCAGGGTAGGGACCCTAGCACCACAACGCTATAAAGATTGGAACTGTAATACCGGAGGCTGAGCCTTCAGCATCACAACATCGAGAACCTTAAAAAAGTTGTAATTACACTAAATTATTCTGATTGATTATTTTTAAATTGTTTAATAATATTTATTATTTATTTATACAATTTATAAGTTGTTATAATTATTGCAAAATAAACTGTAACCCATTTGTTTGTGATTTTTAATAGGCGTATGTGCACATAAGATGTGCAAGTAGTACAGTGCTTCATCTAAAATATTATTTGATATATCCAAACTACACACAGAGAATAGTCATTAATAGAAAGTGTTTCCACTCTGATGAGGTTTAAAATAGTAATCGTTACTATTAAAAATACCTTACCTTAAGAAAGATAGATCTTGTACATATCTATTTATCGATTATAGACATTTCATTGACATGTGATGTTAAGCAGTACAGTGGTATGAAATACCCTTATCATTCTCATTTCAGCAAGATGTGGAATTATTTGAGTAATGTTAGAAAACTATGAAATGAGAAGTACAGCTTTTATGTAGGAAATGGAGATTTCCTATACATACATGGTAGCTGTTAGGACTTTTAAGTCACTTCTCTATTTGGGTAATAGCATTACATTGTATAATTTATATTTTGTACTAAACATTATTAGGTGAATCATATCACTCCCTATATTAGACAGAGAGAGTTATCATTGATGCATTAGGAATAGTTCCTCATATAAATATAATAAAGATAATGTTTCACTAACTGAGTGTCAGTTAATGAATGGCTATTATATCTTAATTACAATAAGAAATATCTAGATGAACATTTGGTAGATATTTCTAAGTTTCATAAATGCTTTTTTGGGATATAATTAGTTAAAGATAATTTTGCCTGACCAGAAGAATACATCATTCATCACTCATCAAAGGACATATTATTACAAAGTCATGCCATTTGGGTTAAAGAATGTGAAAAAAAACTTACTAGAGGCTAGTGAATAAGCTATTTAAGCCTTTGATTGGAAAGAGCATGAAAGTATATATAAATGATATGATTTTCAGGTTAAAGAAGCTTGAGGAGCATATGGAAGATTTGAGGAAGACCTTTAAAATATTGAGAGAATATAACATGATTTAAATCCTAAGTGTGCTTTCAGGGTAGAGTCAAGCAAGTGTTTAGGGTTTATGATGAGTCAAAAGAGGATTGAGACTAACCTAGATAAAGTTAGAGTTATTTTAGAGATAAATTCCACAAGTATTGTAAAAGATATCAAGAGACTAATTGGCTAATAGCCGCCCTTAGCAAGTCTATCTCAAAAGCCACAGATAAGTGCTTCAAATTTTTTCAGGCCATTAAATGAAGGGAATAGACATGGTGAACATCTCAAAGTGAAAGGGCTTTTCAAAAACTAAAACTTATCTAGTTCAATCTATCTACCTTATCGTTTCAAAGACTAAGGATTAGATAATAATTTACTCAGGCATTTCAAAGCAAGCAGTAAGCTCTGTATAGTTAGGGAAGAAGAAGGAGCTTAGAGATTAGTGTATTTTGCGAGTAAGGCTTTTACAGATCTTGAGGAGCATTATCCCTTGCCTGAGAAGCTAATATTAACATTGGTAATGCTAGGGCAAAAACTTCAACCTATTTTCAAGCACATACAATTATTATCCTCACCAATTAGCCCTTAAGATAAATCTTGCACAAGCTTGACCATCTCTAAGTGATTAATTAAGTAGTTAGTTGAGATTAATGAATTTGATATCCAATATAAGCTGAGCACTGCTATTAAAAGACAAGCCCTTATAGATTTTGTGGCATAGTGCATAAAAGGAAACCTGAACATATCTAAAATCCCATCCAAGAAGTCTTAATGCAATCAGGTGGAACCCTAAGTAGTGACTTGGCACTTTACATTGATAGGGTTTCTAATGCACAAGGATGTGGAGCAAGTATTGTTCTTATTAATCTAGAAGGTGACAAGCGTAGTTATGTAGTTCATTTAGTTTCCTAGCCTCTAATAACGAAGTTGATTATAAGGTCTTTTTGGTAGGGTTCAAAGTCACTCGAGCACTTGTGGTAAAGAAGATTCTTAATAAAAGTGACTCTCAGCCTATAGTTAACAAAAGGTTAATTAGCTTAATAAAGACTTTGAGGCTAGGGATGTAATATGGCTTCATATTAACAAATGGTTAATGAGCTAATTAAACAGTTTAAAAAAGTTGATATACAACAGATACTAAGAGTAAAAATCATCGAGCAGATATTTTGGCATGATTAGCCTCAACAACGACATACCATGGTTCGTACCCTTTAAATTGGTCCCTAAGCCAAGCATTAAAGAAACTATAGAAATGATGCAAATTGATCCTTGTCCTAGCTAGATGGATTTAAATAGGAACTATATAGAGAAAGGAGAGCTATCGCTAGATCGACAAGAAGCACATCAACTCAGATAGACGGCTACACTTTTATAATAATTGATGATGTCCTTTAGCGACAGGGGGAATTCCCAGTTATATCTAAGGTGTCTTATACCTGATGAATTGAAATATGTGATTCAAGATTCGTGAAGAGGTTTGTGAAAATCTCTAGGGTAAGAGCGTTAGCTCACAAAGCTTTAAGATCAGGATACTATTAGCCCACAATATTTTAAGAAGTGAAGGAGATTGGTTAAAAGATGTGATGTCCACTAGAAATTTATTGACAACAATAAGTACAATGCTCTCTCTGCACTCTTTTTAGTCTTGGATTGGTCTCGTTTAAGAGTCTCAGTAGTTGTCTTAGCCTAAAAACCCAAATTTCTAAGAGACGAATTTGCTTTAAAAGCTCTGAAACTTTACTTTTAGACACCGTCATAACCTCTAATGTCTGGTTTGATCAAAGAATAACCCGTTTCTTTATTTTTGAGACTTTGCTCTCAACCTTAACTCTTTTGATTTTGGCCTCTTCATCCTTTATCTCTAAGCCTTTCTAATCCTCAATAAGCAGTTGGCATTTTCTTTTCACATCCCCGGCCTTCTTCCTTAATAATGGCACACCACTGCCTCGCCTTCTTTAATTCTCCTTTTAGGTTTAGAGCACAAAGCTATTCTTTAGGACGCAAACGACGTTATTATGACAGGGCAAAGGTAGCTTAAATAAATCATCAAATATTACAACCCAAACAACTAAAGCAAAATAAATTAAGAAAGAAAAAGAAGTTTACATCCAGTGAACTATTGATAACATGGTAGATGGTAGAGATTAAATCCCAATCTGAAATTACACAAGCTTCCTTAGGGTAGATGAAATGATCTCCTTGTCTTATACATAGGGCAAAGTGCTCAAGCTTAGCTCGCTTATTAAGAGCAACATCATCGACTTTGAAAGTGAAAGTGTTAGAATTCACTAACATTCTTAACCTGTTCCAATCAAGTTGATCAACCTTGGGAATAATCTTAATCTCTCAAGAACCCTAAAAAAGATCCCGATGAGGGTGAGACATTTTCCTTTGAAGTGTATGCATAAGAGCAGAGGAGTCCACTACACCTTTACCCTTTTTTATTTGAGAGGGAGCGATTCTAGGCTGATCCCTTGGATAGTCTTTAACAGTTCTTGCTAGAGGTGTTTTAGGTAGATTTTTGTCTCCGTCCCTTGGAGAATCTCTACTAAACCTTGGTGTGCCTCTATCCCTCTCTCTTTTTAATCCCATCAGAAACCTAATACTCTATTTCTTCCTCTAAGTTGGCACCCTTGATCTAGCCTCATCTTGCGGGGACCTTTTTCTATTGTTGTTGTTAGGAGTTGTTTATTTAAGAGTGTTTGCATGTGAGTTTTATGTTTAACAACAATATATACATATCTCATACATATAATTAGGCAGCAGAAGCTTAAAACATTACAATAAACACAATCATTACATATTAAAGGAATTAACAGAAACGAAATTGAGAAATAACCCTTGAAGCCTTTGGATGAAAATTGTTGAAGTCCACCGAAATATAATCTTTGATCAATTCTAGTAATCAACAATGGTGGGTTTGATTATCTAAAATGAAAGCCTTTGATCCAGAAGAAGTTTAACAACTTAAACTTATGTTCTTGATTTTTTCTTTTGATTAACACTTAATCAATTAATCAAAAACTATTTTGCTAAATTGGTTTTATGCCTTATAAAAGAAAATTATGAATTCAACAACTTGAATCCAAAATTAAGAAAATAATTTCTCTTTTCTCTCTTTGTAATGGCTGGCCAAATTTTTTAGCAAAAAGAAAATTTAACAAACTTATGAATTTAATTACATTTGTCTAATTTATACAAATGAATTTAATTTCATTTTATTACACTTAATTTCAATTTGAATTTAACCTAACCTAATCTCAGTTAACTCTTAACTCTAGTTAGATTAAATGAACATTTAAATATTCTAACTATAGTTAACACTTAACTCTAGTTAGGTAAAAGAACATTTAAATATTTTAACCATAGTTAACTAACTTAACTATGGTTAGGTTAACTTTTACTTAACCATTAAGTAAGGTTAACTTAACTTAACCAAATGGTTATCTTAACCATAGTTAAACTAAATTATTTATTTAACAATTAAATAAATAAATATTTATTTGAATTATTTAACAATTAAATAATCATTAAGTAAAATTACATTTATGTCCTTACTAGGTTATTAAGTTTACGTAAAGTGGGTCCCACTATTTAACCATATACTTTAGTTAACTTAACATTAGTAATTGCTGGATTTTACTGTATTGAACTATTCAATACGGTACGCTACCCAAGTGCTCAAAGAGTACATTTCATATTGGGACTCCCTAGGTTCACGCCCGATTCATCAAATGAAATTATTCCATAAGTCCGTGATCGATACCCCACGCACACGTCACGGATGTTACAAATTAGCGCGTTAGACCATACATGTCGAGGTTACTACATATTCATATAATCCTTCCATCATTATATCATGGATGAGCGGGATATTGATCATTACCATTAAATCTCAATAATTTCATCCGTTTCTTTCGTTAAGGTTTGTGCTTACATGCCATCCCTGTTTATATGAATATTTATTTTGTAATATTTATACAATGAATATTTTATTAAATCGCTAATAACCTTTATTAAATGATAATTAAACTTGTAACATTATAGACAATATATATGATTTGAATAAGTTCATATCTGATTTAAAGAAGTTTAGATCAGGGTTAAGAGTTAGCAAAGCTGATAGTTATAAATACTAAGAGTTAGCAGGTTATGATAGCTAGCAAGATCTAAATAGTTAGAACTATATCTATAATGTGACAAAGACCTGAGAATCTACTAGTAATGACATAGTTGCAAAGAGTTATAATAGATATTAAGAAATGTCATTATGTAAGTATCTTCTCAAATATAATGTTCCTGATCTATATTCACCAATGAGGATCTATCAGTGAAACACAATAATAAAGATTAGTGTATATCTAGATTCGTATTGTATAGCTGATTATTCTTAGTTAACCATGAGCTTGGTTGAAGCTCATATAGACATACACGTATTCAGTTAGGACTAGATATTGAACAGACTCACGAGGACCCCAATAGATATCCTATGAAACTATCAAAGGAATGTCCTCTTGAGTTGAGTAGTATT
Organism: Ailanthus altissimus; assembly: GCA_946807835.1. Taxonomy (NCBI): domain Eukaryota; kingdom Viridiplantae; phylum Streptophyta; class Magnoliopsida; order Sapindales; family Simaroubaceae; genus Ailanthus; species Ailanthus altissimus. Next base: position 3,336,307 of record OX327712.1, read on the forward strand.
TGTGATCTTTCGACCTGAGCGCCACGGTGGGCTTGTAGGAGATCCACCATACTTTGGTTCCACGTATGTCAGAGACCTTTCATGGTCTGACCGCTACGTGTCGCTGTGTATGGTCTGATGCTCATAGAGTTTGGTGTGCGTAGATATGGGATCCGCCAGCTCACATAGATGGGTTGTATATCCGAAATTTCGAGATTGCATCTTGTAAAGTCTTATGGCCATAAGCAATCAACCTGGGAAAAGAGTTTCTTACAGGTTTGAACATATAGCAAAAGTGTTTGCGTATATTATTCATTAAGATACGAATCTAGAGATAAAGTAATGGATGAAATTATCGGGATTTGACGGTAATGATCTATATCCCGCTCATCCAGGATATAATGACGGAAGGATTATACGAATATGTAGTAACCTCAACATGTATGGTCTAACGCGCTAATTTGTAATATCCGTAATGTGTGCGTGGGGCATCAATCACGAACTTATAGAATAATTCCATTTAATGAATCAGGCGTGGACCTAGGGAGTCTCAATATGAAATGTACTCTTTGAGCACTTGGGCAGCGTACCGTATTGAATAGTTCAATACAGTAAAATCCAGCAATTACTAAGGTTATGTTAACTAAAATATATGATTAAATGGTGGGACCCACTTTACGTTAACTTGATAACCTAGTAAGGACATAAATGAAATTTTACTTAATGATTATTTAATTGTTAAATAATTCAAATAAATATTTATTTATTTAATTGTTAAATAAATATTTATTTATTTAATTGTTAAATAAATAATTTAATTTAACTAAGGTTAAGAGTTAACCATTTGGTTAAGTTAGATTAACCTTACTTAATGGTTAAGTAAAAGTTAACCTAACTATGGTTAAGTTAGTTAACTATGATTAAAATATTTAAATGTTCTTTAACCTGACTAGACTTAAGTGTTAACTATAGTTAAAATATTTAAATGTTCATTTAACCTAACTAGAGTTAAGAGTTAACTATGATTAGGTTAGGTTAAATGCAAATTGAAATTAAGTGAAATTAAATTCATTTGTATAAATAAGACAAATGTAATTAAAATTTATAAGTTTTGTTAAATTTTCTTTTTGCTAAAAATTTGGCTAGCTATTACAAAGAGAGAAAAGATAAATTGTTTTCTAATTATTAGATTCAAGAGTTGAATTTATTATTTTCTTTTATAAGGCATGAAACTAAATTAGTAAAATAAGTTTTGATTAATTGATTAAATGTTAATCAAAAGAAAAACTCAAGAACATAAGTTTAAGTTGTTAAACTTATGTTAGATCAAAGACTGTTATTCTAGATAATTAAACCCACCATTGTTGATTACTAGAATTGATCAAAGATTATATTTCGGTGGACTTCAACAATTTCCATCCAAAGGCTTCAAGGGTTACTTCTAAATTTCATTTCCATTAATTCATTTAATATGTAATGATTGTGTTTTCCGCTGCCTGATTATGTGTATGAGATATGTATATATTACTGTTAAACACAAAACCTATATGCAAACACCCTTGAATAATCAACTCCCAACATCTTTATCTCCAGATTCGTATCTTAATAAACAATATACGCAAACACTTTTGCTATAATATTCATACCTGTTGGAAACTCTTTTTTCAGGTTTATTGCTTACTGCCATAAGACTTTACAAGATACAATCACGAAGTTCTGGATATACAACTCATCTATGTGAGCTGACAGATCCCATACCTACGCACATCGAACTCCATGAGCATCGGACCATACACAGCGACACGTAGCGGTCAGACCATGAAAGGTCTCTGACATACATGGAACTAAAATATGGTGGATCTCCTACAAGCCCACCGTGGCGCTCAGGTCAAAGGACCACAAATACTACTCAACTCGAGAGGACCTTCCTTTGACAGTGTCATAGGATATCTATTGGGGTACTCATGTGTCTGTTCAGTATCTAGTCTTAACTAAATACCTGTATGTCTATATGAGCTTCAACCAAGCTCATGGTTAACTAAGAATAATCAGCTATACAATACAGATCTAGATATATACTAATCTTTATTATTGTGTTTCACCGATAGATCCTCATTGGTGAATATAGATCAGGAACATTATATTTGAGAAGATACTTACATAATGACATTTCTTAATATCTATTATAACTCTTTGCAACTATGTCATTACTAGTAGATTCTCAGGTTTTTGTCACATTATAGATATAGTTCTAACTATTTAGATCTCGCTGGATATTATAACCTGTTAACTTTTAGTAGTGCTAACTCTTAGCATTTATAACTATCAGCATTGCTAACACTTAGCCCTGGTCTAAACTTCTTTAAACCAGATATGAACTTATTCATATCATATATATTGTCTATAATGTTACAAGCTTAATTACCATTTAATCAAGATTATTAGCGATCTAATAAAATATTCAATGTATAAATATTACAAAATAAATATTCATACAAACAGAGATGACATGTAAGCACAAACTCTAACAGTTGTTGTCTTCTCTTGGAATTTCTTCAAAAAAAAGGCAAAATAGTAAATCAGGTTGAGGAAAGAAACAAAAATTCAAAAAGTAATAAAGCGTACTTCACTTCTTTTTCTTTGTAGTTAGAACACTTACTGGCAAAGAAGAAATAATGTTCAAAGCTCGAAGCGATTTTGTAGGCAAAAAATACCACTAACTTAATATATATCACTATGCAACCTAACACTTACTTCGACCTTATTAGAGATTTTTGGTCTTGAATACCAAGAAGCTATAAAGTAATGAGGATGATAAGGAAAAATTTCTTGGTAAAGATAAAGAAAAGGTCAACACAATAAGTAAAGACAGCCTGTACTCAACGTGAATCTTATAGGAAACCAAATCTTTAGCATGGGTCTATAGATCTCTCAATCCTAATCCCTTTTAGCAAAAAATCACTGCGATTTTCACCCTTTGTTGGTGGTGGAACCTTTATTCTTTGATGGATTAGATTTCATCCAATATAGATATTGTAATTCTTGAAAGGATGTATTAGTCTGACTAGCCTTCGCACATAAGATCTACACCTTTGAAAACATCCTCTAAGAGTTCAAGATTAACTAATAAAGGGTAATTCTTATCTAAGCAAACATTTTTATGAAATATGGTTGCATGGACAACCGTAGGCCCAGATAAAAAAATTCTAAGTGAAGAATCACCTCTACGAATTCAAGTCAGCTAGGAAAATCATCAGTAAAGGGGACCTTTAGGGTTACCGAAGAAGAGATATTGAATTGTGCCCTTAGGCATTCTAAATCTTCCTCAATTATGGTAGATTCTCGGTAAAGGAAGTTCTGCTTAAAGTTATCCACTCCCTTACCACTTGAAGAGGGCTTGGGACCTACCTTATCACCACAAACCTCATCTTCATCGTCCTTAAAGTTCTCACCATTAGTGGCCTTTGAGTTTTTGAACTCGACTACCGCGATGTGAGAATTTTCTTTTCCCTCATCCCTTACTTAAACCATAATAGCCTCAGGTTCTACTCAGGTAGCTTTTGAACTTTCTCCTTGATAAGGTTGAAGAGTCAAGGCTCTTGGTTGCTTAAACTGGCTATTCTTTCTAATCAGGTCTCATTTTCCTTTTATCACTGAGATTTGGCCTAATTTCGACAACAACATGGTTTTCTATACTATGCAAACTTGTTTGACTATGGGTCGACATTCTAAGACTAAGAAGACGAAGTGTAATTTTGGTAAGATCAGATATCTTGACCCAAAGATAGTCAACAAAAAGCAATAAATTTCAAAAAACTTTTAAAGAAAATATAGAAACAAAATTTATAGCAAGATACAAAAACAATAAATTATTTTGATAAGTCCAAGCATAATATAGTACAGTATTTACATAGAGCAAATGAGTATCTTACGAAATAGGAAGTCAAAAAAAAGAAGAGAGATGAGCGACTAAAAGAAAAAGCTTGTTATAAAAATATTAAACACAAAATCAAAATAGATTGGAATCTGCTATCAAAATTAGAGGAGCTGTTGTTGAAAAGAAGTTTTATGCTTTCTCTTTCTAGAATTCAAAAAAGCTATCTCTCTTTAAACGACAACAATGAGAAAAATGTTCAGAGTAAACCAAAAGTCTTAAACTTATAGTAAAACTTATAAATCAATTTGAATTGTAAAAGTAATTGTGCAACCCAAATGGTTTCATGCCTAAAGATGTCTCTTTAGTTGACTGGCACAATCAATAAAGCTTTGATGACTATTGGATCAAAATCAAAGAGCTAAAGAAATGCCACATCTTTCGTAGTCATTGAGAAACATAATGATAGCAGGCGTGTAATTTTTCAAAAAGGTGGTAGCATTTAATGTCATTAGAGTATGGAATTCAATAGTAGAACCATAAGACAACTTTCAAGTTTTTTAACTAAATATTTTTTTAAAGAAGTATAGAGAATGTTTAAGATAGAGATGGAATCCCATGATGAACTACTATAAAATTTTCAAAATTGACAAATTAATACTAAAACTAGGAGACCTTTATTCCTCTCTAGGGTTCTGGCCCAGGGCTAATTCTCTAAAAGGATCGAGGTAGCCCACAATTTGAGTGACCTAAAACTTATCACCCATAGGCTTATCATAAATGCCAATATATAGAAGGCTTTGGCCTATCTCGTAGAAGACTCTAGTTATAAACCATAAAAAGTTCTCGGGGTTCGCCTAAGCTCCTCCGTTTGGAAGACCTGGACTTTAGTTAGTACTCACAATTAGCACTATCTAAACCAACCACATCACCAAAAGCTCTAACTTTTCTAAGAACTAAAGACTTGCCAAAAGTTTCGCGATACTCAAGATTGGACTCTTGATTAATCCAATCCATATAATCTTGGAGCTCATCAATCAACCCCATTCCCAAATATCTCAGAAGCTATAAATTTCGGCCTAACTCAAATACAAACAATTTAGAAGATAAGAAAGGTACAAGTTTGCTATAATCTCGATAGGACTCTATAACTCGCATCTATAAAATAGAGATTTAAGGACCAAAAAGGGGTTACATACCATACTAAAAAAAACACTCTATTCCCAGGTCCTTTCGGCATATTTCTAGTTTTAAGAAATTAGTACCTTCCTCTATCTTAAAAACACACAAAAACGCTCTTAAAAACTTTTCTTTGCCTTCATTCTAGCCTTTTTTATTTTTTCCTATACCTTCACTAACTTAGGTATTAAAGGGTCCTTGGGAAAAACTCTGGCATGGCCTAACATTGATTATGGTTGTAAGAAGCTCAATAATGCACTACTCGTATGGGCAATTTGTTTACTTGTGAAAGATCTAATTTTATGTTCTTAATTTTTTTCTCTCTTGAAAAAATTAGCCTAAAGGAAGCACAAAAAGAATATGTAAAAAGTAATTCTAAAAATCCATTTTATAGTGTTCATATCCTTTTTATATCTAAATTCTAAATCTTAATAGGTTAGAATAAAATAATATTTTTATATTATTTTAATTTAGATAATTAAAAGGATAAATCCTTGTCTAATAAGGATTATGATATATATCTAATATTATTTCTATTTAAATAATTAGATAATTCATAATTATCTAAATTAAATAAATAATCTAATTATCTAATTTAAATAAATAATCTAATTCATTATTAAATTGCATAACTATTATAGATTGGGTCAATAATTGTTGAGCCTAATGAATTTAATCAAATTAAACTTGGGCCAATTAATATTTTAAATCCAACAATTAATTTACAGTCCATTTTAGTGTTTTATATAATTAAACATAGATCTACAAAATTAAACTCCAATAAATTAAATCATTTGATTAAACTCTTTAATTAAATATGATTTTATTTATTAACTTTATATTACTCTACTAAAAATATAAAGTTGAACTCTTAATTTTGCAGATAGATTATAAAATGGAAAACTGTTTTTGTCTATTTAATAATAATTTCATATAGATTAATCCTCTATAAATATTCATAACTAGAGTTAGGTCGAGTGTCTATTAATATCTTTAATTACATATTTATCTTTAATCCACATTGATCATCTTTTGAACATTTAATTTGTGAAATTCATAAATTTATTATTTTCTTTAACCATCAAGGAAAACTGATTGCTTATTATGTTAAAGATCAAAATTAATTATCAAGAGAAAAATTTTTCTAACTTCTTTTAGAATGAGTGGATTTCATATCTGTAAAAAATATTCACAGCTATCTATTTTGATATATTTATAAAAACTTAGTAATTGATTGAAAATATTTTATGGTCTTTTCCTTACAAATTAATAAACAGATCTCAATAAATTTGAGTTTATTAATCACTTAAGATTAAGATTAATCCATATATGATTATATTGTGATGAAATAAATTCTCTTTACTAATAGAAATTAACAAAAAATTAATTTTATCATGGTTTGTCCTATATAATCAATATTATATAAAAGTATCTCCCTTTTCGATGTCACTACATAAAATGATATAGATAAGACCATTGTATACAATATACAAATAGACCACACTTATAATTTATCAAATGAAGTTTCTGTCTTCATTTAAACTAAGGACTAATTTAAATTGTTATGTTTAAATTTAATCCTCTTGTATATAACTATTATTTACTAAATTTAATGTTACATATAATAATCAAGAAATTTCATGATATTTGAATAAAAATAATCAAAATTGGAAAATATAAAATTGAATGAATAACTTTTATTATATTTTTCAACAATATCTAAATACAAATAATCAAACTTTTAAGGCAGACTCTCAACACACCTTTGGCTTAATTGAGGGATATCTCTCTTCTATCATTTGTAATCCAAAGTTCATTTTCTATTTTATTTTATTTTCTCTTAAATTATGTTTTTTAAACTTCTAGCTCACTCCAAGAGTAAAACACTTAATAGAATTTTAATTTTATTACTTTGATTATACTATTGTATTTCAATGTTTATGTTTATTTTCAAATGATTTGATTTATCATTTATGAAAGTTATTTTGCTTTGCTTGAAGCCTTAATTCTTTACAAACTAAGAGCACAATGAATGATTGGAAAGATCTTCTGCATATCAACAAAATATTTTTATAAATGGTGTTTTCTATCAATTGAAAGCCTTTCTTAAATGAGTAAAAATGATCAAAGATCTCTACTACAATCCAAGTAAGTATAAATCTCTAATGTCTTAGTGTTCTTTTAATTGATTTCTTAATTTACCTTTAGTAATCTTTTCCTCTAAAATCAACTAACATTGCTTCATCCTTGAATACAACACTTCATTACTCTTGAACATTCATATAATAATCTTTGCTTTTGGTGATCACTCTCTGTGAATATGACACTGCCTTACAAGTTAAATACTATAATTAAGACAACCTACACTTGTGTAAAATAATATTTGAGTTGTAGATGGTTTTTGGTATCGTTACTGGGGAGTGAAATTAACTAAGATAATTAATTTTGTTTTCATGGAAGGCTAAGTCACCTATCTTGCTTTATTTTAATTATTTCATTTGTTATTTTTATTTTACTATAGTTGGTTTTACTTAATCACCTACTCTTTGTTTTATTATCTTTTATTATGCTAATCTAACATTGACTAATTTAACTTTTAATTATTCCTCTAACCTTTATTTTATTATCGGCCTTCTATCTAATTTTCTTCTTTTATTTTTTCTCTTATTTATAGCACTTGTTATTATTGCATTTAGTTTTCTTTCTTTGTATGAATAATTGGTTTCAAGATTCTAAATCTCATCATTTGGTGAAAAGTAATTTCAAAACTCTCTCTGATAATTTGTTTGATTCTCCATCATCTTTTTATTTTTCACCAAACACATCGCACACTATAGCCGATGATGAAAGTGTTCACGAAGATCATGTTAATGCATCCATTCAAACTATGATGAATACTTGCAATCTCCTTGTAACTCTACACCCTCATGTTTCATTTTTCCCTTAAATGCTAATAATTTTAGATTTAAGCCTAGTATAATTCCCTTAATTCCAAATTTTTATGGCTTAGAATCGAAAAGCCCATATTTGCATTTAAAATAATTTGAGAAAGTTTGTAGTACATTTAATGACTAAGGATGTAGTGAAGAAATAATTAGACTTAAATTGTTTCCATTTTTATTGAAAGATAAGGCAAAAACTTACTACAACTCAAGTATTATTTTACCTAAGTGTAGATTGTCTTAATTATAGTATTTAACTCGTGAGTCTAAGTGTTGTATCCACAAGAAGTGATCACAAAGAGCAAGAAGTGAATGTTCAAGAGTGATGAAGTGTTATATCCAAGGATGAAGAAATGTTGGTTGATTTTAGAGGAAAGGATTACCAAATGTAAACTAAGAAATCAATTAAAAGAACACTAAGGTATTATAGATCCACTTTACTTGGATTGTAGTAGAGATCTTTGATCTTTTTTACTTATTTGAGAAAGGATTTCAATTAATAGAAAATATCTTTTGTAAAAATATGTTGTTGATATGTAAAAGATCCTTCCAATCATTTATTGTGCCCTTAGTCTACAAAGAATTAATGCTTCAAGCAAACCTTTCATAAATGATAAATCAAATTATTTGAAAACAAACATAAACATCAAAACATAAGAGTAGGAACAGAATAATAAAACTACAACTTCATTAAGTGTTTCACTCATAACCTTAGATAAGAGTTTAAAAACATACATAATTTGAGAGAAAATAAAATACAATAAAAAGTAAACTTTAGACTACAATTGATAGAAAAGAGATATCCCTCAATTACGCTAAAGGTGTCTTTAGATATGCAAATACATGAAAACTATTCAAGTGTGACTAAAATTTCACATTTTTTGTCACTAACCCATCCACTAATTTGCAACGCAATTTTAACTATTAAAATGGCTGAATTTGACTTGTGATCATTGGACGAGTTCTCGATAATTGACTTATCTTTTCATAGCCTTAAGAATCATACTAACTGAATATATATTTTGTGAGTTACAATCCAATACAGAAGGTGGGTTAGCCTGAACGTAGCTTATGGTTCAGTTTTGTTATATCTCAATTTCAACCCATCAAATATTTGATTTATGCTTTTGATTGTTTTTCAACTTCATGGGGGATTGAGTTATGCTTCTCAAGGTTCAAGAATTTTTTTATTTCAAAATTGTAGATTAAGAGTTATGTCCATTTTACTGAACTTGCACAAAAATATCAATTAATCACAAATTGAAGACCACTTTATTTCTAGTTTAAAACTACAAAAATGCTGAAATTAATAATATTTTAAATGTAAAATGATAATTGAAGCTCTTAAAAAATATAAATTTTCAAGTATTCATAAAAGCCTCTAACCAGCTTATTGTTTGTTCTTAGCAATTCAAGCATAAATAAATTATGAACAATTACCTAATTTTCAAATAAAACATCAGTTCAAGATCACAATTATTATTAAGGTTATTTCAATCATAACTTTCAAAATTATGTGCACGTAATATAGTATAAATTTTGATTTATTATTATTTCTCTTATTATTACTATTTCCTTTCTTGAGAACTCGCACGATTTTTATTTTGCAGCATCATACTTATGAAAATGTACATTACATTTTTTAGAGAATTCGCCAACTTACCCATGTGATTTTCAATTTTCAATGATTTATACACATGTATGTATGTTGTTGTTGTTGTTATTCTTATTATTATTATAATTATATTCACATTTGCATTGTCTTTTGAATGATAAGTTGGTATAAAAACATATAAAACATATGTGTAATGTTAAAACATGAACAATGAGAATTCTTAATATGATTACGATGAAAATATATATTTGAGAAGGAATGTAACTAAATTTCATCCACTTTAGTGATTCAATTTTGGTGTTAGTTTGATTGACTAACTTGCAAGCTAATGAAGTCGGCAGTTTTACTTAACCACTCTTGAAATATTGTTAAGAGAAGCCATAGCTTTATAAAGCTGCGTGTTGAGTCACTAAGTGTATAGGCTATATTGTATAGATTTGATGCAACATATATTTACAGTTTAAAGATGTCGTGAGAAATTTCAATCTACTAAAATTGTATAGCCTTTACAACAATTCTATGCTTCCGAACAGTCATTTTTAACAATTGATCCTTTTCAACGTAAATAAAAGTCTTAGTACATTGAAAGGATTCATCTATATATCTAGATGGTTGTCATAAAAGATCTTCATAAATTTGAATATCATGTAGTAATCCTTTAAAAAATATACGTAGCTCAAAAGCGTGTCACATAGCCTTTTAGAGTAGAAACCATTAAAGTTTTTTATTGACTTGGGCAGTAGGTTCTAAAATGATGTCATTGTAATACTAGTCAAATTTAAAGGGAACAACTTGTATTTGAGAGCATTACTACAATCTTTAAAGGGATACAACTTACTTGAAAGAGTCTCACTTGATTAGAGTTACCATCAAAATATCTAAACTGAGGCATATAAAAATTTGGCAGTTTTTTTTTTTGGCTTTTGATCTCATCAATGAACAAAGATTCTTGAAACTTCCAAGCAACAGATAAAGAAAGGTGCTAGAAATGTAAAGCTGATGACTCTACAACTGCTCACCAAAATATCTCTTAAATGTGAGCTTTTAGTGCTTTTTTAATAAACAAGTCACAAAAGATAGTCTGGTAGCTAGAAGAACAAGGACAATAAGAGTAACAGTGACTGAGATAACTCGCAAAAAAATATTGTTGACATGTTACTTTTTGAAAAATGCACTTTTAGGTTGCTATATTGCATACAAAATTGGACTCGGATGCACTACCACCGGAGGAGTAGCTTATAGAGGCATAAATAGTGGGGGCGCAAATGGAGGTATAGTTGAAGGATCACTTTCACGCACTATGTTGACACTTTTAGGAGACTCGTGACGTTAAGCCAGTTAAACTTGCAAGTTCTTAAAACCTTCTGAAGATAAGCTTACTGTTGAGTGAAGGCTTTAATAAATTGCTCCATCTATTGAGCTTATATATCAAGCTTTAGCTACATAATTAAAATATAATATGTGACTTGTGGTGCAGCAACTGATAGCACGATGCCTTGCCCTGCAGCTTGTGGTATAGTGACTAGTGGCACAACGACTTATCATGCAACTTGTGGTTCAACAACTTGTGCATTATTAGCATAATCTCGAGGCTTATAACCATGATTATGTTGGAAAGACACGTTATTGACTTTAAAAGTAGCTTGGGTTTAACCCTTCTCTATGATTACTATTGTTGGTAGGATCCATATTATGTGGGTCCATGGGCTAATTTATAATTTTACAGAAATTATGAACTTGTATAAAATTAGCCATTAAGGGGGTTGAATGAAATTTTTTATAAGTCCACAATACACCATTTGTGTTTAACTGATTTTAGCCGAGAAGCATTTTACAAAATACAAAAACCAAAAACAGAGAAGAACGAGAGGAAGAAGAAAAAAGAAATCTTAGGGTTTTAATTTTTTCTTTGATGATTAGATGTCAATTTGAGCTCCGATTTTACTCAAATTTTGCAGGTGAGTTCCCAACATCTTGCTATATACTTCCATCTGATTTGATTTTTGATTTGGCCTCTGATTTAGTATTATCTAGCAAATTTACATTTAAAGAGAATTTGTTAGATTCATTGTTGTTAAGCCAAGATTAATATTCTTGATGTTGTGGTGAACCTCTAATGTGATTATAGAGTGGATATTGTTGTAATCCCATTATTATTACATAGTGGAAGTGTTGATATCGGACTATGGTCTCGTGGTTTTTTCCGAATTGGGTTTTTCACATAAAAATTTGGTGTTCATTGTGATTAATTGTGGTTTATATTTGTGGTAATATTATTTTGTTAATTGTGGTGATACATTGCCCATTTTAATAACACAAAGTGGGAGAAAAAATTATTTTCATTGTGTAGTAGTTTGTGATCTTTCCCAACAAAGTGGTATCAGAGCTAGCCAGGTTGTGCAGTACTTAATTTGTGTTGATTAAAATGAATGAAAATTCTGCATGCATGATTAAATTGAAGGCATGAAATTATGATATATGGAAGTCTAGAATGGAGATTTACTTTTTGTAAAAGACCTACATGAACCCATTGAAGGGGATACTGTAAAACCTGAGAAAATGAGTGATAAGGAGTAGATCCAATTACATAAAAAAAATGTGTTGGCACCATTAGGCAATGGATAGATCAAGTGTGTTTCACCATAGGGCGAAGGAGACCAAGGCTGATGTTATGTGGAGAAAATTAGAGTCCATTTATGAGCAGCTTACACCACAAAATAAAACCAATTTAATGAAGAGGCTTATGAATCTAAAATACAAGGAAGTGCGCAGTATAGCTGAGCACACCAGCGAGTTTCAAGGCCTAGTGAACTAGTTGACAACTATGAATATTTCACTAGATGATGAATTACAAGCATTATTATTGTTTAGTTCCTTACCAGATAGTTGAGAGACATTGGTGGTGTCAGTAAACAATTCAGTGCCAAATGAGAGGCTAACCATGGAAATGGTTAAGGATAGAATGCTAAATGAAGAAGCCAGAAGAAAGAATGCAGGTATGAGTTCTTGTGAGACAGAAACACTTGTTATAGAAAAGTATGAAAGATATTGAAGAAGATAAAGTAGAAGTTCTGGTAATAACAACTATAGAAGAAGATCCAAGTCTCAACGGAAAAATGTCAAGTGTTATCATTGCAACAAAATTGGGCATAGAAAGAGATAGTGTAGAATATGAAAAAGGGAATAGGCTATGGAAAGAGGTGAATCACAGAAAAATGAATAAGTAAGCAATACAGTAGTTGCTGATGGGGATATGACTATTGTTTATGATGGGAACTCCATAAATCTCACATGTCATACAAGTGATTGGGTAATTGATTCAGGTGCTTCATTTCATGTTACTTCAAATGGTGATTTCTTCACATCCTACACTAGTAGTGATTTTGGCTATGTCAGGATAGGAAATAATGGTGCATCCAAGATTGTGGGCATAAGAGATATTTACTTGGAGTTTAGTGTTAGTAGCAAATTACTACTCAAGGATGTCAGACATGTTCCAGAATGCGTCTGAATTTGATCTCCACTGGCAAGCTTGATGATGATGGTTATTGCAATTACTTTGGTGAAGGTAAATGGAAACTCACCAAAGGTTCTATAATTCTAGCCAAAGGAAGGAAGGTAAACATTCTCTATGTTATAAAAACTAAACTTATAAAAGAAGATGTCAATGTAGCAGTAAAAGAATCTGACATTGAGTTGTGGCATAAAAGGCTTGGCCACATAAGTGAGAAAGGGCTTCAAGTTTTAATAAAGAAGAATTTTCTGCCTAACTTGACAGATAAGTCTCTCAAACCTTGTGATCATTGTTTAGCAAGAAAGGCACATAGAGTTGCATTTTGTAATTTCTATCTATCTAGAAGAGCAAACCTACTTGATTTGATACACACTGATATATGTACTATACAAGCTAGAACACATAGAGGTGCACTTTACTTTGTAACTTTTATTAATGACTGTTCGAGAAAAGTGTGGATTTTTGCTTTGAAATCTAAAGACCAAGTACTTGATGTCTTTAAATATTTTCATGTTAAAGTTGAGAAAGGGATAGGGAGGCAGTTAAAATGTGTAAGGGTGGATAATGATGGTGAGTACAGAGGACTATTTGAGCAGTATTGTAGATCCTATGGTATCAGACTTGAGAAGATTGTGCCAAAAACTCATTAGCAAAATGGTGTGACAAAAAGAATGAACAGAACAATTCAAGAAAGAATCAGGTGTATGCTTTCTGATGTAAAGCTACCTAAATACTTTTGGGGTGAAGTAATGCGAACTGCAGTTGATTTAATTAACCTTTCTCCTTCAGCTCCTTTGGATGATGATGTACCTGAAAGAGTTTGGACTGGAAAAGATGTTTCATATAAGCATTTAAGAGTGTTTGGTTGTAGGGCATTTGTTCATATTCCAAAAGATGAGAGGTCGAAGCTTGACAATAAGACTAGGAAGTGTATCTTTTTGGGTTATGCAGATGAAGAATTTGGGTACAGATTATGGGATCCAGTGAGTCAGAAAATCATCAGAAGCAGAGATGTTACATTTCTTGAAGATCAGATAATTGATGGGGTAGAGAAAGATGAGAAGCCTCAAAATGTGATAAAATTCATATTCCTAATACTTTCAGATCAGTTCTTCCACTTGTAGTTTATGATGATTATAGGGAGACGCACAAGAAGATTTTGATAATAGAGTTGATGATGATGGTCCAACAGAACAGGTTGAGCAAGCACCTCCAGAATCATATGATCCACCTGTTGAGCCTCAGTTAAGAAGATCTATGAGAGAACGCCACCACTCCTCCAAATATGCACCACATGAGTATGTGATGCTTACAGACGGGGGAGAACCTAAAAACTTCCAAGAAGTTATGTCTCACCAGTATAAGAATTAGTGGTTTAAAGCTGTGCAAGAGGAGATAAAATCCTTGCATGAAAACCACACTTATGAGTTAGCAAAACTACCTAAAGGTAAGAGAGCTCTGAAGAACAAATGGGTTTATAGGCTGAAGATTGAAAACAACTTACAACTAAGGTACAAGGCTAGGTTGGTTATAAAAGGGTTTAGTCAGAAGAAATGAATTGATTTTGAAGAAAATTTTTCTCTTGTAGTGAAGATGTCTTTTATCCGAGTTGTCCTTGGTTTAGCAGCAAGTTTAAACTTAGAGATTAAACATCTTGATGTAAAGACAGCTTTCCTTTATGGTGATTTGGAGGAAGAAATCTATATGGAGCAGCCTGAGGGATTCAAAGTCAAAGGTAAGGAAGATTTAGTGTGCAAGTTGAAGAAAAGCTTATATGGGCTGAAATAGGCATCGAGACAGTGGTACAAGAAATTTGATTCTTTCATGAAAAATTATAGTTTCAGTAGAACTACATCAGACCATTGTGTTTTTATAAAGAGGCTTGCTGATAATGATTTCATTATTCTCTTGCTTTATGTAGATGATATGTTAATTATTAGCCATAATGGTAGTAAAATTGAAGGGTTGAAGAGAGAACTCAGTAAGTCATTTGCTATGAAGGATTTAGGACAAGCTAAGCAAATCCTTGGCATAAAGATCTCCCGTGACAGGAAAAATGGGAAGTTATGGTTATCTCAAGAAAACTATATTGAAAGGGTTCTTGAAAGATTCAACATGAGTAAGGCAAAACCAGTTAGTTTACCACTTGCAAGTCACTTCAAGCTTAGTTCTAAGCAATGTCCTACAAGTGAGAAAGAAAAGGAAGAAATGGGTGTAGTGCCTTATACATCAGCTGTTGGTAGTTCATGTATGCTATGGTTTGTACTAGGCTAGATATTGCTCATGTAGTTGGTGTTGTTAGTCGGTTTCTCTCTAATCCTGGCAAAGAGCATTGGACAGCAGTGAAATAGATTTTCAAATACCTTAGAGGCACCTTTAAGACATGTTTGTGTTTTGATGGTGATAAATCTGTGTTGTATGGGTATACAGATGCAGACATGGCAGGAGATGTGGATTCTAAAAAGTCTACATCAGGATACCTAATTACCTCTACAGGGGGAGCTGTGTCATGGCAATCCAGACTTTAGAAATATATTGCTTTATCTACCATAGAGGCTGAGTATATTGCAATTACTAAAGCTTTCAAGGAAACCTTGTGGATGAAGAAGTTCCTACAAGAGTTAAGTGTGAAGCAAGAGAGCTATATAGTTTACTGTGATAGTTAGAGTGCTATTCATTTGGCAAAGAACCCAACATTCCACTCAAGATCCAAACACATTGATGTTAGGTATCATTGGGTACGTGACGTATTAGAATCAAAACTATTACAACTTGAAAAGATACATACAAGTGAGAATAGATCAGATATGATTGCTAAGTTATTGTCTAAAGAGAAGCTTCAAGTTTGTAAAGGGAAAGCAAGTCTAGTGGATCTTTTCACATGATGTGGAGGAGGAGATTTATTGGTGGGATCCACATCATGTGGGTCTATGGGCTAATTTATAATTTTATAAAAATTATGGACTTGTATGAAATTAACCATTAAATAGGGTTGAATGAAATTTTCTGTAAATGCATAGTACACTATTTGGGTTTAACTGATTTTGACCGAGAAGTATTTTACAGAATGCAAAAACAAAAAACAGAGAAGAACGAGAGGAAGATGAAAAAAGAAAACTTAGGGTTTTAATTTTTTCTTTGATGATTGGATATCAATTTGAACTCCGATTTTACTCAAATTTTGAATGCGAGTTTCCAATATCTTGCTCTACACTTCTATCAGATTTGATTTTCGATTTAGTCTCTAATTTAGTATTATCTAACAAATTTATATTTAAGGAGAATTTGTTATATTCATTTTTGTTAAGCCAAGATTAATATTCTTGATATTGTGATGAGCTTCTAGTGTGATTCTAGAGAGGATATTACTGTAATCCCATTATTATTATATAGTGGAAGTGTTGATACCGGACTACAGTCTTGTGGTTTTTCTCGAATTGAATTTTCATTGTGGTTTATATTTGTGGTAATATTATTTTGCTAATTGTGATAATACATTGCTCATTTTAATAATACAAAATGAGAGAAAGAATTGTTTTCATTGTGTAGTATTTTATGATCTTTCCCAACAACTATACACAGAAGTTAACTAAAGAGATCAGAAAAGAAACTTTGCTCTTGAGTTGATGATGCTGAATCAAATGGAAAAGGTAACAAAGAGATGGTCCCAATCAATACACAAAACAGTAGTATGATTGTTGCATAAAAAAACAATACAATAGGATCTTTTTTGTTTACACGAAACAACAGCTAATTGATCCCTAAAAACCCAGCAAAATCAGGCTTCATCTTGAACACAAATCTAAATACATCTGGACTGTCTTGAACTAGATGTTGATCAGCAAAAAAAAAAAAAAAAACCCACTCATAACTGATATAGAATCAAAGGCAAAATAACAAGTGAAACAAAAGAGAGTAATTCATTTGTGACACATCTCTCAACTTTGTAAGTTAACATTATTGTTTCAATTGAAGCTTTGAACAGAGAACATATTAATGGCTATCCATCACTCATCTTCATGAAAATAGATTTAAAATCTCAATAAAATAGGTTTGGATCCAAAAATTCAGTATGTAAAAAACATCAATTATGACTTAATAACATGAGATTTATGTAAAAAAAAAATGGTCAAGATTGTTAAGAGATTAAGAATCAACAAGCCATACAAAATGCCATACGGAGAATTTAGAAATCTTCCATGATCTCAAGTTATTGTAAGCCAAGATTGAGAGAAAGTCCGTGAAGAATAAAGAGAATGTATTTTGTACATTGTGAATTAGATGAGAAACAGAGCCTTAAATCAAGACTTGACTCCTATTTATAGTTAGCGGTTGCCTAGGTAAAAGACTAAAAGGGACCTCACTTAAATGTTAATTTACAAGAATACTTTTAAGGATTTTTTTTATCGCAAATTATTGAGATAATTTTTTATGATAGAAAAAATTAATCACAAAATTTCTTTTTATTAATAATTAATGGTGTAAACATTGTTCCTACAATTTTGTTGATCTATCGTTAATGCGTAATTAAATAATACTTATCAATAAATGCTAAGTCATCTTCACATTCGTAGTTACAAGTGTCAATGATTAATTGGTAAATACTAATAATTTTTAAAATAATTAATCACACCTTCTCATTATCCAATAAATGAGTAAGAAAAAAAAGATATTAACTTAAGATGTATAATATTATTTCAATTATTATATTCCAATATTGTATATAAAGTATTACTCATACTAAATAAAAATAATTTATTTACTTACAATAAACAAAATCTTCTCTTCTCTTTGCTAGATAATCACATTGACCTATATGTTACAGTTACTTGTCAATGTTACAATTAGCACCGTTAATGTACAATAAAAAGTAATATTGAATTGAATATGAAATTTTGGTGATTAAATTGGCATAATCATGAAATCAAGAAAGCAATAATGTTAACTTATAAATTTGGATAAAATGTACCCCAATTAATTTGGTCTATGATGTATTTTGTTGAAAAATTAGTGATTTAACAATTTTGGTTGGACAAGAATTGAGATGAATACCAAAGTGGAGAGTCATAAGAAGTCTAGAATGTGTGGAACACGTATAGAGAAGTCTAAGACGTGTGGGACACGAAAGGGGAAGTGAAACGGGACTCAAAGACACTAAGGAAAAGAAGGAATCGAGGGGAGCTGACCAGCGCCACGGCGTCTAGGGATGAGCGCCGCGGCGCTCAACACAGAAGACCAGTGCCGCAGCACTGGGTCGCTAGTGCCGCAGCGCTGGGTCGTCAGCGTCGCAGCGCGGGGCACGAGAAGGGCCAGTGCTGCAGCGCTTGGTCGCCAGCGCCGCAGCGCGGGGAGCGAGAAGGGCCAGCACCGCGACGCCCAGAGACGAGCGCCGCGGCGCTAGAACGCGTGGAAAAGTCCGTTTTAGTTCGAGATTTTAAGTTTTGGAAAGTTTTGGACTTCCAAAATAAGTGGACTCTTACTCCAACGAGGAATAGGGTTTGTAGGCACGAAATACACCATATATAAACACTTGTAAATCATTGTTTAAGATTAAGCATCTAAGGTTTCAAGATGTAACCATAAGAGAGAATATATGAGCTAGGTAGGTACTAAGTGCATGGTGCACTAGGATGTAACTTTGGGGGATGTTTTCTTCTTTAGGTTCTTTGAGTGAATAAAAGAGAAACACCATAGATCCTTTGAGGCTTAGATGCTCGGGCTATTCTTGTGTTTCTTGTAAAAATCTCTTATGAGGAGATACGAAGAGGTCTTAGGGAGTCATAATGATCAAGGGTAGATGCTTAGAGGTCTCTATGGGAGATACTAAGGGGTCTTGTGGGATCATTGATGATGTAAGAAGATACTTTGTGATCTATTTCAATAGGAAGAAGCTAGATCATGGATCCTCCGTGGATGTAGGCAATTTGGGCCGAACCACGTATATTTTGTGTCTTTGTGATTGGTTTGTTTTCTTTATCTTTATTGGTGTGTTAATCTTATGTGTTCTTACTTGTGGTATGAGTTATGGTTTTTCGCTGCGCATAAGATATCAAAGTTGTGGCTTAGTTGATAACATAGGAGTATCAAATTGAAGTGCATGGCTTGATATCCTCAACATATTCATTACTGATTTAATTATTATATTAAAAATCAATAATTATCTAAAATATAATAGTAATTAATTGGTAACACATTAGTTGGAATACAAATTATTTATCTTTATACTTTTTAACATATAAAAATATATTTTATGTAATATTTGAAACTATTTTTAAATTTTAGAAACTTTTGAAAATGTTTTCTTTTTCATTTTAAACTAACTTTTATTGCTATATTATTTTCAATTATTTGTTTATAACGTTTAATATATATTTATTTATGATTTTTTCTTGGTCAATTAGGAACTTCAAAATAATCTCTAAAAAAAAATTTGACTTCAAAAAGAAAATAAATTTAATTTCTTTTGAAACAAAAAGCGAAAGTTTGATTGATTTTAAATATAACAAGCGAAAACGACGCTGAATCGGTCCATAAAATTAAGGGTGGACAAATAAAATTAAAAATTAAAAAATTGAATCAAATCAAATTGAATCTATCGATTCGATTCATTTTTTTATAAAAAAATATTTAATTTTTATTTAAGAAAAATTAATTAATCCGATTCGATTTTAATTCAATTTTTTAAAATAAAATTTGAATAATTTTTTTTAATTTTTTAATAAAATTATATTTATTTATCACATGTATTAAATAATTAAAAATATTAACATATATTTAACTATACATAATTCTTTTTAAATTAAAAAATAAAATAAAATTTAATTTCTAAAACAAAAAAAAAATCAATTCAGTCCGATTTTCAATTATAAAAAAACTACCCACCTTCTACTAAAGCCCAAAACATGCTCTCCAAACTAAAACGGCAGATCATTCAAGAGAAACAATGAAGAAGCTTTCTCTCTTCGCTTTCTTCTTCACTCTCTTGTTTCTTTCTCCTTCTCTTTTATTAGCTTTCGATTCCGATGAGCTTCTCGTCGACGACGAGGAATTCGGCATTGAAGGCGGGGTCCAGCCTCAGTCTCAGTCTCAGTCTAAGCCCCGTGAACCCGCAACCAGCCGATCCACGACAACAAGGAAGAGGTTTTCGGATCCGGATTCGGACTCCAAGATCCAATTCTCTCTCGAACACGCCTTTGGCGACTCCGATTTCGCTCCTGCCGGTACTTTCTCCGCTCGCCTTAAGACTTCCAGTCACGGTGGCCAGGTTTGTCGTTTGAAGCTTTTTTTTTTGGGTGTCGTTTTGATTCATATCTAAGTCGTTTTTTTTGGCTCTCTATTTTAATATTGAAAAGAAAGAGTATGCAATTGCTGTTGTGCTGTGTAATGATTTTGAGTTTAATGAAACAACTAAACAAGCATAGGACACTGATTTGGGAGATAGAGCTGATTTTGTTAGTGAATTTTTGAAGTGCTTTATGGCATCAGCGAAAGCACTTTCAGAAAGCCAAAAGCGGTATTATATCTATTTTATACTGTGTTTTTGAAAAATATAAATTGTTCTTGGGATCAAGAAACTCTAGATAGGTTATTTTCTAAAACGTGATTTTTCTGGGAAGCGCAAGTGCTTTATAAAAGGAGCTTTTATCCAAAATGAATTTTTAGATGATTTTCTAAGAAAGCATTTTTTTGGAAAGTTCATCACCAAGTAGTCTAATTTTCAGGTTGATGACAAGTGCTTGATTGACCTATGACAAGAAAACAGGTGATTGCTTATACTATTAGATGATGCTGCCGATCCATTCTTATAAGGCCCAAACTAATCCTTTTTCTATGTCATGTGGCATTTTGACTTTCTTTCCCGTTCAATCACAAGATGTCTCACTCTTGGGAGGCCACCCACATCTACCTTGGCAACCACTTAGTTGTATGGTGTCGGTACTCTTTACCCATGGGGAACCATTTCCATCTCGCCATCTTGCATTTCTGTCAGGCACATGGCATAGGTTTTAGGGGGCCAGGTGTAGATAGGGACCTAGGCTTGTTCTAATACCACTTGTTATAGGCTGGGTACTTGCCATCAACATAAAAATTAACTTATTAGGTGATGTTGCCTACCCAAATCTATAAGTCCTAGACTAACCTCTTTTTTTTCGTTCCGGTTGAGCACTTGCCTTCAACACAAATGATTAGCATATTAAATGATGTTGTCAACCAACTTTCGTGGAAGATTTTGATGTCATGCCTAATTATGGAAGGTTGCTACTTGGCCTGTTTTGTTTGCTCAACAATTTTATAATTTTATTGCACTCTATGTCCAAAGTCTTGTTGGATGGAAGTTATACAAAGTAATAAATAGCTAATCCTATAGGGTCGTAGTGATAGTTAAACTCAAAGGCCATGTAGTAATTAACTAATTTACCCCCCAATCAACATTTTGATGAATGGTAACCAAAAAGCCATTGATGCCACTTGGATTTGAAAGATTTGAGGGTGGCAAGCATGTTGGTGTTAACGTTTT
The DNA here is from genome assembly GCA_946807835.1 of Ailanthus altissimus. Lineage (NCBI taxonomy): Eukaryota > Viridiplantae > Streptophyta > Magnoliopsida > Sapindales > Simaroubaceae > Ailanthus > Ailanthus altissimus. The sequence goes on from OX327712.1 coordinate 3,357,928, forward strand.
GAATGAAATTCGATGGTTTTTGTTGGAAAATGAAAGGGAAGCAGCAACCAGGCCTTTAGCTCATGCTCATGTTTCTGATGAACAAAGGGTCGAATGCACATTAGGAAGTTGAATGGTAATGGCTGTGAGGTACAACTCATGGTGGAAGGCGCTTGATTTGTAGTGGCTTGCTCGCGGTTTTCACCTCAATTTTGCTTTTCCAATGGTGGAATAGTGGCAAAGATGGGTGATACATGATGGTCTTCGGGTGACCCCAACTGTGGTCTTGGGTTGTCACAAGGACAACAACGGGGTGGTAGTGGCAAAGACAATGGTGGTCAGCGGTTGTGCTAGAGTTTGGCTACCTTTTTTGTTTTGTTTTTTTTTGAATGAAAAAATAGAATTAACACACTAATCAAACATGCTTCCGTCTTTCACAGTAGCCATCATTACATGGTGTTTATTCTAAATTAGTACCTGACTCGACTCTCAAGCCCACTATCAAACTAGCTTTACTACCATATTGAGAGTTTATAAATGAAAATTATGGCCTTAGGAAAGAAATGTTATTACATGACTTTTGAGGATATTTGGCTGAATATGATTGATTGACACAATTAATTGTGTTTTACATTTTTTGTTTGGCAAATCATTCTTTAGATTCTGCATATAATTGCTATGTTTTTGACTTGTTTCTTAGATGTGCTTCAAAAAACCAGGAGACAGTATTTTTGAAGGGTATTTTTGGTGTTATTATTATGGCATGCTGTATTAAATGTGTTCTGAGATTCTCTCCTATCAGATAGAAGATGAATACTTATGTCATTTCCTCGATGGGTTGAGGTTGGAGAGTCTTTTTTGATGAAGAGAATGTATTAGATATTAAGAAAATAAAATGCTTTTCTTTCTGTTTTCTTCTCTTTTTGATAGTTGAGAAATTGAAGGAATCTTAAAGTAGAAAGTCTTAACTTCTTACGTATAAAGCTTTTGTTGTTTTTTTTCCATCTTCCTTGTCTATGAGATATAATATGCAGTGATTATTTTTCCACTTAACTGGTCTACTTTAATACTATGGTCTTTGAATCCCCAATGTTTGTATGCTGTCTTGGACCTTAACTTTTGCTTATTACATTAAAAATCAATCAGCTTTTGACTTATGTGCAAATTTGTTTGTAGCAGACACTAACAAAGCTGCGGTTTTCAAGAAATCCTTTTATGGGGGAGGATAAGGCGAAATTTGAAGTAATATGGAATTCTCTTAAAAGTCTTTTTATTTTTCTTGGTTTGCTTTTTGGCAGGTCAGCATTTTACAGTTATATAACATTTTTGTACTGTTTTTTAGAAACTACTACAAGATGATGACTTCTACAGGATAAGATTGCCATCCAATGCTTTGAACCCTCCTGGTAGGGATTATATTATTTCATCCGGGAAAGCAGTAAGTTGCCAATTAATTCATTGTTTGTATATTCAGATTCACCTGCATCTCTGCATCTGCTTGCATTAATATTCTAGGTGTCTAGTGAAGAAGGTGATTACTTTTTTGTGTGTAAAACATACTGATTTAAAAGAAAAAGCATGCGGAAAGTGAAAAACAGGAATGATTATGGAAACAAATTTCCAATTTTAGGAAATGGGTTAGCTAAGATTTGCATATTCAACTAAAAGATTTGAAAAGTTAAAAAACTCTATATCATACTTCCAGCCAAGTTATCCTATCTTCATATTTTTGGACATTGATTCAATCCCTTTTTAAGCTTTTTTTAAAGTCTATTATTCTGTGCTTTTTGTATAATCAGAGGGTTTAGATTGTAGAAATATATGTAATTAACGGTGAAGTCATCCTTGACTGGAGTTGTGAATTTACATATTTCAAATTTGTAAATATGTTGTCTGATTACCCAAATATCAAGTCCAGCCTTTTTTGTAACACAGCAAAATGAACTCCCAAAAGGAATATCTGTATAATCGTTAGGAAATAAGCTTCTGCACCAAGGGCAAAGGAGGTGAAAGTGCATTGAAGAGTGCTATTAGTAACTGTTAAACTGATTTTCTTGAGGAAAATCCATTTAGAGAAGAAAGAGGCTTTGGATTCACTCACAGGCCTGTATTTCTCTCAGGCCAATCCTTTGACGAAACCTTTTTTTGATAACATGATCTTTTCAATATTCTGTTCATTAATGTACTTATTATTTTTTATTTTGTGGTCAATATTTAACATTTGTTATGTGTCCCAACTGTCCACTATGTGATAAAAGACGTTTAAACATTAGCCAACTTTTGAACCAGAAACCCACGTGCTGATCATATGATGCTGATATTGTATCGTAATTAAAGATATACTAGTATGCCACTGATAAGTTTTATTAGCTTTTCTTGTGGTATTTTTATGGTGGTGGTGTGGTGCAATTTTCTTCTCTTTCTTCCAACCCCCAAACCTAGAAACAAAAGAAGGAAAATTGTGCTGCTCATATGCTTGTACCAGCTAAGTCCATGTGATGCAACACTAACTTTCCTTTCCTCTACTTCCAGAGATGTCTTCCACGGGAGGGTCTGGATGAGCATTTTGTCATACACATGGTAATCATGAAGTTTTTCCATTTTACTAGTTTCTGTTTTTCCTCTTCCTATTTATAATCTATCATTTGTCTCATGTTAAAGGATTATTTCTTTCATTTAGTTCTTTCATTAGAATTGCTTCCCCTTGTTGCTTTCTAATGATTTTACTATTTCGAACTATCTAAATGATTTTTATTTACACAGGATTCCTCCGGGTGCTTAGATTTGTTTCTTTTCAAAACTATGATTTGATGGCCTTAAGGAATAAAGAAAAATATATTACTTGTGGGAGTCAGAGACTCCCTTGAATATAAACTGTAAAAGGACTTTACATTGAGGGATGATTAGCAAGACTCCATATTGTTGTTTTGTTTTGGTTGCTAAATGGACTATGAATTTTTTCAAATTGGATTTGCTTATTATGTTGTAGGATAGATTTTGTCTTTGGTTCTATGCATTTTGAATTTTTTTTTTCTCTTAATATGATAATTAGGAGGGAGCAGGATTGTAATATTTACTTATGTGAACTAGTTGATCTTCTTAAGCAGCAGTAATGGGGGAGGGGACTTTGCATTGACTGGAAGTCCACCATAAACATTGTAACTGTTAGCTGTATAATTCCTAGAAGAGTACCATATTGCTGTCACTTCTGAATAATTAATTTAGAAGATTTCACATTTAGCTATATTGTCAAATTAATGGTGTTTAGAAATTTAGTTGATGTGCACAACTCAGTTTGAATTTTCTTCATTTCTATGACTTTTAGATTGCCGCCGCTTTTTTAATTATTTCAACTATGATGTTAATATTTTCTTAATGTTTTAACTGCAGGAAGGTGTCAATATCTTGGCTGTCAATTATGGTGCCCTTGGGGCATGCTCATATCCTAGGCAGTTAAAACTTGTAAGCCACTCGTCTTTCCAACGGAGGAATGTGTAATCAAATTTATAAATTTCTGTTCTTTTAGTTGCGACTTTTCACACTCAGTTGAAGACTTTCAGTTTCATGAATTCATTTATGACCTGTTTTTTTCCTCCATGTTCAGCCTGCAAAATGGTCTTTCAACTCGCACACAGTTCTGAAGAACACTGAGCAGGCATCAAGGTATAACTTTCTTGCATGGTCGTGTGCATCACATTGTGGGTCTAGCTTATCGCGTGGCAGAACTAATTCAATTCTCAAAACAACCTCAAAAGCTGTTACTTTAACATCAACTGACCCCTAGGAACTTGTTGATTGACATTCTTGAGATAAAACATCATATATATCTGCATATCCACTCATGTATGAAGTATGCATATATAAAATGTGTATCTGTTTGAGGCCATGCATGCAATCTTTTGATTTGTTCTGTGTGTTGGTCATTCATTGATGAATGTTCGGAGGAATGGTGATCTTGCATTTATACTGCATTGAACCTAAATTGTTATATACTTTTTTCCTTGTATCACATTGAAGTGCTATTTCATATGTTTTATTTCATTTGTTGCAGAGCTCCAATATTTAGCGAAGAGGTGCTTGGGGAGAATGGAGAGGGTGAAGTCGTAAAACCACCTGAAAGGTCCTTTTTAGCCAAATATGTGAGTATTCGCAGACTTGATTGTTTCCTTCAAGCACCTTGTGCAAGAGAAATGATTGAATGCGGAAATTGAATCAAACCGATCTAATTGGTTTTATTCGGATATTTAGACATTGTTTTAGTCAACACAGAAATTGATCATAACCTTCTTCAGTTTTGGTATCATCTGCTCAATGGCTAGAAAACCTGAGAGCCTATTATACTTGCTATTACCCCTAAAATTAATAGCATAACAATATTTTGTATACGTATTAATGCTTTGGGTTCTCATTTTCATTTCATCTCTTTTTCAGTGGATGTACTTGATTCCTCTGGGACTAATAGTCATGAATGCTATAACGCAAGCTATGAACATGCCTGAGGAAGCTGGTCAGGCAGGTAGCCAGATGCAACAGCCAGCAGCTGCAATCCAGCGTGGGCCAAGCTCTGCTGTCCGAAGAAGATGATGGGTTGTTCATGTGTATCATTTTCTAAACTTATATTAAACCCAGCAAGATCAATAGGTTTAACTTATGGCCCCAAATATATGGATTCCTAGATTGATGTTTTTTTTTTCACTGCAGCTGATAATGACATGTTGTAAATCTCAAGTGATTGATTACATTTTTCCAACAAGTTGCCATAAGAAATTGAGTGTATTAGAAACTTTCACGAGGGCAAAGCTCAGGAAGATTTCCTGAATTTAATGTTTCTCAAAGTTTGAAGTAATTTCGTTCTCTGATAAAACTACTGTTGAAATGGTAGGGAGCACGTAGCTTTAATTTTATTCTAAGGTTAAAAAAAAAAATTTGTGGGAATTTTTTAAAAACATTGTGCATTTGAAAGAAAGTACTGCAATATTTTAATTTTAATTTTTTTGTTCATTTATTGTCAAACAACTTCCTAAACGTTTTTTAAGTCTCAGATAGCACTTAACTGGTCTACTTTAATACTATGGTCTTGAAGTGATGATGGTAAACGGCAGTGAGGGATCGGATTCTACAGTGAATGGATCTATGCAGGACCGGTTTTCAGAGGAGATCAGGGAGTTTTTAAAAGGCTAAGGGAGGCTGATCGCGTTCTTCTTCGCAACACTTTTAAAGAGGCTGGAAATGCTGCCCAAACACACGGAGGAATAAAAGTGGGGAAATTGTCTAGTGGCGGTATTGAAGATATGGACATTGGGATAGATTCTAGGGGACTGATGAGTTTTTCTAGGATGGAAATCAGTGACCAGAGAACTGTAGTATTTTCAGACTATGACGGAAGGCACTGTCGTAGGCCAGGTAAGGAACCTATGGTGTTGAGAAGGGATGGCGTAGGAGAGGGGTCACGGGGTAGTTAGAAGGAATCGCGTCAGCATCCACTTATGGCTGAAAAAGATCAAAACCAGCCCTGCAGTGATTCAGCAAAAGAAAAAGGGCCAACATGAGACAGTGGAGAACGCGAAATTATTAACAAAAGTAAGGATGCAGAATCGAGAAGTGCGGAGCCTGAGTGTGTTTAAAATCCTTTGTCTGGTTTATCTTATGGGGCTGCTTCGGTTGTTAATATGAGTGGCGACAAGCTTGGTGGGGCTGGCGATTAATCCTTTAATGGAGATAGAGCTGCAAGAAGGTTACCACTTCCACAACCGAGCAAGGAAATATTCAGGGGACAAGTACGGCAATATGTCGGGGTTCTAAAGCAAGAACTAACCCTAAGAAGCAAAAAGAGTCGAGGAAGATGTCAAATGAAAAACCTGGGAAGCTCTCGTCCAAGCTAGCCCTAGTCATTGCCACTTGGAAGCCTTCTAAGGAAAGAGTGATAATTCGATATTGTTTGAATCCAATGAAAAAAAGGCCGCGGTGGTGATAGAGGAAAGTGTGTGTTGGAGTTCAATTTTGAGGAAGTTATGGGGGTGGATGACAATACGGGGGATTGGCGATAATAATGTGGTTCTAAATGACGTTGGTGCTTCTGATTCTAATCCAGCGGCGGCTCTTGCAGATTAGAAGGTTGCCGAGAGCAATGAAAATTTTATGCTGAAATTTTTGGGGCTTGGGCAATCCCCGTACATTTCAAATCTTGTGTTGGAGCATACATGAATGTGGGTTGAAGTGGAGGTATTTCTTTTGTTGTAGAGTGGTGGTCTTGCAATCTATTTAATCTCTTTTTTTAGATTTCATAATGATGTGCAAGTGGAGTCCTATTAAGGGAAGCAAAGGAGATTTGCAGGCTTTTATTGACATATTGAAACTTCTCAGGGGATTTATGCATGGGAGTTATTAAGACGTCTTAGTTCATTATCGCCACTCTCTTAGCTTCGTGGTAGCGATTTTAATGAGATTCTAGATACTATTGAGACGCAAGAAGGGGTGGTGAGACACCAATATCTTATGAAATTTTTTCATAAGGCCCTAGACCATTGTGCCTCGATTGAAATTAAGAGACTAGGGCATTTGTTCATGTGGTTTGAGATGTTTCATTTCTCAAAAGTGTAGCATTTGGATTTTTAGGGGTCAAATCATTGACCTTTGTTGGTTAAAGTTAGTAATACAGTAGAAGTGGAGAGTGGTAGAAGTTCTAGGAAGCTAAACAAACGCTTCCATTTTGAAGAGGTGTGGGTGGAAGAGGTGAAATGTGGGGAGATTGTTAAAAAAAGGTGGTGCTGCGTTAGTAGGGATTTGTAGGCTGTTACAACTAACCTAGGCAGGATTAAAGCTGATCTTAAGGTACGGTATAGAAAGAATTTTAAGCACTTAAATTTAGAAATTCAAAAGAGGAGAGAGGACGTTGCGGAATTGAACAAGGTGGTGGATTCAGATTCTTGGATGCGGATTCGAGAGACGGAGAAGGCTTTGGATATGCTGCTTTATAAGCATGAAGCTTATTGGAGATAATGTGCTTGGGTGGTGTGGAGCACAAATGATGATAAAAGCTCCAAATACTTCCATCTCAAAGCATTGACCCACTGTAGATGAAACAAAATTGAGGGAGCTCCAAATACTTTCATCCTAAAAAGGCTTTATTCCAAATGTGTCGAACGAAAACTCAAGGGAAAGGCAGTATGCCTACCTTATTTTATTAGAATTACTAAGATGTAATTGGTGATGATGTTTCTAATTATTGTTTAGACTATCTTAATAATGGGGTAATTTCTCTGACATAAATGAGACTTTAATTGCTTTGATTCCAAAATGTGATAATCTAGTGAGCCTAACTAATTACAAGCCAATTAGTCTTTGCAATACTATTTACAAAATTATTTCAAAGACTTTGGTTAATAGACTTTAGGGGATTTTAGGTGATATTATATCAGAGTTTTAGAGTGTTTTTATTCCTAGCAGACTTATAACGGACAACAAGATTGTCAGTTTTGAGTGTCTTAACTATATTAAAGGCTAGAAAGGGTCTAAGGAGGATTATATGGCTATGAAGTTGGATATGTCTAAGGATTATGATCAAGTTGAGTGACCCTTTTTGAATCCATCTTAAGAAGTTTTTGGTTTCTCAGAAAATTGGTGTTGGTTATTGATGGGGTGTGTATCCAATGTAACTTATATCAATAGAGTTTGAGGGGGTTTTAAAACCCCAAAAGGGCTTATGTCAGAGTGAACCCCTCTCTTTCTCCTTATTTTTTTTATTATGTGTGTGAAGGGTTTGTCTTCTTTATTTGGAATCAGAGAGAACAAGGGAGGTCATAGGTGTTAAGTGTGGAAGGAATGGACCAACAGTATCTCACTTGTCTTTATAGATGATAGCTTGATTTTTGGAAAGGCTTATGTGGAGTATGGCCAAACCATTAGGGATATACTAGATAGGTATGCCCAAGCTTTTGAACTAGTTATAAATTTTGCTAAATTGACGGTCTCTTTTGGTAGACTAGTCTTCGAGGTGGTTCTTTGGGAATAAAGATCTCCTTATTTTTCTTGGGGTCCAAAGAGTGAAATGCTATAAATTCACAAGCATTAATGGTAAGCAGAAGGGTGATAGTTTTATCTTGGTTCATGACAAGGTGTGGAAGAAATTAAGGGGCCAGAAAATAAAGTTATTCTCTAGGATGGGTAGAGAAGTATTAACTAAAGCTGTTAACCAAGATATTTTGGCTTATACTATGAACTTATTTAGGCTTCCAACAACCTTATCCATGAACTTTATAGGATTTGTGCTGGGTTATAGTGAGTGGTGACGAAAAAAAGAGGAAATTACATTGGTGTTAATAGGAAGCTCTTTATCATGGCAAGAAAAATGAAGGTCTTGGATTCTAGAATTTATTCTTTTTCAATCAAGCCATGCTTGCAAAGCAATGGTAACGTATCTTGACAAATTCGGAACCACTTATGGCTTGAGTTCTTAAGGGTTTCTATTTTTCAAATGGGTCTTTTTGGTAAGCCAAGGTAACTTTGAGGGCCTTATTCTTTGTTGGAGTATCCTTTAGAGGAAAGAAATTCTCTAAAGGGTACTAGATAACGAATAGACAATAGAGAGAATGTCTTGGTGTATCGTGATCAACGGTTGCCTAAGCTGATGACTTTTAAGCCTTTATAGTTGCATATTTTGGCTGAACATACCAAGGTTTCATAATTATTCATGGCTTCGGGTTGTGGTTCGAAGGAGGAGCAATAAGCTATCTAAAGCATTCTCCCCCCGTGCCATATTTCAGCTTATGCAAACAGTATTATGTGGCATTATGACCGTTAGGGCAGATATATGTTTAAGAGTAGCCACTGGTTGGCTTTTCAAGCGGAGAGGATTGGCCTGTAGCTTTGAAAAATCGGCAATTAGCGAATAGTGGTAGCATTGTTAGAAGCTCAAGGTTTCACAGAAAGTGAAGATTTTTTTCATGGAAAGTAGCCTATGATTGAATCCCTACTAATGCTAACTTAAAACGAAATCATGTACCCACAGACGAGAGCTGCCCAAAGTGAGGTCGGGGTGCAGAGAACTCAATCCATGTTTTTTAACTTTGTAATTCCTTGAAAAATATGCATGAATGGTGTGGTTTTATGCATAGTTTTAGCTGTTCACATTGAATGTTTATGTGTGATGTCCTTATTTCATGCATGCATCAACTTAATAAGGATAAGTTAGATTTTTTGTGTATTCTTTTATGGCGTATTTAGTTTGTGAGAAACCAATGGATTAATGTGTAGAGGGTTGTGGACGTAGATGTAATGTGTGGTTGGGCTAGAGATTTTTAGAGGACTTTAGGTGTAATCAGGCCAAAGTTCATTCAGCTAAGGAGGTTTTGAGGTAACAATGGAGGCCGCCAGTTGATGGTTGCATTAAGCTTAATTCTGATATTGTGGTGGACGTGCATCGTGGTGTTATTAGTTTTAATTTTGTGGCCCGTACCTACTTAGGAATCTTGATGCTTTTTGGGATAAAAAAATGTAATGGATTATTCCCCATTCTAGTCTCTGAAGCTATGGCTATACTCAAAGATTTGGTTGCTCTCCGTGATTTAAACCTTGATTCAGTTTTGGTTGAGTTGGATGTAGAAATAGTAGTTAATAATATCTTGTACAATGATTTGGCTAGAACAGAGATTAGGTGCATTATTAAGGATATTCATTGTTGTCTTGAGTCTTTTGCTCCTAGAGGTGCAAATATAGTAACACAACTTAAAAATGTTAGCGCTTTATTTTGAATCAACTGTCACTTGGAAAAACTCTGTTCCAAGGACGCTAGAACATTTTGTTTCTAAGGACACTCGCAATTGTTTTTTGAGCTAGTTTGAAATAAAGTTTTGTTTAAAAAAGCATAGTCTCAAATGGACCCTCAAATGACTTGATCCAATATGTGAAAGAAAACTGCTAATTTAAGCATGATAAAATATTGAAGGCAAATAAATTATCTTCACATTTTAAGAATTTTATATTAGATACTTGAAAATTTGCTTATATAAAAGGTTCTGACATTGAAAATAAAGTTCAAAAGCTAAAGAAGAAAGTACTTTTAGCTAAAGCAAAAGTGTTTCCTATTATTGTTCCAAGATTAGCCAAAATCACTTTTCATTGCCTCACTTTCCTTTTGGCTTAATGGCCTTTAGCTTATCATCATCTTTAAAAGGCTGAGAATCAATAAGGTTCATGTTTCGATGCTCTGGTTCTTACTCAGGCAGTTGACTCAGCTATTTTATTTCCTACTTTAGAGCTGCCATTATTGAAAAAAATGATGATTTTTTTTTAAGATTAATCTTTTACTTTAAATTATTTTCTTTTTTAGCCCTTTAAATGGCCCAATCTTTATTACCCAAAAAAATTCAAAATTAGACAATTATACCCCTAGAGCTTATTTCCCCTCCACACATAAAAGAACTCAAAAAAAAAAAAAAAACACACTTACACACTCTCTCTAAGTCGTGTACATACTTTCTCTACAAAACTATCTCAACGAAATTCGATTAGCTCAAGGTTTGAGAGTCGACATTGTGTAGATCAAGCCTTGCACAACATATTCATCACTTAACATTTTGAAAACGGCCAATTTTTGGTAAGTGTTTTTTTAATTTGGATAAAAATTTGATTTGTATACGAAATGAGTTAGAAATTAAATTTGAGTTAGAAATAGGTGAAATTAATTAATATGTTTGAAAAATAGGGTTGGAAAAGTGAAAAAATGGTGAAAATCTGGCAAAAAATGGATAATTGTTATGTAATTCCCTAACGCAGACAATAGCTAAAGTCGTGGCAGTCTGCCATTTGCACTACAAGATACTTGTGCATACGCTATACGGAGTGCATGTGTAGGGTGTACATTAATCGCCATGCATGGGCGGCGTGTTTATTGTATGCGCTATGTGGCGCGCTCACAACATGCCTTGTGGTGTGCCCATATTCATGGTTATCTTAAGTCTTTTGCTTGTTCAAATGTGTCTTTTGCTCCTAGAGGTGCAGATATAATAGCACATAGCTTAGAAATGTTAGCGCTTTATTTTGAACCAGCTGTAACTTGGAGAAACTTTGTTCTAAGGACGCTAGAGCATTTTGTTTCTAAGGGCATTCATAGTTGTTTTTTGAGCTTAGTTTGAAATGAAGTTTTGTTTAAAAAAAAAGTAGTCTTAAATAGACTCTCAAATGACTTGAACCAATATGTGAAAGAAAACTGCTTTAATTTAAGCAGATGAAATATTGAAGGCAAATAAAGTTTCTTCACATTTTAAGAATTTTCTAGTAGATACTTGAAAATTTGCTTATAAAGGAAGTTCTAAAAATAAAGTTCATAAGCTAAAGACTGAAGTACTTTTAACTGAAGCAAAAGTGTTTCCTATTATTGTTCCAAAATTAGCCAAAATCACTTTTCATTGACTCACTTTCCTTTTGGCTTATTGGACTTTAGCTTATCATCATCATCTAGAAGGCTGAGAATTAACAAGGTTCATGCTCCGATGCTCTTGTTCTTGCTTAGGCAGCTACCTCAGCTCCCTTATTTCCTGCTTCAGAGTTGTTATTATTGAAAACCAAAAATGATGGAAATTTTTTAAGATTAATCCTTTATTTTAAATTATTTTTTTAGCCACCTTTAAATGGCCCAATCTTTATTAGCCAAAAAATTCAAAATTGAACAATTATACCCATAGTGCTTATTTCCCCTCCAAACCTAAAAGAACTAAAACACACACACACACACACACACACACACACACACACACACTTTCTCTCTAAGTCGTGTACATACTATCTCTACAAAATTGTCTCAACAAAATTCAATTAGCTTGAGGTTTGGAAGCCGATATTGTGTAAACCAGGCCTTACACAACATATTCATCACTTGAAATTCAAAAAATGGCCAATTCTTGGTAAATGTTTTTTTTAATTTGGATAAAAATTTGATTTGTATTGAAAATGAGTTAGAAATTAGATTTGAGTTGGAAATTGGTGGAATTAAAGAATATGTTTGAAAAATGGGGTTGGAAAAGTGAAAAAATGGTAAAAATCTAGCAAAAAATGACCATTTTCATGTAAATTCCCTAATGCAAAAAACGGCTGAAGTCGTGGCCGTCCACCATTTGCATTTGAAATGTTTTGCGAAGGATACTTACGTATACACTATATGGAGTGCATGTGTGGGTTGCACATTACACCCAATGGATGGATGCTATGTTTATTGTACGCGTTATGTGGGGCTCCTATAGCATGCCATTTGGCACGCCCACAGCATGCCATGTGGCACAAATTTTAATTTATTTTAAAATAAGGATAAAATTTAAAAGATGTTTAAAATGTCATTAAATCCGTAATTTTTATAAATAATTTTAAAAAAATAAAGTTAATTATTAGTTTTTAAATTTGAAGATATAAATTAATTATAATAATTGATTAAATTAAATCAATAAATTAAATATAATAATTAAATCAACAATAATTTGTTTGATATATATTTGTTTGAAGTTTTTTTAATTTAATGTGTATGTTTGTTATTTATTAATAATTATTTCATTGTATTGTTTTGTGCATTTTTATAAAAAACAACATCTTTAGACGATATAGAATTTCGAAGAATTAATCCTTTCACGCATCCATTACAGCTTCGGTCCTGGTTTTTTTTTTAAAAACAAAATTACTCACTAAGTTTATACTTTTTTTAAATACTTCAATTAATTTTTACTGTTAAAAATATTCTATTAAGTGAGCCCCTCTTAAGAGTTTTTACTGAATTGCTTTTGATGCAACAATGGACTCAATTTAAGTCCAGTAATAAAATAAGTAATAATATTAATCTTAATTGGTCCTAAATTATAAATTAATATTAATAGTAATATTATAAATTTTGTTCGCGCTATAAATTTTTGAAGGTTCGTGTATGCTCTGTGTTTGGCTAGACGAATGTCACCCCGAATTCAAGAGAAACTAAGACTAAAGATTTTGTCAGCAAGCGAGGATTATTGTTAAATTTGGGCTATAGTACAGCAAGCGTGTCGCGGAGTCCTTAGAGAATAAACGAAACTCTAACAACAGGGCTGTGGAGGTTTTTAACAAGCAAAGATGCGGAGTCCTGAGTTTGGCGATAAGAATGAGAGAAAAAGGATAAAAGCTAAGAAGTTTGTATATTACGTGTATTGAATAGTTCCTGATTATAATGAGAAATCAAGCCTATTTATAAGTTGTAAGAACCTATGAAAACCTACTTTTACAAGAAAATAATTCTCATATAGCCAAACATCCTATTACATATTTTCTTAAACAGAATACAACATACAGTTAGACCCAAACCCTAAAATGAAAAAGCCCCTATAATCACTCTTTGGGCCAGCGTCAATAATGCCCTTTGTAAGTTTGTCAAAAGGATAATTTTGTCAAGATTTACAACACTTAGCCAGCCTAGATCTCCCACTATCAATCTGGGACTTTAAAATTGCCTAGTACTAGCTTGAGAATTGCTTGGACTAAAGTTACCATGCTTCAGATCGCCTCACTGTTAATTTGAGACTAGCTTAAGAATCGCCTGAACTCAAGTCACCACACTTTAGATTGCCCCATGGGAAGCTTGTCTAATCATCCCACTGGACAATCTATGTTGCTCCGAACCATCAAGGATTACCTAAATGCCTGGTCTGTTATTGAAATCGGCCCGAGGTTTCTTATAATCTTCGAACCTATGAAATCGCCTTAACATTCCATCTGAAGTCACCCGCAACATCTTTTTGATATATTTGGTCAATCGGATCATCCTTCAGGTTCCTTGATCTCGTAAAGCTTTCGACTCATTAGCCCATAATGACCTTGATCGCCCAATATTTTCTTAATTTCCAAAAGATTGTCTTCTAAGCACTATTTAAAAAGAAATTAGCCATGATCACTTGCATGGCATTCTTTGATTATTCAAGTGGGAAATTGTCTTGAGCATCTTGAGAGCATTATAATCCATTAAATCACATATCGACAACTTTTAAGGTAAAATAATCTATAACTATTCCAAATTACCCTGTTAAGATTGAGGTAGAATATCACCTTAGAGAGCATAGAATCTTGATATCATCCAAATATCCTCTTTGCCATTGAAAAATAACCTTGGGCATATTGTGATCTCACCCTTTTGATTAACCTAAAGATCGCTTTTGGTAGCCTTTGTGTACTAAATGTTGGAGCTGGTGCTTACGTGCCATTCCAATACTGTATGAATATTAAATTATTTAATATTTAGACAATAAATATTTTGTATAATCGTTAATGCAATATAAATATATAGTATAATGCTTGTTACATTACAGACATTGTATGATCTAAATAAGTTTAGATTTGGTCTAAAAGAGTTTAGACTTGGTCTAAAAGAGTTTAGACTAGTGCTAAGAATTAGAAGAGCTGAGAGTTATAAATGCTAATGGTTAGTACTGTTAAGAGTTAGTAGTATATAAAAGTCAGCTAAATTTAAAAGGTTAGATCCTTGTCTGTAATGAAACAAAGACCTGTGGGTGTACTAATAATGACATGGTTGCAAGGAGTTGCAATAGGTGCTAGGAGATGTCATTATGCAAGTATGTCCTCAAACATATATTCCTGATCTATTTCATCGATGCGGGTCTATCGGTGGATCCATTTTATATAGATCAACGTATGTTCTATCTATTTGATATAGATGGTTGTTCTTAGCCAACCATGATCTTACCGAAAGCTCGTATATGTATACGGGTATTCAGTCAGGACTGAATATTGAACAGACTCACGAGGATGCCAATAGATCTCTTATAAAACCATTAATAGTGAGTCCTCTTGAGTTGAGTAGTATATGTGGTCCTTTGACCTGAGTGTCACAGGGGACTTGTAAGTGATCCACTATACTTTGATTCCACGCAGTCACAGACCTTTCATGGTGTGACTGCTGGGTGTCGCTGGGTATGGTCCGATACTTATGGAGTTCGGTGTGTACAGATATGAGATTCATCAGCTCTCATAGAGGAGTAGTATATCCAGATACTCCGAGATTGTATTTTAGTAAATCTTGTGATCACGAGTACAAACCTGAGAAAGGTGTTTCCCAAAAGGTTAACAATATAGCATAGGTATTTGTGTATGTTGTTCTTAAAAATACAAATTCTCATGGATACACATATGGGAATTTGATGGTGTTGATCTACATCTTCGCACATCCAGGATTTACATGATGAAGGATTATACGTATGCGTGGGGCATCGATCACAGACTTATGAAATAGTTCTATTTGATGAATCGGGCATAGACCTAGGGAGTCCCGCAATATGAAATGTATTCGTTGTGCACTGGTGCAGCATACTGGATTGAATTGTTCAAACTAGTAATTTTTAGTATAACCGAATATTTGTTTCAGGAACTCTCAGGATACGCACGTGTCAATACTTAAGTGTTAAGTATAATAATTAGTTGATAATTATTGTTGACTAATTAAATAGTGACACGTAGCACATTATGAGCCTTTGGTTAAATTGACTAAAGTATTGGGTATGGTGGAACCCACGTTGGGTTAATAAAGGCTTAAGGGTAATTTCTCTAAATCGATTATTTAAATGTTAAATAATCTAAATATATATTATCATTTAAGAGTTAAGTGACTAGTTAATTTGACAAGAGTTAATTGTTAGCTCATGGTTAAATTAATAAATCAAATATTTTGTTAAGGACTTAATTGCTAAATAAAATGAGATTTTATTAAACAAATAATTAAGTTAAATTAAATATTACTTAAAAGGGAAATTAATTGATACTTAAGGACTTAAATGAAATTTTGGTTATCAAAGAAAAGAGTTGGCCACCTATTTTCTTTTTGTCCAAATGTTGGACACATGTTTGAATTATGTAATAGATTAAATGCTTTTAATGATTTTTTTAAACAAAAGAAAAGACATTTTTATTTATAAATATATATATCTTCATTTGATGTATATATAATGGTGAGATTGGTCGGCTATAAGAGATTGTAGTGATTTTTGTTTTAAATATATATATTTTTTGGTTCTTGAATTAATATATATATATAAAATAACAAATAGTTTACATGGCCGACCATTTTGTGTTTATTATTAAAAATGTTATTTTCAATAGAGCATATGGTGAGACAAATATATTAGAGAAGATTAAAAACGATTTTTTAATTTTTTCTTGTTCCCTCCATGTGGTGCTCGACAATTGTGTTTATGGGAGATAGCAAAAGGGTTTTGTTCTTCTTCTCTTTCAATAAACATGTTGGAGGAAAGATATGAAAATATTAATTAAGTTCATTTGATGAATTAACAAAAAAAGGAAAATGTGGCCGACCATTGAGTAAGAGACTTCAATTTGCAATTCATTTTTGTTCTTGAATGAACAAAGGGGGTGAGGAGAACTCACGGGTAGGGCTTTCGGCAATAGAGGAAAAAGAAAGATGAAAAAGAGTTTTTCAATTTTTCCTTTGAAGCAAAAGAAGGCTGTTCGCAAAAGAAAAATGAAAAAATGTTTTTCATTTTCCTTTGCAGCCAATAATACGGGCGGTCAATTTTAAGGTAAGAAAATTGTTTTTTGTTTTAAGGTTTTAAGTGTTAAAAATAACAAAAACATGATAATAAAATTATTTTGTTATATATATATTTTCTACTCTTAAATAAATGGCCACCATTGTTACATTTGAGTTATTTGTATTTTGATGAATTTAAACGTTGAACTCATAAAAAATAAAATGAACATAGTTTAAGTGTTAGGCTATGGGGATTAAGAGTTAATCCCACGGTTTAAATGATAAACTGATGCTGGAAAACTATAGGTTACTGTTCTAGCGACCCAAGCCTACCAAGTTGGGTCTTAGAACTGTCAACGGGTCCACTTCAAATGGTACGTTAGAAGAAATCCATTCCAAAGGCTTGACAGGTGATATCTCTCAATTTTGTATTAATATGATTAATATAGTTTAGTTTTATTCATTAGTGTAATTGAATAAAATTTATCGTGTTCATTTTTAAGAAATTAGATTTTTAGCTTCCATTGTATTTATGATGCGTATATGTATGTATTACGTGTACCACATTCATACATCTAATAGTTTTAGGTTGTGAACCAGGATAAAACTGGCACCTCAACACTAAAATAGATATAATATCTTGTTTTAATTTCTGATAAAATCGGCTAAACTTATATAATTACTTATGCTATTTCTGAAATCGGTTTGAACCAATTAAGATGTTCTAAATTGGCTTGCTTAAACCAATTATGTACTTAGTAAATTTTATGCTCTTGAAGACATTTCACTTAGAACTTTTCACCTTTCTTCCCAACTGTTATCAATAATAGTCAGAGCATGTATTGACAATCTAATCTGCCTTGGCAATAATTTAAAATCATAAACGTCCCATCATCAATATCTCATTAAATGGTCAACTATTTTAAATGAGTGACTTTTCCTTTAACCACCCACAATTTTTACTTTTCACTTTTTATTGAGCACTTATTTTCTCACAATTCCTTAGAGCTATCTGCAACCAGTTCTTTGACCTTTAACTATCTTCATCCACCTCCAAGGTAAAACTTAACATGTTTTTTATTTATTTACTTTTAATCTTTTTATTCTTTTGTCTTTTACTTTGATTTCTATTTATTTGCCTCCATATTTTAACTTGTATAAACTAATATGGCCTCTAAATCGACCAACACTTCTTATGCCAAGAAATCGTGCACCACCGAGGCTAGTGACACCTCTCTTAACCTTCATGTAAAGGCCCAAAACATTGCCTTATCTGATAAGGTTTCCACCCAGGTACTTACATACTTGGCTGATCATCTAGGGCATATTCTATATCCATATGAGTTTAGGATAATAGTAGATTACTTAGACTATTTTTTGACCCATTTTAAAAATGCTCTTAGGTTTAGCCAAGAACACAACATGTCTATTTGGTCGACCTCTAAATCAATTAGGTCTTGGCCAAAAAACACTAGTGAGTTGAAGGGATGGTTGATTGCCTTAAACCCTATTTTAGTTTAGTATAGAAATTGACTGGGGTCTACGATCTCCTCTAACTTACTCGATACCAAATCACTCTTTATAATGACTTGATTTCTATTAATCTTCTATTTTGGTCTAGGTTGGCCAACTGCTTTATTTTAGATTTGGGTACATGTCACCCACTCTATACGATTTAGCAGTTCTCTTTAATATTTCAGTTCATAGAGTTTAAATAAACTTTAAACTAGAGGTTGATTGGGCCGACCTATTTTCATTAGGGTCGAGTTGAGTTTTGAAAAGTTTATGACCACTTTTAAATAAAAATTAGCCAACCCTACTAGGATTGATCATATCGCATTCTTTTTATACTAGCTTAGTAAATACATCCCCCATTCTAAAACAATCATCGGGGAATACCTGAAGGTTGCAATCAATCTGACTAATGGTAGGTCACTAGCTCTAGGTCCTTTTCTTCTCTCACATTTGTATAGAAGTCTCTTTGAATTTTAACCTTTGAAGGACGAATCGAACTTTCCAAATGTTGAGGGTCCTTTATGCATTCTCTACTTTTGGATATTGGCCTACTTTTCTTCTTTCTTCAAGGTAACTTCTCAGCCTGATGAAAATTGGCTTATTTGTTACACTCATTGGCTCCTCCAATAGGAGATCAAGGACCTAGGGTTTACGGATTTCATTAATTTTTCTTATGACACCACCTCTATAGATGATAGGTCTTTCTGTCGCCTTAGTTCAGCTCTTTTTTCCCTAAGTGGACCAGATGGTCTTACTAAGGTCTAAATTTACTATTAATTAAGACGCCTTAAATTTAGAATGGCATGATTCATGGGTAAGTTGTATATGTTTTCGTGATTTGAATTATAGAGCAACTACTATTGCTAGCTTATACAATAAGTGTAGCTGATAAGGGCAAAATTGTCATATATTTTCTCATGCTTTTATTTTGATATTTTATTGTTTTATGAGAATAGTTGGCTATTTATGTGCATTATTGTTATTTATAGGGCCTTGAACGAAATTTAAATAAAGAGTGCAAAAGGAGCAAAAACAGGGACTAAAATGCAAAGTTTTCAAAATATAAGTCCATCGCCCCAGCGCCAAGAAGACTATCGCCCCAGCGCTGAAATAGTGATCGAAATAAGAAAAACGACCTGCTTAAGTCGCGTCTAGCGCCCCAGCGCCGAAGAGTCACCGCGCCAGCTACACTTCAGCGCCCCAGCACTATCATCCCACCGCTCCAGCAGTGAAGGCTTTTTCACGCGTCGCCCCAGCGACAGCTACATAGCGCGCCAACGGTAGTGCGAGTCCTAGTCCGACGAGAATTTAGATTTTCAAGCTCATATCAATTCCTATAAAAAGCCACTCATTCCCAGCCTTCAAGGATGAATCCAAGACGACCCAAGAGCACCAAGAATACAAAGCACGAGTCTTGGAGAGCAATAGAAGTTTTTATTGAAGCAACTTTAGAGAGAGATTCAAGGCGTTCTTCGACATCAAGAATTTTCTAGGCAGCGCAATTAAGAGCAATTCAACATCTATATCGGTTTGCTAATAATTGTATCATGCTTTATAATTATTTTTAATGCTATTCTCTTATAGCCATGAGCTAAACTTATTTTCTAGGGTTAATACTTGAACTCAATATGTGTGCTTAATTGCCATATCTTTCGAATATTTAATAAACTTAGTCCTTTATTATTTAAATTACATGTGTTTAATGCTTCAATATATCTGACCAATATACGGTGAATGAATTGGTAATATTTTGATAAACTCGGAAGAGGAATCAATATATTTAGACCTAGGTAATTTGATGTATGATTGTAGAGTAACATTCAATGTTTCATATGCAAGTTTCAATCTAGGATATGAATATACCTAATTGGCATGTATGATCAATAAGACCTAATCTTAATGAATTTTAGTTTATTACAAGTACCATAGGAATATAGGTATTTGGTAAATTAGGGTATACTTGCATGACCTTGGAAGAGGCTTGTGAATACATTAGTGTCTTGATCAATAATAAAGACTAAGTGAGTTAAATATTAGAGAATTAATCATTAAACACATATTGAGGGATAATATTAATCCTAGGTTCTCTCTACGTTGCTATCTCCCTATTCTCTTTGCATTGTGTTCTTACTTTTATATTTTTTACATTCATTCTTAGATTTTTATTTTTCTGAATAATTATTAGGAAGTCATAATTTTAGTAATTGGTTAAAAAGAAGAAATTATCCCTGTGGGTTCGACATCCGACTAATTAGTCCCTTTATTACTTGCATACGATAGTGTATACTTGCACTTAATTTTATGATATAGAAATATATTAATACCAATCTTTTTAGTTTTTACTTCAGAATTTTTTTTCTTTTTCTTAATTTAGTTTTACTTTCTTTCTTACGAGGTACATGCGAAGATCGAAAAGTGAAGACTTGATTGCTTTTGATCCAGAGATTGAAAGAACTTTAAGAAGAATTAGAAGAGAGCAAAATCAAGTTAACACCATGGAAGATGAAGTACCTTTTACACCCAACAATGAAGGAAGACCACTAAGGGAATATGCTATTCCCCTAGTTAATGGAATCCATTCAAGCATTCAAAGACCTACTGTTCAAGCTAACAACTTCGAGATCAAGCCAAGCATAATTCAAATGCTCAAGGATTCGGTACAATTTAGAGGATTGCCCAATGACGATCCAAACATGCACATCATCAACTTCTTGGAGATATGTGATACTTTCAAGTACAATGGGGTATCCGATGATGCAATCCGACTAAGGTTGTTTCCCTTTTCCTTGAGAGACAAAGCAAAAAGCTGGCTGTTATCACTTCCATCTGGATCTATAGCTACATGGGATGATCTTGCATAAAAGTTCCTCGCCAAATATTTTTCACCTGCTAAAACTGCCAAGATGAGGAACGACATCACATCATTCCTACAACTAGATGGAAAATCTCTTTATGAGGCATGGGAGAGATACAAGGATATGCAAAGAAAATGTCCTCATCATGGAGTTCTGAAGTGGTTGCTTGTACAAACATTCTACAATGGATTAGTCGGTCAATTCAAAACGATAGTAGATGCTGCAGCTGGAGGAGCACTTATGAATAAATCCACCGATGAAGCTTATGATCTACTAGATGAGATGGCGTCCAATGCCTATCAATGGCCCACTGAAAGGTCCACCACAAGAAAGATCGCTGGACTACACGAAGTAGACACTTTGACCACATTATCCGCCCAAGTCAATCTCTTGACCAAACAATTAAGCAACTTGGGAGTTAATGCCATCAAGAGTCAACCTATCACTTACGATTTCTGTGGAGGAAATCATGCTAATGGACAATGCATGGAGACTGCTCAATATGTAGGGGACTTCAACCGCAACAATCCTAATTCAAATTTTTACAATCTTGGATGGAGAAATCACCCCAACTTCTCATGGAGCAACAATAATCAAAGACAACATTCCAAAGCTCCCCCTGGCTTTCAACCATAAGTACAGCAAGAGAAGAAACCAGACATTGAAGACATGCTCTTACAATACATGAAGAAAACAGATGCACTCCTTCAAAGTCAAGCAGCTTCATTTAGAGCCTTGGAAAATCAAGTAGGGCGGCTCGCAACAGCAATAAACAATCGCCCTCTAGGAACTTTACCAAGCAACACTGAAGTCAATCCAAAAGGAAATGTAGAACAGTGCCAAGCCATCTCTCTAAGAAGTGGTAAAGTCTTACATGACAACACTCCTTAACCACAGCTTTCAGAGATGATAGAGAAGGAAAAAGGAATAGTGGTCCAGCAAGATGACGTGCAACCATATAGACCATCTATACTATTTTCTCAGAGATTACAGCAGCTAAGAAGTCAAGAGAAAAGTGCCGAGACACAGAAAAGTATAGAATCTGATATTCAAGTACAAGAATGAAAAAGAGAAAATGCAACAGAAGATACCAGTAGCAACCCACAGAAGTAACCTACACAATCATTCACTCCACCACCTCCATTTTCTCAGAGGCTGCAAAAGAAAAAGCTAGATAAGCAATTTTCTAAATTTCTTGATATTTTTAAGAAATTACATATTAATATTTCTTTTGCAGATGCACTGGAGCAAATGCCGAGCTATGTGAGATTCATGAAAGACATCCTATCAATAAAGAGAAAAATAGATGACTTCGAGACTGTGGCACTGACGGAAGAGTGTAGCGCTATCCTTCTAAAGAAGCTACCTCCAAAGCTCAAAGATCCTGGGAGTTTCACCATACTATGCTCAATTGGAAATTATGATTTTGGGAAAGCACTTTGTGATCTAGAAGCTAGCATCAATCTTATGCCATTGTCCATGTATAAAAAGTTGGGACTGAAAGAAGTCAAACCAACAAATATCACACTTCAATTAGCAGATCGTTCTCTCATCTATCCTAAGGGATTAATTGAAGATGTGTTGGTTAAGGTCGATAAATTCATCTTCCCTGCAGATTTCATTGTTTTGGATATGGAAGAAGACAAGGAGATCCCAATCATCATTGGAAGACCCTTCCTAGCCACTGGAAGAACAATTATTGATGTGCAAAAAGGGGAGTTAACCATGAGAGTACAAGAGGATACAGTCACTTTTAAGGTCTTCAAGGAGATCAAATTACCAGCTAAAAATGAAGACTGTTTCTGCATTAATGTGGTGCACCCAGCTGTCAAGCAATTCAAAGATAGGGAAACATTGGATCCTTACATCCAAAAAAGGGCAGTAAAGTAGAAGAAAGCAAGACAGAAGAAGAAAAAGCAGCATCACGATGAAGCAAGCAAAGAGAAAGAAAAGGAAGAACTATCTCTTCGGTCTAAGATTAAAGTCTTTTTGGAGAGATATAAGGAGAATGCAGCAAAAGATACTACCCGAGGTTTAATTGCAAAAATATGGAAGCCGAAAAAGAAGAAAGCCAGCAAGATCACTTACACAAATGCTTCCATTAGCATCTTCGACCCACCATAAAAGAATAGGAAGCTCCATCAAGCCAATGACGTTAAATCAAGCGCTACTTGGGAGGCAACCCAAGATAAGTATTATTATTAGTATTATTATTGTTTTAGTTCCTTTCAAAAAAAAAAACAAAAAACAAAAAAACACAAGAAATGCAGCACTGCAGCAACAGGGTTCAGCGTGGCAGCGATGCACAATTCAAGTTTCCACTGCCCTCGCGGTACACGCAACATCGCGCCAGCGTAAATTCCAGTAATTCTGCAAAAACCAGCTTCTAGCGTTGCAGCGACAAACGATTATCGTGGCAGCGCCAGAACATCGCCCCAGCGACGAAAAGTCAGCGCGACAGCGAAATTTGAACAGGGAAGTCTCTTACTTTCATTTCTTTATTTTTTAACATTGGAGACAATGTCTAAATTAAGTTTGGGGGTGGGAAACACTTTCTTGTGTTTGTTTTGCTGCATAATTTAAGTGATTGATTCTTATGGGTAAAACTTTTTTTTTTTTAGTTAATTAGTTTTGTTTTTATTAGAATTTGATAAGATGATCATTAGTCTATGATAAAAAAAAGAATACATGGCTGAATTTATTTTTTACAAATCCTTAAGGAATGATAGATACTTGAGACAATTTTGATTATCTAAGTTTAGGAACAAATTTGATCTTATTCATAATCACCAATTTTTGAGCACTTTATAAGCATGAATAGTTATAATTATTACTTAGAGATACTTATGCTTTAGGGAGTACACCACAGTCTCGAAGACCGATTCTCTAGAACTTGTCTTTAGTTACTACTTGAGGCGAAATTCTAGAAAACACATGAATAGGAAAATGACATTAGACCATCTTTGGACCGATTGAGCCTTTCTAGCCTACCTTTTAGAGTATATTTATCCCTAGTACCCTATTTTGAGCCTAATTACCCATTCTTTGGTTTAACCACATTACAAGCCCAAGACTTAAAGTTTACTTATCTAGAAATTTACCCGTAGCACCATAAACTTTGCATTTGCTTAGAAATACTCTTGAAAGGAAAAGGTTGTGGTGATATGAGAAAAATAAGTTTGGGTGGTATTTATCAATCTAAATTTGGGGGTATATAAAATTGAAAAAAAAAGAAAAAATAAAATACCCCCAGCTTAAGAAAAAGAAGAAATTCTTTGAAAAATAAAAGGTTAAAAGAAAGATGGGAAACACAATAAGTTTGGGAGAAGAGATAATACAAGGAAAAGAAGATCAAGAGGTTTCTAAGTAAAATCTAAGTGTTCATGGTGTGAATTGAACTTCATATATTTATCCTTTTATCCTACCTTGACCCTAGCCTTACGTTACAAGCTAAGTAAAGTCCTAAATAGATCCCTAGACATGTGATTTTCTACATTAGTAGAGAGGGGTAGTAAAGACATGGTTTAGCTTTTTCCTTGCTGCTGGCACACACACACATGGTGATTGTCCATGAGGAAGAATGAGGGACTAAATAAAGATAATTTAGAATTGTTAATAGCTGTTTGTCTACCTTATGGATTTGTACTATTTCGTCAGCCTTTGAGACAATAATTTTGATCATCTTACTAGTATTTGTATATTTTGTTTTGTTAAATGAGTCAAGTATAACCCTTTGTTTCTCTCTTAGTTTTATTTTATTGCTTGAGGACAAGTAAGTATTTAAGTTTGGGGAAATTTGATAAGGGCAAAATTATCATATATTTTCTCATGCTTTTATTTTGATATTTCATTGTTTTATGAGAATAGATGGCTATTTATGTGCATTATTGTTATTTATAGGGCCTTGAATGAAATTTAAATAAAGAATGCAAAATGAGCAAAAATAGGGACTAAAATGCAAAGTTTTCAAAATATAAGTCCATCGCCCCAGCGCCAAGAAGACTATCGCCCCAGCGCTGGAATAGTGATCGAAATAAGAAAAACGACCTGCTTAAGTCGCGTCTAGCGCCCCAGCGCCGAAGAGTCACCGCGTCAGCTACACTTCAGTGCCCCAGCACTATCATCCCACCGCTCCAGCGGTGAAGGCTTTTTCACGCGTCGCCCCAGCGACAGCTGCATAGCGCGCCAACGGTAGTGCGAGTCCTAGTCCGACGAGAATTGAGATTTTCAAGCTCATATCAATCCCTATAAAAAGCCACTCATTCCCAGCCTTCAAGGATGAATCCAAGACGACCCAAGAGCACCAAGAATACAGAGCACGAGTCTTGGAGAGCAATAGAAGTTTTTATTGAAGTAACTTTAGAGAGAGATTCAAGGCGTTCTTTGGCATCAAGAATTCCTAGGCAGTGTAATTAAGAGCAATTCGACGTCTATATCGGTTTGCTAATAATTGTATCATGATTTATAATTATTTTTAATGCTATTCTCTTGTAGCCATGAGCTAAACTTATTTTCTAGGGTTAATACTTGAACTCAATATGTGTGCTTAATTGCCATATCTTTCGAATATTTAATAAACTTAGTCCTTTATTATTTAAATTACATGTGTTTAATGCTTCAATATATCTGGCCAATATACGGTGAATGAATTGGTAATATTGTGATAAACTCGGAAGAGGAATCAATATATTTAGACCTAGGTAATTTGATGTATGATTGTAGAGTAACATTCAATGTTTCATATGCAAGTTTCAATCTAGGATAGGAATATACCTAATTGGCATGTATGATCAATAAGACCTAATCTTAATGAATCTTAGTTTATTACAAGTACCATAGGAATATAGGTATTTGGTAAATTAGGGTATACTTGCATGACCTGGAAGAGGCTTGTGAATACATTAGTGTCTTGATCAATAATAAAGACTAAGTGAGTTAAATATTAGAGAATTAATCATTAAACACATATTGAGGGATAATATTAATCCTAGGTTCTCTTTACGTTGCTATCTCCCTATTCTCTTTGCATTGTGTTCTTACTTTTATATTTTCTACATTCATTCTTAGATTTTTATTTTTCTGAATAATTATTAGGAAGTCATAATTTTAGTAATTGGTTAAAAAGAAGAAATTATCCCTGTGGGTTCGACATCCGACTAATTAGTCCCTTTATTACTTGCATACGATAGTGTATACTTGCACTTAATTTTATGATATAGAAATATCACATCAGTAGCATGGAGACTTACCACCCTTAATGGGTAAGTTGATAATTTGGCCTCGTTTAGGCCGTTCCACATCCTAACATTTTTTTTGCCAATCAAAAGTTGAGTAGGGTAGTTTTTAGAGAATTTTTTTTTATGTTGAACAGACTATTGAGGTGACCAATGTCCTTATGAGATTGCTTCAGCTAGTCAATTTTCCAAGTTTCCCAGGTCGTCTGAGTATGTTCGATACCTATTAGGGGGAGTGGTCGACTAATTTTTTACTTTATCACGAGATGAGGCTTTATCACGCCATTACTTTGAATTTTCTAACAATAGTGTTGCTATGCATGTCATCGAAAAGAAGATGTGGTGTAAGTTTATTCAAGAAATCTTAAACTTTGAATCTTTTTATTATATATGTTACCAAAGTAAATGGGAACTCCTTTTAGAGCATAGATGGTCAACTGTAAAATGTCAAACTAAATGGGTTTGCTTAGGCAACCCTTGGTTGAGAGGGGTATTTTTCGATCGATCATTTATGAATCGAAGAACCCTAATGCCTACGGTTAAATTTAGCATTACAGGCGATATTCCAACAAAAAAAATAAATTGGCCTACATGGACCGGTTTCTATCTTGATGAATATAATAAACCTATCTTTGACCTTGAATTGATCAAAATTGTTGGTGATAGAGCTAACAAGGTATAATGTTAGATTCTTTCTCTTTTTCCATCTATACTTGTGGCTAACTTGTCCAATTGTTTATGTATAGAGGCGATACCTTCAACCGTGGGCACCTCGCCTGCCACACCTGAGGACTTAGCTCCTCTAATAAAGAGAGTGAAGGTAATTTAAAATCGCCCTTTAGTTTTTGATTGCATTCCATTTTTCAAGAAATCTTTCACTAACACTTATATCTTATTCAGACGACTACACAGAAGCTATCCAAAATAAATATAGTTCATTCTAAAATGCCTTCAGAGTCTACCCCTTCCACTCAGTTGACCACTCTAGTCACTCAGACCCCCAAGAGCTATTAGTCCTAAGCTCCTGAAAAGAGGCCAAGTCTCACTCTTGTAATAGAGTCGCCCCAACTCTCATCTCATTTTCCAAGATCCATTAGGAAGCCCACTGTAAAGAGGCCGACCTTAGGCAGTGCAACCTCGGCAGCTGTCACTCTTGCTCCTAGAATCATCAAGTGACTATGAGAAGTCTGACAATGAATCTTCTCTAGTGGAATCACCTACTCATCCCTCTTATGTTTAGAATGAAGTAAAAATGGTAATAAATGAATTAAAGGGCTTGAAAGGGCTTAAAACGCAAAGATTGGAGACTAGAGTAAGGTTGCTAAAAAGAAGATGAAGGAGCTGAAAAGCGAGCTGGCAAAGCTTAGGGAAGAAAAGGTCGAGAGTATTGTGCGCTCCTTAGACTTGGGCAAACAAGTTTTGGAAATTTTCTCGAGGAGAGGTAAACTAAAGGAAAATTTGAAGTTCAAGGACGCCTTGGTTCCTAAAGCTGAGGCTGAAGTGAAATTGGTCGATTCCTTAGTTACCGAATTTTGTAATTTGCTCGATACATTATAATGGCCTCGAAGCCCTCTAGTGTAATTATTTTTTAAAGATGAATTAAATATAGCTTTTTGCTCATTGCTTCTATTCTTTGCATGATCCTTTAGATTGTAAATTACAACTTTAACCATTTCAAAAAGTCTCATCGATAAATCCAAGAATTAGTCTACTAAGGTTAACCAACGCTAATGATATTTAACTATATAATTCGTATGAAGAAGCAAATGAATATAATCTTAACTAATCAAAATCAATCAGCTATATATTCGATTGTCGGGTTGTCCTCAATTGTCTTCTTCAGTATTTGGATAAGCGATTTGTTCATAGACTTGGCCTATCTATTTAATTAAGCATATGGCATGTTATGTATGAACTTGATGCTGCATTCTTTAGCAAAATCGTCCAATTTTCTCTCCTATGAAGATTGATGCCTAGTTGATTATGATGGATGCGGGGAGGTCGTGCCTGTATATGATATTTGCTTTTATGAATATTATAAGCAATAGTTGATTAACCATCTTTAATGGAACTGCCATGACTACGTCAAGGGTTATAAGGAATGTCAAAAACATGGACTACTATAAGTCATCCCAGCAAAAGAACTGCATGTTGTTATTAAGCCTTGGCCATTCAGGGGTTTGCCATGGATATAATCGGCAAGATATATCCACCATCATCCAAACGTCATGCTTTCATCCTTATAGTGACAAATTATTTTAGGATAACTTTTTTCATTAATCGCCCGTTGAGATAAGCCCTAGCTAAACCTTCATGTGATTTGGCCATGACTAACATGCTTTTTTTTTGGGGTCAATACATCTTAATAGTTTACCCAAGGGTGCCCTCCTAAAAGGTTCTCCTACTAACAAAATAAATTTTGGCGTCATTATTCTAATTCTTTAGTCGGCTTTCTCATCAGGGTTCTTTATATAGGTGATTAAGTTATCTCTCTAATCTTTGCTTATATTTACCTATAAGATGGTGCCTGAATGAGAAGTTTTTAACTATGCAAGCAAGAATGTAGTCGATAAATTAAAAGAATCTCCTCGATTGCTTTTTTGAATCCAGATGCCTCTTAGGCTAAATTATTAGCTTCAGAATTACATAATTTGGTTGAATATTTAACCAAGGTGAATTAGAAGCCAATGAATAGATGTTTAGTTTTGTTATAGTAGGGATGAGCATGTCGGCCTCACAGTCGTATTCCCCACTGACTTATTTAATAACCAATAAGGAATCACTTTGGACCTCAATATCCTTGATTCCTATTTCAGTAAGTATATCTAATTTAATGATGAAGGCTTCATACTCGGCCTAATTGTTGGTGTATGTGAAGTCCAAAAAGAAGGACATCTTTTTTTAAAACCTTGTGGGGGATACTAGGATGACCCTTGTTCCCAAGTCCAAAAAGAAGGACATTTTTTTTTCTTAATTTGTTTTTGAACAGTCAAACCATAACTATTAACTTGTACTCAAGTTGTTGATTTCATAATCGACTGTAACTGAGTATGGCGTAGGATGGTCTACGAGGAAATTGACCAAAGCTTATCCTTTGATTACCTTCTGGAGGGATATACTTCACGTTGAATTCTGACAATATGATAGCCTATTTTTCAATTTGATTTCTTAGAATGGCTTTGACAGAAGATACTTTATGATGTTTATTTGGCCTATTACATGCACTGTTGTAGGTAACAAATAGTATTTTAACTTTTTGCATGAGAAATACAAGGCTAAACATAATTTTTCGACCATGGTGTATCTAGTTTCCACATCATTTAAAAATTGACTGAGATAATAAATGACTTTTTAATACCATCATATTCTTGTGCTAACAAACTGCTGAATAATTCTTCACTAGTTAAGATGTATATGATCAGAAGCAGCCTTGATTTAGGTGGTACCATGACTGATGGACTAGTAAGGTACTTCTTAATTTCCTTGAAAAACCTTTGGTGATGAGTCGTCCACTTGAACTCTTCTCTATTTTTTAGTTTAAAAAGGGATGAGCATGCATAGAGCCAATCGGCTGAAATTAAAATAATTCGCCTAAAAAAGGTTTATCTTGTCGATCAATTGTTGCAATTATTTCTTGGTTCTTGGTGTAGATGCATCTATGATCGCCTTGGATTTATTTTAGTCTATCTTCACTTTTCGTTGGTGTACCAAGAAGCAAAGAAAATTACTAGCTAAGACTTTAGATGCACACATTAACGGATTTATTTTCAGCTGATGCAATCGCATTCTTTAAAAGGCGGTCTATAGATCAACTAGGTATTGACTGTCCGACTTTGATTTGATCACTACATCATCAATGAAGACCTCTAAAAATTAACTGATCATGTCATAGAAAAGCATTCATGGCACACTAATAGGTCACTCCAGCAGTTTTAAGTCTGAATGGTATGACTACCCATTTGTATGTACTGATCACCCCAGGACATCGAAATGGCATTTTACTGACGTCGGTCTTCTTAATGAATATTTGGTTGTAGCACAAATGGCCATCAAGAAAACTGAGTACTTGATGACATGTAGTCGAATCAATCAGCATATTAGCTATAGGCATTAGATATTTATCCTTTACAGTCACTAGGTTGAGATTACAAAACTCCACGAAAAGTTTCAACTTTATATTTTTCTTGATCACTAGGGCCATATTGGCTAACCACTCTATGTAGCTTGCTGGTCTAATGAAACCAACATGGAGAAGTCTTTTGATTTTTTTGGTAATTTTATCTTCGACCTCTCTTGACATTCTCTTCATATACTGCTTATATGGTGTAAGTCTATCTTTGATTGTCAAATTATGTTCGACTAGGTCTCTGTTAAGGCCAAGCATCTCAGTGTAGTCCTACGCAAAGAAATATTTATACTCTTATAGGATTGCCGGTAATTTGGCTTCATAGTTTGGATCTAAACTTTTGCTGATGAAAATTGGCTCGAGGTTGTGTTGTGTGATTTCTATAACACAAACTAACGCAAGTGCACGTATCGCAACAAGTAATAAAGTGATGTGTAGAGTATCGTTCCCACGAGGATTGTGTCCTAAATTAATGCTAAGTACTACGATGTTGGCAACCTAACTTTATTTAGGCTTATCTAAATGGCAGGGTGAGTTATTGAATTAAAAGCAACTAAAATCTAATTAGCTAGATAAATAAAGGAAAAGAGATATCTATGGCAATGGGGCTCTAGAGACTTGATTTCTCTATATTGTTCCTATGGTCTTTGTCATTAGTAATCAACAACCAATTTATGCATTCATTAATCCAGGGTGTATGATTAATCTCATTCCATCTTTCGAGTTCGAATGAGATACTATGCATACATAGCCAAGTTGATATGTCTATCTAACCCGTTATATATACACGCATTAAGCTACCCTTAAATGACTACCCCAAGGATTAATTTCATTATCACTGTCACTTCATCAAATGAAATTCTAGACATAATGATACACCCTAAAGAGTTTGGCCTGTCACGCTTATCAAACACTTTAAAACGGAGAGCACCACATGTAACCCTAGGCATAATAGCACACCCCAAAGAGTTTGCGCCTGTCACGCATTTAATCAAACACTTGGAGTGCACCTCATACAAATCCTAAGGAAGATCATGATGATTACCTAAGTTCATTAGTCTCTCAACTTAACAAACTCAAAGCTATGCTTTTTAAGATCGACATATGGATTAAACTTTGTCAAGCACATAACCCAAATGTTTAATTCATCC
The DNA here is from genome assembly GCA_946807835.1 of Ailanthus altissimus. NCBI lineage: Eukaryota > Viridiplantae > Streptophyta > Magnoliopsida > Sapindales > Simaroubaceae > Ailanthus > Ailanthus altissimus. Next base: position 3,389,292 of record OX327712.1, read on the forward strand.
AATCCATTTTTCAATGCAATTAGAAGCATGAAGCGCATAAAAAGCATAAACGAATAACACAAGATAACTATTAATCACATAACAACTTCAACACATAAAGTTCAATAAAGTTCCATTAAGGCCTAGAACCTACAATCTATAACAAAATGATAATCTTGCGATATGGCGAATTCTATACAAATGGGATCCTAAACACTGATTTCATTCTATTCTTCCTATGTTCTTCTTCTTTAGCAAATTTGTTCAATTCATTAATCAAGGGCTTAAGACTAATCTCATTCCATCTTTCGAGTTCGAATGAGATACTATGCATACATAGCCAAGTTGATATGTCTATCTAACCCGTTATATATACACGCATTAAGCTACCCTTAAATGACTACCCCAAGGATTAATTTCATTATCACTGTCACTTCATCAAATGAAATTCTAGACATAATGACACACCCTAAAGAGTTTGGCCTGTCACGCTTATCAAACACTTTAAAACGGAGAGCACCACATGTAACCCTAGGCATAATAGCACACCCCAAAGAGTTTGCGCCTGTCACGCATTTAATCAAACACTTGGAGTGCACCTCATGCAAATCCTAAGGAAGATCATGAAGATTACCTAGGTGTTATTGGCCTTTCAACTCAATAGCAACCTAAAGCTATGTTTCTCCCAAATCCTATAAATGGATCAATCTCTTTCAAGCATAAATCCATACATTCACAACAACCAATTCATTTGTCAATCAATTGGAAGCATTAAACATAAAGAAACATAAATGAATTACACGAATTTATGCTAAATCATCAAAACATAATATTAATAAAACTACATCAATCCTTGAAATCAAGTTTAATCACATGAAAATCCAACCATAACTATAATTATCCAACCATCCATAGATACATCTCATTAAAACTAATATTCATAATTGAAATGACAACAAAGGATAAAAACAAGGAAAAGGAAAGGAAAAACCGAATTTGGGATGTCTCCAAGGTTTCAATTCTTCAATTGTCTTCAATGATGCACATGAAACCTTGGAGACATCATTTCTTCTCCTTCAATTCGAGCTCAAGCCTTCTCCTCCTTTCAATTTCGTGCCTCTACTCTCCTCTCTGTTTCTTTGGCTAAACAATGGGTGTTTATATAGGTAGGGTTGCAAAAAGAGGACAAAACTGCCCTTAGGAGTGCCCAGAATTCAGCGCCGCGGCGCTGGATTTCAGCGCTGCGGCGCTCACTTTCTGCAATTGGCGCAGTATACTGTAGCTACAGTGTTACTGTAGCAACAGTGCCTCCTTCGTATTTTTATCTCTAATGCTCCGATTTGCGTCCGTTTTCCGGTATTTTTGCTCCGATAATGCTTCAACCTATAAGACAACATTAATACGCATAAATAGCCTAATTATTGAGATAAATTGAACAAATATCAAGTTAGGAAGATAAAATAGTTTATACAATTACGCCTTATCAGGTTGCCCTTTTTCCCCCAAATTAACTTTTATTAGCTTACTTTGAGGGTTGTGGTTGTTCAATTTTTCTAGGGCTGGTTTTAATTCTTGGCTGATATGTAGGTCTTGTTGTTCATCTTCATAAATGCATTAGGCTAATACAGATGTATACATTTGCCTATTAATTGGAGAAATAGACCAAGAGTCTATTTGTCTTGATAGTAGTGGGGCGAGCTAGATTGCCCTAGATGATTGGGGTGTCATTCAACGCTGTTAATTCATTTTGTTAGTATATTGGCAAGAATCACTCCTTTTCAGGGGATTAATAGCGTTGGTTGGGTCGATAAGCTAGTTGACGCTACATGCTCATCACTTTTGCATGGCTTAGGATAAGCATGAATGATTTTGATCGCGCGGTCTAGTTACCATATAAAGATCATCTGGTGCAAGCTAGATGGTAAAGTTTTGTTTGAATGAATTCAATCTTGCCCAAGTAGGACAACGTAGTCACTCAGTATATTAACTATATAAAATGGTTCATCTTTTTTTATGCGGTCGATTTTGACTTTAAGTGATATAAATCCGTTGATTGGAGTCTCACAACCAGTGAAATTGGTCATGATAAACTCAGAAGGCTCTAGGTCGCCCTTATTTATGCCCAACTGCCTCAACCTCATCAGGGGAAAGATATTGACTCCTAATCCATTATTGATCAGGATCTTCTTACATAGAAGTCCATTGAGGTTGGCCTTAACATATAAGGGCCGAATGTGCTGTGTTATGTGGTCGGTCGGATGACGTAGGTCAACAGTGCTGGCTCATCAAGCTTATCCCTAATGTGGCAAATATCTACCACGTCACCATTTAAGATTAAAGGTTGTCGTGGTTTTGACTGAAATGACTTGGGTAACATGATCACCATGTTAATGGTTTATTTCGAGGCTCTCTACTTTGTTGCCTGCTCGTTAGGCTGATTATTTTGAATTTTTAAGATCGGTCTAGGTCTCACTGGAAGCCTTGGGTAAATGTACATTAGTATTTTTATTCACTTATACCCAGACTTTCTTTTAGGTCTTATCACCTATTTTAGTCTATCCGAATAGCTGTGGCACCTTTGATGCTTTATTCCTATTTGAGGCTGTTAATTTTCGCCAAGGTCTCTTTAGACTCTTGGCCATCGCCTTGGCTTTGGATAGCTAGCTGAGACGCTTGAGTTGCTTGCTTCTCTATATTCTTCTATTTTGAGTCTTTATCAACCTACTACGAGAAGGATTATGTCCTCCAAAATGATCAAACACGCTTCTCCTTGGTCTATTGACTTCCTATTGGTTGACCATGTTAGCCCTGGGTCTGAAAGTTCACAGAGGGTATTGAGAATTTCCTTTCACCTAGTTTTCCCGAGACCTTCTGAAAGGTAGTATAGCACTTAGGGCAAGTTAGACAGGCTTTTTCAGTGGTCACCTTATCTTCTAGAGTCGATTTAATCATAACCACCCTCTCTTTTTTGGTTGTCTTTGAAGCCGAATTGCTTATATAGATCTTGATTCTTGGCCCATCTAGAGTCTAAAATCCATAGATTTTCCTCTCTCCCAAGATTTCCTCTTAGTAGGAATGATAACACTGACCTCTAGTGTCGGGAATGCGCCAGTTTCAACAAGGGGAGATTTTCCTTTGGAACGGAAAAGAAGTTGGCCTTCTTCGATCAAATGTTGAATTCCATTTCGAAAGATTGCATAGTTATTTATACTGTGTTGCCAAGAATTGTGCCACTTGCAGTAGTCTTTCCTTGCTCGTTGGTCGACTAGTGGAATAGTGTAGCCTTTTAATAGCTTTATTTGTTTATCCTTTAAAAGCCAATAAAAAACCTAATCGACTTTGCGTAGATCAAAAGAATATTCTTTAGTGATTGTGGTATTCTTGCCTACCTTTTTCTTTTTCTTAGAGGCTGCCTTCTTTAATTTTGGGCACTTGTATGGCCTTTTATTTACTACTTTAGCCAGGTATACCTCCTTATTAGAATCTTAGTTATCTGACTAACTTTTCAAATCGACTTACAATGCAACAACTTCCATCTGATTTTTGTAATACGTCTTTTTGGAAGACGCCTGCCTCTAATCTTTCTCCATAAAAGCCATTCGTAGTTAGCTGTCCGAGTAGCCATTTTTATAGATCTTTAAAGCGGCATCCCTCAAAGTGTTCCCTCATCGCAAAGAACATGCCTTTGATGACCATTAGGACTGAATCAGCCTTCGAGATCTGCATTAGGCAAAGCATCTGAAGCTTTTTGAATCAGCTAATATGTTTTAAGACCGATTTTCCTGACAATTGGGTGACCTTGGCTAGGTTGGCATGAAACTTATCCTCTATTTGGTCCTAACTAGCAATCAACTCGGGTACCATTTGGTATGCCAAGTGAATGCCGCTTTGGTTAAAGAGTTACTGAACAACCTCAGTTTCAAAAAGGAGATGACTGGCCTTACCACACTACACCGTGATTCTAGAAATATGTTCGAAGGTGGTGATATTTTCTTCATTCGAACATAAAAAGAATATGGGAATCTTGTATCCATTTGAAAAAGGGAAAAATGTGTCAATGCTATGGGGTAAGGCTTCCTATAAAAGGGACAAACCATTGGTCTCAAATCAACCCCCATATATTGTAATACTTCCATCAACATGTTCTTATCTATCTGAGGTTACCTAGAATTGCTTGTAGGTTGCAGAGGTTCTACAGACCCAAATAGAATCACCTTTAGTTGAGTTTGGATGACTTGCTCTTAGATTTGGGGAATGGTTTGATGTAAACTCCATAAATTAATCATGTTACCAACCTGGTTATAATTGAAATCTATCCCAGTTGGTTCTGATGGACCAAAGAATTTGAGGACTCAACCCTCTCAGATCACCTGAGGATATTGATCGAACCGTATTGCAGGTTGACCTGGTAATTCTACTGTCAACGTGGCTCTTATAGCTTAGGGTTTTGGTAGCCTTAGAGTAGTGCAGTAATCTAAATTTGGTTCTGCCTCATTGACTTGAAGCCTTTTAGAATACTTTGGCTTATATTCATATTATCCTCCATCAATGGTCGAAATATTATGACCATTTGATTTATAAGCATTGTGTCGAGTTGTTGATTCTCTTAGGCAATCTGAGTGACCAATCATTGTACATCAATAGTAAAAAGTAGCCTAGGGTATGGAAATGCATTATGATAAATCTCTTCTAGTTGTTAGCTCAATACGACCTCTTTGGCATAGGCCAAACTTGCCCCATCTTGATTAGAATCGACTTGGTTTCTAATTTATGGTAGAGGTGTAGCCATGGATCCTTCGACAAGGTTTGCTTCAGTTTTATTCTTTGCCATCTGTCTAGTTTTTAATGGCATACAAGAATTAGTCCCACAGAGCATGCCAAAAAGAATGTTCACGTTATAAATTTTTTATGGTTTGTGTACGCTTTGCGTTCGACTAAACGGATGTCACCCCGGATTCAAGAGAAACTAAGATTAAGGATTTTGTCAACAAGCGAGGTTTATTGCTAAACCTGGGATGTAGTACAGCAAGCTTATTACAGAGCTTGAGTTCTTCTCAGAGAAGGACAAATGAAGCTTTAACAACATGGGTGTAGAGTTTTTCCAACAAGCAAGGATGTAGAGTTTTTGGTTGGGCAATAAAGGATAAAAAGCTAAGAAGTTTGTATATTATGTGTATTGAATAGTTTTTTATTATAATGAGAAGTTAAGCCTATTTATAGGTTGTAAAAACCGAAGAAAACCTAATTTTACAAGAAAAATAATCCTAATACAACCAAAATTCCTTCTACACTTCTTCTTAAACAAGATAAAACATACAATTTGGCCTAAATCTTAAAACAGAAAAGTCCCTTTAGTCACTCTTTGGGCCAGCGTCAACAATTTTACATTAAATTTCAATTTTCCTTCCCTTTAAAAAGACATGGATATGAAAGAGATGTAGAGGATGGCAGAAAGTAAGGACAATCAACATACGGTAGTGTGTATGGAGGTAGGGAGAGGCAGTAATTGGAAAGAGTTATTTTAAGATTAAAGAGAATGAAAGAGACATGTTTGAGAAGAGTGAGAGAAGAGATGTGGGGTATTTAATTTATAATTGTTTTTATATTTTTAATAAAATATTAACTTATAATTTTGTGAAAGATAAATTCACCTCTCAAAAGTTAGTTTTAATAGAATATTTTAAATGGTAAGGACTAACAGAAGTATTTTAAAAAAATTAAAGACCGAGTAATTTAAAAAAGAGTAAGGATTAATTGTTAATTTGTTTTCATAAACAAATACGTTAAATAATTTTTCTAAAATATTTCAATTTTTTTTTGTTTTATCAAAAAGTTGCTTTCTTAAAAAATACATGTAAAATATCTTTTTAAAAAAGCACCCAGATGCTTGTCGTAGCGACAAAGCCTATGCCCTGTAGGTGCTACTAGTTGAAGTGCCCTATGACCTACTCACGTGTGCTGTGCTAGTTGAGTCATTGCGTGAGTATAGAGTTTCAGGGTTACCATTGGTACAATTTAGAAAGAAAATGGCCGAGCGAGGATTTTACTAGTTTTTGACCTATTGATAGCATTTATGCATTTATATGCACATGACAGTTATTGTGTTATTCAGATTTTGGATATTGTTTTTCAAAGATGTTTATAAAATTCGCTCGGCAAGATTTTATCAGCATATGATATTAGAAATCGTTTTACTGCTTTACATCAGTTTTAGAAGCATGATTTATGCATGTACTTTAGAATTTATTATCTATGCATAATGTTATTTTATTTAAAATCTTAATTGCACTCACTGAGCTCCTTTAGCTCACTCGTTTATGTTTTATGTTTTCTAAACCCCATTTCCAGGTACAGGTCTCGGTACGCAAACTGCTAATTCTCTTACAGCTGATTAGTGGGCCGAATTTGAAGATCATTTTGTTCATGTAAATGTGCTAAATAGCATTCTTTTTGCTTTCAGCATGGTAGCTCTAGGTTGTGTATTGTACATATGGTTTGTATAACCATGAAAAGTTTTGATATTTTGATGATTATTTCAATCTTTTATAAGTATTTTGTTTTTATGATCATAATAAAATTATTGAGTTGAGTTGGATTATGTTGAAAAGGACCGGAGGTCCTATTTGGCAGTATTAAGAAGTGCTTTAGAAATAGAATTGTAATTCTTTACAGATTTTGTACTGGATTTTCAGAAAAATAGGGGAAACTCTACCCCTTTTTTAAAAAATTAAGATGTAATTTTTATGTTTATACCAAGATTTTCTTAATAATAGCAAAAACTAAAAAAGGGTTCGCCTCGCAGAATTTCTCAACTTACCCAGTTTGATTCTGAGGAACTTTTATCGAGGTACTCGGCAGGGCCGCTGGGATCTACAGTAGAGGGTCTCAAGGTGGATCTTGTTAGAGTGGTATCGGAGCACGATTTTTGAAGTTTTTAATTAAAAAGTTCATTTTTAGAATGAGATTCTTGAAATTGCATGCATATTTTTCTAAGTTTAGTAAATTGAATTCTTTGCATTTGATAATCATTTGCATCACTAAATTTACACAAAATATGCATCGTTGTGAAGGCCCACGTACTAGGAGAGCAGCTGCGGAGGGTCTTACATCTGAAGAGGAGTAGGGGAATGAGTCGATAAATATTCCTATACCTTAGACCCCTCCTGAATCATCTCAACCTGCTGAGCCAGAGGGTGAAAATGTGAATATAGCTTAGATGACCCAGATACTAGCAGCAACGATCAAATAGCTGAGAGAGACTGGAGTGTCCATTGAGTGCATTAAAAAATTAGGCGAAAAGTTGTATGATGGTACCAAAGACCCCGAGAGAGCCCTATCCTGGTTAAAGAAATTTCACATGAGCGGTTGGTCAGGTGGTTTTCGAAGAGGGCCTAGTAAATTCACATGAGCAGAGGAGAGATCTACATAGTCTAGCAGTCAAAAACTAAGCCAAGAAGCTCAATCCAGCCAAGCTTCAGTTCGGCAACATCGGCCGGATTTTAAAGCACTAAGGAGATTTGGAAAAAAATTTCGGTGTGTAATAATTGTGGCAAGGCCTATCTGGGGGATTGTAGGAAGGGGACTACTGGTTGTTATAAGTGTGGTCAAGAGGGTCACTACATGAGAGATTGCTCGAATGATAGAGCTAACAGTAAGCCAGAAGATGGACCACTAGCTCCGGGACAGACGAGTAGTGGCCGAGGACAGATTTGAGGCGGTCCTCAATTTAGAAGGTTGAACGGCTCAAGCCAGCCTAGTAGGGGACCTGATTGAGGAGGATCATCCAGAGGACCGTAAGACAGACTGCATACCCAGCCTAGGGTATTTGCGGTGACTCAACATGAGGTGGATGTGGCCCTAGAAGTTATTACAAGTACGATGTTAATTTTTGATCGAGATGCTTATGTACTGATAGATCCTAGAGTGACCCATTATTTTATTTCTATGGAGTTTGCTGCTTGCTAGTATAATGCCCCAATTATTAGATGGCATAATAGTAGTGTCTCTTTCTACAAGAGACTCCATTGTAGTAAGAAGTGTGTATAGGGGTAGTAAAATTAGTATTGAGGCCAAGAATTCATGGCAGATCTAATTGTACTGGCCATCAGTGATTTTGATGTGATTTTAGGGATAGATTGGTTGTCTAAATATCAGGTCTCAGTGGATTGCTTCTGGAAAGAAGTCAAATTATGTAGCCTAGGCGGAACGAAAGTTATTTTTCATGGGATACAAAAATCACTTTCCGCTAGTATGGTGTCGGTAATGAAGGTAAGAAAGATGCTTCAGAAGTCATGTTAGGGATACTTAGTTTATGCCATAGACATAAGAGACGGTGGAACAAAATTAGAGGATATTTCAGTGGTTAGGGAGTTTTCGGATGTATTCCAGAGGATCTTCCGGGCTTGCCTCCAGATAGAGAGATAGAGTTTAAAATAGAAGTAGCCCCTAGAATGCAACCAATTTCCAAAGCACCTTACAGAATGGCTCCTTCAAAATTGAAAGAACTGAAGGTTCAGCTAGAAGAGTTAGTGAATAAGGGTTTTATCAGACCAAGTACTTTTTCTTGGAGGGCATGAGTTTTGTTTGTAAAGACGAAAGACGGAAGTATGAGATTATGCATTGATTACAGGGAACTGAATAAAGAAACGGTGTCAATATCCACTTTCGAGAATTGATGATTTATTTGATCAGCTACAGGGAGCCAGAGTATTTTTCAAGATAAATCTGAGGTCAGGCTATCATTAATTGAATATTCAGGAGGAAGATGTTCCTAAGATGGCCTTTAGGACTTGATATGGGCATTATAAATTCTTGATTATGCCTTTTGGGCTGACTAATACCTCGGCTGCTTTTATGGATCTCATGAATAGATTTTTTCAATCCTATTTAGATCAGTTTGTGATAGTATTTATTGATGATATACTAGTTTATTTAAGAAGTGAGGAAGAGCATGTAGAACATTTGAGGATTGTTTTGCAAACCTTAAGGGAGCATTGGGTGTATGCCAAACTCAGTAAATGTCAGTTCTGGCTAGATAAAGTTGCATTATTGGGGCATGTAATCTCTGCAAAAGGGGTAACAGTAGATCTCCAGAAGATTGAAGCAATAAGGAAATGGAGACAGCCCATGAACATGACGGAAGTCCGTAGTTTCTTGGGTTTAGCTGGGTATTATAGGAAGTTTATAGAGGAATTCTCAAATATAGCCGCTCCTCTGACTAAACTAACTCGGAAAAAAGAGAAGTTTGTATGGTCAAAAGCATGCTAGCAGAGTTTCGAATAGCTAAAGTGAATGTTGACTTTGGCCGAGTGCTTACACTTTTGTCGGGGAATGACGAATTTATCATATATTGTGATGCTTCCAGGCAGGGTCTAGGTTGTGAGCTGGTGCAGAAGGAGAAAGTAATAGCCTATGCTTTCAGACAATTAAAGAAGCATGAATAGAATTATCTTGCACATGACCTAGAATTAGCTACAGTAGTTTTTGCTCTAAGAATTTAGAGGCATTATTTGTATGGGGTTCCTTACAAGATCTTTATGAATCATAAGAGCAAGCAGTACTTGTTCACACAAAAAGAATTGAATATGAGGCAGAGAAGGTGGCTGGAGCTTATTAAAGATTATGAGTGCACCCTAGAGTGCTATCAGGGAAAAGCTAATTGTCGGTTCAATAGCTCACTTGAAGATCGCATATCTATCAATGTTGATAGGATTGAGGTCTTTAGGTGTAAAATTAGAATTGTCAGATTCGGGAACATTATTAGCCACATTTCAGGTCTGTTCGATACTGGTTGATCGGATCAAAGAACTACAGACTTAAGATCCACAGGTAATTAAATTGAATGGTGAAATCGAGTCAGGGCAGAGAAAGGATTTTTCAATGACCGAGGATGGTGCAGTGGCCTTGGGTCAGAGATTATGTGTTTAGGATGTAAATGAGTTAAGAAGAGAGATTATAAAAGAAGCTCATTCGTCTGTATATGCTATGCATCCGGGGAGGACAAAGATGTATCGTACCCTAAAAGAGCACTACTGGTGAAAGGGCATGAAGAAAGATATAGCCAAATTTGTCTCAAGATGCCTAACTTGCCAGCAAGTAAAGGCTGAGCATTAGAAACATGCAGAGCCCTTGCAACCCCTTTTGATTTCGAAGTGGAAATGAAAAAGAATAACGATGGACTTCGTGGTAGAACTTTCGCGTAGCTAGAGAGGTAATGACGTAATATGGATAATTGTTGATAGGCTAATAAAATCTGCCCATTTTTTACCTATTAGAAGCAGTTATTCTTTAGATAAATTGGCCCAGTTGTACGTAGATGAGGTGATACAACTCCATGGAGTTCCAGTATCCATTGTGTCAGACAGGGATCCACAGTTTACTTCTCGATTTTGGCCCAGCTTACAGAAAGCTCTAGGCATAAAATTGAGTTTCAGTATAGCCTTTCATCCACAGACGGATGGTCAGTCTAAGAGGATAATTTAAACACTCAAAGATATGCTTAGAGCGTGTGTTATGGAGTTTAAGGGGAGTTGGGATACTCATCTGCCGCTAATGAAATTTTTCTACAATAATAGCTATCAGACTAGCATCAGGATGGCACCATATGAAGCATTGTATGGAAGAAAGTGCAGAACTCCAGTTTGTTGGGATGAGGTAGGTGAAAAGAAGCTGATCGGCCTAGAAATTGTCCAGATTACTTCGAAAAAGATTTAACTTATCAGGCAGAGATTGAAAATAGCTGATAATAAACAAAAGAGTTATGCAGATAACAAGAGAAGAGACTTGGAGTTTCAGATTGGTGAAAGTTTTTCTAAAAATATCACCATGGAAGGGAGTACTAAGATTCAGGAAGCAAGAAAAGTTGAGTCCCCGATATGTTGGGCTGTACGAGATAGTTGAAAGAGTTGGAAATGTGTCATATCATCTACGGTTACCCGAAGATCTAGCTAGAATCCATGATGTGTTTCACGTTTCCTTGCTTCGTAAGTATATAGCAGATCTTTCGCACATCCTAAGGGAACAGTTAGTAGAATTGAATGAGAACTTGACCTACGAAGAGAAGCCTATGCAAATCCTAGACTGGAAAAAGCAAGTGCTTTATAATAAAAGTATTCCCTTAGTAAAGGTGTTATGGATGAACCATGGTGTAGAAGAAGTCACGTGGGAACGTGAAGATCAGATGGGAGTACAACATCCTCACCTCTTTGAGACAGGTATGATTTAAATTTCGAGGACGAAAGTGTTTTTAAGGAGGGATAAAATTATAATATCCAATCCCTATTAGTAATATTGGCACCTCGATTTCGATATAGAGCAATAAAGACACCGTAGGGTTATCCGATTTTAACCCTATTAGAAATATTTCTTTTATGGTGCGCGTGAGAGATATTAGACCTAATTTAGTAATTTCACACTTGATCGGAGTGTCGGACGACCCTAAAATATTTTTAGAATTTTTCTCTATTGGCTTGGAAAAGAAAATTCTAATTTACTATATGAATTTCCATTTAAGGGTTATCTATGGAATAAGCCTTTGTTGAGAAATACAATCCATATATTAGAGAATTGACCAATTAGAAGCAATCTCATGGATTGCTAAGTTGGAAATTCTAGTTAGTTCCTTGGACTATTCTAACTAGATAGTTACAAAGGAACCAATTACAAACTTAGTTTTCAACCAATGGCAATTTAGAAATTTAGAGTAATTTGAGGGAAAAATTGGTCAATTAATAGAGCATTATATATATATATATATATGTAGAAGTGTGTAGATTTTTCAAGAGTGATCAAAAAAGCAAACATTTAGAGTAAAAGAGAGCAAAATTCGTAAAAGTGTTGGAGGGGCTGCTACAGTGAAATTTCAGTTTTTTTTTTCATGATTTTTCATACTTAATCAAGCCAAAATAAGGTTACATACCAATTCCTAAGCTCAATTGAAGCCTCCATTAATGGAAATTCAAGAAAAAGAGGTAAAAAAAGCATTATTTTGTGAGATTTATAAGTGAACTTTCAAGATTGCTTCAATTAATGTTCTTATGTGTATTCTTGGTTTAGATTGAGTTGGATTCTAGTGTGGAGCTTGAAGTAGTCATCAAATTTGAAAAAATTGGCAAGGTAAGAATTAGGGTTTTGAGTGATTTGAATGTAGAGACTTCAATTGGTTGTAATTAGGGCATTAGAATGAAATTGACTTGATTTTGATATAATTAGAACAAGAAATTAAGAAATGTGTTGGAACTTAGGGTGAAATTCTGCCACTTTAGGGAAGTTAAGGATTGAGTTGTTGTGTGTAAATAGTGCCTTATGTATATTGAATGTATATGGTTGATGGAAAAAAAATCGAAAATGAAGAAAATAGGACATAATTGTCCATTTTGAAAAGGTGAAGGGCAATTATGTCCAACCAAGTTATAAGGCGTTTACTAATTTTTATGACGTCGGATGGTGAGTTAGATTAGATTAAATGACTCCGTAAATAAAAATTGGAAAGTAGTATGCCTTCGGGCTTTGTATGCCGACTAGGGCGTTTAGTAGGTAAATGAGATTTTAGCATTTGATTTGGTTCTAAATGTCATTTATGGCGCTTAGGTGAAGAAAACTGAGAGCGGTAATAGGAGCAGAAATCTAGAGCGAAACTGAGCGCAAAGCGGTTGTGAGTGAAAATCTGCCATTTCTTTTATATTTCGTTTATTATGTTTTTTCGCATAATGAAAATGTATGTTTTATGAGCTTTCAATGCATAAACATGATTTATGATCTTGATATATATATATATATATATATATATATATATATGCATAGATATACTTTTACATGTTCGGTTTAAGAAACAGTTTTAAAATTACTGCATCCGTTTTAAAGGCCATTGGTACCCTTAGATTATAGTGGTGGTGATTGTATTAGACTCGGCCTGTAAATCTTGTGCACATGGGCAGGTCATGGGGGTGTGCACTAACTCTGGGAAGTTGGGATGTCGAGTCATGCGAGTCGCTTTATGTATACAGGGTATTGTCTCACTATATGTATGTGATGTAAGATTCCACTGCATAGCCAGTGAGATGTCTTAAGATGTCACTGTGAGTGCTGCTAGTTGAGGTACCCTATGACCTACTCATGTGTGCGGTGCTAGTTGAGTCGCTGCGTGAGTATAGAGCTTTAGGGTTACTATTGATACAATTTAGATCAAAAATGACCGAGAGATGACTTTACTAGTTTTTGATCTACCGATAGCATTTATGCATTTATATGCACATGGCAGTTATTGTGTTATACAAATTTTGGATATTGTTTTTCAAAGATGTAGATAAAACTCACTCGACAAGATTTCACCAGCATATGGTATTAGAAACCATTTTACAGCTTTACATCATTTTTAGAAGCATGATTTATACATGTACTTTAAAATTTACTATCTATGCATAATGTTATTTTATTTGAAATCTTAATTGCACTCACTTAGCTCCTTTAGCTCACTCGTTTTGTGTTTTATGTTTTCTAAACCCTATTTCCAAGTACAGGTCTCAGTACGCAAACTGCTGATTCTCTTAATGCTGATTAGTGGGCCGAATTTGAAGATCATTTTGTTCATGTAAATGTGCTAAATAGCATTCTTTTTGCTTTCAGCATGGTAGCTCTAGGTTGTGTATTGTACATACGGTTTGTATAACCATGAAGAGTTTTGATATTTTGATGATTGTTTTAATCTTTTATCAGTATTTTAGTTTTATGATCATAATAAAATTATTGAGTTGAGTTGGATTGTGATGAAAAGGATCGAAGGTCCTATTTGGCAATATTGAGAAGTGCTTTGAAAATAGAAGTGTAATTCTTTACAGGTTTTATATTGAATTTTCAGAAAAGTAGGACAAACTTTGCCCGTTTTTAAAAAAAAATTAAGATATTATTTTCGTGTATATACCAAGATTTTCTCAATAATAACAAGAACTAAAAAATAGTTCACCTCGCAAAATTTCTCAACTTACCTAATTAGATTCTAAGAAAATTTCATTGAGGTGCCCGATAAGGTCGTTGGGATCTATAGTAGAGGGTCTCAGGGTGAGTCCTGTCACATGATCTCACATTTTTCTTAATTGTAGAATTCTTATCAAACACTATATTCGTATGACAATCCCTTTATCTTAATTTTGATTATACCCTTGATGTTTAAGTTAAGCTTTTTTTTAGAGACAAATTTAATTTGTTAACTCTCGAGTTACCAAATATAGGGTTAACAATTTTTAACTTATGTAGATTTATTAATTTAAAAATTTTTAATTTAAACAATGCCCCTTGCCAGTCACGAAGTGAGTAGGTTTTAAATTTTAAGGAATCTTTTAGAATATAGGATGTATAGTAAAACTTAAAAGCTTATGAATAATGTTTTGTTGTGAAAAGTTGTTTGAAGCACATACTAAACATGCCAACAAAAGAAATTTTTTAGTCATTAATCTTATTACAGCTATATACGTATGTGTAGAGAAAGAATCTTATATTCTATACAAGATATGAATTTGTAATAATTAAAGATAAATTAGGCCCAGTAAGGTATAATAAAAGTGATGACTTAATTATAAAAAATATAAAAATAAAATGCAATAAAAAACTATTCAAAAGAAAAAAATTTGTGTAACTTAACCTTAGACTAGCCAACTTAGCAAAAGTAATGCATGATTCACATATGGAAAAGAACCTGACATTTATAAGTTGTATAAAAGATTATTCTTTCATCTATTATAATTGTTCCCTAGGTTTCCAGCCCGTTGTAGCCCACACAAATCCCTTAGAAGATCCATTGTAGCTTATAATAAGATCCAATATGAGGACACTCAGGATTTTGTCTAGCAAACGAATGTGCTTGGCCTAGAGTCTTCGGTCCTAGAAGTTCTCTAAGCGGCAACCACCTGAAGCCTTCCAAAAGCCAACAATTAAAGGCCCCAGAGGCAATGAACTCACCATTGATTGAGAATTTATGCCATTCTTATTTCTGAGGACCTCATAAAGGTAAAGATGAGTAATAGTTCCAAAACATTTCTATAAATAAAAATCTTAATTTTAAAAACAATTTATAATCTAAGTTCAAAAAAAAAAAAATTTATAATCTAAGCCTATAAAAAGAGATTAAAAGGGTTAAATAAGGGATCCAACTTTTTGAAATAAATCGACCCCTTTTCTGGAACCTATCTTAGTCTTTCAACTCTCTCTATATCCATCACTAGGGATAAGAATTGCTTTGAGCAAATTGAGAACTCGAAGGAATTCCATTATGACATACAACATGATGTCAAGTACAAAAAGCTCTCTTTTTTTTTGTTTATTACTTCTTGCCTTTCTTATCTTTTCTCATGAGAGTTATTGTTAATTTAAATATCGGAGAATTAATATTAGAAGAGCTTTCGGTATAATTAAATTTTATTTGTGATTGTAAGAGATATTTTAAGCTCTGTATACATCAAGAGTGATCATTTCAAGTGAACTCTTAAAAAAATTCAGTTGTTGTTTCTACAAAAAAAAAGAATTCAATTCATAAACCTAAGATTTTTCAAATTCTAGGGTCAACAACTGTAAGTTCAAAAGTTGTATAGGATCTCTTTGTCATACAACATCTCATAAATGAGTAAATATCCCGAAATTATAAAAAATTAATCACCACTCAATAAGTCATGGTTTTCTTTCATGGATCTATTTTTTTAATTATAAAAAATATGAATTAAATCCCTTCCTAATTCAAGTATGAGCGCTTCCTAATTTTAATATGATTAGAATTTAAAATTAATTATTTCAAAAAAATTTAACATTTTATCATTTCTTAAGTGATTAAAATTTAATGTGGGTGTCAGAATAAAGGAGAGATGATTTTAAATTTCATGTATTAAAAAAATGATTAAAATTTATTGACTTGAACCAATATTGCAGAAAAGAGATTTTAACCACGCGAAATGAAGTCAAAGTTACTTCTTATTTGAATCATTTTTCAGCAGATATTGATACATGAAATTCTGCTTGTAGTTTAAGTTCATACTCTGAAAACAAAGTTCGGAAGCTAAAGATAGAAGTACTTTTGGCCTTATTCTTCTAACTCAAGCAAAAGAGTTCATATACTAATTTATTCTTAATTGGCCAAAATCACTTAATTTTTACTGACTTTTACTTTCCATTAGGCTTCTTGGCTTCTGGCTTCTCATAGTCATCATCTTGAGCACGGCCACCTTGGCTTGTAGAAGGCTGAGAGTCAACAAGATCCACGCTTTGACGCTATGGTTCTTGATCAGCCAGCTGCCTTATTTCTTCCTCAAGTGAAAAATTCACAGCTGCCACGATGTAGTAAATGCATATTGCTACTAATTATACCATTGTTATTGTAAAGGTAAATCAAATTGAAATCTGCATTGAAATTCATATAGAAAGTTGCTTTCTACTTTACTTAAAAAGAGTTCTTCAAAGATCTACCTTGTTTTTTTTTTCTTTTCTAAATAATAGTCTTGTAAGTATTTATCAAAAAATGGTTTCTAGAAAAACACATATCAATTTTTTTCTTGAAAAATTAGGGTACCTAGCCAGACACAATAAAAAGCTAAAAGCAGCTGATGTAAAAACACTTTTTATTTTGAGTATTTGAAAGCACTTTTATTATATCAATAGAACTCTGCAATATTTGATAATTTGCTAGACTTGCATTAAATTATCAATACAGCACAACTTCAAATGCAGTGCAATTTTTATGATGGGAGTGATTAATTGAATTCATGAAAAAGAGAATTTATTAGTTTGCACCCTAGTGAAATAGGTAATTACCACTTTCCTCATAATAGTTAGAAATCTCTTTTTGAGTTGTAATTGTTTAAATTTTAAGGGAAAATTAGTAGCAAAAAAAAAAAGTATAACTAGTAGATATAAATTTATTAAACGAAAATTAGTATTTACGGATTTCACTAAGGCAAACTAGTAAATTTCCCATGAAAAATAATCAAAATAAAACGAAGTAATGAAATTCTCACCGTAGATGAGTTTGTATATATATTATATATCTCTCGTCGAAAGTTCAAGATCTAACTTCATAAGGAGATGGATATATATTTTTTATTTAAAAAAGGTTTCATCAGAAATTATTAAGAAATGTTTTTTTTAAGGGTATGTATTAATTATAATTATAATTATAATTTCAATTATGTTGGTATAATTTTAATTTAAATTTCAGTTTTAAGTACGTTAAATATTATAATTTAAATTCTAATATTAATTTTTATTATTTTAAATGTTATAATGTTAATTTTAATTATATTAAATGTCATAATTGTAAATGCAATTTAAATTTCAATTACATTGAACGTTATAATTTTAATTTTAATTTTAATTTCAGTTACATTAAATGTTATAATTTTAATTCTAATTTTGAGCTTAATTACGTTAAATATTATAATTCCAATTACAATTCCAATTCCATATTCAATTATTTTAAATATTGTCATTCTAATTCTAATTTCAATTACCTTAAATGTTATAATTTTAATTCAATTCAAATTTAATTATGTTAAATATTAAAATTTCAATTCTGATCTTGATTTCAAATACGTTAAATATTATAATTTTAAATTTAATTAGGTTAAATGTAATAGCTTCAAATCAAATTTCAATTTCAATTTTAGTTACATTAAATGTCACAATTTTAAAAAATAATTTCAATTTCAATTATTTTTAAAAATTAGAATTCCAAATCCAATTTCAATTTCAATTATGTTAAATATTATAAATTTAAATCCATTTTTAATTTGAATTATATTAAATGTTATATTTTCATATTCATTTTTAGTTACATTAAATGTTATAAATCTAA
The DNA here is from genome assembly GCA_946807835.1 of Ailanthus altissimus. Lineage (NCBI taxonomy): Eukaryota > Viridiplantae > Streptophyta > Magnoliopsida > Sapindales > Simaroubaceae > Ailanthus > Ailanthus altissimus. The sequence goes on from OX327712.1 coordinate 3,407,101, forward strand.
TTCTTATTTTAATTTCAATTTCAACCGCAATTACGAAATGTTATAATTCCAATATCAATTCCAATTTTAATTACATTAAATATTATAATTTCAAATCCAATATCAATTTTAATTACGTTAAAATTTATAATTTCAAAACTAATTTCAATTTCAATTATGTTAAATGTTCTAATTTCAATTTCGATTATGTTAAATGTTCTAATTCTAATCCAATTTAAATTTCAATTATGTTAAATGTTATAACTCTAATTCCAATTTTAATTTTTAAATACGTTAAATTTTATAATATTAAATTCAATTTTTATTTCAATTATGCTAAATGTTAAAATTTCAATTTTAATCGCATTAAATGTTGTAATTCCAAATCTAATTTTAAATTCAATTACATTAAATATTATAATTATAATTATAATTATGTTAAATATTATAATTTCAAATCTAATTTCAATTTCAATTAAGTTAAATATTATAATTATTCCAAATCTAATTTCAGTTTCGTTAAATTTTATAATTTCAATTTCAATTTTAATTATGTTAAATGTTATAATTCCAAATCCAGTTTTATTTTTAATTAAGTTAAATGTTATAATTCAAATTTTAATTACATAAAATGTTATAGTTCTTAGTCTAATTGTAAATTTAATTTTAATTACGCTAAATATTTTACTTCCTATTTCAATTTCAATAAATCTAAAATTGGAAATTAGAAATATGTTTTGGAAAATATACATTTGAATGTAAATTATTTTGTAAATAGTCAAATAAATATCTTCAAAAATAAAAATATATCTAAAATATAAAACACAAAAAAGAAAAAAATAACAAAAGCTAAAACCATCCCAAAAACTTTAATTTAGTCCAATATGAAAAGATTTAGGGGAAAAAAAAAAGAAAGCCAAAACATAAGAAAATTGGACCAATTCAAAACATAGGCCAACAAATCTAACCAGCCTAAAAAATGCCATATCTCAAACTTTCCTTGTTAGTATATGTATGTACCTACTTGTACAAAAAATTAATTTTGACTTTTTTCACCTTTTCACTAAATGAGCTATGAGTATATTCCTAGTTTTGAAGATTGAATAGATGAAGATTTTATCATGTTATTCGAAAGCTATCTTCTTTCCCCCTAGTGTAGTATTGAATTCCATATTATAAATAATATAGTTTGATGGATGAAATTTCACATGTTATACACTAAGTTGTGGTGCACAACCACCACTTTATAAATGTTCCCATTTGCAAGAAAATTGTTCTTAGTATTTAAACTTGTCACCAACTCCAGTGTGAATATATCCTCAATAATAAAAGTTGAATAGATGAAGATTATAACTATACTATCTAAAAGCTTTCTTGTTGTCCCTAGTATAAGATTTAGTCACCATTACAAACAACATGATCTTATGAACAAAATTTCACTTGTTATGCATGAAGTTTCGGGTGGGCAATAATCGCTTTATATATGCTCAAATTTTAGGAAAGGTGTTCCTAGTATTTAGACATGTCATAAACTTTAGTTTGAGTTTATCCCTACTAAAAAAAATTGAATAGATAAAGATTATCACCATACTATCTAAAAGCTTTCTTATTGTCCCTAGTATAGGATTTTAGTCACCATTACAAACAATATGGTCTGATAAACAAAATTTCACCTATTATGCAAAAAGTTTTAGGTGCACAATAATCGCTTTATATATGGCCATTCTTAAGAAAGGTATTCTTGATATTTGCACTTGTTACTAACTTTAGTGTGAGTATATCCCTACTAATAAAAATTGAATAAATGAAGATTATCATATTATGCAATAGCTTTCATGTTGTGCCTAGTGCAGGATTTCAAGTACCTATTATAACAATATAGTCCGATAAATGAAATTTTACCTGTTATACTCTAAGTTATTGGTGCACAATAACTACTTTATATATGTCCCCACTTACAAGAAAGGTGTTCCTAATAATTGTATCTATCACCAAGTTTAGTGTGACTATATTCCTACTAACAAAAATTAAATAGATGAAGATTATCATATTATCCAAAAGCTTTCATGTTGTCCCTAGTATAGGATTTCAGTTCCCATTACAAATAACATAGTTTGATGAATAAAATTGAACCCGTTATGCACCAAGTTGTAGGTGCACTAATGTGAACATTGCAAAGAAAAGTGAGACCTAACGTTCAATGAGGTTCTTTTGCCAATGATCATTCTAATTCAAATTTTTAGATAAACAAAAACAAGAACCTTGACCTGTCATCTATAAGAGATAAGAACCAGAGGTATAAGAAGATTGTAGAAGTCATACTTAAGATAGATGAGAAGTTGTGAGTGATAAGTCTGAAAGAACGCCACAAGATAAAAATCTTGATAAGTTCTAATTATAGTTCTTTAAAAAACTTAAGAAAAAACTCTCCACATTAATATCATCAATTCTGTTTTCGTTCTACCTCATCTCTCATATATTTATAGAGACATTTTGGGATATCTAGCATTTATTACAGTAATTAATGACAACTTACAACTACTAACTACCAACCGCCACCAATAACTTATGCACTTGGGATTTTAGTATTTGTTACAATATTTAATAAAAACTTACAATTACTAACTACCAATTACTACCAATAAAATAGCCACTTGGTGTAATGCCCAGTTTCCATGAATAGTTAGATACTTAAAATTTTGGTATTTGATAATTAGGAAACCGTAGAAGTTTCAGATTTTGACCCTTCTTCGAAATTTTTTTTTAAGTATTTACGTGAGCCGTAATAGACCCAATTAGGTAATTTCATAGTCAATTTAGGCATTGGGTACTCACAGAATAGTTTTGGAATTTTCAATTGACTAAGTAGTAAAAATTCAATATTTGTACCGATAATTTTTAGTGTAAGCATCACACCCTAAGCAAGCTATTTTTGTTGGATAAATATGTGTATTTTAAGACATATGGACCAATCAAATTAGGACAATTGCATATATTAGTCTATTATATTATATTTTATTAGTTATTAGTAATATTTATTAAATTATTGGCTACCAATCAAAGGCTTTTTAATTGGAGGACTAAGTAAAAATTAGGCATTTCTTGGAGAGCCATTATGCAATTTTTAGATATATATATAAAGGCCAAGTGTTTTATTTCAAAGAATTATTTAAAAAAAAAAAAGAACACAAAAGAAAGAGAGAGGATTTCGAAAATGAAGATGGGAAGGAGATAAACAGTGATACCCATGAAATTTATAAGCCAAATCAAGGAATCCACACTAAATTTAAGTTGTTTTCAAGTGTCTAAGCAAGATTCAAGGGTGGATTAAGGGTAAATTTGCTTTAAAATGTGAGAATTCCAAATCCTAGAATAGTAAATTAGGGTTTTTATATAATTAAACTTCAATTGAATAAATTTAGAGCATTATAATGAATTTGGAGAGTAGATAAGACCATAGGTAAAAAGAAATTTGAAAAATGGTAAAAGTTTCATTTGGGTCATTTTGGCAATTTTGGGATTTTTAGTGGTACAAGTGCAATTAGCTAAAATTAAGGGTTAAGAATGAATTCTACAACCCTTAAGATGAGTTTTGATGGGTGAAAATCAAAATTAGGATATAAAACATAATGGTCATTTATGACAAAGGTTAGAGGTAATTATGTCCATAGAAAATTATAAGGAATTATGGACCCCTTAGACAAAAAAATGGTAGTTTTTTCATAAATTGAGATTGTTGGGGGCAAAATTATAAGTTTAGAAAGGAATTTTGATGGCGGCCGAAAGATGTACTCTAGGGGTATTTGGTAATTTTGCTATTTTATGGGGACCAAAGTGTAATTTATGCTTTGTAGGTGCCGAAGGTCGAAATCGGTGAAAGAAAAAGTTCAAAAAAGAAACTTTAGCGTAGGAAAGTTGGTGAGTGGAAAAGCAATTAAAAGAAATTAAATGCAGTTTATTTTAAATTATTAATATTTATGTGCTTTCTAATTTAAATGTTGTTGTTTTAGGTAATTTATTCAAGTTACATGACTTTTAAAAATTAAGGAAAGAATAATGATATTTTATTTGATATTTTTATATAATGAGAATTTAAAATTTATCATTTAAAAATACTACAAAATTTTAGAATTACAGCTCAGTATTTTCAACAGTTTAGAGATTTATTTTTCAACAGTAAGAAAGTTTTTTAGATACTATCAGTTTTCAAAGGCTAGTGGTACCCCATTTATCAGTTATCAGCTATTAGATTCATATCCCTATGGGGATAGTATAGACCCGGCTGGTACACCTCGTATGCGTGGGCAGGTCAGTCAGTTAGGTTAAGTGCTACCAACTCTAGGGAGTCGGGGTGTTGAGTTTGTGAGTCGCTTATGCTATGGGTGTTGTCTTGCTATATGTCTATGATGTATATTCCGTCACATAGACAGTGAGATGTCTCAGATTTATCAGTTTATCAGATTGGTCACAGTGGTTGTTGCTAGCAGAGACCGCTCTGTGACTGACTCATTTTGTCGGCTACGTCGACGAGTGGGTCCAGCATTATGGTAGCCATTAGTGCTTTTTCAGATAGACTAGAACCGAGTGAAAGTTTTAGACAATTGCATGAGATATATATTTTTCAGTTAATAAAATATTTGTTAATAATGTTTACAGATTTTAGCAGTTGCCTATTAAGTTTTAAAATTTTAAATAAAGAAAATCGCTCGGTAGAGTTTTATCAGTATTCGAGATTTAGAAATGAATAAGAACAGTTTTCAGTATTTTTTTGAATTTTCAGTATGTTTCCATAATTATTCAAATTTCATACCCACTAATTGAGTTTATCAACTCACCATTTGTTTTTTGTGTTTTTATTTTTCCCACAGGTACAGCCAACAGCGTTCCGTCTACAGTTTCTCCTGTAGATCAGTAGTGGGCTAGCCTTACGACAATATCCTGTGCATGTACAGAGTTATATATATACATTTATTGTATATACATGTATCATATTTAGTTTTGTATTGTATAGCATGCATAATAGATTTTGGAGCTAAGATACATATTTATGCCTTTTTGAAATAGTTAGTTGTTCTGTTATGAATGACTGTTGGAGTATAATCAAGAATGCATGTGTTGATTGATTTGGGTAGGGACGGAAGGTCCCCTTTGCAGCTAAGAGATGTTAGAAATATTTGAAGTGTATTTTCTGCAAGTTTATGAAATATAGATTTTCAGAAAAATAGGGGAAACTCTATCTGTTTTAATTCAGGAATTTTAGAAAAAAAATTTAAAAATTTTCCCGTGATTATGAGAATATATCAAAAAGAAATTAAGAGTAATTTTAGGGTTCACCTCATGAAATTTCTTAGGGTCGATAGCAGACTTTGGGAAGCATTTTGTTGGGGTCCCCAACAAGGCCTACCTAGGTCCACATTGTAGGATTCTAGGTCGAGTCCTGTCATTTGGAATGTTAACACTTATTACAACAATTAATGATAACTTATAACTAATAACTACTAACTACTACCAATATTGAGACTTCACATCACATAGGCTACTTATATGAGCTGTTATGCTATTATTCCCCATCACACATGGATGCTAAATTGACCTTTTAAATTTTTTGATAGTCTGTTTTGCATCATTCCCCTTTTCTTGAACATGATTTATTCTCAAATCTTTACCGGGCTCAAATATAACTTTCTTAAACTTTAAAGTGTTATTTTGATAGCGTAGCAATCAACACACATTTTTCACAATCTATTATTCTTAGGCATAAACAATACTGGAATGACATGATGATTCACGCTCTTATACACGTACCTCTTCTCTGTGAGCTCACAAATTTGTATTTGAAGTTCTTTTGTCTCATTGGGATTATTTCTATAGGCTGTAATATATGGAATTGATGCTTCAAGTATAAAGTTGATTTGATGCTTGATTCCCTTTATTAGTGGTAAAATATTAGGTATCTCTTCGAAAAACATATCGACAAATTCCTTTTCATCTTCTTCAGGTTGTAAACTTAATGTATGCTTAATAACCATCAGCTTACCATCTACTAGGTACCCCATTCCATCAGTTGTATCTTCTAACGGTGGTATAGGTTTGTCATCTGATTTGCTTTCAGTTTCAATGACATTGTTATCGCTTAGAATCAATACACTTTGATTTGGACATTAAGATGCAATATGACCTTGGCTACCTCCCACATTTTGGCCCTTAATTGATTCTAGTTTGAAATTAAAAGTAGCTTGCTCATCTTTTATACTCCAATCTAGTTTCAAAGATAATGCAAAACTAAAGTTTTGGCCATATCCTGTGGAACTTTTCCTACTTAGTTGTTTGTCTACCTTCTTTGCCATATTCAACAATCTATCCCAAGCATCTTCATCAATACTATCATCATTTATGGTAGCACACTTATCAATTGAATTCACAACAATTAATGACAACTTACAACTACTAACTACCAACAACTACTAATAACTTAAGCACTTGGAATTTTAGCACTTGTTACAATATTTAATAAAAACTTACAACTACTAACTTCCAACTACTACTGATAAACTAGGCACTTAGAATGCTAACACTTATTATAATAATTAATGATAACTTATAATTAATAACTACCAACTACTACCAATATTGAGATTTCACGTCACATGAGCTGCTATGCTATTGTTCTCCATCACACATGAATGCTAAATGGACCTTGTGAATTTTTTGACAGTCTATTTTTATTGCACAGTAACTGCATTATATATATCCTAACATTTCATGAAAGGTGTTAATAGTATTTGCAATTGTTAATCCAGTGTGAGTACATACCCACTAATTAAAAATAAATAAATAAAGATTATTATATAATCAAAAGCTTTCATGTTGTCTATAGTGCATGATTTTTGTCTAGATTACCAATAACATAATTTGATAAATGAAATTTCACTCATTATGCACCAAGTTGTAGGTGCATAATAACCGCTTTATATATGTCTCTACTTGCAAGAAAAATGTTCCTAGTATTTTCAACTGTCACTAACTCTAGTGTAAGTATATCTTTACTAATAAAAATTACATTGATGAAGATTATCATAATATCCAAAAGATTTTATTTTATCCATAGTGCAGGATTTCAATCCCCATTACAAACAACATAGTTTGATGAACGAAATTTTACTAATTATACAACAAATTGCGGGTGCACAAGAACCACTTTTTGTATGTCCCCACTTGCAAAAAATGTGTTCTAAGTATTTGCACCTGTCACTAACTCTGGTGTAAGTATATCCCTATATTTTATTACTGGAACAGTTGTAGGTAACGATATTGCACATTATTGTTGAGATTCCCTAATTTTGGTGTTGTACTTCTCATGTTAAAATTTTATTTCGCTATTTTCACTAGTTACGCATTAAGTTATAGGTGTAGAATTAACACTTTATGTAGTCCCCACTTTTACAAAATATGTTCATTGTTTTGGCATTTATGATCAACTCAAGTATACGAATATCTCTACTTTTGAAGATTGAAAAAATGAAGATTATCATATTTTCCAAAGTTATCTTGTTTTTCGAAGTTCTGTGTTGCTGTCTCAAGTTAAAACAACCTATTTTTATACACGATCACCTGTCATGAACCAAATTATTGTGTATAATCACAACCTTAGATATGTCTCCACTTGCAGGAATGATATCCCTTATTTAAGCACTTCTTACCCAGTGTATGCCTACATCCCCACCATAGCTTGCCTCAATAGGTAAAGGTAAAGATATTATCAAAATTCAGTCTTATTTTCTCAAGTATTTGCATGTGTGCAATGATCGCTTGATGTATGTTCCTAATTCTTCGAACGATGCTCCTAATATTTACATATTTCACCAACTGAAGTGTGAGTATATCCCTATTTATATATAATTAAATATTTGTATAAATAAATAATATTAATTAGATAGTAATATATATATAATTATAAACTGAATATTTGTATTTATTAATATAGGAGCACAACGAACCACATGTATCTCTACATTAGTATGATATTATCCACTTTGTGCCTAAACTCTCATGATTTTTTTATTGGGCTCTATCCAAAATGTCTCGTACCAATAAAAATATGCTTCACTCTTTATATACTCCTAATCCTCCACATTTCTTGATAATGTCATACTTTTTTTGATTCCTTAACAATCTTTTGCTTGAACAAAGGACCACATTATTCTACGTGATTTGAGCATCCCTTCAAATGATATCCCATCCGTATAAGTTCCATATAGGAAGACCCCGCTTCCTTAAGTTTGGTATTCATCTTCTACTTATCCTTACTACGTTGAGAGTGTATATTTTACATGAAGCACTAGAGTACCACACTCCTACATTGAAAGATCACTCTATCAGGTCAATTCCGCATCACTACATTTAGAGAACACACTTTATATGAAGCCTGGGAGCACACCACCGCTGGTTCATAGAGCTTAACCATAAATCCCATCATAAAGCAAACCAGGGCTTTATCAGGCTCACTACCTTCTTGTTTGGCACCAAGGATTTACTCTACATGGCTAACTCTGGGATATGACTCTGATACCATTTGTAGGAGTACAACGAACCACACATATCTCTTTATTGGTATGATATTGTATATTTTAGGCCTAAGCTCTCATAGTTTTTCTCTTAGGCTTTACCCAAAAGACCTCATACTAATAGAGATATGGTTCACTCCTTATACATATGATCCTCTCTATTTTTTGCCAATGTGGGACTTTGTTTTATTCCTTAACAATTAATTTATTATTCTGAATAAATTGTTTTTTAGAAATTTAACGATTGTTTAGAAATTTTTTTTTGTGTACTTAATTTTTTTACTTTCTCTTAAAATGATTTCAATTGGTCTATTATAATTTTATATTACACCAATTATGAAAAACTAATATAATACTCAAATTTAGTTTAATTCTATCTTATCCAATCCTAATTGATTTTATCCAATCCTTCTCTTTAATATGGTATGCACCAATAAACTGTGAGTATATCCCTACTTTAGAATAATTATAACATTTAACCTAATTGAAATGTAAATTAGATAATGAAGAATTATAACATTTAATGTAATTAAAATTAAAATTGGATTTGAAATTGGAGTTATAACATTTGTCATAATAAATATTAAAATTAAAATTGCAATTATAACATTTAATGTAATTAAAATTGAATTTAAAATTAGAATTAGAATTATAATATTTAACGGAATTAAAATTAAATTTAAAATTAGAAATGGAGTTATAACATTTAACTTAATTAAAATTAAAATTGAATTGTGAGTTACAACATTTAACATAATTAATATTGAAATTGGAATTAGAATTTTAACATTTAACATAAATGAAATTGAAATTTTATTAAGAATTATCACATTTAACATAAATAGAATTAAAATTAAATTTAGAATTATAATATTTAACGTAAATGAAATTGAATTTAAAATTAGAATTTGAGTTATAACATTTAACATGATTGAAATTGAAATTGAATGAGAGTTATAACATTTAACGTAATTAATATTGAAATCGAAATTTGAATTATAACATTTAATGTAATAAAATTAAAATTAGATTAAGAATTATAACATTTAATATAATTGGAATTGAAATTGGATTTGAAATTATAACATTTAACGTAATTAAAATTAAAAATTAAATTAGAATATAACATTTAATGTAATTAAAATTAAAATTAAATTTAAAATTAAAATTATTATATTTAATATAATGAAAATTAAAATTGAAATGATAATATTTAAAATAATTAAAGTTAAAATTAACTTTAAAATTATAACATTTATTATAATTAAAATTAAAATTAATCAAATAATGATGGGCTTTTGATAATTTTCATCATCAATCAATTGCACAAGTTGTCAGCAATTAAATAGGAGCCGTTGATTTAATTTAAGGGTGGAGACATTCGACTATTTCACATAGCCAAAAGGACCGTAGCAGGACCCAAATAATATTATTACTATATCTTTCATTTTCTTTAATATTTATGGTATGATTTTCTTATTTAATTTTTTCTATTATCATGTCATATGTTCGTATAGATGAGTTTGTATATATATATCATATATCCCTTGTCTAAAGTCTAAGATCTAACTACATAAATAGTTTGATTTTTTTTTAAGAAAAAGGCTCTATAAAAAAATATTAATAATTCTTCTTGCCTTTGTAGAGTATGTAGTCGAGCATATATTAGTATGTAAATATAATGTCTTTTTCTAATAACCTTTTAGTTATTGTATCCATTATCTTTTAATATAATATTAATACTTTAAAAAAATAATGTTATGTTGCATAGTATGAATGAGTTTTTGTGATTAGTTTGTTTATATAATACCACTTCTTTTTAGTCTAGATTTGTGATGAAATTCATATTCAAATAGCTTATCATGATTTATAAAAATTAAAGCACATAATAAAATTTTAGAAAAATTGTCAGTTTCATTTTTGAAGTAAAGTAAAATTATTTAGTTAGTTTCTAAGTTTTTTAAATATATTGTTTAGTCTTTGCCATTGAAAAGTGCATTGTTTTGTGGAGTAAAAAAAGTTTGATTTGATATGAAATTATTTATCATAATTTGACATATCAATTTATATTGTTGACTTTATAAAGTTTCCTACAAAATTATTTTAAAAAAAAAACGTTTCCTCCAAAAATTATTTTATAAGCAACAAGAACTAGCCCAAACTGACAACATCCCAAAATTTTAAGAACGTGATTAAAGTCCACTCTTTACCTAGGAACAAAATGTTGTGTTCGTTTTTCTTAACAAGATGACTTAAATCCTTTATAACTAGTTTAAATGAAATTTAGTGAACCCCTACCGATCACTTATTATGATTTCTACTGTAAGAACTATTTTATCATTCTTACCTTTTTTTTAAAAATTTTATTTCATGGTTTAGTTGTTTCCAAATTATTGTATGGGAGTAGAATTTTCATAAATTTGTAAATAAATATGAATCTTTTTTAACTGAGAAGTATATGAGCTGCATTATATTTGAACTAAATCTAGAAGTTGGGCATAAAAATGAAAACAAGAACTAGGGTCTTAATAGTGGTACAGTTTATATTGGTATTCTTCAAAACTAACTAGAATCGAAAAAATTTAAATTCTTTTAATTTTAAAATTAGACCATATAAAAAATATACGGTTCGTTTGATCTCCTACATATTTTTAAAGATCACACTTTTCTTATTATGAATTATAAGGCACTCACAAAGTATGCCTTTTACAAGAAGGATCAAAAAGAAAACTCTCTCTTATACTTTAAGAATTTTTTTCTCTCACTAAGAACTACCAAGAAGATTTAATCATTAAGATTTCTTAATTTTTTACAAAGATTTGTTTACAAGTTAATCGAGAATCTTTATATAGGTTTTAGGACGTTCTAAGTTTACCTTATACATGTAGGAGTCGTATTAGGGAGTCCTGAAGCAAGTGGGAGACGAAATAAGGAAGTTTCCTTATTTTGGGATACTGTTCCCATTGCCACGGCGTTGGTGTGTGTTTGCTTGGGCGCCGTGGCACTCACACTCTGGACTGGGTGCTGCGGCGCCCACTCTTAGTCGCCGCGACACTGGTGCTTAGTGCGCCCTTCTTCGTTTTTTACCTCTTTTCGCGTCTGTCTTCGATGCTCGCATACTCTACACACTTGGCTTAATCTCCAAATCATATCCAGATGATTTTCAATCAATTTTCTCACAAATTCCCTCCTTAATTCAAAATCATCCATAAAAGCAACTCGATCTCTCATTTTTGCATTTTCGGTCACCCTCACAAAGTAGTAACTCCGGTTAAGTCCTTATATATGATGAACTTAACCAAAGGTAGTGGCTTAGTCAACATATCAGTAGGGTTTTCAAATGACACTATCCTTGTTAGACTAACTTTACTATTTTGGACAATCTCTTAAATGTAATAGAGCCTCATATCAATGTGTTTCGACCTCTTATGGAACACTTGATGCTTGCTTAGGTGTATGGTATTCTGGCTGTCACAATATACACCGGTGTTTACATATTTATTAGTCAATACCTCCGTGCATATGTCTTTCAACCACACGGCCTCCTTAATAGCTTCACCAACAGCTATGTACTTTGCATCTGTGGTAGATAATGCAACCATATGTTGTAGAACTGATCTCTAACATACACTACATCCAAATACTGTGAATACGTAATCCATCAACGATCTTCTATTGTCTACATCACCTTCATAATCTGAGTTTTCGTACCCTCTTACCATTTCATTGTTGTCCTCATCCCTCTTATACATTAGCCCATGATTCGACGTCCCTTTGAGATATCTCAGAATCCACTTCACTGTAAGCCAGTGATCCATTCCTAGATTTTCCATGTATCTACTTATCACACTCGCAGTCTGTGCTATGTCTGGTCTTGTACAAACCATTGCAAATATGATGCTTCCCACAGAACTTATATATGATACTTTGCTCATCTGCAGTGTTTCCTCTTCGGATGTCAATGACTGTGTTGCTGAAAGTCTGAAATGCATGGCCAAAGGAGTAGAGACAGCCTTTGAGTTGAACATACCAAACTTCCAGAATTTTGAGTATATATCGCTGTTGGGATAAGAAGATAACATCTCTTCTTTCCCTCATAATATCCATACCCAATATTCTCTTTATTGCTCCCAAATCCTTCATCTCAAACTCGCCACTCAACTGCTTCTTGAGCTTCTATATTTCTTATATATTCTTATAGGCGATCAACATATCATCGACGTATAGAAGCAAATATATAATTCAATAACTTATGTTCTTGAAGTACACGCATCCGTCATACTTGCTCCTACTAAAATCATAAACCATCACAAACTTATCAAATCTCATATACCACTGTTTAGGTGATTGCTTTAACTCGTATAATGACTTCTTTAGCAAACAAACATGATTTTATTTCCCCGAGCTCCTCGAACCCTTGGGACTATACCATGTATATTGTCTCTTCAAACTTTCCATATAGAAAAGTTGTCTTTACATCTATCTGTTCTAGATGTAAATCAAGGTTTGCACACATAGCTAACAAAATCCTTATAGATATGTGCTTGACTACTGGAGAGAATATTCATGAAAATCAACTCCCTCTCTCTGAGTAAAACTTTGTGCAACTAACCTAGCTTTGAATCTCGTAGGCTCTATCCCTAGTATTCCCTCATTCACCTTGTACACCCACTTGCACCCGACCAGTTTCTTTTGAGGTCTCTCCACCAACTTTCAGGTGTTGTTCTTCCTAAGAGAACTGATATTTTCTTCCATGGCCTGCTGTCATTCTTGCTTGTTTTCACTCTTCATAACCTCATCATATGTCATAAGCTCATCATACTCAAAAGCGTAAGCAGAATTAAAAGCATGAGCAACCAAATCTACTTGTGCATACTTGATCGGTGGGTTAATCATTCTCCTTAGCCTGTCTCTAACTAGCTGGTACTCTTCAAGTTCCATCTAAAGAGTCCTAGTCTTTCTTTGGGTGGACTTGGAGGAACTCGCCAGTGTTTTTGGTTCATCTTCAAGGATTTCCTTATTAAAGTGTTGATCTGGGAGCATATCAAATCTAGTTTTAGGCTTTATTTCAACTTCTATTGACTCAAGTGCTGAGTCTTTCTTGGGCACAGATTCATCTTTCTCATCTTTCTAGGAGGCTTTCAGCATCATTGTCTCATCAAAATTCACATCATGGCTTATGATACTCCTTGGTGGTGTCAAGTCTTTATACCACACCTTGTATCCTTTTACTCCTTCGGGATATCCTATGAATACCCCTTTGATACCAACTTCCCCTCCTTAACATGTACAAAGATAGGGCAACCAAATATTCTGAGGTGGTCATACTTCAGAGGATTGCCGGACCATTTCTCTTTTGGTGTCTTGAAGTCAATTGCTGAGTAGGGACTTCTGTTAATCAGTTAAGTTATAGTCACTACAGCTTTTCCTCAAAATACCTTGGACATCTTTGCATTGGTAAGCATATATCTAACCCTTTCACGTAGGGTCTTGTTCACCTATCAGCTACATCATGCTGCTGTGGTGTTGATCTCATCGTTCTATGCTTTGCAATCCCATGCTTAGCACAAAATCCATCAAACTCTCTGTTACAAAATTTAAGGTCGTTATCAATCCTCAGCCTTTTTACCGGTCTAATTTTCAACAAGAACCTTTCAAGTCTTGAATACATCAAATGCTTGATCCTTACTCTTCAGCACATAGACGCACAGCTTCCTCGAATAGTCATTAATCAAGTTGAGAAAATACCTAGCACCACCACGAGTAGCTGTCTGAGCTGGTCCCCAAAGATCCGAGTGTATGTAGTTAACGATACCCTTAGTCTTGTGCTTGCCGGTACTAAACCTCACCTTATGTGCGTTACCAAGCACACAATGCTCACAAAACTCCAAAGGCTGGAACTTATCCTCACTAAACGACTTTTGACTAAACAACTCCTTCAGGTTTCTTTCGTCTAGATGTGTTAATTTAAGATGCCACAACTTGGTTTGCATACTCTCATCACTTACAGAGAATAATGCAGAACTACTCACGACTTCACCCTTAAGCACATAAATGCCTTTGTACTTCTCTCCTCTCATTACCACTATAGAACTCTTTAATACTCTCAAAACCCCTCTGTCAATCCTGATGGAACACCCATTCTAGTTTAAAGTCCCTAGTGAGATCAAGTTTCTCTTTAGGTCCGAAACATACCTAACATTTGTCAACTCTCTCACTCGCCCATCATGCAACATAAGTTTAACACTACCAATTCCCATAATCTAACATGCAACATCATTACCTATTAAGACCTTACCACTACTAATGGGTTAGAAATTTACAAACTAAGACTTATGTGGGCACATGTGAAAAGTACAACCAGAATCTGAAAACCATTATTTAGAGTTCATACCATCAGTAGCGACCAGTGTCTCTGCGCTGTCATAGCTATCATCATAGACAAGTGCAATATTCATTTTCTTCTTGTCTTGTGCTCTCTTCTCAGGACAGTCTTTTATGAAGTGCCCCTCTTTCTTGCAGCAATAGCACTTTCTAAGTGTCCTAGACTTCGACCTTGAGCCCTTTTTCTTTCCATTTCTATAGGAGGGTCTTCCTCTTACAGTTAAACTTTCTACATTACCCTCAATCTGTTTCCCTAATAACTTTGAGTTTAATGATGATTTCACATCACTCATCGTTAAAATCTCTCTGTAGTAAAGTAATATATCAACAAAGCTTTCATAACTTTTGGGGAGTGAACTCAGTAGGATAATTGCTCTATCTTCATCTTCTATCTTGATGTTGATAGACTCAAAATCAATGATGATCTTATTGAAAACGTCTATATAGTCTTTCATCGGCGTCCTATCTAACATGGACAACTGATATAGCTTTTTCTTTATATGCAACCTATTGGCCAATAATTTCCGCATATAAAGGGAGTCAAGCTTCTTCCAAAGACCTATCACAGTCGTCTCACCTGCTACTTCCCTTAGTACCTCATTGCTCAATGACAGAACGATTGTGTTATGAGCTCTTTGTTGAATGTCCCTTCTTTCTGCTTCAACTTTAGATAACTCTAGCGTTTTCTCTTCATCACTAGAAGGAGCTGCAGTCTACTCTAATGCCGAGCCTAGCCTTTAACTCACCAACAATGCCTTAACTTTCATCTTCCACAGATTTAAGTCATTCGTACTGTTGAATTTTTCTACCTTATACTTGGGTGTGACCATGTTTTCTTAAAACCTTACTCTGATATCAATTTATAGAAGCGGAAGCACAAGAACAAGCAATTCACCCAAGCAAATAATAATGCAGAACAAGTAATTAAGGAATAAAGAGAGAAAGGGTTGAAGAAGAACACATAAAAATTTATGTGGTTCGGCAACTTGCCTACGTCTACGACGGATCAAGATCACACTCTTCTTATTATAAATCACAAGGCACTCACAAAGTATACCTTTTACAAGAAGGATCACAAAGAAAATTCTCTCTTACACTCTAGGAATTTTTTTCTGTCACTAAGAACCACCAAGAAGATTTTTTTTTGAATGGAATGATATCATATCATTAATATCATCAATTTATTACATCAAGTTCCTTTAATATACATATGAAAGGAATAATAAAGGAAGATAAATACATTTTGAGATCATCTGATTCAAGCCTCTTGCAAAGAAAAATGCCGTCATACCTATAGTGGGTAAGGATAAGACTCTTTCTAAAGAAAGAGAAGACAGACTTCTTCGAAGAAAGGGATAACAAACTTTTCCGTAGAAAGGGAAGTACAGACCTCCACAGGAGAAAAATACAGATCCATTGAAAAAGGGATAGATTATTATTGCATAAAATTAAAGACAAACACATATACAACCAATCAAGCAAGCAACCGACACATATTTCGGTACCACAATGAAGAACTACCGAACAGAGTACAATGGGAGCACAGCTCGTTGCAGCACATACGCGACTTGGACGAAGAAAAATTCAATGGCTATCGGAGACTAGAGGGGGGGTGGTGGAGAACAACGGCCGAATAATCAAAAGGTTAGCCGGCATAACACTACCAATGGATGGAGGCTCCACAGAATCGAGGAGACACGGCGGGGTAAAAGGCACCTTTGGTGTAGGGGCTGATGTCATGCTACAGTGTTGCCAGGACTGGGCGCTGCGCTGTGAAGGGAAGAGCAAAATTGGTTGCCCGGCGGAGGAGAAGCCACGGCAGTCTAAAATGTTGGGGTAAACTGGGTAGTTGAGAAAACGAGCTGTCACGTAGCCAGAGGCGCTCGTCCATGGCTGCAAAGGATAAACCACGACACTGAAAAAGGTTGGCGTGACGGCAACATGGAGACTCAACCAAGCCGAAGTAAAGGGGTCACCGGAGGGAGAGGAGAGGGAAGCGAAATGGACAAACCTGAAAACTGAGAACTGAGACAGAAACAAGATTATAGCTAAAGGGAGAGGGAGACCTAGGCTAGTGTGTTTAAAAATATTTATTATTTTTAAACACCAAAAAATCTAAAGTCTATAAACTAAATAAGTTAAAAAAATATTAAAATTAAAATATATTTAAACAAATAAAGTATCCTTTAATAATAAATACTAAACTATTTAAATTCTATGAATTGTGGAAGTTAAAGAACCATTAAAATTAAAGTCCATCTAAATAAATTATATAGCAAATTTGTGCCAAATTTTATTTCTACGCTTAAAAAAAATTGATGTTATGTATAAGAGGGTAAAAGTGAAATTGGCTAAAGCACCAATTAAATTGTTGTTGTTTTTTTATATATATTATTACATCTTTTTTGTTTTTATTTCGTTCTTTTACTTTTGAGTCATGTAAGTAGGCAATGAAATATGACTTCAATTGTGTAAAACATATCACCCATACATACATATTAGTCATTCATTTTGATGACACCATTTAGCCTATAGCTTTAGGACTCACTTTTAGATATTAGTTGCGTGATATAAAACGTTGGTTGTCATATTAAGTACTCATTTTAATACAAAAGCTTACATTTGATAGAACAATCAAGTGGGGATGTAATTAAAAGTAAATGTAATAACGAGTCTCCAAAACATTTTTATTGATATTTTTAAAATTTGTTCGATAATGACAAGCCATTTCCATTAGCTTAATTATAATTATTTCCATTTTCATTATTGTTAAGAGAACACGTAACCCTTATTGAATTTTTTTTTTAAAAAAAAGGCACACTTCAGTCTATGTCTTGCTAAAAACATAGCCTGATTCTAAAGCTCATAATGGCACAGGTTTTATAAGTAGAGAAGCAATGAAATCTTTCAGCACAACTTCAGCGTGAGTGTAGCCATCATCATCCTTGTAAATGACATCTATTGCGCGTGCGAAATTGAGAATTCGCGTAAGCAGTGGCATTGGCATAAAGGTTGGGCGAAGACACTCTTCATTAATATCCTTCCAGGCATTCGAAACTTGCATTTGAAATTCATTGCACGCTTCTTCTTCAGTGGCACCATATTGTTTCATGTAACACTCGATGCTCGATGCAACGTGCCCTCTACTTTGCTCAGACTACAAATACAAGCAAATATATGGTTGAAAATTTATACCATTATCAAATTATGCCAACATGAACCATTTGAGGATTGCAAATTACCTTGTGCGACGCAATGTCATCCATGAGTCTGCAAATTACTGCTGCAGCCTTAAGCATTTTGGGATTGCTAAAGAGCCATTCAAAGGCTTCTTTTGTTACAGTATCTTCCATGCACACAAAAGATGTGGTAACTGACATTGGGTAACCAGAGGTAAGTAATGCAACAGTCATGTACTCTTCCATTGTAGGTACATATTTCTTGTGGCACCATTGAGCTTCGTAGAAGTAATTTTTTACTATAATCTTCATCTGATAAGAAAACCATAAAGATCAATTAAGCTTTGCTAATTAAGATGGTCAAATTTTTTTTTTTACTCCAATTAAATGACTGAGATGAAACTTACTGCTTCTTGTGCATAATTAAGGCGGCAAAGGTTTCCCTGGTTGGCCAAAATTTTCTCAGTTTCACTGTAAACATCAAGGAGGGCCCCATAACACAATTTCATGTACTCTGGCAATTGATTTATGGAACTAATATTCCACCTACAAAACAAAAACAATTTGTATCTTCTCGTTCAATGAAAATGAGAATAGTACTAACAAATATTTATAACGAGTCTTAAATTTAAGATGTCGAAAATCTATTTAAGGTGAAATGGTGCACGAACAAAACCTTTCAACTGCTGTGGTAAAAAGCTCAAGTTCTTCAATTGTACCGTAAACATCATAGATGTCATCAATAATTGAAGTCATAGAAATCACTTTGGTAAGTATCCTTCTAACGAAGTAATAGTTTGGCTCAAAATACGCTGCCAATATCCAAAAGTAGCACTCTACCACTCTGTCTCTTGCAAAAGGTAGCTTATGTGCAAAGTCTAAATCTTTCCACCACCTAAAATGACATTATGAAGAGAATCCTTTTAGATATAATCAGTAAATGCAATGTCACTTTTAACTCTAAAATTAGCATAACTTGCAATAGTTTTTGAGTTAATTACCTTGAAATGTCACTAAGTTCCCTTTGATGCAGCTTTTGCAATATGTTAAAGTCTAACTTTGCAAAGGTTAGTAACATATCGTTGTGCGAAGGATCTTCTTGGTAGATAGACATGTAATGTCTTGCCTCAAGCCTTTGTATGCCTTTGCGAATAGGCTGCTTTAAGGCATGCTTAATTTGCGCCGCAAGTTGGCTGCTGATCAACTGAGTATCCACCGACTCAAGGTGACTGGTGGTAAAAGCAAGAGCATCATCCAGTATATTTTCTCCATGCACCCTGAGATGCCCAGCTTCATACAAGCTTAACATTCCTCGAACATCTTCAACTATCGATGCCTTGAAGTTCCCATCATTGTCTTTGTACTTGCTGAAGACATCTGCTTCACCATGTAACAGAATATATTTAATTAATATAAAAGTTATGGATAATAACATCCGGTCGATTATATACCAATTTCAAAAGAAAATTAGGACTCTCGACAATCTGCATTAGTAATTTAGAATTTTTACCTTTTTTAAAATTTACATCTTTGCTATTTAGAAAATTTGAATTTCTTGTGTAAAACAACAAGAAATAAGAAATTTGAATTTATTTTCCATGTATTTATTCTAGCTTCATGTCTATAATCTTAATGTGTTTCTACTCAAGTATAGAAGAATAATAACTAAACACACATATTGTTTAGAAGAATAATAACTAAACTTCTATTTCATGGCACATATATATAGTTTTTCTAGTCTTAGTAGTACATTAACTAATAATGCTTCGTAGTTTTACAAAGTTTCTTATTTCTTGTCTATACATATATCAAGCACTGCTTTTTTCGTAGGATCACGCATTAAATAATATTAATTACATGAAAACATCAAAGTTTTGGCAATCATTCAAAATATCTATATATATATATATATAGTGAGTAAAATGGACAAAAACGACAAGTCGCAAATGGAAGGAATATTGGTAAAAGGCATTAAGCAAATTAAAAGGAACATTAAGTGAGAAAAAGACGTACCGCTAGAAATTTTATAGCCATGTTCTCTAAGTAATCGAAAGTGAAGAGAAATATAATATAGGCCATCATCATTCTCATTATCCCTTAAATCACATTCATTTTGAGCCTTATACATCTCTTCCAAAATATTACCGACCTCTCTTTCGAAATGGTAAGACACGCCTAATCGTTGGATTGCATCAATCAAGTCCAGTTTCTGTCTAGTACTGTTGGTATCAGCCGTTAGCATCCTTCTAATTTCTTCTGTTAGTTCTTGATGCTTTACCTTGTCTTGATGATCAGTTTCCTATGGAATAAGAAAATTGAAGATGTAAAGCCATTAGTTATACGATGACAGCATTTAGTTTAGAGGTTGCAAAAGCATATGTTGGGAGCATGCACACGATTACAGCATTAGTAAGTGTGTTTGATGATGTTCTTAAAGTAGAGAATTCTTCTTTAAAAATAATTCCAAACAACTCCTCGACCAAAAATTTAGCATCTTACCATGCAATCACTAGTATATGAAAGGAAATGATCCCCCCAAATGCTAGGGTGATAATTTGCCGACCGACGATCAGAGCCTTTCCCAGCATTTCGGGTTTTAATAGCCGCAACAGCTGAAACTTGAAGTGACATAATTAATTTCTGTTTCAAGTAATCTACAAACTTGAAGAAAAATTAGGTATAGATGGAGGCTTTTGCTTGGTATAGCTTCTTATATTTCAAGAGCTTGCTGGTGTGAGTCTTACTGCATTGGTGCTCATGCATTATATAGAGAAAATAGAGAGAGAAAAATGTGGAATATTCAACACGTTGATAGCATGTTTTTCTCTTGTTGAATTTTTAACTCCAAGTGTCTGATGGAATTTGTAGAAGTATAAAATATAAATTGAAGTGAAATAAGTTATTATATTTACCAGTTGTAATAACTAGTAAATGAAAAGTAACATTTAGTTTTATATGGAAGCAGCACAAGAGTACACGGTCGAGACTCTCTGATCACTAACACATGTTAAATTCGATGTAAGTGATTTGTAAATGTAAACCTATTAGAGGCTAGGTTTAGAATCGGTAAATTCTCAGTCTAACTCTTAAGAATTATATACAAATAATATTGCTAGTTACATTTTATGAAATGTCATCTAGTCAAGTCAAGTTGGGCCATACATTGCGATCATCATACCGTGCCATGAGTCCATCATGAGCCACATGCCACCACGAGACCCTTACGAGCTCGGCACGGCATGGTTCATGGGCAATACTTTTTAAAAAAATATAAAATTATTTTTAATTTTATTTTGTTATATTTTAAAATATTTTTTTAATAATTTATAATTATTTTTTTATAAAATATTTTAAATTTTTATTGCAATTATTTTAATTATAATAATAATAATAATTAATAATTATAATTAATAATTGTAACAAAAATTACTATTATAAATTTATTATTTACTTTGGATTAAAAATTTGAAATTATGTTTTAATCATAATTCATCAATCCATAATAGAAAATTTGAAATTACAATTTGATTAAAGATAAAAATTTATTGATGTTATTCTAAATTTAAAATTATTGAATACAAATATAAAATTAAAAGGTCAAATTAACATCACTATAGTTACAATACATCCCAATTAGGTTGGCCCCTATTGAACTATCTATTATTTACAAATTCAAACCTTAAACATCATTGTAGTTACAATATGAATATCTACTTCTAAATTCTAATGATAAAATTTCATAGTTGAAATTGATGAAAATCTTTGACCATCTTTTCTTGCCAATTTTACTTTCAGTCATCTGCATCTTTTCAATTTTTTACGTATATTAAAGCTTAAAAAAGTTTATGATGCCAATGTTGATCACTTCTCATCTAATATCTTGACTCCCTGCACTAAGAGCAAATTTCGATACTACAATAGACACCGAAAGTATTAGTAAATCTCAAACCATGATGGATTCACATGATAAACCATTTCATTTGATTTTCACTATGACAAAATATCAAATTTTATTTTCTATTGTATACTCAATATAAGTAGTCAATATCAATAATTTTTTTCTTCAATTCAAAAGTAGTATAAATACTATACTAGAACTTATATTTCTTTTACCTTTTAATAAAATAGTCCACGCAGCATTATCATAAATAGACTGATCATGTGTTTCTTCTATAACTACAATTAATCCAAATTTATTCTTATAAAAAATAAATAATTGTGTGATGAATTATAAATTTTGTCAAAATCATAACAAAGTCCAGAGTTTAAATTTTTTCAGATCCCATAATTTTACATCAAACCAATTAATTCTGAGATCTAGTATGGCTGCACAAATAAATAGCATAGAAATTTTTCTCCATTATTTTTGAAATTTATTTTTTATATTAGTGCAAATATTAGAAAACATCAGCTTATTTCTAAATTTAAAAAAAGTATCACTATTATTATATATGTGAGTAAAAATAACAGAAGATAAAGGTTGATACGTACATGAACATGCTAATGTGGCATTATTAAATATTTTCAAAAATTACATATAGTGAAACACAATTTTTCAATCATCAATAGTTAGTATATTATCTTTCATTTTTATCATTATAATAATATGTAATATAATGATAAAAATAAAATAAAGACTCCCTCTCCTTATTTTAGACCGTTGATCAACGATCTAAAAA
This sequence comes from Ailanthus altissimus, assembly GCA_946807835.1. NCBI lineage: Eukaryota > Viridiplantae > Streptophyta > Magnoliopsida > Sapindales > Simaroubaceae > Ailanthus > Ailanthus altissimus. Next base: position 3,429,886 of record OX327712.1, read on the forward strand.
TAATAATAAATCTTCTTTTTGGCAATAGGCTTTTTCAAAATTATTTATTTTTTAAAACAAAATTTAAAAAATTAAAAAAAATTGCCCATGATCACGGCCAAATGAAGCAACAGTGTTAGCATGATTCGATATGAGTTTGTGCCGTGCCAAAGTCGTGCTGACTATGATCTAGACACAAAAACCTACTTGAGCCTAATTTAATGTGGGTTGTAGCAGACCGACATAACCCATTTACTATCTCTAATATCGAATTTGAAAATTTGTCTATGATAAGTTTTATATTTTATTGGCTAATATGTTTTATGAAAGCTATAATAACATCTTTGTCCCTCAAAGTTTGTCTGTTACCCAATTTTGTCCCTCTTGTTTTAAATTACCAAATTTATCCTTCTCCGTTAATTCAGTTACTGTTAGATTTTACTGTTAAAAAGTAAAATCATGACTTAATAAGAAATATTTATATAGTGTGACACGTGTCAAATAAATATAAATTATTAAATAAATAAATGAATCTCTACTGTGGACCACCACCATCGCAACAGATATTCGGCAACGATAAAAATGATCAAAATTTATATTATTGGACTTTATTTTTGTGATTTACACAATTGTGGGTTCATTTTTTATTTTAAAAAAAAGACTAGAAGGCAACCAAATATACAATGGGAGCCATGAGAGGTGGGCAGTCATTAACAGTGCACATCTCCGTCATCTCGTTTGACGAGCATCGCCAATGGTCGGTCGCCTCCCATGGCTCCCATTGTATATTTGATCGTCTTCTAATCTTTTTTTTATAAGAAATGATCTCACAATTGTGTAGATCACAAAAAATAAAGTAAAATAATATAAATTTTGATCATTTTTATCTTCGAAGTTCGCCATTGGTGATTGTCTGTGTCAACGGAAGATCTTTTTTTTAATAATTTAATTTTAAAAAATAAATTTAAAAATTATTATTAAAATTAAACCTATCCAAATATGTCGCATATTCAATTTTTATTAATAATAAATTATTTATTAACACATGAATATTTAAATTATTTTTTTTGATGATATATGAGACATTTTAAACATCGCTGCAAATGCCTATAATCATTAAGAGTAAATCAGATATTATACTAAAATATTTATATTTTTGTCAAATTTAATAATAATTAATTAGTAAAAATGGATAAATTTAAATAATTTAATATAAAAAATTAGATAACTAATTAAATTAAAAGATCCTTTAAAAAATATATATTAAATGTATTCAATAGTTGAATTGTTTATAGTGAAATAATTGTTGTAACTATCTCATTTAATTTGATTTGACATTACTCCGTCTATTGATTGAAGCTTGACATTACATCAACTCATCGAAACAACTTTTGTTGTTTAAAGCTTGTCTTCCGAACATATTACGGATGAAAAAAAGAAAAGCACATTTTTCATACGCCATTGGAATTGAAAGTAATTAATGTTTAAGTCTGGGATCAAAGACTACCAAACTTGATTATTTCTTTCTTTTTTGTTTTTAAAGAAAATTTTGATTACCTTTTATTGTCATCTTCTATTCTTTTTTAAAAAAAAATAATTTCACAATTATATAAATTATAAAAAATAAAATAAAATAATATAAATTTTAATTATTTTTATCGTCAAAGTTTAATAACAATGATAGGTAGTGTCTATGTTAATAAATTTTTTTTTAAAAAATTATTATTAAAATTCAATCTATTTAAATGTGTCATGTATTTATTTTTTTATTAATAATTAATTATTTATAAATATATAAATAATTAAATTAATTTTTTTATAATGTATCAATCACTTTAAATATCACAACATATACTTATAATCATTCGAGTTAAATGTAGACATTGTATTGAAATAATTATATTTTTATTAAATTTAATAATAATTAATTAATAAAAAAAATAAATCTAAATAATTTAAATTAAGATAAATAAAATTAAATAACGAATCTAATTTGAGAGATAAAAATATCTCTATCCTTTAAAAAAAAATATTAAATGTATCGCTAAATTGTGTATAGTGTAATAATTGTAGTAACTATCATATTTAATTTAATTGATTGAAGCTTGACATTACATCTACTCATCAAATCAATTTTTGTTGTTTAAAGCTTGTCTTCAATCTGAAGTTATTACAGCTGCAAAAAGGCACATTTTTCTTACGCCATTGGAATTGAAATAATTAATCTTTATGTCTGGGTATCAAAGACTACACAAATTGATTATTTCTTTCTTTTTGTTTTCAAACAAATTTTGATTACTTTTTATTGCACAATTTATTGATCAATCACTTGGAAGATTTATCTTTCTTCAGGAATTTCCGTGTAAAATCCATTTTCTATACGAGTATTTCATTGACAATGCCAAATACAAAAAACAAAAAAAAAACTCCCTTTGATTTTAGCAATTGTTGATATTAATTATAAATGAATGAAGAAAAATAAAAATAACAAAAATTAGTTTACTAGACTGTTTTCTTTAGAATTAAATTTAAAATCATGAAAAATGAGAATGTTCTATTTTTAATTTCTATATTCAAAATTCAAGAATGTATCTCATATTAGTATTATGAGAATAAAAATAATTCAGTTGGAAATTTTTACATATTTAATAAAATATTTTTAGGAATGATTTATATATATATATTGATACCATATTATGAAATACTTTTACAGATTTGATATTTATTTAAATTTGATCTTTATTATTTACATAATATCATCAATTTTTAATTTATTTATTTAATTTATAATTTACTAAAAGGAAATTAAATACTTAACTAGAGGTAATTTGATCCAAAAATTGAAATCTATCAACTACTTAAATTTGTGGTATATGTTCTATGCTGAATTTTTCTTTATCTTTTCACTTTTCTAAGAATTGTTTTCTTGTGGACCTGAATCTTGAGTGATTATTATTGACAAATCTTTTTCAATTTTAAATATGTATGACTTCAATGACTACGATGATTTTAAAGTTAAAAAATGGCCAGCAATTTTCAACATTTTAAATATTTTCAACTTTTGTTGAAATTGTTTTTCTCTTTTTTTTTTTAAAGATTTTATATGGTTAATGTAAAAGTTGAGAAAGTAGACAATTGGCATTTGAGTGCACTACATTAATGCTGTAATAGTTTTCACTCTCAAATGATAACTTGATTTTTTTAAAGACTTTGAAAGTGATGGTGTCATCTTACACCCTTATGGTTAACTCTACTTTTTGTACATCTATGATTATTCTTCTAGTGCCTAGGAAGGATCTTTCAAGGATGATAGGAATCTTGTTGTCTTTTTCTATGTCTAAGACAATAAGATCTGTAAGGAAGATGAACTTATCCACCTTTACTAGCATGTCCTCTATAATTCTCTATGATTAGACGTGAGATCAATCAACAAGTAAGAGTTTGATATTGATAGGTCTTACTTTTCTTAAACTTAACTTGCTATAGAGAGGGGCATGATTAATACTTGCTCTTAGATCGCAAAGAGTTTTACCAAGGCCATGATTGCCAATGGAGCACGATATAGTAAAACTCCCGAGATCTTTGAGTTTAGGAGGCAGCTTCTTCTGAACAATGGAGCTACACTCATCTGTCAACGCTATAGTCTTATAATCCTCCAATCGTGTCATATTTGATAGGATACTCTTCATGAACTTGACATAACTAGGCATTTATTCAAGCTCATTTATAAAATGAAGATGAGTATGTAATTTTTTAAAAATTTCAAGAAATTTGGAAAATCGCTTATCTAGTTTCTTTTTTGCAATCTCTGATGGAATGGTGGAGATTGAGTGCTTAACTTCAAACATTTACACTTGTATACCAGTTTCAGCACTTTTCATTGCTAAAAGTTTCTCACTTCAATACATTTCTACATTATTTTCTAGATTGGTATGCTGCTGAGTTTTTGTTTCTACACTTGGTTTGCGCCTTTGTAGCTTTTAAAGAAAAGGAACTTGTGGTCTATATGGCTGCACATTATCATATTGTACTATATTCTCTTTCTCCTTCATGCTTGATGGTGGTGGTTTAGATATTTTTGTTGGGATTTGTGCTCATATGCCACCCCATTGTTGTATGAATATTTATTTTATAATATTTATATAGTACATTTTTTTGTTAAATCACTAATTACAATTATTAAATAGTTCAATACGTGTGACGCTATAGACATTATATAATCTGAAGAGGGTTTAGATTTGGTCTAAAGAAGTTTAGATCAATGCTAAGAGTTAGCATCACTAAAAACTATAAATGCTAAAGAGTTAGCATATTATAATAATTAGTGAAGTCTAAAAGTTAGAATCTTGTCTGTAACGGTACAAAGACTCGAGAATATATTAGTAAAAATATAGTTGCAAGAGTTGCACTAAGTGTTGAGAAATGTTATTATGTAAGTCTATTCTCAAATTATATGGTCTTAATCTTAATTCACTGATGCAGGTTTATCAGTGGAATCCTTTTACATAGACCAGTATATACTATACCTAGATGGTCTAGATAGTTGTTCTTAACTGACCATGGACTTACTCGAAGTTTGTATAGCATACAAGTGTTCAATAAAGACTGAATATTGAAAAGACTCAATGAGGACCCCAATAGACATCCCATAAATCTGTCAATGGAAAGTCCTTCCGAGTTGAGTAGTATACGTGGTCTTTTGACCTGAGTACCACAGTGGGCTTGTAAGTGATCCACCATACTTTGGTTCCACGCATGTCACAAACCTTTCATGGTGTGACCGTTGGGTGTCGTTGGGTATGGTCCAATATTTATGGAGTCTGGTGTGTACAGATATGAAATCCGTCAACTCACATGGATGAGTTAGATATCCGGATGCTCAGAGACAATATCTTAGAAAGTCTTATAGTCATAAGCAATAAACCTAAGAAAAGAGTTTCCTACAATATTAAACAATATTATAAAAATATTTACATATATTGTTTGTTAAGATACATGTCTGGAGATTAGTTTACGGATGATCACATAGGGATTCGACGGTAGTGATCTATATCCCTACTCTTCTAGGATATGATTGGCAGAAGAATTATACGTATGCACTATGAGCTCAACTTGTATGGTCTACTGCACTGATTTGTAATATCCGTGACATGTGTGTAGGGCATCGATCTCGGACTCATAGAGTAATTCTGTTTGAAAAATTGGGAATGGACTTAGAGAGTCCCGTAATATGAAGTATACTCGTTGTGCACTGGGCAGCGTACCAAATTGAATAGTTTGATTCAGAAAATTCTAGCAGATCGAACATTTACTTCAGTCACTCTTCGGTCGTGCATGTATTAAGACTTAAGAGTTAAGTACATCAATTAGTTAGAAATTACTTGTTGACCAATAGGATGTTGACACATGACATATTATGAGCCAATTATTGTTTGACTTAGAAATTACTAATGACAAACATTGACCAAGATAATTGAGACCATTATCTAATTTAAATAGGACAAGTGTTGTCTATTGAGAAGGAAAAAAAAAAAACTTATTAAGAGCAATTGGTAGCTCATTTTGAAGTTATAAGATATGGTTAAGGCATTGAAGAGAGAAGGGAGAGAATTTGGCTAAGTGTTGAGAGCACAAGGTAATGAATTCTCAATCTTTATGTAGTTTACATTTATGAGATAACATGTAAAATGTATTTGTATTTATCATTAAGAAATTAGTATTTCACTTATCCGCTACGCATATATGTATGTGATACGTATGTAATTTGAATGATAGACACAAACCCACATGTATGCACCCTAAGTTTAAAATCACCCACAGTGCTATCATATAAGATTTTACCACTTGGATTTGCTATCACTTGGTAGAGCTCATTGAAGTTGCTTATTAAATGATATAGCTAGTTGTCCTATTTGAATATCTAAAATTTTTAAAGCTGTTGAATGATTCTGGATTATGGAGATATGGCGTCATTTGACTTCATATAGTGTATAAGCATGTCTTCCAATGATTGTTTATTCTTTTATAGTGTTGGAATCCTGATGGATTCAAAAAGTCTAGATGACTTCCCTTGGTTGTTACGCTAGTAAAAGTTTGGATAATCTCTCCACCCAAAATTGTAGAAGTTGGATTGTGTGTTATTTTACTATTGGTTAAAATTGCCTATAAAATTTGCTGACTCTATACAGCACCCATTTATTTGGTTTTCACTAAAAAAGTTACATATCACTTGTTAGGTTTTAACGACATTCAGTGCATCAAAATTCTTGAAAAACATATTAATTTATGCTATCAATGCATTGAATGAGTCAATCGTATATATACTGGCGACTCTCTTGGGCATGACCCTTTCAGCTGGCCGTTAGTAATTATTTGACGTCATCTCCTCTAGTAGATCATAATCCTTATTTGTAGACGTAGTCATTAAAACTCCTTTAGCAGCGACATCTAAAATAGTCTTCAAATGGCCAACTAGTTGATTATAGAACATTTTGACTAATAGCTATTTAGGGACTCCATGGTAAGGACACTTCCTTAATATGTCTTTAAAGCGCTCTCATGTCTCATATAGTGATTCACCATCGATCTCATTAAATTACGTGATATTTTTCCTCATCTTTGTTATCTTTACTAGTTAGAAGAATTTTGCTAGAAACTTCTGTGCTAGATTATCCTATATCGATATAGATCATGATGGTAATGACATTAACAAACTCTTGGTCTTATCCTTTAAGGAGAAAGGGAACAATCTAAGTTTGATGGCATTGTCTAAGACTCAATTGTACTTAAAAGTATCATAAATCTCTAATAAATTCATGATGTGTATGTTAGGATCATCATGGAGCCCAGTTGAATTGTACAGACTCTTTTAAGATTTGAATAGTACTCAGTTTGATCCTAAAATTATTGGCATTAATAGTTAGTCATCGAATACTAGACTAAACACCATCTGGAGTAGGGACTACATACTCTTTCAATGCTTTCTAGGGTACCACAAGCTCAAACACTGGATTATTAATGTGATCAGTGTTCTCCTCTATATTTAAAGATCGTTGGCATTTATGTTGAAGTCTATGCAATGTTCTTTTGATATAAGGATCAAAAGAAGTCAAGTCAGCACTTATCGCTCTTTACATGAATTGTCAAAGCAAAATAAAAATAAAATCAAAGTAAAAAGAAGAAAATAAAAAAATTGAATTGAAAGCAAGTAGTTTAGTATTAGTATTGATCTAAAGAATAGAAAAGTTAGTCCCCGGCAATGGCATCAAAAACTTAATGTGTGCGATAATAGCTAAATGTAAGCGAACAGTATTATATCAAGTAATATATGAGTTAAGTCCAAGTTATCATTCTCACAAGGACTATACAATCTATTTCTTTCAATCAATTATTAAAACTAATCTTACTTTAACTTTTATCTAAAAAGTTAAAATATGAATTGAGCCTGGTTAACCTAATTCTATAAAATTAAACTAAACCTAATATTAATAAAAAATAAGTAAAGGGTTGAATTCATCAATTAAGAGGAATATAGGGTTTTGACTTATCCTCTAATATTTTATTGAATTCATTAATATTTTTAATTAATCATTTAATGCAAATTGACTAGTTAGACTTTAATCTCATCACAAGCCTCTGTCGATAGTCGAGTGATTATATTACCTATTCTAATAATTACCTATATGCCTATGGTAATTCGAATATAATGTAATTCATTATGAACATATCTACATAAAATCATACTTTCCATCTACGTATATTTCTATCCTACATAGAACTCAAAGTTATTACCTTATGATCATACATAAAACCTTATCATAATGGTAACACTTTTTATTGTGACTATTCTTTATGTGTGGTTTGGATATATCAAATAAATTTCAGATGAACATTGTATTACTTGCACATCTCATATGCATATGCTCCCACTTAAGATCATCAATCATAGAGATCAAGATATATGATTTGACTCTCAAATCAATCTTAATACATTTCTAATAAATTTTAACCTCTTCCAAAGAAACATTATCAGAAATACCTCTTATATTCTTTTAATTTATTATATATCTAAAAACTTTTGAATCTAAAACTATTCTCAGATTCATAAGCAAGTAAAAATATTTCTAAGTACCCTATAGTTCGTGTGCATAGATCAAGTATACTAACTAATTGCTGATACTGATCTTATCTCTATAAGATTCAATAGAAGATGTGCAACGAAACATTTTTATTTGTTAATTAATAATGCTTTAGATCATAAGTATAACATTTATATATTTTTTAATCTAAAAATGCCCTCTCACTGCTTTACATAATCTCTTAAATCTTTCAAAGAAAAAATGACAGTTTAAACCTTTTAAATTGTATAGCGGGAAGTAGACCCGTTGGCATTTTACTCCAACCGCACACTTTAGTGATCTTAGCATTTACAAAATCCAAAAGGTAAACAACTCTTGTCAATTGCATCTTATGCAACTGTTACTATAGACCCTAAATACAATTTATCTGCATACTTTGGCGATTTAGGGTAAGTGTATTCCAAATTAACTTGTCAATGATCAAATATATGCTATCGATACTATCTGCACACTTTAGCGATCTAGGGCAATACTTTCATATATATTTGCTGCATCTCAGGTTTAACCGATATAGATAAATCATACCGACCAAATGTCTTACACTTTAGTGATCTTAAAAAAGACTAATATGACCTGTCTACTACTGTATGAAAAAGATGAATCAATATGTAATATTATCTTATAATAAAATATTTTTTAATTTCATTAAGAGAGAATTTTGTATTCTTATCTTCATTACACGAGAAAGTGATTCTTAAAAGCATGTGGATTAGTGAAAGCTCAAGATATTTGGTGAAGTTACGAGTAAGTTAGCCCAGCTATAGCCCAAGGCAAAGCTAGAATTTGAAAGGTGGAGATCAAATTATCAAAGTTAAAAACAATATATAGTTAGAATTTAAATTACATCGGAATTGCAATGTCAACTTAAACTCCTAAGAGACCAAAACATAAAAATCCCTTATTTTAAAAGGTAAAATTATTGTTAAAAAAATTATTATTGTGTTGGGTCTTGAAACCTCTATAAATTTTGTTACATAGTGATCAGCATTTCTCCTATTATTTTATGTTGTATTTAATTAATACTATTTTCAATTTAATAATTAGACCAGTAGAAATATATATATCCCACCCTAGTGTAAGAGAAAGAGAATATAAATATGTGGTTTCTTTTTTTTTTTTTAATCTCTTTTAGCTTTTAATTTTTATTTTACTGGATTTTTTTAACACCGAAATCTTAAGGCAAGACTCACTTATCACTAACACAAGTGAAATTCGATATAAAGTTATTTGCAAATATAAACCTAATGGAAAGGCTGGGTTTAAACTTGGTAAAAATCTCAATCAAGTCTTAAATATTATCTAAAAACAAAATTGCTAGTTGCTTTTATAAGACATGCATGTGTGTCCACTTTGAAATTTTATCTTTAATAAGAGTTCTAGTATCTTAATGATTATTTTATTTTAAGAAAATATTATATGTGGTCACATGTTGAGTTGTAGATAGACGTAGTGCAATGAATCAGATTTGACATTGCATCAACTCATCAAATTATTAACTTTTGATACTTAAATCTGAACTTTAGTACCTCTGAAAAAGCACATTTTTCTTCGGCTATTAGAATTGTGAAGTAATTGAGCTTTACGTATTTGATTACTTTTTTTTTCTTGAAGGAAAATTTTGATTATTTTCCCTCAATTTTGGGTTAGACCCTCGTAAGGGTCATCAAGGCAATTAAAGAAATTAATGAGGAGAATTATGAGCAATTATAACCTATTAATCAAAGTAATTATCCGAGTATTATAAGCAATTATGACCTCTTAATCAAAGACACTTTAAGGAGAATAAATGACATTAAAATGACCTCTTAAAAAAGATTTAGACCCTTCACTATATAAAGAGAGCTTCTACACTAAAAAAAAAGGAGGGTTAAACAATTTTACACTCTTTTTTTGTTAATTTTTTTTTATATTATATATATATTTTTGGGGGGTTAACTTAAACATCATAGGATTCTCTAACACCCCCACTAGCGAGGTCATTATTAAGTTTTTTTAAAAATTTTGCAGTGTTTAATGTCATAAATACCCCCACTAGCGAGGTCATTATTAAGTTTTTTTAAAAATTTTGCAGTGTTTAATGTCATAAATCTGCGTAAAAACGATAATAACATGTTCATTTCTTCAGAAAAATTAAATTTAACTAATTGACACAAAAAAAAAAACTTTCAAGTCAACAGATTAGATTTTATTCCACAATATTTTGTTAATCAGTCACTTAGGAGTTGTTTCTTTCTTTAGGAATTTGCATATAAACATCATTTTCTTTCTTAGTAGTTCACTGACTCTAACAAATATAAAAAAACTTCTCTTATTAGCTTTAGAAATTGTCGATATTAATTCATAATGAGCAATGAAATATAAAAATATCAAAAATTTGTTTACTAGAGTAATTTTTTAGAAGTAAGTTTAAAATAATAAAATATGATAACGTTCTATTTTTTATTTTTTATATTCAAAAATCAAGAATGTATCTCATATTAGTACTATGAAAATAAAGATAATAAAAAATACATCAATTGGAAATATTTAAAAATAACCAAAATAATCGCTACATATTTGATAAAATATTTTTGACAATGATTTTTTTTTATAAATTGATATCATAGGATGCAATACCTTTTTTTCTAGAAGGCAAAATGTATTGCAAAGAACAAAACATCAATAGAAGAAAGACTATCCTTCGAGGCTAACGGCATCAAGGAGGCTAGAACCTCATATACCCAAAACCCTCGAGGGGTGAGACTAGACTCTAGAGCCGATTTAGCCAAACCACAGGCTAATCTATTAGACTCCATAGCAACAAATAAAACTCAATAAGAATTAAAAGACTTCAAACAATAAAAGATATCCTTGATGATAAACTAACTCTTGATACAACAATGGACTCCTCAATATCTCCTTAATCACACCTAAAGTATTCGACTCTACCTTAATATTCAAAATTCTCATCTACTGGGAATTTAATTTTACAGTGGGCGCAAGAATACCTTTTAGGATTGCTAAAAAATAAGTAATTCATCAACACGTTCGGTTCTAGCAAACAAAATACTACCATCACTCCCTCTTAAGACAAACTAAGACTCGAAGATCGCTGCTTAAAGTCGATGTCAGCATCGGAATTTAATTTTACAGTAGGCGCAGTCAGAGGAAACCATTTTCCAGTTCTGTCAACCTGAATCCTTGGCTAGGCAGCTTGAACTTCTTGAAAATCAACCAGATATGCCTACGACCATTCCCAGACAATACGTTTACAAAATAAATCTTTATTTAAGTTTTAAATTTATTATTTACAGAGGTTACTAAATAATTTAATCAATTTTGCTTATATTTATTTAATTTATATTTTACTAAAAGGAAAATAATTAAGCGAGATCATATGGATGAGATCTTATCTCTATTTAATTATATTTAGATAAGATCTTATCTATATTAATTAATTTTTAATTAATTAATTTTATTTAAATATAAACTATACATATTTGAAAACTATTTTTTAAACACAAATAATTTGTGTAATAACACAATCCTTTTTATTTGTTTATTGTAATAACGAAAGAAGTGGTATTGAGGATTTATGGACCTACAATTTCAAGTTCCAATAAATTTTGAATAATTAATTAAACTCTTTAATTAATTAATTTAGTTTATTAATTTCAGTGTTATTCCACTAAAAACCTGAAATTGTACTCTTGAAATTGTAGATATAATTTACTCAGAAAACTTAGAGCATTTTATTGATTTAATCATTACATGCAATTTAACCCTCCATAGATGGTTCATAATTAGAGTTAAGTTAATTATTGTTTTACCCCTCTAATTATTTCTTTATATTTAAGTACCATTAATTCGCCAGTGAATAGTTAATTTGTAACATTATTACAAATTAAGCGCTCTAACCATTCAGTTCTAGAATTAATCCTTAAGAGAACCTTTTTTCTAACTTTTATTAGGAATAAATGGATTCCATATCTGTAAATCATATTCTCAACTATTTATCTCACAATGCCACCAAAATACAAGTTTTTAGTCTGTTCTTTAAATAAACCGTAACGAGTATTTCAAATGACATAATGACACAAACAGGAGTTTATGATCACTCAGGATTAAGGTTAATCAGCATATGATCATCGGTTAACGTTATTTGAATTCTTAATTAATAACGATATTTTACATAACAATTCAAACTATGTCTGGTTCAATCCTATATAATCATATTATATATAGTGCCTCTACCATAATGTCACTACATTAGTGATCCGGATAAGATCACTACATTTTAAATGTTTGTGAACCGTACTAGTAATATTTAATTAAAGATCTCAAAGTATAATTAATTTATTACGGACTTTTTCTGTTTATTATCCATAACTTTAATCCTCTTATATATAACAATTATATACTAAAGTTATGATTACATAAATAAACAAAGAATTTTTTGATATTTATATCATAAAATTATGAACACTCATCAAATATAAAATTGTAACTTTATTAATTTCATAAAAATAATATAAATACATACTTTTAGGATATTATCCCTAACAACCCATTACTTCTTTTGCATAATCAAGGTGGTATAAGTTTCCTGAATAGACCAAAACTTTCTCAATGTCGCTGTAAACATCAAGGAGAACTTTATATGAAAACATATGTATATACTTGGCTATGATGAGGCTAGAAATGCATTATTATGCTTGCATTATATTAAGATATATTTTTGTTAAATATATCTTAACTAATTATTTATCTAATATTGTAATGTCAACTAGTTTGAATTAATTTATATTTCTTTAATTTATGAAATCAACATCGAATTATTCATTTTATTTAATTAATTATGATATTTGTATTTGACTATTAGATGAGACTTCTGAACATATTAGGTTTTTTTGTTAATAATTCTTATTGATGAATTAAATTAAGAGAATTAATTAGATTCAAGTAAAATATTGATAGATAATTACAGTATTAGGCTTTTTGACATTGATGAATTAGATTTTTTTAAAATTTTATTTTTCCTTTATTTTCTTTGTTTATTTAATTTATATTTTATTATTTTTGAATTATTAATTATTTAAATAAGAATAAAAAAATATAATTTTAATAATTAATAAATTTTATAGTAATTCTCTATGAGACAATATCAGATTCATCATTATATTACTTATTTGCGATAACATTTACTTGTGTTCAAAATTACACAACTTTTGGTATTAATTTTTAAATAGTGTTTTTAAATTTATTTTTTAAAATAAAATATTGATATTTTTAAATAAAAATATGTTTTAAAATTATAATTTAGAAAACTAAAATAGAAAAAAAAATTATGTATGATGGTTGTTTAAAATTAAAAAAAAAATACAATTTGGAGAAGTATAAAATATAAATTAAAGTGAATTAAGTTATTATATTTACCATGTGTAAGAAATGAAAAGCAATATTTATTCTTATATGGAACCTACACAGTCCTCCATCGACTTTAAAAGGATGTCTCATTCAACATTTTGAATATGGTATCCATACTAATTATTAGAAAGCAAAAATCATAAAGCACTAAATAGGTGCTTTTAGCTTTTCTTTTCTTTTATTTATTTATCTATTTTTTTAATAATTGTGCTCTTGTAGATCTTATTCAATCTTAAATGATTACAATTGATAAATCCTCTTTCAATTTTCAACATATACGAGTTGGATGACAATGATTTTGTTCCCCACCCCCTGGAAAATCTCCCTTTTAGGTCTAAGGTTTCGAAGAACCAGTTTAGACTCAAAAGGACTTGATTAATAATCAAAAATATATATTCTGCCAAGTTGACCTAGATATAATCATGGTTCTCACCTACGTATTAATCAGATTGGTTCGTCCTGATGGCTACGTAGTCAGCAAAGAGATCAGGTTGACTTTTTGTTAGATAGGCCGATCAGGTACTATCAACGCAGTCAACAGAAGGCCTATTCTTAAGAAACTCACAGATCAAAACCGAGCCGATGGGAGAGCTATCACTAAAAATTTGACCCCAGCCACTTAAATCTAGCCTCACACTTAACCAAAACCATCAGTAAAGACAAATCTAAGGAATATGCTTAACACATCAGAGGGGTACCTGACTTGCAGTGAAAACAGAGTCAAGAGATCTACAAGAAGATATTTGACATATGTCAGAGGCACAGCAGAAGGATATTTAATGTGTGTCAAACGCTCAGTAAGAGAATATTCGATGCAAGTTAGAAGTACAGTAAGGACGAAAAATCCAAAAGGCCCTCAAAGTGCCAGCGCTATAAGAAGGAAAAGGTAAGATTTTTAAGAGGATGATGCCTAGAAGAATAGAGGAATAAATCGCCCAAAACAGAGAGTTCTTTCTTTTCCTTCTGTTACATTTTCTCTTTTCATTCAATTTCTTACCAAACTCTTATAAAAGAACACATAAAAAATCCCTTTTGATTTAAGCATTAGAGCATTTTCGCCGAAACCTACCCCAACGAGACTATCATCGAGCATGTGTCTATATTGTTTGTAACTTTTTCATAGATCGTAGCAAAGAAGAAATCCTAGCCTGTTCTAGCCACCCTCATTAAGACGAGGCCTAAGTTTCGTTCCGAGAAACCATTTTTTAGGTCAATGGTTTTTGGTGTCGTCTGTAGGTATCAAACGAAAAGCTTTGTTTAGGAAGGCAACAATCGACTATCGTAAAACGATCACCTGCCAGCAGGAATCATATTGCTAGAGAGTGAAGTTCAAACCCAAACAGACCCTTCCCTCAAATAGAAAGCTCTCTGCCTCTTAAGATATGGGCAGAACTAAGAACTCTGAGGGAGAAAAGAGAAGAATCGAGACAGCTCAACTGATTAAAAGTAAGTGAATGAAAGCAGAAAATTATAGAAAGGAGTCTCAGAAGGAGATTCGAGAACAGACAGAGTAGAAGAACGGATTAGAGACTCCGCACAATTTCGCCGGGATAAATAGGCCAAGCCAAACAATTCCTGAAAGAGAAGAGACAAAGTTTAAAGATTTCGAGCTGGCGACGAGAAGAGAGTTGTCTTTAGAACTGTAACAGCATCGACAAAGTGAATTGAGCCTGGAGAGCAAGATCCGTAGTTTGAAAAGGAAATTACAGTGCCTCTAGGTGAAAAAGGAGAAGAAAGATCAACATTCCATAAAGAAGATGAAAAGAGAGAAAGATACAAATAGAGATGTAGAGCTTTCAAGTGATTTTTGACTCTCAAACCTACCCACCTACAGGGGAGTCACCAACCCCAACTATTATGTTAACCAGATCACCGACCTGCTATCTATCGCGAGATTGAAGTAGGATCAAATGTGTAGACCCTTCTACATAAACTTGGAAGGGGGGGTTGCTCTACTCTAATATAGAAGCCTGAAGCAGCGCAACGTAGCCTTCTACAACGAGCTGACCGAGAAGTTCACCCAACACTTTCGAGGCTCATGCGAGGTAACCAGAGACCTAGAGCAGTTGAAGTAGATTAGGCAGGGCCAGGAGGAGAGCCTGATGAGCTACATTCAGAAGTTCCACATAAAAGTGATAGCCTTGGGAGCATTTAACCAAACTATCGCTTTGAACGCCCTCAAGGTAGGATTAAAACTAAATAAATTCTAGTACTACCTGACAGAAAGTGGTGTCACGAATTACGCAGTAGTGTACAATAAAGATCTAAAGTACATATCAATCAAAGAGGGCGATGAGGCCAAAAGATCCATGGCTGAACAACCTCGAGAGAAGGTCCGGCCACGCGAAGAGGCTAATATAGGGAGAGAGAGGGACCCCTAATCTCCTACTGAAATAACGGAGGAAAGACGATGAATTCTGTTCCTTGCAGAGGAGAAATTTTGCAAATTGGCATAACGCACCGAATAAATGAATGAATTATGCATCGAGCAGAGGGGCTGAACTGATTTTGACCAGACAGCCCCCCAGGGCTACCCTGAATTTCGAGGAACACCAATGAACCTCAGAACATAGAGAGAAGGGTGATTCATGTCAAGAATTTCTACCCTTGCCGTACCAGTTAAGGATGTCTACGAAGCAATCCTAAACTGAGCGTTGTTACACAAGAACTTTAAAGGGAAATGAGTTGAGTGACGAATAGATCCTAAGAAGTGGTACAACATGCACAAAGGGCCAGGATATGTAATTGGAGAATGTTCGAAGCTGAGGAAGCAGGTCAACAGCTTTTTAAAAAGGTACGCCCAGAACCGTCTGAAACATCAAATCGCATCTAATCATAGCACCCTCAGCATCATCATAGGATCATCATTACATAATACCGTTATCTTTAACGATGCATCACCGTGTCATGGAGCACCTTACCGTCATATGTTCGACGCTCACAAAGCAGTTCACAGTGACTAGTTCAATGCTCGAGCTCCTCACCGTCACTGATTCGACGCTCATGGACACTTCAATGTGACTGGTTCGATGCTCATATACATCCTCATCGTCACCAGTTCGACACTCATAGAGCAATTCATTGTGACCGATTCAATGCCTGCAGAGTACCTCACCGTCACTGATTTGACACAAAGGCAATTGAGACAGCTTGGCTGGGCGAGGGCTATGGAATTTCTACAGTGTCACCGTGGGTTACACCATGGCGCCCATTGAAGAGACTTTGATTGTGCCTTTTCCACGGTATCACTGTGGCCTTTCCACAGCACCCATGGCATGCTGTTCAACATTATTATGCCGAGTCGGTCTCCCAAAAATACCAATGGACTCCTCGTACAACATTGTCATTCTGGACCGCGATCCAAACAAGAGCTATTCTGCCACAATGATGGCCCGGTCATTATGTTAGTCTGCGCAACTTACCATCATGTCTCTACACTAAGCCAATTGCCATCTGATCATTCAAATATTTTTTATCGTTGTACCGATCCGATTATTATATGGCTATTATTATCTACGATTGATCGAGCTCATCTACTCATTGAGTCGGCTATCACTACAGAGTGTAATAAGCACTTTTTACTTCAAATTATTCTAGAATAACTTGCATGATTATCATTGGCATTCATGCAACCAAGATTAAGACTTAACGACTACATAAGAGCCGATCGACCCCAACGAAGGTTGTTCGGCAATACGGTCAGCCTTTTATTACAAGTCTTATTATCATAAGCAAATTATCTTAGTTGAAACAATGATTATTACGAATGACATGGTTATTTTAACACGTTCAGTATGTTTTATAAGTGGTCTAGCTATGTTACCAAGTTTCGCTGTGGCGAAACAAACTTACTTTGAGGAGGTTATGAAGAACAGATCAGTGCACATTAGGAAAATAGATACAATTGCGTCCATTCATAAAAAATATTACAAAATTCAATTATAAGAAAACCCAAATACTAAAAATCCTACACTTTATAAAGGAAAGAGAAAGGAAAAGTAAAGAATGGGGGATCGCTCAGGCTGCGAGGGCTGTGTCAGGCATCTCCAGTTTCATAATAGGAATGACTTGGGGAATGGTGTTGATTGGAGGAAGTGCAGCAATAGGAGGATCGACTGGAACTTTAACTAACCTCAGCGGCTCAACAAGAATGACTAATTTGCATTTGGTTGGCAGGAGGAGTAGCCTCACTGCTACCTATAACTATAACAACACCAGTAGGGATTAACATATTGGTAGGGGGACACATCATTATCGTTAGCACCAGCACCAATAGGCACCGGTGTTTCTTCGTTGTCTCGAGCCCTAGAGGTCTCCCATTCATGAAAACAGCCGCCAGTAGCTAGGGACCACAGCCAATGAAGGTCAATCTTTGGGTAGTGCTCCTAAAAAAAGGGTGATGTATCTATGGAACCTCTCCATCGCCCCTTGGCAGAAGCTTTCCTCATAGCTAGCTAACCATTGAATCCTCTGCTGCTCGAGCTAGGTTGTTAAAGAAGTCCAACTCTATTAAACCAACTCCCTCTTCCTCTGAGTCGTTGCAATCTGCACTTCAAGTTCCTTATTTTGGCGTGTCAACTCAGAGACTTGGACCCCTGTTGCGGCCAGAGAGTTTGTTATCTTTTGCTCGACCAGCCATTTCTGATGATCAAGCTCGGACAATTTACTCTCCGCCTCAGCCCTGGCAATCATCATCTCCTCTGGCGTGGCCCCTGCCTCGTTCGTCATTTTTTTTTCTCGCTTGGTGATCTTCCTCGCCCACTGAGTTTCAACTTTGGACTGAGCAAGTTCATCCTATGCTTTCTAAACTTGGGTTGAAAAACCGATGATCTTGGCCCAAAACGAGAAAGAAAAAAGACAGACTACAAGGGATATGGGCAAAACAATGAAAAAAAAAGAACTAATGGTGTAACCACTTACGTCAATGGTAGACCTTAGTGCAATGTTAAACCCCGTAGTAGGATTCAGGGAAGACACATAACCCGCCCAGGCAGGGGTCACGTACCTTTCTAACTCCCTCATTACAGGAAACAGGAAGCTCATATCCTCCTTAGCCTCTGGGGCCAGGACGGAGGTGGACATGCGAGAGGGAGCTCAACGACACCAAGACTCGCCCAGCTTGTGTTACCTGTGTTAGAGGACGAGCTGGCAAACCCTGCCCCCTGCTTTGCTTTTGGACAATAGGAAGCCTTGTGGCTGAGCCTCAGTAGAAACTCGCTCCTTCAATGAAGAGTCGCCCTGGGCCAGTCTCCTCTCTCGGATAGAGAGACTTCGGATGGCACTATCCTCACGAGCCCGCCCGTCAGTTGCTTGCAAAAATGATCCCCTCTCGTGGGATGGTCCATTTGCTCGGCTTTTCCCTGAGCTAAAATGCATGCCCATAATATTGTCAAGGTTGAGAGGCTCCTAACCGCCTGAGGAAGGGCCTTCGGTCATGCTCTTTTTTTCCTCTCTCTACGACTATGCTTGGACATCCATGCATTTTTCATAAGTGTAAGATTAAGAAAAAGTGGAAAGAATCAGTCTGAAATAAAAGGAATAAGAGCTCACTTTAAATTCATGGCAGGGACAAAACGGAGGTTACAAGGCCTGATCTATCAAGGCTTGATGAAGATAGCAATTCCTAAACCGGACAGATGTGTTAAAGCACAATGTTTATTTGATTAAGCGTCTGCTCGCATACCTCCACGTCAATAGCCCAGGTCACTGTAGAAAAAAAACATAAAAGGGTTCAGCTGAGCCGTGCAAGTTTATAAATTATACACATACAGAAGGACTATGACTTGCATCCGCAGAAAAGGTGGCAGAGACAACTCACTCTTCCTCATCCCTTTTGGGGACTCTCTGACCCCACTCTCCTCTAGTAAAGAACCACTCCCCCTTTTAATCCTTCACAGAAGTGGGTCGAACAAGAATCGGGTTCTGGTGACCATGAAAAGAAAGATAAGAGAATCCCCTTTGGCTTTTAGCGTTGCTCCTAAAGTGGTACAAGTAGCAGAATTCTTGAAAATGGGGAGGAGATTGCCCTGTCCTTGCCCACAAGATGAACAGACCCCATAATACCTTCTGTGAGTTGGGGCCTAGTTGAGATGGAGCTATTTCAAGGCGGGCTAGCATCTTAGCGAAATAGCACTGCATAGGAACATGAGACCTAATCTAAAAAACTCTACATGAATGGCCACCTCACCATTTATAGAACTGCTTAGGTAATCCTCATCGGTGAGGCAGCTTAAGGGTGACTGTCTCAGGAATTTCGTATAAATGCCTGATGAGGTTAAGTTGCCCTCGTTCAGGCAAAAGGCACGGTATCTAGTGTTCATCTCGAACTCTACCACCTCCATGCTCTCTCCCGCCTCAGGGTCCTTGGGATCACTTTCCTTCCCCTACCTAGCACTCGAGATCGGCTCGACCATTCCTAGAACTACCTTCAACAAAAAAGGAGCGTCATCTGCTAAGGTGAACGCCCCTTCACTCGCCTCAGGTCCTTTGGTCTTCATAACCAATGGAAGCTCTAGGACTGTTCCTCCTTCTCATCAGCCATGTTTATGATTGAGAAGCCTAAATTGTCCCTAGAGGCCATCAATACATAAGGCTACTTCCTAAATGAAGCTACTGACTACAAGGCAAGAATAGTGACAAATCAACCACACCCAAAAAATGATAAAAGCATGTAGCAAACATCAAGACTAGAAAATGCAAGAAAAGCCAAAATAAAGAAACACTAACGAAAAAATAGAAATGCAGCCTAAAGGGACTATCTAGCCACTCGAAAAAGTAAGGCAATGACAAGCATAAGTAAAACAAACATAAGAATACTAAATGAAAAATAAAGGCACGTGTTTACCTAGAAGAAGGATAAAAAGCCAAAGAATCGACGGGGGTGGAGACTGAGAATCGCTAAGTGAGGAAGAGGCTTTTGATATAAAAAAGAAGAGGGCAACGGTGACACAGCAGAGTGACAGCAAAAAAAAAGAATGCGGGATAAAAAGTATAAAATAAAGGAGAGGGTGGCTACTTATAGCAGCAGTAAAATGATCTAAACCGTTCAAATTGAAACGAGCGGATGACACCATTGGGAAAAATGATGATACCTTGTTCTCAGATGCAATAAATGTATGTTCCTTCAGGAAACAGTGACCTAAGCCGTCAAATTCAGCAGATCGAATAACCCAAGACGTTTCGATCAAGTAAATGTCACTCGAAAAGTGAAAGAGACACGACTCTTGGATCTCAGTTACTTTTTAGTCGCACGATCGAAAGCATATCAACAGCTAATGACAGGTTCTTTGTTCGAGAAACCTTTCACACGAATCACATACGGCGCTTAAGAAGACTACCATAATTACCTGAAGAAATTTTGGGAGAAGTCGCCATTACGTGGTAGTAACTCGTCAAATTGTCACGACATATCACACTGAGCTGACCAGCTCTGACATCCTTAAAATTTGAAAGGCCAAATCATGTGACAACATAATCATTTGGAAAGTAATTTAGACCAGCTTGGATCAAAGAAGGCAAGTAGATATCTGAAAGATGACCTGAGCCGGCTAGGTTGGAATAAAATTTCTAGTTTTGAATAAATCAAAACTAGAAACCGGCGGACCCCTATTCCCGCCCTCCCCTGCCATTCCCCTTTCCCTTCCCCTTCCCCTTCCCCCTTCGGGAAAATCCCCCTTTTAGGCCTAAGTCCTCTAAGCCCAACAAAGACCGGTCTTCGAGGGCCCAATTAGATGTTTTCTTGAAGAATAGCTCTCCTCAGGGACCACCATTGTTTGAGGAACAAGCTCAATCTGAAGATAAGCCTAGGGCAATGTCCAACAGTCCTGGTCCCGATAGAGTTGGATATCGAAGAACTAGCTCAGACTCAAAAGGACCTGATTGATAATCAGATACACCTATTTGGCCAGGCCGACCCAATACAACCACGGTCCCGCCTATGTACTAATCAGATCGATTTATCCCGATAACTGTACAGTTAGTGAAGAGATTAGGTTGACTATTTATCGAATGGGTTGATCAAGTACTGTTAGCGTAATCAACAGAAGCTTGCTCTTAAGAAACTCATAGATTACAACTGAGCCGATGGGAGAGCTATTGTTAGAAACCACTAGCGAAGACAAACCTAGAGAATATGTTTAACACATCATAAGGGTACTTGACATGTAGCAGAAGTAGGGTCAAGAGATCTGCAGGAAGATATTTGGCATGCGTTAAAGGCACAACAGAAGGATATTTAGCGTGTGTCAGATGCACAACAAGAGGATAATCGACGTAAGTCAAAAGCACAACAGGGACGAAAAACCTAAATGGCCCTCAAAGTGCCAACTTTATAAGATGGAAAAGGTAAGATTTTTAAGAGGATGATGCCCAGAAGAATAGAGGAATAAATCGCACAAAACAGAGAGTTCTTTCTTTCCCTTCTATTACATTTTTCTCTTTTCATTCCATTTCTTACTAAGCTCTTATAAAAGAACAAAAAAAAAAATCTTTTTTTAACTTAAACATTAGAGCATCTTCACCGAAACCTACCCCGACAAGACTATCATCGAGCTTGTGTCTATATTTTTTTGCAAGTTTTTCATAGCTCGTAGCAAAGAGAAAATCCTAACCCATGCTAATTACTCCCATCAGGATGAGGTTCAAATTTCGTTTCCGCTTATAAATAAATTTAAGGCTCGTTGGGCAAAGAACTATTTTTTCAAATTAGTAGATTCTAAAGTTCAAAAATAACCAACAATCTTTAATATTTTTAATTTCCAACATTTGTTAAAATTCTTTCTCTTTTTCCCTCCTTTATTGAGAGTTTATATAGTTTAGGTAAAAGTTGAGAAAGTAGACAAATACTTACATTCATTCTTTTTAAAATTTTAGAAATGAATAAAATTATTTTCAACAATGTATTGTGAATAAGAGATCAGCTAACACGTTTTCTACATTTCCTCATGAAGAAGAGGATTCCAAAAAAGGTGCCTCACGTTTTGTAAATAATTTTAAAAAAATAAACAATTTTTTCCCCCTAAAGAATCCTAAATAAATTTTGCAACACTTGAATTAATTCTTTATAAATAAATAATTTTAAAATTTAATTTAAAATAATCCAATACATTTCAATATAAGAATTGAATATTAAATTAAATCATGCAGTTTCTTTAAAAACACCTATAGAAATTCATTGGTACAAAATGATATGCAAGATATAATTAAATGAGTAAAATAATTTATTATTATATCTTTTATATTTATAATATGGGTTTCCTATTTAATTTTTTTAATTATCATGTCAAATGTTGATGTAGATGAGTTAGTACATATAGTATATATATCTCGTCGAAAGTTTAAGATATAACTACATAAAGAGTTGGATATTTTTATTTGAAAAAAAAAGGCTTCATCAGAAAATATTAAGAATTCTTTCCTTGTTTGGTAGGGTATGTATTAATTATAATTTTGATTTTAATTTTAATTATATTTAATGGTATAATTTCAATTTAAATTTTAAATTCAAGTATGTTAAATATTATAGTTAAATTCTAATATCAATTTTAATAACGATAAATGTAATAATTTCAGTTTCAATTTTAATTATATTAAATGTTATAAATGCAAATACAATTTAAATTTAATTACTTTGAAATTTATAATTTTAATTTCAATTACATTAAATGTTATAATTCAAATTGTAATTTCAATTCTAATTTCAATTACATTAAGTATTATCATTCTAATTCTAATTTCAATTACCTTAAATGTTATAATTCCAAATCAATTTAAATTCAATTATATTAAATGTTAAAATTTCAATTTGAATCTTGATTTCAAATATGTAAATGATACAATTCCAAATTTAATTTCGAATTCAATTACTTATAATTTTAAATCTAATTTCAAATTTATTTACGTTAAATGTAATAGTTTCAAATCAAATTTCAATTTCAATTTCAATTATGTTAAATATTATAATTCTAAATTCAAAATCAATTTTAATTTCTATTACGTTAAATGTTATAATTCCAAATTTAAATCCAATTTCAATTTCAATTTCAATTATGTTAAATGTTATAATTCCAAATTTAATTTTAATTTAAATTATATCAAATGTTATATTTCTAAATCTAATTTTAACTACATTAAATACTATAATTCTAATTCTTATTTTAATTTCAATTTCAATTCCAAATCTAATTTCAATCACAATTACAAAATATTATAATTCTGAATTTAATTTTAATTTCAATTACGTCAAATATTATAATTATTACAAATTAAATTTTAATTATAATTATGTCAAATGTTATAATTTCAAATCCAATTTCAATTTTAATTACGATAAATATTATAATTTGAATTCAATTTCAATTTCAATTACATAAATTGTTATAACTCCAATTCCAAATTTAAATTCAATTTTGTTAAATATTATAATTCCAATTCTGATTTCAATTTCAATTATGTTAAATTTTATAATTCTAAATTTTAATTTCATTTTGAATTATGTTAAATGTTATAATTCAAATTTCCATTACACAAAATGTTATAATTCCTATTCTAAATTCAATTTCAATTACATTAAATATTATAATTCCTATTTCAATTCGAATTTCTACAAGTTTAAAATTGAAAATTTGAAATTTTAGAAGATGGAATGTTAAGATGTCAAATAAAGGCCTTAAAAAACAAAAACAAAACTATATCTAAAATATAAAGCACCAAAATAAATAAATAAAGGCCAAAATCAACCCAGAAACTTTAATTTTGTCCAATATAAAAAGATTTAGGAGAAAAAAAAAGAATGCCAAAACATAAAAAAATTGGACCAACTCAGAACATGACCAACAAATCCAACCGGCCTAAAAAAGGCCTTATCTCAAATTCATCGTGAGTATATGTATGTCCTTAATTATACGAAAAATAATTTCAACTTTTATACTTTTCACTAAATAAAATGTGACTATTCCTTACTTTTGAAGATCGACTAGATGAAGACTATTATATTGACCATATCACATTATTCAAAAGCTATCTGCTTTCCCCTAAGTGTAGTAGTGAAGTCTCCATCACAAATAATATAGTCTGGTAGACGAATTTTACTCATTATACACTAAGTTATGGGTGCACAAACATCACTTTATATATGTTCCCACTTACAAAAAAATGTTCTTAGTATTTGCACTTGTCACTAGCTCCAATATGAGTATATTCTCAGTAATAAAAATTGAATAAATGAAGATTATCACTATACTATCTAAAACCTTTCTTGTTGTCACTAGTATAAGATTTAGTTACCATAAAAAATAACATGATTTGATGAATGAAATTTCACCTGTTATGCATGAAGTTTTGGGTGCGCAATAATCACTTTATATATGCCTACTTTTAGGAAATGTGTTTCTAGTATTTGCACCTATGACCAATTTTAGTGTGAGGATATCTCTACTAATAAAAATTGAATAGATGAAGATTATTACCATATTATCTTAAAGCTTTCTTTGTCCTGTTAGATTTTATTATTTTCTTTATGTGGGCTCACATATTAACAATAATTATATATTATGGGTTATCTTAAATAATGGCCAATTTAAGTGATCTTTTTGGGTTACATCTTATTGGGCTCTAGAGACATCTAATTTGATATGTGCTTATTATGTGTAGAAACCCAATACTAGTTGGATTATGAATGATAGGGTCATAATTTATCTTAGTATACAAAGACCTTTTCTAGGGTTGTGGTCCCCAAGTCAAATTAATTCACATAGAGCTTTTCTCCTCCTTTTTTCATCATAGAGAGAGAAACCCATTTATCCTACATAAATTTGACTGTGGAAGGCCATTATACTCTTAATTCAAGGCTGCTAATATTCAAAGTTCTAATCACCATGAATTCTCCAGGTATGTTTTTTTTAACATTTATCTTGAAAATTTAACATGATAGATCTTGGGCTATATTTATATAGATATGAATCTGATATATGGTTATGTCTAATAAGTGGTATCAGAGCAGAAATCATGTTAAATTGTTAGGATTATTAATACATATATTAATATTTTGAATATCTTTCCCATATAGTTATTTAGGGTAAAGATATTATATGTATGAATTTTTATGATTTTATTGAGAAAAAAAATATAAGTTTATATTTTTCATTATGATTTAAGGTACAAATATGGTTAAAGGTCATTGTTTTTTTTTAACAATTTAGAATGTTAAAACAACAAAAAAAAAAATGGATGGCAGACACACAGTGAGAAGGAAATTAGGATTTTGTTTGGTAAATATCAAATAGCCCCTCTTATTATTTGTTAATTATATTTTGACCATAAAGGTTTAAAAACTTATCAAATAAGCCCTATAGCAGTGGTGATTCTCTAACTTTAAGTAATTACAGTTTAGCCTAAAAAAATTGAAAATTTTGCAATTAAATCCTAATTTTGACTCAAATTTTTGTGGTCTTTTTTTATATTTGCAAATTTAGGGGTTTTCAGTTATTTTTTGGAGAATTAGGTCTACCCGACTCAGTTCACGGAAATCTAGCCCAAAATTTAATCCATTTGGATTTGACTCGACAATCATGGACCCTATTTTGAACCATTAGTAGCGTTGTAACCACAACTGCCTTGGCACCATGCGTCACTTTAGTGCATAAGAAAAGCTTAATTTTCTATTTATGGCATTCGATTACTTTTCTTTGCACTACTTGTCTTATGTCTCGAAATAAATTGATTGAAATAACATGTTGCCAAAGTAACCTCTGTTGTGTAGATTTATTTATTTTGGGATATTAAGATGAATATGTTTATTGTTTATGCAAAAAATAATCGGCCAAAAGGAAGATTATTTTTTGGCCAAATAATAAGTATATTTGTAGTAATAAATGTGTGATAATTATCAAGTTTTCTATGCATGCAATAAGTCAATCCAAAGAAAGATTTACTATTGGCAAGATTTAATATCAACATTTGATTAATGCATTAAGAATACCACTTACAGTTGATATTTTTGTCCAAAGGCTAAATATCAATATTGTGCTAAGTATCTCGTGATAGGGCCCACTTTTATATGTTTTATTTATGTCATGCATATATATGCTTAAAATAATAACATAATTATGAGCTTGTTATTTTATTATGTATTCTCTGTAAGTTTTATCTGCTTCTATTATATCTGCCAATATAAATTTCATTATCATATTTAAGGCACTATTTTTAGAAATAAAAAGCTAAGAAATTTCTTGAAGAAATTGAACAACACTTTACCAAAAATAAAAGGCTAAAAAAAAACTATGCTACTAACTAACTTTGTTTCAATAAGGTATAATAGTAAATGGAACATAAGGAAGTACATTATAAGATGTCTAATCTCGCTTTAAGTTAAAAGCACTAAAATTAGAGATGTCTAAAGACTTGCTTGTGCATCTGATTTTGATATCTCTTCATGCACACTACAATTAATTTAAAGTAAGTTACAACACCCAAAAGGTTAAATGGACTCTTAATGAGCTCATTTCATATTGTGTGCAATAAGAGGACAAATTGAAGCGAGAAAAGACTGAAAGTACTCACTTAACAAATAATTCTTAGAATAAGGTTACTAATTAGTAAAGAAAAAGGAATAAAAGAGAGAAAACTGTAATAAGGACTTCACATAATAAGGTGTAAAAGAAACAAGATCTAGTCATTACTTATTTCTTCTGCAAAAAAGCTAGTCATGTGAAGAATGATTGTTCTAAGTACGCTAAAAGGCATGTTAGCAAAAGTACACTTATCAACATTGTTTGTTCTGCATTTAATTTAGCTTTTATATCTAAACACACTTAGTGGGTAAATACAGTGTAAATACTCATATAAGTGTGTGTATGTAAGGTTGTCTTAAGAGCCAGTTTTCAATTAATGCTAAAAGATGCATCTAAGTGGAAAATGATAATGTAACTCTTCTAGAGGCTATAGAATTGTTTAGATTACAATTAGAGACCATATATTATTTAGATTTAGATGAGACTGATTATGTACCGTCATTTAGACAGAACATATTTTTTGTTTCTAGTTTGAACAAATCAGAATACTCTTGTTCATTCAGAAACAATAAGTTAGTCTCTTTCAAAATTTAAATTTTATTGGTACTAGTTCTCTTATTGATAATCTTTATACAATATATATTATTGCTTCTTTTAATGAATCCTTGCATGTTAATAAGCATGGTACAAAACAAAAATTAATCGATGAGAATTCCCTTATATTATGGCACAAGCACTTAGGACATATCTCTAAATAGAGAATAGAAAGACTTGTATTAGATAGAATTCTTGATTCTCTTAATTCAACATATTTTAAAATCTGTATTAAATGTATTAAGAAAAAATAGACAAACAATAGAAAATTAGGTGCCAATAGGAGTAATAACGTCTTACAACAAATAAATACTAATATTTGTAGACCATTCCATACAGTTTCTTGGAATAGCCAACAGTTTTTTATTATGTTCATTGATGACTATTCTCTTTTTGGTACATTTACTTGATTTATGAGAAGTCTCAATCTCTAGACGTGTTTAATTCTTTCAAAATTAAAGTTAAAAATTAACTTGACAAGAAAAAAAAAGCTGTCAAATCTAAAAATGGTGGTGAATACTATAAAAGATACGACAGATTAGGTAAATAATGTTCATTTATTTATTTATTGCTAAACTCCTAGAGGAGTGTTGCATCGTCCTATAATACACAATGCTTGAGAAATCAAGCATGAATGGTGTTCCTAAGAGACGAGATTGAATAGTTAAAGAATGGTGAGAAGTATAATTAATCATTCTTCTTCACTTTAATCACTCTAGGGAGAAGCATTAAAAAAATGGCAGTTTATTTCCTTAATAGAGTTTTAAGTAAAGCAGTATCTAAAACTCCGTACCAGTTATAGACTGACAAAAAATCCAGTATTAGGCATTTGCATGTTTGGGGTTATCTAGTTAAGGCTAGGCTATACAGGCCTAATAAAAAAAAAAACTAGACTCAAGAATAGTTAACTGCTTATTTTTGGATATTTTGAAAGATCGATGGGTTTCAAGTTTTTTTATCTCTTAAGTAAATCTTTTTTCGAGATAGGAATGCTAAATTTCTTGAGGATGTTGCGTTTGGGGGGAGATAAGGCATATTAAAGATATTTTCTTTGAAGATGAATTTATTTATCTTCCTACAACTGCTATTGAAAATGATCAGACTATTTTTCTAACATTATTCAATAAGTAGATCCAAAAATATAAGACAATATATAGGAGCTCCCAATCTAAAATAAAGAATTTGCTTATGTTCATCAAGAACAACCTCAACAACTTGAAGAACAAGTGCCATTGAGAATTTCTACTAAAGAAAGGAGAAGTGCAATTTCAGATAATTTTGTCTCTTATCTCCAAGAACATGAGTTTGACATAGAACTAAAAAAAATGATCTAATCAATTTGAGTCAATGAGAGACAATAACATTTAGAATCTTGATAAGTTGCCTAAAGGAGCGAAATTCATTGGTTGCAAATGAATATTTAAAACTAATAGGGATTCAAAAGGTAACATCGAAAGATATAAATGCGTCTCGTTACCAAAGGTTTCACTCAAAAGGAAAGCACTGATTATAAAGAGACTTTCTCTCTAGTGTCAACGAAAGACTCTTTCAGAATCATCATGACACTTGTAGCTCATTTTTTATTTGGAGCTACATCAAATGGACATAAAGACTATATTTCTCAATAGTGATATTGAGGAAATTATATATATATATATTATGCACCTAGAAAACTTTGTATTTGGAGGCCAAAAAAATATTATTTACAAACTAAAGGAGTCCATATACTATTTCAAGTAAGCATCCCAGCAATAGTATCATAAGTTTCATCAAGTGACTACCTCATTTAGAATTGAGAAAAATGCAGTTGA
This sequence comes from Ailanthus altissimus, assembly GCA_946807835.1. Taxonomy (NCBI): domain Eukaryota; kingdom Viridiplantae; phylum Streptophyta; class Magnoliopsida; order Sapindales; family Simaroubaceae; genus Ailanthus; species Ailanthus altissimus. The sequence goes on from OX327712.1 coordinate 3,459,322, forward strand.
TGAATACATATATCACAAGTTCAATGGGAGTAAATTTATCTTTCTAGTTTTATATATCAATGACATACTACTAGCAAGCAGCGATATAGACCTATTGCATGAAACTAAGAGATTTCTATAAAGAAATATTGAAATGAAAGATCATGGGAAAGCATCTTTTGTATTAGAAATTCAGATACATCGGGATCACAATCGAGGTATTATGAGTTTATCACAAAAGAACTATATCGATAAGGTGCTTAGTAGGTATAGCATAAAAAACTGTGCTCCAGGAGATACGCTCATTGCTAAGGGTGATAAGTTTAGCCTCAAGAATGATATTTAATATAATGAAATATAAAAACATTCCCTTATGTATCTGCAGTAAAGGAGTCTTATGTATGCACGAGTATGTACGTGTCCAGATATTGCGTACATTATTAAAATACTAGACATATATTTAAGTAATTTTAGGGTAGATCATTGGAAAGCAGTCAAAAGTATTATGTGATATTTACAGAGAATAAAAGAATACCTGCTCACATATGGGAGATCGGTAAGATTATAAATCATGGGGTATTCCAACTCCAATTTTTGTTGGATGCCTAGATATTAAGAGATCCACATCAGGTTATATATATATACTTTGGCAAAAAGAGCTATTTCTAGAAGAGTGCTAAGCAGACACTCATAACTTCTTCCATTATAATGGTCAAGTTTATAGTTTATTTTAAGACATCAAATCATGGGATATGGTTGCGAAACTTTACCAAATGGTTGCATATTGTCAATAGTATTAAAAAAACCATTAAAAAAAATTATTGTGATAATAAAGCAGCAGTGATGTATTCCCATAACAACAAAAGCTCTTTGAAGTCTAAGCACATCGACTTCAAATTTTTGGTTATTAAGAAAAATTTTAGAGTCAACAAGTGACAATAGAACACATTGGTATAAACTTCATAATTATGGATCTGCTCATCAAATAGTTACTACCTAAGGTGTTTCATGAGCATATTGTTCATATGGGTGTTATATTATTTATGATGTGTATGAATAGTGGGAGTTTGTCATTTGATGTTCATTTGGTTAAAAGACATGCTTATGGTTTATTTTCTATAGAATAAAGTTTGATAGTTTATTGAAACTCTAAAATAAGGTTACACTTTCTACTGCAGTTTTGCGTAAAGTTTAGAAAGTGTTTGATAATTTCTATTGCGATTTTGCATAAAGTTTAGAAAGTAATTAACTTGTTGGAGTTATAAAGTTGGACAAGTTGAAAATAAACATGTTTGAGATCACATTTTATGTAATTTCTATGCTATACAACCATATTGGATCTATGTCATTAATTATATTAGTATGGTGACCATTGATGGGTCTAGTTGCGAATATTTGCAATGAAAGTCACTTTGATCTCATATTGATATAATTAATGGACTAGATTGTATCTAAGGAGATGTTTTAAGATAAAATAGTTTTTATTGTGCGCACTAAGGTTTATGATGTATAATTATTTCTAGATGACATATGTGGCCAAGTGGGAGATTGTTAGGTTTCATTATTTCTTTTATATGGGCTCACATATTAACAATAATTATATATTATGAGCTATCTTAAATAATGGCCAATTTAAGTGATCTTTTTGGGTTACATCTTATTGGGCTCTAGAGACATCTAATTTGATATGGGCTTATTATGTATAGAAACCCAATACTATTTGAATTATGAGTGATGGGTCAAAATTTAACCTAATATATAAATACATTTTTTTAGAGTTGTGGTCCCTAAGTCAAATTAATTCACGTAGAGCTTTTCTCATCTTTTTTCCATCACAGAGATAGAAACCCATTGAGCCTACATATATTTAACTGTGGAAGACCATTATACTCTTAATTCAAGGCTGCTAATCTTCAAAGTTCTAATCACCATGAATTCTCTAGGTATGTTTTTCTCAATATTTATCTTGATAATTTAACATAATAGATCTTGGGTTATATTTATATAGATATGAATCTGATATGGTTATGACTAACATGTCCCAAATATATAATTTTAGTCAACATTACAAACAACATAGCCTTATGAGCAAAATTTCATATGTTATGCACGAAGTTGTGGGTACGCAATAATTACTTTATATATACCCTACTTTAAAGAAAGATATTCATAATATTTGAACCTATCACGAACTTTAGTGTAAGTATATTCCCACTAATAAAAATTAAATAGATGGAGATTATCACATTATACAATAGCTTTCATGTTGTTCCTAGTGCAAGATTTCAAGCCCCATTACAAACAACATAGTCTGATAAACAAAATTTTACCCGTTGTACACCAAGTTATGGGTGCACAGTAACTTCTTTATGTATGTACTCACTTACAAAAAAAGTGTTCTTAATAATTGCACCTATCACCAACTTTATGTATGTCCCCATTAATATGTTTTTTTGTTTCGGCACATATGATAAAAAAAAAGTGTAACTATATCTCCACTGTTGAAGATTGAAAAAATGAAGACTATATTATCTAAAGTTCTCTTGTTTTTTGAAGTTCAGTCTTGCTGTCTCAAGTTCAAACAACCTATTTTTATACACTTTTACCTATCTTATGTATGATCACCGCCTTAGATATGTCTACACTTACAAGAATGGTTTCTGTTGTTCAAGTACTTCTCACCCACTATATTATGCCTATATCTCCATCATAGCTTGCCTCAATAGGTGAAGGTAAAGATATTGTCAAAACTTAGTCTTGTTTTCCCAAGTATTTTCATGTGCGCAATAACTGCTTGATATATATTCCCACTTCTTCCGATGATGCTCTTAGTATTTGCATATTTCACCAACTAAAGTGTGAGTATATTCCTACTTATAGATAATTAACTATCAGTATAAATAAATAATCTTAATTAGATAGTAACATACATAATTATAAATTGAATATTTGTATTTATTAATTTAGGAGCACAATAAACCACACATATCTCCATATTTTTAAGATATTATCTACTCTGAGCTTAAGCCCTCATGGTTTTTCTCTTAGACTCTATCCAAAAGGCTTCATACCAATAAAAATATGATTTGCTCCTTATATACCTATGATCCTCCTCATTTCTTCTCAATATAGAACTTTGTTTGATTTTTTAACAATTTTTTGCTTGAACTCTATCCAAAAGACCTCATACCAATAAAAATATAGTTCACTCCTTATATACCTATGATCCTCCTCATTTCTTTTCAATATAGAACTTTGTTTGAGTTTTTAAAAATTTTTTGCTTGAACAAAGGACCACATCATTCTACATAGTTTGAGCCTCTCCTTAAGTGATATCTAATCCATATGAGTTCTATATACAAAGACCTTACTTCCTTAAGTTTGATACATATCTTCTGCTTATTTTCACTGCGTTAAGAACGCATGCCTTATGTAAAGCAACAGAGTACCACACAACTACGTTGAAAGCCCACTCTATTAGGCTAAAACATCACCATGTTTAAAGAACATTCCTTATACAAAGCCCGAGAGCACACCACCGGCTATACTTAGAGTTTAACCACAGATCCCAATGTAAGGTAAACTGGGGCTTTACTAAACTCACCACCTTCCCGTTTGATACTAAAGATTTGTTCCACACAACTAACTCTAGAGCATAGCTTTGATACCATTTATAGGAGTACAATAAACTACACATATCTCCATATTAGTGTAATATTATATACTTTGGACCTAAACTCTCATGGTTTTGATTTTGGACTTTACCCAAAAGACCTCGTACCAATAGAGTTATGATTCACTATTTATATACCTATGATCCTTCAAATTTCTTGCCAATATAGGATTTTGTTTTATTCCTTAACAATTAATTTATCATTCTTAATAAAAATCTTTTAGACAGTTAACAATTGTTTAGAAATATTATTTATGTACTTAATTTTTCTACTTTCTCTTAAAATGATTTCAATTAGTCTATTATAATTTTATATTACACCAATTATGAAAGATAAATATAATATTCAAAATTAATTTAATTCTATCTTATCCAATCCTAATTGATTTTATCCAATCATTCTCTTTAATATGGCGTAATATGTTTTGTAAATTCAACCAAAATTAATTTTGTTAAAAGAAATAAGATATAATATATTATTAAAATGGTAAGTATGTCGTAGACAACCATGGACATGGGTAGTTACTCGAAAAAGTTAAAGTAGAATATATTTAATGTAGTTAGAATTTGAATTATAAACATAATAGAATTGAATTTAGATTGGAATTATAAGAAGTTAATATCATTATAATTGGAATTATAACATTTAAAGAAATTAAAATTAGAATTAGAATTAGAGTTAGAGTTATAACATTTAATGAAATTGAAATTAAATTTAAAATTAAAATTTACGTAACTGGAATTGAAATTTAATTTAGAATTATAACATTTAATATAATTAAAATTTTAAAATTAGATTTGGAATAATTATAACATTTAAGCTAATTAAAATTGAAATTGGATATTGAATAATTGGAACATTTAACATAATTATAATTAAAATTTGAATTATAACATTTAACATAGTTAAAATTAAATTTAAAATTGAAAATTAAATTATAAAATTTAACATAATTAAAATTAAAATTGAATTGAGAATTATAATATTTAATTAATTGAAATTGAATTTGAATTTGGAATCATGACATTTAACATAAATAATGGTAACGTGCACTATAAGGGCGGCAGCCACAGTGGTGCATGTCAACCGAAACAATGGTAACGTGCACCACCGACACAGTTGGATAGATCGATCATCGATCTATCCAACAATGTCGACGGTGCACGTCTCTACTCATCGATCTATCCAACAGTGTCGACGGTGCATGTCTCTACTGTTTTGTTTGACGTGTATTGTCGATGGCTGTCCACCTTTTATGGCTCCCATTGTGTATTTGGTCGTCTTCTAATTCTTTTTTGTTGTAAAACATGATTCTACTATTGTGTAGATCATAAAAAATAGATTTTAATAATATAAATTTTAATTATTTTTATCGTTAGAATCCAGTGGTCAACAGTGTCAAATATCTATGCCAATGGAGGATTTATTTTAATAATGTATTTTTAAAAATAATTTCTATCAAAATGTGTCACATATTTATTTTTTTTATCGACAACCAATTATTTATTAACGCAAAAATATTTAAATTATTTTTTTAATTATTAATTTAATTACTTTAAATGTTACAGCACATGTTTATAACAATTAAGAATAAATAAATAGTATACTAAAATAATTATATTCTGTTAAATTTAACATTAATGATTAATAAAAAAATAAATTTAAGGGAAAATTAGATAATAGAACCAATGGATAAAATTGTCCCCGTACCTTTTATGAAAATATTAAATGTGTTCGATATTGTAACTTAATGCAATGAATCTACTCATCGAATTGACATTACTCTGAAAATTGATTGAAACTTGACATTACATCTGCTCATCGAATCAATTTTGTTGTTTAAAGCTTGTCTTCAATCTTAACTTATTACAGCTTTAAAAAGGCACATTTTTCTTACTAATTAATCTTTAAGTCTAGGTATCAAAGACTACCAAACTTGATTATTTCTTTCTTTTTTTTTTTAAGGAAAATTTTGATTACTTTTTATTGCACAAGATTTGTTAATCAATCATTTGGAAGATTTTTCTTTCTTTAGGAATTTTCATGTAAAAATCATTTTCTATACGAGTATTTCATTGACACTGCCAATTACAAAAAAAAAAAAAAAAAAAAGACTCCCTTTGGTTTTAGCAATTGTTGATTTTAATTATATATGAATGAAGAAAAATAAAAATAACAAAATTAGTTTACTAGACTGTTTTCATTAGAAATAAATTTAAAATCATGAAAAATGAGAATGTTCTATTTTTAATTTCTATATTCAAAATTCAAGAATGTATCTCATATTAGTATTATGAGAATAAAAATTTACATATTTAATAATATATTTTTAAGAATGATATATATATATATATATATATTGATACCATATTATGAAATACTTTTACAAATTTGATCTTTATTTAAGTTTTAAACTTATTATTTACATAATATCATCAAATTTTGATTTTATTTATCTAATTTATATTTTACTAAAAGGAAAATAAATACTTAACTAGAGGGAATTTGATCCAAAATCAGAAATCTATCAACTAGTTAAATTTTTTATATATGTTTATTTTGTTTTGTCACTTTCTTAAAAAATTGTGTTCTTGTGGACCTTGTTCAATCTTGAGTGATTACAATTGACAAATATTTTTCAATTTTCAATATATATGAGTCCGATGATTCTAAAGTTCTCGTGGAGGAAGGCAGCGGCCACGACCACAGCCACGGTGGTGCACATATCCACTGCCTTGTTTGACTTGCACAGTCGACGGCCGCCTGCTTCCCATCACTCCCATTGTATATTTGATGTCTTTTAATCTTTTTTTATCAAAAATAATTTTATCATTATATAAATCACAAAAAATAAAATTTAATAATATAAATTTTGATTATTTTTATTGTCGGAGTCCACTGATTGGCAGTGGTGGGTGTTTGTGCCAATAGACGGTCTTTTTGTAATAATTTATCTTTAAAAATGAATTTAAAAAGTATTATTAGAATTGAATCTATCAAAATGTGCCTTGTTATCATATGTTGTCATAGGAATTCCTTGTTGTCATGTTGTATATTTAGTAGTTTGTCGATGAATGGACACTTCCTGTCATGTTGTCATAGAAATTCTTTGCTGCTGTCGTACGAATTCTTTACAGTCAATACTTGTAGTTTGTGTAACTCAAGCTGGCGAGTGAAAACATTTGTGCTTCTAGCTTATCACAAAAATTACGTAGTTGCTTCTTAGTTAATGGTTTGGTGAAAACATCAACGGTTTAATCCTTTGAAGGAATGAATCGAGTTATCAAAGAGTCATTTGCAATCTTTTCTCAAACAAAGTAGTAGTCAAGTTCAATGTGTTTTGATTTTGCATAGAGTACTAGGTTGATTGTCATGTATAGTGCACTTAAGATTATCATTGACCAGTTGTGGCGTGTAATGCGAAGGACAATGGATCAAGCCATTTTTGAGGAACCTGTTAAGCTTTTAAGGTTAATGGTTTGGCTGTTTACTTTAAAAATCAACCATCATCATACTTATTGAGGACAGTGGATCTAATCGATGGATCATATAAGGATATCAATGTTATTTGCTCATTTTCCTAAAGGGGTTGAAATCAGAATAAATTTTATCAACGGATCTGTTGGGTTGTAATCTAAAAATAATATGATGCATGCTTGATGGCACAGTTTTATTTAAGAGGATCTAGACTCTTTTTAATAAGACATTGTAGTCACTTAATACGTTGACCACAAAGAATGTCTCTTCATGCTCTATCTGGCCAATTTTGACTCTAAGAGTTGTAAATCCATATACTAGAGTTTCACATCTAGCAAAATCGGTCATAATTACGATGGGTTTAAATTATCTTTGGATATTCTATGTTTAGATTGACCTTTCTATATTGTGGGGATGTGGCTTTCTGTAAGATGGCATTGCCTCCAACTTTAGATTGACCTTTATGTTTTGTAGAGCTTTAGCCAATAAATTTCTATTAAGCTCATTGCTTGGATAGTAGGCTTGCCTTAACGACTATAGTTTCATATTAGATCGGCCTTGCGTAAGATTGGCTGAATTGTTCTTGTGCATGTTGTTTTGGCTATTGAAAGACCCTAAGTTCATCATGTTTCCAGTGGAGTTGTAACTAAAGATATATCTTAGTTGCCCTAGCCGTTGCCGGCCTTGGGAGTTTGTAGATTGTGACCATCTAATTAAGGAGTATAGTGCCCAATTGCAGGTTCTTTAAAGAGTTTTGGAAAACTAATACCTAAATGTTGGCAGTAAAAAATAGCCCAAAAGATGGGAAAGATTCATTTTAAAATTTTATCCAATTGACGACTAAGTATATCTTCCTCAACATTATTGGCAACTCTAGTTTCTTCATGATGTGTTGGGTTCAAAGGGTCTTTAGGAGTATTAGTCATTTCATCTTCCTTTTTTAGCACACTAGAAGATTTAGTTGAGGTCTTTCCAATAGGGTTGGGATTTTTAGTCATAGCTCTAGTCATTATTGTAATACAAAATAATATCTCATCAAATGTATCAAAAAGATGGTCATGCGTAAAATTAATTATCTGAATTCGTGTATGTCCAACGTCTTGGTAAAGCTAAAATTTTCTTAAATTTGTAAAGAATTGAGATTAAGGTCCATCAAATTAGGCAAAGCCAATTTCGACTTACAACGAACAAGATTTAGAATATACTTGAGCTGAAAAATAAAGAGCAATTGTAGAATTTATGTTACCTTACACAGAAGAATAAACAAAATTTGACCGTAAGCTTATGGTGATCAACAAGGACTCAAATCCTAGGATAAAGACAAGAACAAAATAGAAGCTAAATTAGAGAAAAAGTTGTATTGAATGTATGAATGAATGTACTCTATATAATAATTTGTAATGCCCTTATATAGGATCTAAGAAACCTTATTTAATTCTAATTTAATAAGAAAAAAGAATCCTAATAGAATTAAACTTTTTATTCTAAAGATACCCGAAATACTCTAATTATATCTCAACTAGGCTTAAACTAATGTACATATTTAGAAAAAGAAACCTAAATAGTCCTAAATATATAAAAATTTGGGACGGTGTCAACAATATACAAATCACTTTATATTGAATTTAACATGTGTTAGCCTTTGGAGAGTCCCGATCGTGTACTCTTATGCAGGTTCCATATAAAAACATATATCACTTTTCATTTCTTACTTGTGGCAAATAAAATAACTTATTTCACTTCAACTTATATCTTATACTTCTCCAAATTACATTATTGTTTTTTTAAACAACCATTAAACACAATTTTTTTCTATTTTAATTTTTAAATTACAATCTTAAAATATATTTGTATTTTAAAAAATAAATTAAAAAAATAATACCAAACTCACTCTTAATCTACCTACTTTATCTTCATTCTCCAATACCATATTAAGTAACCACTAATTAAAAGGTCTTGATTAACCACAGCAAGTATCGTCTATAGATATGAGCATATCAACCAAAAACTCGTAGGAGTTAAAACTTCAACAAGAGAAAAACATGATATCAACGTGTTGAATATTCCACATTTTTCCCTCTCTATTTTCTCTATATAATACATGAGCACTAATGCAGTAAGACTCACACCACCAAGCTCTTGAAATATAAGAAGCTATACCAAGAAAAAGCCTCCATCTATAGCTAATTTTTCTTCAAGTTTGTAGCTTACTTGAAACAGAAATTAATTATGTCTCTTCAAGTTTCATCTGTTGAGGCTACTGCAATCCAAAATGCTGGGAAAGGCTCTAATCGTCGGGTGGAAAATTATCACCCCTAGCATTTGGGGGGATCATTTCCTCTCATATACTAGTGATTGCATGGTAAGATGCTAAATTTTTGGTTGAGGAGTTCTTTGGAATTATTTTTAAAGAAGAAGCATCTGACACTCTAAATCAGTTCTCTACTTTTAGAACATCATCAAACACACTAATGCTGTAATCGTGTGCATGCTCCCAACATATGCTTTTGCAGCGTCTAAACTAAATGCTGTCATTGTTGGGTAAAATTTATTTTTAACATTATTCAATTATATATTAAAATATTTATTATTAAATATTTGTAAGATAGAAATTATCAACAAATAAAATAAAATAAAATAAAATATAGAGAAAAATTAAAAAAAGATAAAATCTGACATTGAGCATAAAGAGACATTTCATAAAGCATTGTTTTAAAGTCAAAAAGTCTTATTTTTATGCGGTATTGACGGATCTATATGATTTCAAGTCCAATCTTATACTCATAACTACTCTCCTGGATGAGCACGAACATTGGAGATCATACAAAATCTTTAATGTCAAAGTTGCTCAAAATACATTTTGAAAAAGTATATAATTTTCAAGAGTATATATATAATACACGTATATAGAACACTTCTTAATTTTCTCTCCTTTTATTCACTTCCACACGCTATCAAAGTCAATTTTCTCTTTTTATTTTTATTTTTATTTTTATACACACTATCTTATAAAAGATTAGTCCTACTTTATATAGTGATACGTAGTCTAAATAATATTTGAAGAATTAATAAAAGTAATTTAATATATAATAACTCTATATAATAAAAATAAATAAATATTATAACTCCCATAGTAATAATATTATTATAAATAAATATTTGTAGCTCTCTAATATTTAATATATTCAGAACTATTAAATAATAATATTATATAGATGTTTTAACTCATACATTTAACTTAAGTTGAATGGTTAATTACAAATATTATAACCATATGTAATAATAATACTTTAATACTAATTAATATATGAGAATTATGTAATTTATAAAATAATATAAAAAAGTTTTAAAAACTTTTCTTCAACGGTCAAGTTCTATCTTTCTTTAATCTTTCTCTATATCTAATTTTACTTTATTTGTTGATAATTTTTATCTTGTAAATATTTAAAAATATATGTTTTACTATATGGTTGAATAATGTTAAAATTAAATTTTATCCAACAGTCATTGCATAACTAATGGCTTTACATCTTCAATATTCTTCTTTAGGAAACTGATCATCAAGACAAGGTAAAATATCGAGAACAAAAAAGAAGATGTGAGAAAATTGATTATAAATAAATGTAATATGATTTGGGAACAAGTCAAGTGCGTTGGGTACGCGAAGAAGTAAGAAAGATATGAAAGGAGAAGGCGTCGCTGTCCAAGCCTGGGCACCGTGGCGCCAAGATGCAGTGTCACAGCACATACAGGCGAAAGCTATAGTGCCACAGTGTTGGGTGCGTTTGAGGCAGTGCCACGCGCCAGAAATTCAGTGCCATGGCACTAGTGTGGGAAAAGGTGTTTTCCATTTTAAAAACTTTCTTAAGTGATTCAAGACTCCTTAATTCGACTTTCACTCATTTTAGGGTTAACCTAAGTAGTCCTAAAACTTATATAAAGGCTCTCTATTGCTTGTAAATACATCTTTGTGATCTTGGTAAAATTATAATGATCTTTGTAAATCCTTATGAGTTTTGTGATTCTTAGTGAGAGAAACTCTTAGTTTACAACGTAAAATTTTGTTCTTTGTGAAATCTAGAGTTCTTTTTTGTAAAATGTATACTTTGTTAGTGCCATGTAATTCAATATTAAAATAGTGAGATCTTAATTCGACGTAGACATAGGCAAGTTACAGAACCACGTAAATTCTATATGATTTTTCTTCTACTTTCTCTCTATAATTTTTTTAATTGTTTGGTTACTGTATTATATACCTTGGGTTTATTGCTTCCTCTTTAACAAACTGGTATTAAAGCTAGGGTTTAAGTAAACATGGTCATACTTAAGTATAAAGTAGAAAATTTAACGAGGTGAATGACTTTAATTTATGGAAGTTGAAGGTTAAGAAATTGTTAGTGAGCCAATAGTTAGATTTGGCATTAGAGGAGACTGAAACTCTATCTAGTGAAGAAGAGAAGGTGCCAGAGTTATCTAAGGAGAATGATTAACCCATTAATCAGGTATACACAAGTAGATTTGGTTGCTTATGCCTTTAACTCAACTTACACTTTTGAATTTGATGAACCTAAAACATATGTTGAGGCTATAAAAAGTGAAAATAAAACTGAATGACAATAGGCCATGGAAGAAGAGATTATTTTTCTTAAGAAAAATAAAACTTAAGAGTTGGTAGAAATATCTCAAAAGAAACTAGTGGGGTGTAAGTGGGTGAACAAGGTTAAGGAGGGGATACTAGGGGAAGAACCTATAAGATTCAAGGCTAAACTAGTTGCACATAGGTTTACTCAAAGAGAGGGAGTTAACTTTCATAAGATATTCTCTTCAATCGCCAAGCACACATCTATTAGGATTCTGTTGGCCATATATGCAAACCTTAATTTACATCTAGAGTAGATGGATGTAGAGATAGCTTTTCTGCATTGAGAGCTTGAAAAGACGATTTATATGGCATAACTGCAAGGGTTTATGGAGCCCGAAAAAGAGAAGCATACTTGTTTACTAAAGAAGTTATTATATGGGTTAAAGAAATTACCTAGACAATGGTCTAGGAGATTTGACGAGTTTATGATGGCTTGTGGATTTAGTAGGGGGAAGTATGATGAATACATGTACTTTAAAAACTTGAGCAGTGTGATGATCCTCTTTATTTCTTACTAATGTGGGACTTTGTTTTATTCCTTAACAATTAATTTATTATTTTGAATAAATTCTTTTTAAAAATTTAACGATTGTTTAGAATTAATTTTTTGTGTACTTAATTTTTCTACTTTTTTTTAAAATGATTTCAATTAGTCTATTTTAATTTTATATTACATCAATTATAAAACCTAATATAATACTCAAATTTAATTTAATTCTATCTTATCCACTCCTAATTGATTTTATTCAATCCTTCTCTTTAATATGGAATGCGCTAATAAACTGTAAGTATATCATTTGTGGTCTATATGGTTGTACATCATCATGTTATACCTTCTCTTTCTCCTTCATGCTTGATGGTGGTAGTTTAGATGTGTTTTCATATAAGATTTTATCACTTCTTAAATTGACGGTTTAGCATTGCTTGACATTCCCTCTTAGATTTACTGTCACTTGGTAGAGCTCATTGAAGTCGCTTATTAATAGTTACAGCTAGTTATCCCATTTGAACATCTAAAATTTTCAAGGCTATTGAATGATTATGCATGATGGCGATATGGTGTCACTTGACTTCATGTAGTGCATAAGCAGATCTTTCAATGACTGCTTCTTTTCTTATAGTGTTGGAATCATGATGGATTCAATGCTCTAGATGACGCCTCTTAGTTGTTTCGCTAATAAAAGTTTGGATGACTCTTCACCCCAAATTATAGAAGTTAGATGTGTGTTATTTTGTTATCGGTTAAAGTTGTCCATATAATTTGCTGACTCTATACAACACCCATTTATGTAGTTTTCACTACAAAAGTCGCATATCACTTGTTAGGTTTTAACGGCATTCAATGCATCAAAATTCTTGGATAACATATTGATTTGTACTGTTAATGCATTGAATGAGCCAATCGTATGCACACTAGCGACTCTCTTGGGTGTGACTCTTTCAGCTGACCGTTGGTAATTGTTTGACGCCATCTTCTCTAATAGATCATAATCCTCATCTGTAGACTTATTCATTAAAGCTCCTCTAACAACGACATCTATAATAGTCCTCAAATAGCAAACTAGTTGATTACAGAACATTTAAAATAATAGCCATTTAGGGACTCCATGGTAAGGACACTTCCTCAACATGTCTTTAAAGCACTCCTATGTATCATATAATGATTCACCATCGATCTAATTAAATGACGTGATATTTGTTTCTCATCTTTGTTGTCTTTACTAGTTAGAAGAACTTTACTAGAAACTTTTGAGCTAGATTATCCTATGTCGATATAGATCATGATGGTAATGACATTAACTAACTTTTGGATTTATCCCTTAAGGAGAAAGAGAACAATCTAAGTTTGATGGCATCGTCTGAGACTTCATTGTACTTAAAAGTATCACAAATCTCTAATAAATTCATGATGTGCATTTTAAGATCATCATTGAGAGCTCTGTTAAATTGTACAGACTCTTTCAACATTTAAATAGTACTCGATTTGATCCTAAAATTATTGGCGTTAATAGTTAGTCATCGAATACTAGACTAAACACCATCTATGGTAGGGACTACATACTCTTTCAATGCTCTCTAGGGTACCACAAGTTCAAACACTAGATTGTTAATGTGATTAGTGTTCTCCTTTATATTTAAAGATTTTTGGCATTTATTTCAAACTTTATGCAATGTTCTTTTGATATGAGGATCAAAAAAAGTCAAGTTAACATTTATCGCTCTTTGTATGAACTGTCAAAGCAAAATAAAAATAAAATCAAAGTAAAAAGAAGAAAATAAAAAAAAAAGTTGAAAAAGCACAAATTTAGTATTAGTATTGATCTAAAGAATAGAAAAATTAGTCCCCATCAATGGCATCAAAAACTTAATGTGTGCGATAATAGCTAAACGCAAGTGAACGGTAATATATCAAGTAATATATGAGCTAAGTCCAAGTTATCGTTCCCACAAGAACTATATGATCTATTTCTTTTAATCAATTACTAAAACTAATCCTACTTTAACTTTTATCTAGAAAACTCAAAATATGAATTGAGTCTAGTTAACTTAATTCTATTAAATTAAACTAAACTTAATGTTAATCAAAAGTAAGCAAAGGGTTGAATTCATTAATTAAGAGGAATCTAGGGTTTTGACTTATTTTCTAATATTTCATTGGATTAATTTATCTTCTTAATTATTTATTTATCACAAATTGATTAGCTAGACTCTAATCTCATCACAAGCCTCTGTCGATGGTTGAGTGACTATATTACCTATATGTCTATGGTAATTCGAATATAATGTAATTCATTAAGAACATGTCTACATAAAATCATACTTTCCATCTAGGTATATTTCTATCCTACATAGAAATCAAAGTTATTACCCTATGATCATGCATAAAACCTTACCATAATGAAAACACTTTTCATTGTGATTATTTTCCATATGTGATTTGGATATATCAAATAAATTTCAAATGAGCATTGTACTACTTGCACATGCTCCCACTTAAGATCATCAGACATAGAGATCAAAATATATGATTTGACTCTCAAATTAATCTTAATCCATTTCTGATAAATTTCAACATCTTCCAAAGAAACATCATTAGAAATACCTCTTATATTCTTTTAATTTATGATATATCCAAAATTTTCTAAATCTAAAATTATTCTCATATTCATAAGCAAGTAAAAATATTTCTAGGTACTTTAAAGTTGGTGTGCATAGATCAAGTATACTAACTGATTGCTAATTCTGATCTTATCTCTATAAGATTCAATAGAAGATGTGTAGCGAAACATTTCTATTCGTTAATTAATAATGCTTTAAATTATAGGTATAACATTTATATATTTTTTAATTTAAAAATACCCTCTTACTGCTTTACATAATATCCTAAATCTCTCAAAGGAAAAAATAATAGTTTAAACCTTTTAAATTGTATAGCGAAAAGTAGACCCTGTTGGCATTTTACTCCAACTGCACACTTTAGTGATCTTGGTCTTTGCAAAATCCAAAAGGTAGATAACTTCATGAGCCTTCATAAGTAATTGTTGTGGGTAAAGTAGGTAGGGAAATTGCTTTTTCTCTTTCATCACTTACTTGTTCCCTCATTGGTTGCTCATTTTCTTCTTCAAAGTATGGAAATAAATTGTAATTACTATTACCATAAGAGGTTGGTTTGATTGAACGACGCACATTCCTATGTATAAGCTCGAGCGGCTTGTGGGCTTTTTTTGAATTATTACCTAAATAAACATCTTTCACATAATTAATCGGGACGATTGATGAAAGGCATTTTACTGAGGAGTGTGGCTTATAATCTTGTGTCTTATAATTTCACTTTATTCACAATAATTTCAAACTCTCATTTACAAATTCTTATCAATTATTTTTTATAGTATTTTTACCTTCTTATTAGTTTTTCTTTCAATGAGTGTGTTTCAAGATTTGAATTTTTCAAACACTTGGTATTTAGATTTTAGCACACACACCTATATCTTCTTTGAGAACTCATCTATCAATGTAATTAAGTATCCTACTCACATTTAAAAGGTACCTTTATTAGCCCATAAGTCTGAATGAATATAGTCTAATGTGCTTTTTGTCATATACACAACCTTTGCAAGTTATAATCTACTGGTTTTTCCCAAGACATGGTATTCATAGATATCTAGTGAACTGGTCTTGTCATCTATAGTAGTCTTTACTTAGTTCATTTAGGTCTCTAAGGCTTATATTCTTATTCTCAAGTGCCAAAATCTGGTCTTATCACTATTAAAAGCATTTGTAGCTCTAACGTAACTAATGAGAGTTTTTTCCTTGCAAGATAATTAACTTATTTTCATTTTTCCTTTTATCAATACCATAGAGCCCTTATGACTTTCAGTATTCTTTTCTCAGCTTAAATGAACACCTTAAATTATTATAGATGCCTAAAGAAATTAAATTTATTTTTAATTTAAGCATATATCTCACCTGATCTAACTCCTTTACCATGTCGTCACTCAATTCAAGCTTAATGCTTTCGATCCTAGTAATATCACAACTAAGATTTTTTTTTCACAAAACCCTTCCATCATTAATATAGTTTAAGAAAGTAAACGTATGGATATTCGGATATATGTGAAATTAACAACTTGAATCCAAGATCCACTCACCTTTAGTTTTATTGTTTGTAGTAATTAGAAGGTAGCATATTCATATATCTAGAGCTATATGTTTATTCATTTTCAATACTGTCAAGTGAAGCAACAACAATATCTCCATCAACTTCATGCTATTCTTGTTTGCCATTTGCTTTCTTTTTCCTTTTTGAACAATCCTTAATAAAGTACCATTCTTTGTGGCACTTATAATATTTTCCCTTTTATTCTTTTGATTGAGATCGTCCTTTTTTTATCCTTATTTTTCTTTTCCTTTTTATTTGATCATCCTCTTATTATCAAGGCATTTCCCACACTTGAATCCTTGTCAGAACCTCTTTTCTAGATCTGCTTAGAATTCAATGCAGCCTTAACATCTTCCATTATCAATGTTTCTTTACCATATATCAAGGTATCTACCAAATGTTTATAAGAGTCAGACAAAAAGTTTAACATATCTATTGCTTGGCCTTCAATATTAATTCTTACTCTTATGTTCTTAAGATCAAGAATGATTCTATTGAAGTGATCAAGATGCACTTTTGCAAAAGTACATTCTTCCATGGATAGGGCATACAACTTCTTTTTCATGTATAGCTATTGGCCAAAGACTTAGTCATGAACAAAGCATTAAGCTTATCCCACAGACCCCGAGCAATAGTTTCTTTGGTTGCTTCTCAGATTACTTTGTTTCTAAGATAAAGTACAATCGTAATATGAGCTCTCTTATCAAGTTGATCTCTCTTTCTTTCTGAATCTTGATGGCTTCTTTTAGATCTTGAACAAACTTTGCATTGGATGTTGAAGTTCTAGGTTTCTAATATTCACCAGCATTGAAGGATGGATACCTATCGATTGTTCAAGCCTCTAAGAGATTAATATTGTCTTCATCTTTACTTTTCATACAAGAAAGTCGATGTCAACATTATAGATAGTAACTTCTGCATTTAGAAGAGTCTTCATCACAAAATAGTGGCTATGATATAAGTTTGTTAACTATATGACTAGGATCACTAATGAGCAGTTATCTAATCTTAGTCATTGATCCAAAACCAATTAATTCAAAGAGGGTTTAAGGTTGAACTAAAAATTAAAACTTATAGAAACAAGAACGATGATAATACTATGTATTACATGGTTTGTAAATTACCTATATCTATAAAACTAGCTTTTTATTGTTATATTCCCTGCAATTTAGTCACGTAACTATTTTAATAGCAGTAACAATATTTAACAGTCCAAGGCCGCACTTGCTTGACATGTCAACAATGCTTAATTGCCTTGACTGATTTTTGAAACCTTTCCCTCCATAACTTTGTTATTCTAGCACAAAGTTTGATTTCTGGATGTTTTAAGGTTGGAAAACATATATACTATCCATCTATCTATTTATCTATATAAAATGCATCTCTTATGCGGATGCCCATTTAAGATAAAATTTATAAATGGAATTTATTTTAAAAGATATTGTTAAAAAAGATTGTATTTTAAAAAATTGCAGATGTCTGCATATATATATACATATATATATATATATTAGTAGTTGAAAATCCAACTAAAATTACAAGGGGTAATTACATCAAAAGTCCCTAGATTCGAAGATCGCAGTAGCCACTAACATCTTGACCATATATTTTCATCCTGATCGACTGGAGGCTAGTCTTATGCATTCTGATAAGTTGTTTAAACTTATTGAGAAGTTATTGTTTAGGCACCAGATAGACAAGAATACGATATATTAACCTGGTGTATTCAGGAACTATAATAATTGTAGCGGATATCAAGTTATGCACTTCAATTTGACACCCCTATGGCATCAATTAAGCTACAACTTTGATACCTCCTTTACTCTATGCGCAGCGAAAAATCATACCATAAGAAAGAACACATAAAATTAACACACTAATAAAGATAAAGAAAACAAACCAATCACAAGACACAAGATATACGTAGTTTGACCCAAATTGCTTATGTCCACGGAGGATCCATAATCTAGCCTCTTACTATTGAAATAGATCACTAAGTATCTTCTTACATCATCAATGATCCCACAAGACCCCTTAGTATCTCCCATAGAGACCTCTAAGCATTTATCCTTGATCATTATGACTCCTTAAGATCTTTTAGTATCTCCTCATAAGAGATTTTTACAAGAAACACAAGAATAGCCCGAGCATCTAAGCCAAAAGGATCTATGGTGATTCTCTTTTATTCACTCAAAGAACCTAAAGAAGAAAACTACCCTAAAGGTTACACCTTAGTACACCACGCACTTAGTGCCTACCTACCTCCTCTATTCTTTCTTATGGTTACATCTTGAAACCTTAGATGCTTAATCTTAAACAAAGGTTTACAAGTGTTTATATAGGGTGTATTTCGTGCCTACAAACCCTATTCCTTTTTGGAATAAGAGTCCACTTATTTTGGAAGTCCAAAACTTCTCAAAACTCAAAATGTTGAACCAAAACGGACATCCTAACGCGTTTGGGCACTACGGCGCTTGTCCCTTGACGCTGCAGCGCTGGGGACCCAGCCTTGTGGTGCTGGTCTTCTGTGTTGAGCGCCGTGGCGCTCAGCCCTGGGCTCCGCAGCGCTGGAAGCTCTCGCGATTTATTTGTTTCCTTCGCGTCTTCAAGTTTCATTTTACTTCCGCCTTCGTGTCCCACATGTCCTAAACTTCTCTATACGTGTCCCATACATTCTAGAATTATTCTGACTCTCCACTTTGGTATTCATCTCAATTCTTGTCCAACCAAGATTGTTGAATCACCAATTTTCCAACAAATCCACTCTTTGATTCAAAATCTCTCCCCATGAATCTAATCACCGTCACCCCTCCTTGACCAATGCTCACTAGCATGGTCTATAAGTCAAGTCTCCGACTTAATTAAGGCTCTTGCGACTACGGTCTCCAAAGATTCCTGAATGCTGATGTCTATAGTAGTTCAATGTTATGATCTTCTATGTCCCGAAGACACCATAACCACAACCCTTAATGGTGAAAACACATTCTCTCCATTCCCACACATTCTCTTTCGACCCCTACCACAAAGTGATATATCAAAAGCTGCTTTATGGTCTGTTTCAAATCAACCCTATGTTGATCCAATTCTAAGCACTTGTCTACAAATACATAGCCTTCATCTGTGCTTTATCACTCCCTCGATCCTTTTGCTTCCCCATTTAGTGTTCCTTCTATATGCCTTCCATGAATCTCCCAATTTCGATCTAACAGTCCCGAGTCCTCTAGGTCTTCATGAGATGAGGAATGAAATATCATACCTAGTCCCTCCTTTGTCTTTTTCACTATATAGTCTTAATCTTATTCTACCATTCCCCTATGACTTACCATAAGCCATATTACTCCAATTGGTAAATAACGATTCTTCATGACTCATATGAAAATACTACCCTAGATCTCAAAAATAGTTCGTTCATCAGACACTGATTCCTCTAGAAGCTCTCATGCGATCAAGGTCTTTGCCTAGTAATCCAACAGACTTGCAAATCCACCCTCCTTCTATCTTTGTCTTTCTTTTAGGACTATCCCTTTGAGTACCCTAGACACCTTTTGGATCTGCCCTTCAATCTTGATTGTTCTTCTTTTTCCATCTTTATTTTGTGTCCAATCTAAACGATTCTTCTAACTAGGACTTAGATGACGTCATCTTCTTGGTAGTCTTCTTTTTAAGAGTAAGCCTTACTCAAAAAATAAAACTCCCCAGTAAGGCCATCATCTTTTCCTCTTTCAGATAATTATCTTTCCTATTGTTCTTCTCTTATATTTGTGAGTCCCTATGGTTAACAACCTTTGCTCTACAATCTGACTCTGCCGCTTATGCTCTGTAATCTGAACTTCAACCTATGGCTCTAATATCAGTTTGGACTTCAACTCAAGCTCTGACATTAGTTTGTACTTTACCCTAAGCTTTGACACTAGTTTGTAGCTTCAACTTAGCTCTAATACCAGTTTGTAGCGAATATTAAGCCATGCACTTCAATTTGATACCCCTATGGTATCAACTAAGCCACAACCTTGATACCCCTTTTACTCAATGCGCAGCGAAAAATCATACCATAAGAAAGTACACATAAAATTAACACACTAATAAAGATAAAAAAAAAACCAATCACAAGACATAAAATATACGTGGTTCGGCCTAAATTGCCTACGTCTACGGAGGATCCATGATCCAGCTTCTTACTATTGAAATAGATCACTAAGTATCTTCTTACATCATCAATGATCCTACAAGACCCCTTAGTATCTCCTATAGAGACCTTTAAGCATATACCATTGATCATTATGACTCCCTAAGACCTCTTAGTATCTTCTCATAAGAGATTTTTACAAGAAACACAAGAATAGCCCGAGCATCTAAGCCAAAAGGATATATGGTGTTTCTCTTTTATTCACTCAAAGAACCTAAAGAAGAAAACTACCCTAAAGGTTACACCCTAGTGCACCACGCACTTAGTGCCTACCTAACTCCTCTATTTTCTCTTATACTTACATCTTAAAACCTTAGATGCTTAATCTTAAATAAGAGTTTACAAGTGTTTATATAGGGTGTATTTCGTGCCTACAAACCCTATTCCTTATTGGAGTAAGAGTCCACTTATTTTGAAAGTTCAAAACTTTTCAAAACTCAAAATTTTGAACCAAAACGGACATCCTGACGCGTTTGGGCTCTGCAGCGCTCGTCCCTGGCCACTGCAGCACTGGCTCTTCTCGTGCCCATCGTCGCGGAGCTGAGGACCCAACGCTGCGGTGCTGGTGTTCTGTGTTGAGCGCTGCGACGCTCAGCCGTGGACGCTGCGACGCTGAAAGCTCTTGCGATTTCTTCATTTCCTTCGTGTCTTCAAGTTCCGTTTCACTTCCTCTTTCGTGTCCCACACGTTCTAGACTTCTTCATACTTGTCCCACACATTCTAGAATTGTTGTGACTCTCCACTTTGGTATTCATCTCAATTCTTGTCCAACCAAGATTGTTGAATCACCAATTTTTCAACAATAAAGAATAAGGTTGGATTATCACTATAAAAAGTTGAGGAGTTTTCTGCGACATCCTCCATAAGCAGATATATATGCAGTAAACAAAGAATACCTTTCTTAGAGTTGCATATATTCATAATTTATTTTGGTAGATACTATCAATAAATTAATGTATCTTGATATAGGTAGCATATAGTAGCACTTTCAGTAATAGAAGTCTTAATGAAAGAATTACAGAATTTTTCAGGTGGTGATGCGGGGAAACTTTATTAAGGAAAATATAAGTTTTTTTGATTTGGTGCTTTATGAAAAATGAGCTTGTCAAGAACTCAAGTTAGGTACCACAGTGATTACTGAACTAAGATCTATACAGTGAACTTATAAGACATATGCTCCGTAAAAGAGCATTCACTTTAGCATATGAATCATACCACGTGTGGTTTTTAGTGACCAACTAAAAGACAATGAGTGAATGGATCCCTGCTTCTTCATCGTGTAAGTTCATTTGAGGTAAAGCTTAGCCCCGACTAGTATCCTTGATACTATCAACTATATTTTGAAGTGAGGGTTAATGTTAGCTATTTTAGCATATTTTATATAACTATGATAGATTCGGTCTATAGAATATAACTAGGAAAGCAATTGATCTAGAACCAAAAAAATATGAGTTTGATGGGAAGATTTATTTTCTTACATTTGACTTATGTATTAACCGGTTGACCAATTATATAATCTCTTAGAGGATGAATATAATTGTGAATACATAGAGTGCATAGGTTCAAGAATAGCTACTATCGAGGGATTGACTATGCTTAGACTGATGTAATGAAATTAAATATGAGATTAACATAAACAAAATAACTAATAAATCTCTTGTACATGGTTACAATTGAGATTTCATATTAGCTATTGCTTATATGATATTTGTTCATGGGTTACATGTTACATTTGCCTGTACGAGTACTGTGTTAAAAATTGATGGCCTAAGAAACTATCATTGCTCTGTTACACATTGTCATCCCGTCATGTGTCAGTGGGAGATGTTGATAATTTTAGTTAGGTCACTCATGATGGAATGACATAACATAAGCACTCATAACAAAAATATAATTTGTTGATAGGAATGGGGAATCCATGAACTTGAATGGACAAGTCATTAACTATAATGGAGAATCCATTAACTTGAATGGACATTCCATTAACATAAGTAGAGAAACTATTAACAATTCAAATAGTTAAAATAATGTTATGAGCATGTCTATATAACCAATATTGTTTTATTAAGAATAAGGAAAATAAATGTGCAAGTAATATTCATGGAGTATAAACATAATTATATACAATCTCAAACAAAAAAACTAAAAAAGTGTGCGAATGAGCTGAGAGTTCTTGGCTAAAGAATACAAAGATTCTTATAACGTGAATTGAGAAAACTTTCTATTTGTGATCATTCTTTGACCAAATAGAAAGCAGTGACAGAAATTCATTCGATTCTAGCATCAAAAGCTTAATAACAACATTCAGGTATATTGTTATTATTTGCTATTTCCTCTATAAAAATTTTTTAATTGTGTTTTCAAATCTATTTTCTAAAATAAAAATTGATATTTTTAAAGTAAAAATATGTTTTTAAATTGTAATTTAAAAATAAAAATAGAAAAAAATTATATTCGATGATTGTTTAAAATAATATAATATAATTTGGAGAGGTTTAAAACATATAGTGAAGTGAATTAAGTAATTATATTTACCACCACTATTTACAAAAAGGGTTTTGTGATAGATACAATCTATCACCTAAAGTCACCTCACTAATCTGTGATAAATCATTTCTATCACAGATTAATGATAGATAAAATTTGTGATACATTCTATCACAAATCTATGATTTACAAATTTAGTAAGTGATCCAACAATTAATGTGTACACTTACATGGTAGCTGGCGTGTAAGCTAATATGTGACAGATGACTATCACTAATTCATATTAGAATGCTATCACTAATTTGTGATAGATTCCTATCACTAATTTGCGATAGAGTTTTATCATTAATTTATTTTTTCTGAATTCTCATAACTAATTTATTTTTTACAAATATAATTAAATTAATACTTATATACTAAAATGTATTATATTATATAATGAATATTACAATTTTAAAATATTCAACGTTTTTTTGATGCATTAAATCAATCCATAATCCAGAAATAACATCCAAAAAACATTTATATTCTTCCTTAACAACAACATTACAAAATCCATCATCCAAATCCAACATCAATTTATAAAAATTCAACAATAAAGTATAGAGACTACAAGTTATATGCTTCAAAAGTAACACATTAATCAACCATCCAACAATTATAAAAATCTAGCAGCAATTGTTTAAATGATATATGCTTCCAAATCCAACATGATATGAAAGAAAGAAAATTCAATACTATAAATCGAAAAAAATAGTTTATTAAGTTCACTTAGATATAAAAATTAAACAACTAAGTTAACTAACATATATTTTAAGATATAAATAGTACCATGTTCCTGTAAAAGATTTAAAAAATAAGAACCTCTATATTGCATGCCAATATCTATGTGAAAGACATTAATGGAACAAGAAAATTGTGTTTTAATCATTTGAGCAAAATTGCAGTAAATTTTGGTAAGTTACGACCTCTGTTTCATAAGAAACAATCATGTATATTGAGAATAATCATTAATGAAAATAATAAAATATTGAGATCCTCCCATAATAGTAGGAAATGGACCTCAACTATCATAATGTATAAGATCGTTATTAAAAGGCAGTACTAGTTGTTTTGCTAAAGGAAAAATCAAACAATCATCATTATTGTCATAAACAATTCCTAAAGAGCTACTAGATTCTAGAGAACAAATACGACTAATTGAGGCATGACCCAAATGAGAATGTTAGAAATGTATGATGGTACTAGGGAAGTAGATGCAGTGGACGAATGAGATGAAGATGACAAATGTAAAGAGATATGCTCATATAAATAACCCATTTTATGGCCAATCCCATGTATCTGATCTGTCTTCGAATTCTGCACATAACACCCAGATGCTGTAAATGAAAAGTTAAGACCAAGTTTATAAATTTGACACGGATAGAGGATTTAATGTGAGTTTAGGTATAAGAAAAGTATCAAATAATAAAAATTGGAGCAACACATTGACTAACATTATTAACATTAATAAAAGATCTATTAGTAGTTTGAATAAAAGGTAAATAAGAAGCAAGAGATTTAGTGGAGAAAAATGTGGAATCAGAAGTCATATGATTGAAACATGCAGAACTAAAATACAAGAAGTTACTTGAAAGAACAGAAGAAGCAGTAATAAAAGGGTTACTAGAGTTCGATAAAAGAGTAAAGATTCAAGATTTTTGGTTAAATTGAAAGAGGAACTGGCACTATATTGGCCAACAGTAAAGCGAGAGAGTGATTGAGGCCTCATAGAAGTAGCACCCTGAGATTGCTTGCTTTTAGGATAATATTTCTCATAATGACGGGGTCCAATTTTTTTTGACATATTTTGCATTTATTTGTTGAAAACAATGAGAACTATATGTCTAGTTAAGTGACAATAATGACATGTCTTAGGTTGAATGGAGTTGATAGATTTATGTTATGGAGTAACAAGAACTACATCTTTGAAAACTAGTTGATAGTTAATAGATTTGTGATAAGGAGCTACGAGGACGTATCTGTACGGACTTGTATGATAGTAGCAAACCTTGCTTCCTAAATGGGTAGAGGTCTCTGATAGAGTAGAGAAGTGTGAGTAAACTCAGATTTATCTTACAAAGCCATGAGAACAGAATCAAACATTGATGATCTTAGTAGACAATGAAGACTTGAGCATCATCATTATTCTTTCAATTGTTTCTAAAAGAGGCACCTCATCCTAAATAAACTACATCTAAGAATGGAAGTCGGTGATGTATTGTCTAGGCTCTTGTCAGAGGTGATGCAAATTTTACAATGGTTGATATTGATGATAGAGTCATATAGTGATGAAGAGATGTACAAGAAAATTTCAATGTGATTTAGCAGTATCAAACCGACCATAGTGAAGATTGGTGAATAAGGTGGATGTATTACAAAACCATGTAATAATCTTGTATTTTTACTATTCTAATCATTTAATCTGTTAATAAAAGCTTTTGGACTCTCGTTATTGCTCTACTTGGGCAAAGTAACATCACCATTAATATAGCGCCAAAGTCTTATACCATTAAGAAAGCTACACATAGCTTGTATCCATAGGACATAATTATGTACATAAAAAATAATTTGAATAGGCTAAGAAACCTCAAATTTATCCATTGAAAAATAGATTCCTCCCTCCAGCAAATAAAAACCTTTTAACAACAGTTTCCTTTCCTATTTTTTGGCGGCATAAATTATTCTACCACATATTCAATTTAAAAGAAAACATTTGAATAGTTAACACTAAAATCTTTTTAAATTGCCATGAATGGATTTTCTATCATGCAAGAATTTGTATAAAGTTAAGACATGACAAAAATTAATCAAAATAAAAAACTTATCTTTAAATTTTGATTGGTCTTTCTAATTTTTTGTTGCATTCCCCACAGCGGCGCCGATCCTTTATCTAAAACTTTGATTCGATTTCTAAACTCCTCGCTTAAGTTTTTCTTTCTTTTTTTTTTGTTGATTGGTGTACTTCAAAATCAATTCTTAGAAAATATCTTTTATTATCTAAAAATATTGTCCGCATGCTATTATTCCAAATCCGCAAATGGTCCAAGATGAAAAAGAAATATCTCTTTTATGTAACTAGCAAGTTTGTCCACTATTTTATGTGTTGATCCAAAAATTTGGACAACTCTCAAGTCAAATAGATAAATTTATTTTATTTGTTAGGAACACTTTAGTAAAAACAAAAAGTAACGATAGAGAAAAAAAGAGAATAGAACAAAGATATATAGTGGTTTAGTCAAATTCAAATTTCATCCACTTTACCAAATTTATAGACTCGCTCACATGTTTTATTGATAAAGTGTTTACAATAAGGCACAACAACCATTAAAATGAGAAAAAAAAATTCAAAGAGGTTTATGTAGTTGGAAAGTCATCACTAAAGAAAAATTTATTCTTTTTTATCTCTTGAAATGACCTCTTTTTATAGGTATTGTATGTTAAGCCTTTATTAAATATGTCATCAAATTCAATCAATTATTTTTAATTCCATGATTAACTTTCCTTTAAAATTTTGACTTACTCACTATAAATTTCTTGATTTATTCCTCATAATTTTTTTAATTTTGGGACAATAAAAGATATCCTTGATGATAAACCAACTTCTGATACAACAATGGACTCCTCAATATCTCCTTAATCATGCCTAAAGTATCCGACTCTACCTCAATATTCAAAATTCTCATCTGCTGGGAAGCAAGAATACCTTTTAGGATTGCTAAAGCCTCAGCTACTATAACTAGATATAATGCATCAACACGTTCGGTTCTAGCAAAAAAAATACTACCATCACACCCTTTTAAGACAAACTAAGGATCGAAGATCGATGCTTAAAGTCAATGGCAGCATCGGAATTTCATTTTATAGTAGACGCAGTTAGAGGAAACCACTTTCTAGTTCTGTCAACCTGAAGGCTAGGAAGCTTGAACTTCTTGAAAATGAACCAGATATGCCGTCGACCATTCCAAGACAATACGTTTACAAAATTGATCTTTATTTAAGTTTTAAATTAGTTATTTACATAGTTTACTCAACAATTTAATCAATTTTGCTTATATTTATTTAATTTATATTTTACTAACAGGAAAATAATTAACCGAGTGAAACTCACTACTTCTTTTGCATAATCAAGATGGTATAGGTTTCCAAATAGACCAAAACTTTCTCAATGTCGCTGTAAACATCAAGGAGAACTCTATATGATAACATATGTATATCCTTGGCTATGATGAGGCTAGAAATGCATTATTGTGCTTGCAATATATTAAGATATATTTTTGTTAAATATATCTTAATTAATTTATTTTTTAAGATTGCAATTTGAACTCAAGATGTAACTTGATTTAAATTTCTTTTAATTTATGAAATTAATATCGAATTATTCATTTTATTCTTTGCTTAATGTTTATAATTATTTGATCTTTATTTAAGTTTTAAATTTTAGTTTTTACATAGTTTATTGTTGGAAAATTGGTGATTTAACAATTTTGATTGGACAAAAATTGAGATGAATATCAAAGTGGAGAGTTATAAGAAATGTAGAATATGTGAGATATGTATGAAGAAGTCTAGGATGTGTGTGACACGATGGGGAAGTGAAACGGGACTCGAAGACTCGAAGAAAACACGTGAGGATGCCACTAGGGCTGAGTGCCATGGCTCCAATGGTTGAGCACCGCAACACTGGGTCCTCAACGCCGTGGCGGTGGGAGCGAGAAGGGCCAGCGCAGTGGCACCCAAGGATGAGCGCCGTGGCGCATAACGCGACAGTGAGTCCGTTTTTCATCCGAATTTTGAGTTTTTGGATGATTTGGACTTCCAAAACAAGTGGACTATTACTCTAATAAGGAATAGAGTTAGTAGGCATGAAATACACCTTATATAAATACTTGTAAACCCTTTAGTTGAGATTAAGCATTAAGAGAGACTTTAAGAGAGGTGATCATTATTCGTGGTAGAGTAAGGGTTAAATTTACATTAGATCCTTTTGAGGGTTCTTCTAATTGAGTTTTTCTTATAAAATCTCTAAGGAGTTAATAAGAGAGGTTAGAATTCGTGGATCCACCGTAGACGTAGACAATTGGCCGAACCACGTAAGATTGTGTTGTGTTATTTTATATTCTGCTTTGAATTCTTGTTATTTTACTTGATTAACACATTATTCCGCTGCGCAAGGAGATTAGGGTTCTAATTGAATTTGAGATTCTTCGCTTCAACATAACCTCAAGAGGGAGAATGGCATTTCCTCCCTCAACATTTACTAAATAATTTAATTACTTTTTCTTATATTTATTTAATTTATATTTTACTAATAGGAAAATAATTAATCGAGATGAAACTCGCTACTTCTTTTGCATAAACAAGATGGTATATGTTTCTTAAATCGACCAAAACTTTCTCAATGTCGTTGTAAACATCAAGGAGAACTCTATATGATAACATATGTATATACTTGGCTATGATGAGGATAGAAATGCATTATTGTGCTTGTAATATATTAAGATGTATTTTTGTTAAATATATCTTAACTAATTTATTTTGTAAGATTGTAATTTGAACTCAAGATGTAACTTGAAATGATTTATATTTCTTAATTTATGAAATCAATATCGAATTATTCATACAAAATTGATCTTTATTTAAGTTTTAAAATTATTTTTTACATAGTTTACTATTGGAAAATTGGTGATTCAACAATTTTGGTTAGACAAAACTTGAGATGAATACTAAAGTGGAGAGTCACAAGAAATCTAGAACGTGTGGGACATGTATGGAGAAGTCTAGGACGTATGGGACACAATGGAAAAGTAAAATAGGATTTGAAAACGCGAAGAAAATAAAAAAAACACACGGGGATGCCACTAGGGCTAAGCGTCGTGACGCCCATGGCTGAGCGCCGCGGCAGTTAAAACAAGAAAGTCCAATGCAGCGGCACCCAGGGATGAGCACCGCGGCGCTAGACGCGACAATAAGTCTATTTTTCATCTGAATTTTGAGTTTTGGGATGTTTTGGACTTTCAAAACAACTGGACTTTTACCCCAACAAGGAATAATGTTAGTAAGCATGAAATACACCCTATATAAATACTTGTAAACCCTTTAGTTGAGATTAAGCATTAAGAGAAACTCTAAGAGAGGAGAAGAACTGGATAGGTACTAAGTGCTTGTGTGTGTTAGGGTGGAACCGTCGTTTGGGTGATCATTGTTCATGGTAGAGCGAGGGTTCACTAAACATTAGGTCATTTTGAGGGTTCTTCTAATTTGATTTTTTTTGCAAAATCTCTAAGGAGTTAATAAGAGAGGTTAGGATCTTTAGATCCACCGTGGACGTAGACAATTAGCTGAACCACATAAGATTGTATTATGCTCTTTTATATTTTATTTTGAATTCTTGCTATTTTGCTTGATTAACAGGTTATTCCGCTATGCAAGAAGGTTAGGGTTTTAAGTTGACCTTGAGGTTCTTCGCTTCAATATAACCTCAACAAAGAGAATGGCATTTCCTCCCTCAACATTTACTAAATAATATAATCAATTTTGCTTATATTTATTTAATTTATATTTTACTAACAGAAAAATAATTAATTGAGATGAAACTCAATATTTCTTTTGCATAATCAAAATGGTATAGGTTTCAAATAGACCAAAACTTTCTCAAATGTCGCTGTAAACATCAATGAGAACTCTATATGATAACATTGGTATATATTGGACTATGATCAGGCTAGAAGTGCATTATTGTGCTTGCAATATATTAAGATGTATTTTTGTTAAATATATCTTAACTAATTTATTATCTAAGATTGCAATTTGAACTTAAGATGTAACTTGAATTGATTTATATTTTTTTAATTTATGAAATCAATATCAAATTATTTATTTTATTTTTTACTTAATTTTTATAATTATTTGATCACTAATTAGATTGATGGGGGAGACCTTAATGAACTTGGTAAAATGATTTTTATGTTGGTCTTGAATAGAATTATGTATGATCACTGCATTTAATTTTGAGTTTAATATAAGATTGAATGTGCTTACATGGCATATATAATTGGTTAAAGATTCTATTCTTAATAAATTTTATTTTAATTTAATTATTATATGAATATAAATAATTAATTAAGATATTTTTATTTGACTATTGGATGAGACTTTTGAACATATTAGGTTTTTTTGTTAATAACTTTTACAGATGAATTGAATTAAGAGAATTAATTAGATTCAAGTAAAGTATTGAGAGATAATTATAGTATAAGACTTTTTGATATTGATGAATTGGAATTTGTTTCATATTTTATTTTGCCTTTATTTTCTTTGTTTATTTAGTTTAAATTTTATTTTCTTGAATTATTAATTATTTAAATAAGATCAAGAAGATATAATTTTAGTAATTAATAAATTTTATAATAATTCTCTGTGAGACGATATCAGATTCATTATTATATTACTTATTTGCGACAACATTTATATGTATTCTAAATTACACAACTTTTGGTATTAGTTTTTAAATAGTATTTTTAAATATATTTTTTAAAATAAATATTGATATTTATAAATAAAAATATGTTTTAAAATTATAATTTAAAAAAAACTAAAATAGAAAAAAAAAAGTGTTTGATGGTTGTTTAAAATAACAAAAATACAATTTGGAGAAGTATAAAATATAAATTAAAGTGAATTAGTTATATGGAAAGCAATTTTTATTCTTATGTGGAACCTGCACAAGAATACACGGTCCTCCTTTTGCTTTAAAAGGACGTCTCATTCAACATTTTTTTTTTTTTTTTTTTTGAACTTTAAATATATATCTTTAAATGCAAATTAAGAGGGAAAATCCTCTAGTACAAAGTGTTCGAGTTGGGGTGGTACTTTCCCAAACCAAATAGTTTCAGAACTCAAATTTTGAGCCAAGTGTGCCAGTTCATGGGCCACCCGATTAGTGGACCGGTGAGAGAAACAGAAGGAGCAGAAATTGAAAGATGCTGCTAAAGTCTTAATTTCATACAATACCAAGCCAAGTTCAGAAAATGAGTGGGGGACAGTGTTGATGTCATGGATAACACCTGCAGCATCAGACGCAACCTCGATAGCAGCTAAACCCAACAGCCTAGCCAGATGAAGACCTCGAAGTATTGCCATTGCTTCAAGGGTAGCCACTGGGGGTTTTACATTCATCGGGATAGATGACGATGCCAAGATAGCCCCGTGATGGTCCCGCAAAATCACACCTAATCCCACCTTTGGGTGTTTTGAGGAGAGACTGGCGTCGGTGTTAACTTTTATTAAACCCAGCCTAGGAGCCACCCAACTCATGCTTGGATTACACTTGGTTTCAATCTTGCTTGTTACAGTGGACATTAACTCGTGCCAATAAAACTTGGACCAATTTGGCACATCCTTAACTTGCATTAGTTTCTTTTCCATAACAAATTGGTTTCTAACAAACCATAATCTCCAAAACATGATTAACAGCACCTCCAAATCCATTGCAGATAGACACGCCTTGCATTCCATAAAAAGGTCAAGGATATTTGTATTATGGGAGATACAGATGCCTTTCAAGAAAGGGCAGGCCTGGCGTACCTTTTTTAGCGAGTCACAAAGCCATAGTGCGTGAATGGAGTTCTCAGCTCCTTTTGCACATCGGCAACAATGCTCGTCAATAGGGACATGGTGTCTTTTAAGATTTACAGCAACCGGGATCCAACCATGAATAAGTCTCCAAATAAAGTGTTTGATTTTTTGGGGGATCTTTAGGCCCCACAACAACTGCCACCAGGATTTGGATTCAGAATTTTTATTACTAGGAGATGCTTGGTTTGGAAAATAGGATAGCCAGTAACCACTCTTTATAGAGTATTTTCCATGTTTGTCAAAATGCCACATAACTGAGTCAGTTTGCTGTTCCAAAGATAGAGGGCGCGGGATACTGAGTATTAGTTCATATTCTTCAACTGGAAAACAATCACGAACTAACTCACTGTTCCATACCCCTGATGGTAGTAGTAGATCTGCCACTAGAGAGTGCTCTGGTAAGTGATGAGGGAAGGATGGTTTAAAAGAGAGAGGTCGTGGTAACCACTGGTCATGGTAAATTGATACAGCTGATCCATCACCAATACGCCAGCGGAGTCCTTTTTTAAGCAGCTCTCTACCCCATAAAATAGATTTCCAAACCAGAGAGTCAGAATGTCTAGGAGGTACCTGTAGAAAAGATGAATTAGCAAAATAAATGCCTTGGAGAGTTCTCGCCACCAATGATTCCGGATTTGATATCACTCTCCAGCCTTGTTTAGCCAGGGTGGCTTGGTTAAAAGTGGCCAGATCCCTAAAACCCAAGCCACCTTCTTTTTTGTGGCGGCACAGCCTATCCCATGTACACCAGTGGATCTTTCTGGAACCCTCATCACCTCCCCAAAAAAATCTGGTGCACAGTCTCTGGATTTCCCTGGTTAGACTCTTTGGGAGTCTGAACAAATTCATAACATAGGTCGGTATTGCTTGGATAACAGCTTTTAGAAGTGTTTCCCGACCCCCAGCAGAAAAAAGGTGCCTCTTCCAACCCTTCAGCTTATTCCATACTTTCTCCTTTACAGCAGCAAACAAATTCTGCTTGTTTTTACTAGTGACACAAGGGAGTCCCAAGTATTTAGAGTGGTGGGGAACTTGGACAACACCAAGATATTGGGTGAGAATGGCAGCAACATCCCCAGAAATAGATTTTCCAAAACATACAGCAGATTTTTGGTAATTGATCAACTGTCCAGATGCATGCTCATAAGAGCGCAAAATTTCTTTGATCAATGTGCAATTGGTTTGAGAGGCCCTTGTAAATATGAGGCTGTGAATTATTTGGCATATGGGACCCAAATAATTCTCATTCAACATTTTGAATATGGGATCCATACTAATTATTAGAAAGAAAATAAATCATAAAACACTAAATAGGTGCTTTCAGCTTTTCTTTTATTTCTTTTTTGTCCTTTTTTTTAATAATTGTGCTCTTGTGGACCTTATTCCAATTTTGACCGATTACAATTGATAAATCTTTTTCACTTTTCAACATATACGAGTTGGATGAGAATGATTTTAAAGTTCAAAAATAGCCAACAATTTTTAATATATTTAATTTTCAACATTTGTTGAAATTCTCTCTTTTTTTCTCCCTTATTGAGAGTTTATATAGTTTTTGTAAGAGTTGAGAAAGTAGACAAATACTTATGTTCATTGTTTTTTAAATTTAAAAAATGAATAAAATTATTTTCAACAATGTTTTGTGAATAAGAGACCAAACACATTTTCTACACTTCTACATAAAGAAGAGGATTCCAGAAAAGGTGCCTCACGTTTGGAAAATAATTTTTAAAAAAAAACAACAATTATTTTCCCCTAAAAAATCCTAAATAAATTTTACATCACTTGATTTTATTCTTAAAAAATAATTAATTTTAAAATTCAAATTTAAAATAATCCAATAAATTTCAATATAAGAATTGAATATTAAATTAAACAATGCAGATTATTTAAAAAAACACCTATAGAAACTCATTGGTACAAAATGATATGACAAGATATAATTAAATGAGTAAAATAATTTATTATTATATCTTTTATATTTATAATATGGTTTTCTTATTTAATTTTTTTCAATTATCATGTTACATGTTGATGTAGATGAGTTTGTATATATAGCATGTATCTCTCGTCGAACGTTCAAGATCTAACTACATAAAGAGCTGGATTTTTTTTTTTAAAAACAATGTTTTATGAGAAAATATTAAGAATTCTTTCCTTCAAAGTATGTATTAATTATAATTATAATTTTAATTTTAATTATATTTAATGGTATAATTTTAATTTAAATTTTAAATTTAAATATATTAAATATTATAATTCAAATTCTAATAATAATTTTAATTACGTTAAATGATATAATTTCAGTTTCAAGTTTAATTATATTAAATGTCATAAATGCAAATATAATTTTAATTTTGATTGTTTTGAATGTTATAATTCAATTTTTAATTATGTCAAATGTTATTAATAAAAATTTGAATTATGTTAAATATTATAATTCAAATTTGAATTATGTTAAATGTTATAATTCTAATTTCAATTTCGAGTTTAATTATGTTAAATGTTATAGTTCTAATTACAATTTTAATTTTAATTACCTTAAATATCATAATCCAATTCAATTCAAATTAAATTACGTTAAATGTCAAATTTTCAATTCCAATCTTGATTTTAAATATGTTAAATGATATATTGTAAATATTATAATTTCAATTTCAATTAGTTAAATATTATAATTTCAAATCCAATTTTATTTTTAGTTATGTCAAATATTATAATTATTTTAAATCCAATTTCAATTTAATTATGTTAAATATTATGATTCTCAATTCAATTTCAATTTTAATTACGTTAAATATTGTAATTCTAATTCAATTACATAAAATGTTATAATTCCAATTCCAAATTTAAATTCAATTTCAATTCTGTTAAATATTATAATTTCAATTCCATGTTATAATTCTAATTTTAATTTCATTTTCAATTGCGTTAAATATTATAATTCTAATTTTAATTACACAAAATGTTATAATTCCTATTCTAAATTCAATTTTAATTACATTAAATTTTATGATTCCAATTTCAATTTTAATTTCAACAAATCTTAAATTATAAATTAGAAATATATTTTGAAAATTATAAATTTGAATGTGAATTAGTTATTGTGGAAATTTAAATTTTGAATTTGTTATATATTTGAAATTTTAGAAGTAAAAATGTTAAGATGTCAAATAAAGGCCTTAAAAAATAAAAAATAATCTAAAATATAAAACAACAAAACAAAAATAAAGTCCAAAATCAATTCAAAACTTTAATTTAGTCCAATATGAAAAGATTTAGGGAAAAACAAAGAATGCCAAAACATAAGAAAATTGGACCAATTCAGAACATAGACCAATAAATCCAACCAGTCCAAAAAGGTCATATCTTAAACCTTCATTGTGAGTATATGTATATCCCTACTTGTATGAAAATTAATTTCAACTTTTTGTACTTTTCATTAAATAAAATGTGAGTATTCCCTACTTTTGAAGATTGAATAAATGAAGATTATTATATTGACCATATCATATTATTCGAAAGTTATCTTCTTTCCCCTTAATGTAGTATGGAAATCTCTATTACAAATAATATAGTTTGGTAGATGAACTTCACTAGTTATACATTATGTTATAGGTGCACAAACACCACTTTATATATATTCCTACGTACAGAAAATTTGTTCTTAGTATTTATACTTGTCACCAACTCCAGTGTGAGTATATTCTCAATAATAAAAATTGAATAGATGAAGATTATTACTATACTATCTAAACGTTTTCTTGTTGCCCCTAGTATAAGATTAGTCACCATTAAAAATAATATAATCTAACGAGGGAAATTTCACCTGTTATGCATGAAGTTTTGGATGCGCAACAATCACTTTATATATGCCCTACTTTTAGAAAAGGTGTTCCTAGTATTTGCACCTATCACTAACTTCAGTGTAAGTATATCGCTACTAATAAAAATTGAATAGATAAAGATTATCAACATATTATCTAAAAGCTTTCTTCTTATCCCTAATATAAGATTTTAGTCACCATTATAAACAACATGGTCTGATGAACAAAATTTTACATGTTATGCACAAAGTTGACAGAACCCGACTAATAATCCTACAATGTGGACTTAGGTAGGCCTTACCGGACACCCCAACGAAACGCTTCCCAAAGTCTGCTATCAACTTTGAAAAATTTCATGAGATGAACCCCAAAATTTCTCTTAATTTTACACTGATATATTCTCATAACCATTGAAAAAAATTTAATTTTTCTAAAAATCATAGATTAAAACGGATAGAGTTTCCACTGTTTTTCTAAAAATCTATATTTCATAAACTTGTAGAAAATACGCTTCAATATTTCTCATATCCCTTAGCTACAAAGGGAACCTCACGTCCCTTCCCAAATAAATCAACACAAGCATTCTTTATCATACTTCAACAGACATCTATAGTAGAAAAACTAACCATTTCAAAAAGGCATAATATTTATTTTGGTTCCAAAATCTGTTATGTATGCTATACAATGCAAAACTAAATATTATACATCTATATGCACTAAATGTATACATATATCTCTGTACATGCATAGTAGATCATCGTAGGGCTGGCCCACTACTGATCCACAGGAGAAACTGTAGGTTGTATGCTGCTGACTGTACCTGGGAGGAAAATAGAAATACAAAAAATAAAGGGTGAGTTAATAAACTCAATACGTAGGTGTGAAATATGAATAATTGTGGAAACATACTAAAAATTCTAAAAAGTATTAAAAATTGTTCTGAATCGTTTCTAAATCTCGAATACTGCTAAAATTCTACTGAGCGATTTTTTTTATTTAAGATTTTTAAAACTTAATAGACTATTGCTGAAATCTGTAAACATTATTAACAAACATTTTTATTCAATGGAAAAACTACATATCTCATACAATTGTTTAAAACTTCTGCTCGGTTCTAGTTTGTCTGAAAAATACCACATTTATAATAATTGATGGTCCCTATTCTAAGTGTCTGACTATTCATGGAAATTGGGCATTACAATTTCACCTCTCCTAAAAACAAATACGTCACCAAAATTTTAAATCATACCTATCTTAAAAAGGAGGGGATGTTATGCCATCATCTGGTCCTCACGTTCCCACACGACTTCCTCTATTCCATGATTAGTCCATAACACTTTCACTAGAGGGATGCACTTATTACAAAGCACTTGTACTTTTTAATCGAGAATCCGCACTGGTTGCTCCTCGTATATAAGATTTTCCCTCAATTCCACAGGCTGCTCTCGTAAGATATATGTTGGATCTGCTATATACTTGCATAGTATGGAAACATGGAATACATTATAAATCCTAGCCAAGTTTTTTGGTAATTGTAGGCGGTATGCTACTTCGCTAACCTTCTCTATGATTTCGTACGGCCTAATATACCTAGGGCTTAGCTTCCCTAGCTTCCTAAAGTGTACCACTCCTCTACAAGGCGAGATCTTCAAGAAGATCTTGTCCTCGACTTGAAATTTCAAGTCCTTTCTTTGATTGTCCACGTAACGTTTCTGCCTATCATTAGCTATCTTAAGTCTCTGTTTTATAATTTGAATTTTTTTTAGGTGACTTGGACAATCTCAGGACCTAGAAGCTTCCTCTCACCTACCTCATCCCAGCAAACTGAAGTTCTGCACTTTCTTCCATACAATGTCTCATATAGTGCCATTTTAATGCTCGACTGATAATTGTTATTATAGGCGAACTCCATTAATGGCAAGTGGTTATCCCAGCTTTCCTTAAACTCCATTACACAAGCTCTAAGCATGTCTTCTAATATCTGAATCACCCATTTTGATTGTCCATCGGTCTGTTGGTGAAAAGCTGTGCTAAAATTCAGTTTAGTGCCTAGAGCCTTCTGTAGGCTAGGCCAAAATTGGGAAGTGAACTGTGGATCTCAGTCTGAAACTATGGATACTGAAGTGCCATGAAGCCACATGATCTCGTCTATATACAATTGGGACAACTTCTCTAAAGTATAATTACTCTTGATGGCCAGAAAATGGGCGGACTTCGTCAGTCGGTCTACAATCACCCATATAGTGTCATGACCCTTATGGTTACGCAGAAACCCTACTACGAAATCCATAGAAATATGCTCCCACTTCTATTCTGGAATTAAAAGCAGTTATAGGAGGCTTGTAAGTTTCTGATGCTCCGCTTTCACCTGTTGGCATACTAGGCATTTAGAGACAAATTCAACTATGTCTCTCTTCATGTCCTTCCACCAGTAATGCTCCTTCAGGGTCCGGTACATCTTGGTGCTCCTCGAATGCATAGCATAGGCTGATGAATGAGCTTCTTCCATAATCTTCTTTCTTACTTCTCCCAAATTCGAAACGCATAATCTCTGACCCAACATTACTATACCATCCTCAGCTATTGTAAAATCTTTCTGTTGTCCTTCCATGATCTCATTCTTCAATCTAATCATCTGAGAATCTTGAACTTGTAGCTCTTTAATTGATCAATAAGTCTCGGCCTAACTTGAAATATAGCTAGCAATGCTCCTAACTCTGATAATTCTAACTTCACACCTAAAGACCTCAATTCTAATAACATCAATAAACGAGAGGCCCTTAAGTAAGTCGCTGAACTTATGGCCTTCTTACTAAGAGCATCTACCACCATATTTACTTTTTTTGGATGGTACTCAATGATGTACTCATAATCTTTTATTAATTCAAGCCATCTCCGTTGTCTCATATTGAGCTCTTTCTGTGTAAATAGATACTGTAGGCTCTTATAATTTGTAAATATCTTGTAGGAAATTCCATATAAATAATGTCTTCAGATCCTTAAGGCAAACACTACTGTAACTAGCTCTAGGTCATGTGTAGGGTAATTCTGCTCATGCCTCTTCAATTGTCTCAAAGCATAAGCTATCACTTTTTTCTTCTACATCAAAACACAACCCAGACCTTGTCTGAAGGCATCATAATATACGATGAACTCATCAATCCTCGATGGAAGTGTAAACACTAGGGTTGAGGTTAATCTCCTCTTCAACTCATCGAAACTCTGTTGGCAAACTTCTGAACACATAGATTTCTCTTTCTTCCTAGTTAACTTAGTTAGCAGAATGGCTATCTTAGAAAACCCTTCCACAAATTTCTGATAATATCCATCCAAACTCATAAAACTACGAACCTCAGTTACGTTATGGGCTGGTTCCAATTCAGTATAGCCTCGATCTTTTGAGGATCCACTGACACCCCGTCTACCGAGATAACATGCCCCAGGAATGTAACTTTATCCAGTTAAAATTGGCACTTACTAAGCTTGGCAGATAATCGATATTCTCTTAAAGTCTTTAAAACTACCCTCAAGTGCTCTGCATGCTCCTCCTTGCTACGTTAATAAATCAGTATGTCATCAATAAATGCCGTCACAAACTGATCAAAAAATAGCTTAAATATCTAGTTCATCAGATCTATAAATACAGCTGGGGCATTCGTCAACCCAAAAGGCATGACTAGAAATTTATAATACCTGTAACGAGTCCTGAAGGCAATCTTAAGAACATCCTCTTCCTGTATCTTTAGCTGATGATAGCCGAACCTCAGACCTATCTTAAAGAATACTCTGGCTCCTTATAATTGATCAAATAAATTTTCGATCCTCGAAAGTGGGAACTGATTGTGTATTGTTACCTTATTGAGTTCTCGGTAATTAATACACAATCGCATATTTCTATCTTTCTTTTTTACAAATAATACCAGCGCTCCCATGGGGTTGTACTCGGTCGGATAAAGCCTTTATTCAGTAACTCCTCCATCTGCACTTTCAATTCTTTCAACTCGAAAGGAGCCATTTTGTAGGGTGTCTTATATATTGATTTAGTACCATGGATTAGTTCTATTTTGAATTTCACCTCTTTATTTAGGGGCAATCCTGGTAAATCGTCTGGGAACACGTTCAAAAATTCCCTAAATACTGGAAT
Organism: Ailanthus altissimus; assembly: GCA_946807835.1. Taxonomy (NCBI): domain Eukaryota; kingdom Viridiplantae; phylum Streptophyta; class Magnoliopsida; order Sapindales; family Simaroubaceae; genus Ailanthus; species Ailanthus altissimus. The sequence continues at coordinate 3,499,074 of OX327712.1, forward strand.
ATCTTCCAATTTTGTACCCCCTGTCTCTAGCCTCAATGACATATACAAGATAGCTTTGACACGATTTCTTCAACAGCGTCCTCACTTTAACTGCTGATATAATACTGGTGGTCTCTGAGTCCTACAGAAATTATCCTCTGGCTTACATAACTGAACCTTTATCCTGAAACAATCTACTGTGGCCCGATAGGTGGACAACCAATCCATTCCCAGAATCACATCAAAATCCTTAATATCCAAGAGGATCAGATCTGCTAAAAACTCTTGACCCTCAATACTAATGCCACTATTCCTGCACACTCTATCAGCCACCATAACCTCCCCAGCAAGAAGAGATATAGCTATACTATCCTCTAATAATTGAGGCACAATGCCCACAATCGTTACAAATCTCATAGATACAAAAGAGTAGGTAGCTCCAGGGTTAATCAATACGTGAGCATCTCGATTAAATATCGACGGTGTACTTGTGACTACATCTAGTGTCGCCTCCGCCTCTTGCTACGTCATCGCGAACACCCTGGCTTGGGTATAAGGTCTACTCGGCTGTCCTCTTGAACCCCCACCATGACCAATTCCTCTACTAGACTAACCTGATCTATTGGGTCCTCTGAATGAAGCACTCCCTCTGCCCTATACTTGGCCTACACTACTTTGTCCCTGGACTGGGGCTCTGTTCTCTAATCTACCACTGGGCATCACATTAGAATAATCGCTTATCAAGTAGCCCTTCTGTCCACATTTGTAATAGTTAGTGGTCCCTATTCTGTACTCCCCTAGATGAGATCTCCGACACCTACTACATGCTGGGAACCTATAGATCCTGCTGACTGTGTGCGTACTGAGGCTTGGCTGGACTGGGTCTAATCTTCTCAGCTAGGCCTCTGGCTACTGGATTCCACAGATCTCTCTTCGGTCTTCATCATCTTGCTCGGGCCTCCCTGATTACTACCCGTCCAACTACGCTTTTAGACTCTGTTAACGCAGCCTAGGAATGGCTACCATACTTCTCTCCACTCTGGTCACCACCTCCACTAATGCTTCATACTGAGTGTGAACGGCTGAAGCAACATGTGTTCATATCTAGGGATTAAGTCATACAACAAATCTACTCGCTTTCTGCTCCTTATCATCTGCTATAAATGAGACTAATCAAATTAACTCTGAGAATTTATTCTCATATTCTGCTATTGATAGCGATCCCTGTTCCAATTTAAAGAACTCCTCTATCCTGAAATCCTTATAACTCTTAGGATAAAACTTGCTTGAGAACTCTCTTCTGAATAATACCCAAGATATACCTTCTGTGTGCCTCCTCTGTAGTGCCCTCCACCAATCTTTTGCTCTCTCATTGAGCAGGAACTTTGAGTAGGAGACCATCTGGTCCTCGGAGCACCCCGTAATCAGAAAAATCTCTTCATTGTTCTCCAGCCATGATAATGCTCTATCTGAATCTCTGATACCATCATATGATGTGGCGTCTAATTTCTTGGTGCACTCTAATGATACCCTTAACTTTCTCGGTTGTTGGATTGCGGCAGCCAACATCTAAGCCATTTGTGCCATATCTATAGCTCTACCCTGTGGCTTCACATGCTGAGGTGACTCCGGAGGGGCTGGTGGTCCCGAGGCATTTATTGACTCATTAACTCGTTCTAGTTTAGGTACTACAGCTCAAGCAACGGCTCTCCTGTCCATGATGATGCATACTTCTGTGCATGTCAATAACGAAACGTGATTAATCATGCATGAAATGCAATTTTCAAAATTCCGAAAATGCATGCCATACTCACAAAAATCCAACCCAAAATAAATATTTACCTCAAAACATCAAAAGCCTGCACTGATACCACTCTAATAGAATCCGACCCAGAATTCTACAATATGGACCTAGGTAGGCTCTACCGGGCACCCCAACGAAATGCTTCCCAAAGTCCACTATCAACCCTGGAAAATTTCATATAGTGAACTCTAAAATTTCTCTTAATTTCTTTATGATATATTTCATAACCATGGGAAAATTTTTATTTTTCTAAACATTCTGGATTAAATAGGACAAAGTTTCCCATATTTTTCTGAAAATCTATATTTCATAAACCTGCAAAAAATACACTTCAATATTTCTCACATCCCTTAACTACAAAGGGGACCTCCCGTCCCTTCCCAAATTAATCAACACAGGCATTCTTGATCATACTCCAACAGACATCTATAGCAAGAAAACTAACTATTTCAAAAAGGTATAATATTTATTTTTATTCCAAAATCTGTTATGCATGCTATACAATGCAAAACTAAATATAATACATCTATATGCACTAAATGTATGCATATAACTCTGTACATGCACAGGAGATCATCGTAGGGCTAGCCCACTATTAATTCACAGGAGAAACTGTAAGCTATACGCTGCTGACTGTACCTGGGGGGAAAATAAAAATACCAAAAATAAAGGATGAGTTGATAAACTCAATGAGTGAGTGTGAAGTCTGAATAATTATGAAAATATACTGAAAACTCTAAAAAGTATTGAAAACTGTTCTGAATTGTTACTAAATCTCGAATACTGGTAAAATTCTACCAAACGGTTTTCTTTATTTAAGATTTTTAAAACTTAATAGACTACTACTGAAATCTGTAAACATTCCTTAATTGTCAAATACCAAAATTCTAAGTATCTGACTATTCATGAGAACTGGGCATTACAGAAGTTGTGAGTGCACAATAATTGCTTTATATATACCCTACTTTTAATAATGGTGTTCATAATATCTGCATCTGTCACTAACTTCAGTGGGAGTATATTCTCACTAATAAAAATTGAATAGATGAAAATGATCACATTATGCAAATACTTTCATGTTGTCCCTAGTGCAGGATTTCAAGCCCCATTACAAACAACATAGTTTGATAAACAAAAATTTACATGTTATATACCAAGTTATTAGTGCACAATAACTTCTTTATATTTGTCCTTACTTACAAGAATCACTTACAAGAAAGATGTTCTTAATAATTGCACCTATCACCAACTTTAGTCTGAATATATCCCCACTAATAAAAATTGAGTAGATGAAAACTATTACATTATTCAAAAGTTTTCATTTTGTCCCTAGTGCAAAATTTTAGTCCCCATTACAAACAACATAGTTTGATGAATGAAATTTCATCCGTTATAGACCAAATTGTGGGTGTGTAATAACCACTTTTTGTATGTCCCTATTTAAAAAAATGGTGTTCCTAATATTTGCATCTGTCATCAACTCTCGTGTAAGTATATCACTACATTTTATTATTGAAATAGGTCAAGATAAAGATAATACACATTATTGTTAGAATTTTCCAAGTTTAGTGTTGCAATCCACATGCCAAGATTTTATTTCTCCATTTTCACCTATTGTGCATCAACTTGTAGGTGCATAATTAACGCTTTATGTATGTCCCCACTTTTACAAAATATGTTCTTTGTTTTGGCACGTATCATCAACAAAAGTGAGAGTATATCTCTACTATTGAAGATTGAAAAAATAAAGATTATATTATCCAAAGTTGTCTTATTTTTTGAAGTTCAGTCTTATTGTCTCGAGTTCAAACAACCTGTTTTTATAGACTTTCACCAGTCTTGTGTATGATCACCACCTTAGATATGTCTCCTCTTAAAAGAATGGTATCCATTGTTTAAGCACTTCTTACCCATTGTATTATGCCTACATCCTCACATAACTTGTCTCAATATGTGAAGGTAAAGATATTGTCAAAATTTAGTCTTGCTTTTCGAAGTATTTTTATGTACACAATGACTGCTTGATGAATGTTCTCACTTTTTCAAACGATACTTTTAGTATTTGTATATTTCACCAACTGAAGTGTGAGTATATCCTTACTTATAGATAATTAAATATTTGTATAAATAAATAATCTTAATTAGATAGTAATATATATAATTATAAATTTAATATTTATATTTATTAATATAGAAGCACAACGAACTACACATATCTCCACATTGGTATGATATTGTCCTCTTGGAGCCTAAACCCTCATAGTTTTTCTCTTAAGCTCTACCCAAAAGGCTTCATACCAATAGAAACATGGGTCACTTCTTATATACCTATGATCCTCCTCATTTGTTGCCAATGTTGGACTTTATTTGATTTCTTAACAATTTTCTACTCGAACAAAGAACCACATCATTCTATATAGTTTGAGCCTCCCCTTAAGTGATATCTCATCCATATAAGTTTCACATACGAAGATCTTGCTTCCTTAAGTCTGCTACTTATCTTCACTGCGTTAAGAGTGTATGGCTCTAATACCCTTTCTAGGAGTACAATGATTTATTTCACACATTTAACTCTAGGGTATAGCTCTTACACTATTTGTACGAGTACAACGAACCACACATATCTCCACATTGGTATAATATTATATACTTTGAGCCTAAGTTTCTATGATTTTGATTTTGTGCTTTACCCAAAGGACCCTATACCAATAGAGATTTGGTTCACTTCTTATATACTCATGATCCTCCAAATTTCTAGCCAATATCAGACTTTGTTTTATTTCTTAACAATTAATTTATTATTCTGAATAAAAATCTTTTAGAAATTTAACGATTGTTTAGAATTATTATTTGTGTGCTTAATTTTTCTACTTTCTTTTAAAATAATTTCAATTAGTCTATTATAATTTTATATTACACCAATTATGAAAAATTAATATAATACTCAAATTTAATTTAATTCTATCTTATCCAATCCTAAATGATTTTATCCAATCATTCTCTTTAATATGGCGTAAAATATTTTGTAAATCCTATCAAAATTAAGTTTTTTTAAAAATAAATAAGATAGAATATTGATAAGGGCAAATTTGTCATATATTTTCTCATGTTTTTATTATTGATATTTTATGATTTTATGAGAATAGATGGCTATTTATGTGCAAAATTGTTATTTATAGGGACTTGAACGAAATTTAAAGAAAGAATGCAAAAGGAGCGAAAGTAGGGACTAAAATGCAAAGTTTTCAAAGTATGAGTCTTTCGCCCCAGCGCCACAAGGATTTTAGCCCCAGCGCTGAAATAGTGATCGAAATAAGAAAAACGACTTGCTTAAGTCGCGTATAGCGCCCCAGCGCCGAAGAGTCACCGCGCCAGCGGTGAAGCCGTTTTCATGCAGCGCCCCAGCGCCAAGATCCTACCGCTCCAGCGGTGAAGACTTTTTCACGCGTCGCCCCAGCGACAGATGCATAGCGCGCCAGCGGTAGTGCGAGTCCTAGTCCGACGAGAATTGAGATTTTCAAGCTCATATCAATCCCTATATAAAGCCACTCGTTCCCAACCTTCAAGGATGAATCCAAGACGACTCAAGAGCACTAAGAATACAGAGCACGAGTCTTGGAGAGCAATAGGAGCTTAACTGAAGCATCTTTAGAGAGAGATACAAGACGTTCTTTGGCATCAAGAGTTCCTAGGCAGCGCAATTAAGAGCAATTCGACGTCTATATCGGTTTGCGATTAATTGTATCATGATTTATAATTATTTCTACTGCTGTTCTCTTGTAGCCATGAGCTAACTTATTTTCTAGGGTTAATATTTGAACTCAATATGTGTGCTTAATTGCCATATCTTTCGAATATTTAATAAACTTAGTCATTTATTATTTAAATTACTTGTGTTTAATGCTTCAATATATCTGGCCAATATATGGTGAATGAATTGGTAATATTTTGATAAACTTGGAAGAGGAATCAATATATTTAGACCTAGGTAATTTGATGCATGATTGTAGAGTAACATTTAATGTTGCATATGCAAGTTTCAATTTAGGATAGGAATATACCTAATTGGCATGTATGATCAATAAGACCTAATCTTAATGAATCTTAATTTATTACAAGTACCATAGGATTATAGGTATTTGGTAAATTAAGGTATACTTGCATGACCTTGGAAGAGGCTTGTGAATACATTAGTGTCTTGATCAATAATAAAGACTAAGTGAGTTAAATATTAGAGGATTAATCATTAGAAACATATTGAGGGATAATATTAATCCTAGGTTCTCTCTACGTTGCTATATCTTTAAATCTCATTGCATTGTGTTTTTGTTTTATATTTTATACATTCATTCTTGGATTTTTATTTTTCTGAATAATTATTAGGAAGATATAATTTTAGTAATTGGTTAAAAAGAAAGAATTATCCCTGTGGGTTCGACATCCGACTTATTTAGTCTCTTTATTACTTGCATACGATAGTGTATACTTGCACTTAATTTTATGATATAAAAATATCGCATCAAATATATTATTAAAATGGTAATTATGTCCTAGACAACCATGGACAAGGGTAGTTACTCAAAAAATGTAAAGTAGAATATATTTAATGCAGTTAGAATTTGAATTATAAACTTAATAGAATAGAATTTAGATTGGAATTATAAAAAGTAAATATCATTATAATTAGAATTAAAACCTTTAATGTAATTAAAAGTAGAATTAGAGTTATAACATTTAATGAAATTGAAATTAAATTTAAAATAGAATTAAAATTATAATATTTAATGTGCAATTAAAATTGAACTTAAAATTAGAATTGGAGTTATAATATTTAATGTAACTAGAATTTAAATTTAATTTAGAATTATAATATTTAATGTAATTAAAAATTTAAAATTAAATTTTGAATAATTATAACATTTAAGCTAATTAAAATTGAAATTGGATATTTAATAATTGGAACATTTAACATAATTGCAATTGAAATTTGAATTTGAATTATAACATTTAACATAGTTAAAATTAGAATTAAAATAATAAAATTTAACATAATTAAAATTGAAATTGAATTGGGAATTATAATATTTAACGTAATTAAAATTAAAATTGAATTGGGAATTAAATATTTAACGTAATTAAAATTAGATTTGGAATTATGACATTTAACATAAATAAAATTAAAATTAGAATTGGAAGTAATACATTTAACGTAATTGAAATTGCATTTAAAATTTGAATTTGAATTATAATATTTAATGTAATTAAAATAAAATCGAAATTATAAGATTTAACATAATTGAAATTGATAATGGATTTGAAATTACAACAACGTAATTGAAATTAAAATTACATTTAGAATTATAACATTTAACATAATTAAAATTGGAATTGAAATAATAATATTTAACATAATTTGATTTTAAATTAGACACGAAATTATAATATTTAACATAATTAAAAATAAATTTGATTTAGAATTATAACATTTAATATAACTGAAATTAAAAATAGTTATTAAATAATTATAATATTTAACGTAATTGAAATTGAATTTAGAATTAGAATTATAACATTTATCGTACTTAAAAATGAAATCGGAATTGAATTTAAAATTGAAATTATAACATTTTATGTAATTAGAATTAGAATTGAAATTATAGTATTTAATGTAATTGAAATTGAAATTATAATATTTAACATAATTGAAATTGAATTTAAAATTAGAATTAGAGTTATAAAATTTAACATAATTAAAATTGAAATTGATTTGGGAATTATAACATTTATTGTAATTAATATTGAAAATAAAATTAGAATTATAACATTTAATACAATTAAAAATGAAATTCGATTTGAAATTATAACATTTAACGTAATTGAAATTGTAATTGAATTTAGAATTATAATATTTAAAGTAATTGAAATAAGAATTAAATTATAATATTTAATTTAATTTAATTTATTATTAAAATTATAGTATTTAACATAATTGAAATTGAAACTAGAGTCGAAATTTAACATTTAATATAATTAAAATAAAATTTTAATTTAGAATTATAACAATTAATGTAACTAAAAGTTTGAAATTGAATTTGGAATAATTATAACATTTAGCCTAATTAAAATGTAAATTGAATAATGAATAATTATAACATTTAACATAATTGAAATTAAAATTGAAGTTATAACATTTATCATAATAAATATTAAAATTGTAATTGCAACTATAACATTTAATGTAATTAAAATTAAAATTAAAATTATATGTTTAACATAATTGAAATTAAATTTAAAATTATAAATGAAGTTATAACATTTAACGCAATTAAATTAGGAGTTATAATATTTAACATAATTAATATTGAAATTAGAATTAGAATTATTACATTTAACATAAATGAAATTGAAATTGGATTGGAAATTATAATATTTAACGTAAATAAAATTAAAATTAGATTTAACATTGGAATTGAATTTAAATTTGAAATTATAACATTTAACGTAATTAAAATTGAAATTAAAATTATAATATTTAACGTAATTAAAATTAAATTTAAAATATTATATTTAACGTAATTAAAATTAAAATTAAAATATTTAAAATAATTAAAAATAAAATTAATTTAAAAAATATATCATTTTTCGTAATAAAATTAACAAAATCATGATGGGATTTTGATATTTTTCATCGTCAATCAATTGTACAAGTTGTCGGTCATTATGGGAGCCGTTGATTTAATTTAAGGGCTGAGACATCCTACTATTCCACAAAGCCGAAAGGACCGTAGCAGGACCCAAATAATATTATTACTATATCTTTCATTTTCTTTGATATTTATGGTATAATTTTTTTATTTAATTTTTTCAATTATCATGTCATATATAGATGAGTTTGTATATATAGTGTATATCTCTTGTCCAAAAGTCCAAGATCTAACTACATAAATAGTTTGATAATTTTTTAAAGAAAAAAGCTCCATAAGAAAATATTAATAGTTCTTTAATTATTTTATTCATTATTTTCTAATATAATATTAGTGCCTTAAGAAATAATGTTATATTGCATAAGTGTATGAATGAGTTTTTATGATTAGTTATTTTATGTAATACCACTTCTTTTAAGTATTTAGACGAATATATAATTCAAGGGCATAGCTAACAGTATGTTGGACCGGTTATAATTTAGTCCAGATATGTGATAAAATTCATATTAAATAGCTTGTCATGATTTCTAGAAATTAAAGCACATAATAAAATTTTAGAAAAATTGTCAGTTTCATTTGTGAAGTAAGGTAAAATTATTTTGTTAGTTTCTAATTTTTTAAATATCTTGTTAGTCTTTGCCATTGAAAAAAATAATATATAAAGTACATTGTTTTATGTAAAGATGGTAAATTAGGTTACGATACAATTATTTAATACGAATTTATTATATTTTAAGCGAATAAGAGTAAAAAAAATTGACACGATTAATAAATGGGTCGAATTCGTGTTACCCGTTTATTAATCATATTGAATATGTGTTTGATTTCTGTGATTCACCAATTCATTTAAGACACGTTACTACTTAATTTACAATGTATTTGTTTACATTCAATAGTGTTATTGTTGACTTAAACGTAGATAATCGTGATTTAATTATATTTAAATAAATATTTATCATTATTTAAATATATTTAATCATATTAAATGAATCAAATTTGATGTTTATTTTTTGTTTAAACTAATATAATTATAAATAAATCAAATTATGTATAATCATGTAAATGAATTAAATTGAATTTTTTATTTAAACGTGTCTAATTGTATAATTCGTTTATGATTCGTTTAATAAACGAATCGAATATGTGTTTAAGTGTCTGATTCGTTTAATAAATGAATAAGATAAAAATTTATTAATTCTCAACATTAACACGATATAAATACGATTCATTTATATGAATTGACACCCCTAAATTTATGATAGTAAAATAAATTTGATTCGATATGAAACTATTTATCATATTTTTACATATAAATTTATATTGTTGACTTTATAAAGTTTCCTCCAAAATTACTTCGAAAAAAAAATGTGTCCTCCAAAAAATTATTTTTATACGCAACAAGAACCAACCTAAACTGACAACTTTCAAATATTTTAAGAACGTGACTGAAGTCCACTCTTTCTCTCGGAACAAAATGCTATTTTCGTTTTTCTTAGCAAGATGACTTAAATCCTTTATAATTAGCTTAAATGAAATTTAGTGAACCCTATCGACCACTTATGACTTCTCTTGTGAGAACCATTTTATCATTTTCACTTTCTTTTTAAATTTTATTTCATGGTTTAGTTGTTTCCAAATTATTCACGAATTTTCATAAATTCGTGAATAAATATAAATCGTTTTTAATTGAGAAATATATGAGCTGCATTATATTCAAACTAAATCTGGAAGTTGGGCATAAAAAAGAAAACAAGAAGTGGGTCTTAAATAGTGGTGAGCACGGTACAGTTCATATTGGCATTCTTTAGAACTAAACAAAATCGAAAAATTATAAATCTTGTATTTTTAGAATTGGACCATACATGAAATATATAGTTCGTTCAATCTTTTACATATTTTTAATGATATAAATTATACATATTGTTGAACGAATTACCATCCTTTTCGTGAGATTAAATTAAAATGATAAAATTTAATCAAATTCAACTTTAAATTTTAATTTTTTTACGCAGCAGAATAACTTGTATATCAAATAAAAATAATAAGAATTCAAAACAGAAAATAAAAAGTACAACACAATTATTTATGTGGTTCGGTCAATTACTTACATTCACAGTGAATTCAAGGATCCCATCCTCTCTTATTAACTCGCTAGAAATTTTATAAGGAAAACTCAATAAACAATCCTCAAAAAGACCTACCCTTACTCTACCACGAGTAATGAACACCCAAACGACTGTTTTATCCTAGCGCACACAAGCACTTAGTGTCTACCTTATTCTTTCCTCTTTTAAAGTATCTCTTAATACTTGATTTCAACTTAAAGGGTTTACAAGTGTTTATATAGGGGTTATTTTGTGTCTACTATCCTTAATTTTTATTAGAGTAAGAGTCTACTTATTTTGAAAGTTCAAAACTTTTCAAAACTCAGACATCCGGATCAAATACGAACTTTGCACACTCTGGCGCAATAACGCTGGGTCTTGACACGTCCAGCGTTGCAGCACTGAAAACCTAACCATGCAGTGTTGGAGTACTGATCTAGGCATTGGCCCCTATTACCAGCACTGCATTTTTTCCTTGCTTCTTTCAGGTCTTTGAGTCTCATTTCTCTTTTCTCCTCGTGTCTCACATGTCTTAACCTTCCTTATACATCTCCCACATATTCTAGACTTGTTGTGATTCTTCTCTTTGATATTCATCTCAATTCTTGTACAAATAAAATTATTAAATCACCAAATCTCCAATATATATAAAAGATAAAATTTACGTAAAAAATAAAATATAAAAAAAAAGTGTTATATAAAATTTAAATACTAAATTAGTTAAAGGATATGCACTAAACAAATTAAAAACCGATTAAAATTAAATTTCATCCAAACAAATAAAGTATAGATCAACTTTAAACACTAAATAAATCAGAAAAGTATGAAAACTAAAGTTTATCCAAATAAATATAGTGTTTATCAATTTCAAACACTAAATTAATTTAAATTTAATTAAATAAATTAAAATAATTTTTACAATTAAAGTTTATTTAAATAAATAAAGTACTTATCATTTTTAAACACAAAAAAATGTCATTTAATAATAAACACTAAACTACTTAAATTCTATTAATTGTGGAAGTTAAAGAACGTTAAAATTAAATTCCATCCAAATAAATTATATAACAAATTTGTGTCAAATTTTATTTATACCCTTCAAAAAATTGATGTCATGTATAAGATGCTAAAAGTGGAATAGGCTGAAGCACCAATTAAATTGTTGTTGTTTTTTTTTATTTATATGTTATTACATCTTTTTTGTTTTTATTTCTTTCTTTTACTTTTGAGTCGTGTAAGTACGCAATGAAATATGACTTGAATTGTGTAAAACATATCATCCATACATACATATTAGTCATTCATTTTGATGACACCATTTAGCCTGTAGCTTTAGGACTCACTTTTAGATATTAGTTGCGTGATATAAAACGTTGGTTGTCATTAAGTACTCATTTTAATACAAAAGCTTACATTTGATAGAACAATCAAGTGGGGATGTAATTAAAAGTAAATGTAATAACGAGTCTCCGAAACATTTTTATTGATATTTTTAAAATTTTGATCGATAATGACAAGCCATTTCCATTAGCTTAATTATAATTATTTCCATTTTCAATATTGTTAAGAGAACACGTAACCCTTATTGAATTTTTTTTTGAATTGTACAGACTCTTTCAAGATTTGAATAGTACTCAGTTTGATCCTAAAATTATTGGCATTAATAGTTAGTCATCGAATACTAGACTAAACACCATCTAGAGTAGGGACTACATACTCTTTCAATGCTTTCTAGGGTACCACAAGCTCAAACACTGGATTATTAATGTGATCAGTGTTCTCCTCTATATTTAAAGATCGTTGGCATTTATGTTGAAGTCTATGCAATGTTCTTTTGATATAAGGATCAAAAGAAGTCAAGTCAGCACTTATCGCTCTTTACATGAATTGTCAAAGCAAAATAAAAATAAAATCAAAGTAAAAAGAAGAAAATAAAAAAAATTGAATTGAAAGCAAGTAGTTTAGTATTAGTATTGATCTAAAGAATAGAAAAGTTAGTCCCCGGCAATGGCATCAAAAACTTAATGTGTGCGATAATAGCTAAATGTAAGCGAACAGTATTATATCAAGTAATATATGAGTTAAGTCCAAGTTATCATTCTCACAAGGACTATACAATCTATTTCTTTCAATCAATTATTAAAACTAATCTTACTTTAACTTTTATCTAAAAAGTCAAAATATGAATTGAGCCTGGTTAACCTAATTCTATAAAATTAAACTAAACCTAATATTAATAAAAAATAAGTAAAGGGTTGAATTCATCAATTAAGAGGAATATAGGGTTTTGACTTATCCCCTAATATTTTATTGGATTCATTAATATTTTTAATTAATCATTTAATGCAAATTGACTAGTTAGACTTTAATCTCATCACAAGCCTCTGTCGATAGTCGAATAATTATATTACCTATTCTAATAATTACCTATATGCCTATGGTAATTCGAATATAATGTAATTCATTATGAACATATCTACATAAAATCATACTTTCCATCTACGTATATTTCTATCCTACATAGAACTCAAAGTTATTACCTTATGATCATACATAAAACCTTATCATAATGGTAACACTTTTTATTGTGACTATTCTTTATGTGTGGTTTGGATGTATCAAATAAATTTCAGATGAACATTGTACTATTTGCACATCTCATATGCATATGCTCCCACTTAAGATCATCAAACATAGAGATCAAGATATATGATTTGACTCTTAAATTAATCTTAATACATTTCTAATAAATTTTAACCTCTTCCAAAGAAACATTATCAGAAATACCTCTTATATTCTTTTAATTTATGATATATCTAAAAACTTTTGAATCTAAAACTATTCTCAGATTCATAAGCAAGTAAAAATATTTCTAAGTACCCTATAGTTCGTGTGCATAGATTAAGTATACTAACTAATTGCTGATACTGATCTTATCTCTATAAGATTCAATAGAAGATGTGCAATGAAACATTTTTATTTGTTAATTAATAATGCTTTAGATCATAAGTATAACATTTATATATTTTTTAATCTAAAAATGCTCTCTCACTGCTTTACATAATCTCTTAAATCTTTCAAAGAAAAAATGACAGTTTAAACCTTTTAAATTGTATAGCGGGAAGTAGATCCATTAGCATTTTACTCCAACCGCACACTTTAGTGATCTTAGCATTTACAAAATCCAAAAGGTAAACAACTCTTGTCAATTGCATCTCATGCAACTGTTACTATAGATCCTAAATACAATTTATCTGCATACTTTGGCGATTTAGGGTAAGTGTATTCTAAATTAACTTGTCAATTATCAAATATATGCTATTGATACTATCTGCATACTTTAGCAATCTAGGGCAATACTTTCATATATATTTGCTGCATCTCAGGTTTAACCGATATAGACAAATCATACCGACCAAATGTCTCACACTTTAGTGATCTTAAAAAAGACTAATATGACCTGTCTACTACTGTATGAAAAAGATGAATCAATATGTAATATTATCTTATAATAAAATATTTTTTAATTTAATTAAGAGAGAATTTTGTATTCTTATCTTCATTACATGAGAAAGTGATTCTTAAAAGCATATGGATTAGTGAAAGCTCAAGATATTTGATGAAGTTACGAGTAAGTTAGCCCAGCTATAGCCCAAGGCAAAGCTAGAATTTGAAAGGTGGAGATCAAATTATCAAAGTTAAAAACAATATATAGTTAGAATTTAAATTACATCGGAATTGCAATGTCAACTTAAACTCCTAAGAGACCAAAACATAAAAATCCCTTATTTTAAAAGGTAAAATTATTGTTAAAAAAATTATTATTGTGTTGGGTCTTGAAACCTCTATAAATTTTGTTACATAGTGATCAGCATTTCTCCTATTATTTTATGTTGTATTTAATTAATACTATTTTCAATTTAATAATCAGACCAGTAGAAATATATATATCCCACCCTAGTGTAAGAGAAAGAGAATATAAATATGTGGTTTCTTTTTTTTTTTTTAATCTCTTTTAGCTTTTAATTTTTATTTTACTGGATTTTTTTTAACACCGAAATCTTAAGGCAAGACACACTTATCACTAACACAAGTGAAATTCGATATAAAGTTATTTGCAAATATAAACCTAATGGAAAGGCTGGGTTTAAACTTGGTAAAAATCTCAATCAAGTCTTAAATATTATCTAAAAACAAAATTGCTAGTTGCTTTTATAAGACATGCATGTGTGTCCACTTTGAAATTTTATCTTTAATAAGAGTTCTAGTATCTTAATGATTATTTTATTTTAAGAAAATATTATATGTGGTCACATGTTGAGTTGTAGATAGACGTAGTGCAATGAATCAGATTTGACATTGCATCAACTCATCAAATTATTAACTTTTGATACTTAAATCTGAACTTTAGTACCTCTGAAAAAGCACATTTTTCTTTGGCTATTAGAATTGTGAAGTAATTGAGCTTTACGTATTTGATTACTTTTTTTTTCTTGAAGGAAAATTTTGATTATTTTCCCTCAATTTTGGGTTAGACCCTCGTAAGGGTCATCAAGGCAATTAAAGAAATTAATGAGGAGAATTATGAGCAATTATAACCTATTAATCAAAGTAATTATCCGAGTATTATAAGCAATTATGACCTCTTAATCAAAGACACTTTAAGGAGAATAAATGACATTAAAATGACCTCTTAAAAAAGATTTAGACCCTTCACTATATAAAGAGAGCTTCTACACTAAAAAAAAAGAGGGTTAAACAATTTTACACTCTTTTTTTGTTAATTTTTTTTTATATTATATATATATTTTTTGGGGGTTAACTTAAACATCACAGGATTCTCTAACACCCCCACTAGCGAGGTCATTATTAAGTTTTTTTAAAAATTTTGCAGTGTTTAATGTCATAAATCTGCGTAAAAACGATAATAACATGTTCATTTCTTCAGAAAAATTAAATTTAACTAATTGACACAAAAAAAAACTTTCAAGTCAACAGATTAGATTTTATTCCACAATATTTTGTTAATCAGTCACTTAGGAGTTGTTTCTTTCTTTAGGAATTTGCATATAAACATCATTTTCTTTCTTAGTAGTTCACTGACTCTTACAAATATAAAAAAACTTCTCTCATTAGCTTTAGAAATTGTCGATATTAATTCATAATGAGCAATGAAATATAAAAATATCAAAAATTTGTTTACTAGAGTATTTTTTTAGAAGTTTAAAATAATAAAATATGATAACGTTCTATTTTTTATTTTTTATATTCAAAAATCAAGAATGTATCTCATATTAGTACTATGAAAATAAAGATAATAAAAAATACATCAATTGGAAATATTTAAAAATAACCAAAATAATCGCTACGTATTTGATAAAATATTTTTAACAATGATTTTTTTTTATAAATTGATATCATAGGATGCAATACCTTTTTTTCTAGAAGGCAAAATGTATTGCAAAGAACAAAACATCAATAGAAGAAAGACTATCCTTCGAGGCTAACGGCATCAAGGAGGCTAGAACCTCATATACCCAAAACCCTTGAGGGGTGAGACTAGACTCTAGAGCCGATTTAGCCAAACCATGGGCTAATCTATTAGACTCCATAGCAACAAATAAAACTCAATAAGAATTAAAAGACTTCAAACAATAAAAGATATCCTTGATGATAAACTAACTCTTGATACAACAATGGACTCCTCAATATCTCCTTAATCACACCTAAAGTATCCGACTCTACCTCAATATTCAAAATTCTCATCTACTGGGAAGCAAGAATACCTTTTAGGATTGCTAAAAAATAAGTAATCCATCAACACGTTCGGTTCTAGCAAACAAAATACTACCATCACTCCCTCTTAAGACAAACTAAGACTCGAAGATCGCTGCTTAAAGTCGATGTCAGCATCGGAATTTAATTTTACAGTAGGCGCAGTCAGAGGAAACCATTTTCCAGTTCTGTCAACCTGAATCCTTGGCTAAGCAGCTTGAACTTCTTGAAAAGCAACCAGATATGCCTTCGACCATTCCCAGACAATACGTTTACAAAATTGATCTTTATTTAAGTTTTAAATTTATTATTTACAGAGGTTACTAAATAATTTAATCAATTTTGCTTATATTTATTTAATTTATATTTTACTAAAAGGAAAATAATTAAGCGAGATCATATGGATAAGATCTTATCTATATTTAATTATATTTAGATAAGATCTTATCTATATTAATTAATTTTTAATTAATTAATTTTATTTAAATATAAACTATACATATTTGAAAACTATTTTTTAAATATAAATAATTTGTGTAATAACACAATCATTTTTATTTGTTTATTGTAACAACGAAAGAAGTAGTATTGGGGATTTATGAACCTACAATTTCAAGTTTCAATAAATTTTGAATAATGAATTAAACTCTTTAATTAATTAATTAAATTTATTAATTCTAGTGTTATTCCACTAAAAACTTGAAATTGCACTCTTGAAATTGTAGATATAATTTACTCAGAAAATTTAGAACAGTTTATTGATTTAATCATTACATGCAATTTAACCCTCCATAGATAGTTCATAATTAGAGTTAAGTTAATTACTATTTTACCCCTCTAATTATTTCTTTATACTTAAGTACCATTAATTCGCCAGTGAATAGTTAATTTATAACACTATTACAAATTAAGCGCTATAACCATTCAGTTCTAGAATTAACCCTTAAGAGAACTTTCTTTCTAACTTTTATTAGGAATAAATGGATTCTATATCTGTAAATCATATTCCCAACTATTTATCTTACAATGCCACCAAAATACAAGTTTTTAGTCTGTTCTTTAAATAAGCCGTAACGAATATTTTAAATGACATAATAACACAAACATGAGTTTATGATCACTCAAGATTAAGGTTAGTCAACATATAATTATCAGTTGACGTTATTTGAATTCTTAATTAATAACGATATTTTACATAAGAATTCAAACTATGTCTGATTCAGTCCTATATAATCATATTATATATAGTGCCTCTACTATAATATCACTACATTAGTGATTCGGATAAGATCACTACATTTTAAATGTTTGTGAACCGCACTAGTAATATTTAATTAAAGATCTCAAACTATAATTAATTTATTACGGACTTTTTTTTGTTTATTATCCATAACTTTAATCCTCTTGTATATAACAATTATATACTAAAGTTATGATTACATAAATAAATAAGAAATTTTTTGATATTTATGTCATAAAATTATGAACACCCATCAAGTATAAAATTATAACTTTATTAATTTCATAAAAATAATATAAGTACATACTTTTAAGATATTATCCCTAACAACCCATTACTTCTTTTGCATAATTAAGGTGGTATAGGTTTCCTGAATAGAGCAAAACTTTCTCAATGTCGTTGTAAACATCAAGGAGAACTTTATATGAAAACATATGTATATACTTGGCTATGATGAGGCTAGAAATGCATTATTGTGCTTGCAATATATTAAGATATATTTTTGTTAAATATATCTTAACTAATTTATTTATCTAATATTGTAATTTCAACTAGTTTGAATTAATTTATATTTCTTTAATTTATGAAATCAACACCGAATTATTCATTTTATTTAATTAATTAAGATATTTGTATTTGACTATTAGATGAGACTTCTGAACATATTAGGTTTTTTTGTTAATAATTCTTACTGATGAGTTGAATTAAGAGAATTAATTAGATTCAAGTAAAATATTGATAGATAATTACAGTATTAGGCTTTTTGACATTGATGAATTAGATTTTGTTTTATATTTTATTTTTCCTTTATTTTCTTTGTTTATTGGAATTTGTTTCATATTTTATTTTGCCTTTATTTTCTTTGTTTATTTAATTTATATTTTATGTTTTTGAATTATTAATTATTTAAATAAGAATAAAAAAAATATAATTTTAATAATTAATAAATTTTATAGTAATTCTCTATGAGACAATATCATATTCATCATTATATTACTTATTTGTGATAACATTTACTTGTGTTTAAAATTACACAACTTTTGGTATTAATTTTTAAATAGTGTTTTTAAATTTATTTTTTAAAATAAAATATTGATATTTTTAAATAAAAATATGTTTTAAAATTATAATTTAGAAAACTAAAATAGAAAAAATATTATGTATGATGGTTGTTAAAATAAAAAAAAATACAATTTGGAGAAGTATAAAATATAAATTAAAGTGAATTAAGTTAATATATTTACCATGTGTAAGAAATGGAAAGCAATAGTTATTCTTATATGGAACCTACACAAGAATACACGGTCCTCCATCGACTTTAAAAGGATGTCTTTCAACATTTTGAATATGGGATCCATACTAATTATTAGAAAGCAAAAATCATAAAGCACTAAATAGGTGCTTTTAGCTTTTCTTTTCTTTTATTTATTTATCTATTTTTTTTAATAATTGTGCTCTTGTAGATCTTATTCAATCTTAAATGATTACAATTGATAAATCCTCTTCAATTTTCAACATATACGAGTTGGATGACAATGATTTTGTTCCCCACCCCCTGAAAAATCTCCCTTTTAGGTCTAAGGTTTCGAAGAACCAGTTCAGACTCAAAAGGACTTGATTGATACTCAAAAATATATATTTTGCCAAGTTGACCTAGATATAATCATGGTTATCACCTACGTATTAATCAGATTGGTTCGTCCTGATGGCTGCATAGTCAGCAAAGAGATTAGGTTGACTTTTTGTCAGATAGGCCGATCAGTTACTATCAATGCAGTCAACAGAAGGCCTGTTCTTAAGAAACTCACAGATCAAAACCGAGCCGATGGGAGAGCTATCACTAAAACTTTGACCCGAGCCACTTAAATCTAGCCTTACACTTAACCAAAACCATCAGTAAAGACAAACCTAAGAAATATGCTTAACACATCAGAAGGGTACCTGACTTGTAGCGAAAACAGAGTCAAGAGATCTACAAGAAGATATTTGACATATGTCAGAGGCACAGCAGAAGAATATTTAATGTGTGTCAGACACACAGTAAGAGAATATTCGACACAAGTTAGAAGCACAGCAAGGACGAAAAATCCAAAAGGCCCTTAAAGTGCCAGCGCTATAAGAAGGAAAAGGTAAGATTTTTAAGAGGATGATGCCTAGAAGAATAGAGGAATAAATCGCCCAAAACAGAGAGTTCTTTCTTTTCCTAATGTTACATTTTCTCTTTTCATTCAATTTCTTACCAAACTCTTATAAAAGAACATAAAAAAAACCCCTTTTGATTTAAGCATTAGAGCATTTTTGTCGAAACCTACCCCAACGAGACTATCATCAAGCATGTGTCTATATTTTTTGCAACTTTTTCATATATCGTAGCAAAGAAAAACTCCTAGCCTGTTCTAGTCACCCTCATCAAGACGAGGCCCAAGTTTCGTTCCGAGAAACCATTTTTTAGGTCAATGGTTTTTGTTGTCGTTTGTAGGTATCAAACGAAAAGCTTTGTTTAGGAAGGCAACAATCGACTATCTTAAAACAATCACCTACCAGCAGGAATCATATTGCTAGAGAGTGAAGTTTAAACCCAAACAGACCCTTCCCTCGAATAGAAGGCTCTATGCCTCTTGAGATATGGGTAGAACTAAGAACTCTAAAGGAGAAAAGAGAAGAACCGAGACAGCTTAACTGATTAAGAGTAAGCTAATGAAAGCAGAAAATTATAGAAAAGAGTCTCAGAAGGAGATTTGAGAACAGACAGAGTAGAAGGACGGATTGGAGACTCCGCATAATTTCGCCGGGATAAATAGGCCAAGCCAAGCAATTCCTGAAAGAGAAGAGGCAGAGTTTAAAGATTTCGAGCCAGCGATGAGAAGAGAGTTGTCCTTAGAACTGTAACAGCATTGACAAAGTGAATTGAGCCTGGAGAGCAAGATCCGTAGTTTGAAAGGGAAATTACAGTGCCTCTAGGTGAAAAGGGAGAAGAAAGATCAACATTCCATAAAGAAGATGAAAAGAGAGAAAGATTGCCATTGACAAATAGAGATGTAGAGCTTTCAAGTGATTTTTTACTCTCAAACCTACCCACCTACAGGGGAGTCACCAATCCCAACTACTATGTTGACCAGATCATCGACCTGCTATCTATCGCGGGACTGAAGCAGGATCAAATGTGTAGACCCTTCAACATAAACTTGGAGAGGGGGGGGGGGGGGGGGGGGGGGGGGGGGAGGGCTGCTCTACTCTAGTATAGAAGCTTGAAGTAGCGCAGCGTAGCCTTCTACAACGAGCTGACCGAGAAGTTCACCCAACACTTTCGAGGCTCATGCGAGGTAACCAAAGACCTAGAGCAGTTGAAGTAGATTAGGCAGTGCCAAGAAGAGAGCCTGATGAGCTACATCCAGAAGTTCCACATAGAAGTGATAGCCTTGGGAGCATTTAACCAACCTATCACTTTGGACGCCCTAAAGGTAGGATTAAAACTAAATAAATTCTAGTACTACCTGACAGAAAATGGTGTCATGAATTAAACAGTAGTGTACAATAAAGATCCAAAGTACATATCAATCAAAGAGGGCGATGAGGCCAAAAGATCCATGACCGAACAACCTCGAGAGAAGGTCTGACTACGCGAAGAGGCTAGATATAGGGAGAGAGAGGGACCTCCAATCTCTTACTAAAATAACGGAGGGAAGACGATGAATTCTGTTCCTTGCAGAAGAGAAATTTTGCAAATTGGCATAACGCACCGGATAAATAAATGAATTATGCATCGAGCAGAGGGGCTGAACTGATTTTGACCAGACAGCTCCCCAGGGCTACCCTGAATTTCGAGGAACACCAATGAACCTCAGAACATAGAGAGAAGGGTGATTCATGTCAAGAATTTCTACCCTTTCCGTACCAGTTAAGGATGTCTACGAAGCAATCCTAAACTGAGCGCTGTTACACAAGAACTTTAAAGGGAAATGAGTTGAGTGACGAATGGATCCTAAGAAGTGGTACAACATGCACAAAGGGCCAGGATATGTAATTGGAGAATGTTCTTAGCTGAGGAACAGGTCAACAGCTCTTTAAAAAGGTACGCCCCGAACTGTCTGAAACATCAAATTGCATCTAATCATAGCACCCTCAGCATCATCATAGGATCATCATTACATAATACCGTTATCTTTAACGATGCATCACCATGTCATGGAGCACCTTACCGTCACATGTTCGACGCTCACAAAGCAGTTCACAGTGACCAGTTCAATGCTTGAGCTCCTCACCGTCGCTAATTCGATGTTCACGGAGCACTTCAATGTGACTGGTTCGATGCTCACAGACATCCTCATCGTCACCAGTTCGACACTCATGGAGCAATTCATTGTGACCGATTCAATGCTCGCAGAGTACCTCACCGTCACTGATTTGACACAAAGGCAATTGAGACAGCTTGGCGGGGTGAGGGCTATAGAATTTTTACAGTGTCACCGTGGGTTACACCATGGCGCCCATTGAAGAGGCTTTGATTGTGCATTTTTCACGGTATCACTGTGGCCTTTCTACAGTACCCATGGCATACTGTTCAGCATTATTATGCCGAGTCGGTCTCCCAAAAATACCAATGGACTCCTCGTACAACATTGTCATTCTGGACCGCGTTCTAAACAATAACTATTTTGCTACAATGATGGCCTGGTCATTATGTTGGTCTGCGCAACTTACCATCATGTCTCTACACTAAGCCAATTGCCATCTGATCATTCAAATATCTTTTATCGTTGCGCCAATCCGATTATTATATGGCTATTATTATCTACAATTGATTGAGCTCATCTACTCATTGAGTCGGCTATCACTATAGAGTGTAACGAGCACTTTTTACTTCAAATTATTCTAGAATAAGTTGCATGATTATCGTTGGCATTCATGCAACTAAGATTAAGACTTAACGACCACATAAGAGCCGATCGACCCCAACGAAGGTTGTTCTGCAATACGGTCAACCTTTTATTACAAGTCTTATTATCATAAGCAAATTATCTTAGTTGAAACAATGATTATTACGAATGACATGGTTATTTTAACATGTTCAGTATGTTTTATAAGTGGTCTAGCTATGTTACCAAGTTTCACTGTGACGAAACAAACTTACTTTGAGGAGGTTATGGAGAACAGATCAGCGCACATTAGGAAAATAGATACAATTGCGTCCATTCATAAAAAATATTACAAAATTCAATTATAAGAAAACCCAAATACTAAAAATCCTACACTTTATAAAGGAAAGAGAAAGGAAAAGTAAAGAATGGGGGATTGTTCAGGCTGCGAGGGCTGTGTCAGGCATCTCCAGTTTCATAATAAGAACGACTTGGAGAGTGGTGTTGACTGGAGGAAGTGCAGTAATAAGAGGATCGACTGGAACTTTAACTAACCCTAGAGGCTCAACAAGAGCGACACCACTAATCTGCCCTTGGTTGGCAAGAAGAGCAGCCTCGCTGCTACCTATAACTACAACAGCACCAATAGGGATTAATATATTGGTAGGGGGACACAACATTATCATCAGCACCAACACCAACAGGCACCGGTGTTTCTTCGTTGTCTCGAGCCCTAGAGGTCTCCCCTTCATGAAAACAGCCGCCAGTAGCTAGGGACCACAGCCAATGAAGGTCAATCTTTGGGAAGTGCTCCTCGAAAAATGGTGATGTACCTATGGAACCTCTCCATCGCCCCTTGGCAAAAGCCTTCCTCATAGCTAGCTAACCATTGGATCCTCTGCTGCTCGAGCTAGGTTGTTAAAGAAGTACAACTCTATTAAACCAACTCCCTCTTCCTCTGAGTCGTTGCAAGCTGCACTTCAAGTTCCTTATTTTGGCGTGTCAACTCAGAGACTCGGACCCTCGTCGCGGCCAGAGAGTTTGTTATCTTTTGCTCGACCAGCCATTTTTTATGATCAAGCTCGGACAATTTACTCTCCGCCTCAGCCCTGGCAATCATCATCTCCTCTGGCTTGGCCTTTGCCTCGTCCGTCATTTTTTTTTCTCGCTTGACGATCTTCCTCGCCCACTGAGTTTCAACTTTAGACTGAACAAGTACATCCTATGCTTTCTAAACTTGGGTTGCAAAATCGATGATCTCAGCCCAAAACGAGAAAGAAGAAAGACAGACTACAAGAGATATGAGCAAAACAATGAAAAAAAAAGAACTAATGGTGTAACCACTTACGTCAATGGTAGAACCCAGTACAATGTTAAACCCCGTAGTAGGATTCAGGGAAGACACATAACCCGCCTAGGTAGGGGTCACGTACCTCTCTAACTCTCACATTACAGGAAACAGGAAGCTCATATCCTCCTTAGCCTCTGGGGCCAGGACGGAGGTGGACACGCGAGAGAGAACTCAACGACACCAAGGCTTGCCCAGCCTGTGTTACCTGTGTTAGAGGACGAGCTGGCAAACCCTGCCCTATATTTTGCTTTTGGACAATAGGGAGCCTTGTGGATGAGCCTCGGTGGAAACTCACTCCTTCAATGAAGAGTCGCCCTGGGCCAGTCTCCTCTCTCGGATAGAGAGACTCCGGGTGGCACTATCCTCACGAGCCTGCCCGCCAATTGCTTGCAAAAATGATCCCCTCTCGTGGGATGGTCCATTTGCTCGGCTTTTCCCTGAGCTAAAATGCATGCTTATAATGTTGTCAAGGTTGAGAGTCTCCTAACCGCCTGAGGAAGAGCCTTCAGTCATGCTCTTTTTTCTCCTCTCTCTACGACTGTGCTTGGACATCCATGCATTTTTCATAAGTGTAAGATTAAGAAAAAGTGGAAAGAATCAGTCTGAAATAAAAGGAACAAGAGCTCATTTCAAATTCATGGCAGGGACAAAACGGAGGTTACAAGGCCTGATCTATCAAGGCTGGACGAAGATAGCAATTCCTAAACCGGACAAATGTGTTAAAGTACAATGTTTATTTGATTAAGCGTCTGCTCGCATACCTCTACGTCAATAGCCCAGGTCATTGTCGAAAACAAACATAAAAAGGTTCAGCTGAGCCATGCAAGTTTATAAATTATACACATACAGAAGGACTAGGACTTGCATCCACAAAAAAGGTAGCAGAGACAACCCACTCTTCCTCGTCCCTCTTGGGGACTCTCTGACCCCACTCTCCTCTAGTAAAGAATCATTCCCCCTTTTAATCCTTCACAGAGGTGGGTTGAATAAGAATTGGGTTCTGGTGACTATGAAAAGAAAGATAAGAGAATCCCTTTTGGCTTCTAGCGTTACTCTTAAAGTGGTATAGGTAGCAGAATTCTTGAAAATGGGGAGGAGATTGCCCTGCCCTTGCCCACAAGATGAACAGACCCCCTAATACCCTCTGTGAGTTGGGGCCTAACTGAGATGGAGCTATTCCAAGGTGGGCTAGCATCTTAGCGAAATATCACTGCATAGAAACCATGAGACCTAATTTAAAAAACTCTACATGAATGGCCACCTCACCGTTTGCAGAACTGCTTGGTTAATCCTCATCGGTGAGGCAGCTTAAGGGTGACTGTCTAAGGAATTTTGTATAAATTCCTGATGAGGTTAAGTTGCCCTCGTTCAGGCAAGAGGCACGGTATCTAGTGTTCATCTCGAACTCTACCACCTCCATGCTCTCTCATGCCACAGGGTTCTTGGGATCATTTCCCTCCCCCTGCCTAGCACTCGAGATCGGCTCGGCCATTCCTAGAACTACCTTTGACAAAAAAAAAAACATCACCTGCTAAGGTGAACACCCCCTTACTCGCCTCAGGTCCCTTGGTCCTCATAACCAATGGAAGCTTTGGGACTGTTCCTCCTTCTCATCAGCCATGTTTACGATCGGGAAGCCTAAATTGTCCCTAGAGGCCATCAATACACAAGGATACTTCCTAAATAAAGCTACTGACTACAAGGCAAGAACAATGACAAATCAACCACACCCAAAAAATGATAAAAGCATGCAGCAAACATCAAGACTAGAAAATGCAAGAAAAGCCAAAATAAAGAAACACTAACGAAAAACTAGAAAATCAGCCTAAAGGGACTATCTAGCTACTCGAAAAAGTAAGGCAATGACAAGCACAAGTAAAACAAACATAAGAATACTAAAAGAAAAATAAAGGCACGTGTTTACCTAGAAGAAGGACAGAAAGCCAAAGAATCGACAGGGGTGGAGATTGAGAATCGCTAAGTGAGGAAGAGGCTTTTGATATAAAAAAGAAGAGGGCAACTGTGACACAGCGGAGTGACAACAAAAAAGAAGAATGCGGGATAAAAAGTACAAAATAAAAGAGAGGGTGGCTATTTATAGCAGCAGTAAAATGATCTAAACCATTCAAATTGAAATGAGCGGATGACACAATTGGGAAAAATGATGAGACCTTGTTTTCAGATGCAATAAATGTGTGTCCTTTTAGGAAACAGTGACCTAAGCCGTCAAATTCAGCAGATCGAATAACCCAAGACGTTTTGATCAAGTAAATGTCACTCGAAAAGTGAAAGAGACACGACTCTTAGATCTCAGTTACTTTTTAGTCGCACGATCGAAAGCATATCAACAGCTAATGACAGGTTCCTTGTTCGAGAAGCCTTTCACACAAATCACATACGACGCTTAAGAAGACTACCATAATTACTTGAAGAAATTTTGGGAGAAGTCGCCATTATGTGGTAGTAACTCGTCAAATTGTCACAACATATCACACTGAGCTAACCAGCTCTGACATCCTCAAAATTCGAAAGACCAAATCATGTGACAACATAATCGTTTGGAAAGTAATTTAGACCAGCTCGGATCAAAGAAGGCAAGTAGATATCTAAAAGATGACCTGAGCCGGCTAGGTTGGAATAAAATTTCTAGTTTTGAATAAATCAAAACTAGAAACTGGCGGACCCTTATTCCCGTCGCCCCCTCCCCCCCCAAATTCCCCTTCCCCCTCCGGGAAAATCCCTCTTTTAGGCCTAAGTCCTCTAAGCCCAACAAAGACCGGTCTTCGAGGGCCCAATTAGATGTTTTCTTTAAGAATAGCTCTCCTCAGGGACCACCATTGTTTGAGGAACAAGCTCAATCTGAAGATAAGCCTAGGGTAATGGCCAACAGGCCTGGTCCCGATAGAGTTGAACATCGAAAAACTAGCTCAGACTCAAAAAGATCTGATTGATAATCAGATACACCTGTTTGGCCAGGCTGACCCAATACAACCACGGTCCCGCCTATGTACTAATCAGATCGATTTGTCCTGATAACTGTACAGTTAGTGAAGAGATTAGGTTGATTATTTGTCGAATGGGCTGATCAAGTACTGTTAGCGTAATCAACAGAAGGCTTGCTCTTAAGAAACTCATAGATTACAACTGAGCCGATGGAAGAGCTATTGCCAGAAACCACCAGCGAAGACAAACTTAAAGAATATGTTTAACACATCATAAGGGTATTTGACATATAGCAGAAGTGGAGTCAAGAGATCTACAGGAAGATATTTGACATGCGTCAAATGTACAACAGAAGGATATTTAGCGTGTGTCAGATGCACAGCAAGAGGATAATCGACGTAAGTCAGAAGCACAATAGGGATGAAAAACCCAAACGGCCCTTAAAGTGCCAACGTTATAAGATAGAAAAGGTAAGATGTTTAAGAGGATGATGCCCAGAAGAATAGAGGAATAAATCGCCCAAAACAGAGAGTTCTTTCTTTCCCTTCTATTACATTTTCTCTTTTCATTCCATTTCTTACTAAGCTCTTATAAAAGAACACAAAAAAATCCTTTTTAACTTAAACATTAGAGCATTTTCACCAAAATCTACCCCGACGAAACTATCATCGAGCTTGTGTTTATGATTTTTTGCAAGTTTTTCATAGCTCGTAGCAAAGAGAAAATCCTAGCCCATGCTAATTACTCCCATCAGGATGAGATCCAAATTTCGTTTCCGCTTATAAATAAATTTAAGGCTTGTTGAGCAAAGAACTATTTTTTCAAATTAGTAGATTCTAAAGTTCAAAAATAGCCAACAATCTTTAATATTTTTAATTTCCAACATTTGTTAAAATTCTTTCTCTTTTTCCCTTCCTTATTGAGAGTTTATATAGTTTTAGGTAAAAGTTGAGAAAGTAGACAAATACTTACATTCATTCTTTTTAAAATTTTAGAAATGAATAAAATTATTTTCAACAAATAATTGTGAATAAGAGATCAGCTAACACGTTTTCTACACTTCCTCATAAAGAAGAGGATTCCAAAAAAGGTGCCTCACGTTTTGTAAATAATTTTAAAAAAATAAACAATTTTTTTCCCCTAAAGAATCCTAAATAAATTTTGCAACACTTGAATTAATTCTTTATAAATAAATAATTTTAAAATTTAATTTAAAATAATCCAATACATTTCAATATAAGAATTGAATATTAAATTAAATCATGCAGTTTCTTTAAAAACACCTATAGAAATTCATTGGTACAAAATGATATGCAAGATATAATTAAATGAGTAAAATAATTTATTATTATATCTTTTATATTTATAATATGGTTTTCCCATTTAATTTTTTCAATTATCATGTCAAATGTTGATGTAGATGAGTTAGTACATATAGTATATATATCTCGTCGAAAGTTAAAGATATAACTACATGAAGAGTTGGATATTTTTATTTGAAAAAAAAAAGGCTTCATCAGAAAATATTAAGAATTCTTTCCTTGTTTGGTAGGGTATGTATTAATTATAATTTTGATTTTAATTTTAATTATATTAATGGTATAATTTTAATTTTAATTTTAATTTTAAGTATGTTAAATATTATAATTAAATTCTAATATTAATTTTAATAACGTTAAATGTAATAATTTTAGTTTCAATTTTAATTATATTAAATGTTATAAATGTAAATACAATTTAAATTTAATTACTTTGAAATTTATAATTTTAATTTCATTTACATTAAATGTTATAATTCAAATTGCAATTTCAATTACATTAAGTATTATCATTCTAATTCCAATTTCAATTACCTTAAATGTTATAATTCTAAATCAATTTAAATTCAATTATATTAAATGTTAAAATTTCAATTTGAATCTTGATTTCAAATATGTAAATGATACAATTCCAAATTTAATTTCGAATTCAATTACTTATAATTTTAAATCTAATTTTAAATTTAATTACGTTAAATGTAATAGTTTCAAATCAAATTTCAATTTCAATTTCAATTACGTTAATTATTATAATTCTAAATTCAAAATCAATTTTAATTTCAATTACGTTAAATGTTATAATTCCAAATTTAAATCCAATTTCAATTTCAATTTCAGTTATGTTAAATGTTATAATTCCAAATCCAATTTTAATTTAAATTATATCAAATGTTATATTTCTAAATCTAATTTTAACTACATTAAATACTATAATTCTAATTCTTATTTTAATTTCAATTTCAATTCCAAATCTAATTTCAATCGCAATTACGAAATGTTATAATTCTGAATTTAATTTCAATTTTAATTACGTCAAATATTATAATTATTACAAATTAAATTTTAATTATAATTATGTCAAATGTTATAATTCCAAATTCAAATTCTATTTTAATTACGATAAATATTATAATTCGAATTCAATTTCAATTACATAAAATGTTATAACTCCAATTCCAAATTTAAATTCAATTTTGTTAAATATTATAATTCCAATTCTGATTTTAATTTTAATTATGTTAAATTTTATAATTCCAAATTTTAATTTCATTTTGAATTATGTTAAATGTTATAATTCAAACTTCCATTACACAAAATGTTATAATTCCTATTCTAAATTCAATTTCAATTACATTAAATATTATAATTCCTATTTCAATTCGAATTTCTACAAGTTTAAAATTGAAAATTTGAAATTTTAGAAGATGGAATGTTAAGATGTCAAATAAAGGCCTTAAAAAACAAAAACAAAACTATATCTAAAATATAAAGCACCAAAATAAATAAATAAATAAAGGCCAAAATCAACCCAGAAACTTTAATTTTGTCCAATATAAAAAGATTTAGGAGAAAAAAAAGAATGCCAAAACATAAAAAAATTGGACCAACTCAGAACATGACCAACAAATCCAACCGGCCTAAAAAAGGCCTTATCTCAAATTCATCGTGAGTATATGTATGTCCTTAATTATACGAAAAATAATTTCAACTTTTTATACTTTTCACTAAATAAAATGTGACTATTCCTTACTTTTGAAGATCGACTAGATGAAGACTATTATATTGACCATATCACATTATTCAAAAGCTATCTGCTTTCCCCTTAGTGTAGTAGTAAAGTCTCCATCACAAATAATATAGTCTGGTAGACGAATTTTACTCATTATACATTAAGTTATGGGTGCACAAACATCACTTTATATATGTTCCCACTTACAAAAAAATGTTCTTAGTATTTGCACTTGTCACTAGCTCCAATATGAGTATATTCTCAATAATAAAAATTGAATAGATGAAGATTATCACTATACTATCTAAAACCTTTCTTGTTGTCACTAGTATAAGATTTAGTTACCATAAAAAATAACATGGTTTGATGAATGAAATTTCATCTGTTATGCATGAAGTTTTGGGTGCGCTATAATCACTTTATATATACCTACTTTTAGGAAATGTGTTTCTAGTATTTGCACCTATCACCAATTTTAGTGTGAGTATATCCCTACTAATAAAAATTGAATAGATGAAGATTATCATCATATTATCTAAAAGCTTTCTTTGTCCTGTTAGATTTTATTATTTTCTTTATGTGGGCTTACATATTAATAATAATTATATATTATGGGTTATCTTAAATAATGGCTAATTTAAGTGATCTTTTTAGGTTACATATTATTGGGCTCTAGAGACATCTAATTTGATATGTGCTTATTATGTGTAGAAACCCAATACTAGTTGGATTATGAATGATGGGGTCATAATTTATTTTAGTATACAAAGACCTTTTTTAGGGTTGTGGTCTCCAAGTCAAATTAATTTACATAGAGCTTTTCTCCTCTTTTTTTAATCACAGAGAGAGAAACCCATTGAGCCTACATAAATTTGATTGTGGAAGGCTATTATACTCTTAATTCAAGGCTGCTAATATTTAAAGTTCTAATCACCATGAATTCTCCAGGTATGTTTTTCTTAACATTTATCTTGAAATTTAATATGATAGATCTTGGGTTATATTTATGTAGATATGAATTCGATATATGGTTATGTCTAATAAGTGGTATCAGAGCATAAATCATGTTAAATTGTTAGGATTATTAATACATATATTAATGTTTTGAATATCTTTCCCCTATAGTTATTTAGGGTAAAGATATTATATGTATGAATTTTTATGATTTTATTGAGAAAAAAAATATTAAGTTAATATTTTTCATTATGATTTAAGGTACAAATATGGTTAAAGCTCATTATTTTTTTTTTTAACAATTTAGAATGTTAAAACAACAAAAAAAAAAAATTGGACGGCGGGTACATTAAGTAAGTGAGAAGGAAATTAGGATTTTGTTTGGTAAATATCAAATAGCCCCTCTTATTATTTGTTTATTATATTTTAACCATAAAGGTTTAGAAACTTATCAAATAAGCCCTGTAGCAGTGGTGATTCTCTAACTTTAAGTAATTACAGTTTAACCTAAAAAAATTGAAAATTTTGTAATTAAATCCTAATTTGACTCAAATTTTTGTGGTCTTTTTTTATATTTGCAAATTTAGGGGTTTTCAGTTATTTTTGGGAGCATTAGGTCTACCCGACTCAATTCACGGAGATCTAGCCCAAAATTTAATCCATTTGGATTTGACTCGACAATCATTGACCCTATTTTGAACCATTAGCAGCGTTGTAACCACAGCTGCCTTGGCACCATGCATCACTCTAGTGCATAAGAAAAGCTTAATTTTCTATTTATGGCATTCGGTTACTTTTCTTTGCACTACTTGTCTTATGTCTCGAAATAAATTGATTGAAATAACATGTTGCCAAAGTAACCTCTGTTGTGTAGATTTATTTATTTTGGAATATTAAGATGAATATGTTTATTGTTTATGCGAAAAATAATCGGCCCAAAGGAAGATTATTTTTTGACCAAATAATAAGTATATTTGCAGTAATAAATGTGTGATAATTATCAAGTTTTCTATGCATGCAATAAGTCAATCCAAAGAAAGGTTTACTATTGGCAAGATTTAATATCAACATTTGATTAATGCATTAAGAGTACCACTTACAGTTGATATTTCTGTCCAAAGACTAAATATCAATGTTGTGCTAAGTATATCGTGATAGGGCCCACCTTTATATGTTTTATTTATGTCATGCATATATATGCTTAAAATAATAACATAATTATGAGCTTGTTATTTTATTATGTATTCTCTGTAAGTTTTATCTATTTCTACTATATCTGCCAATATAAATTTCATTATCATATTTAAGGCACTATTTTTTAGAAATAAAAAGCTAAGAAATTTCTTGAGGAAATTGAACAACACTTTACCAAAAATAAAAGGCTAAAAAAAAAACTACGCTACTAGCTAACTTTGTTTCAATAAGGTATAATAGTAAATGGAATATAAGGAAGTACATTATAAGATGTCTAATCTCGCTTTAAGCTAAAAACACTAAAATTAGAGATGTCTAAAGACTTGCTTGTGCATCTGATTTTGATATCTCTTCATGCACACTACAATTAATTTAAAGTAAGTTACAATACTCAAAAGGTTAAATGGACTCTTAATGAGCTCATTTCATATTGTGTGCAATAAGAGGACAAATTGAAGCGAGAAAAGACTGAAAGTACTCACTTAACAAATACTTCTTAGAATAAGGTTACTAATTAGTAAAGAAAAATGAATAAAAGAGAGAAAACTGTAATAAAGACTTCACATAATAAGGTGTAAAAGAAACAAGAGCTAGTCATTACTTGTTTCTTCTGCAAAAAAGCTAGTCATGTGAAGAATGATTATTTTAAGTACGCTAAAAGGCATGTTAGCAAAAGTACACTTATCAACCTTGTTTGTTCTGTATTTAATTTAGCTTTTGTATCTAAACACACTTGGTGGGTAAATACAGTGCAACTACTCACATAAGTGTGTCTATGCAAGGTTGTCTTAAGAGCCAGTTTTCAATTAATGCTAAAAGATGCATCTAAGTGGAAAATGATAATGTAGCTCTTCTAGAGGCTATAGAATTGTTTAGATTATAATTAGAGACCATATATTATTTAGATTTAGATGAGACTGATTATGTACCGTCATTTAGACAGAACATATTTTTTGTTTCTAGTTTGAACAAATTAGAATACTCTTGTTCATTCAGAAACAATAAGTTAGTCTCTTTCAAAATTTAAATTTTATTGGTACTAGTTCTATTATTGATAATCTTTATACAATATATATTCATGCCTCTTTTAATGAATCCTTGCATGTTAATAAGCATGGTACAAAACAAAAATTAATCGATGAGAATTCCCTTATATTATGGCACAAGCACTTAGGACATATCTCTAAATAGAGAATAGAAAGATTTGTGTTAGATAGAATTCTTGATTCTCTTAATTCAACATATTTTAAAATCTATATTAAATGTATTAAGAAAAAATAGACAAACAATAGAAAATTAGGTGCCAATAGGAGTAATAACGTCTTACAACAAATAAATACTAATATTTGTAGACCATTTCATACAGTTTCTTGGAATAGCCAACAGCTTTTTATTATGTTCATTGATGATTATTCTCTTTTTGGTACCTTTACTTGATTTATGAGAAGTCTCAATCTCTAGACGTGTTTAATTCTTTCAAAATTAAAGTTAAAAATCAACTTGACAAGAAAAAAAAAAGCGGTCAAATCTGAAAATGGTGGTGGATACTATGAAAGATACGACAAATTAGGTAAACAATGTTCATATATTTATTTATTTATTTTTTACTAAACTCCTAGAGGAGTGTTGCATCGTCTTATAATACATAATGCTTGAGAAATCAAGCATGAATGGTGTTCCTAAGAGACGAGATTGAATAGTTAAATAATGGTGAGAAGTATAATTAATCATTTTTCTTCACTTTAATCACTCTAGGGAGAAGCATTAAAAAAATGGCAGTTTATTTCCTTAATAGAATTTCAAGTAAAGCAGTATCTAAAACTCCGTACTAGTTATGGACTGACAAAAAATCAAGTATTAGGCATTTGCATATTTGGGGTTATCTAGTTAAGGCTAGGCTATACGGGCCTAATAAATAAAAAAACTAAACTCAAGAATAGTTAACTGCTTATTTTTGGATATTTTGAAAGATCGATGGATTTCAAATTTTTTTATCTCTTAAGTAAATCTTTTTTCGAGATGGCAATGCTAAATTTCTTGAGGATGTTGAGTTTGGGGGGAGATAAGGCATATTAAAGATATTTTCTTTGAAGATGAATTTATTTATCTTCCTACAACTGCTATTGAAAATGATCAGACTATTTTTCTAACATTATTCAATAAGCAGATCCAGAAATATAAGACAATATATAGGAGCTCCTAATCTAAAATAAAGTATTTGCTCATGTTCATCAATAGCAACCTCAACAACTTGAAGAACAAGTGATATTGAGAATTTCTACTAGAGAAAGGAGAAGTGCAATTTCAGATGATTTTGTCTCTTATCTCCAAGAACATAAGTTTGACATAGGACTAAAAAAAATGATCTAATCAATTTTAGTCAATGAGAGACAATAACATTTAGAATCTTGATAAGTTGCCTAAAGGAGCGAAATTCATTGGTTGCAAATGAATATTTAAAACTAATAGGGATTCAAAAGGTAACATCGAAAGATATAAATGCGTCGCATTACCAAAGGTTTCACTCAAAAGGAAAGCATTGATTATAAAGAGACTTTCTCTCTAGTGTCAACGAAAGACTCTTTTAGAATCATCATGGCATTTGTAGCTCATTTTTATTTGGAGCTACATCAAATGGACATAAAGACTATATTTCTCAATAGTGATATTGAGGAAATTATATATATATTATGCACCTAGAAAACTTTGTATCTGGAGGCCAAAAGAATATTATCTACAAACTAAAGGAGTCCATATACTATTTCAAGTAAGCATCCCAGCAATGGTATCATAAGTTTCATCAAGTGATTACCTCATTTAGAATTGAGAAAAATGCAATTGATGAATGTATATATCACAAGTTCAATGGGAGTAAATTTATCTTTCTAGTTTTATATATCAATGACATACTACTAGCAAGCAGCGATATAAACCTATTGCATGAAACTAAGAGATTTCTATAAAGAAATTTTGAAATGAAAGATCTTGGGAAAGCATCTTTTGTATTAGAAATTCAGATACATCAGGATCACACTCGAGGTATTATGAGTTTATCACAAAAGAACTATATCGATAAGGTGCTTAGTAGGTATAGCATAAAAGACTGTGCTCTAGGAGATACGCCCATTGCTAAGGGTGATAAGTTTAGCCTCAGTCAATGCCTCAAGAATGATATTTAATATAATAAAATATAAAAAAATTCCCTTATGCATATGCAGTAAAGGAGTCTTATGTATGCACGAGTATGTACGTGTCCAGATATTGCCTACATTATTAAAATACTAGACATATATTTAAGTAATTTTAGGGTAGATCATTGGAAAGCAGCCAACAGTATTATGTGATATTTATAGAGAATAAAAGAATACCTGCTCACATATGGGAGATAGGTAAGATTATAAATCATGGGGTATTCCAACTCTAATTTTTGTTGGATGCCTAGATATTAAAAGATCCACATCAGGTTATATATATATACTTTGGCAAAAAGAGCTATTTCTAGAACAGTGCTAAGCAGACACTCATAACTTCTTCCATTATAATGGCCAAGTTTATAGTTTATTTTAAGACATCAAATCATGGGATATGGTTGCGAAACTTTATCAAATGGTTGCATATTGTCAATAGTATTAAAAAAACCATTAAAAAAAAATATTGTAATAATAAAACAGCAGTGATGTATTCCCATAACAACAAAAGCTCTTTAAAATCTAAGCACATCGACTTCAAATTTTTGGTTATTAAGAAAAATTTCAGACTCAACAAGTGACAATAGAACATATTGGTATAAACTTCATAATTGTGGATCTGCTCATCAAATGGTTACTACCTAAGGTGTTTTATGAGCATATTGTTCATATGGGTGTTATATTATTTGTGATGTGTATGAATAGTGGGAGTTTGTCATTTGATGTTCATTTGGTTAAAAGACACGCTTATGGTTTATTTTCTATAGAATAAAGTTTGATAGTTTATTGAAACTTTAAAATAAGGTTACACTTTCTGCTGCAGTTTTGCGTAAAGTTTAAAAAGTGTTTGATAATTTTTATTGCGATTTTGCATAAAGTTTAGAAAGTAATTAACTCGTTGGAGTTATAAAGTTGGACAAGTTGGAAATAGAAATGTTTGAGATCACATTTTATGTAATTTCTATGCTATACATCAATATTTGATCTATGTCATTAATTATATTAGTATGGTGACCATTGATGGGTCTAGTTGCGAATATATGCAATGAAGGTCACTTTGATCTTATATTGATATAATTATTAGACTAGATTGTATTTAAGGAGATGTTTTAAGATAAAATAGCATTTATTGTGCGCACTAAAATTTATGATGTATAATTATTTCTAGATGACATATGTGGCCAAGTGGGAGATTGTTAGGTTTTATTATTTCCTTTATATGGGCTCACATATTAACAATAATTATATATTATGGGCTATCTTAAATAATGACCAATTTAAGTGATCTTTTTGGGTTACATCTTATTGGGCTTTAGAGACATCTAATTTGATCTGGGCTTATTATGTGTAGAAACCCAATACTATTTGGATTATGAGTGATGAGGTCATAATTTAACCTAATATATAAATACCTTTTTTTAGAGTTGTGGTCTCTAAGTCAAATTAATTCACGTAGAGCTTTTCTCATTTTTTTTTCATCACAGAGATAGAAACCCATTAAGCCTACATAAATTTAACTGTGGAAGACCATTATACTCTTAATTCAAGGCTGCTAATCTTCAAAGTTCTAATCACCATGAATTCTCCAGGTATGTTTTTCTCAATATTTATCTTGATAATTTAACATGATAGATCTTGGGTTATATTTATATAGATATGAATCCGATATAGTTATGACTAACATGTCCCAAATATATAATTTTAGTCAACATTACAAACAACATAGTCTGATGAGCAAAATTTCATATGTTATGCACGAAGTTGTGGGTACGCAATAATTGCTTTATATATACCCTACTTTAAAGAAAGATATTCATAATATTTGAACCTATCACGAACTTTAGTGTAAGTATATTCCCACTAATAAAAATTAAATAGATGAAGATTATCACATTATCCAATAGCTTTCATGTTGTTCCTAGTGCAAGATTTCAAGCCCCATTACAAACAACATAGTCTGATAAACAA
Source organism: Ailanthus altissimus (assembly GCA_946807835.1). Classification (NCBI taxonomy): domain Eukaryota; kingdom Viridiplantae; phylum Streptophyta; class Magnoliopsida; order Sapindales; family Simaroubaceae; genus Ailanthus; species Ailanthus altissimus. The sequence continues at coordinate 3,536,183 of OX327712.1, forward strand.
AATTTTACCCGTTGTACACCAAGTTATGGGTGCACAGTAACTTCTTTATGTATATACTCACTTACAAAAAAAGTGTTCTTAATAATTGGACCTATCACCAACTTTAGTATGTGTATATCCCTACTAATAAAAATTGAATGGATGAAGATTATCATATTATCCAAAAGCTTTCATGCTATCCTTAGTACAAGATTTGAGTCTCCATTATAAACTATATAGTCTGATAAACAAAATTTCACCCGTTATGCACTAAGTTGTGGTGTACAATAACTGTTTTATATGTCCTAACTTTCAAGAAAGGTATTCCTAGTATTTGTAAATGTCACAAATCCAGTATGAGTATATACCTATTAATTAAAAAAAGAATAGATAAAGATTATAATATTATCCAAAAGTTTTCATGTTGTCCTTAGTGTATGATTTCCGTACAAATTACTAGCAACTTATCTTATAAATGAAATTTCACTCATTATGTACCAAGTTGTAGTTGCTCAATAATCACTTTATATATGTCTTTACTTGCAGGAAAAGTGTTCGAAGTATTTTTAACTATCATCAAATTCAGTGTAAGTATATCCCTATTAATAAAAATTAAATAGATGAAGATTATTATAATATCGAAAAGATTTCATGTTGTCCTTAGTGCAGGATTTTAGTCCTCATTGCAAACAACATAGTCTGAGGAATGAAATTTCACCTATTATACACTAAATTGTGAGTGCGTAATAACCACTTTTATATGTCTTCACTTACAGAAAAAGTGTTCCTAGTATTTGAACTTATCACCAACTCTAGTGTAAGTATATCACTATATTTTATTATTGAAATAGGTGAAGGTAAAGATGTTGCACATTATTGTTAGAACTTCCTAAGTTTGGTGTTGTAATCCACATGTCAAGATTTATTTCTCCATTTTTACTTGTTATGCATCAAGTTGTAGGTGCACAAATAACACTTTATGTATGTCCCCACTAATATGTTTTTTGTTTCGGCACATATGATAAAAAGAAAGTGTAACTATATCTCCACTGTTGAAGATTGAAAAAATGAAGACTATATTATCTAAAGTTCTCTTGTTTTTTGAAGTTTAGTCTTGCTGTCTCAAGTTCAAACAACCTATTTTTATACACTTTTACTTATCTTATGTATGATCACCGCCTTAGATATGTCTACACTTACAAGAATGGTTTCTGTTGTTTAAGTACTTCTCACCCACTATATTATGCCTATATCTTCATCATAGCTTGCCTCAATAGGTGAAGGTAAAGATACTGTCAAAACTTAGTCTTGTTTTCCCAAGTATTTTCATGTGCACAATGACTGCTTGATATATATTCCCACTTCTTCAGATGATGCTCTTAGTATTTGCATATTTCACCAACTAAAGTGTGAGTATATTCATACTTATAGATAATTAAATATCGGTATAAATAAATAATCTTAATTAGATAGTAACATACATAATTATAAATTGAATATTTGTATTTATTAATATAAGAGCACAATAAACCACACATATCTCCATATTTTTAAGATATTATCTACTCTGAGCCTAAGCCCTCATGGTTTTTCTCTTGAACTCTATCCAAAAGGCCTCATACCAATAAAAATATGATTCGCTCCTTATATACTTATGATCCTCCTCATTTCTTCTCAATATAGAACTTTGTTTGATTTTTTAACAATTTTTTGCTTGGACTCTATCCAAAAGACCTCATACCAATAAAAATATAGTTCACTCCTTATATACCTATGATCCTCCTCATTTCTTCTCAATATAGAACTTTGTTTGAGGTTTTAAAATTTTTTTGCTTTAACGAAGGACCACATCATTCTACATAATTTGAGCCTCTCCTCAAGTGATATCTAATCCATATGAGTTCTATATGCAAAGAATTTACTTCCTTAAGTTTGATACACATCTTCTGCTTATCTTCATTGTGTTAAAAATGCATGCCTTATGTAAAGCAATAGAGTACCACACTGCTACGTTGAAAGCCCACTCTATTAGGCTAAAACATCACCATGTTTAGAGAACACTCCTTATACGAAGCCCGAGAGCACACCACCGCCTATACATAGAGTTTAACCACAGATCCCAATGTAAAACAAACTGGGGCTTTACTAAACTCACCACCTTCCCGTTCGACACTAAAGATTTGTTCCACACAACTAACCCTAGAGCATAACTTTGATACCATTTGTAGAAGTACAATAAACTACACATATCTCCATATTAATATAATATTATATACTTTAGACCTAAACTCTCATGGTTTTGATTTTGGACTTTACCCAAAAGATCTCATACCAATAGAGTTATGATTCACTGCTTATATACCTATGATTCTTCAAATTTCTTGCCAATATAGGATTTTGTTTTATTCCTTAACAATGAATTTATCATTCTTAATAAAAATCTTTTAGAAAGTTAACAATTGTTTAGAATTATTATTTATGTACTTAATTTTTCTACTTTCTCTTAAAATGATTTCAATTAGTCTATTATAATTTTATATTACACCAATTATGAAAGATAAATATAATACTCAAAATTAATTTAATTCTATCTTATCCAATCCTAATTGATTTTATCCAATCATTCTCTTTAATATGGCGTAATATGTTTTGTAAATTCAACCAAAATTAATTTTGTTAAAAGAAATAAGATATAATATATTATTAAAATGATAAGTATGTCCTAGACAACTATGGACATGGGTAGTTACTCGAAAAAGTTAAAGTAGAATATATTTAATATAGTTAGAATTTGAATTATAAACATAATAGAATTGAATTTAGATTGGAATTATAAGAAGTTAATATCATTATAATTGGAATTATAACATTTAAAGAAATTAAAATTAAAATTAGAATTAGAATTAGAGTTAGAATTAGAGTTATAACATTTAATGAAATTGAAATCAAATTTAAAATTAAAATTTACGTAACTAGAATTGAAATGTAATTTAGAATTATAACATTTAATATAATTAAAATTTTGAAATTAGATTTGGAATAATTATAACATTTAAGCTAATTAAAATTAAAATTGGATATTGAATAATTGGAACATTTAACATAATTAAAATTAAAATTTGAATTATAATATTTAACATAGTCAAAATTAAATTTAAAATTGAAATTGAAATTATAACATTTAACGTAATTAAAATTAAAATTAAAATTGAATTGAGAATTATAATAATTAATTAATTGAAATTAAAATTGAATTTGGAATCATGACATTTAACATAAATAATGGTAACGTGCACCATAAGGGCGGCAGCCACAGTGGTGCATGTCAACCGAAACAATGGTATTGTGCACCACCGACACAGTTGGATAGATCGATCATCGATCTATCCAACAATGTCGACGGTGCACGTCTCTACTGTTTTGTTTGACGTGTATTGTTGATGGCCGTCCACCTTTTATGGCTCCCATTGTGTATTTGGTTGTCTTCTATTTTTTTTTTTTGTTGTAAAACATGATTCTACTCTTGTGTAGATCATAAAAAATAGAGTTTAATGATATAAATTTTGATTATTTTTATCGTTAGAATCCAGTGGTCAATAGTGTCAAATGTCTATGTCAATGGAGGATTTATTTTAATAATTTATTTTTAAAAACAATTTAAAAATTATTATTAAAATTGAATCTATCAAAATGTGTTACATATTTATTTTTTTTATCAACAACCAATTATTTATTAACGCAAAAATATTTAAATTATTTTTTTAATTATTGATTCAATCACTTTAAATGTTACAGCACATGGTTATAACCATTAAGAATAAATAAATAGTATACTAAAATAATTATATTCTGTTAAATTTAACATTAGTGATTAATAAAAAAATAAATTTAAGAGAAAATTAGATAATAGAACCAATGGATAAAATTGTCCCCGTACCTTTTATGAAAATATTAAATGTGTTCGATATTGTAACTTAATGAAATGAATCTACTCATCGAATTGACATTACTCTGAAAATTGATTGAAACTTGACATTACATCTGCTATTCGAATCAATTTTGTTGTTTAAAGCTTGTCTTCAATCTGAACTTATTACAGCTTTAAAAAAGCACATTTTTCTTACTAATTAATCTTTAAGTCTAGGTATCAAAGACTACCAAACTTGATTATTTCTTTCTTTTTTGTTTTTAAGGAAAATTTTGATTACTTTTTATTGCACAATATTTGTTAATCAATCATTTGGAAGATTTTTCTTTCTTTTGGAATTTCCTTGTAAAATTCATTTTCTATACGAGTATTTCATTGACACTGCCAATTACCAAAAAAAAAAAAAAGACTCCCTTTGGTTTTAGCAATTGTTGATATTAATTATATATGAATGAAGAAAAATAAAAATAACAAAATTAGTTTACTAGACTGTTTTCATTAGAAATAAATTTAAAATCATGAAAAATGAGAATGTTCTATTTTTAATTTCTATATTCAAAATTCAAGAATGTATCTCATATTAGTATTATGAGAATAAAAATTTACATATTTAATAATATATTTTTAAGAATGATATATATATATATATATTGGTACCATATTATGAAATACTTTTACAAATTTGATCTTTATTTAAGTTTTAAACTTATTATTTACATAATATCATCAAATTTTGATTTTATTTATCTAATTTATATTTTACTAAAAGGAAAATAAATACTTAACTAGAGGGAATTTGATCCAAAATCTGAAATCTATCAACTACTTAAATTTTTTATATATGTTTATTTTGTTTTGTCACTTTCTTAAAAAATTGTGTTCTTGTGGACCTTGTTCAATCTTGAGTGATTACAATTGACAAATATTTTTCAATTTTCAATATATATGAGTCCGATGATTCTAAAGTTCTCATGAAGGAAGGTAGCAGCCACGACCACAGCCACGATGGTGCACATCTCCATTGCCTTGTTTGACTTGCACGGTCGACGACCGCTGGCTTCCCATCACTCCCATTGTATATTTGATGTCTTTTAATCTTTTTTTATCAAAAATAATTTTATTATTATGTAAATCACAAAAAATAGAATCTAATAATATAAATTTCGATTATTTTTATTATTGAAGTCCACTGGTTGGCAGTGGTGGGTGTTTGTGCCAATAGACTGTCATTTTTTAATAATTTATCTTTAAAAATGAATTTAAAAAGTGTTATTAGAATTGAATCTATCAAAATGTGCCTTGTTATCATATTTTGTCATAGGAATTCCTTGTTGTCATGTTGTATATTTAGTAGTTTGTCGATGAATGGACTCTTCCTGTCATGTTGTCATAGAAATTCTTTGCTGCTGTCGTACGAATTCTTTACAGTCAATACTTGTAGTTTGTGTTTATCATGCCATCTCAAGCTGGCGAGTGAAAACATTTGTGCTTCTAGCTTATCACAAAAATTACGTAGTTGCTTCTTAGTTAATGGTTTGGTGAAAACATCAACGGTTTAATCCTTTGAAGGAATGAATCGAGTTATCAAAGAGTCATTTGCAATCTTTTCTCAAACAAAGTAGTAGTCAAGTTCAATGTGTTTTGATTTTGCATAGAGTACTAGGTTGATTGTCATGTATAGTGCACTTAAGATTATCATTGACCAGTTGTGGCGTGTAATGCGAAGGACAATGGATCAAGCCATTTTTGAGGAACCTGTTAAGCTTTTAAGGTTAATGGTTTGGCTGTTTACTTTAAAAATCAACCATCATCATACTTATTGAGGACAGTGGATCTAATCGATGGATCATATAAGGATATCAATGTTATTTGCTCATTTTCCTAAAGGGGTTGAAATCAGAATAAATTTTATCAACGGATCTGTTGGGTTGTAATCTAAAAATAATATGATGCATGCTTGATGGCACAGTTTTATTTAAGAGGATCTAGACTCTTTTTAATAAGACATTGTAGTCACTTAATACGTTGACCACAAAGAATGTCTCTTCATGCTCTATCTGGCCAATTTTGACTCTAAGAGTTGTAAATCCATATACTAGAGTTTCACGTCTAGCAAAATCGGTCATAATTACGATGGGTTTAAATTATCTTTGGATATTCTATGTTTAGATTGACCTTTCTATATTGTGGGGATGTGGCTTTCTGTAAGATGGCATTGCCTCCAACTTTAGATTGACCTTTATGTTTTGTAGAGCTTTAGCCAATAAATTTCTATTAAGCTCATTGCTTGGATAGTAGGCTTGCCTTAACGACTATAGTTTCATATTAGATCGGCCTTGCGTAAGATTGGCTGAATTGTTCTTGTGCATGTTGTTTTGGCTATTGAAAGACCCTAAGTTCATCATGTTTCCAGTGGAGTTGTAACTAAAGATATATCTTAGTTGCCCTAGCCGTTGCCGGCCTTGGGAGTTTGTAGATTGTGACCATCTAATTAAGGAGTATAGTGCCCAATTGCAGGTTCTTTAAAGAGTTTTGGAAAACTAATACCTAAATGTTGGCAGTAAAAAATAGCCCAAAAGATGGGAAAGATTCATTTTAAAATTTTATCCAATTGACGACTAAGTATATCTTCCTCAACATTATTGGCAACTCTAGTTTCTTCATGATGTGTTGGGTTCAAAGGGTCTTTAGGAGTATTAGTCATTTCATCTTCCTTTTTTAGCACACTAGAAGATTTAGTTGAGGTCTTTCCAATAGGGTTGGGATTTTTAGTCATAGCTCTAGTCATTATTGTAATACAAAATAATATCTCATCAAATGTACCAAAAAGATGGTCATGCGTAAAATTAATTATCTGAATTCGTGTATGTCCAACGTCTTGGTAGAGCTAAACTTTTCTTAAATTCGTAAAGAACTGAGATTAAGGTCTATCAAATTAGACAAAACCAATTTTGACTTACAGCGAACAAGATTTAGAATATACTTGAGCTGGAAAATAAAGAGCAATTGTAGAATTTATGTTACCTTACACAGAAGAATAAACAAAATTTGACAGTAAGCTTATGGTGATTAATAAGTAAGGACTCAAATCCTAGGATAAAGACAAGAACAAAATAGAAGCTAAATTAGAGAAAAAGTTGTATTGAATATATGAATGAATGTACTCTATATAATAATTTGTAATGCCCTTATATAGGATCTAAGAAACCTTATTTAATTCTAATTTAATAAGAAAAAAGAATCCTAATGGAATTAAACTTTCTATTCTAAAGATACCCGAAATACTCTAATTATATCTCAACTAGGCTTAAACTAATGTACATATTTAGAAAAAGAAACCTAAATAGTCCTAAATATATAAAAATTTGGGCCGGTGTCAACAATATACAAATCACTTTATATTGAATTTAACATGTGTTAGCCTTTGGAGAGTCCCGATCGTGTACTCTTATGCAGGTTCCATATAAAAACATATATCACTTTTCATTTCTTACTTGGGGCAAATAAAATAACTTATTTCACTTCAACTTATATCTTATACTTCTCCAAATTACATTATTGTTTTTTTAAACAACCATTAAACACAATTTTTTTCTATTTTAATTTTTAAATTACAATCCTAAAATATATTTTTATTTTAAAAAATAAATTAAAAAAATAATACCAAACTCACTCTTAATCTACCTACTTTACCTTCATTCTCCAATACCATATTAAGTAACCACTAATTAGAAGGTCTTGATTAACCACAGCAAGTAGATATGTGTGCTATCGTATATAGATATGAGCATATCAACCAAAAACTCGTAGGAGTTAAAACTTCAACAAGAGAAAAACATGATATCAACGTGTTAAATATTCCACATTTTTCCCTCTCTATTTTCTCTATATAATACATGAGCACTAATGCAGTAAGACTCACACCACCAAGCTCTTGAAATATAAGAAGCTATACCAAGAAAAAGCCTCCATCTATAGCTAATTTTTCTTCAAGTTTGTAGCTTACTTGAAACAGAAATTAATTATGTCTCTTCAAGTTTCATCTGTTAAGGCTACTGCAATCCAAAATGCTGGGAAAGGTTCTAATCGTCGGGTGGAAAATTATCACCCCTAGCATTTGGGGGGATCATTTCCTCTCATATACTAGTGATTGCATGGTAAGATGCTAAATTTTTGGTTGAGGAGTTCTTTGGAATTATTTTTAAAGAAGAAGCATCTGACACTCTAAATCAGTTCTCTACTTTTAGAACATCATCAAACACACTAATGCTGTAATCGTGTGCATGCTCCCAACATATGCTTTTGCAGCGTCTAAACTAAATGCTGTCATTGTTTGGTAAAATTTATTTTTAACATTATTTAATTATATATTAAAATATATATTGTTAAATATTTGTAAGATAGAAATTATCAACAAATAAAATAAAATAAAATATAGAGAAAAATTGAGAAAAGATAGAATCTGACTTTGAGCATAAAGAGATATTTCATAAAGCATTGTCTTAAAGTCAAAAAGTCACCTTTTTATGCGGTATTGATGGATCTATATGATTTCAAGTTCAATCTTATACTCATAGTTACTCTCTTGGATGAGCACGAACATTGGAGATCATACAAAATCTTCAATGTCAAAGTTGCTCAAAATACATTTTGAAAAAGTATATAATTTTCAAGAGTATATATATAATACACGTATATAGAATACTTCTTAATTTTCTCTCATTTTGTTCACTTCCACATGCTATCAAAGTCAATTTTCTATTTTTATTTTTATTTTTATACACACTATCTTATAAAAGATTAGTCCTACTTTATATAGTGATACGTAGTCTAAATAATATCTGAAGAATTAATAAAAATAATTTAATATATAATAACTCTATATAATAAAAATAAATAAATATTATAACTCCTATAGTAATAATATTATTATAAATAAATATTTGTAGCTCTCTAATATTTAATATATTCAGAACTATTAAATAATAATATTATATAGATGTTTTAACTCATACATTTAACTTAAGTTGAATGGTTAATTATAAATATTATAACCATATGTAATAATAATACTTTAATACTAATTACTATATGAGAATTATGTAATTTATAAAATAATATAAAAACTTTTAAAAACTTTTCTTCAACGGTCAAGTTCTATCTTTCTTTAATCTTTCTCTATATCTAATTTTTTTTTATTTTATGTGTTGATAATTTTTATTTTGTAAATATTTAAAAATATATGTTTTACTATATGGTTGAATAATGTTAAAATTAAATTTTATCCAATAGTCATTGCATAACTAATGGCTTTACATCTTCAATATTCTTCCTTAGAAAACTAATCATCAAGACAAGGTAAAATATCGAGAACAAAAAAGAAGATGTGAGAAAATTGATTATAAATAAATGTAATATGATTTGGGAACAAGTCAAGTGTGTTGGGTATGCGAGAAAGTAAGAAAGATATGAAAGGAGAAGGCGTTGCTGCCCAAGCCTGGGCACCGTGGCGCCAAGATGCAGTGTCACAGCACTTACAGGCAAAAGCTATAGCGCCACAGTGTTGGGTGCGATTGAGGCAATGCCACGGGCCAGAAATTCAGTGCCATGGCACTGGTGTGGGAAAAGGTGTTTTCCATTTAAAAAACTTTCTTAAGTGATTCAAGACTCCTTAATTCGACTTCCACTCATTTTAGGGTTAACTTAAGTAGTCCTAAAGCTTATATAAAGGCTCTCTATTGCTTGTAAATACATCTTTGTGATCTTGGTAAAATTATAATGATCTTTGTGAATCCTTATGAGCTTTGTGATTCTTAGTGAGAGAAACTCCTAGTTTACAACAGAGAATTTTGTTCTTTGTGAAATCTAGAGTTCTTTTTTGTAAAATGCATACTTTGTTAGTGTCATATAATTCAACATTAAAATAGTGATATCTTAATTCGACGTAGACGTAAGCAAGTTGCAGGACCACGTAAATTCTATATGGTTTTTCTTCTACTTTCTCTCTATAGTTTTTTTAATTGTTTGGTTACTGTATTATATACCTTGGGTTTATTGCTTCCTCTTTAACAAATTGGTATTAAAGCTAGGGTTTAAGTAAACATGGTCATACTTAAGTATGAGGTAGAAAATTTAACAAGATGAATGACTTTAATTTATAGAAGATGAAGGTTAAGAAATTGTTAGTGAGCCAATAGTTAGACTTGGCATTAGAGGAGACTGAAACTCTATCTAATGAAGAAGAGAAGGTGCCAGAGTTATCTAAGGAAAATGATTAACCCATTAATCAGGTATACACAAGTAGATTTAGTTGCTCATGCCTTTAACTCAACTTACACTTTTGAATTTGATGAACCTAAAACATATGTTGAGGCTATAAAAAGTGAAAATAAAAATGAATGACAATAGGCCATGGAAGAAGAGATTATTTTTCTTAAGAAAAATAAAACTTAAAAGTTGGTAGAAATATCTCAAAAGAAACTAGTGGGGTGTAAGTGGGTGAACAAGGTTAAGTAAGGAGGGGATACTAGGGGAAGAACCTATAAGATTCAAGGCTAAACTAGTTGCACATGGGTTTACTCAGAGAAAGGGAGTTAACTTTCATAAGATATTCTCTTCAATTGCCAAGCACACATCCATTAGGATTCTGTTGGCCATATATGCAAACCTTAATTTACATCTAGAGTAGATTGATGTAAAGATAGCTTTTCTGCATTGAGAGCTTGAAAAGACGATTTATATGGCATAACCTCAAGGGTTTATGGAGCCCGAAAAATAGAAGCATACTTGTTTACTGAAGAAGTCATTATATGGGTTAAAGCAATTACCTAGACAATGGTCTAGGAGATTTGACGAGTTTATGATGGCTTGTGAATTTAGTAGGAGGAAGTATGACGAATGCATATACTTTAAAAACTTGAGCAATGTGATGATCCTCTCTATTTCTTACTAATGTGGGACTTTGTTTTATTCCTTAACAATTAATTTATTATTTTGAATAAATTCTTTTTAAAAATTTAATGATTGTTTAGAATTAATTTTTTGTGTACTTAATTTTTCTACTTTCTTTTAAAATGATTTCAATTAGTCTATTATAATTTTATATTACATCAATTATGAAAAACTAATATAATACTCAAATTTAATTTAATTCTATCTTATCCATTCCTAATTGATTTTATTCAATCCTTCTCTTTAATATGGAATGCACTAATAAACTGTAAGTATATCCTTTGTGGTCTATATAGCTGCACATCATCATGTTATACTACATTCTCTTTCTCCTTCATGCTTGATGGTGGTGGTTTAGATGTGTTGTCATATAAGATTTTATCACTTCTTAAATTGACGGTTTAGCATTGCTTGACATTCCCTCTTAGATTTACTGTCACTTGGTAGAGCTCATTGAAGTCGCTTATTAATAGTTGTAGCTAGTTATCCCATTTGAACATCTAAAATTTTCAAGGCTGTTGAATGATTCTGCATAATGGCGATATGGTGTCACTTGACTTCATATAGTGCATAAGCAGATCTTTCAATGACTGCTGCTTCTTTTCTTATAGTGTTGGAATCATAATGGATTCAATGGTCTAGATGACTCCTCTTAGTTGTTTCGCTAATAAAATTTTGGATGACTCTCCACCCCAAATTGTAGAAGTTAGATGTGTGTTATTTTGTTATCGGTTAAAGTTGCCCATATAATTTGCTGACTCTATACAACACCCATTTATGTAGTTTTCACTACAAAAGTCGCATATCACTTGTTAGGTTTCAATGATCAAAATTCTTGGATAATATATTGATTTGTACTGTTAATGCATTGAATGAGCCAATCGTATGCACACTAGCGACTCTATTGGGTGTGACTCTTTCAGTTGACCGTTGGTAATTGTTTGACGCCATCTTCTCTAGTAGATCATAATTCTCATCTGTAGACTTATTCATTAAAGCTCCTCCAACAGCGGCATCTACAATAGTCTTCAAATAGCAAACTAGTTGATTATAGAACATTTAAAATAATAGCCATTTAGGGACTCCATGGTAAGGACACTTCCTCAACATGTCTTTAAAGCGCTCCTATGTATCGATTCACCATCGATCTGATTAAATGACGTGATATTTTTTCTCATCTTTGTTGTCTTTACTAGTTAGAAGAACTTTACTGGAAACTTCTGAGCTAGATTATCCTATGTCGATATAGATCATAATGGTAATGACATTAACTAACTTTTGGCTTTATCCCTTAAGGAGAAAGGGAACAATCTAAGTTTGATGGCATCGTCTGAGACTCCATTGTACTTAAAAGTATCACAAATCTCTAATAAATTCATGATGTGCATTTTAGGATCATCATTGAGAGCTCTGTTAAATTGTACAGACTCTTTCAACATTTAAATAGTACTCAATTTGATCCTAAAATTGTTGGCGTTAATAGTTAGTCATCGAATACTAGACTAAACACTATCTGTGGTAGGGACTACATACTCTTTCAGTGCTCTCTGGGGTACCACAGGTTCAAACACTAGATTGTTAATATGATTAGTGTTCTCCTTTATATTTAAAGATTGTTGGCATTTATGTTGAAGTTTATGCAATGTTCTTTTGATATGAGGATCAAAAGAAGTCAAGTTAACACTTATCACTCTTTGTATGAACTGTCAAAGCAAAATAAAAATAAAATCAAAGTAAAAAGAAGAAAATAAAAAAAAAAAGTTGAAAAAGCACAAATTTAGTATTAGTATTGATCTAAAGAATAGAAAAATTAGTCCACATCAATGGCATCAAAAACTTAATGTGTGCGATAATAGCTAAATGCAAGTGAACGGTAACATATCAAGTAATATATGAGTTAAGTCCAAGTTATTGTTCCCACAAGGACTATATGATCTATTTCTTTTAATCAATTACTAAAACTAATCCTACTTTAACTTTAATCTAGAAAAATCAAAATATGAATTGAGTCTAGTTAACTTAATTCTATCAAATTAAACTAAACTTAATGTTAATCAAAAGTAAGCAAAGGGTTGAATTCATTAATTAAGAGGAATCTAGGGTTTTGACTTATCTTCTAATATTTCATTGGATTAATTTATCTTCTTAATTATTTATTTATCACAAATTGATTGGCTAGACTCTAATCTCATCATAAGCCTCTGTCGATGGTTGAGTGACTATATTACCTATTCTAATAATTACCTATATGTCTATGATAATTCGAATATAATGTAATTCATTAAGAACATATCTACATAAAATCATACTTTCCATCTAAGTATATTTCTATCCTACATAGAACTCAAAGTTATTACCTTATGATAATGCATAAAACCTTACCATAATGGAAACACTTTTCATTGTGATTATTTTCTATATGTGATTTGGATATATCAAATAAATTTCAGATGAGCATTGTACTACTTGCACATGCTCCCACTTAAGATTATCAGACATAGAGATCAAAATATATGATTTGACTCTCAAATTAATCTTAATCCATTTCTGATAAATTTCAACATCTTCCAAAGAAACATCATTATAAATACCTCTTATATTCTTTTAATTTATGATATATCCAAAATTTTCTAAATCTAAAATTATTCTCAGATTCATAAGTAAGTAAAAATATTTCTAGGTACCTTAAAGTTGATGTGCATAGATCAAGTATACTAATTGATTGCTAATTCTGATCTTATCTCTATAAGATTCAATAGAAGATGTGTAGCGAAACATTTCTATTCATTAATTAATAATGCTTTAAATCATAGGTATAATATTTATATATTTTTTAATTTAAAAATGCCCTCTTACTGCTTTACATAATCTCCTAAATCTCTCAAAGAAAAAAATAATAGTTTAAACCTTTTAAATTGTATAGCGAAAAGTAGACCATGTTAGCATTTTACTCCAACCGCACACTTTAGTGATCTTAGTTTTTGCAAAATCCAAAAGGTAGATAACTTCATGAGCCTTCATAAGTAATTGTTGTAGCTGAAGTAGGTAGGGAAATTGCTTTTTCTCATTCATCACTTACTTGCTCCATCATTGGTTGCTTATTTTCTTCTTCAAAGTATGGGAAGAAATTGTAATTACTATTACCATAAGAGGTTGGTTTGATTGAACGACGCACATTCCTATGTATAAGCTCGAGCGGCTTGTAGGCTCTTGTGTTTGACTCTTTTGAAAAGCATTTTCTGAATTATTACCTAAATAAACATCTTTCACATAATTGATCGGGACGATTGATGAAAGGCATTTTACTGAGGAGTGTGGCTTATAATCTTGTGTCCAATAATTTCACTTTATTCACAATAATTTCAAACTCTCCGTTACAAATTCTTATCAATTATTTTTTATAGTATTTTTACCTTCTTGTTAGTTTTTCTTTCAATGAGTGTGTTCCAAGATTTGAATTTTTCAAACACTTGATATTTAGGTTTTAGCACACATACCTATATCTTCTTTGAGAACTCATCTATCAAAGTAACTAAGTATCCTACTCACCTTTAAAAGGTACCTTTATTAGCCCCATAAGTCTGAATGAATATAGTCTAATGTGCTTTTTGTCATATACACAACCTTTGCAAGTTATAATCTACTGGTTTTTCCCAAGACATGGTATTCATAGATATCTAGTGAACTGGTCTTGTCATCTGTAGTAGTCTTTACTTACTTAGTTCATTTATGTCTCTAAGGCTTATATTCTTATTCTCAAGTGCCAAAATCTAGTCTTATCACTATTAAAAGCATTTGTAGCTCTAACGTAACTAACGAGAGTTTTTTCCTTGCAAGATAATTAACTTATTTTCATTTTTCCTTTTATCAATACCATAGAGCCCTTATGACTTTCAGTATTCTTTTCTCAGCTTAAATGAACACCTTAAATTATTATAGATGCCTAAAGAAATTAAATTTATTTTTAATTTAAGCATATATCTCACCTGATCTAACTCCTTTACCATGTCGTCACTCAATTCAAGCTTAATACTTTCGATCCTAGTAATATCACAACTAAGATTTTGTTTTCACAAAACCCTTCCATCATCAATATAGTTTAAGAAAGTAAACATATGGATATTTGGACATATGTGAAATTAATAACTTGAATCCAAGATCCACTCACCTTTAGTTTTATTGTTTGTAGTAATTAGAAGGTAGCATATTCATATCTAAAGCTATATGTTTATGCATTTTCAACACTGTCAAGTGAAGCAACAACAATATCTCCATCAACTTCATGCTATTCTTGTTTGCCATTTGCTTTCTTTTTCCTTTTTGAACAATCCTTAATAAAGTACCCTTCTTTGTGGCACTTATAATATTTTCCCTTTTATTCTTTTGACTGAGATCGTCCTTTTTTATCCTTTTTTTTCTTTTCCTTTTTATCTAATCATCCTCTTATTATCAAGGCATTTCCCATACTTGAATCCTTGTCAGAACCTCTTTTCTAGATCTGCTTAGAATTCAATGCAGCCTTAACATCTTCCATTATCAATGTTTCTTTACCATATATCAAGGTATCTACCAAATGTTTATAAGAGTCAGACAAAGAGTTTAACATATCTATTGCTTGGCCTTCAATATTAATTCTTACTCTTATGTTCTTAAGATCAAGAATGATTCTACTGAAGTGATCAAGATGCACTTTTGCAAAAGTACATTCTTCCATAGATAGGGTATACAACTTCTTTTTCATGTATAACTATTGGCCAAAGACTTAGTCATGAACAAAGCATTAAGCTTATCCCACAGACCCCGAGCAATAGTTTCTTTTGTTGCTTCTCGGATTACTTTGTTTCTAAGATAAAGTACAATCATAATATGAGCTCTCTTATCAAGTTGATCTCTCTTTCTTTCTGAATCTTGATGGCTTCTTTTAGATCTTGAACAAACTTTGCATTGGATGTTGAAGTTCTAGGTTTCTAATATTCACCAGCATTGAATGATGGATACCCATCGATTATTCAAGCCCCTAAGAGATTAATATTGTCTTCATCTTTAATTTTCATACAAGAAAGTCGATGTCAACATTATAAATAGTAACTTCTGCATTTGGAAGAGTTTTCATCACAAAACAGTGGCTATGATATAAGTTTGTTAACTGTATGACCAGGATCACTAATGAGCAGTTATTTAATCTTAGTCATTGATCCAAAACCAATTAATTCAAAGAGGGTTTAAGGTTGAACTAAAAATTAAAAATTATAGAAACAAAAACGATGATAATACTCTGTATTACATGGTTTGTAAATTACCTATATCTGCGAAAACTAGCTTTTTATTGTTATATTCCCTGCAATTTAGTCACGTAACTATTTTAATAGTAGTAACAATATTTAACAGTCCAAGGCCGCACTTGCTTGACATGTCAACAATGCTTAATTGGCTTGACATGTCAACAATGCTTAATTGTCTTGATTGATTTTTGAAACCTTTCCCTCCATAACTTTGTTATTCTAGTACAAAGTTTGATTTCTGGATGTTTTAAGGTTAGAAAATATATATACTATCTATCTATCTATTTATCTATATAAAATGCATGCGAATGCCCATTTAAGATAAAATTTATAAATGGAATTTATTTTAAAATATATTGTTAAAAAAGACTGTATTTTAAAAAATTGCAGATGTATGCATATATATACATATATATATATATATATATATATATATATTAGTAGTTGAAAATACAACTAAAATTACAAGGGGTAATTACATCAAAAGTCCTTAGATTCGGAGATCGCAGTAGCCATTAACATCTTGACCATATATTTCCATCTTGATCGACTAGAGGCTAGTCTTATGCATTCTGATAAGTTGTTTAAACTTATTGAGAAGTTATTTTTTAGGCACCAGATACACAAGAATAAGATATATTAACTTGGTGTATTTAGGAACTATAATAATTATAGCGGATATCAAGTCATGCACTTCAATTTGACACCTCTATGGCATGAACTAAGCTACAACTTTGATACCCATTTTACTCTATGCACAGCGGAAAATCATACCATAAGAAAGAACACATAAAATTAACACACTAATAAAGATAAAGAAAACAAACCAATCACAAAACACAAGATATACGTAGTTCGGCCCAAATTGCCTACGTCCACGGAGGATCCATAATCTAGCTTCTTACTATTGAAATAGATCACTAAGTATCTTTTTACGTCATCAATGATCCCACAAGATCCCTTAGTATCCCCCATAGAAGCCTCTAAGCATTTACCCTTGATCATTATGACTCCCTAAGACCTTTTAGTATCTCTTCATAAGAGATTTTTACAAGAAACACAAGAATAGCCCGAGCATCTAAGCCAAAAGGATCTATGGTATTTTTCTTTTATTCACTAAAAGAACCTAAAGAAGAAAACAACCCCAAAGGTTACACCCTAGTACACCACGCACTTAGTGCCTACCTAGCTCCTCTATTCTCTCTTATGGTTACATCTTGAAACTTTAGATGCTTAATCTTAAACAAGGGTTTACAAGTGTTTATATAGGGTGTATTTCATGCCTACAAACCCTATTCCTTGTTGGAATAAGAGTTCACTTGTTTTGGAAGTCCAAAACTTCCCAAAACTCAAAATTCCGAACCAAAACAGACATCTTGACGAGTTTGGGCGTTGCGGCGCTCGTCCCTTGACGCTGCAGCGCTGGTTCTTCTCGCACCCATCGTCACAGCGCTGGGGACTCATCCTTGTGGCGCTGGTCTTCTGTGTTGAGCGCCACAGCGCTCAGCCCTGGGCGCTACAGCGCTAGAAGCTCTAGCGATTTCTTCGTTTCCTTCACGTCTTCAAGTTCTGTTTCACTTCCGCCTTCGTGTCCCACATGTCCTAGACTTCTCCATACGTGTCCCATACATTTTAAAATTATTGTGACTCTCCACTTTGGTATTCATCTTAATTCTTGTCCAACTAAGATTGTTAAATCACCAATTTTCCAACAAATCCACTCTTTGATTCAAAATCTCTCCCCATGAAGCTAATCACCGTCACCCCTCCTTGACCAATGCTCACTAGCATGGTCTATAAGTCAAAGTCCTCGACTTAATTAAGGCTCTTGCGACTACGGTCTCCAAAGATTCCTGAATGCTGATGTCTAGAGTAGTTCAATGTTATGATCTTCTATGTCCCGAAGACACCATAACCACAACCCTTAATGGTGAAAACACATTCTCGCCATTGCTACTCTTCCCATACATTCTCTTTCGACCCCTGCCACAAAGTGATATATCAAAAGCTGCTTTATGGTCTGTTTCAAATCAACCCTATGTTGATCCCATTCTAAGCACTTATCTACAAGCACATAGCCTCCCTCTGTGCTTTATCACTCCCTCGATCCTTTTGCTTCCCCATTTAGTGTTCCTTCTATATGCCTTCCATGAATCTCCCTATTTCGATCTAGCAGTCCCGAGTCCTCTAGGTCTTCATGAGATGAGGAATGAAATCTCATACCTAGTCCCTCCCTTGTCTTTTTCACTATGTAGTCTTAATCTTATTCTACCAATCCCCTATGACTTACCATAAGCCATATGACTCCAATTGGTAAATAAAGATTCTTCATGACTCATATGAAAACACTACCCTAGATCCCAAAAATAGTTTGTTCATCAGACACTGATTCCTCCAGAAGCTCTCATGCGATCAAGGTCATTGCCTAGAATTCCAACAAACTTGCAAATCCACCTTCCTTCTATCTTTGTCTTTCTTCAAGGACTATCCCTTTGAGTGCCCTAGACACCTTTTGGATCTGCCCTTCAATCTTGATTGTTCTTCTTTTTTTTATCTTTATTTTGTGTCTAATCTAAATGATTCTTCTAACTAGGACCTAGATGACGCCATCTTCTTAGTAGTCTTCTTTTTAAGAGTAAGCCTTACTCAAAAAATAAAACTCCCCAGTAAAGCCATCATCTTTTCCTCTTTTAGATAATCATCTTTCTTATTGTTCTTCTCTTATATTTGTGAGTCTCCATGGTTGACAACCTTTACTCTGCAATCTGACTCTGCCACTTATGCTCTGCAATATGGACTTCAACCTATGGCTCTAATATCAGTTTGGACTTCAACTCAAGCTCTGACATCAGTTTGTACTTTACCCTAAGCTTTGATACTAGTTTGTAGCTTCAACTTAGCTCTGATACCAGTTTTTAGCGAATATCAAGCCATACACTTTAATTTGACACCCCTATGGTATCAACCAAGCCACAACCTTGATACCCCTTTTACTCTATGCGCAGCGAAAAACCATACCATAAGAAAGAACACATAAAATTAACACACTAATAAAGATATAAAAAAATAAATCAATCACAAGACACAAGATATACGTGGTTCGGCCCAAATTGTCTACGTCTACAGAGGATCCATGATCCAGCTTCTTACTATTGAAATAGATCACTAAGTATCTTTTTACGTCATCAATGATCCCACAAGATCCCTTAGTATCCCCCATAGAAGCCTCTAAGCATTTACCCTTGATCATTATGACTCCCTAAGACCTCTTAGTATCTCTTCATAAGAGATTTTTACAAGAAACACAAGAATAGCCAGAGCATCTAAGCCAAAAGGATCTATGGTGTTTCTCTTTTATTCACTCAAAGAACCTAAAGAAGAAAACTACCTTAAAGGTTACACCCTAGTGCACCACGCACTTAGTGCCTATCTAGCTCCTCTATTCTCTCTTATGGTTACATCTTGAAACCTTAGATGCTTAATCTTAAACAAGAGTTTACAAGTGTTTATATAGAGTGTATTTCATACCTACAAACCCTATTCCTTATTGGAGTAAGAGTCCACTTATTTTGGAAGTTTAAAACTTTTCAAAACTCGAAATTCTGAACCAAAACGGACATCCTGACGCGTTTAGGCTCTGCAGCGCTCGTCCCTGGGCACTGCAGCACTGGCTCTTCTCGCGCCCATTGTCACGGAGCTGAGGACTCAGCTGCGATGCTGGTGTTCTGTGTTGAGCGCCGCGGCGCTGGAAGCTCTTGCGATTTCTTCGTTTCCTTCGTGTCTTCAAGTTCCGTTTTACTTCCCCCTTCGTGTCCCACACGTCCTAGACTTCTTCATATGTGTCCCACACATTCTAGAATTATTGGGTCTCTCCACTTTGGTATTCATCTCAATTCTTGTCCAACCAAGATTGTTGAATCACCAATTTTCCAACAATAAAGAATAAGGTTGGATTATCACATTAAAACGTTGAGGAGTTTTCTGCAACATCCTCCATAAGCAGATATATATGCAATAAACAAAGAATACCTTTCTTAGAGTTGCATATATTCATAATTTATTTTGGTAGATACTATCAATAAATTAATGTATCTTGATATAGGTAGCATATAGTAGCACTTTCAGAAATAGAAGTCTTAATGAAAGAATTACAGAATTTTTCAGGTGGTATTACGGTGATGCGGGGAAACTTGATTAAGGAAAATATAAGTTTTTTTGATTTGGTGCTTTATGAAAAATGAACTTGTCAAGAACTCAAGTTAGGTACCATAGTGATTACTGAACTAAGATCTATACAATGAACTTATAAGACATATGCTCTGTAAAAGAGAATTCACTTTAGCATATGAATCATACCACGTGTGCTTTTTAGTGACCAACTAAAGGACAATGAGTGAATGGATCCACGCTTCTTCATCGTGTAAGTTCATTTGAGGTAAAGCTTAGCCCCGACTAGTATCCTTGATACTATCAACTATATTTTGAAGTGAGGGTTAATGTTAGCTACTTTAGCATATTTTCTATAACTATGATAGATTCGGTCTATGGAATATAACTAGGAAAGCAATTGATCTAGAACCAAAAAATATGAGTTTGATGAGAAGATTTATTTTCTTACATTTGACTTATGTATTAACCGGTTGACCAATTATATATTGGAGGATGAATACAATTGTGAAAAGATTTAAAAAATAAGAACCTCTATATTGCATGCCAATATCTATGTGAAAGACATTAATGGAACAAGAAAATTGTGTTTTAATCATTTGAGCAAAATTACGGTAAATTTTGGTAAGTTACGACCTCTGTTTCATAAGAAACAATCATGTATATCGAGAATAATCATTAATAAAAATAATAAAATATTGAGATCCTCCCATAATAGTAGGAAATGGACCTCAACTATCATAATGTATAAGATTGTTATTAAAAGGCAGTACTAGTTGTTTTGCTAAAGGAAAAATCAAACAATCATCATTATTGTCATAAACAATTCCTAAAGAGCTACTAGATACTAGAGAACAAATACGACTAATTGAGGCATGACCCAAATGAGAATGTTAGAGATGTATGATGGTACTAGGGAAGTAGATGCAGTGGATGAATGAGATGAAGATGACAAATGTAAAGAGATATGCTCATATAAATAACCCATTTTATGGCCAATCCCATGTATCTGACCTGCCTTCGAATTCTGCACATAACACCCAGATGCTATAAATGAAAAGTTAAGACCAAATTCATAAATTTGACACGGATAGAGGATTTAATGTAAGTTTAGGTATAAGAAATGTATCAAATAATAAAAATTGGAGCAAGACATTGACTAACATTACTAACATTAATAAAAGATCTATTAGTAGTTTGAATAAAATGTAAATAAGAAGCAAGAGATTTAGTGGAGAAAAATGTAGAATCAGAAGTCATATGATTGAAACATGCAGAACTAAAATACAAGAAATTACTTAAAAGAGCAGAAGAAGTAGTAATAGAAGGGTTACTAGAGTTCGATAGAAGAGTAAAGATTCAAGATTTTTGGTTAAATTGAAAGAGGAACTAGCACTATATTGGCCAACAGTAAAGCGAGAGAGTGATTGAGGCCTCGTAGAAGTAGCACCCTGAGATTGCTTGCTTTTAGGATAATATTTCTCATAATGACTGGGTCCAATTTTTTTTGACATATTTTGCATTTATTTGTTGAACAAAATGAGAACTATATGTTTAGTTAAGTGACAATAATGACATATCTTGGGTTGAGTTTAGTTGATAGATTTGTGTTATAGAGTAACAAGAACTACGTCTTTGAAAACTAGTTGATAGTTAACAGATTTGTGATAAGGAGCTACGAGGACTGTATTTGCACGGACTTGTATAAGAGTAGCAAACCTTGCTTCCTAAATGGGTAGAGGTCTCTGATAGAGTAGAGAAGTGTGAGTAAACTCAGATTTATCTTACAAAGCCATGAGAACAGAATCAAACATTGATGATCTTAGTAGACAATGAAGACTTGAGCATCATCATTATTCTTTCAATTATTTCTAAAAAAGGCACCTCATCCTAAATAAACTACATCTAAGAATGAAAGCCGGTGATGTATTGTCTAGGCTCTTGTCAGAGGTGATGCAAATTTTACAATGGTTGATATTGATGAGAGAGTCATATAGTGATGAAGAGATGTACAAGAAAATTTCAATGTGATTTAGCAGTATCAAACCGACCATAGTGAAGACTAGTGAATAAGGTGGATGTATTACAAAACCATGTAATAATCTTCTATTTGTACTATTCTAATCATTTAATCTGTTAATAAAAGCCTTTGGACTCTCGTTATTGCTCTACTTGGGCAAAGTAACATCACCATTAATATAGCGCCAAAGTTTTATACCATTAAAAAAGCTACACATAGCTTGTATCCATAGGACATAATTATGTACATAAAAAATAATGTGAATAGGTTAAGAAACCTCAAATTTATCCATTAAAAAATAGATTCCTCCCTCCAGCAAATAAAAACCTTTTAACAACAGTTTCTTTTCCTATTTTTTGGTGGCATAAATTATTCTGCCACATATTCAATTTAAAAGAAAAAATTTGAATAATTAACACTAAAATCTTTTTAAATTGACATGAATGGATTTTCTATCATGCAAGAATTTGTATAAAGTTAAGACATGACAAAAATTAATCAAAATAAAAAACTTATCTTTAGATTTTGATTGGTCTTTCTAATTTTTTGTTGCATTCCCCATAGCGGCACCAATCCTTTATCTAAAACTTTGATTCGATTTCTAAACTCCTCGCTTAAGTTTTTTTTTTCTTTTTTCTTTTTGTTGATTGGTGTACTTCCAAATCAATTCTTAGAAAATATCTTTTATTATCTTCATTAATAATAGTTAAAAATATTGTCCGCATGCTATTATTCCAAATTTGCAAATGGTCCAAGATGAAAAAGAAATATTTCTTTTATGTAACTAGCAAGTTTGTCCACTATTTTATGTGTTGATCCAAAAATTTGGACAACTCTCAAGTCAAATAGATCAATTTATTTTATTTGTTAGGAATACTTTAGTAAAAACAAAAAGTAACGATAGAGAAAAAAAGAGAAAGGGACAAAGATATATAGTGGTTCAGTCAAATTCAAACTTCATCCACTTTACCAAATTTATAGGCTCGCTCACATGTTTTATTGATAAAGTGTTTACAATAAGGCACAACAACCATTAAAATGAGGAAAAAAAATTCAAAGAGGTTTATGTAATTGGAAAGTCATCACTAAAGAAAAATTTATTCTTTTTTATCTCTTGAAATGACCTCTTTTTATAGGTATAGTATGTTAAGCCTTTATTAAATATGTCATCAAATTCAATCAATCATTTTTAATTCCATGATTAACTTTCTATAAAAATTTTGACTTACTCGCTATAAATTTCTTGATTTATTCCTCATAAATTTTTTAATTTTGGGACAATAAAAGATATCCTTGATGATAAACCAACTTCTGATACAACAATGGACTCCTCAATATCTCCTTAATCATGCCTAAAGTATCCGACTCTACCTCAATATTCAAAATTCTCATCTGCTAGGAAGCAAGAATACCTTTTAGGATTGCTAAAGCCTCAGCTACTATAACTAGATATAATGCATCAACACGTTCGATTCTAGCAAAAAAATACTACCATCACACCCTTTTAAGACAAACTAAGGATCGGAGATCGATGCTTAAAGTCGATGGCAGCATCGCAATTTAATTTTACAGTAGGCGCAGTTAGAGGAAACCACTTTTTAGTTCTGTCAACCTGAATCCTTGGCTAGGAAGCTTGAACTTCTTGAAAATGAACCAGATATGCCGTCGACCATTCCAAGACAATACGTTTACAAAATTGATCTTTATTTAAGTTTTAAATTTATTATTTACATAGTTTACTAAACAATTTAATCAATTTTGCTTATATTTATTTAATTTATATTTTACTAACAGGAAAATAATTAACCGAGATGAAACTCACTACTTCTTTTGCATAATCAAGATGGTATAGGTTTCCAAATAGACCAAAACTTTCTCAATGTCGCTGTAAACATCAAAGAGAACTCTATATGATAACATATGTATATCCTTGGCTATGATGAGGCTAGAAATGCATTATTGTGCTTGCAATATATTAAGATATATTTTTGTTAAATATATCTTAACTAATTTATTTTTTAAGATTGAAATTTGAACGTAACTTGAATTGATTTAAATTTCTTTCATTTATAAAATCGATATCGAATTATTTATTTTATTCTTTACTTAATGTTTATAATTATTTGATCTTTATTTAAGTTTTAAATTTTAGTTTTTACATAGTTTATTGTTGAAAAATTGGTGATTTAATAATTTTGGTTGGACAAAAATTGAGATGAATACCAAAGTGGAGAGTTACAAGAAATGTAGAATATGTGAGACATGTATGAAGAAGTCTAAGATGTGTGTAACACGATGGGGAAGTGAAACGGGACTCGAAGACTCGAAGAAAATGAAGAAAACACGTGAGGATGCCACTAGGGCTGAGTGCCATGGCTCCAATGGTTGAGCACCGCGACACTGGGTCCCCAACGCCGCAGTGGTGGGAGCGAGAAGGGCCAGCGCAGTGGCACCCAAGGATGAGCGCCGCAATGCATAACGCGACAGTGAGTCCGTTTTTCATCCGCATTTTGAGTTTTTGGATGATTTGGACTTCCAAAATAAGTGGACTCTTACTCTAATAAGGAATAGAGTTAGTAGGCATGAAATACACCTTATATAAATACTTGTAAACCCTTTAGTTGAGATTAAGCATTAAGAGAGACTCTAAGAGAGGGGAAGAACTGGGTAGACACTAAGTGCTTGTGTACGCTAGGGTGGAACCGTCGTTTGGGTGATCATTGTTCGTGGTAGAGTAAGGGTTAAATTTACATTAGATCCTTTTGAGGGTTCTTCTAATTGAGTTTTTCTTATAAAATCTCTAAGGAGTTAATAAGAGAGGTTAGGATTTGTGGATCCACCGTAGACGTAGACAATTGGCCGAACCACATAAGATTGTGTTGTGTTATTTTATATTCTGCTTTGAATTCTTGCTATTTTACTTGATTAACACATTATTCCGCTGCGCAAGGAGGTTAGGGTTCTAGGTTGAATTTGAGATTCTTCGCTTCAATATAACCTCAAGAGGGAGAATGGCATTTCCTCCCTCAACATTTACTAAATAATTTAATCACTTTTGCTTATATTTATTTAATTTATATTTTACTAATAGGAAAATAATTAATCGAGATGAAACTCGCTACTTCTTTTGCATAATCAAGATGGTATATGTTTCTTAAATCGACCAAAACTTTCTCAATGTCATTGTAAACATCAAGGAGAACTCTATATGATAACATATGTATATACTTGGCTATGATGAGGCTAGAAATGCATTATTGTGCTTGCAATATATTAAGATGTATTTTTGTTAAATATATCTTAACTAATTTATTTTTTAAGATTGTAATTTGAACTTAAGATGTAACTTGAAATGATTTATATTTCTTAATTTATGAAATCAATATCGAATTATTCATACAAAATTGATCTTTATTTAAGTTTTAAATTTCTCTTTTACATAGTTTACTGTTAGAAAATTGGTGATTTAACAATTTTGGTTAGACAAAACTTGAGATGAATACTAAAGTGGAGAGTCACAAGAAATCTAGAACGTGTGGGATATGTATAGAGAAGTTTAGGACGTGTGGGACACGAATGAGAAAGTAAACAGGACTTGAAAACGCAGAGAAAATAAAAAAAATACATGGGGATGCCACTAGGGCTAAGCGTGGTGGCGCCTATGGCTGAGCGCCACGGCAGTTGAAATGAGAAAGTCCAATGCATCGGCACCCAGGGATGAGCGCCGCGGCGCTAGACGCAACAATAAGTCAATTTTTCATCTGAATTTTGAGTTTTGGGATGTTTTGGACTTTCAAAACAAGTGGACTCTTACCCCAACAAGGAATAGGGTTAGTAAGCATGAAATACACCCTATATAAATACTTGTAAACTCTTTAGTTGAGATTAAGCATTAAGAGAAACTCTAAGAGAGGGGAAAAACTGGATAGACACTAAGTGCTTGTGTGCGTTAGGGTGGAACCATTGTTTGGGTGATCATTGTTCATGGTAAAGTAAGGGTTCACTAAACATTAGGTTCTTTTGAGGGTTCTTTTAATTGGATTTTTCTTGCAAAATCTCTAAGGAGTTAATAAGAGAGGTTAGGATCCTTGGATCCACCGTGGACGTAGACAATTAACTGAACCACGTAAGATTGTGTTATACTCTTTTATATTTTATTTTGAATTCTTGCTATTTTGTTTGATTAACAGGTTATTCCGCTGCGTAAGGAGGTTAGGGTTTTAAGTTGAACTTAAGGTTCTTCGCTTCAACATAACCTCAAGAAGGAGAATGACATTTCCTCTCTCAACATTTACTAAATAATTTAATCAATTTTACTTATATTTATTTAATTTATATTTTACTAACAGAAAAATAATTAATTGAGATGAAACCCACTATTTCTTTTGCATAATCAAAATGGTATAGATTTCCCAAATAGACCAAAACTTTCTCAATGTCGCTGTAAACATCAAGGAGAACTCTATATGATAACATTGGTATATACTTGGCTATGATCAAGCTAGAAGTGCATTATTGTGCTTGCAATATATTAAGATGTATTTTTGTTAAATATATCTTAACTAATTTATTCTCTAATATTGCAATTTGAACTTAAGATGTAACTTGAATTAATTTATATTTTTTTAATTTATGAAATCAATATCAAATTATTCATTTTATTCTTTGCTTAATTTTTATAATTATTTAATCACTAATTAGATTGATGGAGGAGACCTTAATGAACTTGGTAAAATAATTTTTATGTTGATCTTGAATAAAATTATGTATGATCACTACATTTAACTTTGAGTTTAATATAAGATTGAATGTGCTTACATGGCATATATAATTGGTTAAAGATTCTATTCTTAATAAATTTTATTTTAATCTAATTATTATATGAATATAAATAATTAATTAAGATATTTTTATTTGACTATTGGATGAGACTTTTGAACATATTAGGTTTTTTGTTAATAACTTTTACTGATGAATTGAATTAAGAGAATTAATTAGATTCAAATAAAGTATTAAGAGATAATTATAGTATAAGACTTTTTGATATTGATGAATTGGAATTTGTTTCATATTTTATTTTGTCTTTATTTTCTTTGTTTATTTAATTTAAATTTTATTTTCTTGAATTATTAATTATTTAAATGAGACCAAGAAGATATAATTTTAATAATTAATAAATTTTATAATAATTCTCTGTGAGACGATATCAGATTCATTATTATATTACTTATTTGCGATAACATTTATATGTGTTCTAAATTACACAACTTTTGGTATTAGTTTTTAAATAGTATTTTTAAATTTATTTTTTAAAATAAATATTGATATTTTTAAATAAAAATATGTTTTAAAATTATAATTTAAAAAAAACTAAAATAGAAAAAAAAAATGTGTATGATGTTTGTTTAAAATAACAAAAATACAATTTAGAGAAGTATAAAATATAAATTAAAGTGAATTAGTTAAATGGAAAGCAATATTTATTCTTATGTGGAACCTGCACAAGAATACACGGTCCTCCTTTTGCTTTAAAAGGACGTCTCATTCAACATTTTGAATATGGGATCCATACTAATTATTAGAAAGAAAATAAATCATAAAACACTAAATAGGTGCTTTCAGCTTTTCTTTTATTTCTTTTTTGTCCTTTTTTTTAATAATTGTGCTCTTGTGGACCTTATTCCAATTTTGACCGATTACAATTGATAAATCTTTTTCACTTTTCAACATATACGAGTTGGATGAGAATGATTTTAAAGTTCAAAAATAGCCAACAATTTTTAATATATTTAATTTTCAACATTTGTTGAAATTCTCTCTTTTTTCCTCCCTTATTGAGAGTTTATATAGTTTTTGTAAGAGTTGAGAAAGTAGACAAATACTTATGTTCATTGTTTTTTAAATTTAAAAAATGAATAAAATTATTTTCAACAATGTTTTGTGAATAAGAGACCAAACACATTTTCTACACTTCTACATAAAGAAGAGGATTCCAGAAAAGGTGCCTCACGTTTGGTAAATAATTTTTAAAAAAAAACAACAATTTTTTTCCCCTAAAGAATCCTAAATAAATTTTACATCACTTGATTTTATTCTTAAAAAATAATTAATTTTAAAATTCAAATTTAAAATAATTCAATATATTTCAATATAAGAATTGAATATTAAATTAAATAATGCAGATTATTTAAAAAAACACCTATAGAAACTCATTGGTACAAAATGATATGACAAGATATAATTAAATGTGTAAAATAATTTATTATTATATCTTTTATATTTATAATATGGTTTTCTTATTTAATTTTTTTCAATTATCATGTTACATGTTGATGTAGATGAGTTTGTATATATAGCATGTATCTCTCGTCGAAAGTTCAAGATCTAACTACATAAAGAGTTGGATATTTGTTTTAAAAAAAAAATGTTTTATCAGAAAATATTAAGAATTCTTTCCTTCAAAGTATGTATTAATTATAATTTTAATTACATTTAATGGTATAATTTTAATTTTAATTTTAAATTCAAATATGTTAAATATTATAATTCAAATTCTAATAGTAATTTTAATTACGTTAAATGATATATTTTTAGTTTCAATTTCAATTATATTAAATGTCATAAATGCAAATATAATTTTAATTTTAATTGTTTTGAATGTTATAATTCAATTTTTAATTATGTCAAATGTTATTAATAAAAATTTTAATTATGTTAAATATTATAATTCAATTTTTAATTATGTCAAATGTTATTAATAAAAATTTTAATTATGTTAAATATTATAATTCAAATTTGAATTATGTTAAATGTTATAATTCTAATTTCAATTTCGAATTTAATTATGTTAAATGTTATAGTTCCAATTACAATTTTAATTTCAATTATCTTAAATATCATAATCCAATTCAATTCAAATTAAATTACGTTAAATGTCAAATTTTCAATTTCAATCTTGATTTCAAATATGTTAAATGATATATTGCAAATATTATAATTTCAATTAGTTAAATATTATAATTCTAAATCCAATTTCATTTTTAGTTATGTCAAATATTATAATTATTTTAAATTCAATTTCAATTTTAATTATGTTAAATATTATGATTCTCAATTCAATTTCAATTTTAATTACGTTAAATGTTGTAATTCTAATTCAATTACATAAAATGTTATAATTCCAATTTCAAATTTAAATACAATTTCAATTCTGTTAAATATTATAATTTCAATTCCACTTTCTATTTCAATTATGTTAAATGTTATAATTCTAATTTTAATTTCATTTTCAATTGCGTTAAATATTATAATTCAAATTTTAATTACACAAAATGTTATAATTCCTATTCTAAATTCAATTTTAATTACATTAAATTTTATAATTCCAATTTCAATTTCAATTTCAACAAATCTTAAATTATAAATTAGAAATATGTTTTGAAAATTATAAATTTGAATGTGAATTAGTTATTGTGGAAATTTAAATTTTGAATTTGTTATATATTTGAAAATTTAGAAGTAAAAATGTTAAGATGTCAAATAAAGGCCTTAAAAAATAAAAAATAATCTTAAATATAAAACAACAAAACAAAAAAAAAAGTCCAAAATCAATCCAAAACTTTAATTTAGTCGAAAAGATTTAGGGAAAAAAAAAAGAATGCCAAAACATAAGAAAATTGAACTAATTCAGAACATGGACCAACAAATCCAACCAGTCCAAAAAGGTCATATCTTAAACCTTCATTGTGAGTATATGTATATCCCTACTTGTATGAAAATTAATTTCAACTTTTTGTACTTTTTAATAAATAAAATGTGAGTATTCCTACTTTTAAAAATTGAATAGATGAAGATTATTATATTAACCATATCATATTATTCGAAAGTTATCTTCTTTCCCCCTAACGTAGTATTGAAATCTCTATTACAAATAATATAGTCTGGTAGACGAACTTCACTAGTTATACATTATGTTATAGGTGCACAAACACCACTTTATATGTATTCCCACGTGCAAAAAATTTGTTCTTAGTATTTATACTTGTCACCAACTCCAGTGTGAGTATATTCTCAGTAATAAAAATTTAATAGATGAAGATTATTACTATACTATCTAAACGCTTTCTTGTTGCCCCTAGTATAAGATTAGTCACCATTTAAAACAATATAATCTAACGAGCGAAATTTCACCTATTATGCATGACGTTTTGGATGCGCAATAATCACTTTATATATGCCCTACTTTTAGAAAAGGTGTTCCTAGTATTTGCACCTATCACCAACTTCAGTGTAAGTATATCGCTACTAATAAAAATTGAATAGATGAAGATTATCAACATATTATCTAAAAGCTTTCTTCTTATCCCTAATATAAGATTTTAGTCACCATTACAAACAACATGGTTTGATGAACAAAATTTTACATGTTATGCACGAAGTTGATAGAACCCGACCAATAATCCTACAATGTGGACTTAGGTAGGCCTTGCTGGACACCCCAACGAAACGCTTCCCAAAGTCTGCTATCAACTCTGAAAAATTTCATGAGGTGAACCCCAAAATTTCTCTTAATTTCACACTGATATATTCTCATAACCATGGAAATTTTTTTAATTTTTCTAAAAATCCTAGATTAAAATGGATAGAGTTTCCCCTGTTTTTCTAAAAATCTATATTTCATAAACTTGCAGAAAATACGCTTCAATATTTCTTATATCCCTTAGCTACAAAGGGGACCTCTCATCCCTTCCCAAATAAATCAACACAAGCATTCTTGATCATACTCCAACAGACATCTATAGTAGAAAAACTAACCATTTCAAAAATGCATAATATTTATTTTGGTTCCAAAATCTGTTATGCATGCTATACAATGCAAAACTAAATATGATACATCTATATGCACTAAATGTATACATATATCTCTGTACATGCATAGTGAATCATCGTAGGGCTGGCCAACTACTGATCCACAGGAGAAACTATAGGTTATACGCTACTGACTGTACCTGGGAGGGAAATAGAAACATAAAAAACAAAGGGTGAGTTAATAAACTCAATGCGTGGGTGTAAAATATGAATAATTGTGGAAATATACTGAAAATTCTAAAAAGTATTAAAAACTGTTCTGAATCGTTTCTAAATCTCGAATACTGCTAAAATTCTACTGAGCGATTTTTTTTATTTAAGATTTTTAAAACTTAATAGACTACTGCTGAAATCTGTAAACATTATTAACAAACATTTTTATTCAATGGAAAAACTACATATCTCATACAATTGTTTAAAACTTCTGCTCGGTTCTAGTTTGTCTGAAAACTACCACATTTGTAATAGTTGATGGTCCTTATTCTAAGTGTCTGACTATTCATGGAAATTGGGCATTACAATTTCACCCCTCCTAAAAAACAAATACGTCACCGAAATTTTAAATCATACCTATCTCAAAAAGGAGGGGATGTTGTGCCATCATCTAGTCCTCACGTTCCCACACGGCTTCCTCTATTCCATGATTAGTCCATAACACTTTCACTAGAGGGATGCACTTATTACAAAGCACCTGTACTTTTTAATTGAGAATCCGCACTGGTTGCTCCTCGTACATAAGATTTTTCCTCAATTCCACAGGCTGCTCTCGTAAGATATATGTTGGATATGCTATATACTTGCATAGCATGGAAACATGGAATACATTATGAATCCTAGCCAAGTTTTTTGGTAATTGTAGGCGGTATGCTACTTCGTTAACCTTCTCTGTGATTTCGTACGGCCTAATATACATAGGGCTTAGCTTCCCAAAATGTACCACTCCTCTACAAGGCGAGATCTTCAGGAAGATCTTGTCCTCGACTTCAAATTTCAAGTCCTTTATTTGATTGTCCGCGTAACTTTTCTGTCTATCATTAGCTATCTTCAGTCTCTGTCTTATAATTTGAATTTTCTTTGAGGTGACTTGGACAATCTCAGGACCTAGAAGCTTCCTCTCACCTACCTCATCCCAACAAACTGAAGTTCAGCACTTTCTTCCATACAATCTCATATAGTGCCATTTTAATGCTCGACTGATAATTGTTATTATAGGCGAACTCCATTAATGGCAAGTGGTTATCCCAGATTTCCTTAAACTCCATTACACAAGCTCTAAGCATGTCTTCTAATATTTGAATCACCCGTTTTGATTGTCCATCGGTCTGTGGGTGAAAAGTTGTGCTAAAATTCAGTTTAGTGCCTAGAGCCTTCTGTAGGCTGGGCCAAAATTAGGAAGTGAACTGTGGATCTCAGTCTGAAACTATGGATACTGAAGTGCTATGAAGCCACATGATCTCGTCTATATACAATTGGGACAACTTCTCTAAAGTATAATTACTCTTGATGGCCAGAAAATGGGCGGACTTTGTCAGTTGGTCTACAATCAGCCATATAGTGTCATGACCCCTATAGTTACGCAGAAACCCTACTACGAAATCCATAGAAATGTGCTCCCACTTCTATTCTGGAATTAAAAGCAGTTGTAGGAGGCTTGTAGGTTTCTGATGCTCCGCTTTCACCTGTTGGCATACTAGGCATTTAGAGACAAATTCAGCTATGTCTCTCTTCATGTCTTTCCACCAGTAA
The DNA here is from genome assembly GCA_946807835.1 of Ailanthus altissimus. Lineage (NCBI taxonomy): Eukaryota > Viridiplantae > Streptophyta > Magnoliopsida > Sapindales > Simaroubaceae > Ailanthus > Ailanthus altissimus. The sequence continues at coordinate 3,569,124 of OX327712.1, forward strand.
TGCTCCTTCAGGGTCCGGTACATCTTGGTGCTCCTCGAATGCATAGCATAGGCTGATGAATGAGCTTTTTCCATAATCTTCTTTCTTACTTCTCCCAAATTTGAAACACATAATCTCTGACCCAACATTACTGTACCATCCTCAGCTATTGTAAAATCTTTTTGTTGTCCTTCCATGATCTCATTCTTCAATCTAATCATCCGAGAATCTTAAACTTGTAGCTCTTTAATTGATCAATAAGTCTCGGCCTAACTTGAAATATAGCTAGCAATGCTCCTAACTCTGATAATTATAACTTCACAGTTAAAGACCTCAATTCTAATAACATCAATAAATGAGAGGCCCTTAAGTAAGCCGCTGAACCTATGGCCTTCTTACTAAGAGCATCTACCACCATATTTACTTTTTTCAGATGGTACTCAATGATGCACTCATAATCTTTTATTAATTCAAGCCATCTCCGTTGTCTCATATTGAGCTCTTTCTGTGTAAATAGATATTGTAGGCTCTTATGATCTGTAAATATCTTGCAGGAAATTCCATATAAATAATGTCTTCAGATCCTTAAGGCAAACACTACTGTAACTAGCTCTAGGTCATGTGTAGGGTAATTCTGCTCATGCCTCTTCAATTGTCTCAAAGCATAAGCTATCACTTTTTTCTTCTACATCAAAACACAACCCAGACCTTGTCTGAAGGCATCACAATTTACGATGAACTCATCATTCCTCGATGAAAGTGTAAACACTAGGGTTGAGGTTAATCTCCTCTTCAACTCATCGAAACTCTGTTGGCAAACTTCTAACCACACAAATTTCTCTTTCTTCCTAGTTAACTTAGTCAGCAGAACGGCTATCTTAGAAAACCCTTCCACAAATTTCTGATAATATCCAGCCAAATCTATAAAACTACGAACCTCAGTTACGTTATGGGCTGGTTCCAATTCAGTATAGCCTTGATCTTCTAAGGATCCACTGACACCCCGTTTATCGAGATAACATGCCCCAGGAATGTAACTTTATCCAGTCAAAATTGGCACTTACTAAGCTTGGCAGATAATCGATATTCTCTTAAAGTCTTTAGAACTACCCTCAAGTGCTCTGAATGCTCCTCCTTGCTACGTGAATAAATCAGTATGTCATCAATAAATGCCGCCACAAACCGAACAAAAAATAGCTTAAATATCTAGTTCATCAGATCCATAAATACAGCTGGGGCATTCGTCAACCCAAAAGGCATGACTAGAAATTTATAATACTTGTAACGAGTCCTGAAGGTAGTCTTAAGAACATCCTCTTCCTGTATCTTTAGCTGATGATAGCCGAACCTCAGATCTATCTTAAAGAATACTCTGGCTCCCTATAATTGATCAAATAAATTTTTGATCCTCGAAAGTGGGTACTGATTGTGTATTGTTACCTTATTGAGTTTTCGGTAATTAATACACAATCGCATATTTCCATCTTTCTTTTTTACAAATAATATCGGTGCTCCTATGGGGTTGTACTCGGTCGGATAAAGCCCTTATTCAGTAACTCCTCCATCTGCACTTTTAATTCTTACAACTCGAAATGAGCCATTTTGTAGTGTGCCTTATATATTGATTTGGTACTATGGATTAGTTTTATTTTGAATTTCACCTCTCTATCTAGGGGCAACCTGGTAAAAGAGTAGGTAGCTCCAGGGTTAATCAATACGTGAGCATCTCGATTAAATATCGACGGTGTACTTGTGACTACATCTAGTGTCGCCTCCGCCTCCTGCTACGTCACCGCGAACACCCTGGCCTGGGTATAAGGTCTACCCGGCTGTCCTCCTGAACCCCCACCATGACCAATTCCTCTACTAGACTGACCTGATCTATTGGGCCCTCTGAATGAAGCACTCCTTCTGCCCTATACTTGGCCTACACTAATTTATCCCTGGATTGGGGCTCTGTTCTCTAATCTACCACTGGGCGTCATATTAGGATAATCTCTCATCAAGTGGCCCTTCTATCCACATTTGTAACAGTTAGTGGTCTCTATTCTGTACTCCCCTGGATGAGATCTCTGGCACCTACTACATGCCGGGAACCTATAGATCCTGCTGACTGTGTGCGTACTGAGGCTTGGCTGGACTGGGTCTAATCTTCTCGGTTAGGCCTCTGGCTACTGGATCCCACAGATCTCTCCTCGGTCTTCATCATCTTACTCAGGCCTCCCTGATTACTACCCGTCCAACTACGCTTTTAGACTCTGTTAACGCAGCCTAGGAATGGCTACCATACTCCTCTCCACTTTGGTCACCGCCTTTACTAATGCTCTATACTGAGTGTGAACGGTTGAAGCAACATGTGTTCGTATCCAGGGATTAAGTCCCACAGCAAATCTACTAGCTTTCTGCTCCTTATCATCTGCTATAAATGAGACTAATCGAATTAACTCTGAGAATTTATTCTCATATTCTGCTATTGATAGCGATCCCTGTTCCAATTTAAAGAACTCCTTTATCCTGAAATCCTTATAACTCTTAGGATAAAACTTGCCTGAGAACTCTCTTCTGAATAATGCCCAAGATATACCTTCTATGTGCCTCCTCTGCAGCGCCCTCTACCAATCTTTTGCTCTCTCATTGAGCAGGAACTTTGAGTAAGAGACCATCTGGTCCTCGGAGCACCCCGTAATCAGAAAAATCTCTTCATTGTTCTCTAGCCATGATAATGCTCTATCTAAATCTCTGATACCATCATATGATGTGGCGTCTAATTTCTTGGTGCACTCTAATGATACCCTTAACTTTCTCGGTTGCTGAATTGCGGCAGCCAACATCTAAGCCATTTGTGCCATATCTATAGCTCTACCCTATGGCTTCACATGCTGAGGTGACTCCGGAGGGGCTGGTGGTCCCGGGGCATTTATTGACTCATTAACTCGTTCTAGGTTAGGTACTACAACTCAAGCAATGGCTCTTCTGTCCACGATGATGCATACTTCTGTGTATGTCAATAACGAAACATGATTAATCATGCATGAAATGCAATTTTCAAAATTCTGAAAATGCATGCCATACTCACAAAAATCCAACCCAAAATAAATATTTACCTCAAAACATCAAAAGCCTGCTCTGATACCATTCTAATAGAATCCGACCCAGAATTCTACAATGTGGACCTAGGTAGGCTCTACCGGGTACCCCAACGAAATGCTTCTCAAAGTCCACTATCAACCCTGGAAAATTTCATATAGTGAACTCTAAAATTTCTCAAAATTTCTCTTAATTTCTTTATGATATATTCCATAACCATGGGAAAATTTTTATTTTCCTAAAAATTCTGGATTAAACAGGACAAAGTTTTACATGTTTTTCTGAAAATCTATATTTCATAAACCTGCAGAAAATAGGCTTCAATATTTCTCACATCCCTTAGCTACAAAGAGGACCTCCCGTCCCTTCCCAAAGTAATCAATACAGGCATTCTTGATCATACTCCAACAGACATCTATAGCAAGAAACTAACTATTTCAAAAAGGTATAATATTTATTTTTGTTCCAAAATCTGTTATGCATGCTATACAATGCAAAACTAAATATAATAAATCTATATGCACTAAATGTATGCATATAACTCTGTACATGCACAGGAGATCATCGTAAGGCTAGCCCACTATTAATTCACAGGAGAAACTGTAAGCTATACGCTGCTGACTATACCTGGGGGGGAAATAAAAACACCAAAAACAAAGGATGAGTTGATAAACTCAATGAGTGAGTGTGAAGTCTGAATAATTATGAAAATATACTGAAAACTCTAAAAAGTATTGAAAACTGTTCTGAATTGTCACTAAATCTCGAATACTGGTAAAATTCTACCGAGCGGTTTTCTTTATTTAAGATTTTTAAAACTTAATAGACTACTACTGAAATCTGTAAACATTCTTTAATCGTCAAATACCGAAACTCTAAGTATCTGACTATTCATGAGAACTGGGCATTACAGAAGTTGTGAGTGCACAATAATTGCTTTATATATACCCCACTTTTAATAATGGTGTTCATAATATCTGCATCTGTCACTAACTTCAGTGGGAGTATATTCTCACTAATAAAAATTGAATAGATGAAAATGATCACATTATGCAAATACTTTCATGTTATCCCTAGTGCAGGATTTCAAGCCCCATTACAAACAACATAATCTGATAAACAAAAATTTACCTGTTATATACCAAGTTATTGGTGCACAATAACTTCTTTATATATGTCCTTACTTACAAGAATCGCTTACAAGAAAGATGTTCTTAATAATTGCACCTATCACCAACTTTAGTCTGAATATATCCCCACTAATAAAAATTGAGTAGATGAAAACTATTACATTATTCAAAAGTTTTCATGTTGTCCCTAGTGCAAAATTTTAGTCCCCATTACAAACAACATAGTTTGATGAATGAAATTTCATCTATTACAGACCAAATTGTGGGTGTATAATAACCACTTTTTGTATGTTCCCATTTTAAAAAATGGTGTTCCTAATATTTGCATCTGTCACCAACTCTAGTATAAGCATATCACTACATTTTATTATTGAAATAGGTAAAGATAAAGATATTACACATTATTGTTAGAATTTTCCAAGTTTAGTGTTGCAATCCACATGCCAAGATTTTATTTCTCCATTTTCACCTATTGTGCATCAAGTTGTAAGTGCATAATTAACGCTTTATGTATGTCCCCACTTTTACAAAATATGTTCTTTGTTTTGGCACGTATCATCAACAAAAGTGAGAGTATATCTCTACTATTGAAGATTGAAAAAATAAAGATTATATTATCCAAAGTTGTCTTATTTTTTGAAGTTCAGTCTTATTGTCTCGAGTTCAAACAACCTATTTTTATAGACTTTCACCAGTCTTGTGTATGATCACCACCTTAGATATGTCTCCTCTTAAAGGAATGGTATCCATTGTTTAAGCACTTCTCACCCATTGTATTATGCCTACATCCTCACATAGCTTGCCTCAATATGTGAAGGTAAAGATATTGTCAAAATTTAGTCTTGCTTTTCGAAGTATTTTTATGTGCACAATGACTACTTGATGAATGTTCTCACTTTTTCAAATGATACTTTTAGTATTTGTATATTTCACCAACTGAAGTGTGAGTATATCCTTACTTATAGATAATTAAATATTTGTATAAATAAATAATCTTAATTAGATAGTAATATATATAATTATAAATTTAATATTTATATTTATTAATATAGAAGCAGAACGAACTACATATATCTCCACATTGGTATGATATTGTCCTCTTTGAGCCTAAGGCCTCATAGTTTTTCTCTTAAACTCTACCTAAAAGGCCTCATACCAATAGAAACATAGGTCACTTCTTATATACCTATGATCCTCCTCATTTGTTGCCAATGTTGGACTTTATTTGATTTTTTAACAATTTTCTACTCGAACAAAGAACCACATCATTCTACATAGTTTAAGCCTCCCCTTAAGTGATATCCCATCCATATAAGTTCCACATACGAAGATCTTGCTTCCTTAAGTCTGCTACTTATCTTCACTGCGTTAAGAGTGCATGGCTCTAATACCCTTTCTAGGAGTACAATGATTTATTTCACACATTTAACTCTAGGGTATGGCTCTTACACTATTTGTACGAGTACAACGAACTACACATATCTCCACATTGGTATAATATTATATACTTTAGGCCTAAGCTTTTATGATTTTGATTTTGCGCTTTACCCCAAAGACCTCATATCAATAGAAATTTGGTTCACTTCTTATATACTCATGATCCTCCAAATTTCTAGCCAATATGAGACTTTATTTTATTCCTTAACAATTAATTTATTATTCTGAATAAAAATCTTTTAGAAATTTAACGATTATTTAGAATTATTATTTGTGTGCTTAAGTTTTCTACTTTCTTTTAAAATAATTTCAATTAGTCTATTATAATTTTATATTACACCAATTATGAAAAATTAATATAATACTCAAATTTAATTTAATTCTATCTTATCCAATCCTAAATGATTTTATCCAATCCTTCTCTTTAATATGGCGTAAAATATTTTGTAAATCCTATCAAAATTAATTTTTTTTAAAAATAAATAAGATATAATATATTATTAAAATGGTAATTATGTCCTAAACAACCATGGACAAGGGTAGTTACTCAAAAAAGGTAAAGTAGAATATATTTAATGCAGTTAGAATTTGAATTATAAACTTAATAGAATAGAATTTAGATTGGAATTATAAAAAGTAAATATCATTATAATTAGAATTAAAACCTTTAATGTAATTAAAAGTAGAATTAGAGTTATAACATTTAATGAAATTGAAATTAAATTTAAAATAGAATTAAAATTATAATATTTAATGTGCAATTGAAATTGAACTTAAAATTAGAATTGGAGTTATAATATTTAATGTAACTAGAATTTAAATTTAATTTAGAATTATAATATTTAATGTAATTGAAATTTTGAAATTAAATTTTGAATAATTATAACATTTAAGCTAATTAAAATTGAAATTGAATTGGGAATTAAATATTTAACGTAATTGAAATTAGATTTGGAATTATGACATTTAACATAAATAAAATTGAAATTAGAATTGGAAGTAATACATTTAACGTAATTGAAATTGCATTTAAAATTTGAATTTGAATTATAATATTTAATGTAATTAAAATAAAATTGAAATTATAAGATTTAACATAATTGAAATTGATAATGGATTTGAAATTACAACAACGTAATTGAAATTAAAATTACATTTAGAATTATAACATTTAACATAATTGAAATTAGAATTGAAATGATAATATTTAACATAATTTGATTTTAAATTAGACACGAAATTATAATATTTAACATAATTAAAAATAAATTTGATTTAGAATTATAACATTTAATGTAAATGAAATTAAAAATAGATATTAAATAATTATAATATTTAATGTAATTGAAATTGAATTTAGAATTAGAATTATAATATTTATCGTACTTAAAATTGAAATCGGAATTGAATTTAAAATTGAAATTATAACATTTATGTAATTAAAATTGAAATTGAAATTATAGTATTTAATGTAATTGAAATTGAAATTATAATATTTAACATAATTGAAATTGAATTTAAAATTAGAATTAGAGTTATAAAATTTAACATAATTAAAATTGAAATTGATTTGGGAATTATAACATTCATTGTAATTAATATTGAAAATAAAATTAGAATTATAACATTTAATACAATTAAAATTGAAACTTGATTTGAAATTATAACATTTAACGTAATTGAAATTGTAATTGAATTTAGAATTATAATATTTAAAGTAATTGAAATAAGAATTAAATTATAATATTTAATGTAATTTAATTTATTATTGAAATTATAGCATTTAACATAATTGAAATTGAAACTAGAGTCGAAATTTAACATTTAATATAATTGAAATAAAATTTTAATTTAGAATTATAACAATTAATGTAACTAAAAGTTTGAAATTGAATTTGGAATAATTATAACATTTAGCCTAATTAAAATGTAAATTGAATAATGAATAATTATAACATTTAACATAATTGAAATTAAAATTGAAGTTATAACATTTATCATAATAAATATTAAAATTGTAATTGCAACTATAACATTTAATGTAATTAAAATTAAAATTAAAATTATATATTTAACGTAATTGAAATTAAATTTAAAATTATAAATAAAGTTATAATATTTAACGCAATTAAATTGGGAGTTATAATATTTAACATAATTAATATTAAAATTAAAATTAGAATTATTACAGTTAACATAAATGAAATTGAAATTGGATTGAAAATTATAACATTTAACGTAAATAAAATAAAAATTATATTTAAAATTATAAAGTTTAACGTAGTTAAAATTGAAATTGAATTATCATATTTAACTTGATTAAAATTAAAATTAGAATTATAATATTTAACTTAATTAAAATTAAAATTAAAATTAGAATTATAACATTTAACGTAATTGAAATTAAAATTAAAATTAAAATTAGAGTTATAACATTTAACGTATTGAAAATCGAAATTGAATGGAAGATATAACATTTAACGTAATTAATATTGAAATTGAAATTTGAATTATAATATTTAGTGAAATTGAAATTAAAATTAAATTAGGAATTATAATATTTAATATGATTGAAATTGAATTTGAATTTAAAATTATAACATTTAACGTAATTAAAATTGAAATTAAAATTAGAATTATAACATTTAACGTAATTAAAATTAAATTTAAAATTAAAATTAAAATTATTATATTTAACGTAATTAAAATATTTTAAATAATTAAAAATAAAATTAATTTTAAAAATATATCATTTTTCGTAATAAAATTAACAAAATCATGATGGGATTTTGATATTTTTCATCGTCAATCAATTGTACAAGTTGTCGGTCATTATGGGAGCCGTTGATTTAATTTAAGGGCTGAGACATCCTACTATTCCACAAAGCCGAAAGGACCGTAGCAGGACCCAAATAATATTATTACTATATCTTTCATTTTCTTTAATATTTATGGTATAATTTTCTTATTTAATTTTTTCAATTATCATGTCATATATAGATGAGTTTGTATATATAGTGTATATCTCTTGTCCAAAAGTCCAAGATCTAACTACATAAATAGTTTGATAATTTTTTAAAGAAAAAAGCTCCATAAGAAAATATTAATAGTTCTTTAATTATTTTATTCATTATCTTCTAATATAATATTAGTGCCTTAAGAAATAATGTTATATTGCATAAGTGTATGAATGAGTTTTTATGATTAGTTATTTTATGTAATACCACTTCTTTTAAGTATTTAGACGAATATATAATTTAAGGGCATAGCTAACAGTATGTTGGACCGGTTATAATTTAGTCCAGATATTCAAATAGCTTGTCATGATTTCTAGAAATTAAAGCACATAATAAAATTTTAGAAAAATTGTCAGTTTCATTTGTGACGTAAAGTAAAATTATTTTGTTAGTTTTTAATTTTTTAAATATCTTGTTAGTCTTTGCCATTGAAAAAAATAATATATAAAGTACATTGTTTGATGTAAATGTGGTAAAATAAGTCACGATATAATTATTCAATATGAATTTATTATATTTTAAGCGAATAAGAGTAAAGAAAATTGACACGATTAATAAATGGATCGAATTCGTGTTACTCGTTTATTAATCATGTTGAATATGTGTTTGATTTATATGATTCGCCAATTCATTTAAGACACGTTACTATTTAATTTACAGTGTATTTTTTACATTTAATAGTGTTATTGTTGACTTAAACGTAAATAATCGTGATTTAATTGTATTTAAATAAATATTTATCATTATTTAAATATGTTTAATCATATTAAATGAATTACATTTGATGTTTATTTTTTGTTTAAACTAATATAATTATAAATAAATCAAATTATGTATAATCGTGTAAATGAATTGAATTAAATTTTTTATTTAAACGTGTCTAATTATATAATTCGTTTACGATTCGTTTAATAAACGAATCGAATATGTATTTAAATGTCTGATTCGTTTAATAAATGAATAAGATAAAAATTTGTTAATTCTCAGCATTAACACGATATAAATACGATTTATTTATATGAATTGACACCCCTAAATTTATGGCAGTAAAATAAATTTGATTCGATATGGGATTATTTATCATATTTTTATATATAAATTTATATTGTTAACTTTATAAAGTTTCCTCCAAAATTACTTCGAAAAAAAAATGTGCCCTCAAAAAAATTATTTTTATACGCAACAAGAACCAGCCTAAATTGACAACTTCCAAATATTTTAAGAACGTGATTGAAGTCCACTCTTTCTCTCGGAACAAAATGTTATTTTCGTTTTTCTTAGCAAGATGACTTAAATCCTTTATAATTAGCTTAAATGAAATTTAGTGAACCCTATCGACCACTTATGACTTCTCTTGTGAGAACTATTTTATCATTCTCACTTTCTTTTTAAATTTTATTTCATGGTTTAGTTGTTTCCAAATTATTCACGAATTTTCATAAATTCGTGAATAAATATGAATCGTTTTTAATTGAGAAGTATATGAGCTGCATTATATTCAAACTAAATCTGGAAGTTGGGCATAAAAAAGAAAACAAGAAGTGGGTCTTAAATAGTGGTGAGCACGGTACAGTTCATATTGGCATTCTTTAGAATTAAACAAAATTGAAAAACTATAAATCTTGTATTTTTAGAATTGGACTATACATGAAATATACAGTTCGTTCAATCTTTTACATATTTTTAATGATATAAATTATACATATTGTAGGAAGAATTACCGTCCTCTCCGTGAGATTAAATTAAAGTGATAAAATCTAATTAAATTTAACTTTAAATTTTAATTTTTTTATGCAGCAGAATAATTTATATATCAAACAAAAATAATAAAAATTCAAAACAGAAAATAAAAAGTACAACACAATTATTTATGTGGTTCAGTTAATTACTTACATTCACAGTGAATCCAAAGATCCTATCCCCTCTTATTAACTCGCTAGAAATTTTATAAGGAAAACTTAATAAACAATCCTAAAAAAGACCTAATGTTTAGTGTACCCTTACTCTACCACGAGTAATGAACACCCAAACGACTATTTTATCCTAGCACACACAAGCACTTAGTGTCTACTTTATTCTTTCCTCTTTTAGAGTCTCTTTTAATACTTGATTTCAACTTAAAAGGTTTACAAGTGTTTATATAGGGGTTATTTCGTATCTACTATCCTTAATTTTTATTGGAATAAGAATCTACTTATTTTGAAAGTCCAAAACTTCTCAAAACTCAGACATCCGGATCAAATACGAACTTTGCACACTCTGGCGCAGCAGCGCTGGGTCTTGACACGTCTAGCATTGCAGCACTGGAAACCTAACCATACAGCGTTGGAGTACTGATCTAGGCATTGGCCCCTATTACCAGCACTGCATTGTTTCCTCGCTTTTTTCGGGTCTTTGAGTCTCGCTTCTTTTTTCTCCTCGTGTCTCACATGTCCTAACCTTCTTTATACGTCTCCCACATATTTTAGACTTGTTGTGACTCTTCTTTTTTATATTTATCTCAATTCTTATATAAACAAAATTATTAAATCACCAAATCTCTAATATATATAAAAGATAAAATTTATGTACAAAAATAAAATATAAAAGAAAAGTGTTACATAAAATTTAAATACTAAATTAGTTAAAGGATATGCAGTAAACAAATTAAAAACCGATTAAAATTAAATTTCATCCAAACAAATAAAGTATAGATCAACTTTAAACACTAAACAAATTAGAAAAGTATGAAAACTAAAGTTTATCTAAATAAATATAGTGTTTATCAACTTCAAACACTAAATTAATTTAAATTTAATTAAATAAATTAAAATAATTTTTACAATTAAAGTTTATTTAAATAAATAAAGTACTTATCATTTTTAAACACAAAAAAAAATTGTCATTTTATAATAAACACTAAACTACTTAAATTCTATGAATTGTGGAAGTTAAAGAACGTTAAAATTAAATTTCATCCAAATAAATTATATAACAAATTTGTGTCAAATTTTATTTATACCCTTCAAAAAATTGATGTCATGTATAAGATGCTAAAAGTGGAATAGGCTGAAGCACCAATTAAATTGTTGTTGTTTTTATTTATTTATATATTATTACATCTTTTTTGTTTTTATTTCTTTCTTTTACTTTTGAGTCGTGTAAGTACGCAATGAAATATGACTTTAATTGTGTAAAACATATCACCCATACATACATATTAGTCATTCATTTTGATGACACCATTTAGCCTGTAGCTTTAGGACTCACTTTTAGATATTAGTTGCGTGATATAAAACGTTGGTTGTCATATTAAGTACTCATTTTAATACAAAAGCTTACATTTGATAGAACAATCAAGTGGGGATGTAATTAAAAGTAAATGTAATAACGAGTCTCCGAAATATTTTTATTGATATTTTTAAACTTTTGATCGATAATGACAAGCCATTTCTATTAGCTTAACTATAATTATTTCCAATTTCATTATTGCTAAGAGAACACGTAACCCTTATTGAATTTGTTTGTTTTTTTTAAAAAAGACGCACTTCAGTCTATGTCTTGCTAAAAACATAGCCTGATTGTAAAGCTCATAATGGCACAGGCTTTATAAGAAGAGAAGCAATAAAATCTTTCAGCACAACTTCAGCGTGAGTGTAGCCATCATCATCCTTGTAGATGACATCTAATACGCGTGTGAAATTGAGAATTCGGGTAAGTAGTGGCATTGGCATCAAGGTTGGGCGAAGACACTCTTCATTAATATCCTTCCAGGCATTCGAAACTTGCTTTTGAAATTCATTGCACGCTTCTTCTTCAGTGGCACCATATTGTTTCATGTAACACTCGATGCTCGATGCAACGTACCCTCTACTTTGCTCAAACTACATATACAAGCAAATATATGGTTGAAAATTAATACCATTATAAAATTATGCCAACATGAACCATTTGAGGATTATAAATTACCTTGTGCGACACAATGTCATCCATGAGTCTGCAAATTACTGTTGCAGCCTTTAGCATTTTGGGATTGCTAAAGAGCCATTCAAAGGCTTCTTTTGTTACAGTATCTTCCATGCACACAAAAGATGTGGTTACTAACATTGGGTAACCAGAAGTAACTAATGCAACAGTCATGTACTCTTCCATTGTAGGTACTTATTGCTTATGGCACCATTGAGTTTCGTAGAAGTAATGTTTTACTAAAATCTTCATCTGATAAGAAAAAAACATAAAGATCAATTAAACTTTGGTAATTAAGATGGTCAAATTGATTTTACTCCAATTAATTGATTGTGATGAAACTCACTGCTTCTTTTGCATAATCAATGCGGTAAAGGTTTCCCTGGTTGGTCAAAATTTTCTCAGTTTCACTGTAAACATCAAGGAGGGCCCCATAACACAATTTCATGTACTCCGGCAATTGATCTATGGAGCTAATATTCCACCTAAAAAAAAAACAATTTGTATCTTCTCGTTCAATAAAAATGAGAATAGTACTAACAAATATTTATAACGAATCTTAAATTTGAGATATCGAAAATCTATTTAAGGTGAAAAGGTGTATGAGCAAAACCTCTCAACTGCAGTGGTAAAAAGCTCAAGTTCTTCAATTGTACCGTAAACATCATAGATGTCATCAATAATTGAAGTCATAGAAATCACTTTGGTAAGTATCCTTCTAACGAAGTAATAGTTTGGGTCAAAATGCACTGCCAATATCCAAAAGTAGCACTCTACCACTCTGTCTCTTGCAAAAGGTAGTTTATGTGCAAAGTCTAAATCTTTCCACCACCTAAAATAACATTATGAAAAGAGTCCTTTTACATATAATCAATAATGCAATGCCTAAACATTATATATGCTTATAGCATAACTTGCAATAGTTTTAGAGTTAATTACCTTGAAATGTCACTGAGTTCCCTTTGATGCAGCTTTTGCAATATGTTAAAGTCTAACTTCGCAAAGGTTAGTAACACATCGTTGTGCGAAGGATCTTCTTGGTAGAAAGACATGTAATGTCTTGCCTCAAGCCTTTGTAAGCCTTTGCGAATAGGCTGCTTTAAGGCATGCTTAATTTGCGCCGCAAGTTGGCTGCTGATCAACTGAGTATCCATCGACTCAAGGTGACTGGTGGTAAAAGCAAGAGCATCATCCAGTATATTTTCTCCATGGACCCTGAGATGTGCAGCTTCATACAAGCTTAACATTCCTCGAACATCTTCAACTATCGATGCCTTGAAGTTCCCATCATTGTCTTTGTACTCGCTGAAGACATCTGCTTTACCATGTAACAGAATATATTTAATCAGTATAAAAGTTATGGATAATAACATTCGGTCGATTATCTACCAATTTCAAGAGAAAATTAAGACTCGACAATCTGCATTAGTAATTTGGAATTTTTACCTTTTTAAAATTTACATCTTTGCTATTTAGAAATTTTGAACTTCTTGTGTAAAACAACAAGAAATAAGAAATTTGAATTTATTTATGTATTTCTTCTAGCTTCGTATGTCTATAATGTCCAACGGTACTTTTATTCTTATTGTGTTTCTACTTAAGTTTAGAGAATAACAACTAAACATACACATTTTTCTGGGAGTTAGTTCTTCTATTCCATGGCACATATATATAGTTTTTCTAGTCTTAGTAGTACATTAACTAATAATGCTTCGTAGTTTTACCAAGTTTCTTATTTCATGTCTATACAATTTATGAGATTGTTAATTGAAATCATGGGAATATGATTTGGAGATCAAGCCAAGTGCGTAGGGTGCGCACGGATTGAAGATGGATGTGAAAGGAGGCGAAAAACGAAGAAGGGCGCACCAGGCGCCAACGTCGCAGCAATTAGGCGTGAGCGCCGCGGCGACCAGTTCAGAACCTAAGCACCACGGCGCCAGGAGGCCAGCGCCGCAGTACTCAGCAAAAGCGCGCTAGCACCGCGGCGCTATAGACGGGAACAGTATCCCGAAATAAGGAAACTTCTTTATTTCGTCTCTCACTTGTTTCAGGACTCCCTAATACGGCTCCTACACGTATAGGGTAAACTTAGGTCATCTCAAAGCCTATATAAAGGCTATCAATTGGCTTGTAAACATATCTTTGTGATCAAATATAGATCTAGGTGATCTTGGTAATCTTAGTGATAATCTTTGTGGTTCTTTGTGAGAGAAAATTCCTAAAGTACAAGAAAGAGTTTTCTTTATGATCTTTCTTGTAAAAGACATACTTTGTGAGTGTCTTGTGATTCATAATAAAAGAAGAGTATGATCTTGATCCGCTATGGACGTAGGCAAGTTGCCGAATCACGTAATTCTTTGTGTGTTCTTTTTCTACCCCTTTCTCTATTTATTTCTTAATAACTTGTTCTGCATTATTATATTGCTTGGGTAAATTTTTTACTTGTTTGTGTACTTCTGCTTCAACAAATTGGTATCAAAGCCTTGGTTTTAAACAGACATGGCCACACCCAAGTACGAGGTAGAGAAATTCAACGGTACGAATGACTTCAATCTGTGGAAGATGAAGGTTAAGGCGTTGTTGGTGAGCCAAAGGCTTAGTTCGGCATTAGAGGAGACTGCAGCTCCATCTAGTAATGAAGAGAAGACACCAGAGTCATCTAGAGTTGAGGCAGAAAGAAGAGACATTCAAGAAAGAGCTCATAGCACAATCGTTCTGTTATTGAGCGATGAAGTATTAAGGGAAGTAACAGGTGAGACGACGGCAATAGGTCTTTAAAAGAAGCTTGACTCTCTTTATATGAGGAAATCGTTGGCCAACAAATTACATATAAAGAAGAAGCTATATCAGTTGTCTATGTCAGAGGGGACGCCGATGAAAGATCATATAGACGCCTTCAATAAGATCATCCTTGATCTTGAGTTTATCAACATCAAGATAGAAGATAAGATAGAGCAATTATCCTGCTGAGTTCACTCCCTAAGAGCTATTAGAGTTTTGTTAATACGCTACTCTACGGTAGAGAGAGTTTAATGATGAGTGATGTGAAATCATCATTAAACTTAAAGTTATTAAGAAAGCAGACTGAGGGCAATGCAGAAAGTTTATCTGTAAGAGGAAGACCCTCATATAGAGATGGGAAGAAAGAAGGCTCAAGGTCGAAGTCTAGGACTCCTAGGAAGTGCTATTGCTACAAGAAAGATGGGCACTTCATAAAGGACTGTCTTGAGAAGAAAGCACAGGATAAGAAGAAAACGGATGCTGCGCTTGCCTATGATGATAGCTATGACAGCGCAGAGACACTCGCTGCTACTAATGGTATGAACTCTGAACAATGGGTTTTAGATTCTAATTATACTTTTCACATGTGCCCGTATAAGTTTTGATTTACAAATTTTTAGCCTATTAGTGGTGGTAAGGTGTTAATGGGTAATGACAATGCATGTCAGATGATAGAAATTGGTAGTGTTAAGCTTAGGCTGCATAATGGGCGAGTGAGAGAATTGATAGATGTTAGGTATGTTTCTGACTTGAAGAGAAACTTGATCTCACTAGGGACATTAGACTAGAATGGATGTTCCATCAGGATCGACAAATAGATTTTAAGAGTTTTAAAAGGTTCCATGGTGGTGATGAGAGGAGAGAAGCGCAAATGTATTTATGTGCTTAAGGGTGAAGTCGTAAGCGGTTCTGCACAATTCTTTATAGATGATGAGAGTATGCAAACTAAGTTGTGGCATCTTAGACTGGCACACCTAGGCTAGAGAAACCTAAAGGAGTTATATAGTCAAAAGGAGTTTGGTGAGGATAAGTTCCAGCCTTAGAGTTTTGTGAGCATTGTGTGCTTGGGAAAGTATATAGAGTGAGGTTCAGTACTGGAGAGCACAAGACTAAGGGGACTCTTGATTACATATACTTGAATCTTTAGAGACCAGCTCAGACAGCTACTCGTGGTGGTGCCAGGTATTTTCTCAACTTGATTGATTACTATTCGAGAAAGCTGTGGGTCTATGTGTTAAAGAGCAAGGATCAAGTATTTGATGTGTTTAAGACTTGGAAGGCTCTTGTTGAGAATCAGACTGGCAAAAGAGTGAAGAGGTTGAGAACTGACAGCGGCCTCGAATTTTACAATAGAGAGTTTGATGGGTTTTGTGCCAAGCATGAGATTGCAAGGTATAGAACGGTAAGATCAACACTGCAGCAGAATGGGGTAACTGAGAGGATGAACAAAACCCTACTTGAAAGGGTTAGATGCATGCTTACCAATGCAAAGATGTCCAAGACATTCTAGGGAGAAGTTGTAGTGACTGCAGCTTACTTGATTAATAGAAGTCCCTCATCAGCAATTAACTTCAAGACGTCAGAAGAGAAATGGTCTAGCAATCCTCCGAAGTATGACCACCTCAAAATATTTGGTTGCCCTGCCTTTGTACATATTAAGGAGGGAAAGTTGGAACTTAGAGCTATCAAAGGGGTTTTCATAGGATATCCTGAAGGAGTAAAAGAATACAAGGTGTGGTATAAAGACTTAACACCACAAAGGAGTATCATAAGCCGTGATGTGACATTCGATGAGATGACGATGCTGAAAACCTCCCAAGAAGATGAGAAAGAAGAACCTGTGACCAAGGAAAACTCAGCATCCGAGTCAATAGAAGTTGAAGTAGAGCCTGAAAATGGATCTGATATGCCCCCAGATCAACACTTTAACGAGGAGATCCTTGAAGATGAACCAAGAACACTGGCGAGTTCCTCCAAGTCCACCCAAAAGAAGACTAGAACTCCTGAGTTAGAACTTGAAGAGTACTAGCTTGCTAGAGACAGGCTAAGGAGAACGATTAACCCACCATTCAGGTATGCACAAGCAGACTTAGTTACTCATGCTTTTAATTCTACTTACACTCTTGAGTATGATGAGCCTAGGACATATGGTGAGGCTATGAAGAGTGAAAACAAGAAAGAATGACAGCAGGCTATGGAAGAAGAAATTTGTTCTCTTAGGAAGAACAATACCTGAAAGTTTGTGGAAAGACCTGAAAAAAAGCTGGTCGGGTACAAGTGGGTGTATAAGGTGAATAAGGGGATACCAAGGATTAAGCCTATGAGATTCAAGGCTAGGTTAGTAGCACAAGGATTTACTCAGAGAGAGGGAGTCGATTTTCATGAGATAGTCTTTCCAGTTGTCAAGCACACATCTATTAGGATGTTGTTAGCCATGTGTGCAAACTTTGATTTACATCTAGAGCAGATGGATGTAAAGACAACTTTTCTACATGGAGAGCTTGAAGAAACTATATATATGGCATAGCCGCAAGGGTTCGAGGAGCCCGAAAAAGAAGATCATGCTTGTTTGCTAAAGAAGTCATTATATGGGTTAAAGCAATCACATATACAGTAGTATAGAGGATTTGATGAGTTTATAATGGCTTGTGGATTTAGTAGGAGCAAGTATGACGGATGCATGTACTTCAAGAACATAAGTTGTGGAATGATGTATTTGCTTCTATACGTCGATGATATATTGATCGCGTGCAAGAACATGGAAGAAATACAAAAGCTCAAGAAGCAGTTGAGTGGAGAGTTTGAAATGAAGGATTTGGAAACAACGAAGAGAATTTTGGGTATAGATATTGTGAGGGAAAGAAGAGATGTTATCTTCTTATCCCAACAGCGATATATAGTCAACATTTTGGAGAAGTTTGGTATGTCAAACGCGAAGGTTGTCTCTACTCCTTTGGCCATACATTTCAGACTTTCAGCAGCACAGTCGCCGACATCTGATGAGGAGAAACTGCAGATGAGCAAAGTACCGTATGCAAGCGCTGTGGGGAGCATCATGTATGCAATGGTTTACACAAGACTAGATATAGCACATGCTGTGAGTGTGATGAGTAGATACATGGCGAATCCAGAAAAAGATCACTGGCTTGCAGTAAAGTGGATTCTGAGATATCTCAAGGGAACGTCGAATCACGGGTTAATGTATAAGAAGGATGAGGACAGCAATGAAATAGTAAGAGGGTACGTAGACTCAGATTATGTAGGTGATCTTGACAAGAGAAGATCGTTGACAGGCTACGTATTCACAGTGTTTGGGTGTAGTGTGTGTTGGAGATTAGTTCTACAACATGTGGTTGCACTATCTACCACAGAGACAGAGTACATAGTTATTGGTGAAGCTATCAAGAAGGCCGTGTGGTTTAAAGGCATATACGTAGAAGTATTGACTAGTAAAGATGTGAACACTGGTGTGTATTATAATAGACAGAGTGCCATACACATAAGCAAGCATCAAGTGTTCCATAAGAGGTCGAAGCACATTGATGTGAGGCTCCATTACATTCGTGAGATATTCCAAAGTGGTGAAGTTAATCTAACAAAGATAACGTTATCTAAAAACCTTGCTGATATGTTGACTAAGCCACTACCCTCGGCTAAGTTCGTCCTATGCAAGGACTTAACCGAAGTCATTACTTTGTGAGGGTGACTGAAGATGCGGAAATGAGAGATCGAGTTACTTTGTGGATGATTTTGAATCAATGAGGGGATTTGTGAGATTATTGATTGAAAATCATCGGAATATGATTTGGAGATCAAGCCAAGTGCGTAGGGTGCGCACAGATCGAAGATGGACGCGAAAAGAGGCAAAAAACGAAGAAGGGCGCACCAGGCGTCAGCGCCGCGGTGACCAGGCGTGAGCGCAATGGCACCTAATCCAGAACCTGAGTGCCGCGGCATTAGAAGGCTAGCGCCGCAGAGCTCAGCAGAAGCACGCCAGCGCCGCGGCGTTGGAGACGGGAATAGTATCCCGAAATAAGAAAACTTCCTTATTTCGTCTCCCACTTGTTTCAAGACTCCCTAATACGACTCCTACATATATAAGGTAAACCTAGGTCGTCCCAAAGCCTATATAAAAGCTATCAATTGGCTTGTAAATACATATTTGTGATCAAATATAGATCTAGGGGATCTTGGTAATCTTAGTGATAATCTTTGTAGTTTTTTGTGAGAGAAAATTCCTATAGTATAAGAGAGAGTTTTCTTTGTGATCTTTTTTGTAAAAGGCATACTTTATGAGTGCCTTGTGATTCATAATAAAAGAACAGTGTGATCTTGATCCACCGTGGACATAGACAAGTTGCTGAACCACGTAATTCTTTGTGTGTTCTTTTTCTACCCCTTTCTTTATTTATTTTTTAATAACTTATTCTTTATTATTATATTATTTGAGTGAATTTTTTACTTGTTTATGTGCTTCCGTTTTAACACATATATCAAGTACTATTTTTTCCTCCATCAAAACAGCAAAGTTTTGGGATATCATTCAAAATATCTCTCTCTCTCTCTCTCTCTCTCTCTATATATATATATATATATAGTAGTAAAATGGACAAAAACGACGAGTCGCAAATGGAAGGAATATTGGTAAAAGGCATTAAAGCAAATTAAAAGGAACATTAAGTGAGAAAAAGACGTACCGCTAGAAATTTTATGGCCATGTTATCTAAGTAATCGAAAGTGAAGAGAAATATAATATAGGCCATCATCATTTTCATTATCCCTTAAATCACATTCATTTTGAGCCTTATAAATCTCTTCCAAAATATTACCGACCTCTCTTTCGAAATGGTAAGACACGCCTAATCGTTGGATTGCATCAATCAAGTCCAGTTTCTGTCTAGTACTGTTGGTATCAGCCGTTAGCATCCTTCTAATTTCTTCTGTTAGTTCTTGATGCTTTACCTTGTCTTGATGATCAGTTTCCTATGGAATAAGAAAATTGAAGATGTAAAGCCATTAGTTATACGATGACAGCATTTAGTTTAGAGGTTGCAAAAGCATATGTTGGGAGCATGCACACGATTACAGCATTAGTAAGTGTGTTTGATGATGTTCTTAAAGTAGAGAATTCTTCTTTAAAAATAATTCCAAACAACTCCTCAACCAAAAATTTAGCATCTTACCATGCAATCACTAGTATATGAAAGGAAATGATCCCCCCAAATGCTAGGGTGATAATTTGCCGACCGACGATCAGAGCCTTTCCCAGCATTTCGGGTTTTAATAGCCGCAACAGCTGAAACTTGAAGAGACATAATTAATTTCTGTTTCAAGTAATCTACAAACTTGAAGAAAAATTAGGTATAGATGGAGGCTTTTGCTTGGTATAGCTTCTTATATTTCAAGAGCTTGCTGGTGTGAGTCTTACTGCATTGGTGCTCATGCATTATATAGAGAAAATAGAGAGAGAAAAATGTGGAATATTCAACACGTTGATAGCATGTTTTTCTCTTGTTGAATTTTTAACTCCGAGTGTCTGATGGAATTTGTAGAAGTATAAAATATAAATTGAAGTGAAATAAGTTATTATATTTACCACGCGTAATAACTAGTAAATGAGAAGTAACGTTTATTTTTAAATGGAAGCAGCACAAGAATACACGGTCGAGTCTCTGATCACTAACACGTGTTAAATTCGATACGAGTGATTTGTAACTGTAAACCTATTAGATGCTAGGTTTATTCTAATTTTTTAAGAGATCAAAACTTGTATGAATAATAAAAATATAATTAAATAAATTAAAATTAATAAATAATTTAAGAGAATATAATTTTTAAAGAGAGTTAAAATAAATAAAGACTCACCCCATATTTTAAATTGTTGATCAACGATTTAAAAATAATAATAAATTTTTATTTTGGTATTAGCCTTATTTAAAAATTTTTTTTTTTTCAAAAACTTTTAAAAAAATTTAAAAAAATTGCCCATAATCACAACCGAATGAACCAACTGTGTTAACACGGCCAAATGAACCAACCATGTCAGCACGACACAATATGACTTTATGCTGTGCTGGGGTCGTGTTGAAAATGACCTAGACACAAAAACTTACTCTAGGCTATTTTTTATGGGTTTTAGCGAACTAACAAGACTCATTTACCATCTTTAATGTCAAATTTGAAAATTTGTCTATAATAAATTTTATTATTTTATTGACTAATATATTTAAGAAAGGGAGAAGGGCATCTTCGTCTCTTAAATTTGGCTCGTGTCAAATAATTATAAATTATTAAATAAATAAATAAATAAAACCTACTGTGGACCACCGCTATTGCAGTACACATCCAGCGGTGGTTCGTCACTACCGGTCACCGAACTCTGACAACAAAAATGATTAAAATTTTTATCATTGAACTCAAATATTTTTGATATACTCAATTTTGAGACCTTTTTTATTTTTAAAAAAAGAAAGACTAGAAGGTGGCCAAATACGCAATAAGAGCCATGAGAGATGGGCGCCACAATATTACATGTCAAACGAGGCAGCAGGGACGTGCACCGCCGTTGATTGCCTGCCTCCCATGGCTCCCATTGCGTATTTAGCCACTTTCGGTCTTTTTTTGATTAAAAATGATCCCACTATTATGTAGATCACAAAAATAAAGTTCAATAATATTAATTTTAATCATTTTTATTGTCAGAGTTCGGTAGCCGACAATGACAAATGCCTGTGCTAATGAAGAGTCTTTTTTTTAATAATTTATTTTTAAAATAAATTTAAAAATTATTATTAGAATTAAACCTATCCAAATATGTCACATATTTAATTTTTTTTATTAATAACTAATTATTTTTTTACACAAGAGTACTTAAATTATTTTTTTAATAATGTGTCAATCACTTTAAAAATCACAGTATATGTCCATAATCACTAAAGGTAAAATAAGTATTATATTAAAATAATTATATTTTTATTAAACTTAATAGTAACTGATTAATAGAGAAAAATAAATTTAAATAATTTAAAATAAAAGAGATAAAATTAAATAAAATGTCAAATTTGAAAAATAAAAATATAATTATTTTTTTATTAAAATATTTTATCTATATTCCAAAGTTGAATTTTTTATATTATAATTTGACATTATTCTGAAAATTGATTGAAGCTCATCATTACATTAACTCATGGAATCAATTTTTGCTGTTTAAAGTTTGTCTTCAATCTGTACTTATAACAGTTGAAAAAAGCACATTTTTCTTACGCCATTGGAAGTAAATATTCTTCACGTATGGGTATCAAAGACTACCATACATTTTTTTTTTTTTTGTCAACAAGGCTACCAAACTTGATTATTTCTTTCTTTTTTGTTTTCGAGGAAAATTTTGATTACTTTTTATCGCACAATATTTGTTAATCAATCACTTGTAAGATTGTTCTTTCTTTAGGAATTTCCTTGTAAAAATCATTTTCTATACGAGTATTTTATTGACACTGCCAATTACAAAAAAAAAAAAAAAAAAACTCCCTTTGGTTTTAGCAATTGTTGATATTAACTATATATAGATGAAGAAAAGTAAAAATAACAAAATTAGTTTACTAGCCTGTTCTCATTAGAAATAAATTTAAAATCATGAAAAATGAGAATGTTCTATTTTTAATTTCTATATTCAAAATTCAAGAATGTATCTCATATTAGTATTATGAGAATAAAAATTTACATATTTAATAAAATCTTTTTAAGAATGATTTATATATGTATTGATACCATATTATGAAATACTTTTACAAATTTGATCTTTATTTAAGTTTTAAACTTATTATTTACATAATATCATCAAATTTTGATTTTATTTATCTAATTTATATTTTACTAAAAGGAAAATAAATACTTAACTAGAGGGAATTTGATCCAAAATATGAAATCTATCAATTACTTAAATTTTTTATATATGTTCTATGCTGAATTTTTCTTTTTTCTTTTTGTCACTTTTCTAAAAATTGTGTTCTTATAGACATTATTCAATCTTGAGTGATTACAATTGACAAATCTTTTTTAATTTTCAATATATATAAGTCCACGAGGATAGTTCTAAAGTTTTTGTAAAGGAGGGCGACGGCCACAGCGGTGCATATCAACCGAAACAATGGTGACGTGCACCGACGACACTGTTGGATAGATCGATCGATCTATCCAACAGTGTCGTCGGTGCACGTCTCTACTATCTTATTTGATATGTATTATCGATGGTTGTCCACCTTTTATGGATCCTATTGTGTATTTGGTTGTCCTCTATTTTTATTTTGTAAACAATGATCCCATTATTGTGTAGATCATAAAAAATAGAGTTCAATAATATAAATTTTGATTATTTTTATCGCTAAAGTCCAATGGTTAGCAGTGGCAGATGTCTGTGCCAATGGAGGGTTTATTTTAATAATTTATTTTTAAAAATAAATTTAAAATTTATTATTAAAATTGAATCTATTAAAATGTATTACATGTCTATTTTTGTTATCCATAACTAATTATTTATTGACACAAAAAATATTTAAATTAATTTTTCAATTATGCGTCAATCACTTTAAATGTTACAGTACATGCCCATAATCATTAAGGATAAAATAAATAGTATACTAAATAATTATATTTTTGTTAAATTTAACATTAATGATTATTGAAAAAAAAAAAATTTGTATAATTTAAAATAAAAAAAATAAAATTAGGTAATAGAACCAATTCGGTGGATAAATTTGTCCCCGTTCCTTTTATGAAAATATTAAATGTGTTCGGTAGTTGTATGCAATGAATCTACTCACCGAATTGACATTACTCTGAAAATTGATTGAAACTTGACATTACATCTGCTCATCAAATCAATTTTGTTGTTTAAAGCTTGTCTTCAATCTGAACTTATTACAGCTACAAAAAAGCACATTTTTCTTACTAATTAATCTTTAAGTCTAGGTATCAAAGACTACCAAACATGATTATTTCTTTCTTTTTTGTTTTTAAGGAAAATTGTAATTACTTTTTATTGCACAATATTTGTTAATCAATCATTTGGAAGATTTTTCTTTCTTTTGGAATTTCCTTGTAAAATTCATTTTCTATACGAGTATTTCATTGACACTGCCAATTACATAAAAAAAAAGACTCCCTTTGGTTTTAGCAATTGTTGATATTAATTATATATGAATGAAGAAAAATAAAAATAACAAAATTAGTTTACTAGACTGTTTTCATTAGAAATAAATTTAAAATTATGAAAAATGAGAATGTTCTATTTTTAATTTCTATATTCAAAATTCAAGAATGTATCTCATATTAGTATTATGAGAATAAAAATTTACATATTTAATAAAATCTTTTTAAGAATGATTTATATATGTATTGATACCATATTATGAAATACTTTTACAAATTTGATCTTTATTTAAGTTTTTAACTTATTATTTACATAATATCATCAAAATTTAATTTAATTTATCTAATTTATATTTTACTAAAAGGAAAATAAATACTTAACTAGAGGGAATTTGATCCAAAATCTGAAATCTATCAACTACTTAAATTTTTTATATATGTTCTATGCTGAATTTTTCTATTTTTTTGTCACTTTTAAAAATTGTGTTCTTGTGGACCTTATTCAATATTGAGTGATCACAATTGTCAAATATTTTTCAATTTTTAATATATATGAGTTCGATGATTCTAAAGTTCCCGTAGAGGAAGGTAGCGGCCACGGCTAAGGTGGAGCACATCTATACTGCCTTGTTTGACTTGCACCGTCGATAACCGCTCGCCTCTCATGACTCCCATTGTATATTTGATGTCTTCTAGGCTTTTTTTATCAAAATAATTTTATCATTATGTAAATCATAAAAAATAAAATTTAATGATATAAATTTTGATTATTTCTATTGTCGAAGTCCACTGGTCGGCGATGGCGGGTGTTTGTGCCAATGGACAATCTTTTTTTAATAATTTATCTTTAAAATTGAATTTAAAAAATATTATTAGAATTGAACCTATCCAAATGTACCCCGTGTCTAAATTTTTTTTAATTAATAACTAATCATCTATTGACATGTGAACACTTAAATTATTTTTTTTGATGATTTGTCAATTGCTTTAAACATTACAACACATGCTCATAATCATCATGGGTAAAATAGATATTGTATCGAAATAAATACATTTTTATCAAACTTAATTGTAATTAATTAATAGAGAAGGATAAATCTAAATATTTTAAAATAAGAGAGATAAGTTTAAGTAACAACTCAAATTCGAAGAACAAAGAAATTTTTATCCCTTTAAAAAAATATCAAGAGTCAAGCTACGGTCTATTCTGATCGCTAGATATGCTCAAAGCATATCTAACGATTGAGATTTAATTAGTTCAAAAACTTTTAACTTGTGCAACCGGTCGAAGATATAAAAGCTATATAATATTAAATGCTCCCTCATTTGTTTCGTTAAATATAAATATATACATTGAGAACAAAAATATTAAAAACCTCCCCTATATGAAGTTAATAAATTTTAAAATAAATATAATAATTGATATAAAATTATTAGCACCATACTATTATGGATATATCAATAAAAAAATTATGTAACAAAATTTTAATTTTATAACACATAATAAATATTATTAAATTTAAATAAAATTGTATTTATACTTATAATTTCAGTTTCAATTTCGTTAAAAATTATAATTCTAATCTAATTTCAATTTCAATTTTATTAAATATTATAATTTCAATTATAATTATAATTTTAATTATGTTAAATACTATAACTTTGATTTTAATTTTAATTTTAATTTTAATTATATTAAATATTATAATTTTAATTTTAATTTTAATTACGTTAAATAATATAATTCCGACTCTGATTCTAATTCCAATTTTAATTACATTAAATGTTATAATTCTCTCTGTCGTAATTGTGTAATATTTTGTATAGTACTTTTTTCATGTATTTTCTGCATTTTAGAATAATATCCTTTGTTTTATGGTTAAATTAAAGAATCTGGAAGTATGTTGAAATTCTATATATATTCACGATGAAAAGTGGACATATTTATATACAAAGCAATATGAACGTTTGAGACTAATTTAGTAAGAAATATCTACCTAATAAAGGCTGATTGTCGACTACTCATTATAGAGAACGATAACAAAAGAAAGGAATTCTTATTTTCCTTAACTAAATGAGGATTTTTTTGGAGCAGCGAATTCTTTGCTAAGATAGCGCCTTGTTATCATATGTTGTCATAGGAATTCCTTGTTGTCACGTTGTATATTCAGTAGTTTGTCGATGAATGGACTCTTCCTGTCATGTTGTCATAGAAATTCTTTGCTGCTGTCGTACGAATTCTTTACAGTCAATATTTGCAGTTTGTGTTTATCATGCAATCTCAAGCTGGCGAGTGAAAACCTTTGTGCTTCTAGCTTATCACAAGAATTACGTAGTTGCTTCTTAGTTAATGGTTTGGTGAAAACATCAAAGATTTAATCCTTTGAAGGAATAAATCGAGTTATCAAAGAGCCATTTGCAATCTTTTCTCAAACAAAGTAGTAGTCAAGTTCAATATGTTTTGATCTTGCATGGAGTACTTGGTTGATTGTCATGTATAGTGCACTTAGATTATCATTGAGCAGTTGTGGCGTGTAATGCGATGGACAATGGATCAAGCCATTTTTGAAGAACCTGTTAAGCTTTTAAGGTTAATGGTTTGGCTGTTTACTTTGAAAATCAACCATCATCATACTTATTGAGGACAGTGGATTTAATCGATGGATCATATAAGGATGTCAATGCTATTTGCTCATTTCCCCAGAAATCAACATAAATTTTATCAACGGATCTATTAGGTTGTTATCTAAAAATTATCTGATGCATGTTTGATGGCACAATTTTATTTAAGTGGATCTAGACTCTTTCTAATAAGACATTGCAGTTACTTAATACGTTGACCACAAAGAATGTCTCTTCATGCTCTATCCGACCAATTTTGACTCTAAGAGTTGTAAATCCATCTACTAGAGTTTAATGTCTAGTAAAGTCGATCATAATTACGATGGATCCAAATTATCTTTGGATATTCTAGGTTTCTTCAACATTCGAAGAGGTAAGACATTGACTCCAGATCCATTATCAATGAAAATCTTTTTACAAAGAATCCCATTAAGGTCAACCTTGATATAAAGTGGTCGAATATATTGGGTCATCTCATCTGAAGGTTGGGGAAGAGTCAGGAGAGTTTGTTCCTAAGGTTTTGCCACATGTGGCATTGCAAACATCAACAACATCCCCATCCAAAGTTGACATCTGGCCTAGATTAGGTTGAAAGGATTATGGCAGCATTACGATCATGTTGATTATGTCCTTCTAAAATTCTTTCAAGATACTTACACTATGATCTACTTTGTCATTATTGACTAGTACCTAAACTTTTGTTGATTTTGCAAGGATTGAATTCATTACTTTCTGTAGTCAGATTTGATTGTTGCCGATCTTCCATCTGTACTTTGACTCTATTGCCATAGAGCTTTTTGTTAATATTTTGGATCTTAGCCAAGTTCTTTTCATTCTCTTTGCTTTCGTCCTTACTATAATGTCAAACGGCTCATTCCAACTGTCTTAGTTGATGAAGTCTTTGCATGCGCCTTTTTTATGTTTTAGTCGGCTTGGCTATGTATGTTTTCCTATGTATTTTTTGAATGTTATGTTCCCATTTATTGACCTAATGTGCTTTAAGTTTGATATCCTTTAGTGTTGATGTTGCAAAGGCTCTCTTTCTAATCTAAATTATCTTTGATGAACATCGAGGATTTGCTCAAAGTAGCTTGGCATTTTGGATATAGCAGACATACTTTCTTAGGTTTTGGCTTATCAAATTCATTTGGCTTTTATGTAACGATCTTCTCTTTTTTTTCGAAGCATCATCAATTATATGTCATATCTGAATTCTTATCCTCGAATTATTATGAGTTCATATCTGAGCCAAGGATCTTTCTCCAAAAGTTTTTCTCTTGATAGTTGGTATGACTATGTTAATTTTATAGTGGGGAAAGGATTAGTCAGAATGATAAAAGATTTACCCTTGGAACTAAACAAAAGATGACCTTCAGTGATTGGCCATCAAATCTCATTCCTAAACACAATACAGTTGTTTGTATTATGTCTCTAAGAGTTTTACCATTTGCAATAAACTTTGTTGGCTCTTTGTTTGAGTTACGAAATAGTATGGCCTTCTGATAATTTGATAAGCTTGTCTTTCATAAACTAATTGAATATTTTATCAACTTTCCTCAAATCAAATGAATACTTTTTAACTATTAGAGTATTATTTCTGAATTATTTCTTTTCTTTATTAGAAATAGGTTTCTTAAGACTTGGACAATTATATATAGCTACTTTTATAAGTTCTACAAGGTAAACCTCATCTTCAGAATCGCTAGAATTGATGTCTAATTCAATTTGGATAACAGCCACATTAAGCTGATCTCTGTAGTAAGTGCCTATGAAAAATACATTCTTCTGGTCTCATTCCATCAAGAACCTTTTATAACTGGTCGTTCTAATAGCCAATCCCTAAATTGATGTCCTTCAAAGTGCTCCCTCATTACAAAGGACAGCACTCTAATGACTATAACATACAATCAACTTTAGTAATTTGAGTGTCACACCTTGTTTTGTGTTTTCTAAAGCGGGCTATGTACTTGGACACTAATTTGCCCAACTTTTGTATTACTCACGTAAGATCAACCAAAGTGACTTTCGAGGGTGGTTTATAAAATTCGGGATGGAACTTATCTTTCATCTGCTCCTAACTAGCTATGAATTCTGGTACTTATTGTACCAAGTGAAAGTAGTCTTTGTCAATGAATTGTCAAACAACTTTAATTTCTAGAAATATGAAAAGCTGGCTTTTCTATATTGCACTGTGAACTTTGATATATATTCAAAGGTTGTGATATTTTCTTCTTTTGAAAATAGAAAACAAAAACTATAGGATTTTATATTCTTTTTGAAAAAGGAAAAAAAAAGTCTATACTGTGGGGGTGTGGCTTTCTATATGATGGCATTGTCTCCAACTTTAGATTGGCCTTCATGTTTTGTAGAGCTTTAGCCAATAAATTTCTATTAAGCTCATTGCTTAGATAGCAGACTTGCCTTGACGACTCCATAGTTTCATATTAGATCGGCCTTGCTTAAGATTGGCTAAATTGTTCTTGTGCATGTTGTTTTGGCTATTGAAAGACCCTAAGTTCACTATGTTTCTAGTAGAGTTGTAACTAAAGATATATCCTAGTTGCCCTAGCCATTGTCGGCCTTTGGAGTTTGTCGATTTTGCTTGCTCGGGTCACCTTAACATGTTAACTAAACCATGTTTTAAGTCATAAGATTACTTTGTCTTCTTCTAGGTTTTTGCAATTTTGGGTTAGGTCGGCCTTGAAGTAAAGCTGTGAGATCGCTCTAATTCTATCTTATAGCCTCCATGCTCCTTAAAATATTTCTATTAATGTTTTGATTGTCTTTAATTAGTAGTCGAAAGACTGCGACCATCTAATTAAGAAGTATAGTGCCCAATTGCAGGTTCTTTAAAGAGATTTGAGAAACCAATCCCTGAATATTGGCAATAAAAAATAGCCTAAAAGATGGGAAAGATTCCTTTTAAAATTTTATCCAATTGATGACTAAGTATATCTTCCTCAACATTATTGGCAACTCCGGTTTCTTCATGATGTGTTAGGTTCAAAGGGTCTTTATTGAGGAGTAGTAGTCATTTCATCTTCCTTTTTTTAGCACACTAGAAGATTTAGTTGAGGTCTTTTCAATAGGTTTAGGATTTTTAGTCATAATTCTAGTCATTATTGGAATACAAAACAGTATCTCACCAAATGTGCCAAAAAGATGTTCGTGCGTAAAATTAATTATTTGAATTTGTATATGTCCAACGTCTTGTTAGAGCTAAAATTTTCTCAAATTCATAAAGAGTTGAGATTAAGGTCCATCAAATTAGGCAAAGCTAATTTCGACTTCCAGGGAACAAAATTTAGAATATACTTTAGCTAGCAAATAGAGAGCAATTGTAGAATTTATGTTACCTTACACAGAAGAACAAACAAAATTTGACAATAAGTTTACGGTGATCAACAAGTAAGGACTCAAACTTAGGATAAAGACAAAAACAAAAATAAAAGCTAAATTAGAGAAAACGTTGTATTGAATGTATGAATGAATGTCTACATAATAATTTGTAATGCCCTTATATAGGATTCAAGAAACCTTATTTAATCTTAATCTAATAAGCAAAAAGAATCCTAATAGAATTAAACTTTATATTCTAAAGATACCCGAATTACTCTAATTATATCTCAACTAAGCTTAAACTAATGTACATATTTAAAAAAAAGAAACCTAAATAGTCCAAAATATTATTAATTTGGGCCGGTGTCAACAATATACAAATCACTTTATATTGAATTTAACATGTGTTAGCGTTTGGAGAGTCCCGATCGTGTATTCTTATGCAGGTTCCATATAAAAACATATATTACTTTTCATTTCTTACTTGTGGCAAATAAAATAACTTATTTCACTTCAACTTATATCTTATACTTCTCCAAATTACATTATTGTTTTTTTAAACAACCATTAAACACAATTTTTTTCTATTTTAATTTTTAAATTACAATCCTAAAATATATTTTTATTTTAAAAAATAAATTAAAAAAATAATACCAAACTCACTCTTAATCTACATACTTTATCTTCATTCTCCAATACCATATTAAGTAACCACTAATTAAAAGGTCTTGATTAACCACAGCAAGTAGATACGTGTGCTATCGTATATAGATATGAGCATATTAACCAAAAACTCGTAGGAGTTAAAACTTCAACAAGAGAAAAACATGATATCAACGTGTTGAATATTCCACATTTTTCCCTCTCTATTTTCTCTATATAATACATGAGCACTAATGCAGTAAGACTCACACCACCAAGCTCTTGAAATATAAGAAGCTATACCAAGAAAAAGCCTCCATCTATAGCTAATTTTTCTTCAAGTTTGTAGATTACTTGAAACAGAAATTAATTATGTCTCTTCAAGTTTCAGTTGTTGAGGCTACTGCAATCCAAAATGCTGGGAAAGGCTCTAATCGTCGGGTGGAAAATTATCACCCCTAGCATTTGGGGGGATCATTTCCTCTCATATACTAGTGATTGCATGGTAAGATGCTAAATTTTTGGTTGAGGAGTTCTTTGGAATTATTTTTAAAGAAGAAGCATCTGACACTCTAAATCAGTTCTCTACTTTTAGAACATCATCAAACACACTAATGCTGTAATCGTGTGCATGCTGCCAACATATCCTTTTGCAGCGTCTAAACTAAATGCTGTCATTGTTGGTTAAAATTTATTTTTAACATTATTCAATTATATATTAAAATATATATTGTTAAATATTTGTAAGATAGAAATTATCAACAAGTAAAATAAAATTAAATACAGAGAAAATTGAGAGAAGATAGAATTGAGTCTTGAGCATAAAGAGACATTTCATAAAGCATTGTCCTAAAGTCAAAAAGTCCCCCCTTTATGCGGTAGTGACGTATCTATATGATTTCAAGTCTAACCCTATACTCGCAGCCACTTTCCTAGATGAGCACAAATTTTAGAGTCATACAAAATCTTCAATGTCAAAGTTGCTCAAAACACAATATAAAAAAGTATATAATTTTCAAGAGTATATATATATATATTACATGTATATAGAATACTTCTTATTTTTTTCTCATTTTGTTCATTTCTACATGCTATCAAAGTCAATTTTCTCTTCTTTTCTTTACTATTATACACACTATCTTATGAAAGATTAGTCCCACTTTATATAGTGGTACGTAATCTAAATAATATCTCAAGAATTAATAAAAGTAATTTAATATATAATAAAAATAAATAAATATTATAACTCCTATAATAATAATATTTTTATAAATAAATATTTGTAGCTCTTTAATGTTTAATATATTTAGAACTCTCAAATAATAATACTATATAGATGTTCTAACTCATACATTTAACTTAAGTTGAATAGTTAATTAAAAATATTATAACCATGTGTAATAATAATACTTTAATACTAATTATTATATGAGAATTATGTAATTTATAAAATAATATAAATAATTTTAAAAAACTTTTCTTCAACAGTCAAATTCTATCTTTCTTTAATCTTTCTCTATATTTAATTTTATTTTACTTGCTGATAATTTCTATCTTGCAAATATTTAAAAATATATGTTTTACTAAATGGTTGAATAATGTTAAAATTAAATTTTACCCAATAGTCATCGCATAACTAGTGGTTTTACATCTTCAATATTCTTCCTTAGGAAACTGATCATCATGACAAGGTAAAACATCAAGAACAAAAAAGAAGATGTGAGAAACTTGATTAAAAATAAATGTAATATGATTTGGGAATAGGCTAAGTGCGTTGGGTACGCGACGAAGTAAGACGGATGTGAAAGAAGAAGGCGTCGCTACCCATGCCTGGGCATCATGGCACTCGCAGGCAAAAGCTACAGCGCTGCGGTGCTGGGTGCTATTGAGGGAGCGCCACGCATCAGAAAGCCAATGCCGTGGCACTGGTGAGGGAAAAGATGTTTTCCATTTTAAAATCTTTTTAAAGTGTTTTAAGACTCCTTAATTCGACTTCCACTCATTTTAAGGTTAACCTAAGTCGTCCTAAAGCCTATATAAAGGCTCTCTATTGACTTGTAAACACATCTTTGTGATATTTTTGTGATCTTGGTGAAATTAGAGTGATCTTTGTGAATCCTTGTGATTCTTAGTGAGAGAAACCCTTAGTTTACAAGAGAGAATTTTGTTCTTTGTGAGTTCTTGAGTTATTTATTGTAAAAGGTATACTTTGTTAATGCCATGTAATTCAATATTAAAATAGTGAGATCTTGATTCGCCATAGACGTAGGTAAGTTACAGAACCACATAAATTCTGTGTGTTTTTTCTTCTACTTTCTCTCTATAGTTTTCTTAATTGTTTGGTTACTGCGTTATATACCTTGGGTTTATTACTTCCACTTTAACAAACTGGTATCAAAGCCAAGTTTTAAGTAAATATGGCCACACCCAAGTATGAAATAGAGAAATTCAATGAGATGAATGACTTTAATCTATGAAAGATGAAGATTAAGGCATTGTTGGTAAGCCAACGATTAGGCTCGGCATTAGAGAAAATTGCAACTCCATCTAGTGAAGAAGAGAAGATACTAGAGTCATCTAAGGAGAATGATTAACCCGTTAATCAAGTATGCACAAGTAGATTTTATTGCTCATACCTTTAACTCTACTTACACTCTTAAATTTGATGAACCTAAAACATATGTTGAAGCTATAAAGAGTGAAAATAAAAATGAATGGCAATATGCCATGGAAGAAGAGATTATTTTTCTTAAGAAAAATAAAACTTGGGAGTTGGTAAAGATATCTCAAAAGAAACAAGTGGGGTGTAAGTAGGTGTACAAGGTTAAGGAAGGGATATCGGGGGAAGAACCTACAAGATTCAAGGTTATACTAGTTGCACAAGGATTTACTCAGAGAGAGAGAGTTGACTTTTATGAGATATTCTCTTCAATCGCCAAGCATACATTCATTAGAATTCTGTTAGCCATATGTGCAAACATTGATTTACATCTAAAGTAGATGGATATAGAGATAGCTTTTTTGCATGAAGAGCTTGAAGAGATGATTTATATGACACAACCGCAAGGGTTTGTGGAGCCTGAAAAAGAGAAGCATGCTTGCTTATTGAAGAAGTCACTATATGGGTTAAAGCAATCACCTAGACAATGGTCTAAGAGATTTAAAGAATTTATGATGGCTTGTGAATTTAGTAGGAGCAAGTATGACAGATGCATGTACTTTAGAAACTTGAGTAGTGGGATGATGTATTTGCTTCGGTACGTTGATGATATGTTGATTGCGTTTAGAAATGTGGAAGAAATATAAAAACTCAAGAAATAGTTGAGTGGTGAATTTGAGATGAAGAATTTGGGAGTAGCAAAAAGGATATTAGGTATGGATATTATGAGAGAAAGAATAGATGTTATCATCTTAACACAACAGTGATAAATACTGAAGATCCTAGAAAGGTTTGGTATGTCTAATGTAAAGGTTATCTCCACTCGTTTGGCTATGCATTTTAAACTTTCAGTAGCACAATCACTGACATCTGAAAAGGAGAAACTACAGATAAGTAAAGTATCGTATACAAGCGCTGCGGGAAACATCATGTATGTGATGGTTTGCATAAGAACAAATATAGGATAAGATGTGGGTGTAGTGATTAGATACATGAAAAATCCAAAAAATGATCATTAGCTTGCAGTGAAGTGGATATTGAGGTATCTCAAGGGAATGTTGGATTATAGATTAATGAATAAAAAGGATGAAAATAATAGTATAATGGTAAGCATATATGTCGACTCTGATTATGCAGGTAGTATAGACAAGAGAAGATTGTGGACGGGTTACATATTTAAGGTGTTTGGGTGTAGTGTATGTTAGAGATCAGTTCTACAATATATGGTTACACTATTTACTACAGAGGCAGAATACATAGCTATTGGAGAAGCTATTAAGGAGGCCATGTGGTTGAATGGCATATGTGCAGAGGTAATGGCTACTGAAGATGTAAACATCGATGTGTATTATGACAGTCAGAATGTCATACACCTAAGCAAGCATCCCGTGTTTCATGAAAGGTCTAAATATATTTATGTGTAGCTCTATTATATTCGAGAGATTGTTCAAAGTGGTAAGATTAGTCTAACAAAGATAACATCATCTAAAAATCCTGCTGATATGTTAACTAAGCTACTACCATCGGTTAAGTTCATCTTATACAAGGACTTAACTAGAGTCATTACAATGTAAGGGTGACCAAAGATGCAAATATGAGAGATCATGAATACTTTGTTAATGATTTTGAATCAAAAAGGAGATTTGTGAGAAAATTGATTGAAAATTATTGTAATATGATTTGGAGAATAAGCTAAGTGTGTTGGGTACATGAAGAAGCAAGATTGACGCGAAATGAGGCAAAAGAAGAAGGCATCGTTGTCCAAGCTTGGGCACCAGGATGCAGCTCCGTGGTGCTTGTAGGCAGAAGCTACAATGTTGTGGTGTCAAGAGACCAATGTCGAGGCACTGGGTCCGATCGATGCAACGCCATGGTGTCAGAAAGTCAGCGCCGCGACACTAGTGCGGGTAAAGGTGTTTTCCATTTTAAACACTTTTCTAAGTGTTTCAAGACTTTATAATTTGACTCTTCGTGTTTTAGGGTTAACCTAAATCATCATAAAGCTTGTAAATAGATCTTTGTGATATTAGTGAAATAAGACTGATCTTCGTGAATCCTTATGAGCTTTGTGATTCTTAGTGAGAGAAACTCATAGTTTACAAGAGAGAATTGTGTTCTTTGTGAGTTTTTGAGGTCTTTATAATAAAAGGCATATTTTGTGAGTTCTTTGTGATTCAATGATAAAAGAGTAAGATCTTGATCTGCCGTGAACGTAAATAAATTGCCAACCAAGTAAATTTCATATATATTTTTCTTTTATTTTCTAACTATAATTTTCTTAATTGCTTATTGTTGCATGATATATTTTAGATTTATTGCTTGATTATTGCTTCCGATTCAATAGAAGAAATTAAAAGATACTAATGGCTGATACCAACAATAATAGGCAGAAACTTGACTTGATTGATGCAATCCAACGATTAGGTGTGTTACTATTTCGAAAGAGAGGTCGATAATATCTTGGAAAAGATGTGTAAGGCTCAACATGACTGTGATTTAAGGATGATGAAAACGATTACTCAGAGACATGGCAATAAAATTTGCAGCGTTACGTCTTTTTCTCACTTATTGTTCCTTTTAATTTGCATCAATACCTTTTACCAATATTCTTTCTATTTTCGACTGTTTATTTTTGTCCCTTTCACTCACTATAATTTTAATTTTTTTAAAAGATTACCAAAACTTTAATGTTTTGATTTAATTATATATATATATATATATAGATAGATATATAGATAATTAGATAGCTAACGTTGATTGGGTAGATAAAATCACTTATTATATAATGCGTAACTCTGCAAAAAAAGAGAATGCTTGATATATGTACAGATAAAGAAATAAAAAACTTTGTAAAACCACAAAGCATTATTAGTTAATGTACTATTAAGACTAGAAAAACTATATATGTGCCATGAAATAGAAGAACTAACTCTCAGAAAAATAAGTGTGTGTTTAGTTGTTATTCTTCTAAACTTACATAGAAACACAATAAGAATAAAAGTACTGTTGGACATTATAGACATATGAAGCTAGAAGAAATACATGGAAAATAAATTCAAATTTCTTATTTCTTGTTGTTTTGCACAAGAAATTCAAATTTTCTAAATAGTAAAAATGCAAATTTTAAAAAGGTAAAAATTATAAATTGCTAATGCAGATTGTCGAGGGTTTTAATTTTCTTTTGAAATTGGCAGATAATCACCAAATGTTATTATTCATAACTTTTATACTAATTAAATATATTCTGTTACATGGTGAAGCAGATGTCTTCACCATGTTCAAAGACAGTGATGGGAACTTCAAGGCATCGATAGTCGAAGATGTTCGAGGAATGTTAAGCTTGTATGAAGCTGCGTATCTCAGGGTCCATGGAGAAAATATACTGGATGATGCTCTTGCTTTTACCACAAGTCACCTTAAGTCGATGGATACTCAGTTGATCAGCAGCCAACGTGCAGCGCAAATTAAGCATGCCTTAAAGCAGCCTATTCACAAAGGCTTGCGGCAAGACATTACATTTCTATCTACCAAGAAGGTCCTTCGCACAATGATATCTTACTAACCTTTGCAAAGTTACACTTTTAACATATTGCAAAAGCTGCATCAGAAGGAACTCAGTGACATTTCAGGTAATTAACTTTAAAACGATAGCAAGTAATGCTACAAGCATATATAACGTTTAGGCATTGTATTTACTGATTATATCTACAAGGATTCTTTTCATAATGTCATTTTAGGTTGTGGAAAGATTTAGACTTTGCACATAAGCTAGCTTTTGTAAGAGACAGAGTGGTAGAGTGCTACTTTTGGATATTGGGAGAATGCTTTTGAGCCAAATTATTACTTGGCTAGAAGTATTAAATATACATGGGCAAATGTCCTATAAATGCAATTCTGCATAAGCTACACAAATGCAAAACAAAGGATTGAAGAAATATCAGGATAATCTTTTTTTTTTTTTTTGGAATGTAAGGATCAATTTTCATAAAAACATAAGAGGAAATGTCCTCAATTACAAAATGTTCAAATTGGGTTGGTACATTGTCATACCAAATAGTTTCAGAGTCTAAGTGAAGGGTAAAACGTGCTAATTCATGGGCCACCCAATTGGATGAGGGATAGGCGTGGCTAAAAGAGCACTGAGAGAATGATGAAGCAATTGTCATAATGTCATGAAGTACCAAGCCCAACTCCGAGGCCGAAGTAAAGCGATTGTTGATGTCCTGAATGACACCTGCAGCATCTGAAACTATCTCAAGGGCAGAGATACCTAGCAACCTAGCCAGGCAAAGTCCTCGTAGCAGAGCCAAGGCTTCAAGGATATCCATAGAAGGTAGTGCATCTATAGGAATGGTTGAGAAGGCCAAGACAGCCATAGAGTAGTCACGTAGCACCACCCCCAGTCCGACCTTGAAGTGTTTTGAGGATAGGCTTGCATCAGTGTTTAGCTTTATAGAGCCCAGAATAGAGGCCAGCCATAATTTATGCAATAACATTGGGGTATTAAAAGAAGGGGCCTGAATAGTCATCAATTCATTCTTGTAACAATGCACTCAACTCAACACCTCTGACAAAGAAATTGTTTTTGTGAAAACTACTGTAGGATGATACGGGATGCTGAGTCAGCAAAGATGAAGAATGGTACGTGATGCTAAGTTAGCAAAATGAAGAATGGTACGGGATGCTGAGTCAGCAAGGATGGCAAGAGTATAATTTAGTGGTTTCGTTGTAACAAATTTTTAAGGTTGTTAGGGTTATTAGAGAATGTTCTGCCAAAAACAACATATCAAGAATTATTTTATTTTATTCTTCTATTTTTGGTATAATATCCACTATAAAAGGTGGAGAATATTGTATCATTGATTCATTGAGTAATACATACACATTTTACAAAATTCTCTTTCTTTGTTACAATAAACTTTCTCTCTCATTTTCCTTTACTTTTCTCTTAACCAAACATTAACACAAGTCTTTTATATGGTATCAGAGCTATAATATGGTCAACGTCAATTCATATAATACAAGATCTTCATCTGTTACTCTTAATGTTGTTCAAAACTCAAGCTAATCATAGGTGATTACTACAATTCGAGCCAACATGCTTGAAAAGCTGATCAATGGAGACTCGATATGTCATAAACAATTCTGATGAGTGTTGATGATCTTGAAAACTCTAGGAGTTCAGATCAGAGGCTTGAAAAAGTTAAAATCCAAAATTTGAGGTCTAGATCATGCAAAACCAATTTCTTTTAAGCTAGCTTATTCAACTATATATGTTAGTATTTTTAGTCTTGTGATTGATAGCAAATCCTCTTATGAACTGTTAAGTAGAATTAAAAAACAATTTGGATCGCATTCTAAAGCTAAAATAATCTAGTTAAAGTTTAAACTGTCGATTTAAAGAAAAACCAGATGTCAATGTCAGAATACTTTCTTAAGTTGAAAGAAGTTGTTGATGAACTATCAATTGCTGGCTATATTATTACAAAAGATGATTTTATCATGCATCTTGTATCTGGTATTGATGTGAATTCCAAGTATGATTCAGTAGTGGTGTTAATTATTAGTAGAATTGGCAAGATCAGTATTAATGAAGCAAACTCAATGATTTTAACATAAGAATGTAGGCTTCTAACAAATAATTCTAATAAGGTCAATAATCAAGTATGTTTTAATGCAAATTTTATTTAGAAAAGTCAAAAGAAAAATTTTAATACAGGAGGATGTAGAGAAAATTTTAACAGTGGTGTTGGAAATAGTTATGGTAATGGTTTTAATGTGATAATACATATTTTCATATAATATTTTGATACTCCTAAGATTAATATTTGCTTATTTAGACCTCAAATTGTTTGTATTTGTGCACTTTCTTTATGAATTTTAGGTTCAAAGACATTTGGAACATCACACGAGAAAACGAACGCAAATGGGAGCATTAGAGATAAAAATACAAATGAAGGCATTGTTTGCTACAGTGCAATGCCGGGGCATTCAATGCCGCGGTGCCAATTCCAGAAAGTGAGTGCCGCGACATTGAATCCCAATGCCGTGGCACTGAGACCTGGACAGCAAAAATTGACAGGATGTTAAAAATCAGAAAGTCCAAAAGCAACCCTAAGTACGCCCTAATTTCGTGCTCTCACCTATATATTTGCACAAAACTTACATTTTGGGAAGAGACTCCAACTGGGACAGCAGCTAGAAACACAAAAGAAACACCTAACTTCTAAGTTTGGAGAAATCAAAGAGGAAGAAGGCAAGATTCAACATCAAAGACATTTGACAGGGATGTCTTCTTTGCTTTGATCTTCTACTTGTTGTAAGATGTTTAGTTTGCATGTATTGATGGAATTAGCTTCAAGATTGTGTAGTTTAATGATGAGCTAATTTCATTAATCTAGGATTACATCCTTGAACTCATTATGTGATTGATTTTAGCTATCTCTTTTATAGTATTACTTTAGCTTTTGATATATTCATTGTGCTTGTGTTTAATGCTATTTGATTACTTGGCCAGTAGTTAAATTGATCTAGAAATGCTTAAAGAAACTTGACAAAGGCATTTAGGTATTCAGTCTTAAGCATATTGATACACGATCTTAGTGTAGTACACTTGAGTTTCATATGAGATAGACATATACTCTTAAGGCATGTATGGCTCATAAAACTTGTGCTTAATGAATTTTGTTCAATTTATTTATCATAAACATATAGATATTTGATTGGATAGAATATATTCGCTTGACCTGCACAAGAGGCTTGTGATGTGTTGAGTGTTTTGGTCAATATATCAAGTTGAGAACCAATAAACCTGAAAGAGATTTTGCTGAATTTATTTGCATAATGGGGGATAGTTTGTAATCCTAGGATTTCTCATATTGAATTTAACTTGTTGGCAATTTAGTTTATCACTTAGCATAATTAAGTTGTTCTTTTACTTAAGTAGTTTAATCTCATACATTAAATTATTTTCTGGATAATAGTAGAAAGACACCATTTCAGTGCTTAAACTAGAAAAGACAAATCATTCTCTGTGGGATCG
Source organism: Ailanthus altissimus (assembly GCA_946807835.1). Taxonomy (NCBI): domain Eukaryota; kingdom Viridiplantae; phylum Streptophyta; class Magnoliopsida; order Sapindales; family Simaroubaceae; genus Ailanthus; species Ailanthus altissimus. The sequence continues at coordinate 3,609,954 of OX327712.1, forward strand.
ACACTTTTTCCATCATATATTACTTGTTGCGACAACGTGCACTTGCACTAATTTGTGTTATAGAAAACACACAACAAGTTTTTGGTGCCGTTGCCGAGGAATGAAATTTTTTTTTATTTTAATACTGATATAAGTCTTTTCTCCTATTAATTCAGATTTCTATTTTTGTTTGTAGAAATTTCAAGTGTGTATGAGACGTTCCAAGAGCATTGATCTAGCATACTTTGATCCTGAAATTGAGAGGACACTAAGAAGATTACGACGAGACCAGAACCAAGTGACTAAAATGGAAGGGCAAAACCAGAATGTTGGTGCAGAGCCAAGAGCCTTAAGAGATTATGCAGTTCCTTGGGTGAATGGCATACACTCAAGCATTCGCAGGCCAAATATCAATGCTAATAATTTTGAAATCAAGCCGGGGACTATTCAAATGCTTAAAGAATCAGTGCAGTTCAGCGGCTTCCCGAATGATGATCCCAACGAGCATATCACAAATTTTTTAGAAATTTGTGACACATTCAAATACAATGACGTGTCAGATGATGCCATAAGACTCAGGTTGTTTCCATTCTCCTTGAAGGACAAAGCAAAAAGTTGGTTAATATCATCACCATCCGGTTCAATAACAACATGGGATGATTTGGCACAAAAGTTCTTAGCCAAGTTCTTTCCATCGGCCAAAACTACAAAGATGCATAATGATATTACCACTTTTGTACAGCATGAGTCAGAATCATTGTATGAATCATGGGAGAGATTTAAGGATATGCTGAGAAAGTGTCCACATCATGGAGTTCCCAAATGGTTGTTGGTGCAAACATTTTATAATGGATTAGTGGGACATTTAAGAACGATTGTAGATGCAGCAGCTGGAGGGGCGTTAATGAGCAAGTCCATAGATGTGGCTTATGACTTGTTGGAAGAAATGGCTTCCAACAGCTACCAATGGCCATCAGAAAGAGTGAATCCTAGAAAATTTACTGGTGTGCATGAAATTGATGCACTCACTTCTTTGACAGCACAAGTTAGTTTGTTGGCTAAGAAGATGGATACACTTGGAGTCAATGCAGTAAAAAGCCAACCACCAACTTGTGATTTTTGTGGAGATAATCACCAAAATGGTCTATGCATGGAAACAGCACAATATGTGGGGAGTTACAATCGGCAGCAGCATAATCCCAACTCGAATTTTTATAATCCAAGGTGGAGGAATCATCCAAATTTTTCTTGGAGTAATAATAACCAAAGGCAATCCTTAAAATCCATGAATCCACCCGGATTTCAAATGCAGCGGTAGCAGCAACAATTTCAGCAAGAAAAGAAACTTGGTGTTGAGGAATTGCTAATTCAATACATAAGGCAAACTGACCAACTTTTGCAAAGCCAATCAGCATCTCTTCGCACCTTAGAAAACCAAGTTGGTCAATTAGCTTCTACAATGAACAACTGTCCTCAAGGCTCGCTACTGAGTAACACGGAAGTTAATCCAAAAGGTGATAGAGAGCAATGCAAAACAGTAACGTTGAGAAGCGGTAAAGAAATGTAAAACATTGTGGGAAGACCTAAACCATCAGCAAATGCAGAAAAGTCTGTAAATGCAGAAAGTGCAGAAAATTCTACAAATGCAGAAAGTGCAAAAAATTCTACAATTGGGAATGAAAAACAAGAAGATAGTGCAGCAAAAGAAAAGGTTATACAGAAAGAGAAGGTGCAGCCTTACAGACCACCACCATTTCCTCAGCGACTATAGAAGCAAAAGCAAGAGAAGCAGTTTACAAAGTTTCTGAAAATTTTTAAGAAACTGCACATTAACATACCATTTATAGATGCATTAAAGCAAATGCCTAGCTATGTTAAATTCATGAAGGACATTCTTTCAAGGAAAAAGAAGCTGGACGAGTATGAAATTGTAGCATTGACAGAAGAATGCAGTGCAATATTGCAGAAAAAATTACCTCCAAAGCTCAAGGATCCAGGAAGTTTCACCATTCCATGCACAATCGGAAACCGGTATTTTGGTAAAGCTTTATGTGACCTAGGAGCCAGTATAAATTTGATGCCTTTATCTATCTACAACCAGCTAAGATTGGGGGAAGCCAAGCCTACAAATGTTACTTTACAACTTGCAGATCATTCACTCACATACCCTAAAGGTGTGATTGAAGATGTGTTAGTTAAGGTAGATAAATTTATATTCCCAGCTGACTTCATTGTGTTGGACATGGAAGAGGATCTTGAAATTCCAATCATTTTAGGAAGACCTTTCTTAGCTACCGGTAGAACTTTGATTGATGTCCAAAATGAAGAACTTACTATGAGAGTGCAAGATGAAGAGGTGACGTTTAATGTGTTCAAAGCTATGAAATTTCCCAAAGAAGCAGATGAATGTTACTGCATCAACATTATTGATAGAGAGATTCAAAGGATTTTCAACAACCACTCCAGCCAAGACTCTCTAGAAAATGCAGTCATGAATGGGAATGAAGTGAAAAATCAGGGAGCACTGGAGTATCTCAATGCTTTAAATTCTACACCCCACCAAGAGCACAAGAGTTTTAGATTTGAAGTGCTTGAAGAATCAGAAAATATAAAAACAAGAACCAAACCTTCGACAGAAAAACCGCCAACTCTTGAGCTCAAACCCTTGCCTAACCATTTACGGTATGCATTCCTCGCTCCATCCTCAACACTTCCTGTAATAATATCTGCTACATTGAATGAAACACAAGAAGAAAAGTTGCTTAGAATACTGCGGAAGTACAAGAAGGCATTGGGATGGACAATTGCAGACATCAAAGGAATCAGTCCTTCATTCTGTATGTATAAGATATTGTTAGAAGATGAGCAAACATCTTTGATTGAGCACCAAAGAAGGTTGAACCCAATGATGAAAGAAGTAGTAAAGAAAGAGATTATTAAGTGGCTTGATGCAGGAATTATTTACCCAATTTCTGACAGCTCATGGGTAAGTCCAGTTCAATGTGTACCAAAGAAGAGTGGAGTCACTGTCATAGCTAATTCAAGCAATGAACTACTTCCAACACATACAGTAACTGGATGGAGAGTATGTATGGATTACAGAAAGTTGAACAAAGACACAAGGAAGGATCATTTTTCATTGCCCTTCATCGATCAAATGCTGGATAGACTTTCAGGGCATGAATTTTACTGCTTTTTGGATGGCTATTCTGGCTACAATCAAATAGCTATAGCTCCAGAAGATCAAGAAAAGACTACCTTCACTTATCTATACAGTACATTTGCATTTTAAAGGATGCCTTTTGGATTATGCAACGCACCCACAACGTTTCAACGATGCATGATAGCAATCTTTTCTGATATTGTGGAACAGTTCTTGGAAGTGTTTATGGACGATTTCTCAATTTTTGGGGATTCGTTTGACGTATGTTTGAAGAACTTAGCATTTGTGCTACAGAGATGCGAAGAAACCAACTTGGTACTGAATTGGGAAAAGTGCCACTTCATGGTGAATGAAGGGATTATCTTGGGACATAAGATCTCTTCAAGAGGAATAGAAGTTGACAGAGCAAAAATTGAAGCCATTGAGAAGTTGCCACCACCAACAAATGTTAAGGGAGTAAGAAGTTTCCTTGGTCATGCAGGCTTTTATAGAAGATTCATAAAAGACTTTTCAAAAATTTCTAAGCCTTTGTGTAGCTTGTTGGAGAAGGATGCAAAATTCATCTTTGATCAAGCATATAATAATGCATTTGAGGTGTTGAAAAGGAAGCTTATTTCAGTCGCAGTCATTGTCGCACCAGATTGAACCATGCCCTTCGAAGTAATGTGTGACGCTAGTGATATTGCAGTAGGTGCAGTATTGGGGCAACACAAAAACAAGGTTTTCCACACCATTTATTATGCAAGCAAAACTTTGAATGATGCTCAGAACAATTATACCACTACTGAAAAAGAGTTGTTGGCTGTTGTATTTGCCTTTGACAAGTTCAGAGCATATTTAATTGGTGTTAAGGTGACAGTCTTTACAGATCATTATGCTATCAAGTATTTGATTAGCAAGAAAGAGGCAAAACCAAGACTAATCAGATGGGTGCTATTGCTTCAAGAATTTGATTTGGAAATCAAGGACAAGAAAGGTTCAGAAAATCAGGTTGCAGACCATTTATCTCGCTTAGAGGGTGGACAACAAATTGATGATGAGACATTAATTAATGATTCCTTTCCTGATGAGCAACTCTTGTTAGTGGAAAACCTCAATCTACTATGGTATGCAGATTATGTCAACTACTTGGCCAGCGGAATCCTTCCTCCGGACTTGAGTTACCAGCAGAAGAACAAGTTCCTGCATGATGTCAAAACATATTTCTGGAATGAACCTCTTTTATTTAAGCAATGTGCAGACCAAATGATTCGAAGATGTGTGCCAGAGGAAGAAACTGAAGACATACTCATGTATTGTCATTCATTCGATTATGCTAGACATTTTCGCAGAGACAAAACAGCTTCAAAGGTATTGCAATCTGGTTTTTATTGGCCTTCTTTATTTAAAGATGCACATTTTTTTTGTTTTAAGATGTGACAGGTGCCAAAGAGCAGGAAGCATATTAAAAAAGTAGGAAATGCCTCTGCAAAACATATTAGAAGTTAAAATTTTTGATGTTTGGGGGATTGACTTCATGGGACCATTCATTCCATCAAATGGTCAGAAATACATTCTATTAGCTGTTGATTATGTGTCCAAGTGGGTCAAAGCAGTTGCCTTGCCAACTAATGATGCAAAGGTGGTGTTGCAATTTCTGAGAAAGAATATACTCACCCATTTCGGTACACCACGTGTAATTGTCAGTGACGAGGGATCGCATTTTTGTAATAAATCATTCTCCGCACTGCTTCAGAAATATGGAGTTAAACACAAGATCGCCATTACCTATCATCCACAAACAAATGGACAAGCTGAGGTTTCCAATCGAGAAGTGAAGAGAATCCTTGAAAAGGTAGTCAAGCCAAATCGTAAGGATTGGGCAATAAGGCTTGATGACGCAATTTGGGCATATCGTACAGCATATAAAACGCCTATTGGTATGTCACCATATCAGTTGATATTTGGCAAATCATGTCATTTTCCTGTGGAGTTAGAACATAAGGCCTATTGGGCAATCAAGTCATTAAATTTTAACTTGCCAGCAATTGGAGAGAAAAGAATGCTGCAACTGAATGAATTGGATGAATTTCAGCTACAAGCATATGAGAACGCCAAGCTTTACAAAGGAAAGGTGAAAAGATGGCATGACAAAAGAATAGCACAGCGCTCATTTAAAACCAATCAGCAGGTACTATTGTTTAATTCCCGACTCAAGCTATTCCCCGGGAAGCTCAAATCTAGATGGTCTGGTCCATTTAGAGTAGCCAAAGTATACCCACACGGAGCTGTTGATATTGAAGATGAAGAAAAAGGAATAACTTTTAAGGTGAATGGCCAACATCTCAAGCATTACTATGGAGGAGATTTCAACCGTTAAAGTACCTCCATTATGTTTGTGGAATCGGAGTGATTTACAAGCATAACGTCTAGCCAGAGATGAAAAAGCAGGTGTTGTTTGGGAGGAAACCCAAGGTAAATATGTGTTGCATTAGTATTGGCATTTATTATTTTCAGTTTTTTTTAAAAAAAATAAAAAAAAAACATTTGAAAGGAACAAGCGCCGCGGCACTCAAATTGAGCGTCGCGGTGCCATTTCCAGAGACTCAATGCCACAGCATTGAAATCCAGTGCTGCAGCGTTGGCACTTGGGAATTCCCCAAGCGCCAGCACTGCGGCGCTGAATCCTAGCGCCGCGGCGCTGCAGCAGGGACAGCAACAAAATGGGCATTTGTCCTGATTTTTTTCCCTTTTCTCATGGTCTCTCTCTCTTGCTAACCCTAGACTCTCTCAACCCTCTCAACCCACCCCAATTCACACTCTCAAATCCCACCTTACCCATTAAATTTTCAGCTTAAAAACAACATCAAAACACACTCTAAACATCATTTCACACACTTCATCATCACAAATTCCATCAAATTGCATTTTCCACACAAATTGACAAAGTCACACCAATCTCAAATTTCGGTGGATTAATCTCACAAGGTAAACAATCTTGTCTCTAATCTCTTATTTCACATTGATTCTTTCTTTATTCTACTTTCATTATGCAATTGTTGGATCAATTTGTGAATACTAAAATGAAAGCTTTGTGTTTAACCTTGAAATCTTGAATGGAATTGTGTTGGAATTATGTTGGAATTATAATGGCATTGTGTTGGAATTGTGTGTAATTATAATGGCATTGTGTTGGAATTGTGTGGAATTATAATGGCATTGTGTTGGATTTGTGTTGGAATTGTGTTGGAATTATAATGGCATTGTGTTGGATTTGTGTTGGAATTGTGTTGGAATTATATTGAAATTATGTTGGATTTGTGTTGGCATTGTGTTGGAATTATTTTAGAATTGTGAAGACTTAATTCGTTATTCTATGTGTAGAAATTTTTAGCCAATTTGATTGGAGTGTGGACTTGTGACAATTAAGGAGATTAGTGGAGGGGTTTTAGTTGGCAAATTGGTGTTCTTAGCAAAATGGCTCCTAAGAAAATAAAACCACCAAAATGGCCTCACCTAGTTTTGACAGCAGCAAGTTTGTCTCCTTAGAAGCATCTAAACGTTATGCTTAATCGATTGTGAAGCGATCGGCTATTCCTGAGCGAGACTTTAACCTTTTAGAGGGAAGTTATCCCAGTGTAGCAAGAGTCATTGAATCTAGGGGATGGAAGAAATTGTGCACTCATCCGGGAGAGGCTGTACTACCAATTGTGCGAGAATTTTATGCGAATATTCAGGAACATTCAAATTTGCTGGTATATGTGAGAGGTAAGCAGGTGGCTATTGACAGTGCCAGCATTAACAAATTCCTTAAAACGCCATCAATCAGGGATGATGATTTTCACAAGATGCTACGAGAGCCGAATTATGAGGAAATCATTAGACAGTTATGCTCCGCCGAGGCAGAATGGAAAATGGGTGGTCCTCTTCCGATATCTTTCTCAGCAAAATACATGGGCAAGGATGAGAAAATATGGCATTATTTTATTGGGGCACGACTAATGCCTTTCAAACATTTCAGCAGTGTAAACAAGCAACGTGCAGTCTTATTATATGCCATAATGATAGGAAAATCTATTGATGTTGGGCGAGTGATCAAGAATAGCATTCTTCATTGCAATGAAAGCAGCAAGCTCAGGTTATACTGCCCTTCTCTAATTACAACATTATGTGCTCAAGCTAGAGTCAAGTGGAGTCCTTCGGAGGAGATATTACATCCTAGCCAAGCTATAACCTCTAGCACGATTACCATCGTGCACGCTCATTGTGGCCAAGGTGGGCATAGGTCCAGGGCACCTACACGACCATCATCGCAGGCATCTTTCTCTTCCAATCCGGAGGCAATACAATCTCGGTTGGATGAAATTGAGTGGCAGATAGAGGCGCATCAGTAGCAGTTCATTGCCCATCAACAATGGTGTGCTCAGTGGGTTGCTATATAGGCAGCCCATTTTGGAATAGATATTTCCTCACTCTCACAGCATCCAGTTTACACTGCGCCACAACCAGCTGAGTTGAATGATGATGCTAATGATGGCATCGACCCTGAAGATGCAGATGCTGATAGAAATAGCGAAGATGAGGATGCGATAGCAACAGATGACGACTAAAGCCCGAACTCTATTTCAGGGGAGTATTTCTATGCTTTTTGTCTTATGTTTCTTTTTGTTTTACCATGAGGACATGTCGGATAGTAAGTTTGGGGGACAGGGAAACACTTTCCCATTTGTTCTATTTTTAGTTCTATTTTGAGTTGTGTGTTTATATTTTAAAAAAAAAGTGTATATGGGCATGGGTCAATGATAAAACTGTTGCATAAACTATAAAACCCTAGAAATCAATAAATATCATCATTAGCAATTGAATAATCTGATGTGATAGTCTTATTTTACTTGTGATTACTTGAAACACATTGAGCACATAGTTGGATTGTTAAGTTAGTTGCTAACCTAGAGAAAGTTTATGCACAACAAGAACACAAAAGGTCTCAAACAAACACACTCTAGAACTTATTTGATTATCACTTGAAGTGAAATTCTAGGACATACATGATTAAGGAAGTGATTTTAGGCCATGTTTGGATCGTTTGAGCCTTTCGAGCCTATCGATATATATTTATCTATAGTTACCTATTTTGAGCCTAATGACCGTCTTTCGTTGTTAACTATAATAATACCTTAAATCAAATACATATTCCCTCACACCATAGGCATAGAAGTTATGTTTGTGTTTGTTCCAAAAGGTTGAAAAATTCTAAGTTTGGATGCATAGTGATTTGGAATGCTTTAAAAAAACAAAAAAAGGGGAAATTATATATCCCTATATGTTTAAAAAAAAAGGTGTATTAATAAGAAGCAACAAAGGAAGTTTCAAATTAAGTTTGAGGGTGTCCTTTGGAATGAGATGAAGGCTTTGATGATTCAATGGCAATGTATGTTTATGGTGTGATTTGAGCAAAAAATGAACCCACATTGTCCTACCTTTACCCTAACCATACATTACAAGCTTAATAAAGTCCTATTTGATTTTTAATCATGTTTGTTCCTACATTAGTGGAGAGTGATATGAAAGGCATGCCTATGGAGTGTTGTTATAAAAAAAAAAATGAGACCATATCTTGTCTTGTAGGCATAAACCATTACGGGTGCATTTAACTGACAATAGTAACTATACACACACACACACCAAGTTATCACTTGTAGGGTAAGAAAGGCATGACGATTAAAAGTTGTTTAATCATGGTATTTAAAGGTTTTGAGATTTATAGAATTAATGCAAACTCTGAGACCTAGTGATGATCATTACTAAACCCATAATGTACTCTCATTTTTCATGCAATGCTTTTGATTTGTCTTTGCTTGAGGGCAAGCAAAACTTTTAAGTTTGGGGGAGTTTGATAATACATATTTTCATATAATATTTTGATACTCCTAAGATTAATATTTGCTCATTTAGACCTCAAATTATTTGTATTTGTGCACTTTCTTTATGAATTTTAGGTTCAAAGACATTTGGAACATCACACAAGAAAACGGACGCAAAAGGGAGCATTAGAGATAAAAATACAAATGGAGGAATTGTTTGCTATAGTGCAATGCCAGGGCATTCATTTGAGCGCCGGGGCATTCAATGCCACGGCACCAATTCTAGAAAGTGAGCGCTGCGACATTGAATCCCAATGTTGCGGCACTGAGACTTGGACAGCAAAAGTTGACAGGATGCTGAAAATTAGGAAGTCTAAAAGCAACCCTAAGTGTGCCCTAATTTTGTGCTCTCACCTATATATTTGCACAAAACTTACATTTTGGGAAGAGACTCCAGCTAGGACAGCAGCTGGAAACACAAAAGAAACACCTAACTTCTAAGTTTGGAGAAATCAAAGAGGAAGAAGGCAAGATTCAACATCAAAGACATTTGACAGGGATGTCTTCTTTGCTTTGATCTTCTACTTGTTGTAAGATGTTTAGTTTGCATGTATTGATGGAATTAGCTTCAAGATTGTGTAGTTTAATGATGAGCTAATTTCATTAATCTAGGATTACATCCTTGAACTCATTATGTGATTGATTTTAGCTCTCTCTTTTATGGTATTACTTCAGCTTTTGATATATTCATTGTGCTTGTGTTTAATGCTATTTGATTACTTGGCCAGTAGTTAAATTGATCTAGAAATGCTTAAAAAAACTTGACAAAGGCATTTAGGTATTCAGTCTTAAGCATATTGATGCATAATCATAATGTAATTTATCACTTAGCATAATTAAGTTGTTCTTTTACTTGAGTAGTTTAATCTCATACATTAAATCATTTTCTGGATAATAGTAGAAAGACACCATTTCAGTACTTAAACTAGAAAAGACAAATCATTCTCTGTGGGATTGATACTTTTCTCATCATATATTACTTGTTGCGACAATGTGCACTTGCGCTAATTTGTGTTATAGAAAACACACAACAAGTTTTAATGCAAGTAACTAATACAACCCTGGGATTGGTTGAGGTAATTTTACAATGAATAGATGAAAAGGTCAGCCACAAAAAGGATGAAACGTATTTGGTAGAGGAAATGTCAAATTGATTTGTCAAATTTGTGAAAGCTAAGGGCATTCAACTGCTAAGTCCTACTATAGATTCAATTTTGACTATATGCATAGAGTTTCAAACAATTATAGAGGTAATAGCACTTATCAAAATAAAAGAGGACAAGGTTTTGGGAATGGGAATAAATGAAATTCTTATCAATGAGTAGTTTTTGTAGCTACACAGCAGATAAGAAGGAATTGTTGATAAGGGATGGTTTCTTGATTCAGGAGCTATACACCATCTCACTCATGATGCATCAAACCTCAATGAAAAACTGGAATACTTTGGTATAGATAAATTGATAGTTGGCAATGGTCAAGGTCTGAATATTTCTTTTATTGGTAAAACCATACTAAAAAGAAAACACAATCATCAGCTAATACTTAACAATATACTACATGTTCCAATTATCACAAAGAATTTAATAAATGTTTCTAAGCTTATTGTTGATAATGATTTGCTAATTGAGTTCCATTTTAACTTGTGCTTGATCGAGAAAAAGAAGGAAGGAATTATGCTGCTGTAAAGTGTCAATGTGAAGGGGTTATATAGAGTACTGCTATTAGAAGAAAAGCAAAACTTTGTGAATCCATTGTCATGTTATTTTTAATCTATCAAGTATAGTAAACCTAGTTCAATGATGTCTATGTTCAATGAAAATGCATTCTCTTATATCATAAATAAGAACCAGTATGATGCAGCTGGTTCAGCCTTCAACAAAGTAAACAATAATGTCAAATACTTGTAATGCCTTACTTGTTTCTTCAAAAAGTCAATTGTTGAACCAACATGATTATAATCTTTGACATAAAAGGCTTGGTCATCTAAGTCCTTTAATAATAAAATATGTTCTAACTCTTTGTAAAAATATTGATTCTTGCAAATTAGATTATAGACCTGAGTTTTGTGATGCTTATAAACTTGGTAAATTGTATAGAAACCATTTTTCTCCACCAACATCAGAATATCAAAACCCTTAGAATTAGTATACAATGACTTATGGGGGTCTGCACCAACTGAATCTATAGATGGTTTTAGGTATTATATCAACATTTGTTTTATAATTTTACCATATATAGTTTAATTTTTCCTTTAAAACTAAAAAATATGAAGCCTTTAGCACTTTTATCCAATTTTAAAAACAAATTAAGAAATAGTTTGAGCATCACATAAAAGCCTTGCAATCTAATAAGGGAGGGGAATTTAGAAGCTTTTCTAATTTTTTAGCACAGAATGGCATACAATCTAGAGTCACATATCTTTACACTTACCTTACTTGCTCAAGCTAAAATGCCAATCATCTACTAGTGGAAAGCTTTTCACACATCTATATGCTTGATAAACAGATCACCTAAACCTATTCTTCCCTATAAATCACCATTTTTCTAAACTTTATAGAACCACACTTGATTATTCATTTTTAAAACCATTTGGTTGTGCTTTATTCCTATTATTAAGACCCTACAATTGGCATAGATGTGACTTTTATACAAATGCATCTTTATAGGGTACAGTTCCTTGCACAAGGGCTACAAGTGTTTACATCCCTCAAGTAGAATCTATATTGCAAGAAATGTCTCATTTAATGAAAATTATTTTCCTTACGTTGAGCTTTTTCCTTCTAATTCTTCTTCTACTGAGTCTAGATCACTTGATATGTTTGTTGCCTTACCTTATTTTATCTTAGATTGTCAAAAACTTGTTAGTAGTACTAAATAATTTTCACAAGAAACAACATCATCTTTAAATGACACAGCATATACTTTAACACACTCCCTTATCACTCAAAATCACATAAAACCTTCAAATTCTACTCAACATTCACATGATAGTTTAAACTCACAAACATCAACAAGCGATCCTGCACACTCAATAAACTTACTAGAAATAAACACTGAATCAGAACAGCAAACCATAAACACTTACATTTAACCATCTCATCAGAATAAATCAACATATCATATGGTTACAAGATCAAAAGTGGGAATATTCAAACCTTAGACCTTTATAAGCCAAGCTACAATTTGTCATTCCGAGCTCAGGTTAGTAAAAGAGGCATTGACAGATCTAAGATGGACAGCAGCCATGACAAAAGAGTTTCAAGCTCTTGTCAGGAATAAAACATGGGCCTTGGTACCAGCAGCTTCTGTCAATAAGATACCTAATAACAAATAGGTTTTCATAATCAAATATAACCCAGATGGCTCAATATCCAAGTACAAAGCTAGATTGGTGGCCAAAGAATTTCTACAAACACCAAGTATAGATTATTTGAGACTTTTAGTCTAATTATAAAGGCCTCTACTGTGAATATAATCTTGAGCCTAATAGTGATGAACAATTGGTCAATTAGACAAATTGATGTAAATAATGCCTTTTGAAAAATTAACTTGAGTGAAACAGTTTACATAAGCCAACCTAAAGGGTTTGTAGACTCTCAATTTCCTTCATATGTCTGTAAACTCAATAAGGCTCTATATGGCCTTAAACAGGCACCAAGAGCTTGGTATGACAAGCTCAAGATAGCCTTATTGCAATGGAACTTTAAGAATTCTAAGGCTAACTCTTCTCTATTCATTAAAGCTGTTAACGGTGGTTTTATTCTTATACTCATTTATATTGATGGTATCATTATTATTGACGATACATCCTCTTATCTTAAACATTTTTATTGATTAAATTTGAAAAACATTTTCCTTAAAGGACCTAGGTACATTCAATTATTTTCTAGGCATAGAAATTAGTCCAACCAAAGAAGGTTTGTATTTATCTAAAACCAAATATATGCAGGATCTATTAACTAGGGAAAACAAGTAAGATTGCAAAGGTTATAATGCTCTGATTAATTATGGACAGAAGTTCTACAAAAAAGATGGTGCAGTCTTTGGTGATCCAACTATATACAAAAGTATAATTAGGGCTTTGCAGTATATCACTTTAACTAGACCTGAGCTCTTATTTTCTATTTATAAGCTAAGCCAATTTTTGGCATGTCCCTCATTCAAGCATTGGCAAGCTTGTAAAAGAATTATGAGGTACTTGAATTATACATCAACTCATAAATTAGAAATAGTCAAAACTGGCAGTCTTGATCTAACTAGTTATGTAGATGCTAATTAGAGAGCAGATCCTAATGATCGAAGATCAATTAGTGGGTATTATGTTTATCTTGGACAAAACTTGGTCTCTTGGCACTCTAAGAAGTAGAATGTTATAGCAAGATTATCTATTGAAGCTGAATATAGGGCCTTCGCATCAGCTTGTGCAGAAGTGATCTGGATCAAATCTTTATTTTTTGAGTTACATGTTAGTCTCCATAGCACTCTAGTTATTTGGTGTGATAACTAAAGTGCTCAAGCCCTAGCATTAAATCCAGTACTTCATGCTAGGACAAAGTACATAGAACTTGACACCTATTTCATTAGAGAAAGAATAGCATTATGTAACATGGAGGTTAGATTTATTCCTATCATTGATCAGACAGCAGATATTTTCACAAAGCCACTGCCACTTGACAAGTTTCTTTATCTTTGATCCAAACTAAATGTAAAATCTAGACATTTAGCTTGATGGGGGATATTAAACATACAAAAGCAAAGGTCATGCAAGTGCAATTCAGAAGTCATACAAAGTACAATTCTACATAAGCTACATTAATGCATAATAGAAGGATTGAAGAAATATTTAGCTAATATTATTGAGCTGTCAAGTAACAAGGGTTGGTGAAAGCTGCTAAAAGATGATACGGGATGCTGAATCAGCAAGGATGAAGAATAATACAGAATGCTGAGTCAGCAAGGATGTCAAGAGTGTAATTTAATGATTCTATTGTAACAAACTTTCAAGGTTGTTAGGGTTGTTAGAGAATGTTCCAGCTAGAAATAAAATATCAAGAATTATTTTTTTTCTTTCTATTTTTGGTATAATATCCACTATAAAAGGTGGAGAATATAGTATTATTGATTCATTGAATAATACATAAGCATTTTACAAAATTTTCTTTCTTTGCTACAATAAACTTTCTCTCTTATTTTTCTTTACTTTTCTCTCAACCAAACAACAACACAAATCTTTTATAAGAAGGATACCTACCAAAGTGATTTCTATGACTTCAATTATTGATGACATATATGATGTTTATGGTACAATTGAAGAACTTGGGCTTTTTAACATAGCAATTGAGAGTTTAGTTCGTGCACATTTTCGCCTTAAATATATTTTCAATATCTCAAATTTAAGATTTGTTATAAATATTTGCTATTATTATTTTCACTTTTATTGAATGAGATGATACGATTTTTTTTTCAAGTGGAATATTAGTTCCATAGATCAACTGCTGAAGTACGTGAAATTATTTTATAGAGTTCTCCTTGATGTTTACAATGAAACTGAGAAAATTTTTTCCCACCAAGGAAACTTATACCACCTTGATTATGCAAAAGAAGCAGTGAGTTTCAACTCAGTTAATTAATTGGAGTAAAATCAATTTGATCATCTTAATGACCAAAGCTTAATTGATCTTTTTGGTTCTCTCATCAGATAAAGACTATTGTAAAAAATTACTTCTACAAAGCTCAATGGTGCCATAAGAAATATATACCTACAGTAGAATAGTACATGAGTGTTGCATTAGTTACCTCTACTTACCCAATGTTAGCAACCAGATCTTTTGTGGGCATGGAAGATATTGTCACGAAAGAAGCCTTTGAATGGCTCTTTAGCAATCCCAAAATACTTAAGGCTTCAATTGTAATTTAGAGAATCATGGATGATATTGTTAGACATTTTATATCATTTTATGCCTTTAAAATATTGTAATAATATTATTTGATTAATAAAAGTTTATTCATATATATGATTGAGCATATATTGATAAACCTATATTTATAAAGTATGTGACCTATGTATTAGGTATACGATGCTAATACAAAGAAATAGATTACAAGTTCTTTATAAATTATATCTAGTTCACATACAACGGGTATTTCATTATGTAAGTTGTAGTTTTTTAGCTACTTATAGTGGATAATTTACCTTGATTATCAAAGTAGAGACTTCGAGTAGAAAAAATGGTGTATATGTTACATTAAATGAGATTAATGTGAATTTTTCGATCAGGTTAACTAAATGTCATTGATCTTAATTTATAAAAGCTTTAATAAGCTTAATTGATCTTAATTCTGAGTAGGTAATAAACTTACATTCATCTGTTGTATCTTTTAAGTTATCACAGAGTGAGATCTATATAAATGGTAAAAACTTTGATAGCTTTGAGATATAATTTCATAGGTCGTAGGAACATATATTTGCAAGATTAAATCTAATAAATAATCTCTACCTAAGCTATTTACCATACTTGATTATTTAAATCTGTGGCCATAGTTTATTTAATAAATTATTTATTGAATAATAATAATAATATTTATTTATAAATTTATTTATAGATATATACATACTAAAATTGAACATTAGAACATTTAGTAACTTAGGGGCAAATAAATAATTAAAGAGACAAGATATTGTTTTTCTATGACCTAGTTTTAATTATGCATAAATTAGAGAGCCAATTAAATGTTATTATTGGTCTAAAGACCAAGCTTAATTTAATTAAAATAAGTTTTAATTAAACGGGCTTTTACTTCATAACATGGGTTACTAGAGTACAGTCTTTGACTTTTAGTGGAATGGCATGGGGTTAACTTATAAGAACTGATGGGTCATGAGATGACTAGGACTGTGCCTTTTAAGTAGGAGCTAAGAAGCCCATGGGTCTTGCAGTCCCTTTATTAGCTCAAATCTTAATCAAACTCTAATTTTTTAATCCTGATCTAATTCTAAATACCCAAGGAAGATTCTTATATATATATGAGGTATGGAGTAGTAAATTAGAATCTTGACCATAACTAGAATAATTCTTTTTACG
Source organism: Ailanthus altissimus (assembly GCA_946807835.1). Lineage (NCBI taxonomy): Eukaryota > Viridiplantae > Streptophyta > Magnoliopsida > Sapindales > Simaroubaceae > Ailanthus > Ailanthus altissimus. The sequence goes on from OX327712.1 coordinate 3,626,081, forward strand.
TATTTTTACGTAAAAAATAAATTTGGTTAATACTCTTCTATTAAATTTGGGTATTAGTTATTTTAAAGATTAAAGAATGATTCATGTGACCACACACGTTAAGTTTAAAGGTTGAGGATAGTAAAGAAGATTGCAACTAGTCAATTCAAGATTTACCAAAGTGAAGAATTGACGTAATCTTTTATCCCTATATATGTAATTATGAACAAGACGATCTGGCATTTACTTCGTTTCTTTTGTTAAAAAGAAAATTCATTTTTTATTTACTTCCAACAACTGGTATCAAAGCCGACTTGTTTTATATTACATGTGTTAATGTGTATTCATAATGCATGCATGTGATTGTGTTCATTGCATATTTTTTCTAATGCGTGACAATCGTATATAATTACACATTAGAATTGAAAACTAATTTCCTAAGCAACAAACATACTACAAAGCTCAAAAGTGCCATTTGTCAAAATCCCATTTTCCATGCAATAGGGACCTCTTTGTAACATTTGCAAAGTATATTTTTCACTTTCAAAAGAGGTCCTAAAATGTATCGTACTTTTTAAAATCATCTCGGATTGAACCGTTCGATCTGTCTCGCTACCTCAGTGCTTAACAAATACATTTCATATTGTGATACTCCTTAGATTCACCTCTGTTTGTCTTACAGAACACTTTTGCAAGTCTGTGAACAATGCCCCATCTTCTCCCTCCCCCCCACACATAAACATTACAGATATTATAGAATAAAGCGTTAAACCATACAAGTTGAGGTCAACCATATCCGTATAATCATTCTATTACTTATATCTTGGAAGAGCAGCCACACAGATCATCATCGTTAAATCTTTATGTGCTCAACCATAAACTTATCTTCAGATTTGTATTTCTATAAAATAATATCTAAAAATACCTTTGCGATATTGTTTAACCCTATCGAAACTCTTTTCCAGGGTTTTTGCTTTTAGCCAAAAGACATCCTGAAATATAATTTTTGGCGCATCAGGATATACAACTCACCTATATAAGCTGACGGATCCCATATCTATGCAACACAAACTCCGTGAACATCGGACCATACTCAGCGACACCCGATGGTTCGACCATGAAAGGTCTCTGACATGCATGGAACTAACACATGGCGGATCACTCACAAGCCTACTATGGCACTTAGGTCAAAGGATCATAAATATTACTCAACTCAAAACGATCCTCCATTAACGACTTTGTAGGATATCTATTAGAGGTCATCGTGAGGCTATTCAGTACCCAATCCTCCCTGAATACTTGTATACCCATACGAACTTTCACTAAGCTCATGGTCTACTAAGACTAACCATCTGGATAATCCAAATATAGACATACACTGATTCAGAAGGAATACCGATCGACCTGTGTCACTAATCATGGATCAGGAACGATGTTTTCAAAAGAATATTACATAATGATATTTCTTAGTATCATTTGCAACTCTTTGCAACTATGTCATTACTAATATATTCTCGGGTCTTTGTTCTATTTCAGACAAAGTTCTAATTGTTTAGAATTGCTAACTTTTAGCACTGACCCAAACTCTTTTGGATCAGATATAAACTCTTTTAGATCTATAATGTCTGTAAATGTTACAAGCTTCTTACCATATAATTATGAATTAATAATTATTATCAAAATGATTAGTGTTAATCAAAATAGTACGTAAGCACCATCTTTAACAATAAGTATAATTTATTTTTATATATGGTAGTAATTGTTTATTTGTGGCACCAATTGTATATTTAATTTATATTTTTTATTTGTATTAATTATGTGATGAATGGTTATGCCCAATAATACATTGTTAGATATTTACTTGTATTTTTCTTTTCTTGGGAATTATAACAAGATGGGGTGATGGAATAATATCACAATTTTTTCTCTTGGTCAATTCTTGGTGGTTCTTTAGATTTGTAAGCCAATTAATTGCCAAATGATTTACTTGTAAATCTAAGAGTCAAATTGATTTTTAGTAAATAAAAAAAGAAAACAAAAAAATCCAATAAGCAAAGAAAAAATAGAGAGGAAAGATGAACAGTCACATTCGTGCCATCGTTGACAACGGCGTGCGTGGCCACTAGCAACTTGCACCAATAAGGCTCATCGATGGCAAACGGTAAGGACATCCTCCTTCTTTGCTGTTAGAGACAAGCAGCAACCGAAACGTCAAGGCGAAAATGTGCTATTCGGTTACAAGCTGCAGTGGCTGGGTGGTAGTATACGGCGGAGTAAGGTGGCCTACGTTGCCTGAAATCGACAGTGTCCTCTTGTTTCAATTGAAAGCTAGAAGCATGGCCAGACTGGTGGGCGACGATGGGCAAGGGAATGGTAGGAGGCAATGATGTATGAATATTATGGAATTAGGGTTCTATTTGAAAAATATCACATAGGCCCTTATAAGTGTGAAATAATATTATTCGGGTCAAGATAATTTAGATATGTTATAATTTGATCCTAAAACATTTGTAAATCATGCAAAAATGCCCTACATAGTTGGTTATTCTCACTCAACCCCTTCAATTTTGGGTAATTAAAGATTGAGTAAAAAATTTTGAGATATTTACAAATAGGTCCTAAGTTTGATCCAAATTTATTTTGGACTATCTTTTGGGTATTTACAAATTCGAAGTTGACCCAAACTTCTTTTAATTTTTGTCAATTTTATAAATTTTATTTGGCCTATTTTATTAAAATTATTGGGTTTAAAAATATTTTTTATTTAAATTTTTTTAAGTAAGCTCAATAGAAATTTTAAGTTTAAAATATGCCCAACTTATTTTAAAATAAGTGGACCAAAGAAAATTAAAAGGCTTAAAATCTAAGACCATAAATATAGTAACCACTTATCCACAACCAGAAAGAATAAATATTTGTACTTGTATAATATTAATATTTTATTTGTATGTAGATGATACTCAATTTATGTATTAGTATTAGTATTGTTTGTATATATTAAGGACATACTATTAGTATTGAGTTTATTTGCAAGACTTTAGATTTATTTTAGGCATCAAATTGTAATACTTTGAAAGTTTTAGGAGTTAATTTGTAATACTAAATGTTAGCCTCTTAGTATAAAAATACACATTTTAAACCCTAATTTACTCATTTTTGGCTCGAGCCACCCCTTTAGTGAGAGAAAAGAGAGAAATAGAGGGGATAGGAAGAGAAGAAGAAAAAGGAAAAGAAAAAGAAGAAGAAATTGGAATTTGGAGTTTTATGAGGTATATCATAATTATTTCTCAATTTATTGGTGTTAATTACGTTAAGTCCTTTAAGTTTCAATTTTTGGACAAATGAAACATTGGGGATTTGATGTAAATTTTGTAAGATATATTGAGAATTGATTATGATTATGTAGATAGCTTGATAAAATTATGATGAATTGCAAAATATCTACTTGATAGTCTCTTAATCTAGAAATTTTATAACTTTTTGTGCTTTAATTCTGGTTTTGGATTTTGAGACTATGAAACTAGACATGTATAGAATCATTTGAGACTTTGAATCGATTGAAAATTCTAGAAATTGAATTTTTAGTGAATTTACCAAAATGACCCTAAAATTCTAAAAATGTCCTGTGTTAATAGTATGATATAGTGAGAAATAATTTTTGATCTGCTGAGTGATCTTCAAAAATTACGAATTTCTAGCATATAATAAATTTATATGTCTAATATGATATATTCAAATTTGATAATTTAGATCAAGGTGGTTAAATTGTTATGATTTTCTAAAGCGTATCAGCTCATTGCAGTATTTGATAAAATAGTTTTTTAAAACAGATTTTTGAAGCTAAGGAATAAAATAGTTTTAAAATACTTTTGGCAGGGATTTTGAAGTAAACTATTTATCATGAATTGAAATATGTGTCAAGAGTAATTCCGCAGTATTTTTATAATTTTTGAGTTAGTATATGATTTTATAAAATTGAGAGACTGAATACTGTTCAGTAAATATCTTGATCCCGCCAAAATAATAGTTTGGATTTGATGGTGTTTATGAAATAGATTTTGTAGTAATTATGATATAATATTCATACATAAGGAGGATATATGAGTTAAGAAAGATATATTCTGATTTTAGAGCAATTGGACATCATTTGATGTATAAGAAAATTTTGTTAAGTGTAAGTGGTCAGAATGACAGGTTTTGAGAAACCAAGTAATTAGACCAATTCGATGTGATAAGTGCAATATGTGTAATTTTGTAAGCTATTTAAAGTATTTTGTGTGAATGTTAAGGCTTATGAAAGGATTAATCTCCATTGATAGGTTAAGGAGAATTAAGCATTGTACCCGAAAGTGCTAAGAGGTAAGTATACTAGACTTTTACTGAAATCACAATAAGCATAGTAATTGTCTATGTATGATTTTATAAATGTGTTTAGAAATATGTTTATGTTATGTCAAAGTATATTTGATATGAAATGTGAAAGACATATGTTTATGAATGTGAGCATTGACATTGAGCATAGACATACATGTGTTTATGAAAATGAGATTTCAAAATGAAATGTGTTTAACAAAGAAATCTTTTGAAGTGAAAAATGTCCATGAGATACGTTTTGTGTTTTGAGGATGCTTAAACTCATTATTTACTTAGTAAGCACCTTATGTGATTTGTGGAGCCTTTATGTGTGGTCTTTCCTTCGAGATTGGTATATGTTATGTGTTTCGTATGTAGGGAGGATCCTATTGGTACCTAAAGTAAGATTGAGTCATCACATTCGTGTGGTCGCGTATTGGTGCATGTAAGAGAACTCATCGATGATCAGGTGAGAGTTTGGCTCTTACCTTCAGGCATGAGCATTATATATGTGTAATTTAAACCTCACTTGTACTATTTCTCTCATACGGTATGTCACTTACGAGTGACATTTGACTCATTATGTGATATGTGATATTGAAGTCCTACTAAGTAGTAGTTGAGTGATGGTATTCCTATTATATGTTTTGAAAGAATGTGTAAGCACTTACTTGACATGTGATTTGATAAGATTATGATTTTAATTTATCACAGTATATCATACACATGCATTGTGTACATATATGTATTTGTATTTTGATATATGAAAAATTAGTATGCTTACTGAGTTTCATACTCATTATAGTTTATGATGATTTCAGGTAAATAAGGTAGATGTGTACTTAGCGAATTTGGCAAGGCTTCTGCTGTCCCTTGGGTTCCCTAAGTTGCTAGGTTGCTAAGTGGTTCATTTGTGGACACATAGTTTAAGATATTTGATTTGTCCGTATTGAATAAATATTTATGTGTTATTTTATTAGGTGCAGTTGTATTTGGTTTATATTTCACTAAGTATGGTCATGGGTTGAGAATTTATTAAACTTACTAGCAATTTGATTATGATTCCTATGTTGAATTTAAGTTTGAATTTTTATGCAATATTAATTATGAGTGCACATTATTGAATGAGTGTAAGTTATGTCATGTTTCAGATCTTTTTGGTCTGAGGCGTGATAGCTTTTAGTGGTATCAGAGTTAAGATATTATCCTGTAGACTTTTAGGTGTCGAGTCAAGGGAACCAAGCAAATCCCAAATCCTTAAGATTATATTTGTAGTTTTATTATGTAAATGTTTGACATCTTGCTTAATTTTTATATGATTTTGAGAAGATGTCACATTATCTAAGAGCTGCTAAAACTGTTTATATTGTAGATAATGGTACTTTTGTGGATCTTAATGTTAACATCTAGGATTTGTTTTTTTAAGTTGTGACTAATATGCTTAGCAAGAATGATGCCGAACATCTTATAATGATAATTTACATATCATAAAGCAAATTGAGATTATTTTCTCAATGTCAAAATATTGAAAAGTAGAGTATTAAAGACATCAATTGAAACAACTTTTATTGAAAAGCAAAACAACAACAACAACAATAGCAGGAACAAAAATAACAGTATAGGCTATGGAGTGAGATTTAAATCTACTTTGCGCTTTTTTACTGTCATGAGTAGACTAATCTAACTGATATAATGTTGGATTAGACAGAAGAATAAAAGACTGCAATTGATCAATTAGTTGATCAACAGTTGGAGCAGAAATAAGAATTCGTTGTGCTAGAAGTGGGATGAATTATCTTCCCGCTGCATAGTCAAGAAAAGATAACAACCCGTTATAAAAACTATTAACATTTAACAAACCAATGGGTTTTTGGTGGATTTATAATTGTGCCCATTAGGCGATTTGAAAATTTTCCTCTAAAATTCTGAAACCTCCTGGTAAAGCTATGAAGGCATCTACATGCCTAAGCATTTGAGTCATTTGCTTGTGCATAGATGAGACTTGTAACTCATCCTCAACTGTTTTTTCTACAATATTTTCAATAGTTAGAGGTTTTGGAATGACTCGACTACCTTTATTGTGTGCATCTTTTGCCACAAACCCCATTAACCCACAGTTATCTCCTCCATATACTAAATGTATATTTCGCTCAGTTAATACCTTACCAAGATTTTCTGTAGCTTTTACAAACTCTTCAGTGTTTCCAGGGTTGGATCCACAAAAGGCATAAATTTTTGTGAATCGACGAGCTGAGGTTTCCTCCATTGTTACACTCACCCTAATTTTTGAATGTTTTCGAGTTTGTATAAGGATGCAAAAATAATGTATTTATAAAAAAAAATGATAACAATTATGGAGCATATGTGTAAGTATGTTCAAGTATATATTTTTCTCGATTTTTGTAAGGCAAAAAATAAATAATGGATTTTATTTTATCATTTATAAGGGACAATAGGCCGTAAAATTTTGAATAAATATTTGTTGATATTTAAGTGTGATAAAGTTGTGTCGGAAGCATGATAAGTTAGGCAAGATGATTAAGAAAAGTCAAATAAAGGCCCATTTTATGGACTTAGGGATCTTTCCATCTTGGCAGTAATGGCCGACAATGCATTTATGACTTGAAGACTTTTTGGGCTAACATCTGGACTTTTGGACTTGAGGCCAAATTAACTTTATTAATTACAAGGATTTTTATGGTCTTAACATGGATTATTTTGGCCGATAGATTAAAAGCAGACATGACATAAAGATAACGCACACTTGACATAAAGATAAAGCACACTTGACATAAAGATAAAGTAAAAGCACTCCTGTCATGATTAACTGTTAAATGATGAGTAACTTAAATTATCACTATCATATCCTTGGGTAAAGTCATTGAATTGGGCCCAGAAACGTCTCGTGTCTGGTGATGTGGTATCCATTAAGTTGGTTCTCATCAATACAGTTGCTTCTCTTTGGACTTCGCTATCAGTTGGATAAGGTTGAGAATCTTGGAATAATGATAAAGTCAAGTTGGGTTAGTGAGATGTTTCATCAATCTGCATGTAGTCACCTGGCACACTGGGCTGTGGAAAGTTGTCCAGATTTAGAGGGACTTCATTTGGATTTAGAAAGTAGTGGTAGTGTCTAGAGTAGTCAGTCTCTCTTTGATGTGATAGAGTGGCACGGATTTTGTTTCTATGAAAAATGGAATTTTTATTATTCATTCTTTTAGAAAATTCTAGTGGCACATTCTCCTAAGGTGCTTGGTCATAAGGAGAGATCTATATCGAAGGTGGAATAATTTACTTTTCTTCTGCCAAGAACTTTTCAAGTGCTATGAGCTCCATTTTGTGTTCGTCTTGAAATAACTGCAAAGAGTATGGGAAGGTGAAATAATCTTTAACAGTAGGGTAGTAATGAATCTCATGGTTTGAGAATATAATTCCTTTTCTTTGGAGTAATAGAATTGTGTGCAGATGTCTAGTATTGATTGAACTGTTTATGTGCTTATACAACATATGTTGTAGCTTGCTATTCCACCAAGATTTTGGATAAAACCATTTGAGGAAAATGTATACAGGATTTTCTTCATCATGTTGCTATATCCAGTCCAGAGTATTTTATAATGGAAGCTCTATTGCAATGATGTATAGATCCAACAGATACTAGAGTAGGTAAAGGACGAATTTTGACCATTTTTAAAAAGGAGTGATTTGATAGAGATGGAAAAATGGGTAATCCAGATTAAAAAGATGACCATTGATTACAGAGTAACCATGCTCTTGAACTGTCTCTATTGCATAATACTGGATTAATTCTTTAGCTACTGAATGAAGTGTTCTGGTTTGGATGAGCTCTGGGAGTTCAGGAGGAGTAAGAGGTACCGGTGGAGTAACTGTAAAGTTACTCATCATGAATATGGTAAGAGGGTTGGTTTTCTTTATTGTTAGAAAAGTGATTGTGAGGTTTAGGCTATTTATAGAGTTTCGTAAAAGAAAATCAGCAATTGTTTTGTCCTTTTCTTTTACGTGGATAACGGTAAAGGAATAGTTAAAAAACACCATCTTTGCCATCGCAGTAATTGTGCTAGTGAAATTTTTTTCTGTTTGAAACTAAGCATATTAAAAAAAGAAAGCAGACATATCAATCTCAATGAGAAAATGATGTCCAATAAGATGGAGTATTTTTTTAAATAGTTAAAGTAAGAGATATAATGCTGAGATCTATGGTTTAAGAATCAATTGAACTAAAGGTCTTTTCATTAAAGTTGATTTCAGATCATTTAAGATAATGCCTTTAACATTCTAATTTGATGACAAGTTAGTTGCGTAGAAATGTTAAATTATTTTCATTTTGAGAACGATATTAAGGTAATGAATGATATTATGACATATGAGTACATGTTGAAGGGATTAAAATTTTAAAAGAAGTTAAGAATTATATTTAAGAGGCTAGTATGGGTATTTTATATCTATGTCATTCTTTAATGAATAAAAGGTAAAGTGTATAGATGCCTATTAAATATTGAATGAACGAGTGAAAAGAATAAAAATATGTGTGTATAAATTTTATAATTCAACTCTATATTTATTGGTCCATTTGAGATCCTTGAAGGCACAGATGATGTGGTTGATTAACTTTTCCTTTTGCGTTATTATAATAAGTTCATAATGCATGCCATGTGTTTATTTTTTGGATATATGTTTTGTACTCCCCTCATATACTAAGTTATGAGTCACTTAAACTTAGAGATAATCTAACATATGAATGAATGTTTATCAGAATTTTGGACCATAATGAGCAAATTCTATATACCAAGAAAATTGTTTTGTAAAGGTTTTATGAATAAACCATACAGTTGAAAAGACAACTTGGGAACGAGAAGAGGAAATGAGATCTAAGTATCCTCATATGTTTGCTTAAGTCATGAATTTCGAGGACAAAATTCTTATAAGAATGGGAGAATTGTAGTAACCACTTATCCATAACCGGAAAGAATAAATATTTGTACTTGTATAATATTCATATTTTATTTGTATATAGATGATACTTAATTTATGTATTATTATTCATATTGTTTGTATAGATTAAGGACATACTATTAGTATTTGATTTATTTGCAAGACTTTAGATTTAGTTTAAGGACCAAATTCTAATACATTGAAAGTTTTAGGGGTTAATTTATAAATACTAAAAGTTAGCCTCTTAGTAGAAAAATACACATTTAAAATCCTAATTTATTCATTTTTGGGTCGAGCCACCCCTTTAGAGAGAGAAAAGAGAGAAATAGAGGACAGAGAATGAGAAGAAGTAAAAGAAAAAGAAGAAGAAATTGGAATTTAGAGTTTTAAGAGGTATATCATAACTATTTCTCAATTTATTGGTGTTAATTAAGTTAATTCCTTTAAGTTTTGATTTCTGGAGAAATGAAAAATTGAGAATTTGATGTGAATTTTGTAAGATATATTGAGAATTGATTATGATTATATAGATAGCTTGATAAATCATGATGAATTGCAGAATTTTTACTTGATAGTCTCTTGAAACAGAAATTTTATAACTTTTTGTGCTTCGATTCTAGTTTTGGATTTTGCGACTATGAAACTAGATATGTATAGAATTATTTGAGACTTTGAATCGATTGCAAATTCTAGAAATTGAATGTTTAGTGAATTTACCAAAATGACCCTGAAATTCTGAAACTTTCATGTGTTAACAGTATGATATAGTGAAGAATAATTTTTGATCTGCTGAGTGAGCTTCAAAAATTACGAATTTCTAGAATATGATAAATTTATATGTCTAATATGATATATTTAAAATTGAGAATTTAGATTAATGTGGTTAAATTATTATGATTTTATAAAGCGTAACAGCGCATTGCAGTACTTGATTAATAGATTTTTAAAGTTATGGAATAAAATAGTTTTAAAATACTTTTGGCAGGGATTTTGAAGTAAACTATTTATCCTGAATTAAAATATGTGTCAAGAGTAATTTTGAAGTAGTTTTATAATTTTTGAGTTAGTATATGATTTTATAAAATTAGGAGACTGAATATTGTTCAGTAAATATCTTGATCCCGCCAGAATAATAGTTTGGATTTGATGGTATTTATGAATGGATTTTGTAGTAATTATGATATAATATTCATACATAAGGAGGATATATGAGTTAAGAAAGATATATTCTGATTTTGGAGCAATTAGACATCATTTGATGTATAAGAAATTTTTGTTAAGTGTAAGTAGTAAGAATGACAGGTTTTGAGAAACCAAGTAATTAGATAAATTCGATGTGATAAGTGCAATATGTGTAATTTTGTAAGCTATTTAAAGTATTTTGTGTGAATGTTGAGGCTTATGAAAGGATTAATCTCCATTGATAGGTTAAGAAGAATTAAGCCTTGTACCCGAAAGTGCTAAGAGGTAAATATACTAGACTTTTACTGAAATCACAATAAGCATAATAATTTTCTATGTATGATTTTATAAATGTGCTTAGAAATATGTTTATGTTATGCCAAAGTATATTTGATATGAAATGTGAAAGACATATGTTTATGAATGTGAGCATTGACATTGAGCATAGACATACATGTGTTTATGAAAATGAGATTTCAAAATGAAATGTGTTTAACAAAGAAATCTTTTGAAGTGAAAAATGTCCATGAGATACGTTTTGTGTTTTGAGGATGCTTAAACTCATTATTTACTTAGTAAGACCTTATGTGATTTGTGGAGCCTTTATGTGTGGTCTTTCCTTCGAGATTGGTATATGTTATGTGTTTCGTATGTAGGGAGGATCCTATTGGTACCTAAAGTAAGATTGAGTCATCACATTCGTGTGGTCGCGTATTGGTGCATGTAAGAGAACTCACCGATGATCAGGTGAGAGTTTGGCTCTTACCTTCAGGCATGAGCATTATATATGTGTAATTTAAACCTCACTTGTACTATTTCTCTCATACGGTATGTCACTTACGAGTGACATTTGACTCATTATGTGATATGTGATATTGAAGTCCTACTAAGTAGTAGTTGAGTGATGGTATTCTTATTATATGTTTTGAAAGAATGTGTAAGCGCTTACTTGACATGTGATTTGATAAGATTATGATTTTAATTTATCACAGTATATCATACACATACATTGTGTACATATATGTATTTGTATTTTGATATATGAAAAATTAGTATGCTTACTGAGTTTCATACTCATTATAGTTTATGATGATTTCAAGTAAATAAGGTAGATGTGTGCTTAATGGATTTGGTAAGGTTTCTGTTGTCCCTTGGGTTTTCTAAGTTGCTAGGTTGCTAAGTGTTTCATTTGTGGACACATAGTTTAAGATATTTTATTCGTTACTATTGAATAAATACTTATGTGTTATTTTATTAGGTGTGGTTGTATTTGGTTTATGTTTCACTAAATATGGTCATGGGTTGATTTTTTATTAAACTTACTAGCAACTTGATAAGGATTCCTATATTGAATTTAAGTTTAAAATTTTATGCAATATTAATTATGATTGCACATTATTGAATGAGTGTAAGTTATGTTATGTTTCAGATCTTTTAGATTTGGGGCATGACAATAAATGTAGACAAGCATAAGGAGATAAACATTATAAAAGAGCTCAAGTTGACTTCAAGGAAAACTTTAAAGAATTTAGGCATTGGTTTAATGTTTTTCTTCTTAGGAAAGCCATGAATTATAGGTATTTTTTTATCTGGTTAATTGATTGGATGAATAATATGTCATATAGATTAAGGGTACCACATTCACATATTCATACATAAAATATATCATCTTGTATGATATTAATATTCTAATGAGATTAAGATAAAATTATTGTCATAATTTTAATGTTATATTAATTTATTAATTTGACGTGGCCTCATTAACTATTTTATGGGAGAACATTAGTAATAACGAATAAAACATCATTTTATAAATTAATTGGTATATTAAAATTAAAAACTCAAAGAATTAAAAATATTGAGTCAAAGATTGGTCCTATAATACAGTAGATTAATGCCTTACTTTAAACTTTATGAGCTACTTACGGAGGGTATTAATAAAAATAACTTACTAGATAAGACTTTCTTAAAGGGTAAGATACAATATAGGACTCATGCGAAATTGACTACCATATAGTGGCTGTTTAATTAGAAAATATAAAGGATTGAAATAATGGTTATATACTCAATTTATGTTGATTGATATCTTCTTTACAGAGTTCTTGTCAATTAAATCTAAGAGCTAAAAAAATGGTAATTTATTATTATTTGATATGAGTATTAAGATAATAATAATAATAAATTAATATAATACTAGTTTGATTCATGATAGATATGACCATCTTACGGAGGTGTATTCTAAATGAAAATTAAATTACCAATGCATAATGTAGTTAAAGAGTTCTCATGTATGATCATGTATGAATTTATTTTTTAGAATTATGTTTTCATTCAGCCCATTCACATCAATCCTAAACCAAAATAAGTTAATCGAGAATAATTATGTGGATTGAAAGAGGAACTTAGACATTGTTCTCATAGCTAAAAAGCATAAATATATCTTAACTAAAAATTCTTTTCTAAACCCAATGAAAAGGCATCTCATGTTGGAAAAGATGCTTACAACAAGTGGCAGCAGTCTGATGAAATGGCCAGATGTTATATATTAGCTTTTTTGTCTAATACTCTAGCAAAGCAGCATGAGACTATAGAAACAGCTGTCAATATGATCTTTAGTCTTTCAAATATGTTTGTTGATAAAAATAGAACTGCAAGAAAGGATGCTTTGAAAGAGATCATGAATACTAGGCAAGCTGAAGGAACTCCTTTACAAGATCACATGTTGAAAATGATTGCACTGTTCCAGTAAGTTGAGGATTTATGTCGAGAGTACACTGGCCAATTTAAGGTCGAAATGGTCTTAGAAACTCTAGCACCCTTATTTCAGACTTTCTTGTTAAATATGTCAATGAATCAATTGAACTTTTCATTAACTAAGCTAATGGAGCAACTTAAAGCTGTTAAGGCTATAATGAAACCTAGAATAAGTGTTAATTTGACTAAGGACCCATCTTTCTCTTTTAATCCCAATCTGAAGGGAAAAAGAACAAGCTCAATAAAGCATATAACTCAACTTCTGTGTAAATTAAACAAAAGGACAAGAAACTCAATGGAAAATATGTCCGATGTGGTGTCAAAGGGAATTGGAAGAGAAACTATCCATTTCACTTAGCAAAGCTTTCAATGGCTAAAGGGGCAGCTTATACTTCAAGTAAAATTCTTTTCATTGATACATGTTTAGTGGTTGATTCTATTGATTCCTAGATTGTAGATTCTGGAGCCACTAACGATATTTATAATTTATTGCAGGGGTTCAAAAAAACTAAACAACTTAGTGAAAGGAAGATCAACCTAAACTAATAAAATGGTGCAACTATTGTAGCCAAGGCAGTATGAATTATTTTGATGATTTTAGGACATTAGTATTAGAGAATTATTTGTTAGTACCAGAATTCAAATGTAATTTGATTTCAGTTAGTTATTTGAATAAATTGGTTATTCTATTATTTTTTACTCAACTATGGTGATAAAAAGAAATAAGTTATTTATATGTTTCAGTACACTAGCTTGTTGGAAGCATAAGATGATCATATTGATTATATTACATGTAAATTAAATAGAAAAAGTAAGAAAATTATCTTAGAATATTTGATGTAGAGAAAATTTCTTTAGCTCCAATCTTCTCTTACATTGTTTTAGAGATAATTTTCTTTTGCTCTAGTCTTCTCCATTATCCTCAAAATTCTATCTTTTTATTCAATGTACGGGCACTTAATTTCCCTTAAATGATTCCAACTATATGTCTCTTTTTAAATCAATCTACTTTTATAGAAAAGTAAAAATTAGGTCATAATATATTTAAATCAAAAGAAGTAAATCATTATAATTGTGTTTTTTCTTTTCAACCTCCACATTCTTATATAAAATTAAGTAGTGATTTATTTAAATAAAATGAGGCAAAACACTTATAATTGTGTTTTGTATAGCCATTATTTTATGTAAAAGATGAATTGATAATTTGAGCAGGTAAGTAGACTAAAGGCCTATAGGCTTTTTAACTCCAAATTAAAGATTCAAATTCTAGTCATCCCATAACCCATTAGATCTTCTAAGTTAACCTCGGGTTATTCCACTAAAAGCCCAAGGTTGCACTTTAGTTGGCTCATGTAATAAATAATTCCATTTTTAATTAAAAGTACTTTAATTAAAATTAATCCTTTAATCAATAATAACCATTTAATTAATCCTCAATATGATGTCGTAATTAAAGTTAGGTCATTATAAAATGTCATGCCTCTTTAATTACTTATTTATCTTTAAATCACTTAATTCTCTAATAATCATTTTTTTAATATGTCTATATCTGTATATAATTTTACAAATACGTATTATTATTCAATAAATAATTTATTGAATACACTACTGCCACAAATTTAAATGATTAAGTACTGCCAACAGTTTATGTCATATCATTTAATATAGTTCCATATTGTAAGTATATGTTCTTACGATCCATGAAATTATATATCCAAGTCATCAAAATTTTGACTGTCCAATTGGGTCTCACTTCGTGATAACTGAAAAGAATACAATACATAAATATAAGTTTATTGCTTTCTCAGGATTAAGGTTAATCAAGCTTTTAAAGCTTTTTGAATTAAGATCAATGACATTTAGTTAACTAGATCAAAATTCACATTAGTCTAGCTCAATGTATCAATGATCAAGATTAATCATGCACTATAAGAATTAGAAAAAATACAGTCTTACATAATGAAATACTTATTTCATTAATGACTATGAACAAAATTTATTTAGAAAGCACTTGTGATCTATACCTTTTGTATTAGCATCATATGTCTAACATATAGATCACATACTTTATAAATATGGGCTCTTTAAAGTATGCTCAATTATGTATGAATATAATTTATCAATAAAATAAAATATTATTATACATGCTTTTAAGGGCACAAAATAACATTACATGTCTAACAATCTCCCATTTGCCCTAAAGCATGTCAAGCATATATTGAACCTCATATCATCTTTATGAGTTTTGAATCTGATTATTAACAATGACTTTGGTGAATGGATCCACTAGATTATTTTCTTACGCAATCTTTGATACCATGGCCTCATCTATTTTGAACAAAAACTCCTTATCAAATAATATATATAATGTATTTTTCTCTCTTGTGGTATCTCAGTTCCTTAAACTGTGCTACTACCCTACTATTGTCACAATAAAGAACAACAGGCATTTAAGCACTGGGTACCATCTTAAGCTCTATGAAGAGCTTTCAGAGCTATATAGTTTCAAATGCAGTTATATATTCAGCTTTCATTGTGGAGTTTATAATATATATATAGATATATAGATATATGTTTTGCACTTTTCTACCTTATAGCTCTTTCAACCTAGGCAAACACATATCCTGAAGTTAATCTTTGGGTATCTTTGTCTAGTTGAAATCTAAATTTGTATGCCTAATAGGTACAAGATCCTCATTAGAATACATAAGCATATAATATTTCATTCTTTGAAAAAACTTAAATACAAGCTTTATTATAAACCAGTGGTTTGATCATAAGTTTAACTGATATCTGCTGACCAAGATAACCACATAACAAATAACTAGTTTAGTACACAGTATTGCATACATGAGACTTCCTACAGTAGATGTATAAAGAATCCCCCTCATGCAATTTATCTCTTCAAGTGCCTTGAGACATTGATTCTTAAATAAATTAATCTCATGTCAAAAAAGAAGTGATCCCTTCTTGTAGTTATGCATAGAAAATTTGACCAAATATTTTATCTAAATATGCAGCTTGAGATAAAGCTAATTTCTTATTTTTTAGATCTCGCAATAGCTTATGCCAAAGATATAACTAGCTTTACCTAAGTTTTTTCTATCAAATTGGTTTTATAACCAAATTTTATTTGATGATAGCACTCCTACATTATTATCAATAAGTAGTATAGAACTAGAAAGCCATTAATCACCCATCTATCTTCTTGTAAACACAAGGTCCTCAAGATTTTGATCATAATCAAACGATTTGATTACTTGATCAAATCTAATATTCCAAGATCTAAATTCTTGTTTGAGCCCATAGATAGATTTGTACAGTTTGTAAACTATATGTTCTTAACCTTTAACTAGAAAATTATCTGATTGTATCATAAAATGCTCTTTTCAAGATTACCATTGAGAACGGCAGTCTTGACATCCATTTGTCAAATTTCATAATCAAGATTTGTTGCAATCGATAAGAGAATTCTCATAGTCTTTAGCATGGCTACCGTTGAAAAGGTTTCCTCATAATTGATATCTTTTTTCTGAGTATACCTTGTCACAACAAGCATAGCTTTAAATGTTTTCACCTTACCATCTACCCATTTCTTTCTCTTGTAGACCCATTTACAACATGTGGGTTTTATCCTTCTAAGTCTTTCTACAAGTTTTAGACCTTACTAGAATATATAGAATCTATTTATGATTTTATATCTTTACGCCAATGATCAACATCTACATAAACCATATCTTCATTATAGCTTGTGAGTTCCAGTTCATATTCATTAGAGACTATCTGAAAAGACTCTTTAATTAACATGTACCTACTTAGGTGTCTAATAGTCCCCTAACTATGACAAAGTACCAATGGTTATAACTTTTGTAATTTGCTATAGAAACTATTGCTTCATCATAATAGTGGGATCTAGTTTATGTTTATTAGAAACCGCCTTCAAAGACTCTCTAATTAACCTGCATCTAGTTAGACATCTAATAGTTCTTCCACTATAATGAAGCATTGGTGGTTGTTGCTCTGCAACTGACTTTAGTTGGCTATTATGATCTAGATTGAGAACTAACTTTACTGGCTCTCTCAAGCATAGTACTTGAATTTTCTGATAACTCATCAAGAATTATCTTACTTCTAAGCTTGAAGTCTTTCATATAATCTACCTTAAGAAAAGTTGCATTTGTGCTAACAAGCATTTTCTAATTTGAGAATTATAAAAAAAAAAAAAAGACCTCATCTTGTTCCTTTAAGATAGTCAATAAATAGACAAACTTCTGACTTAAATTATAACTTATTTGTCTTCCATTTTTGGCACATGAGCTGGACAACCTCATATATGGCATAAACTTGGTTTATGCTCTATTCATATTTTTAGAGCTATTTTAGGGACTGATTTAGATGGAATTAATTTAAGAAGACGCTTGACTATTTCCAAGGCATAATCTTAGAACAAGATTGGTAGTGTTGAATAAATTATAATTGACCTCACCATTACAATAAAAGTTATTTTTCTCCTTTCTGCTACACTATTTTGCTGGGATAACCCATGTGCATTTTACTAGGATAATATCCTATTTTCTGACAAATAGGTCATGAACTCAGTATAAAGGTATTCTCCACCTCGATCAAATCAAAGTGCATTTATGTGTTTCTCTAATTGCTTTCCCACTTCTACTTGAAACCCTTTAAATTTATCAAATGCTTAGACTTATGGCGCATTAGTTACACATAACTAAATCTAGAATAATCATCAATAAAAGTGATGAAATATTCATAACCTCCTCTATCTTGTGTGCTCATAGGCCCACACATGTTAGAATGCACTAATTCTAATGTTTCCGTGGCTCTTTTACCTTTAGCATAAAAGGGTCTTCTAGTCATTTTTCCTTCTACACAAGATTCGCAGACTGATAATGGTTTAATCTCCAATGAACTTAAAGGTCCATCTTTGACCAGTCTTTGGATCTTATCTAGAATAACATAACCAAGACATAGATGCCAAAAATACGTTTAATTAGTGGGAGACATTTTACTCCTCTTATGGTAATTAGATCATTATTCAATTCTTTATCATACAATGAGTTGAGTTTAGGATATATGTAGTATAGATTGTTAACTATTGTACCTGAATATATAAATAACTTATTTCTTTTAATTATCATAGTTGAGTTAAAGATAACAGAGTAACCATATTTACTCAAACAACTAACTAAGATCAAATTGTATTTAAGTTCGGTACTAAAAAGCAATCATCTAATACTAAATTTATAAAATCACTAAAATAAAGATGAATAACTCATACTATCTTGGCTACAACACTTGAGCCATTTTCAAGCCTAAACTTGATCTCTTATTCATTGAGTGACTTTTAGTTTCCTATATCCCTTGCAATGAATTACAAATATGATAGTAGCTACAAAATCTACTATCTAAGAATCTGTAGAATCAACCACTAAACATGTCTCAATGAAATAAATATTAGTAGAAGTTAAAACTGTCCCTTTAGCTATTGAAAAGATTAGTTAAGGACAGTTTCTCTTCCAATACCTTTTAATGCCATATTGGAAACATTTTCTTTAGGTCTTACTTCTATTTTATGAATTTGCATAAATCCTGAATCAAATGCTTTCTTTAGCTTTTTCTTCTTCTTTTTATTATTCTTTCCCCTTAGGATTGAGATCGAAAGAAGACAAGCCTTTAGTCAAGTAACTATTGTAAGCATCTATTTCATCGTGGGGTGCATTTTTATTAGGTTGTTTTTAAGGGCATTTATTAGTCAAGACATATCTATGATTTTTAGTTATGAGTATAATATCCAAGTTTCTTTTCCAAGCCTCATAATTATTTTCGGTTAACTTATTTTTGGTTAAGGATGAATGTTAATGGGTCGAATCAATAAATAATTCTGAAGAAGAATTTCATACGTAAGCATACATTCTTTTATAGCATATAAGACTTTTGCATAAATGTATGAAATGCATGTATGTAGAACTCTTTAACTCCATTATGCATCAATAATTCAATTTTCATTCAGAATATGTCTCCGTAAAGTGGTTGTATCTATCATTAATTATATTAGTACTATACTAATTTATTATTATCATCTAGATATCTAATATCAAATAATAATAAACTATCAATTCTTTAGCCCTTGTGTTTAATTGACAAGAACTCATAGGAAGGATATCAATTAACTTAAGTTGAGCGTATAACTATTATTTCAATCATCTATATTTTTCAATTAAAAAAGCTACCGTAGGGTTGTCAATTTTGCACGAGTCCTATTAGATCTTATCCTTTAGGGAAGTCCTATCTAATAACCAGTTCTAATTAATATCATTGATGCTTTATTTCTATATTATAAAATTAAGTGCAAGTATACACTATCGTATACAAGTAATAAAGAGACTAAATAAGTCGGATGTCGAACCCACAGGGATAATTTTTTCTTTTCTACCAAGTACTAAAATTATATCTTTCTAATAATTATTCAAATAAATAAAAATCTAAGAATGAGTGCAGAAAATATAAAAATAAAAACACAATGCAACGAGATTTAAGTGATAGCAATATAGAGAAAACCTAGGATTAATACTATCCCTCAATATGCTTTCTAATGATTAATCTTCTAATATTTAACTCCCTTAGTCTTTGTTATTGATCAAGAAACTAATGTATTCACAAGCCTCTTCCAAGGTCATGCAAGTATAGCTTAATTTACCAAATACCTATATTCCTATGATACTTGTAATAAATTAAGATTCATTAATATTAGTTCTTATTGATCATACATGCCAATTAGGTATATTCCTATCCTAAATTAAAACTTGCATATGCAACATTGAATGTTACTCTACAATCATGCATCAAATTACCTAGGTCTAAATATTATGATTCCTCTTCCGAGTTTATCAATAATATTACCAACTCATTCACCATATATTGCCCAGATATATTGAAGCATTAAGATCAAGTAATTTGAATATCAAAGAACTAAGTTTATTAAATATTCTAAAGATATGGCAATTAAGCACACATATTGAGTTCAAGTATTAACCCTAGAAAATAAGTTTAGCTCATGGCTACAAGAGAACAGCAGTAAAAATAATAATAAACTATGATACAATCAATAACAAACCGATATAGACGTCGAATTGCTCTTAATTGCGCTGCCTAAGATCTCTTAATGCTGAAGAACGCCTTGAATCTCTCCCTAAAGTTGCCTTAATTAAACTCTTATTGCTCTCCAAGACTCGTGCTCTGTATTCTTAGTGCTCTTGGGTCGTCTTAGATTGATTCCTAAAGGCTGGGAACGAGTGGCTTTTTATAGGGATTGATATGAGCTTGAAAATCTCAATTCTCGTCGGACTAGGACTCGCGCTACCGCTGGGGCGCTATGCAGTTGTCGCTGGGGCGACGCGTGAAAAAGGCTTCACTGCTAGAGCGGTGAGTTGATGGCACTGGGGCGCTGTGTCATCGCTGGAGCGATGACTGTCTAGTGCTGGGGCACCAGATGCGACTTCAACAGGTCGTATTTCTTATTTTGATCACTATTACAGTGCTGGGGCGATAATCCTCTTGGCGCTGGGGCGATAATCTTCTTAGCGCTGGGGCGACGAACACATACTTTGAAAACTTTGCATTTTAGTCCCTGTTTTCGCTCCTTTTGCCTTCTTTCTTTAAATTTTGTTCAAGTCCCTATAAATAACAATAATGCACATAAATAGCCATCTATTCTCATAAAATCATAAAATATCAATAATAAAAACATGAGAAAATATATGACAAATTTGCCCTTATCAATCATCCATAGGGAGATCATAAGATTTGAGACAAAGTATTAATCTACCTTACTATAAGACTAATAATGGAGACCACGAGCCTTATGCTTAAAGCCCTCTTCCACTCAATATTTTTAAACCTTATATTTTTTTTTAATATACTAATTAATTTATAAAATTGACATTTCACTGATTAATATCTAATTTTATCAAAAAAAGAATAATTAATTAGGTTGTGTCAAATTATTAATTAATATATTAAAAATATAACATTAATCTTACCTTAATCACATTAGAATATTAATATCACATGATATATCAATGCATGAACATATAAATGTGGCATCCTTAATCTATATGACATATTTTTCAATCAATCAAATAACTAGATAAATAAACAACCTGTAATCTATAGTTTTTCCTAGGAAGAAAATATTAAAACTAAGCTTAAATTCTTTAAAGTCATCTTTGAAGTCAACAAGAGCTCTTTCATAATGTCCATCTCCATCTTCATTTGCTTGCATGTTGTATGGACTTGACTTGTTGGATTTTTAAACTTTGCTTTGGTCTATTTATTTTTATAATAAATTTGGACATTAAAAAAAAAAAAATTTGGGCTTAATTGAAAAGATTTATTAAAATAATTTTAGACCCAATAATTTAATTTAAAAATAGTTTTTTCTAGTATTCTCAAAATTTTATCTTTTTTTTGGATTAGTTATTTGAATAAATTGGTTCTTAAATTTTTTTTTTACTCAATTGTGGTGATCAAAAGAAATAAGTCAATTATATTTTCTGGTACACGAATTTGTTGGAAGTATAAGATGATCATATTGATTATATTACATGTAAATTCAATCAAAAATGTAAGAAAATTATCTTAGAATATTTGATGTAGAAAAAATTTCTTTAGCTTCAATCTTCTCTTCCTTTGTTTTAAAAAGAATGTTCTTTGGCTCTAGTCTTCTCCAATATTCTTAAAATTCTATCTTTGTTTTTAGGTGTGTGGGCACTTAATTTCTCTTAAATGATTCCAACTATATATCTCTTTTTAAACAACTCCATTTTTATAGAAAAGTAAAAATTACATTAGCATATTTAAATCAAAAGAGGCAAATAATTATAATTGTGTTTCCTCTTTTCAACCACCACAGTTTTATATAAAATTAAGTGGTGATTTATTTAAATAAAATGAGGCAAAACACTTATAATTATATTTGCATAGTCACTATTTTAGGTAAAAGATAAAATGGTAATTTGAGCTAGTAAAGGGACTAAAGGTCCGTGGACTTTCTAGCTCCAAATTAGAGATTCAAATTCTAGTCATCGCTTGACCCATTAGATCTTCTAAGTTAACCGCAGGTTATTCCACTTAATACCCAAGGTTGCACTTTAATTGGCTCATGTAATGAATAAATCTAATTTTTAATTACATAATAAAATGCCCATTTCATTAATGACTATGAACAATATTTAATTTATAAAGAACTTGTAATCTAGGTCTTTTGTTTTAGCATCATATGCCTAATACATAGATCATATACTTTATAAATATAGGCTCTTTAATGAATGCTTGATTTTGTAAGAATATAATTTATCAATTAAATAAAATATTATTATACATGTTTTAAGGGCACAAAATAACATTGCATGTCTAACATAGATAACAATCTATGGTGCATATATCGTAAAATTAACTCATTACATGACACAGAATTAAATAACAAATCTAATCACCATAAAAGGATTAGAATTTCTTCCAATAATTAAACTTATCTATGGCATCTACGTCTTGGTTATATTAGTCTAAATAAGATCCAAAGATTGGTTAAAGATAGACCTTTGAGATCATTAGAGATTGAATTATTATCAGTCTGTGAATCTTGTATAAAAGGTAAAATAACTAGAAAACCATTTAATGCTAAAGGTAATAGAGCTATTGAAACGTTAAAATTAATGCACTCTGACATGTGTAAGCCTATGAGCACACAAGTTAGAGGAGGTTATAAATATTTTATCATTTTTATTTATGATTATTCTAGATTCAGTTATATGTACCTAATACGCCACAAGTCTAAAGCATTTGACAAATTCAAGGAGTTTTAAGTAGAAATGGAAAGACAATTAGAAAAACACATAAAGGCACTTCGATCTGATCTAGATGGCGAATACCTTTATAGTGAGTTCATGACCTATTTGTCAGACAATGAGATATTATCTCAATTGACTACACTAAGGTTATCTCAGCAAAATGGTTTAGTAGAAATGAGAAATATAACCTTTTTTTGAAATAATGATGTCAATGATGAGTTATTCAACTTTATCTATCTCATTCTGGGGAAATAGTGATGTCAATGATGAATTATTCAACTTTACCTATCTCATTCTGGGGTTATGCCTTAGAAATACCCATGTATCTTTCTAACTTAATTCCATCCAAGTCAGTCCTTAAAACACCTCTGAAAATATAGATAGGGCGTAAACTAAGTTTATGTCACATACATATATGGGGTTGTCCAGCTTATGTACTAAAATAAAAAACAGACAAGTTGGAATCTAAGTCAAAAGTTTTCTATTTGTTGGTTATCCTAAAGGAATAAAAAGAAGTATTTTCTATAGTTTTCAAGATAAAAAGTATTAGTTAACACTAATGCATTTTTTCTTGAAGAATACTATATGAAAGACTTCAAATCTAGAAGTAAAATAATTCTTGATGAGTTATCTGAGAACTTCAATATTGTGCCTGAAAGAGTCAATAAGTTAACTCCCAATCCAGATTATAATAACTAACTAGAGTTAGCTGCAGAACACCCACCACTGGTACTCGTCATATTAGGAGGATTATTAGACGTCCAGGTAGGTACATGTTAATTGGAGAGTTTTTTCAGGCTGTATCTAATAAATATGAACTAGATCCCACTAGTTATGATGAAGCAATGATTGATAAATATGCAAATCATTAGTATAAAAGTATGAAATTAGAGATGGATTCCATGTATTCCTATAAAGTCTGGGAGCTTGTAGAAAAACACGAAGGAATAAAACCTATAAAGTATAAATGGGTCTACAAGAGAAAGAGGAGGGTAGACGGTAGGGTGGAAACATTCAAAGCTAAGCTTATTACAAAAAGGTACACTCAGAAAGAATGTATCGATTATGAGGAGACCTTTTCGCCTATAACCATGCTTAAGTCTATTACAATTCTCTTATCTATTACAGCAAATCTTGATTATGATGATTTGGTAAATGGATATCAAGATTGACTTTCTTAATGGCAATCTTCAAGAAAGTACCTATATGATAAAACTAGATGGTTTTATAGCTATAGCTAAGAGCATATAGTTTGTAAACTATAAAAATCTATCTATGAACTTAACCAATCATCTAGATCTTGAAATAGCAAATTTGATCAAGGAATTAAATCGTTTAATTTTGATCAAAATCCTTATGAACCTTGTGTTTATAAGAAGATAGATGGGCGGTTAGTGATTTTTCTAGTCTTGTATGTAGATGATATACTACTCATTGAAAATGATGTAGGAGCATTATCATCAGTTAAAATTTGGTTGCCTAACCAATTTGATATGAATAACTTAGGTGAAGCTAGTTATATCCTTAGGATTAAGCTATTATGAGATTGTAAAAATAAGACATTAGCTTTATCTTAAGCTGCATATATAGACAAAATTCTGGTTAGGTTTGCTATGCATAAATCCAAAAATAGATCCCTTCTTTTTAGATATGGAATTGATCTATCCAAGAATCAATGTCCTAGAACTTCTAAAGAGATAGATCGCATGAGAGAATTCCTTATGCATCAGTAGCAGGAAGTCTCATTTATGCAATGTTATGTACTATACCAGATATTTGTTATACAGTCGGCTTGATCAGCAGATATCAATCTAATCTAAGATTAGAACACTGAACTACAGTAAAGCATATTTCAAGTACTTTTAAAGAATAAAATATTATATATTTGTATATTCTAGTGAGAATCTTATATCTCTTGGATATACAGATTCAGATTTTCTAGCAGATAAGGATGTCCGAAGATCTACCTTAGGTTATGTGTTCCCTTAGCGCTATAAGTTAGAGAAGTGTAAAGTAATCATGCATTGCAGACTCTACCATTGAAGTTGAATATATAGTTGCATTAGAAGTTGCAAAAGAGACTGTATGGCTCTACAAGTTTCTTATGGAGCTTGAAGTGGTACCTAGAACTAAGATGTCCATTGTTATTTATTGTGATAATAGTGGAGCTGTAATCCAAGGAGCCAAGATACCACAAGAATAGAAAACGCATTGAGAGGAAATATCATTTAGTAAAGGAGTTTGTGTAAAGGGGTAAAGCTATGGTATCTAAGATTGTATTAGCATACAATCTGGTAGAACCATTCACCAAATTATTGCCAACAAACTGTTTTGAAACTCATATATATGATATGTAAGTTTAATAGATGCCCAACATGCTTTACTTTGAATATAATGTAGCTCATATACTTCTGAAGTTAAAAACTTTCATATTTATCCTCAAATTTAGAAAAATTCTACTCCCATATAATAATTTGGAAACAACTAAATAATGAAAAGAAGGTGAGAATGATAAAATGGTTCTCACAAGAGAAATCATAAGTGGTTAATAGGGGTTCGATAAATTTCATTTAAGCTAATTATAAAGGATTAATTTAAGTCATCTTGCTAAGAAAAATAAAAATAACATTTTGTTCCTAGATAAAGAGTTCTTAAAATTTTGGGAAATTGTTAGTTTAGGCTAGTTTCTGTTGCTTAAAAAATAACTTTTGGAGAAAACTTTATAAAGTCAACAATATAAAATGATATGTCAAATTATGATAAATAGTATCATATCTAATCAAACATATTTTATTTCCCCAAAACAATACACTATATGTTTTTTTTTTCAATAACAGAGACTAAATAAGGTATTCAAAAAATAAAATAAATTAACTAAATAATTATACTAAACTTAAAATTTGAAACTGACAATTTTTCTAAAATTTTATTATGTGCTTTAATTTCTATAAATCATGACAAGCTATTTGAATATGAATTTCTTCATAAATCTAGACTAAGTTATAACCGGTTCAGCCTACTATTAGCTGTCCTTGAATTATATATTTGTCAAAAAACGTATTAAAGTGGCATTACATAAACAAACTAATCACAAAAACTCATTCATACACCTATGCAATATAACATTATTTTTTTTAAGTACTGATAATATATTGATCATGCTTAAAACTTTTTCACTCATCATTCCCTTAAGCCTTGTCATTAACAATCCATCGTTATTTGCCCAAAGAACAAATTGATGGCTTCTTCTCCATCTTTAGTTCTTATCTTTGATGATGGAGCAGCAAGGTCCTTAATATGATGTTCCAACTGAAGGCTTTTGATTTGAGGAGCTTGGGATTTTCAAAAAAGGTAGTTGTTGAGAATAAGTTCGATCTAAAATATTGGTGGAAAGACTGAATGACGAGTTTAGGCTCAATTTGTTTTGTTGAAGCCATAGACTTTGAGAGGTGATTTATATTCAAAAGTTTTTATAAAGAGTTCAATGAATTATACATATCTTTACATTGGTATGATATTGTCTATTTTAAATTTAAACCTTTATGATTTTGTACTTAAACTCTATTTAAAAAATTTCATACCAATAAAAATATAATTTACTCCTTATATACTTATGATCTTTTCGATTTCTTTTCAATGTAAAATTTTATTTACTTCCTTAATAGTTTCTGAATGGCATGAAAGAGTATCCAAAAATTATTATTGACAACATTATAACTTTCCCGAAATGTTGCTGATTGACATGTTTTGGCAATTGTTGTCTGTTATTTTCCTTTTTGGTTATGCGTGATTTTTGGCTTTTACTTGCTGAAATCTTTCCGAATTCGAAGGAATGATTTCCTTGATTTGCTAATTTGGTTTGTGCTGAATTGTGCAATTGTAAAACCTTTGCCTTTGAGGCAAGGATCTCACATTTATCATAATTACCATATGTCATATTGTCGTTAGTCATACAAGAGCATTTTAGTAACTTGGTATCAATTAAAAAAACAATATTTTATCTTCTTTATTCTCCTCTTGTCTTTTTTATTCTCGCTTCTTTTGCTCTCTCGCACCCCGACTAAAAACATCAAATACCACCAATCCGATAAGAAGCTAAATTTATCAATTTCATGAAGAAATTTAAAATATTACAAGAAATTTAAAGTATCACTCTTGTGCATATGAGTCTTATCAAAAATTTCTTATACATAAAAATGAATAAAATAAAAAGAAAGAAATCAAATACATATTATTACATAATCTTGAAAATATTTTGTTGATTATGATTTGATTGATACAATTAATTTTAGTTTTTATTTCTTGTTAAATAAATCACTTTTGCTTATAATATTAAGAATCAATCATCATCCTTATCATCCTCTCGCAAGTTGGTTATGTAAAACTTTTGGAATCCTAACTTAATATTGTGAATCGTTGCATATTTTTCTGTGATCTTGTTTTAAGATTTTTTTATAATCTAATCATTAAGACTTTTCATGACCTTGTCATGAATTTTTTTCTTATGATCTTATCATAGATTTTCTTATTATGAATATGTTATAAGAATTTCTTATAAACTTATCAAGGAAACGTTTCAACTTCAAGGATTTTTTTTTTAATATTCTTCATCATTAGTCTTCTTCTTCTTCTTCTTCTTCTTCTTCTTCTTCTTCTTCTTCTTCTCGTCTTAAACAAATGAATTCAAACATGCTCTAGAATTATTTTTCACAATAACCCATCATGACATGATATTTATTTCAACCTAAACACACTAAACAACACTAAAAATGAATTCAAATCTACTCTAATACCATAAAGAAAATAACAACATAAAGAAAATTGAACTATCACACTTATTATTTTATTCGCCTTTACAAAGGCTTAATTTATACAAAAATAATAAAGCTAAATAAGAAAATAAATCAAAAGATAAAAAAGAAAATAAATCAATGAAAAAAAAAAAGAAATGGATCACATTTAACATTGGGTACACAATAAATTGAGATATTTGACTGAATCATGTTTAAGTTGGTAAATTGTGATTTTGTTTATACTTGCTATACTTGTGCCAACCTTGAGAATTTCTAATGATTCTTATTATTAGTACCACTCAAGCTAGCAAGGAAAACTTTGTTGGGCTCACAACTTATTTTAGAAATGTTTGTAAATTCTTCTTTTTTAGTCTTCTTATCATAAATAAGATGAAAGCATTTCTTTAAATCTTTGTTTATGAAAATTTTTTAACTTTAAATATCTCTTTTTTAATTGACCATTTAGAAAATTAAAAATCATTTCTATCATCTTTATCAATAAAATATTTTAAATTTAGAAAGCATTCCTACCAGTTAAGATTTATGTTTTTTTTTTAAGCATATGAAAATCTCTTTTAAGTCTAGAGCAAAACATATCAAAAGAATTTTAAGCTCTAATTATCATGCATGTAAATTTTATCTCTTATTGTCCTCTTAATATGCAATTTTTTTTAACACACCATATCAATATTAATGTGACCCTATAAACTCAATATCATGAAAAAGGGAGGTGAGAAAACCTAATTTGAAATCTTTTTAAAAATAAAACTAAATACTTCCTGTCTAAATTTACCCCTCACCATCAGTCAATATCTGACCCCTCTCTCCATTCCTTTTTTTTTCGATGGCATAATGAAAACTAGCTAAACTTTATGTCATTTTTGTAATTATAACACAACTAGGGATATAACAGTAATTAGCTCATTTAAAAGGGCAGATACAAAATTAAACACTTGATCAGGATTCCAACAAATGATAACCGCAAAACAATTGACGGTACTTGAATTAGAATGATTTGATGGTAATGAGCATGATGATGTCAATGAATTTAGATAATAGTCAATGGTTTTGGTCAAAACTTGAGAAGAAGAAGCAACGAACCTTTGGCTTATGTTTTTTGTGAATATAAAAGCTAGAGAATATTATGATTAGCTAGAACTGTAAGTACACTCTTGAGAAAGTTTATGAGAATGCTGATTAAAAATTACTGAGATATGATTTTGGGATTAAGCCAAATGCGTAGAGCATGGAAAAAGTGAATTAGAAACGAAAAGAGGCGAGAAAACGAAGCAGTGCTACCCAAATCTGGGCACTATAATTCTCAAAATAAAAAGCCAGCACTACAGTGCCAAAAGGCTAGCGCCGCAGCACTAGTTATGATAAATAAGCAACGTCACGGCGCCAATGTAGAAAACAGTCCTTTTGTTTAAGAAACCTGTGCTAAGTGCGTTAGAACTTCTCAAATTGATTCCCACTTAATTTAGGGTTTTCCTAGGTCATTCAAAGAATATATAAAGGCTCTCTATTAACTTGTAAATACATCTTAGTAATAATAACAAAAAACACAAGAGAGAAAACCCTAGATTATAAAATAGATCAATTATGTGACTTTGTAAAAGCAATTGAGAGAGTTTTTTGTGAGCCTTACGTTCTTTCTTGTAAAAGACTTACCTTGTGATTACCTTGTAATTTATTAATAAAAGAAGTGAGATCTTAATCCATCGTGGACGTAGATAAGTTACCAAATCACGTAAATCTTGTGTGCTTTCTTGGACTCTCCTTCTCTAGTTGTTTCTTAAGCAAACATGGCCACACCCAAGTATGGGGTAAAGAAATTCAACTGGATGAATGACTTCAATCTGTAAAATATTAAGGTAACAGCATTACTGGTGAGCCAATGTTAGAAGAGACTACAGCTCCATCTAATAAGAAAAAAAGACACCAAAGTCATCTAAAGCTGAAGCAGAAAGAAAGGACATTCAAGAAAGAGCTTATAGTTTAATAATTCTATCCTTGAGCGATGAAGTATTAAGAGAAGTAGCAAATGAGAAGATGGTGATTACTCTTTGGTAGAAGTTTGACTCTCTTTATATGTAAAAGTCGTTGACCAACAAATTGCATATAAAGAAAAAGATGTATCAGTTGTTCATATTTGAAGGGACACCGATAAAAGACTATATAAACATCTTCAACAAGATCATCACTGATTTTGAAGCTATTAACATTAAGATAGATGATGAAGACAAGGCGAGCTATGAGCATTTTATTGATATGGTTCTCTATGGCAGAGAGAATTTAATGACGAGTGATATGAAATCATCATTAAACTAAAAAAAATAGAAAGATAAATAGAGGCTAATACAAAAAGCTTATCTATAAAAGAAAGAGCCTTACATAGAAATATAAATAAGAAGGGCTGGAGATCAAAGTCCAAGGGAGATCTTAGGAAGTGCTATTGCTACAAGAAAGAGGAACACTCAATAAAAGACAATCTAAAGAAGAAAACAAAGGATAAAAAGAATGTGGATGCTATGCTTGCCTATGATGATAGTTATGATAGCATAAAGACTCTAGTCGCTACTGATGGTAAGAGTTTTGAACATTGGATTCTTGATTCTGGTTGCACTTTTCATATATGCCCATAGAGTGAGGTTTAGTACCAAAAAGCATACCTATGTGAGAAGAACTTAAAGGAGTTATTTAGTCAAAATGCGTTTAGTGAGGATAAGTTTTTATCATTGAAGTTTTATGAGCATTGTGAACTAGAAAAAGCACATAGAGCTAAGTATTTTCTCACTTTTATATATGAGTATTTAAGGAAGCTGTAGGTTTATGTGTTAAAGAGCAATGAGCAAGTGTTTGATATGTTCAAGACTTAGAAGGCCCTTGTTGAGAATCAAACTGGCAAAAGGGTTAAGAGGCTAAAAATTGACAATAGCTTCGAGTTTTACAATAAAGAGTTTAATGAATTTTGTAGTAAGCATGGTATTACCAGGCATAAAATTGTGAGATCAATACTACAGCAGTATGGAATAATTGAGATGATGAATAAGACCCTGCTTAAAAGACTTAAATGCTTGCTAACTAATGTAAAGATGTCTAAGGTATTTGGGGTAAAGCTATGATGATAGCAGCTTATTTGATCAATAAAAAGTCCCTCTTTCGTGATAGACTTCAAGATCCCATAAGAGAGATGGTCTAGCAACCCTCCTATGTATAACCACTGCAGAATATTTAGCTGCCCATCTTTTGTTCAAGTAAAGTAAGAAAAATCGAAACCTAGAGCTATGAAGGGGATATTCTTAGGGTATCCTGAAGGTGTAGGAGGATACAAAGTATAGTGTAAAGAGTTGACACCATCAAGAAGTATCATAAGTCGTGACATGATGTTTGATGAGATGATGATGATGAAATACTCTTAAGAATATAAGAAAGAAGAACATGTGCCCAAGGAAGATTCAGCGCCTATATAAATTGATGTTAAAGTGAAACTTGAGTATAGATCTGATATGCCCTTAAATTAACACTTTAATAAGGAGATCCTTGATGATAAACACTTTAATAAGGAGATCTTTGATGATAAGCCAAAAACATCGGCGAGTTCTGCCAACTACCCAAAGAAAGACTATAACTTATAAGATGGAACTTGAAGAGTACCATCTAGCCAAAGATAGGTTATGAAGAACAACTAATCCGTCAATCAGGTATGTACAAGCAAATTTAGTTGCTCATGCATTTAATTCTACTTACATTCTTGAGTTTGATGAGTCAGACATACAATGAGGCTATGAAGAGTGAGAATAGAGATAGATGGCAGCAGGCCATTAAAGAAGAGATTAGTTCTCTTAGGAAGAACAATACCTGGGTGTTGATTGATAAACCTAAAAAAAAAAAGTGGGGTGCAAGTGGGCGCACAATGTTAATGAGGGGATACCAAGCGTAGAGCCTACAAGATTCAATGTTAGGCTAATTACACAAAGTTTTACTCAGAGAAATAGAGTAGACTTTTATGATATTTTCTCTCAAGTCGTCAAGCACATATCCATTAAGATTCTTTTAAGCATGTGTGTAAACCTTGATTTACATCTAAAGCTGATAGTATTAACATATTTTATGATGTATGCATATGATTGTGTACATGTTGGAAAAAAAATTAAACACGTGTATCATATACACGAATTTCGCAAAGGAATTAAGCATGTAATCAACATATACACATGTTCCTTAAATCATTAACAACTTAAGAATATAGAAACATACCTTTGATGACCTTCGGTGAAGATTTCAATTTTGAATTTTTTCTAGCTTTAACTTTTAGCTCACTTTGAAGTGCACTATTATTCAATTCTAGTTCACAACAATCCGATGGGATTGTGAAGACAAAATAGCAGTAATTAAATTTCTAGCAACAAGATTTTGTTTCTTGAAAGAAAAATAAAAAGAATTTATTTTTCTTTCTCTCTAGTTTTTCTCACAACTCTTTGTTTAAAGAAAACTCTCCAAAAAAAACAAACTCTCTTCAATAACCTTTCTCCTTGCATGAACTTTTTGTTTCACTCTTGTTAATCAAAATGAATTCACACCATTTTTTGTGCTCTAATCACTTCACAAGTGTTCCACTAAAATTAGGTTAAGTGGCCAATAACCAAAAATAATTTTTTGTGGCCATTTTTAATGGTCTAATAAAATCGACCATTAATTCTACAAAATGGTACTCCACTTAATTTAATTTATATTACTCAAATTAGATATGTCTTCCACTTATGAATAAAATAACGAATAAATAAAAAGTAAATTTTATTTATTTAAATAATATTTATTTAATTATTCAAAAACTATTTGAATAATTAATATTTACCTTATTTGATTTTACTAACATAGTTAATGGGTGAATTCATAGTGAAACAATTCATGGAACAAAATTGTATCACTTGTTAACATCTAATTAGTCAATAACTCTTGTCAAATAATTAAGTGATGTACTTAACATTTAAGTCTAAACAAGTGCACAACCCGAGGAACTCTAAAATATATTTTCAGTTTACTGAAATTTCTATGATGGAACTGTTCAATCTATAATGCTGCCCTAGTGCACAATAAGTACATTTCATATTGTGAAACTCTCTAGGTCCATATCTGAATTGTCATGTGAAACTCCTCCATACGTCCGTGAACGATACCCCACACACACGTTACAGATATTACAAAGTGGTACGTTAGACCATACAAGTTAAAATTATAACATATTGGTATAATCCCTCCATTATTTATATTCGAGTAGAGCGAAAATATAGATCAACACTGTCAAATCTCCATATGTCCGACCGAAAGCTTATCTCTAAAATTATATTTTAATAAATAATATTTCTAAACACATTTGTGATATTATTTATCCCTAGAGTTAAACTCTTTTCTCAAAAATTACTACTTATAGCCATAAGACTTTTGAAAATACAATCTTAGAGCATTATGATATATTACTCACCCAAATGAATTAATGGATATCATATTTATGCATATCGGACTCTATAAGCATTGGACCATACTCAGCGACACCCAGCGGCCAGACCATGAAACTCGTCCTCAAAATAGATCTAATTGCACTCACGCTTCGCGTTCTTTACGTCTTTTGGTCTACCACCAGAACTTGGCTGAACCATCAAAATACATGGCAGCCGTATTCACCCTCAGACGTAGCCCGACAAGCCGTTCCATATCCCAAAAGTCATCAATCCTTAGCATCTCGGGTGTCAACGAATGCCTTTGATTTTGCTTGATTCGAAAGATTTTTGACATGTATGGAACCAAAGTATAATGAATCATTCACAAGCCCACCATGGCACTAAGGTCAAAGGACCACGAATACTACTCAACTTAAAAGACCCATCATTGACGTCTTTATAGGATGTTTATTGGAGGCCTTTGTGAGTCTGTTCAGTATTCAGTCCTTATTGAATACCTATATCTCTAAATGAGCTTCCACTAACTCATGGTCTACTAAGACTAACCATCTTGACCATCTATATATAGACATACACCGATCTATATATTTATTAAAGTATTCACTAACAGACCAGCATCAGTGAAAATAGATCATGAATATAATATTTGAGAACAAATTTGTATAATGACATTTTTTAGCACTATTTGTAACTCTTTGCAACTACGTCATTACTAATATATTCTCAAGTCTTTGTCCCATTTTAGACAAGACTCTAATTTTTTTAGATATCCCTGACGCTTATAACCTAATAACTCTTATCAATGCCAATTCTTTGTATTTATAACTCTCAGCGTTGTTAATTATTAGTACTGATCTAAACTCATTTAGATCAGATCTGAACTCTTTCAGATCATACAATATTTGAAACGTTACAAGCATCTTACCATATATAAAATATAATTATCAATTTAATAAAATGATAATATTAGTATAAATATTAAACAATATTCATACATAAAAGGATGGCACGTAAGCACAAATTCGAACAGATAGATGTAAAGACAATGTTTCTGCATTGAAAGCGTGAAGAATATATTTATATGGCACAACCGCAAAGGTTTATAGAGCTCAGGAAAGAGGAGCATGCTTATTTGTTGAAGAAGTCATTATATGGGTTAAAGCAATCTCGTAGTCTATGATATAAGAGATTTGATGAGTTTATGATGACTTGTGAATTTAGTATGAACAAATATAATAGATGCATGTACTTTAAGAGCTTGAGTAATTTGATGATATATTTACTCTGTATGTGGATGATATGTTGATTGCATGTAGAGAAATGTCTCTTCTTTGCATTGGATATACCAAACTTCTCTATGATTTTAAGTATATATCATTATTGTGACAAGAATATAGCATCTCTTCTTTCCTTCTCAATATTTATACAGTTGGTGGCAAGTTTAAAATGAATGATTTGGGAGTAGTAAAGAGGATTTTGGGTATAGATATTGAAAAGAAAAGAAGAGACGTTATATTCTTGTCACAACAACGATATATACTCAAAATCTTAGAGAAGTTTGATATATCCAATGCAAAGTGTCACGGGTCGGGCGCTTGCCATTGACCCAAAAGACTAGCCTGTTAGGTAATACTGCATACCCACCCATATATACCCAAGATTCACCCAATTTCTATTCGATGTGGGACGTGACATTCTCACCCACCCAATCACGTGACGCCCTCGTCACGGTACGGCCCAAACTCAAGGACCAACCTGGCCCGTATTGCCCATCCCCCCGGGACTAGGGGACTCACTACCCACGTGACAATCTCCATTGGGGCTCAAGACACAGGATTTTTAGGGCCCACTTGGCCCGTATTGCCCATCCCCTGGAGGATAGGGGACCCATATTCCATGTGGCAATCTCCATTGGGATGATTTTTAGGGCCCACATACGAATGAGAATTTGGGTCTGCTCTGATACCACTTGTCACGGGCCGGGCACTTGCCATTGACCCAAAAAACTAGCTTGTTAGGTAATACTGCATACCCACCCATATATACCCAAGATTCACCCAATTTCTATTCGATGTGGGACGTGACAAAAGGCTGTCTCCACTTCTTTGGTCATACATTTTAAACTTTCAATAACACAGTCACCAAATTCTAAAGAGAAGAAACTACAAATTAGTAAAGTATCATATGCTAGCACCGTAGGGAGCATCATGTATGCAATTATTTACACGAGACTGGATATATCACAGGCTGTGAGCATGGTAAGTAGATACATGGTAAATTCAGATAAGGATCACTGGTTTGCGGTTAAGTGGATTTTAAGATATCTCAAGAGAACATCAAATCATGGATTGATGTATAAAATGGCTGAGAATGAGAGTGGAATGGTAAGAGAATATATTGATTTAGATTATGCAGGTGATCCAGATAAAAGAATATCGTTGATAGGTTACGCATTCATAATGATTGGGTATAGTGTATGCTAGAGATTGATTCTACAGCATGTGGTGCCACTATCAACCACAGAGGCAGAGTACATAGCTGTTGGTAAAGTTATTAAGGAGGTTATGTGATTAAAAGCGATATGCGCAGAGGTAATGGCTATTGAAGAAGTTAACACTGATGTGTATTATGATAGTCAGAGTGTCATACACCTAAGCAAGTATCAAGTGTTTCACGAGTGATCTAAACACATTGATGTGCGACTCTATTACATTCAAGAGATTATCCCAAATGGTGAGATTAGGCTAACAAAAATTACGTCGTCTGAAAATCTGTTGATATGTTGACTAGGCCACTACCCTCGATTAAGTTCATCATATTCAAGGACTTAACCAGAGTCACTATTATATAAGAGTGACCAAAGATGCGAAAATGAGATATCTTGAATACTTCGTAGATGATTTTGAATTAAGGAAGGAATTTGTCAGAATGTTAATTAAAAATCATCAGGATATAATTTTAGGATTAAGCCAAATGCGTAAGGTATGCTAAGAAATGAAACAAACGTGAAAGGATGTGAGAAGAAAAAGTAGTGTTGCTCAGGTCTGATAGCCATGGGGCCTAGGAGTTTAGCATTATGGTTGCGACAAATAAGCAGCATTGTGACGCCAATGCGGGAGACCCCTTTGCTTAGAAAACTCATCCTAAGTGCGTTGGACTTCCTGAATCAATTCTCATTCGGTTTAGGGTTTCTCTAAGTCATTCAAAGCCTATATAAAAACTCTTTATTACCTTGTAAAAACATCTTAGTGATCAAACATGAAACACAAGAGAGCAAATCATAGATTACAAGAGATATCAATTGTGTGACTTTGTGAGAGCAATTGAGAGAATTCTTAATGAGCCTTGAGTTCTTTCTTGTAAAATGTATATTTTTTTATTGTTTTATAATTCATTAATAAAAAAAGTGAGATCTTGTTTCGTTGTGGATGTAGGCAAGTTGTCAAACCATGTAAATCTTATATGCTTTCTCTTACTCTCTTTCTTTAGTTTATTTTTTAATTGCTTAGTTACTGCATTATTTGTTTGGGTTTATTGCTTCCGCTTTAACAGAGTTGAATGATGATGGCTGTGAGGTACGATGGACGGTGAATCAAGTGGCAGCACTTACAAAAAATTTGGTCGATTTTTATTTTCTAGTAGCTACATAAGGGTGGTGATCGTTGAGATATGATGACCGACATCTGAGGAATTAAATTGGGTGTTTGGTTACTAAACATTAGTATACGATAGTTAGGTATGATGATTGGTGACAATGCTAGGGTTTTGGCCGAATTTGTTTTTACTAATTTTTTAAAAAACAAATTGACACAAGTAAATCACACTCCTGAATCATTTTTCACAGTGAACCATCATTGTCGTGGTTATTATAATGTACAGGCGACTCTTTAAATTACTATTGAACCTACTCTTATACTATAAAAAAGTTTAAAATATAACAAATATTTGAAATTACCACTCGTATTCATATAAGTCTTGCAAAGACTCTATTTACACATAAAAATGAATTAAAGGAAAAGAAAGAAATCACGTACATATTATTACATGATCTTAGGAATATTTTACTAATTATGATTTGATTGATACAATTAATTGTGTTTTCTATTTCTTGTTCAATTAATCATCTTTGAAAATTTGCTTATGATATTAATAATCAATCATAATTCTTATCACTTCACACAGAGTTTTATAGCAGAAAAGTGATATGCAAAATTAGTCTTAATGTCTCTCTAGGACTTTAATGTGTCTCAGTAACACTATATAAACCTAAGTTGGGAAGTAGTTGTATCGAGTAAAACATTTAATACAAAATCTCTAGTTATTTTATGTTTTTGTTTTCAACGTTGTATCACAGCAAAACAACTTCAATGGCTAGCACAGTTTCAACCACCACGACCTCCACCAATCCTCTGCCAGCAATCTCCTCAACCACTCAAACCAATAACTTTGTCATTACCATACAAATCAAACTAGATAATGATAATTATCTATGATGGAAATCAAAGGTGTTGGCTAGTGTGAGAACTAATGACCTTGAAGGTTTTCTGAATGGTACAAACACCAATCCATGGTAATATGATGATGGAATAGTTAACATCACTGACAATCCAAACTTTACAGCTTGGAAAAAGATTGATAAGTTGGTATTCAGTTGGCTTTTTTCGTCACCAAGTGAAGGCATACTTGGTTTAGTTATAAAGTGTGTGCTCCAATGTATGATGGGAAACTCTGGAAAGACTATTTGCTTCTTAATCCAAGGCTGAAGTGTTACAATTAAGGCTACAATTGCAGATCTACAAGAAAGGAGAACAAAGCATCACTAAACATTTTCCTACATCTGATAAACTCAAATAGGTTGGAACCTTTATCAATGACGATGATCTAACATTTTCTTTACCTATAAGATTAGGTGTTGCATATGATCCTATGGTTGTTAATATCACTTCCAGAAGTGATAGGTTGAATCCTCAAGAAGTATATGCTATGCTACTCACACATAAGAGTCGTATAGATCACTTAAACGTAGCTACTAACAAAACACCATCAGGATACTCTCCAAACTTCGCGTAGATCAACAAAGGTCAGAAGAAAATTTGGCAAGAGAATCAGTAGAACAATGAAATAAATCACTTTTAGCCCAATTTTCCGTAACAAGGCAAATGAAGCTGCAGAGGCAAAACGAGGACATACTGTTGTATGTTTCACCGTTTTGATAAGAATTTTGTACCTTAGCACAACCAAAATGCTGAATAAAGAGCAGCATATATTGCTGCTCAAAAGACATTTGGTGATGCTTCCTAGTATTTTGATAGTAGGGCAACAAATCATATCACCAGTAGTCTTGGTATATGAGTATAGATAGAGAGTACAAGGGCAATGACAAGTTGACTATAAGCAATGGAAATTCTCTTTTCATTTCACATATTGGTAAAACTATGATTCCTTTAAAGCCATGTAATGTCTTTGGTGTAACATTTCTTAAATTAGACCATATTCTTTATGTCCCTAATATTGCTAAAAGCTTAATAAGTGTTTCCAAACTATTGAAAAGACAATGACAATATGATAGTTGATATTGTTGTAAGGAGGAGTAGCTAAAAGTAGAATTAAAATGTAAACATTGTAGAAACCGGGCTGACATTGTTTGCTCAAGCAAAAATGCCCTTAAGTCTAGTTTGAAGCTCACACATTTGTTTTCATCAATAATATATTGATTTCTCAGGTTTTACAAGGTAAGACGCCAAATGAGTTAATATTTCATCAAAAAAACCAGATTACTCTGTTTAAAACATTTGGTTATGCTTTTATTCCTTTTTTAACGACCTTATAATCAACATAAATTCTCTTTTTACTTTAGCTAAAATGTGTCTTCATAAGATTTAGTGTTAAACATAAAGGCTTTCTGTGTCTGCACCCTTCAAGAATAGTTTACATTGCAAGAAATTTAAGCTTTAATGAAAATTCTTTCCCGTTTTGTTTAAACTAAAATTTGGTTGTTAAGTTCAGAAAGATCAACAATATTTTCCACTTCAGAGTTTGAAATTGCTATCTATTCCAGCTGATACATTAAATATTGCAGCTGAACATTCCACACTAATATATGTATATTATAATCAAATGAGTTGCTTCTTCAAGTCTGCATTCAAAAAGACTACTAAGTTCAATACCACCTTTTCTTGACCAAATAAATTCTTTTTCAAATGTATTCTACATAAAACATAGTTACTTTAATCACTATAATTACCAGCAAAATCCATCCCTTGTACCTTCATATCCTTTATACGAGCAAAAGCATGTATCTTTACCAAAAACCTATAAAGTAACCAATCTTCATCTTAGTACACCATAGACAATAGAAATAGCTAGCTTGAAAGAATCAGAGATGAAAAGAGGCAACGACAAAAGAATATAATGCACTTGTGAACAACAGTACTTCAACACTTGGTAACAAATGGGTCTTTTAGAGTAAAACGGAACCTCGATGGCAATATTTCTAGGTTTAAGGCTTGGCTTGTTGAAAAAAAAAATGGGTCAACCTCTATCAGTACGTAGATTTCACGAATACTTTTAATCTAATAGATAAAGGATACCGTAACTGATACTATTAAAATAGTATAAAAATATTTTTATTCATATTTTAATTATTTTTTGTTAAAAACTTTTGTAAGTGATTAAATTAGTTAAATACTCTAAAACTATAACTATTTATAAAAATTTTATTTGTTTATATAAACTAGCCTAAAGGCTTTATATATCCTTTCAGGCCTCAACATGTCTACAAATAAGGCTTTTTATGAGCTAAAACATACTTCAATGGTTTAGTTTGATAGATTGAAGAAAGTTTTACCGGAGATTTAGATCAACTCATCCTTGTTTTTCATAATAGACTTACAAGACTTAATAAATTATACTTGTCTATATAAATGATATAGTTTTGCCAGGTAACATATTCTTTTTTCTAAAAAAAAATGAAAATTCAAGAATTCACACATTAATTACATGATGAAAATATTTATTTTTTTAAAGTTTTAATACCAAAAAT
The DNA here is from genome assembly GCA_946807835.1 of Ailanthus altissimus. NCBI lineage: Eukaryota > Viridiplantae > Streptophyta > Magnoliopsida > Sapindales > Simaroubaceae > Ailanthus > Ailanthus altissimus. The sequence goes on from OX327712.1 coordinate 3,666,465, forward strand.
TTTGTTAAAGTGCAAACATATTATTTCAAAGGTAGGGATATATTAAATTAAAAATTATCAATTTAAATCAAATATTTATTACTTATTATTTATTTTACCTTATGGATATATGTTTCTCCTTCAAGTTTTTTCTTTTAGAGAGAAATATTTAATAGTTTACAGAATGATAACTTTGATGAAAGTATTTATTTTCTATAGTTTTAGTACCTAAAAATTAAAATATAATAAAAAAATATTATTTCAAAGGGTATGGATATATTACTTAATATTATCAAACTCGGGACCTCTCGCACCCAAAACAAGAATCATACCACTAAACCAAATACTCTAATTTCATATTTTATAATCTATATAAAAAAGAATATTAAAATTTAAATTTTGAGTGTATAAAATACAAGTAACACGCCATCTGCTCTAATAACAAACAATTTATAGACCATATCCCAACAATTTTTACGATATATTATGAAAATTAAGGCTAAATAAAATAATTAAGTTCTAAAATAATCATATACCAAAAGAGAAGGAATATGAAAATTTATAATGATATTAAAGAGGCATAGGAAGATGATTTAGTTGTTTGCAATCAAGAAAGAGAAATTGTTATTATTAGTGTGTTTATAAAAATATTGAATAAATAAATACAAGAAGCTAAAATTAATCAAAAGTAGTAACTAACTACTCAATGAGTTTTTTCTCAAACTTGGGTTTCCAGTTAAGAATTCTATTGATTAAATTTACTAAATAATTTAATTTTCTTCAAAGATCTTAGATGCATATAAAAGATTAATTTTAAGAAGTCTATCTTTTTGACAAGAGAAAGGAGAATTTGAACTCAAATTGCTACTAAATTGGAGGTAAATACACTGTCAATCTTTTTACCGCTAAATAGTTAACACAAGTACTTAAAAAATTAATCTTTTATTTTCTATAACATTCACTTTGTTAGTAGAAACTTTATAGTTATAAAGTGAATGTAACATAATTAGTTACTTATGATTGACAATAGCATTAAAAATGTCCAAATTATAATGAAAAAAAAAAAATTGCAGCAAGATACCTGAATTAGATGTCATTCTAGACTTTAGAGCTTATTTCTTGAACTCATGAGAGAAAATGTTTAATCCTCGTGTAAATATAAAATAATTTCATAAAATCCACTAAAATTATTTTTTTTTTTTTTAAAATCAATATCTATATTTATATTTTATAATAGCTAGGAGTAAAGGAAATCTTACCTTTTAGGAAATCAAACTTAAATTCTCTAATTTGATACTACTTAAATATTAACTTTAATATATAACATTGGCACTACTTGTTGGAGCTTTTATGTATCTTAATATTTTTGTGATTGGTATTTAACACTCTAAAACTATCTAAAATTTTTGTGAAAAATTTCACCCACAAGTAATTAAGAATATAAAAGATCACATACAATAGAGATCAAGAAACAATTATCACAAGACACAAGATAACGTTGTTCGGCAACAAACACCTACATTCAAGGCATATCAAAAATTCAACTTCTTTTATTAACAATTCACAAAGAATTTTAAGTCACAAAGATCTATTAGATCACAAAAATCTTACACAATAGATTAATTAATGAATACAACGCATAGGCAGAGCTCTCTCTCAAAGGATCTATCATTACTCTCTCACACACTCAGCATTCAAGTGATCCTATGATAGCATTCTCTTGCGCACTCAGCACTCTAGTGTTTATCTAACTCTATATTCTATCTTATGTTCACATCTTTGTTGCTTAATTATTCTAAAGGGTTACCAAGGTTTATATAAGTTTCAAAAGGTCCCTAGAAACCTTATTTCTAGTTGAAATAACAGTCCATGTGTTAGGGAACTCAAATACAATTTTAAATTATTAAATTTCAACAAACCCCTTCTTGATTCAAAATCTCTTTAAAAAGTTTTCCAGGATCTATTCCCTCCAAAGATTCTGAATACATCTCTCCTCGAGTAGCCTTCGTATAATGATTTTCAACGTTATCTAGACACCATTATAATACCTCTGTAACTATATATTATCCCTACCAACAGCCCCCTTACCATATATTCTCTTTTGACCCATGCCACACTTGTGAGATAACTTTCAATGTTGTTCTTAGTCTATATCCTCTCAATAACCTATGTTGAGTCATATACATCATTCTTATAAGGCACATAACCTCAACTTCCAGTATTCCTTCTTTTGTCTCAAATGATTATCCCACTTAATCTAGCACTCCCAAGGATACTAAGTTCATTATGAGATCAGGAACAAATCTCATACCTAAAAACTCCCTTACTTTTTTACCATATAGCCTCAATCTTATACTATCAATTTTTATGATTACATAAGTCATATATCTACCCATCAGTACTTTATCACCCTGAATAGATCTATAATTAGTAAATAAGAACTTTCCAAGACTCTTATAAAAAAATACACCCTAGAATCAAGTATTAACCCAACAAATATATGCTCTTGCATAAGTTATCAAGGTTTATGCAATTTTCTAGTCATCCTCATAGACTATTGCAACTTTACCTTCTTTTTTATCTTAATCTTTTTCTCTGAACAATCCCTTACCAAGTTTCATCTTTCTTTCAACCAAAGCACTTCTTGGATATGCACTTTAATCTTGATTGCTCTTCTTCTTTCATCTCGATTCACAGTCCTTTCTTTTGCAGTCAATATCACTGCACTATTAGGCTCTGTCTTTTCGTCAATTCTTTTACATTCAATCTCAATGACTCTTTAATTTGACTTGGATCTCAATGATGTAGGCTTCTTTATCATTGGTTATAGCTTGAATTTCTTCAAAGGTTGTCTCTAATCCTAAACTCACTAGTAAAAAATCATCACCTTTACCTCTTTCAAATAATCATCCTACCTATTGAACTTCTTCATACTTGTGAGTCACGAAGATCAAGCGACTAATGCTTCTTAAATAATTAATGTTTTAAATAACCTTAGCTCTAATACCACTTATTGGAAAATTAGCCTGGGCTCTCTAATTTGATACCACTTAAGTATCAACCTTAGTTTATAGCACTTACACTATTTGTTGGAGTTTTTACGTGCCTTAAAACTTCTATGGCTAGTATTTAACACCCTAAAATCACCTAAGCGCTAGGTGAAAGACTTCATCCAAAAGTAATCAAGAATATAAAAGATCATATATAATAAAGATAAAGAAACAATTATCACAAGACACAAAATATATGATTCAATGACAAACACCTACGTCTACAATAGATCAAAAATTCAACTTTTTTTATCAACAATTTATAAAAAAAAAAAACTCTAAGTTAGAAAGATTTACTAAATCACAAAGATCTTACAAAAGATATTAATAAAGAAATATAACGAATAATCAGAATGCTCACTCAAAGGATTATCATCACTCTCTTGCATAGTCGGTATTAAAGTGATCCCATTGTAGCATTATCTCAATCACTCAGCACTTTAGTACTTACCTAGCTCTCTATTATTTCTTATGTTTACATCTTTGATGCTTAATTATTTTAAAAAGTTACAAGAGTTTATATAAGCTTTAAAATAGCTCAAGAAACCCTATATTTCTAGTTAGAATAGAAATCTAAGTGTTAAAAAAAGTCAAATCTTACTCAAATACAATTTTAAATCACCAAATTCTAACATTATCTTTATAAGAAAATGAATACAACTCTCTAAAGATATATTTAAAAAATGAATTTTAATCTCAAATAGCTAAATTAAAAAGGGTTTTCATTATTTTAGTTACGTCTCAAAACTTTTAATTTTTTTGGTTAAAAAAAAAGTGTGAGGATAATACTAACCTTATCTTCTGTTAGAAATTGGTGATTCAAAATCAATGATGATTTTTTATTTTGAGTTAAAGACCAATAAAAAGTCAAGAAGAATTCTAGTACGTGAAATGAGTAAAACGAAAAGTCAAAAGTAAAGTACTGTTTACTCATGAATACTATTCATGGATACTATTGACGTGGCATTGTTCGCACGACACTGTTCACGCTACAACTTATAGGCATTTTCTATTTTAGCTCATTGACTTCTTTAAGTGAGATTTAGATTCCTACAAGTAAAGACTCTTACTCCAACTAAGTTTAAGGTTTTTAAGATTAGTATTAACACTATATAAACTCTTGTAACACTTTGTAATTGACATCAACAATTACAATACAAATATAAGAGAGAAAACCCTTAGATTACAAAAAAGATCATTTGTGAGTTCTTTGTGAGTGCAATTGAGAGTGTTCTTTGATCTTTTTTAAGCTTAAGTTCTTTCTTGTAAAAGGTATATTTTGTGAGTGCCTTATAATTCATCAAAAAGATTAGTGAGATCTTGATCCGTCGTGGACATAAGCAAGTTGTCGAACTGCGTAAATTCTTGTGTTCTTTCTTTTACTTTCTCTCGCTAATTTATTCTTATTTACTTGTTACTACATTATATTACTTGAATTTAATGCTTCTGGTTCAACAAACTAGTATTAGAGCTTGGTTCATGATTGGTGTTGCTATAGTAGCTAAGTACAAATGCACGCCATCGTATCAAGTAATATAGGATTTTAAGTCCAGATATCGATCCCACAGGGACTATGCAATCTAATTCTATAAATCAAGTACTAAAATTATACCTACTTAACTTTTATTCAGAAAATCAAAATCTGAAATTTATGAAACTAATCTAGTTCTCTCAATTAACTAAACAAAAGCAAAGAATAGAATTCACAAATAAAGATAATCTAGGGTTTTGACTCATCCCCTAGTATTTCATTGGATTCATTAACCACTTACTTAATTCCTTAATACCAATTGATTGGCTTAGACACTAATCTCATCACAAGCCTCTGTCGATGGTCAAGTGACTATATTACGCATTCTAACAATCACCTATATGTCTATGGTAATCAAATCAGAATATAATTCATTAAGATCAAGTCTAAATTATACCATACATGCCACTTAGGTATATGTCTATCCTAGATAGAACTTATAGTTGTTACCCTATGATCATGCATCAAACTACCTTAAGCTAAACACATGAATCCCTCTGTCGAGTTCATCATAGTTCCTTAATCATTCAAAATATTGATCAGGTATAATGAAAGCATTAAACACAAGATAGAATGAATCAATTGAATTTATCAAGTTCATAAACTAAAATTTAACACAATCTAAATCCATACTATGTTTACATAGTCTAACCCTAGATGAATAAATTAACCCATCACAAAACCAAAAGTATCAAACCAATTCATAAAGATCAACAAGAATAATAGCATAATGATAAAGAAAGAGGAGAAAAATTAATCAAAGCGACTCCTTGATGTGCTTTTTCCTCAATCTTGACTTGAAGCTTGAATCTTAATTTTGGTTCTTCAATATTTAGTTTTGATCTTTGATATGTGTTGTGAATTCTCTCTCTAAGTTTTTACCTCTTTTCTCTCTTTTTCTCTTCTCCTTTCTCTTAGGGTTTTTGGCAAACTATTTATAGGTTTTTGTCTTCAAAATACTGTTCACATTTACTGTAGCAAAAATACTATTCACGGGATACTGTAGCAAAATACTATTTCGTTCACCGCATTGAGCGCCGCAGCGCTCAGTCCATGACCTGGTGCCCCTTTCGTATTTTGAGCGTAACTTCTTCGTTTGATGTCCGATTCGCCTCCTGTTTGTTCCTATACATCACATTTTCCATCGTTCATCTATTCATGATCAAAAACCACAATTAAATATCCAAATAGTTATGATTTGGAGCAAAATATAAAGTTAAGTACAAATTATACTAGTGCTTTTACACCCTTATCAGTTGTTAGAAGACATATCTGCACCCAAGTATGAGGTAGAGAAGTTTAATGGGATGAATGACTTCAATTTGTGAAAGCTTAAGGTAAAAGCGTTACAAGTAAGCCAACAGTTAGGCTTGGCATTAGAAGAGACTGCAACTCTATCTAGTGAGGAAGAAAAGAAGCTAGAGTCATATAAGGCTGAAGTAGAAAAAATAATATTCAAGAAAGGGCTCACAATTTAATCGTTCTATCATTGAGTGATGAAGTATTGAGGAAAGTAGCAGATAAAAAGATGATGATTGGTCTTTGGAAGAAGTTTGACTCCCTTTTATATGTAAAAGATGATGTATAAAAGGGAGTCAAACTATGTTTGATAGATGATATAGGTTAATCTTGTTCGTATAAAAGGGAGTCAAACTATGTTTAATATTTATACTTCCAATCTTAGATGTATTTTTATTATTATTTTATAGGTTTATAGTCAATGGAGAAAATAGAGATGAAAATCTAATAAAAATAAGCCAAAAACATCAATATCCTACTACAGTAAATTGATACAGTACCTTGCTACAGTGCTTATCTACAGTTTTTGCTACAGTGCCTAGCGCTACATGAGTAGTAATTCGTAAATAATATGCATGAACAGTAACTTATAAACAATAAATCATGTGCAATAATCCTAATATAACTTATATTTGATGTTTTACCCTAATTTAAAGACATAAACTTATAAATAAAATATCAAAAAACCTAATTAAAAAATCAAGACAATCAAGAAGATAAGAGAGAAAGTTTTTCAATTTGTGGAGGATTAAGAAGGCTAGAAGATTCAAGACTGCATAAAAATTAGTTTTATCTCTTTAACTCTTTATTTTTCTAGTTTTCTGTAATTTTCATGATGTTATTCTTGATAAACTCTAGAACTCTTTATTTCACCATAACCTAAGTTTTTATTTCTAAGGTTAGACTTTTGAACCTAGTATGTAATTAGATTTCATTGATTCTTAGTTTATGAACTTAATACATACAATTGATTCATTTTATCTTGTGTTTATTGCTTTCATTATACCTGATCAATATTAGGAATGATTGAGGAATCATGATGAACTTAACAAATGAATTCATGTGTTTAGTCTAAGATAGTTTAATGTATGATCATAGGGTAACAACCATAAATTCCATGTAGAATAGACATATACCTAGGTGGCATGTATGGCATAATTTATACTTGATCATAATGAATTACATTCTAATTTGATTACTATAGATATATAGGTGATTGTTAGAATGTATAATATAACCACTCAACCATGGATAGAGGCTTGTGATGAGATTAGTGTCTAAGCCAATCAATTAGTATTAATAAATTAACTAAGATATTAATAAATCCAATGAAATATTAGGGGATGAGTCTATACCCTAGATTATTATTAATTTGTGAGTTTAACCTTCTATTATTCGTTATCTAGGTTAAGTTTTATGTGAATTAGTTAAATTTTAGATTATAGTTTTCTGGATAAAAATAAATGTAGGTATAAGTTTAGTAATTGATTGATAGAAATAGATTGAATAATCCCTGTGCGAATAATATCTGGACTCAAAATCATATATTACTTGATACACTAGCATGAGTTTACGCTTAACTACTATAACATTAATTAATAGACTTCAAGACCCTATAAGAGAAATAGTCTGGCAGCCTTCCCCGAGTATGACTACCTCAGAATATTTAGCGGTTCAGCCTTTGTTCATATTAAGCAAGGAAAATTAAAATCTAGAGCTTTAAATGGAATATTCATAGGGTATCTCGAAGGTGTAAGAGAATATAATGTGTGGTGTAAAGATTTGACACCACCAATGAGTATCATAAGCCATGATATGACGTTTGATAAGAAGAAAATGTTGAAAGACTCCTAAGAAAATGAGAAAGAAGAACTTGTGCTCAAAGAAGATTCAGCACTTAAATCAATTAATGTTGAAGTGGTACCTGAGTGTAGATTTGATATGCCCCCAAATCAGCACTTCAACAAGGAGATCCTTAATGATAAGTTAAGATTACTAACAAGTTCCTTCAAGTTCACCCAAAGAAATACTAGGAATCCTGAGATAAAACTTGAAGAATACCAGTTAGTTAGAGACAGGTTAAGGAGAATAATTATTATGGACCCCTTGGACCTCCGACCAATAAGGTGATGATACTTGCATGCGTGCATATGAACTTATAAAAAGTGGGTTCCAAACCTGGGTGGCATTATGTAACTCAATCCATAACTTGTCAATTAGGTATGCACAAGTAGATTTAGTCGCTCATACTTTTAATTCTACTTACACTCTTAAGTATAATGAGGCTAGGACATATGGTGAAGTTATAGAGAGTGAGAATGGTGATAAATAACCTATAGAATAAGAGATTAGTTCTTTTAGGAGGAACAATACTTGAGTCTTAGTGGAGAAATCACAAATGAAACTAATAGGGTGCAAATAGGTGTACAATGTTAAGGAGGGGATACCGGGAGTAGAGCCTATAAGATTTAAGGTTAGGCTAGTTGTACAAGGTTTTACTCAAAGAAAGGGAATAGACTTTTATGATATTTTCTCTTAAGTCGTCATACACACATCCATTATGATTTTTTTTAGCCATGTATGCAAACTTTGATTGACATCTAGAGCAGATGGATATAAAGACAACCTTTTTTCATTAAGAGCTTGAAGTACATATTTACATGGCACAACCACAAGAGTTTGTAGAGCCTAAGAAAGAGGAGCATGGTTGTTTGCTGAAAAAGTCATTATACGATTTAAAGTAATCACATAACAATGGTATAAGAGATTCGATGAATTTATGATGACTTATGATTTTAATAGGAGCAAGTATGGCGAATGCATGTACTTTAAGAGTTTGAGTAGTGGAATAATATATTTACTTATGTATGTAGATGATGGATGACATGTTGATCACATGTAGAGATATGGAAGAAATACAAAAATTAAAGAAATAGTTGAGTGGTGAGTTTGAGATGAATGATTTGGGATAAGCAAAAAAGATATTGGGTATAGACATTGTGAAGAAAAGAAGAGACATTATCTTCTTATCACAAAAATGATATATACTCAAAATCTTAGTAAAGTTTGGTATATCCAATGCAAATGCTCTCTTCACTCCTTTGGCTATGCATTTTAAACTTTTAGCAGTACAGTCACCAACATCCAAAAATGAGAAACTATAGATAAGTAAAGTACCGTGTGTAAGCACTATAGGAAGCATCATGTATGCAATAGTTTGCACGGAACCGTACATAACATAGACTATGAGTGTAGTGAGATATACATGGCAAATCCAGGTAAAGATCACTAGGTTACAGTTAAGTGAATTTTGAGATATCTCAAAGGGACTTTGGCTCATGGATTGTTGTATAAAATGGACAAGAATAAGAATGAAATGGTAAGAGGATATGTTAACTCAAATTATGCAAGTGCTCTAAACAAGAGAATATCGTTGATGAGTTACATATTCACAGTATTTGGGTGTAGTATGTGCTGAAGATAGATTCTACAGTATATGGTTGCACTATCTACTATAAAGGCAGAGTACGTAACTATTGGAGAAGCTATAAAGGAGGCCATGTGGTTAACAATGATATGTTAAGGCAAAAAAAGTCTCACATTGGCAAGAAATAGGGAAGATCATTGGTATATAAGGAGTAAACTATATCTCTATTGGTATAAGGTCTTTTGAGTATAGTCCAAAAGAAAAATCATGAGGGCTTAAGCTCAAAGTGGACAATATTATACCAATATAGAGATATGTGTAGTTCATTAGGCTTCCAACAGTGGTATCAAAGCCATACCCTAGAGTTAGCCATGTAGAGGAAATCCTTAGTGCCGAATAAGAAAGTGGTAAGCCTAGTAAGCCCCGATTTACTTGCTATAAGATCCGTGGTTAAGCTCTATAGACAGGCGATGGTGTGCTTCAAACTTTATTTAAGGTGCGTCCACTCAACATAGTGATGCGGACTTCACATAAGGCATATCCTCTCAATGCAGTGATATGGAGTTGACCTAATAAAGCGAGCTTTTAAGGTAGCGATGCGGTACTCTAGTGCTTCAAGTAAGGTGTGTACTACAATATAGTAAAGATAAGTAACAGAATGTTGAGAGCGAAGTCTTCCTGTGTGAAAAATAAAAGGATATAATATTGTTTAAAAGGAAACTCAGTTGTCTTTTGTTCGAGGAGAGGATGTTTAAGGCAAATAAAGCCCCACATTGCCAAGAAATAGGGAAGATTGTGGATATATAAAAAGTGAACTATATTTTCATTGGTATAAGGCCTTTTGGTTAAAGCCCAAGAGAAAAAAATTATGAGGGCTGAGGTCCAAAGTAGACAATATTATATAAATGTAGAGATATGTGTGGTTTGTTGGGTTTCTAATAAAATATGCGCAGAGATAATGGCTACTGAAAATGTTAACACCGGTGTATATTATAATAGCTAGAGTACCATACACTAAAGAAAATATCAATTATTTTTCGAGAGGTCTAAACACATTGGTGTGCGGCTCTATTAAATTTGAGAGATTGTCCAAATTTGTGAGATTAGTCTAAGAAAGATTGCGTCGTCTGAAAATCCTGCTGACATGTTGACTAAGTCACTGCCCTCGGTTAAGTTTATCCTATGCAAGGACTTAACCGAAGTAAGAACTTAACCGGAGTCACTACTATGTAAGGTTGACCAAATATGCGAAGATGAAAGATCATGCAAGTTTTGAGGATGATTTTGAATCAATGAGTGATTTGTAAAAATTGGTGATTCAAAATCAATGATGATTTTTTATTTTAAGTTAGAGATCAATGAAGAGTCAACAAGAAGTCTAGTATGTGAAATGAGAAAAACAAAAAGTTAGAAATAAAGTACTATTCATGCATGGGTACTGTTTATGCGACACTGTTCACATGGTAATTTATAGGTATTTTCTGTTTTAACTCAATTGATTTCTTTAAGTGAGATTTGAACTCCTATAAATATAGACTCTTATTCCAACTAAGTTTAGAATTTCTAGGGTTAGTATTAATACTACATAAATCCTTGTAATTGTTTTTAATTGACATTAACAACTACAACACAAATATAAAAGAGAAAATTCCTAAATTACAAGAGAGATCAATTGTGAATTTTTTGTGAGTACAATTGAAAGTATTTTTTTGTGAAGTTTGAGTTCTTTTTTGTAAAAGGCATATTTTGTAAGTGCATTGTGATTCATTAATAAAATAAGTGAGATCTTGATCCGTCATAAACATATGCAAGTTGTCAATTCACGTAAATTTTTGTATTTTTCTTTTACTTTCTCTTTTTAAATTTATTCTTAATTGATTGTTGTTGCATTATATTACTTAAATTTATTACTTCTGTTTCAACATCTTCTTTAATTTATTATTCATTCAACATACACCAAAATATTCTCTTTCACTAAAAAGACATTCTTATAAGTATAACATGGTTGAGTGATAATTTGAATGTGTTAAAAGAGGGTGAATAAGCAATTAAGATAATGAGAAAATGAGTGCAACGTGTGTTCAATAGTATGCTCAACATTTCTACGGAGCCATAGCATGAGAACAAATATCGTGCTTGACAAAGCTGTTGAGTAAAATTTGCTCGTCATCTGTGTTAAGCACAAAGGATGCTTGATAGCACACATGACAAAATTTTCAAGCACACACATTCTACCCCACAAAGCTGTCAAGTGAAATTCGCTCAACATCTTCTTTGATTGCAATCCATGCACGCGTTTAATAGCGTGTTCGACACTGCTATCATGTGCTATTGGGTTTTAAGGTTTTTTTTTTTTATTTAAGTGCATTAATTTTAATTTTAATTTTAATTTTAATTTTAATTTTATTGTACAACATTCGACATTAATGTAATTTATTTGTAGGGAGAGAATGGTTGATCATTTAGGGAGAGTTTTTAAGGAGACAATTGACTTTGGTGTGAATAGATGGGAAGTATTAAGAAGATAAGAGTATTTTGTCACGCCCATTATTTTTTGGTTCAGAAAAATGGAAATTTTTGAGACTTGGTTAAAATAATGAAAACCCTCTCTAATTTGACTGTATGAAATTAAAACTTAGAAAGAAATAATTAAAGAAATATGACTATTCTAAGTTAAAATAATTTTTAAAAATAATGTAATAACTAATTAAGAAAATTCTAATTTCTAAATTAAGCCTAAAAATTTATAGTTGCAATTAAAATTGTTTATTTGTTTTGTATTTTTAATTTTCAGCTAAAACGACTTAACTTTTTTGATAAAAAAAATAACTTATTTTTTAATCTTATGAGAAATATATCAAAATAAAAATTAAACATAACTAATTTCAATAAAGATGCTACTAATTAAAATAATAATTTTGATCAATTTTTCTTTAAAAATAATGTAGTCACTCTTATTTGATTTTCTTTTTAATTATCATCACTAGTCTATATAATGATTACATAGAATTGGGTATGACAATTTAGCCAAGCTCGTCATGAAAAAAATTGAGCTTTTTCTGAATTTGGATCCGGTTTTCTTTAAAAAATTCAGATTTGAATTTTTGCAGGAACTTAAAAACTCAATTTAAATTTGAATTTTATTTTATTTTTTAAGAGAAGTCTTAAATTAATTTAATATATAAAAAATTAATAATTTCTTTATAAAATAAATACTTTAAAATTTTAAATTTAACCTAAAAAAACAAAATAATAAAATAAATTTAAATTTTTAATAATTATAAGAGGACAAAATTTAAGAAATTTTAAAATATATTAGATTATGAATATAAATTATGCAATACAAATTTTACAATCTAACAACTGCTTTATAAAATAAATACTCAAAAAGTTTAAATTTTACCAAAATAAATTTTTAAAAAATTATAAAACTAGTACAACTCGAATCTGACCCGATTCGACCTGAATTTAGCCTAACCTAAAAAAACTTGGCTAAACTAGGACCAAATTTGGGTTTCTGAGTTCACCCAAAAAAAATTGAATTCAAATTTAAATTGAAAAAAATCTAGATCCAAATGTGAATTTTGTCAATCCCTAAACTTAATATGATTATTTATGAATTGAGGTGCTTTTATACATACTACCTTCACAAAAAAGGCAAGGCCAACCCAAAATTTTAAGTCAGACCAAGTTGAACTAAATTAAAGTATAAATATTTTTAAGTAAACTTTGATGATACAAAAAAAACTTATTAATAAAAAAGATACACTTATTGTAAATATCATTAGGTGAACTTGAATATTATGAGACAACTTTATTAATAAAAATATAAAACATACACCTGTTTAGGATATAAATTGAACCTCCTTAAAAGACAAAAAAAAAAAAAAGAAAGACACAAATTTAGAAAAGATAACAATACCGTAGGAAATAAACAAAATATGATGTGTTACAAAATAGTTCATATTTCATTATTTACCATAATTACAACAACATTTACGTGTGAACTAAAAAGGATTTGTAAAATTTTAAGTGCTTATAGTATATTTTACATTCTTCAAATTCTTTTATTTAAAAACTCGAACAATATTAACTTTCATACATCTTCAATACCCTACATGCTTTTAACTCTATGTGGGATGTTAAATAACAAACGTTAACATCTCATAAAAAATAGTTATAAAATTATAAAAAGATTATCTATTAATTTTGATATCTTCAATACCCTACATGCTTTTAACTCTATGTGGGATGTTAAATAACAAACGTTAACATCTCATAAAAAATAGTTATAAAATTATAAAAAGATTATCTATTAATTTTGATGGAGTGACTATGGAATTCAAAATATGTTGATTTTGAATTTCAAAATTTAGTGCAAGAAAAATTAGGAGAAAAGACATTAATGAAAGGGGGGAAAAAAGTTGAGATATGAATGCGGGAGGTGAACAAGAAGAAAGTATAGTAAAAATTATGATCAGAATTATTTGCTAATAAATAACAACATTTTTAAAATTTAATGCTCCTTTTTTTTAAGTTAAATGTATAGCCAGAACTCTAATCATTTAAAAGTGTAACTTTGTAGTTAAGAAATTTTTTTTATGGGGTCAAGATTAATAAAATTAAATTATATCATCTAAAAATAACATTTATTTAAGTAGATAACAAAAAGTTTCTTGAAGATAGTTCGTTTATTAGCCTAGTTTAGCCCTTTCACAATCCACCCTTATGAAAGAGTTCCTATACAAAAGGAGAGGGTAGCCAACCTCCTTTCACACATAAGGTGGGAATTGAACCTCTACATACGGGGATACATACACCCCACTTCAGTAACATTAATATTATACTTACTGTTAATTTGAAGAAGTGATTCTTCTGATTAATGAGTTTTAAATTTGTTAAAAGGCGAATTGAACTTTGGGTTTTGTCTAGACTGGATTAGTAGATCCAGGTTTGGATTCCTTATTTTTCGCGAACTGTAGAGGAGGGGCCTATAATAACAACACACACACAAGTTCAAAGACGATCTTGTTGAGGTGGGTTCCGGTAAAGACACTCCGATGTTTAAGTCAGAAAAAGAGATTTTTTGTTCTCTCGATATATGAAATATGACAAGTTAAAGAGTGAAATCTTCTCTCTCACCGACGGGGGGTACCTTTTTTCTTTCTCTCTTTATCTTTTCGAAAAAAATTTCATCATCCTCCGCCGTGTTTCCTCTTTTTCCTTTTTTTTCTTATATAGTGATGGCCTTTTTAATGACTTTTTTGGGCTTTCCTCTCAGGTTTTTTGTCTTGCGTCAGATATTTTCTGCTGTACCTCGACACACAACAGACACTTTCGTACTGCCCCCCTGATATACGCCGAATATCTTTCACAGATTTTCTGTTTCCGTTCTTACCTCATGTCATATGTTACTTCTGATGTGTCAAACATATTCCTTGAGTTTGTCTCCGCCGGCGTTTTTAGTTTAAGTGAGATTTATTTTGGTCAACCCAGGTTAGTATATGCTCGGCAATAGTTATGGTAGGGTTAGCATATGCCGAACAAGTTTCATTATCAGCTGACTAGATTCCCCACATCCAAACCAGTTCTATTATTTTCATGCGTTTAAGCCCATTGGCCATCATTCCTGGGTCTGTCTTGAGCTTTTCCTTCTAGGCCCTTAGGCCTAAGGTCAGAAGGATGGGGATTTTCAGGGGCCTGAGGTCAGGAGGAGGGAGATTTTCAAGGGGGGACAAGGGTCCGCCAGTTTCTAGTTTTAATTTATCAGAACTGAAAACTTTATTCTGGTCTGGTTAATCTGCATTGCTACTCGGGTCCCACTGTTTCTGTGGTCATCTTTTCGTTCGTGCCGACCAACTTTATTTATTCTGAATAGCTTCGTGATTAGGTCCAGATTTTAACAAAGTTGAAAAGCGGGTGGGATTGTTGTGGTGTTATCATGGCGACCTGAAAAGTCGCTGCCACGTAGTGGCGGTTTCTCCCAAGATTTTTGAATTTTAATGGCTAGTCTCTTCGAACGTCGCGTCCTTCTTTTTTTCTGAGTGACATTATCTGATTAGAGTCCCCCGGACTTTATGATTTGTTTGAATCCAACGGTTTGAGTTGCAACTATTTAAAGAGGCGCACCTTTATTACACTTGGGAATCTGAGGTGTTGCGTCTCTGGTGCTAGGTGCCTTTTCATCTTTCCTATCGATCTCGTCCATTCGTTTTTTTTTATTTTGAACAACCTAGATCAATTCACTACTGCTTATAAATAGTCACCCTCTCCTTTGTTTTGTTCCTCTCGTTACGCACTTTTAATTTCTTGCTCCTTTCCTACCGTGTTTCCGTTGCTTTCTTTGTTGAACCGCGTTCTTAATCCGACGACTT
Organism: Ailanthus altissimus; assembly: GCA_946807835.1. NCBI lineage: Eukaryota > Viridiplantae > Streptophyta > Magnoliopsida > Sapindales > Simaroubaceae > Ailanthus > Ailanthus altissimus. The sequence continues at coordinate 3,682,125 of OX327712.1, forward strand.
CATTCTCTGTCATTCCTCGTCCTGGTCTCTCTGAATTTTTTCTGGTATGTCCTTGTATTCTCCCTTTTTGGACTCTTTTCTTAGTTTTTGTTTGTTTGTATTTTTTTCTATCTCGGCTTTCTTTCTCTTTTATTATTTTTTGGTCCTGACAGCCGTTACCTGTTTTGCCATTTTCGGGCGTGATTGATTTCTTGCTGCCCTTGCCCAGTAATTCATGTCCTCATTTAGAAAACACCTTCTATTAGTTAATGACCTCCAGTGTCAATCTGGACTTCTCAGTCATAGACATGGCGGTTGAGGAGGGGGAATAGTCCCCGGACCTCCCCTTGGTTAGGCGGGTCCGGGGAGTTGGGGCAAATGAGGGAGCATCCACCTCTGTGGGTAGAGTTCCCTTGTCTAAAGTATCCTTACACGAGACTGAATCGCTCTCGAGCTCTGAAGAGGACGAAGATAGCAACCCCGAGGATACTGTGGAGGGGGAGGGCGTGGAGGTAGTGGAGTACGAAATGAGGTAGTGGAGGGCGTGGAGGTAATGGAGCACGCCTCTTACCTTAGCGAGGACGACCTAACCAGGCATTCCTACGATATTTTTGAGTTGGTCACCCTCAGGCTACCCTCCGAGGAGGATTATCCGAGCAGCCCTCTTGATGGCGAGGTGGCCATTCATGTTGAATTCTTGAGGCTGGGACTCAAGCTTCCCATGCGATGATATTTTCCAAGATGTTGGCCCACCTCAAGATAGCCACTTCCTAACTAGGCTCGAACTCCTAGAGAGTGCTTGCAGACCTGTATGTTTTGTGGTCAAAGGCAGGGCAGTACCCCCCCCCCCCCCCTCCCCCCCCCCCAAATTTTTGAGAGTTATGCTATCTGTACCATTTCAAAAGCAATGCTAGAAGCCAGAAGGGTTTCTATTAACTCTCATTTCACGATCTTCAGAACCCGATCTCAAGTCGGTCAACCTCCGTAAAGGATTGGAAAGGGGAATGATTTTTTTTCTAGTGGGGAGTGAGGTTAAAGGGTCCCTAAGAGGGATGGGGGAGAGTGGGTCATCCCTGCTATCTTTTCTGCGGATGCAGGTCTTGATTCTTATATTAGTAAGTTGGGCTTAAGTGATTGGCTCAAGTCGGCTGACTTTTCTTTGCTTGCCCTTTTTTTGTAGTTACCTGGGCGACTGACATAGAAGTTTTTGAACAGACTCTCACTCGGATCAACGCTGCACTCTAACACATTTGCCCGATTCAAGATCTATTACCCCTGTCCAGCCTTGTCGAATCAGGACTAGTTCCATCCGTTCCGTCTTTGCCTTGAACCTGAAGTAAGTTTCCATCTTCCTTTACTTTCTCCTTCTATTCCCTCTTTTTCGATTCTTACGTTAGTGCAAATTTCAAGAATGTCTGAACAAAGAGGCTGCGAGAGGAGGAAGAGGAGCCGAACCGATGGCTCTTCCTCTGGTGGACGAGGGCCTTTAAACCCTGATAGTATTATAGGAATGTTGTTCAGTTATGGGAGGGGCCGAGGGAGGGGGCCTTCTCGGAGGAGGTTGTCCTCACCGTCTGCTGGTGATCGGGCCCTTGAAGATAGGGCTTTCCCGGGGTCTAACTATTCAAGAAAGGGTCTTGCTGAAACTCTGCCACAAGACTCTCCTTCCGTACAAACACCAAGCAAGGGGCAGGACCCCCGACTCATCTCTTAACCCAGGCTGCACTAGTTGGACGGGCCACTTCTTCATCGAGCTCTCTGAGGCAGGAGGGGCGGTCTTCCCCCGAGGGGCCATCTCGAGTGTCCTCCTCCGTGCTGGCCCCGGAGGCCAGGGAGGACTTGAGCTTCTTGATCCCGATTATGAGGGAGCTAGAGAGGTATGTGACCCCCACCTGAGCGGGTCAAGCGTCCTCCCTGGACCCTACTTTAGGGTTCGACGCTGCGCTGGGATCGACTCTTGATGTAAGTTACCGAACAACTAGATTGTTTCTCTTTTGTGCATTTGCTTGCTCTGACTTCCCTTTTCTTTTTTTTTTTTGTTTTTAGTCCGTTTTTCTCCTTTCTCAATTTTAAGCTAAGATCCTGGGTTTTTTTACCCGTGCTCAGAAAGCGGAGGATGACCTTGCTCGGTCCCGTGCTAAAACCCAGCGTGCGAGAAGGATCGCTGAACAGAAGAGGAAGATGGTCGATGAGGCAAAGGCTAAACTAGAGGAGATGATGACCGCCAGGGCTGATGTGGAGAGCAGGTTATCTGGTTTGAGCACCCAAAATGGTTGGTCGAGTAGACAATGACGAACAACCTAGTGGTGGCGGGGGTTAGAATTGGTGAGCTAACACGCTAAAACGAAGAATTTAAAGCGCAACTCAGTGCCGCCCAAAGAGAGAGGGAGTTGGTTGAGCAGAGCCGGTCCTCTCTAATGGCCCAGCTTTAGTAGCAGCGCAACCAGTGGTCGGCTAGTCATGAGGAGGGCTTTTGTCAATGCACGATGGAAGGGTTTCAGAGGTCCATCGCCCCTTTTTAGGAGCATTACTTAGATATTGACCTCTAATAGCTGTGGTCCTTGGCTACTAGAAGCTCTTTCTATGAAGGGAAGACTTTTGGGGCTCATGATAACGACCCGTTGGTACCTAATGACATTGGTGACGATGAGCCCCCTTTGGCCGGTGTGCCCACCTTTTCTGGGAGTGCTATTGTGAGTGGTGGTGAGGTTACCCCTCTTGCCGACTAAGGGCAAATCAGTGGCATAGCCACCGCTGAGCCATAGGGAATCGAAGATGTCCCGATCGACCAGCTCACTGCTGTAGCTCCTCCAGTCGGTAACGTTCCTAAGGCGGGTCCCATCGTGGGCTTGGATAGGCACGATTCTGCTCTTGCTACCTAAGTGGATCGGTTCCTCCATAGCCGCTTCTCTACAATCATCTCTCAATAGTTATTTCTCCACAATTATTTTTTTTTATGATTGACTGATGTACTCAAATCTTCAATGAATGGACGGTTTGCTTTTTTCTAATGTATGCCCGTTCTCCTTTACCTATTCAGAGTAGATTCTTCTCTTCATAACGCGGTTCGCTGATATAGCCGAATTGCTTATAAAACATGGACTGATTGGTCTTCCGAATGGACTGATCGGTTCCCCCATAAACATGAACTGATTACAAAACTTAACCGTTAATGGTAATTGTCATTTCTAACTGATATTTTATGAATGAGAATAGACTTATAATAAAAAAAATGGACTGATTAGTCTTCCAAATGGCTTTAGTCAGGATCAACTAGCAGTCAATCGTTTTCAACTCATAGACCGAACAACAATAGCCAAACAGCTTTTCGTGGTCAGCATGGTTGAGTGGGCGCCTTTACTTGGACTGTAATTTAGGAGTAGTTTCAAGTAGAAGCTACTTGAGGCATCTTGGGGCGGTGCCGTATTCAATTAAGTAGTCGGGCTGACCCTAGTGTGTATCGGTCATTGGCGCAGTCCAAAGCGGGTAGCCCGAGCTGTGTCAGATGGGGACCCTTCAATACTTTTTTGGGATCGTCTCGGTGTAATAACGCTGAACAGCGTGTCATGGGTACTGTGAAAATGCCACAGTGATACCGTGGAAAAGCTACGGTCTAACCCTTTTCAATGAGTGCCGCGGTATAACCCGTGGTAATGTTGTGGAAGAGCCATAGCCCTAGCCCCACCGAGCCGTCCTAATCTTCAATATTCTTGATGGATCTTCTCAGTGTAATAACGCTGAACAGCATGTCATATGTGCTGTAGAAAGTCCACAGTGATACCGTGGAAAAGCCACGGTCCAACCCTTTTCAATAGGCGCCACGGTGTAACCCGTGATAATGCTGTGGAAGAGCCACAGCCCTCACCCTACGAAGCCATTCAGGTGTGATGCTATAAAAAAGAAAGTTGAACCGATTACGGTGAATAGCTCTGCGAGCTTCGAGCCAGTGATGGTGAACATAGAACAAGAGTCAAACTGATCACGGCAAATCGCTTCGAGAGCATCGAGCCAGTGATGGTGAAAATAGAGCGAATGTCGAACTAATCATGGCTAATCACTCCGTGAGGGTCAAGTCAGTGATGGTGAAAATAAAGCAAAGGTCGAACCGATCACGGCAAATCGCTCTGGGAGCATAAAGCCGGTGACGGTGAGAATATTCATCGAGACATGATGATGCCTTGTCAAAAAATGAGGATGTCTTTGCGTTGGCGTCACGCGAATCCTGATATGGGACGCAGCATGCTATTTCAGGTGGTTCTATGCAAAACCTTTTATCAAATAATTCGAGTGCGCCTACTTTGGCAGCTCATTCCATGTTTCGGTCAATTTACTCCTCGCGAATGTCTATGCAACAACAAGAAAAGAAACAAAAGCTTTAGAGATAGTATTTTCTTAGCAATTTGGTGTTCTATGGTTTCCTAACGGCTTGTCCGTCTATTCCTTCGAGTTCGTACGCCCCTCCTACACACCTGAGGATCTTATATTGTCCTTCCCAAGTGGGACCTTGGACTCCATCTGTAGATTTTTTGGTGTTGAACACCACTTTACGTAGCACCAGGTCTTCTTCTAGGAAACTTCGGGCCCTGACCTTCCTATTGTAGTACCTAGCCACTTTTTACTAGTAGGCTATTGCTCGGATTTGGGCCTGGTCTTAAAGCTGTTCGATCGAGTCTAACCCTCCTTTTATCAAGTCATTGTTGATTGTTTCAGAGAAATTTAGTACCCGGTGGGTCGGGGTTCTAATCTCTGCGGGGATCACTGCTTCGCTTCTGAAGGCTAAGGAGAATGGCGTCTCGTCGGTGGCTGTCTTACTAGTCATTCGAAGTGTCTATAGTACTTTTGGTAGCTCTTCTACCCATATTCTTTTTCTTTTTGCCAACTTCATCTTAAGCAGCTTTTTTATTATCTTATTGGAGGATTCGACCTGGCTGTTGGTTTTAGGGTACGCTGGGGAGGCGAACGACAGTCTTACTCCCAGTTGCTCACAGAATTACTTAAAGCTATTGTTGTCGAACTATTTTTCATGGTCGATGATGATGGAGTAGGGGATGTCATATCGACAGATCATGTTTTTCCATATAAAATCACGGATATTCTTCTCTGTGATCTTTGATAGTGGCTTGGCCTCGATCTACTTTGTGAAATAGTCAACCGTCACGACCACATACTTGCATGACCCCTTACCTTGGGAGAGTGGCCTGATCAAGTCGAGCCCCCAGTAGGCGAATAACCATAGCCCGCTCATTGTAGTTAGCTCTCTTGTGGGTGCTTGAATCTTATTTGAGAATTTTTTACATGCATTGCAGTGCTGAACAAGTTGTTTAGCATTATGAAGAACCGTGGGCCAATAATAACTAGTTCGGAAGACTTTATGGGCCAAAGCTTTCATTCCCGAATGATTGCCGCATACCCCTTCGTAGATTTTCATTAAGAACCGCTCTACCTCTGTGGGGTTCAGGCACCTCATGTAGGGGTGAGAGAAATCCCTCTGGTACAATACCCCATCATGCACCAAGTATTTCGCGGCCTGGTATTTTATTCTTCGGGCTTCCTTTTTGTCGACCGAAACCATTCCGTTCAAGATGTAATCCTTGATAAGGTCCATCCTGCTCAGCATGAAATATTTGTACGACCTACTCATCTTCCTAGGTACTTGGTCTCGACAAGAATTTCATGGGTACCGTACTGGGGATACTGGCGTCTTCTGCTGAGGCCATTCGAGCGATGACATCCGCTTGATGGTTCTCATTTCTCTGGATCAGCTTTATTTTTATCTCTCTAAACTGTCCGATCAACTTTCGTACTTTCGCGAGGTAGGCGGCCATCCTTTCCTCTCTTGTTTTGAACTCACCATTGACCTAGTTTACCACCAGTTGAGAATCGCTCTTAACCAGCACTACCTTAGCGGCTAACACTTGAGCCACTCTTAACCCAGCTAGGAGAGCTTCGTATTCTGCCTCGTTGTTCGAAGCTTTGAAATTGAAGTGAATAGTATACCTGATCTCGTCTCCCTTGGGGCTAATGAGGCCGATCCCCGCTTGGTTTCCCTACAAGTTGGATGCCCCGTCGATGTAAAACACCCATGCTTCTAAGTTTGTCTCAAGGACTTTCTGATCGGCGACTGTCTCGTAGGTACTTTCAACCATAAAATTGGCCAGAGCCTGCCCTTTAATGGTAGTTCGGGGCCGGTAGTGAATGTCGAATTTGCTCAACTCCATAGACTATTTGACTAATCGGACCGAGAGGTCCGACTTGTGCAAAATTTGTCTGAGTGGTTGGTTGGTTATCACCACGATGGTATATGCTTGGAAATAAGGTCGCAGCTTCCTCCTAGTTATGATTAAGGCAAAAGCTAGTTTTTCGAGGGGAGGGTATCGGGTTTCTGCCCCGGTGAGGGCCCTGCTTGTATAGTACACTGGTCGTTGTACCTCTCCTTCTTCTCTGGCGAGGACTGAACTGACTGCCTGTTCTGAGACTCCTAGGTATACTACCAATGATTCTCCTTATATTGGTATTGTCAGGTGTACTGGTTCGGAGAGGTAGGTTTTCAGTTGTTAGAAGGCTTGCTCGCATTCTCTAGTCCACTAACCTTTCCCTTTTTTCTTGATGGCTTGAAAAAGGGTGAAGCATCTATCGGTGGCTTTAGAGATGAATCTGTTTAGTGCCGTGATTCTGTCAGTTAGCCACTAGATCTCCTTCACTGTACTTTGGGATTTCATTTCTAAGATAGCTCAGACTTTATCTGGATTAGCCTTTATTCCCTGTTGATTCACCATAAATACCGGGCATTTTCCAAATTTTATTCCGAAGATGCACTTCTTGCAGTTCAGCTTCATTTCGTTCTCTTTTAGTACCATGAAGGCTTCCCTGAGGTTGGCTGCTTTTACTGACTTATCTATCATGTCATCCACGTATACTTCTATATTTCTACCAATCAGTCCTCTGAAAAGCCTGTTTACTAACCTTTGATAGGTGACTCCTGCATTTTTCAATCCGAATGGCATCACCTAGTAGCAATAGGTCCCTTAATAGGTGATGAAGGATTTTTTCTCTTGGTTGGAGGGGAACATCAGAATCTGATTATAGCCAGAAAAGGCGTCCATAAAACTCAACAGCTCATGCGCTGTCATTGTGTCCACTAGTTGGTCAATCTTGGGGAGTGGAAAGCTGTCTTTAGGGCATACCTTATTCAAATCAGTGAAGTCAACACACATCCTCCACTTTCCACTTGCCTTCTTTACCATTACCATGTTGGATAACCATTCTGGGTAGTGGACCTCTCTAATGAATCGGGCCACCAATAGTTTTTCCACCTCTTCCGCTACAGCTCTGTTCTACTTCTGATTGAAGATTCTTCCTTTTTGGTTGACCGGTTAAGACGTGGGGTAGACAATCAACTTGTGGGCGGCCAGCCTTGGGTCAATTTTGAGCATGTCCTGATGAGACTAGCCAAAGATGTCCGAGAACTCCTGAATCAAGCGGGTCAGCTCTTGCTCAACTCCTGGCCCCAACTGGGTCCCCATCCTGACCACCTTCCCTGGTTCCCCGACCTGACTTGAAGTTCTTTCATCTCCTCTGCTGGCTTTAGGGATTTGAGGATTCCATCTCTTGGATCGATGGTGGAAATACAAAATGCCCTTTTGTCGTGACTGCATAACAGCTCCTCGCCACTTTCTAATCTACCAATGCTACCCCGATCCCTTCTCCCGCAGGAAATTTTAGCTTCAGGTAATGGATGGATAGGGTTGCATTATTATTCACCATGAACGATCACCGAGGAGGACTCTATACTGGAATGGACGGTCTACCACCATGAACCTAGTCATCACTGTCCTCTCATAGCGCCTTCGTCCGATGGTGAGGAGGAGGGTTACCACTCCAATTGGCATCACACAGCTTTTCCTGAATCCTTATAGCGCTATTTGGGTTTCCCCTATGTGGAGGTTGCTGATTTTCAGATCATCTAGAGTTTCCTTGAAAATTATGTCGACCGAGATGCCCTGGTCGACGAACACCTTGTTTATTCTCTCTCTAGCTACCACTACTTCGATTATTAGCACGTCGTCGTAGGGGTAACTGATCCCTTTAGCATCTTCCTCCGTGAACATGATCGGCACTTCTTGTGGTAGCCTCGGCTTCTTGGCTAAAGGGGTGTTGCACATGACTTGATATGCCACCATTGAGTACTTGGAGTAGTTCTTCCGTTGCTTATTCGAGTCTCCTACTAGTGTGGGTCCCCCAAAAATAATTGCCATAGAGTTAGGGTTCGACGTACCCATCAAACTAGTGGTCGTTGTCTTCTAATTTTCTCCGAATTCTTCCAGGTACCTATTCCTCATAAGGTGGTCAACTTGTTTTTTTAGCTCGGTGTATTCTCCGGTTGTATGCCTAGAACCCTTATGCATGTCGCACCATTTCTTAAGATCAGTTTGTCATTCCGCTCCCCTTCTTTTGAAATTTCTCTTCAACAATCCCCTATCCCGGATAGTCGTAAACATCTTCGAGTGGCACGGCCAGAGGGACAAAATCCTCAACCCATGCCACTCTTTTCCCTATACCTAGTGGTTCATTTTTTCTCGGATTTCGGAGCCCCCCCAGAGGCCACCTATTTGAAAATGGTTTGACCCTTCCCCCTGTTCCCGAGGTCAGTTGTTTGGCACATTGTTTCTTCTGTTATTTGGCGCATAGCGCCAACTTGTAAAATTTCTTCCCTGTGAAGGGCGGTACTTACCCTTCATTTTTTTATATTTCAGCGAGGGGAGCGGGGCTGTAGTAACCAGTATCCACGACTGGTAAGAATAAGTATTTATATATGTATAAATATACGTATTTTATTTGTATGTTAGTGATACTTGAATTATATATTGTTATTAGTAATATTTTTATAGGTTAAGGATATACGATTAGTATTGGGTTTATTTGTATGACTTTAGATTTATTTTAGGGACCAAATTGTTATACTTTGAAAGTTTTGGGGGTGAATTCATAAATACCAAAAATTAACCACTTAGTATAAAAATACACTTTTAAAAACCCTAATTCTCTCATTTTGGTCGAGCTACCCATTTTTAGAGAGAGAAGAGAGAAATAAAGGAGAGAGAAAGAGAAGAAGAAGAAGAAAAAGAAGAAGAAGAAAAAGAAGAAGAAATTGGAATTTTGGATCTTTAGAGGTATATCACAACTAATTATCAATTTATTGGTGTTAATTAAGTTAATTTCTTTAAGTTTTGATTTCTGGAAATATGTATAATTAAGGATTTGATGTGTATTTCGTTTGATGTTGTGAGAATTGATGATGATCTATAAGATAGTTTGATAAATCATGATGAATTATGGAATTTCTGCTGGATAACCTCTTGATCTAGGAATTTTATAAATTGTTGTGATTCGATTCTGGTTTTGAATTTTGAGTATATGAAATTAGACATGTTTAGGATCATCTGAGACTTTGAATCGACTGAAAATCTCGGAAATTGAATTTGTAGTGAATTTACCAAAATGACCCTGGAATTCTGGAAATTTCCTGTGTAAACAGTATGATACAGTGAAAAATAATTTTTGACCTGCTGAATGATCTTTAAAAATTATGAATTTGTGGAATATGATAATTTTATATGTCTAATATGATATACTCGGAATTGAGAATTTGGATCAATGTGGTTGAAGTGTTATGAATTTCTAAAGTGTATCAGCTCATTGTAGTATTTGATTAACAGATTTTTAAAGTTATGAAATAAAATAGTTTTAAAATACATTTGGCAGTTATTTGGAAGCCAAATATTTATCATGGACTGAGATATGTGTCAAGAGTAATTATGTGGTAGTTTTATAATTTTTGAGTTAGTATATGATTTTATAAAATTGGGAGATTGAATACTGTTCAGTAAGTATCTTGATCCTGTCAGGTTTGTAGTTTGGATTCGATGGTGTGTATGGAATGGATTGTGTAGGAATTTTGATATAATATTCATATATAAGAAGTATATATGAGTCAAGAATGATATATTCTGATTTCGGAGTAATTGGACATCATTTGATGTATTAGAAATTTTTGTTAAGTATAAGTGGTCAGAATGACAGGTTTTGAGAAACCAAATATTTAGACCAATTTGATGTGATAAATGCATTGTGTATAATTTTGTAAGTTATTTAAAGTATTTTGTGTGAATTTTGAGGCTTATGAAAGGATTAATCTCCATTGATAGGTTAAGGAGATTTAAGCCTTGTAGCTGAAAGTGTTAAGAGGTAAGTATACTAGACTTACTACTGGAATCACAATAAACATAATAATTGTTTTGTATGATTTTGTAAATGGGGTTAAGAATATGTTTATGATATGTCAAAGTATATTTTGATATGAAATGTGAATATATGTTTATGAATGTGAGCATTGACATTGAGCATGGACATACATGTGTTTTTGAAAGTGAGCTTTCCAAAATAAGATGCGTTTAACAAAGAAAGCTTTTGAAGTGTAATATGTCCATGAGAAATATTTTGTGATTTGAGGGTACTTGAACTCACTGTTAACTTAGTAGGCATTTTATGTGATTTGTGGAGCCTTTATGTGTGGCCTTTCCTTCGGGATTGGTATATGTTATGTGTTCCGTATGTAGGGAGGATCCTATTGGTACCTAAAGGAAGTGTGAGTCATCACATTCGTGTGGTGGCGTATTGGTACACGTGAGAGGACTCACCGATGATCAGGGTGAGGGTTTGGCTTTTACCTTCGGGCATAAGCGTTATATATGTGTGATTTAAAGACCTCACTTGTACTATTCCTCTCATACGGTATGTCACCTACGAGTGACATTTGGCTCATTATGTGATATGTGATATGTAAGTCCTACTAAGTAGTAGTTGAGTGATGGTATTCCTATTATGTGTTTTGAAAGAATGTGTAAGCGCTTACATGATATGTGATTTGATAAGATTATGATTTTGATTGATCACAGCATATCATACATATGCATTGTGTACATATATGTATTTGTATTTGATATATGAAAAATTAGTATGCTTACTGAGTTTTATACTCATTATAGTTTATGGTGATTTCAGGTAAATAAGGTACATGTGTGCTTAGCGGATTTGGCAAGGCTTCTGCTGTTCCTTGGGTTCCCTAAGTTGCTAGGTTGTTGTGTGTTTCATTTGGGGACACGTGGGATAGGATATTTGGTTTGTCCCTATTGAATAAATACTTATGTATTATTTCATTGTGTGTGGATTGGATTTGGTTTAAGTTTTATAAAGTGTGGTTATTGGATGATTTTAAGTAAGAATTTGCAATGGATATATTCTGGGCTCCCGGTAACAAAGTTGCTACTGGTGACGTAGTAGAGTGTTAATCTTTGAGAAAACTCTGCGTATCTCCGGTTTAATAATTGTCCCAGTCATAATTCAATTGCTATAATTCTGAAAGAAATTGAAATGAATGTTTAAATATTTCCAAGAGAAGTTTATATTTATATGTTAGGTTATGGTTGATTTTAGTGTTGAACTTACTAGCAACTTGCTAAGGATTTCTGTGTTGAATGAAAGTTGAAAATTTTGTGTAATATTATTTATGAGTGCACATGCAGTGAATGAATGTAAGTGATGTCGTGTGTAGGATCTTTTGGGTCTGGGGCGTGACAGGGGCTCTCTCCCTCCCCCCATGTCTCGCTTCCTCATGCGGCCATGTCTTTCCTTGAGGTGGTTCAGCCAATGATTTCTTAGTTTTCTCACTTTCTTCTATAGATATGCATTTTTGAGCTTTATTATATGCTGCCGCGTAACTTATGGTACCACTTTATGCCAAGTGGTACCAAAATCGATTCAGTCGTAGCCCTGCCTTTAGCGTATCCAAGGCGATGGGCTGGTCAAACACCCCCAGCGCTATCACTTCCTTGTGAAACTTTCGAAAGTAGTCCTTTAGGCTTTCCTTCTGACCCTGCCTAATCTGTTTCAACTGTTCCGGGTCCCTGGCTACTTTGCATGAGCCCTAAAAATACTGGACAAATTTTTCGGTCAGCTTATTATAGAAGGCAATGTTGCGTTGTTTTAGCCCTTTATACTAGAGTAACGCCGGTCCTTCCAAGTTCATGTAAAAAAGCCAGAACATTTGGTCCTACCTCAGTCCTGCTATGGATAGTAGGTCAGAAACCTAATCTACATAATGTTAGGGTCAGTGACCCTCTTGCAGGTGGGCAAATTTAGGAGTCGGGACCTGCTCGGGAACTCTATATCTCTCACCTCTTCTGTTAGTGGTGACCTTCTCTCCCTTTCCGTCCTTTTTTCAAGAGGTTGGTCCTTCTCCCTCTTTCCGGCCAAGAGGCTTTCTACCTTTCCTTCCAAACTGCAGACCTTGCTCTCAAGGCCTAGTTCTCTCTATTGATGCTGTTACAGCTCTATTGACAGCTCTCTCTCTACCGATGGCTTTGGCCTTTCTGGCTCCGTCTCTCCCCTTCTAGGGGTCGCCTATCCTTCACTTTGCTCCGTCTGTCTTCGAATATCCTCCTGAGATTTCCTTCTACGATTTCTTGCTCTTAGTCACTTGTCCCTAATTAACTCAATCATGCCTTAGTTCCTCTTTTTTCTCCCTCAGGTTTCTCAACTTTGCCCTAATTTAGGGGTGCAGAGAGTTCTCTATTCGAGGGAGAGGTCGGTTTAGGTTTCACTCTCTGACAATGTGATTTCTGCTGGCAGATGATCGTTCAGCCATTCTAGAATATCGCTTCTCATGACAAAGCTTTTTGTTTGATTCCTACAGACTGTGCAAAAAATTGTTGACCTCAAGAAGTGGTTCTTCTGACCAACGAGCCTTAAATTTGTTGAAAGAGGAATTGAACTTTGGGCCTTGTTTGGACTGGATCAGTGGATACAGGCTTGGATTCCCTATTTCCCACGAACTGTAGAGAAAGGGCCTGCAATAACAACACACATACAAGCTCAAAGACGGTATCGCCGGGGTGGGTTCCGGCGAAGATGCTCTGATGCTTAAGTCAGAAAATGGAATTTTTGGTTCTCTCGATATATGAAATATGACAAGTTAAGGAGTGAAATCTTCTCTCTCACTGTCAGGGGAGTACCTTTTTTCTTTCTGTCTTTATCTTTTTGAAAAAAATTTCATCATCCTCTGCCGTGTTTCCTCTTTTTCCTTATATAGTAATGGCCTTTTTAGGGACTTTTTTGGGCTTTTCTCTGCAGTATTTTTGTCTTGCACCAGATATTTTCTGTTATACCTCTGACATATGCCAAACATTTACGTACTGCCCCCCTGACATACACCGAATATCCTTTCACATAATTTTTTCTCCGTTCTTACCCCATGTCAGATGTCACTTCTGATGTGTCAAGCATATTCCTTGGGTTCATCTCCATCGGTATTTTTAGTTCAAGTGAGGATTGTTTTGATCGGCCTGAATTGGTATCTGTTCAGCCGTAATCACGGTAGGGTCAGCATATACCGAATAGGTTTCGTCATCAGCCGACCAGATTCCCCGCATCCGAACCAATTTTATTGTTTTCATGGGTTTAGTCCTATTGGCCATCATTCTTGGACCTGCCTTAAGCTTTGCCTTCTAGGCCCTTGGGCCTGAGGTTAGGAGGAGAGGGATTTTCGGGGGGGAACACTAACAAAGTTAACGCCTATTAGTAACGAAAAAGTTTATTATACATCAAAGACAATACAACCATCTAGTGATGTTATAATATGTGTATTTCATTGATTAAACTACTATTTATTTTGCAAATTTTTAACATCAATTTTTACGTGTTTTAACACTACTTATTGGTAATTTAGCATCTTAAAATTTTAGATATATACAAAAGACTTTATTCACAAGTAAAATAAGAAGAAAAAAAGATCACACATATAAATAGATTAATAAATACCTACATCTATAGTAAATTACGAGATCCTAACTTTTTATTACTTAGGTCACAAAGAATTTTTAAATCACAAAGATTTTTCAAATCATAAAGATCTCTCATAAGAGATAAGGAATACAACAATAAAATGAACTCTTTAAATGATCTATTAGCATTCTCTTGCACACTCAATACTCAAGCGCTCCTATAACACTCTCTCGTGCACTCAACGTTCAACGAGCTATCTGCTAATTTGGCACTCTCTTTTATGCCTTTGATGCTTTACCTCTCTAATAACTTTACAATGGTTTATATAGGCTCTAAACTGTCCTTAGAAAATTTATAACGAGTTGAAATAGGATTCCATGTGTGTAGGTGTCAAAAAATGACTTGAAAATACAAAACCCAGACAAAATCAAAAATTCTGCACCACGGGTCAGCATTACCATAGCCTAAGGCTGGTGCCCCGATCCCAACACACCTAGGTCACGACACTTAGGTGCTGCCCAGGCTAACATCAAGCCCTTGAAGCCTGTAGATGTTATTTTCATGCTTCTGAGCTCCTCCTTACTTCTAACTCTTTGTTTTTGTTCTTTTCTCGTCTACCTAGCACATCATTGACCTCATGTTAACTCATCATTAGTCTTTAACTCAAAATTATACTCAAATATAATTTTGAATCACATTCTAACAAACTCTTTCTTAATTCAAAATCACTAAGAAATTTTTCAAGATTCATCTACTCTTCAACTAACACTCAATTACTTTAGTGTTGATCTTAGTTAAGTCTTTGCACAAACTTAACTCTAATAAGAACAATGATTCAAGTCTCTGAAGATCCAAATGCATCTCATCTAAGGTAGCCTTTGTATTATGATTTCAAGTATCACTTTTGCTCTATCAGAATATCTTGGTGGCTAAAACGTATCCCTGCCAACAGCGCCGTTATCATACATTCTCTTTCGACTTTTTTCACTTAGGTGAGCTATTATCCAATGCTGCCTTTTTATTTGTATCCCTTCAATAATACATATTGAGCCACTCATAGCTTTCTTTTTCTTCTCATCCTTTATTATCATCATAAACCCTTTAAACACCTTCAATATTTCTTTTTTCTTTTATTCATATTGGCTTTAAATAATTATTCTTTACATGTTTATTCTCAGCACTTTCTTTTGTAGTCATGGCCCTTTCTCTTGTAGTCAAAACCATTGCACTATTAAACCCTGATCTTTTCTCCAATTTTTTCATTTTCATACTTTTATGTTGCCATAGTTGAACAACCCATGCTCTGATACTATTCAAGTATTAGTCTTAACTTTAACTTTGATACTATTTGTTAAGGTTTTTACGTGCCTTAACACTACTTGTTGGTAATTTTGCACCCTAAAATCCTTGGCTCATGTAGAAGACTTTGCTTACAAGTAAAATAAGAATAAAAAAGATTACACATACTTAACAATCACACATAAAGTATAAGAAATATATGTTGTTTAGTAATAAATATATATGTGCACAATGGATCACGAGATCCTAACTTCTTTATTACTGAGTTCATAAAGAACTCTCAAATCACAAAGATCTCTCACAAGAAACAATGAATACAATAATAGAATAAGCTCTCCAAATGATCTATTAGCACTCCCTTACACACTTAGTACTCAAACGCTCCTAAGGCACTCTCTCGCACACTCAACGCTCAACAAGCTCTCTATTGGGTGTTCTATTTTAGGTCATTAATGTCTTATCTCTCTAATGACTTTACTATTAGAGATTGTGCTTACATGCCATTTTGATATACAGTAAACATTTCAATAATAATTGTTAATACATAATTATATAGTAAGAAGCTTATAACTTTTCAGATATTATAGATCTAAAAGAGTTTAGCTCTACTCTAAAGGAGTTTACGTCAGCGCTAAAGTTAGCAATTCTAAAGAGTTAGAACCTTATCTGAAATAGAGACAAAGACCGAAAATAATATAGTAATGATATACTTGTAAAGAGTTACAAATAAATCTAAAAAATGTCATTGCGCAATATGTTCTCAAAAACATCATTCTTTATCCATAGTTACCAACATGAGTCGATTAGTATTCCTTTCGAATCAGTGTATGTCTATATCTAAATTATTCAGATGATTAGTCTTAACAGACCATGGACTTAGCAGAAAAATCCGTATAGGCATGCAGGTATTCAGTAAGGACTGGGTTCTGAACAGACTCACGAGGACCTCCAATAGAAATTTCATGAAGCCATCAATAAAGGGTTTTCTCGAGTTGAGTAGTATTTGTGATCCTATGACCTGAGCGCCACGATGGGCTTGTGAGTGATCCACTATACTTTGGTTTCATGTATGTCAAAAACTTTTCATAGTCTGACCGCTAGGTGTTGCTAGGCATGGTCCGATGCTCATGGAGTCTGGTGTGCGTAGATATGGAATCTATCAGCTCATATGGGTGAGTTATATATCCTGATGCTCCGAACTTATATTTCAGGAAGTCTTGTGGTCATAAGCATAAAACTCAAAAAAGAGTTTTCCATAGGGTTAAATAATATAGAAAAAAAATGGATATTATTTATAAAAATACAAATCTATAGATAAGTTCATGGTCGAGCATATAGAGATTTGATGATGCCTCACCGCCATTCTGTAATATCTGTAACATGTATATGACACATCATTCACGGACTTGCATAAGTATTCCGTAAGACAAACTGGTGTGAACCTAAAGAATCTCACAATATGAAGTGTACTCATTGAGCACTAGGGTAGTGTTATGAATCGTACGGATCAATCCAAAAAGGTTTTAAAAAGTAGAATAAGTTTTATGACCTATCTGAAAAGTGGAAACTATAGTTTGCAAATGTTACAAATAGGTCCCTATGGCATGAAAAAGTGAAATGCACACGTGGCATCCATGCATGGCCATTTGTCACTGGCAACATGCATAAAGTTGCATGTGACAAATGTTATCCATGTAAAGTTTTTGCATGAAAAATACAAGTGATATTTATCACTCATGCATTAGCTTGCATGTTTAAAGGTTGGCTCCATGATAGACATGTGTCCAAAATTGAAGTGTTAAGTTAAAAAGAAAAGCAAATGAAAGAGTTCATTTGTTAAAAAAAAAAAATTTATTTTATTGAATACAAAATTCGTGAAAGCATTTTTAAAGAAAATGAAAACTTTGAAAAAGTTGCATTTTGGTCTCTAACTCAATCTTTAAGCATTTGATGTATGAACTAGTTCAAGTGTTGAACTAAGTTTGATTCCTGCACAAAATATACATCAAAAGCTACAATTCTAACTACTCTAATCTCACCAAATGTTTTAAAATTGTTCAAGAGATAACTTCATTATGAGTTCAAAGGCTTTAATGTTCAATAATTTTCACCGAATACTCTACAAGGATATGTATTTGATTCTTACTTTTTTTTTTTGAAGTTGTAATGTGTATATATTGATTATATTATTTTATTTCACTGCGCAATATATGTTAGACATGCATTTTGAAATTTTTAACATATATGCAATCACATAGATGCATCCTTTATTGCACTAATATTTACAAGGGTTTATATAGGCTCTAAACCGTAAATTAAAATATAAATTTATGCATATAGGTGTCCAAAAATAACTTTTTAAAAAAAACCTGCATAAAATCAAAAATCTTGTTCCGCAGTGCTGCCACAGCCTGGGGCTAGCACTCTGGCCTCAACACACCTGGGCTGCTACGCCCAAGCGCTACCCAAACTATTGTCATTGTCCAAGGCTTACAAATACTCTTCTCATGCTACTGTGTCTCTTCTTATTTTTGACTATTTATTTTTATTATTTTTCTCGTTCATCTAATATGTCATTAATTTTTGTGTCAATTTTTCATCAATTTTTAATTTAAAATTATACTCAAATATAATTTTAAATTATTAAATTTTAACAAATACAAACATGACAAACCATAATTAATTTATTACAATAATTGTCATGTCTAAAGTAAATTTTATTTTATTATTAGTATGTAACCGAGAAACATCAATGAATGAATGACCAATTATAGATGCAACTTTCCTTCATTTTTTTATGTCAACGTTTCTAATATTTAAGTGTTGAATTCAAATCAAATTAAATTTTCTAATAAATTAATATCAGTATTTATATACCTTTCAAAATAAAAAATGGAACCAAATCCATCCTGTTTAATTGATATTCAATTAGTTTTTAAAATAGTTTTGACTCGCTCCAATTTTATTTTAGAATCACCGATTACGATTAGTTGGATAGAAATTTTATCCAAATGAAAAACCGACACGAAACTAGAAATATAAACCGAACTAATTTTCATCAGGAAAAACCGTTACCAATTCGGTTATTTTTCGGTTCAAAAAACAAAGAACCGAACCAACGACTATCCATCCCACCTGTACTCCAGCGGAACGTTAGCCCATCTCCAACTCTACACACAAAACGAGACAACCGACTCCTCATTCAACCTTAAAACAATCGAAATCAAGAGTCATTCCAAAAAAAAGAAAAGAAAAAAACAAAATTCGAAATGGCCCATCTAATTTTTTGGTCAATTTTGCTAATGGGATTTATCAGAATCGAATCATCATCTCCTCCTCCGTCGTCAATATACGATCACTTAACGTCCCACGGGCTTCCCATCGGGATTCTCCCCAAAGGGATAACGGAATATTCGGTGGACCCCAACACGGGGTTCTTCCAAATCAACCTGACGCGGCCCTGCAACTCCAAGTTCGAGAACCAGCTCCACTACGACTTCAACATCACGGGGAAATTGTCAATCGGCAAGATCGGGGAGTTGTCCGGCGTGTCGCAGCAAGATCTGTTCCTGTGGTTCCCCGTTAAGGGCATCCGCGTGGATGTGCCCAGTTCGGGTTTGATTTACTTCGATGTGGGAGTCGTTGACAAGCAGTTCTCGCTTTCGCTCTTTGAGAACCCTCGTGATTGCACCGCCGTTGATCCTGATGATCAGTCGGACGGTTCCAAGGTGGGTGTTTTAGTTTATGTTGGTAAAATTTTGTATTTTGTAGTTTTTTCTCTTATTGAATGATGGAATTGTGTTTTGTGGAAATGGGTTGATTGTAAAGTAGGTTAATTTTCATCAAAATTTGAAAAATAAGCAAACTTAGGGGTTGATTAGATAATTTTATTGACCAGGTTAGTACTTCTTTTGTCTTGACACTTTAAGGATGATTTCATTGACTCCATTCAGCTTTGATTAAAATAGGGCAAACGGATTTGTTAAGTATTTTGTTGGTGACAGTCCTTGGGAGGTTTTGACACATTTAGGGAAGATTTATGATCATATTACTTAGAATTTCAGGGGAGGTTTATAACAGAGTTTGAAACTAATGGCGTATGAATGCATTTTGGACAAATCTCAGGGAAGGTTAATGAAACTTATTCAAAATTTGTGACTCTGAAATCCCTCTGTAAACATTGCAGTATCTATTGGGAGGCACAATAGATTAGATTTTGTTTTCTAATTTTATTGTTTGATGTAAACCTTCAAGGGTACGTGCATGAGAGTTGTGGTTGTTATGAAATGGAACATGCTAATGTGTATGTTGCTTCATTCTTTTTTACATAAAATTAAATGTGTAGATGATACTTTATGATGTAAACATTGGTTGAATATGCATTCTTAGTATGTGTTGAATTTGTATCTGTAGAATATGTATTGGTAGTATGTGTCATGGAACCTATACATTGTATGTGAAGTTTTGTGTTCCAAATGTGCTGATTATTTCATGATTTGGTATTGGATTCTAAATACTGTGATCTATGGATTTATAGAGCCAGCCTTAGTGATGGGTTGATATATCTGTAAGGTAAGGCAATACAACTTCATTTTTGTTCGATTCCATATCTAGTTATTTGTTCTTCCTATCCTCCAATTGATTTGATAGCTTAATAATGTGTTGATGATGATTCAAGTGTCATGCTGTAATTTATAAGTTTCAGAAATTTTGTTTACTATTCTCTTAGGATGCAAATTTTCTTAGTTAAATGTGTTGACTATTCTTATTGTGCTTTCTGGTTTGGAACTTGATCCATTGATGTGATCATTGCATGTCAAATATCTATATCATTTGAGATTAATTAATAATTACTATTGATTCTCTCAAGTTATTCATTCTGGTCAACTGATGTGTTGCTAAACTTGTCACTTTTTAATTTCAGAAACAGTCCATAAATCTTTCTTATGAAATTGGTCAAAGAGGCGTACTAAAGGCTGATTCATAGATTGCAAAGGCAGATAAAATATCCGAAGTCCAAGATACCTCAATCAAATTCTGGCTTTTGCTTTTGCCTGAATAGAGTGTTGGAGAGTCTGTTTGGCAGGTTCTATGCTTCAATTATGTGTGCTTGTTTGCTTTGTTGTACAGACCTTTTGGCCCGAAGGTTCTCTCTTTGCAGGATAAGGTAATACAATTTTGGTAAAACACGGAGGAAAAATTAAAAGGTGATGTACATTGGGTCTTATATCTTAATAGGGATGAGGTTGAGACTGGGACAACTGGTCAGGTTGTTTGTTGTTGTCATACCATATGCGTATAAGTATATGAGTTTTACATTGTGTTTGTGTAAATGGAGGGCATTGTCTTTGTTTTTTGTACCGTCATCATATAATTATGTTAAATATATGAGTTTTATGATAAGACATATAGCCAGTGGAATCATGCCTTTATGTGTATTTCTGTTTGTGCTCTAATTTTTGCTTTTCAATTTCCAACAATTGATTTAGTGTTTTCACTTCTACTTTATAACCTTCTAACTTGTTTAGATTCTTTTTTTTTTTTTTGGTTGGCCGACTCTAAAATCTCCATATTTGTAACTTGAAGGACTTCATTAACTGTTTTCTGATGAAAGGTGTGCTTACTCTTTGTGCTTGCGCTTCTTGTGGATTTCTGTTTCTTCTTTATCTTATTCTGCTTTTGTTCTAGATGTACACATACTTTGTCTTGATAGTAAATGCCAACCGTATTTTGAGAGATTAAAAGAAGTATGAAATATTCTTAAGGATAGTCCAAAATTTTAAACAGTACACTCTTTCTTGATTCTGGGCTACAAATTTCACACAAAATTACATAAGACTGAAACTTTGAGATGCAGTATTCTGGATAATGAAGTTCCCTCACCCAGCAAAAGAAATGAAAAATATTAAACAAGGTATTAACTATTGTACGACCAAATTTTCAAGTAGTGTAAGATGTTTCAAGTTGTGTTAAGAGCTTTTAAGTTGCAGTTTCAAGTTATGATTTCAACTTTAGCATTGGAGTTTTCACATTTTGTGTAACAGGTTTCAAATTGTGTTAACATTACACGAGGTGTATAGTAGCCAAGTCCTGAAAGAATGGAGTGATACAGAAAACTTATTTAGGGTAGCTGGGCAGATATTGATTTATTAATGGTTGTACTTTGGTGATTTGTCCTGCTTCACATGGAAGATTTTCTGTAGGCTGCTTTGCAACAAGCACATTATTTCTTAGACTGGTAGTTGAATTGACTATGACAAGGGCAGATTACATGTTAGAATATTTCATTGATATCACTATATAGTTTATGAAATTTTGAGCAGCAGTTGATTGAATTTTGGTTGGACTTGACATCATGATAGTTTTATTTTTCTTTTTCTCTAAATGAACATTGACAGCTTTGGTCCGAAATATTCGAATAAACTAAAAAAGCTGCTGGGATTGTTTCAGAATAGAAGTTTAATTATGCGGCCTAAATTTCTTGACTTAGAAAGGGCCCAATCTAATGCTCATAAAGATCTCAATCACCCTCTACAGTAATGGAAGAAAAAACCTTGTATTTTGCCCCCAATAAAACAACAGGGTTTAAACGCCGACTTGAGCTACCATTAGGCAACTAGTATGACAGTGCCACATTTGTTCTCATAGAAAGAAATTTGTATAAAAAAGTTTTTATATTTGAAGTATTACTCTAATCAAATAACTTTACCCTTATGTTGTTGGAAATCTCACCAAAAATGTAAAGTGATCAACTTTTACTAAACAGCTAGAAGAACATTGCTATCCATTTGATTTCATCTCTAGAATTTAAATTTTGACTCAGGACCAAAAAAAAAATCTATTGTAGGCAAAAATCCCATTTTCAGGGAGAAAAAATTGCCAAGAAATTATTCCCGAAATCAGCCACTAATCTCCTCAGTGATTTAAGCTCCCTTTTCTATCTTCTGAGTCTCAGGAAAGAAACACTGTGTTCAAAGGAACAGCCCTTCTCCCTAGTGGAAGTTCTCTTGTCTGTATAGCCCCAAGAGAGAGAGCAGAAAAAATTTGACATGATTGTTGTGTAATGCTAATGAATTTAAATTCTTTAAGTCATCTAGAGAAATATATAGCAACTAGATCAATAGTCATCAAAATTGAAGGTGACCGGCAAATTTTAATTGTTTCAACTGGCAAGGGTTTCTTGCTGCTGTCTCTTTAAACCCTACTCAAACTGAGGGTAAGAGAGGGATTTTACTTGAATTTATGTACTATTAATAATAATAATGATAATGATAATAATAACAAAAGAAAAAAGTTTGCACAAGAAGATTCTGAAATGAAATCTTTAACTGGTGTAGCACTAAAGAAATAACTATTAGCTTGTGGGACAAGTAACTGCAATATGTTTTTAATGGTTTGTCTATTCTTAGGTTTTGAAAAAAATAATTTCTTTCATTCTAAACAGGCATTTAGCTAGTATTTGAACTTAGAACTAAGAAAGTGCCAACGTATTCCCTTACTACCCGAGCTAATATAACAGGTTAACCATGGAAATCAATTTGAAATAACCAGGTGATGCAGAACTTCCTTTGAGAATTCCTGAATGAGCTATACTTTGTTGATGTTCAAAGGAATTCCTTCTAGGCTTAATTTAAAAAACTCTCCATGCCCCAAGTCATAGTTCAAAACTCCCCCAGTTTGTGTATAGATTTATGAAACAAAACCAATGAATCATACACTCCTTAATATACCAGGAGCAACATTTGAGTTCAAAATGAGAAAGGGAAAAGGATTACCTTGGAGTTCATAGATTTTTTTCTCTTCAACTCGGCTAATTCATCTTCAAGAGAATCACTCTCCAGCATTTTAAACTGTAACCAATTGAACAATGAACTTCTGTTTTACAAAAGTTTTAGACAAATAAAGATATTGAAACCTAATATCTGAGCACATAGTAATTCAGTTCACATGTGTTTCTCCAGCATCAAAAGAAGTTCCAGCCAATTCTTTTGAAAACATTTACACTACGATGACAAAATACTGAATGTATACGAGACATTTCAGCACTCAAGAGGTTAAGTTGCAAATTAGGTTTGGTGAACATAAGAACAAAACTTTTGAAGTTATCAAAATGCTGTGGAGTAAAATCAATGTAACTTTGAAATAAAAGCTCAAGTGTTAACCAAACACTTTAACTGTTATACAAATACCTGCAAGTTAAGCAGCTGCATAGCAATTTTATATGGAGCTTAAATTGGATTGTGCAAAGCCAGATATTTTAAAGATGTCCCAATCAAAAAGAAGCAAAAGAACGCTAGTAGATTCATAAAATAAAAGAGAAACATTTTTAAATGCTAGTCTTGTACCAATTTCCAAGCATAAGACCTGGATGTGAGTATGTTCTGCATCAAATCCTTCTAATCGTCAAAAAAGGTAAGAAAGTGGAACACAAGCACATAGCTCAAATAGCGAGAGGTCCCAATGTAATAAAAGGTAGATGTTTGAGAGATAAAAATGCAAATTGAAAGCGTGAAGTTACACAAGATTTTATCAGAAGATGAGTCAATATGACCATCCGAAACTTGGTGATTCTGAAAGTTTATTACTGCAGATTAATTATGATGATGGCTACATCAATATAAATATCCAAACCCATAAGGGTATAATTACAACCCCATATACAATTGTTTTCTTTTTCTCTTTACAGTTGGTTAATAACAACAGAAACTATCCCCAAAAGAAAAGGGGAAAGAACACTTGAAGATAAACAGAGAAAGATAGAACCCACCTTTTCGTCAATGTGATCAGTAGTAAATTGCCTAACTGCTTCTGCTTCTGCTTCAGACTCCATGGTTAACACTGCAAGAGAAGAAAAAAAAGATTTCTCAGCCACTAACACCATCATTTCTGACACATTAAAATCCAAAACAGAAAGAGAAACACGAGAGGGTAATAACGACAATAACATAACAATTTAAAATATTTAATTCTGAAGAGGTAATGTATGAAATATGTGATGGGTTTCGTTCCTACATTTTGGATCATTGATGATGCAAGAGGCTAAAGATGATTATTAAAGCTCAGGCCTTTATTAGGTCATACCACGGTTAGACAAGATAGTAAATTGTTTGTTATAGAAGTAGTCGTTCAGAGACAGTTGTTTCTGAATTTGTATTTTTCGGGTGAAGAATATTTGGCATTCCACCTTCTCTTAAACGTGAAAAATTTTGATAAGAACACAACGTGAGGAATAAGTAAATGGCAGCGGAAAGGAAAAGAAAAAAGCTATATTTTACGTTTGTTTGTATTGTCATCAAAGTTGAGATGGCCGAGTTGGTCTAAGGCGCCAGATTAAGGTTCTGGTCCGAAAGGGCGTGGGTTCAGATCCCACTCTCAACATTCTGTAATTTTTTCTTGACATCTTTTTAAGAGAGCAACTGCTTATTGATGAATTGGATGAGGAAAATTTTGCTTAAGACTACAACTATTAGATACAAGTAGTAGGATGATGCTCAAGTGATTTATTTGACACGAGCCAAAGTCTTGTGCGAATACTCATGTGCTCACTTTGTTTATCAAA
Source organism: Ailanthus altissimus (assembly GCA_946807835.1). NCBI lineage: Eukaryota > Viridiplantae > Streptophyta > Magnoliopsida > Sapindales > Simaroubaceae > Ailanthus > Ailanthus altissimus. The sequence goes on from OX327712.1 coordinate 3,706,801, forward strand.
CCCACCTTTTACACGAGAGACATTAATTAAACAAATCTTCAACTTCTCCCATAATACAAAAACGGTTTTCCAAATATAAACCCAGACGCCAAAAAAAACGAATAATTTCGTAAACATGTTTCAACTTCAATAAACCCAGAATGCAAACAAGCATTGACTTCCAATTCTTACAGAAAAAGAAAATTACGGTACCTCCATTGCCAAAGAAAGAAGATTTGCGAGGTCGTTAATGAAGCAACTGTTAGTGTTAGCCCTGTGATTGGTGCTGCTCTCAACGCCATTATTTAGAAAAAGAAGAAAGAAAAATATGTAATCAAAAACAAACAAACAAAAAAGAGACATATCTTTAATTGTATTGCACAGAGAGCGATGCTGCTTTTATTTTTTTGAAACTAGAGAAATTGAGATTGAGATAGAGATGATTGCTGCCGCTGCTTCTTACTTGTGCTGCAAGTTTAGGCGGCTTCGTTTTTTTTAGAAAGAGAAATTTATATTAATGTTTAAGATTTTTTTTTAGAAAAAATAATTGAAATTTAAATAGTTGGAATCGTGTTTGTTAGTTTATAAATTAGAACAGAGTTTTTTTTTTTGTAAGAGAGAAATTTAAACATGAACCGTAATTGTTTTGAGTAAATTAAATACTCCAATCCAAAATCGTTAAATACACCCATTGTTAAAATTAAAAATAAAGAAAAATTATCAGTTTATTTTTTAAAGTCTAATTGAATTACTTAGTTAGTTTTTATATTTTTTTAAAATACTAAAATTAATCTCTATCATTAAAAATGTAATATCTAAAGCACACTTTTTGAAAGTTATAAATTAAATTTGATTAAATATGAGATTATTTATTGTGATAGATATATCAATTTATTTTGTTGCTTTCAAAAATTACATTTAATTTTTTTTCAATAGTAGAAACTAATAAAAGTATTTAAAAAATATATATTTTTAAATAAATAACTACCCGCCATAAAATATATATTTATTATTATTAAATAATTAATTAATTTATAAATAATAAGTTATTTATTTATTTACTTAATCATTAACTAAATAAATTATTATAAAAATATTTTATTAAAAGAATTAATAAATTATTTAATTAGTTGTTATTTATTTAAATTATTTAATAAATAATTTATAATTAAAAAACAAAATATCTAATTGAATTAATTAAAAAGAAAACAAAAAAAAAATTTTAAAAACAAATTAAATTAATTTAAAAAAAAAAGAAAGACATAGATTTGTGATTCTATTCGCACCTATGCGAATGAGAATCGCAAATTTATTTTTAGATTCATTTTATATTTCATTGATTTACCTTACTTTTTTATATTCTATTATATCACACTTTGATATTTATATCTTTACAAAACAAACGGATAAAAAAAATTTAAGATTTTTTATTTTTTTTAGAGAGAGAAAGTTCGAATATTTGACGGAGAGAAAATATAATTCTAAGAAAATAATAGTTTAATTATTTATTTTTTAATTAATAAAAATTAATTTATTTATTTGTGATTAAAAAAGAATATTACATAAAAATATAGGTCATTTATAAAAAATAAAATCTTATATATTTATGATCTACATATGATAATTTGGAATGTAAGGAAGATGAGTGTGCATTAAAGAAAATATTTTTATTTTTTTAATAAAAAAATGTCAGATACATCTTACTCTTTCATTTAATATATTATTTGCATGTAATTCTTTCATGTATATTTTAGTAACAAAATTTTTCATTTTAAAATTTATAAATACAAAATAAGTCCTGATCAATATTTATTAGAGTGGAATCTAATAAACTCAAATAACCGCACCCTTTTAAATTTTAGAATTTTTTATGTGGGGGAGAGGAATTCAAATTTACGATGTCCACTTTAATGGAAGAATATGCTGCAAAGGTTTTATGATTGGGCTATTTTAAGCAAGTGCTAAAATTTAGAATTGAGAAATTTGTATTTAAAATTATTTTTGTGTAATAAGAAAAAAAATTAATTTTAAAAATATAACAATAAATTATATATTTCACATTATATTTTCATCAAAACACAAATTAAATGTTGGTATTAGAATAATATGGCATTAAAAATAAATAAAGATTTTTTTATAAGGAAATAAAGATTTCTTTTGATAAAAAGGACATAGAAGTTATTGAAATTTTTTTAAAAAATACGGATTAGATATAAAATAGTTTTTTATTTGAAGAATTAGATACAAAATTATTGAAACAACAAAGTATTATATTCTATAATTTAAAAAAAAATAATAATAATGATTTTCCTTTTAATTTGTTTTTTTATGCTGATTTTTCGTTAAGTAGGGTACGAGAGAAATTTGCTTTGCTCTTAATTTTGAGAAACAATTCAAAACGTTCGATGAATTACCACTAATGCACGTGTCACAATCACAAAAGGGTAACACCAAAACTCCATGCTACCGCATCCTCTTCCTCACTCGCTTCACTTCATTTCATTTAAATCCCCCAAATAAATCGAACCCTAAAACCTTCGACACACACAAAACGGCCAGCCACCCAGCCAGCGATGGCTTCTCTCAGCCTATGCCTCTCTTTGCCCACCACGCCCAAAACTCTATCCTCTAACTTCACCCCACGTTTACCCTCCTCATTCTTTAAATCAACGGCCCAGAACTCACCCCTCAAGTGGACTCCACTCTCAAACCCTAAACCCAAGACCAGAATCACTGCGGTCAAAAACTCGGCTACAACCCCGGCCACCGACCGCTTAATCTCGGCGGTCGCTTACACCCTCCCATTCTTCAACTCCCTCCAGTACGGCCGCTACCTCTTCATGCAGTACCCGAATCTGGGTCTCTTATTCGACCCGTTACTGCCCTTACTAAGCCTCTACCGGTCGATGCCATACGCCAGTTTCGTGGCGTTCTTCGCACTCTATCTGGGCGTCGTTAGAAACCCTAGTTTCAGCCGCTATGTCCGGTTCAACTCGATGCAGGCCGTCACTTTGGACGTTCTCTTGGTGGTGCCGTTGCTGCTGACCCGGATTTTCAACCCGGGTCGGAGCGGAATCGGGTTCAAGTTGATGATTTGGGGCCACAATGCGGTGTTTGTTTTCAGTTGCTTTTGTTTTGTTTACGGTTTGGTTAGTTCTTTGCTGGGTAAGACCCCGTACTTGCCGTTTGTCGCCGATGCTGCCGGTAGGCAAATTTAGGTTGTACGTTGTTGGGATTTTTTTTCAGCCTTTGTGGAAATGGTGTACAATGGGATTGAAGCGCGAGGCACTGGAGTTGGTCAATTTTTTTTTTTTTTCAGTTTTTGTAAATTTTTTAAGTTAATCAAATGTAAGGACATTAATATTGAGGAAAATAAAAGTTTAAAATGGGATTAGTTTTTATTTTGTGATGATGTGGTGGGGATAACTTAGATGCAAGACATGTTATTTTTTATACTTGCAAGCTGGACAAACTTGAATGCAAAATATTTGATGCCATAAAATGCTAGAAATTAAATGATGCCTCTGTAATCTTTGCTATAATTGGTGATGACACTAATAAATATTATTGTTTTTGTTGTGATTTATATAAAATTCAAATTAAATATATATATATATATATTTTGTTTTGATTTATATAGAATGCTAATTAAAAAAAAAATTGAAAACAATATAGGTAATTAGAAAAAAAACAATTAACTATACTTTTATTCTTGAACTTAAAACACTGTAGATCGACGATGTTGAAGATGCTTCTTAGGTTTTTCTAGAAATTATACAATTAGGTCTTATCAAACGCGGATTTGATTAGTACCCAATTAAATTGGAGGAGATGTGAATGAGATCAAAATCCAAACCAAGAGATTAACTAAAGAAAACTAATAAGTTATTCATTAGATGATGAATTTTTATAATTTACAAAATAATTTACTATGTTTTTTTACTTTCTATTAAATTATCTCTTAAAATAAAACTGCTATTAATAATTATTAATAACTAAAATTAGGGGTGGTAGAATCCCCTAATTGGAGCCCACGGTATCTGCTTTAAATGGGATAAATTTTGAGTTGAACTTTTATTAAATTTAGATTGGAGACGGGAATGGTTTAGTTTCTCCAAATTTAAGTGAAAATTAATTTAATAATATAATTAAAAAAATCTTAATAATAGATTTTATTTTTTATAAAAAAATTTAAAATTATTTTTTGTTATTAAAATGAAAATGGAGTTTTTTTTTAATATTGATAAAATATACATATTTTAATTTTTTTTAATTAACTTATTTATTTAGTATCATGTAAAATAATTATACCAAAAAATGAAAAAACTTACCAAATCGTATTTGACCTCTACTAAGTGTTCTATCAATTCATTTATTTAATAAAAATTAACTTATTATCACATAAGTCTTAAATTTAAAGATAAAAATTTTGTTTGTAAAAATTTTATAATATTGATATTTCTTTTTTATAAAATTTTTTAATTATCAAAATTTTAAGTTTGTAAAAAAAATTTAGAATTTCAAAATAATATATTTGAGATAATTGTTTTTTAATATATTATGATTATATAAAATGAAATACTATTTTATAAAATTAAATTAATATAAATCAAAGAATAATTTAAAATATTAATAAAAAAAATTAGATATAAAGTACTTAATCTTATATTTAAATTACATAAATTGAATATGGGATAAATATTAAGAGTCTCGCCCTATATAAATACGAGGATAAAAAATATGATCTTCACCCCAATTTATCCGATTGCTAACCCTTATTAAATCGGGTATTGGCTTCATGCCCATAATCACTTTGGAGCGACGATGGTTTCGAGAGTTGAAAAGATTTGTGCCATCTTAGAAAGGTTTGTTAGCAATGCGTTTTCTGGGTTACACTTCAATGGAAACTGAGTCAGATGTTGCTATAATTATCGATGATATTTTATCCAAAATAAATGTATTATTTGAGCTTAGAGTAATCATTTAGAATATTGTAAAAACTCGGTCATTTAAATTGTAAAAACTTCTTTTCATCTTCAAGTTTAAATAGGGTCGTACATAATTTAGCCATATTTGCTTTGATTGTACGTAATTTAACTATATTTGCTTTGAGGTTTAAATTAGATATCACTTGAAGGAATATTATTCCAAAACCTCTGAAATCTCTTGTTATGAAGAATTTTTCTCCTTATATTTTAAATTAAGCTCAATACAAGTTTTTTTGTATAAAAAAAACAATAACTAAAATCCTATTATTATAAGTGTAATTTAATAATAACTACATTTATTAATTAATATTAAAATCCTGAATTCGAATATATATTTCTCAATTAAAAAATATATATGTAATCAACATTGATGTTAATGGAAAATTTTCAAGTCCAACGCTTATTAGTATATTTGCATATGTATTGTTTTGATAATTTTTTGTTTTCATATCAATAGTTTTTGTAATATTTTGATTTATTTAATGATATTAAAAATTTAAATTAAAAAAAAAAAAAAAAAACTTCAACGGTAATGAAGGTAGGGGGCTTAGTGATAAATGTTTATTTTGTTTCTATATATTTGATATTTTAACAAAGAGATCTTACTGACAATCCTTTAATTTATTTCCATCTACTTGATATTCTAATAAACCATTAGGGTCCGAATGAAATTCTATCAAAGCATTCAATAAATTCGCCCACCCGTAGTTCCCCTTCAGTTCAAAGTCATTTTTTCTTTTAAACAGAGTTAAAACTCTCCATTTTCAATCGAGTGTCACCCTGGGACAATCATTTTCTCGGCAGCCAAACAGGATTTTCCTCTCTTTATTTTGAATCATAACAATAAGAAAACAGCGTTCTGGTTCATTTGGTGAGTATTTAATCATTTAATCATATATTATTATTATTATTCACTCAAAAAAGATTAAAAAAAATTTGTTTGGGTTTTATTCATATTTTTGTAATTAATTCTTGTCTAAAGGAGACTAATTTCAGTGTTCAAATTTGGATAATAATATTGTTCTATTCATCATTGATACTACTTAGCCTGCATTTGAGCTTTTGTCTTTTTTTTTTCTAAAAAGCGAATAGAATTGCTATTATTATTATTACTACTCCGAAAAGCACTATAAATTTGACATGAAATTAAAAGCACTCTCAAAACATGCTATTATTGGTTTTTTTAATGTCATATTTTGGTGATATATTGGCAATATGATGTGCCTTATCAGATGAGTTTTCTTTGTAACAGACAATTATTGTGGAGACCTCGGAATTTTAGCTGGACGCTGCTTCATGAAACATTAGCTTTTCAATTCTGGGTATGTTTGTTCGATAAAGATATAGATGAAAATAAAGTTTTTGGTGCTTTTTTTTTCTTTGGTCCTGGAAATGCTGTAGATTAGTTCACGTGTGAGAATAATTTGTCTTAATGGCACTAATATTGACAAGAAAGTTATTGGGGCATTGCTGCATTCTGAAGAGCCGCTATTGTTTGGGTTTTATTGTCACTTCAGCTATTCAGAAAACTGTGTTTGTAAACAATACTTCAGGAAGCTTTCGAGTATTAAACGCGTTATGTGCGTATTATCAGCTGTCCAATTTTCAGTGCCATACTAGTAGTTTTCAGCAGGAGAAATTGTGCTGGGAAGGTTCCTCTCGCGAAGTTCTGTTAAGAAAGCTTGAACTTGGATTAAAGAATCATGAAGTGCATGAAGCATGGGGAACTTTTAAAGATTTTAAAAGACTGTATGGTTTTCCTGGGCGTGATATTGTGAATAGGTTCATTACCGAATTGTCTTACTCATCTGAGTCTCACTGGCTACAGAAAGCAGGTGGTTTAGTTTTTATAATCCTGAAAGAAAATTCAGATTTGCTTCAGCCTGATGTCCTGGCAAAGCTGTCCCTCTCTTTAGCAAGAGCTCAGAGGCCTATTCCTGCTTCAATGATACTTAGACTGATGCTTGAGAGAGAAAATCTACCTTGCATGAATGTGTTGTGGCTGGTTTTTCTGCATATGGTGAAAACAGAAAATGGGACATGTATTGCATCAAATTTCTTGTTTCAGATATGTGACTCTTTCCTACATAGAAGAGCGGAGAAAAGTAGTTGTGCTAAGCTAATCAGACCTGATACAATGATCTTTAACCTTGTGCTTGATGCTTGTGTAAGATTTGGATCATCTCTTAAAGGCCAACTTCTTATGGAACTTATGTCGCTGACTGGGGTTATTGCTGATGCACACTCAATCATTCTCATTGCGCAGATTCATGAAATGAATGGTCAGAGGGATGAGCTGAAAAAATTTAAAGATTACATTGATCGAGTATCTTCTCCATTTCTTTGTCATTACCGGCAGTTCTATGATAGTTTGTTGAGCTTACATTTTAAGTTTGATGACATTGATGCTGCTGGTGACCTTCTACTGGACATGAATAGATATCGGGAGTCTGTCCCTCATCAAAATCTTAGGAAAGACTTGCTGAAGCCTTGTCTTGTTCCAATAGGATCTCCCAATCTCAGGAGTGGATTGAAGATGCAGATTATGCCTGAGCTGCTTGACCAGGATTCTATCCTCAAGGTGGAAAGTAAGCAAGAGTTCATTCTCTTCAGAAATGGGAAACTTCTCCTTAGTAACAGGGCTCTGGCCAAGCTCATTAACGGATACAAAAGGCATGGAAAGATTACTGAGCTTTCACAGCTCTTACTTAGATTTCAAAAGGCTTATCATGCATTTGGAGGATCCAGTTTGTGTTCTGATGTGATTGATGCTTTCATTCAGTTAGGATTTCTGGAGACTGCTCATGACATTTTAGATGACATGGAATTGGCTGGGTATCCCATGGGGCCTACTTCATATATGTCGCTCCTGACCGCATATTGCAAAGTAAAAATGTTTAGGGAGGCAGAGGCACTGTTAAAACAGATGAGGAAGGCTGGTTTGGCCGTAAATTTATCTGATGAGATGGTCATCTCAGCAAGTTTCTCAGAAGTATCAGACAAAAATGTTCCATCTACAAATGCATCAGCCTTGATGGTAAAATCAGATTTAGCTGAGTCTTTAATTCGGGAGATGAGAGAGGCGGAGAAGGCAGCTCCTTCTATGGTCTACGAGTTAAATTCTTCTATTTACTATTTTTGCAAGGGTAAAATGATTTGGGATGGTTTGAAGATATATCGTAGAATGCAAGAGATGAAAATTCAACCCACGGGACAAACCTTATTTTATTTGGCATATGGGTATTCTTCTTTAGGAATGTACCGTGATATTACAATTTTGTGGGGAGACATTAAGAGGAACCTGGAGAGCAGAGTTTTAGTGGTTAGCAAGGATCTGTATGAGATCTTACTGCTAAACTTTCTCCGAGGTGGTTACTTTGAGAGAGTGATGGAGGTGATTGGTTATATGAAAGAGCATGGTATGTATGTTGATAAGTGGATGTATAAAATTGAGTTCCTAAAGCATCATAAGCATCTCTATAGGAGGTTAAAAGCGTCAAATGCCAGAACTGAGGCTCAAAGCAAGAGGCTTGAATATGTTCAAGCATTTAGGAAATGGGCTGGCATTGATTGAAGTCAATTCTTACTGACATTGCCTTGTAAGTGACAATCTTTGACCGGCAAATGCAACATTTTCTATTAGCCGGGGCTAAAGGATTTAAGATTGACAAAGTAAGGAGTATCTAAGATCAGGATGAACCTCTAACCTTTATTTATAGGTACTAGATCTTTTGAATTGTAGTTAATTTGCTATACAGTGCTGTATATTACAGATTCTTAGAGACATTTTCTTTCTTGTCTATTGTTGAGGTAGAACTTGCTGCTCTACTTGAAGGCAAGGAGAGTGGGAACAATTTACCATAGCACTATCCCAAGTTGCAGCTTGTCCTTCACTGGTTTTGATGAGTTACGATATATGCTAATGCCAAGGTTTATTGACTTTTTCTCTCTTTTCCTTCCTAAATATTTGTTGCAACATCAACCTGTCTGATCTGTGATCGTTACAGTTACATCTATTACCCTGTGTCATTTTTTACAAAAGAAGAAAGGGAAAAAGGGATTTTTATCTCAATTATCGATTGCTTAAAAGTCTCGCTAAAACATTCTTTTATGGCTTTCATTGTGAGGAGTTTTGTATTCATTTTTGGGTGTATAAACTGATTAAAACTTTGTGTTTCAATATACATTATTCCATTTTTTATCCTCAGGTTACAGGATAGTGGTTGATTTTTGAGTCATTAAGAAATGTGGCTTGTGTACATTGTCCAGAAGATAATGATTTGATTAGCATAATACTTAGGTGAGATGCAGTGTCTATGTATCTTTATACAATACTAAGGCAGCATATCGTATTTCATTTAAGTGAAGAAAAAAGAAGGTGAATTACCATAAACATTAGCAAAAATCCTGGCCCATAGTGTCTTAATTTCTGCCTGTTAGTTTGTAAACTGAGCTGGTAAGGGAAATAGTTTGGACAATCTAAGCTGTGCGCAACTCGTCTTCCTCCTATTTTGCTCTCTCTCAAATTTTCCCCCTGTACCTAAGCCTGACTGATTCTGGGAAAAGTACCAGTGACAGGTGGGCTTTCTGAAATAATGACCAGTGGGGTTGGGGCTTTTTGTTAATTGAACTCTTATTTTCTGTTGAGTATGGTTTGTAGATAGGGTAATTTACAGCCAAGTCCCTGATGTTGGCCAAATATTAAAATACACCAGAGGTTTTCAAAATAATCTACTAAGGCCTGCGTGATTTTCCTTTTGCCGGTTAGGTCCCTTGATCTTCATTGACTGTCACTTTCATTATAAATCACAAGGGAAAAATTTTCTTTTCACTTTATGAAGATTCCAAATGCACAATAATAGACACATGCTCTTAGTTGGTTTCCGAAACTATAGTTAAGGACTAACTAGATTAAACCAACCGTAGCTAAATTCAACTATAAAAACTGTTCTTTTGGGAGGGAAATAAAAGAGGTAAACCTACCATTTTCAGTCGCTGCAGAGCACCTAACCTACCTTCTCATACTCAGTTGTTTACCCAAATACCCACCAAAATTTTGGCCTAAGGTACGATACCATTTCTCTAAATCTGTTTTTCCCCTCTGTTTTCTGAAGTTTTATCAGTTGAAGCTTCTGTTCGGATTTTTCTTGTTTTTGGAGTGCATGCTGTAAATCATTGTGGGAAAATATGTATTTTGGTTGGAAAAATGATTTCCAACAATGCATGTTAGTTTAGGCTTTTTATATGTGATACAGTGCTGAGGTCAACTAAGGCCAAAATTGAAAATTATTCAGTGGGTGATTTAGCATTTTTGGCTGTTTGATGCATGAAATTGAAGGTTTTTGCTGCTGTCCATGCTGTGATCGTAGTTTTTGGTTCTGTTATTTGCCATTGTATAAGTGACATTCTTAAAGTGGTTTATATTGCAGAAAATTTTTAATTTTTTCTTTTTTCAGATAATGCTGTAACTGTTTTACTCAAAGGTTCTTTCCTGCTCGCAACTTCGAAAGGCGCTGGCTCCCTTCTTATTGACAACACACAACTACGTGCTCAAGATAGATTCCCAAGACTCTATTTCCCGCGGACCAATTTACGATGTCTTCGTTGCTGACGTTCGTCAAGCAGGCCACGTGGACCTGGGTTGAATGAGAAATAAAATAAAATAAAATAAAAGAACAGGACCTATGATAGTCGATCCTATTTCCTTTCCCTCATTCCACTCAATTTATATTATTTTTATAAAAAATGAATAATAAATAGAAAGGAAGAGGCCCATTTTCAATATTAAAACTTGCTGAAATCATTACTCTTCATTCTCCCGTGCTCTAGCAATTTCACTTCCTTGACCGGACAAATGAAGTTCTCCAACATGCGGGCGAGGCATTCAAGTTCGAGTGGCTTTGGTCTTTTTTGATAGCTTCAAGCAGAAGGAAAGGAGTGAGTGCTCTGGTTGTTTTTATCTTTCAACCGAGGGCTTTCTCTCTTCCTTTCTCAACCAGACGAAGGAGATATGAAAAAGCTCAAAGGGAAATGCTAGCCGCTAGATCGGGAAGGACAAGATAAAGAAAGAGAATTCATGTTTGCTTGAAAGCTTACCTTATTATTAAGGAAAGGAAGGAGGGCCTTTTTTTATACAAGAAGATTGTATCATGGGTTTGAATCCCATTTCCTCTGACACGAAAGTTGAACGGGGAGGCTTAATTACGTGATACGGTTGAGCACAGCTCTCTCTTCTTCGATTGGTTGACTTCGAGCAAGCTGAACCCTCCAGGGTTAACCCCCTGCAATGCGGATCAGTTGTTTAAAATCAATCTTGAAACGGAAACTGGGGTGCTCTGACCTATTGCGTGGTAAAAGGAAGAAAGTACGAAAGAACAGTCAAAGTCCTAATTGTTCGACTTTAGTAATTGAGCGAATAAGTCAACTTCAAAGCGGATTTGTTGTGCGAAGCTGTTTAAATCGTTTTTTGAACTATTTCTTTCCCAACCACTAGAATCAAACTCCTCCTTGGCTAAATCCGGAGGGGTTCGATATAATAGAAACTGGCGCACCTTTTGGAAAGTTGATTGAATTAAAGAAAGGCATTGGCAAACACCAACCGAGAGGGGAGAATAAATGGCTCAGGAATCGACCGGTTCCGAGCAGACTCGTGGAGGACGGTCTCCTTTCTTTTCCCAACCTATCTTTTTTTCTTTGGGGTTTGAGCCGTTATGTTAGGGTGACTCGAGAAAGCTTGAAAGGGAATTCCGAGGCTTCCAATGCTTCTCTCTATGCCATCGTTGAGTTTTCACAGAAAACCTTCTTTATCCAACGGATTTACATATCATCTCGGCCAATGAAAAATTCTACTGTCTACTTTCATTAATTGTGAGGGGTCATTTTGTTTGGCTTAATTGTTTGGTAATTGCAACAGAGAAAGAGTTGAAGTTGAACAGGCGCACTCACTGAAGGAAGCCTTCTTGGGTTCTATTCTTAGCCCTGCTTTTACCTAGAAACTTGTCTTCACTTGAATCCCTAAGAGTGATGTGGAGAGATGCTTAAATGGGCCTCTTCAATAATTTCTTTTGCCACCCATGCTCTGCTGCTAGAATCTTAGTTTATAATTATTGGAGTGAGTGTTTAGTGTTCTTATAAAGGAACTATACTAGAAAGAGATCTAAAGTCTGGGGCTGTATCACACGAGATAGCTGGCAAAATCAATTAATAAAACACAAGATGTTCGAAGATCTCGAAATGATCTTCCAGTTCTGGGGAGAATTTGCAAAACTCTGTTTTCCATCGAGAATTGAATGGAGTTTTCCCGTATTTCGACTGGAGAATCTAACAGAGACATTACTATTAAGATTCTGACCAAAAAATTAGACATTCCATGCTGAGTGCTTTGTCCCCAACGAGAAAATGGGAGTTTTTTAGAACTTGCTCCTTAATCACGCTCCGGTCTTACCACTTTAATTATATGTTATTAAAGAAGTAATGCTTAATTGTACAAAAAGCTACTCAATTCCTGATAGAATGAGTCAATGCACATTTCCTGGTAAATTGAGTCCATTAAGCAATATTTCCCACTTCCCTGGAAGAGGCACAACCTATTCATATGATTCCGTGTTCACACCTGGTGAAGGGTGAAAGGAAAGCCCGCAAAGACCGATAGAAGATTTGAATCCCCCAAAGCCCTTAAAAAGATTTAAAGTAAGAAATCCAGTGGAAAACAATCTTTATTTTTTAGTCAGTCACAAGTAAAAACTCACCTTGTTCTAATCTTTTTCCTAAAGAGCAATCGATTTTATTTTATCTTCTGAGACTGAAGGGGACTAAAGAGATTCTTCCAAACCTGCGATCTCATTGGAAAATCTCCTCTTTTCCGGTGGTGGATGCGTTAGTCAAGTTTTGCAAGAAATTGTAGCAATCCCGCCTCTTCCAGATGCTCTTATTAGCAAGAGGAGCAGGAGGGCTGGTAAGTAAAAGCGACTAAAGGAGAAATTGGTTAGCTTTGCTTCCTAGTATGGGCTTGCCCCGGGATCTCATCATAGAATATTTCCCACAGGACTGCTACAAATGTACCCTATTTTTTGAAAGAAATTGCTTCTAATTTGACGGATGGTCAAATCGAAAATAGACTAGATTCTTCGATTTGTTGGGACAAGGATAAACTGACTCCCTCATTCCTTAATGTCATTTTGATGTCCGTTGCATATCGACTGTCATTTTCTGTTCCATTGTATTCTTTACAATGTCATTTTGATGTTTTTGTTGAATATATTAGACTTTGAAAATTCAAATGCCTTTCCTTTTCAACATTGAAACAAAATTCAAAATTTTGAAAATCTTTGACAGAGAGAGAGAGAGATAGCAACAAGATCCTCAAAGAACATCAAGGAGGCTGTATTTTCAACAGTTTGAAAGTGCTTGTGCTGTTTCTGCTGAATATGTTAAATAAATTGAAGGAATCACAACCTCCTTTTATTTGTAATCATAAAAGTTATCTACATTTTCCTATGAATCAATTTAGCATAGCCATTTTATTTTCATCATCTCTCTTTTAGCATCAAAGTTTCCTAGCTTTTGTGATTCCTTCTTTGCCATGAGTTAACTACTTGGCTCTTTTAAAGGTTTTTGAGATTTAACTTTCTATTATTGCCAAACATCTATGCTATTATGACTTCATCATTTTAGGCTTCAATTAGTGACCCAAGAAGAATTCAAGCCAATCTTTTGGGGTCAAACATCATCCCTTGGTTTTAGTTGTGGCACAAGTATGGACATTCCCTATCGCTAGGGGTGGGCAAAAAATCAAAAAACCGAACCGGACCCGAAAAACCGAATCGAATTGGTCGGTTCGGTTCGGTTTTTCTCTTGGTCGGTTCGGTTTTTGGTTTTTTATTTTAAAAACCGAAAAATTCGGTTCGGAAGGCCGAACCGAGAACTGAACCGAAAAAACCGAATTTAAAAAAAAATTAAAAAATTAAAAAAAAAATTAAAAAAATTGGAAAACCGAACCGAACCGAACCGAACAAAAAATAAGCCTAAATTAAATTTATTTTACCCAAACCGAACCGAAAAACCAAAAACCGAACCGAACCGAACCGGTTTAGTTCGGTTCGATTTTTAGTTTTTCAGTTCGATTTTCGGTTTTATTTTTCAAAAACCGACCGGCTCGGTTCGGTTTTCGGTTCACACTAAAAACCGAACCGAACCGGATTTGCCCACCCCTACCTATCGCCATCAATGCTTGACTCATCAGTTCTTTAAGCATTTCCTAAAGTTTTTTGAAATAGTAAGATCATGGTGTGATTCAATTCAAACAGTGACAGATGACATCATCTATAGGATAATTGTAGCTGTGGTCTGAATTATGCTTGTACTTTGATTTTTTCCTTATTCTTTCAACTCACTGCTTATGATTAGAGAGTTCTTTCTTTCTCCTTGAAGTTCCATGTCGAAATTTGTGAATATAGATATCAGATGCCAGAATATGTCTAATATCTGTTATTGGTCACATAATGTTTCCTCAGGGATCTGATTAACTAATCTAAAGGAAAGGCATACATCCTTTATGGGTGCAGAGAACTGTCATTTTCATGCTTACCTTGATTCATTATGCAAGATATTGTACAATCGACATGGGTCTAGTGCCATAGCCATTAAAACCGTTATGTTTTTTCACTAGAGATGAAATGGCAAATATTATTAGGATAAATATAGTAAGGCCGAGCTAAAAGATTTTTCATTTATTGATTTATTTATCTTATCATTTTAAAGGTAATAATGTTGTTGAACATTTGACACTCCCAGTACTCTCTGTTACAGTAGAGGGATATTGTAAGCTGTACTTTCTGTTATTCTGTTTTTTTGTGTTACTACGAGTTTTATGGAACGACGATGTATTTTCATCCTTTGTTAAAGTTGTTGGCTCAGTATTCAACCCTGTTTGCCGTAGCATATATGATCTACCCAGTTTGCAACTGCTGTTTGCAACATTTTAATTTTATCTCAAGAATTGAATGGGCAACATATTTTTATATTTTGCTGTCTTAGTATATATATGCCCATACGGGCTGCATTTGTTTTCCTCTTGAATTGTTTGGTGGAGAGTTAAGAACACCAGAAGATTTTAATTCGTTTTCCTCTTGAATTGAGGATTTGCATGCGTCGCAATACAAGTATGCCCTGCCGGGACTTCTTACTACATTTATTGTGCTAGCTTTCTTCCCCTTTCGGCACCCACATTATGTATTCTTCATTTTTATTCATACACAGTTGGCATCGCCCCTGGAGTTTGATGCATTCATCATTCAGGTTATGTCACCTACAAATTAAAGCCCAAATATATGAAAATATTAATGATAGTGGAAGTTACAAGGGTACAAAAGAGAAGGGAAAAAAGTGTTTATATATTTATATACATGTTTGTATATGTGTGCGTATTTGGAGGGAAAAAATGTTTATTATATTAAATAAACTAGTTTTATGCTACGTATGATGCTGCCAATTTTGTTATTGAGGATCTCTAATTTGAGCTACCTACAGCAGTTGAATAATTTGTATGCAGATGAATGCGGTATGAAGCTAGGGTTACTTCATTCTGACGGAAATTGCCAGTTTCCCACTTTATTTTTGCGCAAGGTATTAGTTACCTCCCCTAATTTTATAAATAGTCAATTATACCCTTTTTTTGATGCTATTTCCCATACATATATATATATATATATATATATATATATTAAATAGAAAGAAATAGTAATCGCTGGACAAGTAAGAGGGAGGGGGCAATTTCTCTTATTATTATGTCAATAACTTATATTATCTGCTAAGTGTTATGGCATTAAGTATTAGTTAAATATACACACATGTTAATGTAATTAATAAGAATAAATAAAGTAATGGTGCTAACCAAATGATTACAATTTTTTTTTTAAAAAGAAAAATGTATACTATTAATTTGGAAAGTCCTTAAATATATAATGACTCAAAAATCGTAGCATCGAATTTTGCCAAATATTGTGTATATTATTACAAATTGTATACTTTGTCCAAAAAAAGTGGACTATCGTGTTGTTGTTACAACGAATAAAAGACTTGGGATACATTCTTTATGTCCTTAATAGACGAAAAACATGTAGTGAGTATATCTTCAACTCTCAAGAAAGCTTTTTTTTATTTTATTTAAAACATGTATAGCATTTAGGCAATCTACTTTGACAACATTGAAAGTTGCAAGCAACAACAATAGCCACCTCATAGTAAGGAGAAAAAAAATCCCAACCCCGCCTTTGAGAAAGCAAGCACCACCACCTCAAGGGAGTCACGAACCACCATCTCAAAACCCACAACTTGTCCTTTATGGTGAACTGTTGTGTCAACATTTAATTTGAAATTCCCTGAGCAAGGAGCAGACCATCGCCTGACTACCTGGAATAGCTGAAACTGCTGCCAAAGCTGCTGCACAGAATGTAGGAGGAGCTGCTGCATAGGCCGAAGCTGTTACCCAAGCTGCAGCACCCCGAAAAACTTCTCCTGAAACTGCTAGACCACCAAGACCTGCACAGAAAGTTGCAGGAGTTCGAATAGAATCTACATAATTGCTGGATGTATTCAACAATTTTCAGGGCTAAAATTCATACAAATAAAACCCCGTAAAGTCAATAACATGTCTCAGTTCAGACTGGAAATTCTGGAAAATCATTTCGTTTCGGTCAGTCCAGCAACTCCATGGAATCATATGTCTAACACCTCGATCTTACCTCTTTCCAGAGAAGTTGACCACTAAATCCCATTGAAAGAATGAGTCTTCGCTGTCAATGTACGCCTTTATAGGTATCCACACTCTAGAAAAAATAAGATTGAACGCCAAGTGTCTGAGATGTTGGAAAATGGGATTATATGCTATAGTCACAATCCCTTTTCTTCACCAATTCTCCTAGTTAAAAAAGGATTGCTCATAGTGATTCTGTACAGATTATAGAGCATTGAATGAAGCCACTATCAAGGATCGCTTCCTTATTCTATAGTATATGATATGATCAATGAGTTACATGCAGCCAAGTATTTTACAAAGCTGGATCTTAGGGCTAGGTACCACCAAATTTAATGTTCATCCTGATGACATACATAAGATAGTGTTTAGAACACATAATGAGCATTACGAATACTTGGTCATGCCTTTTGAGTTGTGTAATATGCCATCAACTTTGAAGCAACAATGAACGTCATCTTTAAACCAATACTGGCAAGTTTGTTCTTGTCTTTTTTGATGATATTCTGATATATAGCCACTCGTGGGCGGTACATTTAGAACACGTCCGAGTTGTCTTTACAATTCTATAAAGTTAGTAAATTTTTTTTGAAGCATTCTAAATGTGCATTCGATCAAGTCAAGGTGGAGTATTTAGGGTATCTCATCTCTAATGAAGGGGTACAAGTCGATGATAGTAAAATTACAACAATGAAGAACTGGCCAATGCCTAACATTACTGAACTATGAGGATTCTTGGGGCTGACTAGATATTATCAGAAGTTTGTATGCAACTATGACACTATTGCAGCTCCATTGACATAGTTGTTGAAGAAAGGGGAAATTTCACTGGGATGAGAAAGCAGAAAAAGCATTTCAAGAACTCAAATCTGTTATGTCTACAACCTCAGTATTGGATATTCCTAATTTTAATGAAAGTTTTGTGATTGAAACTGATGCTTCAGATGCAGGAATTGGAGCTGTATTGTCTTAACAAGGCTGACTTATAGTATACTTAAGTAGAGCCTTGGGTCCAAGAAAGAAGACGTGGCCTATTTATTCTAAAGAGATGCTTGCAATTATTGAAGTTGTGAGCTATTGGAGGCTTATCTTTTGGGGAGAAAATTTCAAATCCTCACTGACCAACGCAGCCTACTTTTCTTCCTTGAGCATATTATGAATATGAAATAAAATATAGATCTGGCAAGGAGAATAGTGCTACAGATTCATTGTCTAGGGAGAGTAGGGCACCAACCCTGTGGGCTATCTCTAATCCTCAATTCACAATATGGGCAAACTTGAGAAGAGCAACCAGTGACAGCCCATAAGTTCAAAAAGTGAGGAATCGCATGGCAACAGCATTTAAAAAATGGTTGCCTATGAGTGGAAAGATGATATGCTTTGGTACAAAGGACGGGCAGCTGTTCCATCCGAATCCACTTTAAAGCTATGCCTTCTCTAAGAATTCCATGATACCAAGACAAGCGGCCATTTAGAGCTACTAAGAACTTAGAAAAGACTTGCTCAAGTCTTCCCGTTGGGGTGACATGAAAAGAGATGTGCAGATTATGTGGCAGCTTGTGACGTATGTCAATGCAACATGGGAGATTCCCAATCACTTGCTGGTCTCTTTCAACCGCTTCCGATACGATCACAAGTGTGGAAAGACGTCTCTATGGATTTTATAGAAGGGTTGCTGAATTCTAATAGAAAAAAAATGCTATTTTCATGGTAGTTGATCGATTGACAAAGTATGCCCACTTCATTAGAATAAGTCACCCTTTCATAGCCAAAAATATGGAAAAGGTATATGTGAACAACGTAGCTTGTCTCCGTGGAATTGTTTGCACTATTCTCAGCAATCATGATGCTTTATTTACTAGTGACTTTTAGCAAGAATTCTTTAAGCTATAAGGAACACAGCTTAAGATGTCATATGCGTATCATTTAGAAATTGATGGGAAGACATAAGTAGTGAACTGAAGCTTTCAACAATACCTTCGTTGCATAACTAGCCAATCACCAAAGCAATGGAGTTATCATCTTCTGTGGGCGGAATTTTGGTATAACACCATGTCTATAGTGCCATCAGGCTTACCCTATTTCTAGCTTTATATGGGAGACCACTGTTGAAAGTGTGCCCTAAAAGCATAATTATTTATTTTTAGATACTGCTGAAAATAATTAATAGAGGTTATTCATTTAATATTATATTTACAATTATGATTATTTTTATTCAAATATCATGAAATTCCTTGATTATTATATGTAACCTTAAACTTAGTATATAATAATTATATACGAGAGGATTTAGTTTAAGTGTAATAATCTAAACTTATTTAGTTTGGATGAAGACGAAAACTTCATTTTGATAGGCTACAAATACGGTCCATTTGTATATTGTATACAATGGTCTTATCCAAATCATTCTATGTGTTTACATAAAAAATGAATACACTTTGTATAATATTGATTATATAGGATTAGACCACGATAAATTTAATTCTCTATTAATCTCCGTTAATAAAAAGAATTTATTTTATCACAATATAATCATATATTGATTAATCTTAATCTTAAGTATTTAATGAACTTCTATTCATTGAGTTATGTTTATTAATTTACAAGGAAAAGACTGTAAAAGATTTTCAGTTAATTATTAAGTATTTTATAAATGTAACAAAATGGATAGCTGAGAATATTTCTCACAAATATGAAATTCACTCCTAAAAGGAAGTTAGATAAGTTGTTTCGTTGATAATTGATTCTGGTCTTGAACATTATGAGCATTAAGTTTTCTTTAAGAGTTAAAGAAAATAATAAATTTGTGAATTTCACAAATTAATTGTTCAAAAGATAATCAATACAGATTAAAGATAAACAGGTAATTAGAGAGGTTAACAGATACTTGACTTAACTCTAATTAAGAACACTTGTGGATGTTTGATCTATATGAAATGATTATTAAATGGATGAAGAGTTTTCTATTTTATAATTTATATGCAAAATTAAGAGTTCAACTTTATAATTTTTGTGAGGTAATATAAAGTTAATAAATAAAATCATATTAATTAAAGAGTTTAATCAAATAATTTAATCTATTGGACCTTAATTTTATAGGTCCATCAGGTCTCTATGTTGATCCCATAAACACTAAAATGGACTATTAAATTAATTGTTATATCTAAAATATTAATTGATTCAAGTTTAATTTGATTAAACTTATTAAGACCAATTATTGGCTTATATTTAATTTAATTAAACTTGTTGGGCTCAATCAATTACTAGTCCAATCCATAATAGTTATACAATTAAATAAATTATTAGATTATTTATTTAAATTAAATAATTATATTATTTAATTAAATTAAATAATTAGATAATTATAAATTATCTAAATTATCTAAATTATTTAATTAAAGATAATATTAGATATTATATTTATCCATTTAATTATCTAAATTAAAATAATATAAAGATATTATTTTATCCTAATCCTATTAAGATTAAGAGTTTAGATAACATAAAGATATTTGTACTATAAAAAGGGATTTTAGAACTACTTTTAAGTAATCTTCATTAGTGCTTCTTTTAGGCTAAGTTTTTTCTAAAGAGAAAAAATTAACACAACATTTAGATCTTTTGTAATCTATCAACTCGCTTACATGAGTTGTTCATTGGTGGGAGATAGAACATAAAAAATTTGCTGGTATAAAACATCAATCGAAATTTTGTGATTGAGGTATTTTTCTTATACAATTTTATAGCTAAATTAAATTAGATATAAATTTTTTAAAATTCTTCCTACAATCGGTATCAAAGCTATGCTCATGTCTATTTTAATTTAACAATTGCAATTTTATTTTGTGTTCTTGGTTGGTAGGCACATGCTAATAATTTTTATTTTTTCATGGGATGAATGTTTATAAATCTTTTTTGTATGGATTGATGGTGTTTGTCATTAATTATATGGTCTTTGGAATTGATTAAATCAGTTTTTGTAAGCCATAAAAAGTATAGAATTTTTATATATTTTTTATTATTGTAATATAAAAAATAGACGAATCGGAAGCACGAAGCACAAATGAAGAAACAAAGAAAAGAAGGGTAAGCAGTGGCATGTTTTCTTCAAATTACAAAAAGAAAAAGAAAAGTGGCTATTTTTGTCATATCATAAAAGATAAAAAATTTGTTTTTTTGTCAAATAATTAAAAAAATTATATGATATATAATTTGTGAAATAATAAAATATAATTATAAGATATAATTATATTTTATTTGGAGATCAAGGACTATTCAAGGAGAAGAAGATACAAGAAATTCAAAATTATTTTTTAATTTTTGTAATTTCTTTTCTTTTCTTTTTAAAAAAATTCAAAAAACTCAATCAATACTATTATTTTATATTTTATTTCATATGATGATTTATGTTATAAAATATGTTAATATATTATAACATGCCATTCAGATCTAAAATGTGCCTACTCAATGCATTATAACATGCCATGAATACATGTGTCATTATTTATTTATTTATTTTTAAAATAGTTATAGTTTAGATTTAATAAAATTAACACATAATATACCAATTAGTTATTCGATTTAATTAAAATAGTTTTAATTTATATAATAAAGAATTATTTTTTTAATTTAATTAAAATTAATTAATTCCATAATTTGTATAAATAATAAGAATTAGATTTAATTAGATTAAATCCGGTAATTTCACATTGAACTAACTAAACATATTATAGTAAATAGTTTATTAAAATTATAAGTTTTAGTTATTCATAATAAATTAGATTTTTAGTATAAAAATTTAGTAATTTATTTTAAGTGTTAGTAGGATTATATTCTAAAAATATTTAGAATGAAACCTAGCGATCAATAATTGATTAGCAGCAATAAGTTTCATTAGCATTGTAAAATATGGGATATTTTATAAAATAAAACCCTACAACATAAAATAGTAAGTGAGAGAAGGTTAAATAATAATTTGACTCATGGTCTGCATCGTTAGTTTAACAATGTGAGATTTAAGTGACACATTGTAACGGTTTTGTTTTCGTTCTCCCTACAAAGGATGTCCATTTGAATCAATATCAAGCTTAACTTCCAAGAGATAGGATTCCAGGATGTATTTCTAGAATAACCTACCCTACGGCAACAACTTTAGAGTTAAGTCTAAAGAATTCGAAATGATGCGTCACATTTACATAAATATAGTTATATAGATGATTATATTTAGACCAAAATAAATGATAATTAATTAATATAAAAGTTATGAGATAACTTAAAAATATTAATTAATTGAGATTGTCTCAGTCTAATTTGGAATTGATTTGACCTATTCTACGGCGGCATATCAATTTTGGTAAATTGGATTATCGTGGTATAGAATTATTTTTTTAGGGTTTTTACCTTTATTCTTTTGCATCATACATCATGTTTAAAGTGTTATACCATAATTGTGATGATATTTGAGCATGAATGATTTCGTTTCTTTATTTATTATTTTTAGCAAAATAACAAATCCATTGTCACAGTATTATCTAATGACAAATTAATTGGTGAAAACTTTGTGAAATAAAAAAGTACAATGAATATCGTACTTGTCTGTGAGAACCAAAAATTTGTCATAACTGAACATTGCCCTCCATGGCCTGCTCTTATTGCTTTACAAAAAGCTAAGGAGCAATATGATCATTAGCTTGATGTTGACGAAAAATTCCACTGCTACTAGTTAGCAAACATGTCTAAAGTGCTTAGGAGTAAGTATGAGAAGATGAAAACCGCAAAAGAAATGTGGGATTTACTTTAGGCAATATTTGGGCAGCCTTTTGAGAAATTCTAGCATGATGCAGTAAAAGCTATTATTAATGCTCGGATGAAGAGTGAAACTTTAGTTCGTGAGCATGTACTTAAAATGATTGCTCATTTTAATGAAGCTGAGATTCACATAGCAAAGATAGATAAACGTACGCAGTTAAGGATGATCTTGGAAACCCTATCTTTGAGTTTTCTTCAATTCACGAGCAACTATTTCAAGAAAAAACTTACGTTTAACATGACTCAGTTGCTCAATGAGCTTCAAACCTTTGAATCCATTAATATTGAAAAACAAAGGGAGGCAAATGTTGCTGATAAAAAGTTTTCCTCTTCTAAGAATAAAAAGATGAATAATTGATGAATGACTCATTAAAAGGCAAACTTAAAAAGAAAAACAATAATAAGAAGAACAAGAGCAACAAGACTAAGGCAAAAGAAAAATGTTTCTATTTTCAAAAGAAAGGCCACTATAAGAGAAATTACACCCACTATCTAGAAGAGCTTAAGAAGAAAAAGAAAGGTAAATATGATTTACTTGTTCTTGAAGCTTGTTTAGTTAAAGATAATGAATTCTCTTGGGTAGTTGACTTTAGGGCCACTAATCATGTTCGTTCTTCTTTACAGATAATTGATTCTTCTCAAACATTGAAAAATGGAGATTTTACGATGCAAGTGGATATCGGGGCCCTTGTTTTAACTAAAGCAATGGGGGTAGTTAGGCTTAGGTTTAGGGATTGTTTTTTTAATTTTGCAAGACGTTTATTATATTCTTGATTTTAGACGAAATTTAATTTTAGTCTCTAAATGTTTATAACATTGCTATTCCATTTCTTTTAATAATAATTTAGTTTTTATTTCTAAAAATAGTTTGAATATATGCATTGGTAATTTAGAGAATGGTCTTTATATCCTACACCCAGAAACTCAAACATTTCTTAATACTGAAATGTTCAGGCTAGAACAACCAAAACCTAAGAAACAAAATATTTCTCCTAATGATGAAACATTTCTTTGGCACCTTAGATTAAGTCATATTAACCTAAATATGATACAACGATTAGTAAAGGATAGACCCTTAAATAGTTTAAAGGTCGGTACTTTACTATTTTGAGAATCTTGTTTGAAAGGTAAAATGACTAAAAGACATTTTACTAAAAAAGAAAACAAAGCCAAAGAACCTTTAGAACTAATACATTTGGATGTATGTGGTCCGATTAATGTACAAGCCAGATGAGGATATGAATATTTCATTACTTTTATTGATGATTGTTCTCGTTATGATTATGTATCTTTAATGCAAAGAAAATTAGAAACGTTTGAAAAGTTCAAAGAATTCTGAGCCGATTTCGAAAAATAACTCAATAAATCATTAAAAGTACTTCGATCTAATCGATGAGGTGAATACTTCGATATTAAATTTAGAGATAACCTAAAAAAGTATGGGATCATATCCCAATTTACAGCTTTTGAAACACCACAACAAAATGGTGTTGCCAAAAGGAGAAATAAAATGTTACTAGACATGATGAGATCCATGCTTAGTTTCTCAACATTACCTACTTCTTTTTGGGGGATATGCATTGCAAAAATCAATGTATATTCTTAACGTAGTACCATCTAAGTCAATTCCTAAAATTCTTTTAGAGTTGTGAAATGGTCACAAACCTTCTTTACGACATTTTCGCATATTGGGGTGTCTAGAACACATGTTAAAGGGAAGACCGAAAAGTTGGAACTACGTTCAAAATTATGCCTATTTGTAGGCTACCCCAAACAGTAAGTGGTTTCTTTTATAACCCTCAAGATAATAAAGTATTTGTATCGAAAAATGCTACTTTTCTTAAGGATGATTATATAAAAGATCATATATCTCGAAGTAAAGTTGTTATCGAGGAACTACTTTCTGATGAGGTTAGGCCTCAATAACCAACAATTGTTGTTAGATCACAAAGTCAACAAACTATGCCTACTTGTCAAAATATACCACTACTACTTATATGTATTGAGAGGGCATACGTTACACTTTAATTGGAAAAGCATAAGTTGTAATCTCCGATGACAGTATAGATGATCCATTGACATATAAACAAGCAACAGAAGATTCTGACAAGGAGAAATGGCTTGAGGCCATGAATTTCGAGATAGAGTCAATGCACTTTAACTTTGTCTGAGAGCTTATAGATCTACCCAAATAATTTAAACCCATTGGGTGCAAATAGGTTTACAAAAGAAAAAAAGAGGAGCAGATGGGAAAGTAGAGACTTTCAAAGTAAGGCTAATGGCAAAGGATAATACCAAAAAAAAAAAGAGTTGACAATAAGGAGACTTTCTCGCCAGTTGCCATGCTAAAATTCATTTGCATTCTTTTATCTATTACCACTTGTTTAGATTATGAGATTTGATAAATATACGTCAAAACTGCTTTTTTGAATGGCAATCTTGATGAAAATATTTACATGGTTCAACCAGAGGGATTCATAGAGCAAGATCAATAGCAAAATGTTTGCAAGCTGTAGAGGTCCGTTTATGGGCTTAATAAGCATCTAGATATGTAATATAAGATTTGATTACGTTATCAAGTCTTATGGCTTTGAGTAAAATATTGATGAAGCTTGTGTATACAAGTGCATCAATGAGGAAAAAATGGTTTTCTTAGTTCTTTACATTGATGATATTCTTTTCATTAGGAATGATGAAGATGTATTATCAGATGTAAAGAAATGGCTAGCTAAGCAATTCCAAATGAAAGATTTGAGAGAAGTAAGTTATGCTTGGGATCCAACTCATAGGAGATCGTAAAAATAAACTCTTAACTCTGTCTCAAGCATCATACATAGATAAAATCTTTATAAAGTTTTTGATGCAAAATTCCAAAAAAGGTAATTTACCTTCTCACTATAGAATTCACTTATCTTAGGCACAATGTCTTAAGACACTTCAAGAAAAAGATAATATAATATAAATACCCTATGCCTCTGCAGTAGGCAGCCTAATGTATGCCATGTTGTGTACTAGGTCCAATATTTACTATTCGGTAAGTATAGTCAATCGGTATCAATCCAATCTAGAATATGATTATTGGGTTGCAGTAAAGTATATTTTCAAGTGCTTATGGAGAACGAGAAACTAGCTAGTCTATTCCGATAAGGATTTAATCTCAATCAGATACACTGATTCTAATTTTTAATCTGAGTTAGATTCTAAAAAATTCACGTTTGGATCAGTGTTCACTTTTGATGGTGGAGATATTGTGTGGAGAAGCATAAAACAATCATGTATGTCGATTCTACCATAGAAGTTGAATATGTACCGGCTTGTGAAACAGTTAAAAAAGCAGTATGGCTTCGCAAATTCTTATCGGATCTGGAAGTTGTTCTAAATATGAATAAACCCTTCATACTTTATTATGATAATAACAGTGCAGTGGCAAATTCCAAAGAGGCAAGAAGTCATAAAAGAGGTAAGCACATAAAAAGAAAATACCATCTGATCAAGAAGATTGTTCATCGAGGAAATGTCACAATGAAGAAAATCGAGACACAAAATAACCATGTTGGTCTTTTACGAAGAATCTTCTCGCTGCTAATTTTGAAAGTCAGTTAAAGGGTCTAAGGATACGAGACATGTCTTACATGCTTTAGGGCAAGTGGGAGATTGTTGAAGTATGCCCTAAAAGCATAGTTATATGTATTTAGATACTGCTGAAAATAATTAATATAGATTATTCATTTAAAGTTACATTTGCAATTATGATTATTTTTATTCAAATATCATAAAATTTCTTGATTATTATATGTTACCTTAAACTTAGTATATAATAGTTATATACAAGTGGATTAAGTTTAAGTGTAATAATTTAAACTTGTCTTTAGTCCAGATGAAGACGAAAACTTTATTTTGATAGACTATAAGTGCGGTCCATTTGTATATTGTATACAATGGTCTTATGTGGATCATTCTATGTGTTGACATAGAAAATAGATGCACTTTGTATAATGTTGATTATATATGATTGGACTATGATAAAAGTAATTCTCTATTAATGTCTTTTAGTAAAGAGAATTTATTTTATCACAATATAATCATATATGGATTAATCTTAATCCTAAGTAATTAATGAACTTTTATTCATTGAGTTATGTTTATTAATTTACAAGGGAAAGACTGTAAAAGATTTTCAGTCAATTATTAAGTATTTTATAAATGTAACGAAATAGATGGCTGTAAACATTTCTCACAGATATGAAATTCATTCATCTTAAAAGGAAGTTAGATAAGTTGTTCCTTTAATAATTGATTCTGGTATTGAATATTATGTACGCTCAGTTTCTTTAAGAGTTAAAAATAATAATAAATTTGTGAATTTTACAAATTAAATGTTAAAGAGATGATTAATGTGGATCAAGGATAAAGATGTAATTAAAGAGGTTAACGAACACTTGACCTAGTTCTAACTATGAACACTTGTGGATGATTGATTTATATGAAATGATTATTAAATGGACGAAGACAGTTTTCTGTTTTATAATTTATCTGCAAAATTAAGAGTTAAACTTTATATTTTTAGTGGAGTAATATGAAGTTAATAAATAAAATCATATTGATTAAAGAGTTTAATCAAATAATTTAATTTATTCAAGTTTAATTTTGTAGGTCCATCAGGTCCTCATGTTGGCTATATAAATACTAAAATGAACTATTAAATTAATTGTTAAATCTAAAAAATTAATTAGCCTAAGTTTAATTTGATTAAATTTATTAAGCTCAATCAATTACTAACCCAATCCATAATAGTTATGAAATTAAATAAATAATTAGATTATTTATTTAAATTAAATAATTAGATAATTATGAATTATTTAAATTATTTAATTAAAGATAGTATTAAATATTATATTTATAATTTTAATTATCTAATTATCTAATTAAAATAATATAAATATATTATTTTATTCTAATCTTATTAGGATTAAGAGTTTAGATAACATAAGAATTTTTGTACTATAAAAAGAAGTTTTAGAACCCCTTTTACGTATTTTTTATTAGTATTTTTTTTGGGTTAAATATTTTTTAAAGAGAAAAAAATTAAGAACACAAAATTTAAATTTTTTATAATCTATCAACTCGTCCATATGAATAATCTATTAATAAAAAATATTACATGAAAGATTTACTGGTGTTAATAAAAATATCTATCAAAAATTTGTGATTAAAATATTTTTTTATACTATCTTATTATTAAATTAAATTAAACAAAAAAATTTAAAATCGTTCCTGCAACCACTGCCAATCATTATCAAATATTTGCTTAGAAGCGTAGTAGCACAAGAAGTGGATAAAAATTTGTGTGATTGGGATGAGTTGCTCAAACAACACAAGCAGACTATAGAAAGGGCCAAAAATCGAATGAAACAGCAAGCTGACAGTCATTGTAGAAATCAGAATTTTAGCGTGAATAATTGGTTTTCTTTTTAAAAGTTACAGCTCTTCAGGAATAGTCAGTGTTTAAGCGAACCAATCAAAAGCTTGCTAACAATTATTTTGGGCCTTATTGGGTCTTATAAAAAGTAAGAGCTAGCTGATTCTATAAATTGAAGTTGCTAGCTGATTCTATAAAGTTCATCATAATCCAATGTTTCATGTATCTTGAGTCAAAAAATGTATAGGAGAAAGAGAAGTTTCACATAGCACAACGCCACCAATTTAGATGAGGGTTTTTGGTGCTTGAACCCTTGGCTATTAAAGACTACAGGTGGCTAAAACAAGGACAAAAACTGGAAGCCGAGGCGTTAATCTAATGGAAACACTTGCGTGAGAAAGAAGCCAATTATGAGTTTGTTAAGCATATGGAAAATCAGTGTCCAAAATTCAACCTTGAGGGCAAGGTCGAAGTCAGTGTGCGACAGATGATAGACCCCGAAGGTTTAGGAAGCACAATCCCAAATACTTGGCAGTGTTGACTGTGGAAGATGGTGGACTAATTCAAAGGGTTGCTAACTTGGAGGTTGGAGCTATTCAAAGGACAGGACATTGGCCACGTGATGCTAGTCTTTAGGCATAAGGTTGGAGAAATTGTTGGAAAGATTGTTATGAGATTATTTAGGAACTAGCCGTTCTTGTTTTCCTTTAAATAAGTCTACAGACAATAGAAATTGTATATGAATAAAATTTCATTTGTGGTATTTTCTCCGACCCAAATTGAAAAGTTTTATTGAATTCAGAAGTTTCATTATAATTATTGAGTTCTAACACTATCCCCACTACCCACACCTAACTAATAAGCCAATTTGACTAAAACCGCATCTCAGGTAATCTAATACTATAAAATTTTATCATCCCCACCAAAATTGCAAATAGGAATTGATATAATTAAATGCATTGTTTACGTTCAAAATGTAATGTGATTATCACAATATAAAATGAGGTGGCAATCCCATAAGAAAGCTTTAGGCAATGTAGATTAGTGAAATGAAAATATCAAAGCAATAGCAAAGAGAAAATTAACTAATTGATTTAAGTGGATAAGATAGAATTGTTTATAAATTAAGAAAAAAGTTTATGATGATGTAAGTAAGGCTTTGAGAATCACAATTATACTTTATAAATCTATTCTACACTTTGATTCAGTGTTTATAACTCAATTGAAAGTTTCACATCCCAAACAATCAATCGGAAAATATTTAAAGCATAGCACATTTGATACACATGCGTTTGATATAACTAAACTCTTTGCAAATATTAACACAAACCATGTTCATTTATATAAGTTATCTAAGATCGATAATATATCATTTTGATAATATTGTAGTAAAAGATCAACTTGAATATCAAATAATTATTGTCTTTACATGTTATCTAAAATCTACAATATATCGATTGACAATATTACAATAAAAGATTAACATGTAAAACAATATCAAACAATTATTTTTCGAAGATGAAAATAAAACCTGCTTAGTAAGATTTCATCAGCATATAATGTTAGAAACCATTTTACAGCTTAATAAAAGTTTTAGAAGCATGATTTATGCATGTCTTTTGGAATTTAATATCTATGCAGAATTTTATTTTATTTGAGAACTTAAATGCACTCACTGAGCTCTTTTAGCTCACTCGTTTTGTGTTTTATATTTTCTAACCCCCTCCAGGTGCAGGTCTCAGTGCGCAAGTTATTGATTCTCCTACGACTAATTAGTGGCCTAGTTGGACAATCATTTTGTAAATATAGATGTGCTAAGTAGCACTCTTTTTGCTTTCTACATAGTAGTTATAAATTTGTGTATTTTATAAATATGTTTTGGACAAACAAGTAGAGGTTTCGATACGATGATGATCATTTCACTTTTTATTAGTATGCCAGTTTGTAATCAAAATTAAATTTTAAGTTGAATTTGAATTTAAATTTGAATTTGAATTTGATTTTGATTTTGAGAAGGATCGAAGGTTCTATTTAAAAGTATTGAAAAACTGGTTGAAATAGAAGTGAAATTTTTCTTGCAAGTTTTGTATGAGATTTTTAGAAAAACAAGGGAAACTCTGTCCATTTTTAAAATTTTAATAAGTTATTTTAACGTATATTCCATCATTTTCTTAGTAATAGCAAGAATTAAAAAGGAGTTCGCCTCGCGAATTTCTCAAAATTTCACAGTTAGATTCTGAAAAACTTCTGTTAGAGTGCCCGACAGGGCCGCTGGGGTCTATAGTAGAGGGTCTCAGGGCGGGTCCTGTCAGAACGAGTTGAAAACTAAAAACTTATACATAAAGAAGACCCTACAGAGGTTCGGAGAAAGCTTATGGTACTAATAGGAATAGTAAACATTCCTTTGATTATAGGGCAAAAGTCGTATGAGAAAACAATGATGACCAAGTTTGTGATAGTCAACCAAGCATTTCCATACAAAACTCTCCTCGGTTGACCCTTTATAGGAAATGCAAATACAGCCATGTCAATACATTATTTAATACTCAAGTTCCTAACTAGAGAAGGCGTAAGGGTAATATCGGGAGATCAAATGATGGCAATAAGCTGCTTGTAGTGTTTATAAAAAAAAAACCTTCTATATCTCTATTATTGATCTAAGAGAAGAAGGTACCAAATTGCCAGAATCAGGGAGTTGCAGGCAATATAGGTCAAAACTAGGGAGCCAAAAAAAATGATTAAGATAAGGTACCAGTTGAATCATGGGTTAAGAAGGGGTTGATTACATTAATGCGGGAATTCTCAAACATCTTCGCCTGGTCTCACGAAGACATGCCTGGAGTAGATCCCGCCCTAGCCTCTCATAAGTTAGCCATCAACCCCACATTCCGC
Organism: Ailanthus altissimus; assembly: GCA_946807835.1. Classification (NCBI taxonomy): domain Eukaryota; kingdom Viridiplantae; phylum Streptophyta; class Magnoliopsida; order Sapindales; family Simaroubaceae; genus Ailanthus; species Ailanthus altissimus. The sequence continues at coordinate 3,737,639 of OX327712.1, forward strand.
CCATTAAAACAAAATAAGATGATATTCAACCAAGAGTGAAACAAAGCTGTAGCCATGGAGGTAAATAAACTATTGACAATTGGTTTCATTAGAGAAGTCCACTATCTAGACTGGCTTGCCAATGTATTCATGGTGAAGAAAGCTAATGAAAAATGGAGGATGTGTATGGATTTTACCGATCGGAACAAAGCGTGCCCAAAGGATAGTTTCCTACTCCCAAAAATTAACTAACTTGTCGACGCCACAACCGGGCATGAGTTACTTAGTTTCATGAATACTTTTTTTTTTTTGCTATAATCAGATCTCGATGTTTCCTTCGAATTAAAAGAAAACATCATTCATCACTCACCAAAGGATCTACTGTTACAATGTGATGTTGTTTGTGTTGTGATATGGTGTGTGATGTGTATAGATATGTATAATTTCAAAAATTATATGCGCTACAGAAGTAATCATACATGTAATACACTATATAACAAAATCAAGCATATAATCACATGTATGATCATTCAAGTACATATATATCTCATATATATTTTCATGCATGATATAAAATGAATTGTAAATAAATAACCTACCCGGTTATGAAGGTAGCTTTACAATTCTTCAAGAACTCCAATCTTCAATTTGTTGAGCTCACCTTGAAGTGTTCCCTTGCACAATTCTAGTTCACAACTAAATTCGGTGGGATTGTAAAGCTAGAATGGCAGCCTTGAATTTCCAGCAAAGGATTATTTTAACACTTAAAACAATTTGTCCTTGTGAATTATTACTACCAAAAGATGAGAAGAATTAAGTGTTTTCTTTAGTTCTTTACAACTCTTTGTTTTGAATCTTAGTAAGCCTTTGCATATTCTCTCAACACTTTGAGAAATACACCTAGAAAATGCTCTCAATTCTCTCTTCCTCTCCTTGAACGAAATTCTCTCATTCTCTTACACAAATTGAACTCTTTTAATTCTTGATTAAGTGCAAAGAATGATTACTTCTCTTAGTGCTCCACCACCACTTATCCATGTTTGCCATGAAAAATATTAATCAATCATATTTTTCACTCATCAATTTGATTCAACCATTTGAATCAATTTCTAGAGAGTAAATGACATTTAAACAATGCTAAGTGGTTTCACCACTTCCTTAGTGCATCATTTAAGAATTTCTAAGTGGCCAACATTCCTTATTATTAATAACAAGTGCATTCTCCATTAGTAAATGGTGTTTGCCACTTATTCTAATTAATAATAATAATTTGATTAATATATAAAATATTAATAATTCAAAACTATTTTGAATATTTACATTTACCATATATGTATTTACCAAGTAAGGTAAATAGGTAAATACATGGTAAATTATTTATGGAGCAAGATTATGTCGCTTGTCAATTTCTTATTGGTTAACAACTCTTATAAACCAATAATATATTTTACATTCAATTATTGACAGGTGAATAATAAAAGGAACCTTGAAACATTTTTCATTTTTGTTGAAAATTGTTGGATCAATTGTTTAATCCAATTCGTTGCCCCAGTGTACAACAAGTATACTTAATATTGTGAGACTCTCTAGGTTCATGCCCGATTTATCATATGAAACTATTTCACACGTCTATGAACAATGTCCCACACACATGTTACAGATATTACAAAACGGCGCATTAGACCATACAAGTTGAGGCTATAACATATTCGTATAATCCTTCTATCATAAATATCCTAGAAGAGCGGAGATATAGATCAACACCGTCAAGTCTCCATGTGCTTAACCATAAACTTATCTCTAGATTTGTATTTCAATAAATAATATCTATAAACACTTTTACGATATTATTTTTCCGAGAATAAAATTAATTCTCGGATATGTCTGCTTATGGCCATAAGACTTTCTGAAATACAATCTTGGAGTTGCAAGATATTTTACCCACCCAATTGAGTTGATGGATCCCATATCTGTACACACCGGACTCCATGAGCATCGGACCATACCCAGCGACACCCAGCGGTCAGACCATGAAAGTTATCTAATATGTGTGGAACCAAAGTATGGTGGATCACTCACAAGTCCACCGTGGCACTCAGGTCTAAGGACCACGAATACTACTCAACTCGAAAGATCCTCCATTGATGGCTTTATGGCATGTCTATTGAAGATCTTTGTGAGTTTGTTCAATATTCAGTCCTTACTGAATACTTGTATCTCTATACAAGTTTTCACTAAACTCATGGTCTGCTAAGACTAACCATCTGGACTATCCAAATATAGATATACACTGATCTATATATATATTAAGGTCTTCACTAACAGACCCGCATTAGTGAAGATAGATCAGGAACATTAAATTTAAGAACATATTTACATAACAACATTTCCTAGCACCATTTGTAACTCATTGCTACTATGTCATTACTAATATATTCTTAGGTCTTTGTCCCATTTTAGACAAGGCTCTAACTCTTTAGATTTTACTAACTCCTAGTTCTGATCTAAACTCTTTTAGATCAGATCTGAACTCTTTCAGATCATACAATGTCTAAAACGTTACAAGCATCTTACCATATTTGTATATAATATAATTAGTGATATATTGAAATCATAATTGTATAAACATAAAGCAAATATTTATACACAAAAGGGATGGCACGTAAGCACAAATCCCAACAGTTTGGAATAAAAAATGCTGGAGCTATATATCAGAGGTTAATGAATCAACTTTTTAAGAACCTGATTGGCAGAAATATAGAAGTATATGTGTACGAAATGATAGACAAATCCATGAAAGTAGAGAATTATGAGCAAAACTTGAGAGAAATCTTTAAAATATTGAGAAAAAACAAAATGAAATTGAACCTGAAAAAATGTGCCTTCGAGGTAAATTTAGGAAAATGCTTGAGTTTTATGGTTAGCAAGAGAGGGATAGAGGCCAACCCAGAAAAAGTGTGAGCCATCTTGGAGATGACGTCTCCAAGTATAGTGAAGGAAATTCAGTGACTCATGAGAAGAGTTACGACCCTGAATAGATTTATCTCATGAGTTACAAATAAATGCTTCGAGTTTTTTCAAGCAATAAGGAAAAATGGTAAGAATTAATGGACAGTAGAATGTGAATAAATCTTTCAACAGTTAAAAGCTTACCTCTCCGAACCGGTCCATCTCACTGTTCTGGTCCAATGTGATGTACTAATGCTCTATTTAAGAGTTTTGGATCGGGCAGTGAGCTCAGTAGTGGTCAAAGAAGAAAGAGGAGTCCAACGACCAATATATTATGCCAACAAGGCATTTACTAACCCGAATAGCTGGCATCCTTCCTCGAAAAAATAGGCTCTGGCTTTGGTGGTTTCTGGGAGAAAGCTACAACCTTACTTCCAATCTCACGCAATAGTTATTTTAACCAACCAGCCGCTGCAGCAAATCTTGTACAAACTAGACTTATCTAGTAGGTTGGCTAAATGGGCCATAGAGCTAAATGAGTTTGATATACAATACAGACCCGGAACAACTATTAAGGGTTAGGCCTTGGCCGATTTGTAGCCAAATGCATTCATGATTCCATAAAAGTTAAAGAGCTAGGACTATGAGATAAAAGGGTATTATGGATACTTTACATCGATGGGGCATCCAATCTTGAAGAAAGAAGAGGTGAAATCGCCCATATTTATCTAGAAGGAGATTAAATCAGTTATGCCGTTCGCTTTGGGTTTAAAGCTTCCAACAACGAAGCAGAGTATAAAGCTTTCCTGGTTGGCTTGAGAGTAGCTTGGGTATTAGCAGTGAAAAAAAATACTAATAAGAACTGATTCTCAATTAATAGTTAATCAGGTAAATGGAAATTTTGAAGCCAAGGAAGAAAAAATGATTGATTACTTAGCTAAAGTAAGAAATTAGATCAAATATTTTAGTAAAGTAAAAATAGAGTTAATCCCTAGAAGCAAAAACCACATAACTGATGTTATAGCTCGAATGGCTTCAAATAATAAAGCTCTGTTACCTCAAACAATTCATGTTGAGTTTATTCCCAAACCTAACATAAAACAAGAGAAACAGGTCATGCAAATTGAGCCTGAATCAAGCTGGAAGGATCCAATCAAGGATTATATTCAGTATGAAACTCTTCAAATCAATAAAAAAATAAGCTTAAAAAGTTAAATATTAAGCCGTCAGATACTCAGTAATCAAAGAAGTACTATATCAATGAGGCTTTTCTCACCTCTATATGAGATTCTTGGGACCTCAAAAAGCAGAGCAAGTGCTTAGAGAAATTCATGAAGGGATTTGTAATAACCACCCAGGGATGGAAGCGTTGGCCTACAAGGTGTTTAGGACAGTTTACTACTGGCTGAAAACTCTTTAAAATGCAAAAAATGTGGTCAGAAATTACGATCCATGTTAGAGGTTCATTGATAAAATCCAAGTACCCTCAGAAGAACTGACCACTATGAGTGGACCTTGGTCATTCGCTCAGTGGGGGCTTGATTTAATTGGTCCCTTACCCTGAAGGAAAGGAGCTTGCAAGTATGTGGTCATGATAATGGATTACGTCACCAAATGGATCAAGGCTAAACCACTATCCAAGATAACTAAAAAGAGTGTAAGGGATTTCATATAGAGAAACATGATATGCAGATACAAAATTTCTCACACCATTATTACTGACCATGGGAAGTAGTTCAACAATAGTAATTTATTTTGTAAATAGTTAGGAGTATGTCTCTTGCTCGCCTTACCAGCACATCTCAAGAAACTGTTCAAGAAGAAATTGATCGAAAGAAATAGAGGATAATTTGATGAACTTCCAGAGGTGCTCTGGGCATTACAGACAACCAACAAAACTACCACTGGGGAAACACCATTCTTAATAGCATTTGACAGTGAAGCAATGATCCCCGCTAAGATCAGAACTCCAACATGCCAAGTACTACACTTCTCTAAAAAAGTCAACAAAGAATTTATTAGGGGATAGCTAGATTCAATTGAACAGCTGAGGGAAAGAGCCCAAATTTGAGTAGCCGCCTACTAACAGAAAGTTGCTAGATACTACAATAAAAAGGTTAAAGCAAGAGAATGACGATCTAGTACTAAGAAGAGTTGTGTTAAATACAAAGAACTCAGGAGATGGAGTTCTTAGACCGACATAGAAATGACTATATAAAGTCATCAAACGAATCAATAAGCTTATGAGTTAGAATGAATGGACGGATGGGTCGTGAAGAATCCCTGGAATACGAGCTATTAAAGAAATACTATGTCTAATTTTCTTTTATATATATTTATTCATTATGAAAGGACATCATCTCTAATAAAAGTCATTATTTTCTTGCATGTACTTCTACATAAACATCAATTAAGAACTTAGGACTAAATAATCATGAACATCTACGAACATTATTTGAAATAAAATACGAAGACCCGTAGAGAGCGGCACTCGCGAGATTACCCACAGACCACCGGACCAGGTAAGACTCAGTGAGGTATACCTTATGAGGATATGTTTATAAAAGACCCCATAGGGAGGTGGCACTCACGAGGTTACCCACAGACCATCGGACCGGATAAAGCTCAATAAGGTATACCCTACAAGGATGGTTATTATGGATAAGCAGTACCCCAAAGAGAGACTAATCATAAGACATCAAAGATAATCAAGTACCCATAAAAATCACATCTTAAACACTGATGAAATTTTCATTGGGATAGTTATATAATTAACCTAATAAAAAAATTCATAAACTTAGCACCCATTCAAGAATTATGAGTTATCCTGCTCTGCTCGATTATATCAACCCCGCAATAAGATTATATTTGTTAAGTAAGAGTTGTCTCAAGTAGTCGACAATATTATAGGTTTTTTCGCCTATATTATTTTTCTTTTTCTAAACAGGATATTATTTTATGATGATTATAAAGGAGAAGATAATCAAGATAAGTGTAAAAGAACAAGCTCGTATAAAGAAAAGCGTAGGCGTAAATTATAATAAAAAATACTTGCATTTATTGATAAAAAGAAGAGTTACATAAAGTTCAAAAATATATAGCAGGACACCAGCTCATGTTGCTGCAAGTGTCACTAGACTTTAAATCTATTATTGTCGTCAATCCAGGAGGTACTCCAACCAAAAGAGAATTGGTTAGGACTGAGGGGTTGACTGGGACTATAGTTGGTTCTAGAGAATGAGTGGGGTCATCGATAGTAGAAGCTTGGTTAGTTGAAGGTGTAGCTGACTGGACTATAACAGCTGCATTAGGAGCAGAAACACTTGCTACTGAAGCAGCATCACCCCCAGCAGCAATAGCAACACCACCAATAGGAGCAGCAACACTTGTCGCAGGAGCAATATTACCATTAATAGCAACAACAACATCAACATCACCAGTAGGAGTAGCAGTATCTGAAGAAGGGGCAATATTACTAGCAGCAGGCTTAGCTACCTCGTTACCGCCTTGAGCCTCAAAGGTTTCCCCTATATAAAATGATCCCCCATTGACTATATTCCACATCCACTAAAGGTCAATCTCTGGGTAATTCTCTTCGAGGAGGGCGATCAACCTCTAAAAGCCCTCTATTGTCCCTTAGTGAAAACCTTTCTAGTGACTAGCAGACTAGGAACTACATTGATCATCCAATCAAGCCACCAAGTTGCTTTGGGTCTGCTCGACCAGCTCTTTTTCTCTTTGAGCCACTATGAGCTGTGTTCCAAGTTTACCAATTTGGTTCATTAGCTCTACAGCTCGGCTCTCGACCAAGGCCAAAGAGTTGGCCATCTTCTACTCTACTAGCCACTTTTGACACTCCAATTTTGAGACTCGACTCTTGGCCTTTGCACACCTAGTCTCTAATTCCTCCACATAGGTACCTATTTCATTAGTAATCACCCGTTCCTAATTGACCACCCTCTTGGCTCGCGAATCTCAACTCTCAATCGCACAAGGCTCTCTTCGGCTCGATGGGCCCGAGCTGTCATGTCTAGTATTCAGCTCTAAACTGAGATAACAAAAACATGAATTGCATTAGAAGAATGAAGATAATTAGAATAAGTAAAGGAAATAGAATAAAATAAAAATAAAAAAGAGAGGGAACTCACATCCAACGTAGATCCTATAGCAGCCTGAAACCCCATGATAGAATCCAAAGATGAAACCTGACCCATCTAGGCTGAGGTCAGATATCTCTCAGCTTCCCACATTACAGGTAGCAAATAGGCAAGGTCCTTCATCTTCTCAAGGACTTACACTGAATGAGATGAGAAGATAGTGGACCCCTCGCTTATTAGAGGGCCCTTCTCCCTCTTAGAACTAGACACTCTTATAGCCTGAGAAGAGAAGATCACTTACATTGAATTTTGAGCCGCGGAGCCCCAACTTTAACTCTCCAGAGCTCTGGGTAGTCTAGCCTCTCCCTTGGGCACTAGATTGCACCTGCCATCTCTCTTGGGCAAGACTTGTCACCCTCCCTCTTTGGGGGGTCTACTTGGTGCTAGTTTCGCTAGCTAGCCCCCATCCATGAGAAGGACCCCTAGTTTGACTCCTCCCTTTAGAGCAAAATAGCAGCTCTATGACACTGTTAGAGTTAATGGCACCCCAACCAGGTGAGGATGCACTAGAGCTTTTTGTGCGGCTCTTCTTTCTCCTTTCATTGCCTTTTTGTTTGGACATTTTTGTATGAGGCAGATCATCAGTAAGTTCAGCAAAGGAAAGCAAGAGAAGTGAATTTAAAATGTTTACTTCGAACACGAGGCTCACGCTAAACAAAGGTCACTAGGCCGAATTGGACAAGGTTGGCTAGAGAAAGCAAGTCTTGAACGGGATAAATATGCTCAAGGGCCGTAGTGATCTGAGCAAACCTATCATTGTTCACTTCAACGTCAGTGGCTTAGGTCATTTAAATATACCAAAGAATTAGATGGATCAAAGAAAGAATTGATCACAACATATAGAATAAATAAAATGAAACCTATGTTCAAAGAAATGTTAGTGGGGATGACCCACTCTCCCCTGTTCCTTTCAGAGACTCTTTAACCCCAATCACCTCAAGAAAATAACCACTCCCCCTTTCACTCTTTAACAGAAGAGGGGTGACCAGGACTGAAATTCAAAGCCCATAGAAAGACAGATAGTAAAAGCCTCTGAGTCTTTTAATGTTGCTCCTGAAATGGCATAGGTAGCATAGCTCTTGAAAATGTGAGGAGGATAACCCTACCTTGCCCAAAAGAAAAAAAGTCCAGCTAATACCCTTAAAGAATTCGGACATAGTTATGAGGGAGCTACTCTTAAGCGGGCTAATATCCTCGCGAAATAAGGCTGCATAAGAAGTCTAAGGCCTAGCCTCGAGAATTCTATATGTATGGTCACCTAGCCTTTTATAAGGCTACTTGGAAAATCATCTAGGGGGCAGCCTAAGAGTTATCAACTCAAAGATATTGAGGTTGACCGGATGGACCCTAGATTAGCCATATTCAAGCTAGACGTGCGATATCTGACTTTCAGCTCAAAATTCATAGTCTCCACTTTTGGGTGATATATGCGTGTGCGCCGTGCTATGGTTGATTGTGTGCATAATGATACGATATTTCTATATCATAAAATTAAGTGCAAGTATACACTATCGTATGCAAGTAATAAAGAGACTAAATAAGTCGGATGTCGAACCCACAGGGATAATTTCTTCCTTTAAACCAATTACTAAAATTATATCTTCTTAATAATTATTCAGATAAATAAATATCTAAGAATGAATGTAGAAAATATAAAGGCAAAAACACAATGCAAAGAGAATAGGGAGATAGCAACGTAGAGAAAACCTAGGATTAATACTATCCCTCAATATGCTTTCTAATGATTAATCTTCTAATATTTAACTCCCTTAGTCTTTGTTATTGATCAAGACACTAATGTATTCACAAGCCTCTTCCAAGGTCCTGCAAGTATATCCTAATTTACCAAATACCTATATTCTTATGGTACTTGTAATAAATTAAGATTCATTAAGATTAGGTCTTATTAATCATACATGCCAATTAGGTATATTCCTATCCTAAATTGAAACTTGCATATGCAACATTGAATGTTATTCTACAATCATGCATCAAATTACCTAGGTCTAAATATAATGATTCCTCTTCCGATTTTATCAAAATATTACCAATTCATTCACCATATATTGGCCAGATATATTGAAGCGTTAAAATCAAGTAATTTAAATAATAAGAACTAAGTTTATTAAATATTAAAAAGATATGGCAATTAAGCGCACATATTGAGTTCAAATATTAACCATAGAAAATAAGTTTAGTTCATAGCTACTAGAGAATCACAGCAATAAAAATAAAAATAAAACATGATACAATCAATTACAAACCGATATAGACGTCGAATTGCTCTTGATTGATGTTGGTCTAGATTCCTGGTGCTCTTGAACTGCTCTAAACTCTCTTTAGGTTGATCTAGGTTCTTCTTTGGTCTTTTTTTATGTCTGAGGTCGAGTGACCTTTTATAGGGTTTGATTTGAACTTAAAAAACTCAATTCTAGTTGCACTAGGATTCGCACTACCACTGGGGCGATACGCTTCTGTCGCTGGGGCACTGCATGAAAACAGCTTCATCACTGGAGTGGTGGGATTATAGCGTTGAGGCGCTGTACCGTCGCTGGCATAATGACTCTTTGGCGCTGGGGCACCAAACGCGACTTAACCATGTCGTTTTTCTTATTTCGATCACTGTTCCAGCGCTGGGGCGAAAATCCTTGTAGCGCTGGGGCGATGGACTCATATTTTGAAAACTTTGTATTTTAGTCCCTGTTTTCGCTCCTTTTGCATTCTTTCTTTAAATTTCGTTCAAGTCCCTACAAATAACAATAATGCACATAAATAGCCATCTATTCTCATAAAATCATAAAATATCAATAATAAAAACATGAGTAGTTTGCCCTTATCAGATAATTAAACAATTTAAAATTAATGTATCACATATGCAACACAACGGAATTAATATACATTAAAATATTCTAATTACATTAATGAGATTAGAGGATTTACCTTCGAATCGTGCTTTGAACAATTTAAGTTGGGGACATGGTGAGTTTCCTCAAGCTAGAATAGTAACTTTTTATTTTAGAATATTTGAAAACAACTCTTGTTTATTATTTCTTTCTTTCTCTCAAGTTTTATTCCTAATGCCTTTTAATATCACAATCTAAAGCAATTTCTTCTACTTTTCCCTCGACCATTGTGATCTATTTATAGACAATTATTGCTAACTTTTATCTAATGAAAAATGGGTTATGAAAAGCTAACTTTTATCCAATTGCTTAATCAAAATTCGTTGAATTCATTGGTGAAATATTAAAGTCATTTGTAGCATATGAAACCCCACTTCTTACTAATGAATTGAATCAAATTCAATTCAATTATATTTAGCCTATGGAAAGCTAACATGTAATCATTTCCACTTAATTCAACCAATTATAAATTAATAAGTAGCTAATAATTTAGTTCCATCTACTCTAATGGAAACATTACACATTTCAATATTAAATCAAATGAATTATATTCATTTTATTTTTAAATGACTGAATGTATTATGAAACAATAATTTAGTTTTATAACTTTATCTATCAATACTTTATTTAGTACTTATATAAATTATTGACACAATTTGAGGCATATACTAAGTAGATAAAGTATCAAGTCTCACTTAGCACAATCTTAAGTTTAACACTTAAACCTTAACTATTTCCTGAGAGACCCTAAAATAACTAAATGGCCAAATGAATTAATTTAAATAAAATAATAATTGTTTCATTTAAATGATAACTATGTCCATCAATGCAAAAATTTAGTACCCATATAAATTATTGGCACAATTTGAGGCATACACTAGGTAGATAAAAGTGTCCAGTCTCACTTAACACAATCTTAGATTTAACACTTAAACTTTAGCTATTCCCCAAGAGACCTTGAAATAAAAAAATGGTCGAATGAATTAATTTAAATAAAACAACAATTGTTTCATTTAAATGATAGCTATATCCACCAATGCCAAATTTAGTACCCATAAAAATTATTGGCACAATTTTAGGCATGTACTAGGTAGAAAAAAGTGTTAAGTCTCACTTGGCACAATCGTAGGTTTAACACTTAAACCTTAGTTACCCCCCCCAAGAGACACTGAAATAAATAAATGGCCGAATTAATTAATTTAAATAAAATAACAATTATTTCATTTAAATGATAACTATATCCGCCAATGCAAAATCTAGTACTGATATAAATTATTGGCACAATTTAAGAAATACACTAGGTAGATAAAAGTGTCAAGTCTCACTTGGCACAAGCTTAAATTTAATACTTAAACCCAAGCTACTCCTCGAGAGACCCTGAAATGAAAAAATGGCTGAAAAAATTAATTTAAATAAAACAATAATATTACATTTAAATGATAGTTGATGAACACATGAAAGTGTATATTTATTTAGAGATTCAGTCATCATTTAATGTCACTAATTTTAGCATTTTTGTATTTATAGTTTGAAATAAAGTGTTCTCCTTAAATTGTGATTAATGAATGTTATTTGCACATGTTTAGATAAAATGGGCGTAACTCTCAATGTAGAAATTAAAATAAAAAATTTCTTGAACATGGAGTAATATGACTCAATCTTACACAAACTTGAAGAATAGTTAAAAAGCCAAATCCAATATATTATGGGCCAAAATTTGGGATATAATAGAATCGGGTTACAACTTCCGCTCATCTTGACCCAACTCACATATTTGAACCATATTTCACAAAATAATTATTCAATCGATATAACTTTTAAAGCTGTGAAATACTAACTCAATTATCAACAACTATTATTTTGATAGTAAAGTTCAAATCAGCCGTTATCATGGACCAAATTACATTACAAATGAGTAAAAGGGTTGTTGGCCGAAATCTGACATACACCTGGTGGCTATGGAAAAAAGAGATAAAATTATATAACTTTCATAGTGACTAAAAAGGCTAAATCAGTCATTTTTATTATCAAAAAGGTATTGCAATTAGGTAAATGAATGGTTAGCCTAAATTTTTGGAGATTGAAGTCACACTAAACATATTTCCATTCATTGCCTATATAAGGACACTCTTATGACATTTTTAATACTTCACAATTCTCTCTTATTTCTTCTTACTAACATGCATTGTAAGTTAGGCTAGAGTTCTTGACAAGGTTAGAGATGAACTTTTATGTGTAATAAATTTACTTCTATACTTTGATTCTTTGTCAAGAGCTATAAATGTTTGTAAGTTTATTTGTGCCTAAACTCTTATCTATTATTTTTCTATAATCCCGAGGTTGTAATTCTCATATCTCATATATTTTCAGTTATGCTTTATTTATGTGATTCTTGTTGAATTATAATTGTTATTGGTTACATTATTTTACATGTTAATATATTACTGTAATATTGTCAATTGATATATTGTCGATCTTGGATAAACATATAAAGATAATAATTATTTGATATTCAAGTTGATCTTTTACTGTAATATTGTCAAAATAATATATTGTCGATCTTAGATAACTTGTATTAATGAATATGGTTTGTGTTAATGTTTGCAAAGAGTTTAGTCATATTAAATACATGTGTTATCAAATGAGCTATATTTTATATATCTTCCGATTGGTTGTTTAGGATGTGAAACTTTCAATTGAGTTATAAACATTAAATCAAAGTGTAAAGTAGATTTATAAAGCATAATTGTGATTCTCGAAGCCTTATTTACATCATCATAAGACGTTTTCTTTAATTCATAGACAATTCTATCTCATATAATTAAATCAAATAATTAATTTTCTCCTTTGCTATTGCTTTAATATTTTTACTTTACTAACCTATTTTGCCAAAATCTTCATCGTGGAATCAATAGCTCAATTTATACTGCGATAGTCACATTACATTTTGAGTGTAAACAAAATTTTGCGCCATTGCCGAGGAGGCACACTAAGCGAAAGTAGGTTGCGTTTATCAATACTTTATACATTTTTTTCCTTTGTAAAATTTTAGTTTTTTAAATTTATTTTCTTTGTTGTAATTTATTTTATTGTTCATGATTGGTGTTGCCACTTAATTTATTTTGTTTTCTTTAGTTAATTTATTGTATTTTATTTTATTTTAATTGTTAGTTCTACTGCCTAACTTAGTTCATTTACTTTTATTTATTTATTGTACTTCATAATTTATTTTTATTTATTTATTTATTGCACTTTATTTTCTTTTATTTATTTATTGTACCTTGTACTTTATTTTAAATTATTTATTTATTGCACTTTATTTTATTTTATTTATTTATTTATTGTATTTTATTTTATTTTATTTATTTATTGTACTTTAAAATTTATTTTCTTTTTTTTATTTATTGAAATTTATTTCTTTAGTTAATTTGTTGTAATTTTATTTTATTTTGATGGCTGGTTCTACCGCATAACTTATTTTATTTATTTATTGTACTTTGCAGTTTATTTTATTTTATTTATTTACTATACTTTAATTTCTTTTATTTATTTATTATACTTTGCAGTTTGTTTTCTTTTATTTATTTGTTGTATTTTGCAGTTTATTTTTTTATTTATTTTTTGTACTTTATTTTATTTATTGTACTTTACAGTTTATTATTTTTTGTTCATTTATTATATTTTATTTTTGTATTTCATGATTGGTTTTATCACCTAACTCATTTTTTTCTTTTGTTCACTTTTTAATTTTTCCTTGAGAATTTTCTTCAGTAAAAAAAAAGAGTAAAACAAAATTTGTTAGGATGTATGCATCGACTTAAAGACAAACGAGGAAGATTTGTGAGAGAAGTAGTGTAGTAACCAATATCCATAACCGGTAAGAATATGTATATTTATATATATAAATATACGTATTTTATTTGTATGTGGGTGATCCTTGATTTATATATTGTTATTAGTAGTGTTTTTATAGGTTAAGGATATACTATTAGTATTGGGTTTATTTGCAAGATTTTGGAATTATTTTAGGGACCAAATTGTTATACTTTGAAAGTTTTGGGGGTAAATTCGTAAATACCAAAAATTAACCACTTAGTATAAAAATACACTTTTAAAAACCCTAATTCTCTCATTTTGGTCGAGCTACCCATTTTTAGAGAGAGAAGAGAGAAATAAAGGAGAGAGAAAGAGAAGAGGAAGAAGAAAAAGAAGAAGAAAATGAGAATTTTGGATCTTTAGAGGTATATCACAACTAATTATCAATTTATTGGTGTTAATTAAGTTAATTTCTTTAAGTTTTGATTTCTGGAAATATGTATAATTAAGGATTTGATGTGTATTTCGTTTGATGTTGTGAGAATTGATGATGATCTATTAGATAGTTTGATAAATCATGATGAATTATGGAATTTCTGCTGGATAACCTCTTGATCTAGGAATTTTATAAATTGTTGTGATTCGATTCTGATTTTGAATTTTGAGTATATGAAATTAGACATGTTTAGGATCATCTGAGACTTTGAATCGACTGAAAATCTCGGAAATTGAATTTGTAGTGAATTTACCAAAATGACCCTGGAATTCTGGAAATTTCCTGTGTAAACAGTATGATACAGTGGAAAATAATTTTTGACCTGCTGAATGATCTTTAAAAATTATGAATTTGTGGAATATGATAATTTTATATGTCTAATATGATATACTCGGAATTGAGAATTTGGATCAATGTGGTTGAAGTGTTATGAATTTCTAAAGTGTATCAGCTCATTGTAGTATTTGATTAACAGATTTTTAAAGTTATGAAATAAAATAGTTTTAAAATACTTTTGGCAGTTATTTGGAAGCTAAATATTTATCATGGACTGAGATATGTTTCAAGAGTAATTATGTGGTAGTTTTATAATTTTTGAGTTAGTATATGATTTTATAAAATTGGGAGATTGAATACTGTTCAGTAAGTATCTTGATCCTGTCAGGTTTGTAGTTTGGATTCGATGGTGTGTATGGAATGGATTGTGTAGGAATTTTGATATAATATTCATATATAAGAAGTATATATGAGTCAAGAATGATATATTCTGATTTCGGAGTAATTGGACATCATTTGATGTATTAGAAAAGTTTGTTAAGTGTAAGTGGTCAGAATGACAGGTTTTTGAGAAACCAAGTGTTTAGACCAATTTGATGTGATAAATGTATTGTGTACAATTTTGTAAGCTATTTAAAGTATTTTGTGTGAATTGTGAGGCTTATGAAATAATTAATCTCCATTGATAGGTTAAGGAGATTTAAGCCTTGTACCTGAAAGTGCTAAGAGGTAAGTATACTAGACTTACTACTGGAATCACAATAAACATAATAATTGTTTTGTATGATTTTGTAAATGGGGTTAAGAGTATGTTTATGATATGTCAAAGTATATTTTGATATGAAATGTGAATATATGTTTATGAATGTGAGCATTGACATTGAGCATGGACATACATGTGTTTTTGAAAGTGAGCTTTCCAAAATAAGATGCGTTTAACAAAGAAAGCTTTTGAAGTGTAATATGTCCATGAGAAATATTTTGTGATTTGAGGGTACTTGAACTCACTGTTAACTTAGTAGGCATTTTATGTGATTTGTGGAGCCTTTATGTGTGGCCTTTCCTTCGGGATTGGTATATGTTATGTGTTCCGTATGTAGGGAGGATCCTATTGGTACCTAAAGAAAGTGTGAGTCATCACATTCGTGTGGTGGCGTATTGGTACATGTGAAAGGACTCACCGATGATCAGGGTGAGGGTTTGGCTTTTACCTTCGGGCATAAGCGTTATATATGTGTGATTTAAAGACCTCACTTGTACTATTCCTCTCATACGGTATGTCACCTATGAGTGACATTTGGCTCATTATGTGATATGTGATATGTAAGTCCTACTAAGTAGTAGTCGAGTAATGGTATTCCTATTATGTGTTTTGAAAGAATGTGTAAGCGCTTACATGATATGTGATTTGATAAGATTATGATTTTGATTGATCACAGCATATCATACATATGCATTGTGTACATATATGTATTTGTATTTGATATATGAAAAACTAGTATGCTTACTGAGTTTTATACTCATTATAGTTTATGGTGATTTCAGGTAAATAAGGTACATGTGTGCTTAGCGGATTTGGCAAGGCTTCTGCTGTTCCTTGGGTTCCCTAAGTTGCTAGGTTGTTGTGTGTTTCATTTGGGGACACGTGGGATAGGATATTTGGTTTGTCCCTATTGAATAAATACTTATGTATTATTTCATTGTGTGTGGATTGGATTTGGTTTAAGTTTTATAAAGTGTGGTTATTGGATGATTTTAAGTAAGAATTTGCAATGGATATATTCTGGGCTCCCGGTAACAAAGTTGCTACTGGTGACGTAGTAGAGTGTTAATCTCTGAGAAAACTCTGCGTATCTCCGGTTTAATAATTGTCCCAGTCATAATTCAATTGCTATAATTCTGAAAGAAATTGAAATGAATGTTTAAATATTGTCAAGAGAAGTTTATATTTATATGTTAGGTTATAGTTGATTTTAGTGTTGAACTTACTAGCAACTTGCTAAGGATTTCTGTGTTGAATGAAAGTTGAAAATTTTGTGTAATATTATTTATGAGTGCACATGCAGTGAATGAATGTAAGTGATGTCGTGTGTCAGATCTTTTGGGTCTGGGGCGTGACAGCTTTTATTGGTATCAGAGCTAAGATATGATTCTGTAGACTTTTAAGTGTCGAGTCAAGGGAACCTAGCAGATGCCAAATCCTTAGGATTGTATTTGTAGCTTTGTTGTGTAAAAGTTTGACATATTCCTTAAATTTTGTATGATTTTGTGAAGATGACACAGTATCCAAGAGCTGCTAAAATTGTTGTTGTTGTGGATAATGGTACCTTGTGGATCTTAATGTTACCATTTAGATTTTCTTTTAAGTTATGACTAATATGCTTAGTAAGAGTGATGTTGAATGTCTTATAATGATAATTTGCATGTGATAGAGCAAATTGAGATAATTTTCTCAATGACAAAATATAGAGAAGTAGAGTATTGAAGACATCAATTGAAATAACTTTTATTGAAAAGGAAAACAACAACACAACAACAATAGCAGCAACAAAAATACAATAGAGACTACGGAGTGAGATTTAAGTCTATTTTGCGCTTCTTCTGACTGTCATGAGTAGACCAATCTAACTGATGCAATGTTGGATTAGACAGAGGAATAAAAGACTGCAATTGATCAATCAGTTGATCAACAGTTGGAGCTGAAATAAGAATCCGCCGTGCTAGAAGTGGGATGAATTGTGTTCCCGCTGCATAGTCAAGAAAAGATATCAACCCGTCGTAAAAGCCATTAACATTTAACAAACCAATGGGTTTTTGGTGGATTTGTAATTGTGCCCATGAGACAATTTGAAAAATTTCCTCCAAGGTCCCGAAACCTCCTGGTAGAGCTATGAAAGCATCTGCATGCCTAAGCATTTGAGCCATTCGCTCGTGCATAGATGAGACTTGTAACTCATCCCCAATTGTTTTTCCTACAACATTTTCAATAGCTAGAGGTTTTGGAATGATACCCAAAACTCGACTACCTTTATTGTGTGCAGCTTTTGCCACAGACCCCATTAACCCTCGGTTACCTCCTCCATATACTAAATGTATATTTCGCTCAGCTAATACCTTACCAAGATTTTCTGCAACTTTTGTAAACTCTTCAGTATTCCCAGGGTTGGATCCACAAAAGACACAAATTTTTGTGAATCGACGAGCTGAGGTTTCCTCCATTGTTATGCTCACCCTAATCTTTGAATATTTTTGAGTTTGTATAAGGATGCAATAATAATGTATTTATAGAGAAACAAATTGATAATAGCTGTGGAGCATAGGTGTAAGTATGTTCAAGTATATATTTTTCTCGATTCTTGTGAGGTAAAACAAAAAAAAAAAAGAATGAGTTTTACTTTATCATTTTATAAGGGACAATAGGTCGCAAAATCTTGAATAAATATATGTTGATATGTAAGTGTGATAAAAAAAATTGTGTCGGAAGTGTGATAAGTTAGGTAAGATAATTAAGAAAAGTCAATAAAGGCCTATTTCATGGATTTAGGGACTTAGCCATTTTGGCACTAATGGTCGACAATACATCAATGACTTGAAGACTTTTTGAGCTAACAATTGGACTTTGGACATGAGGCCAAATTAACTTTATTAATTACAAAGATTTTGTGGTCTTAACATTAATTTTTGGCCGATAGATTAAAAGCAGATATGAAGAAAGATAAAGCACACTTGACATAAAGATAAAGCAGTAATCAGTCTCTCCTTGATGTGATAGAGCAACACGGATCTAGTTTCTGTGAAAATAGAAACAGCAATGTAGGTCAAAATGAGTCTCCTTGGTTGCTTTCATCTGTGTCGTATCCGTGAGAGAGAAACTTATGGAGTTGTTGTTCCCATACATTGAATAAGGGCTCTGGCGGAGTGGAATGTGGGTCTACCATATCTTGATCTTCTCCAGGTGAGCTGGTCTGGATGAGGGATGTGCTGGCTTCCTCTTGGATTTGGGTGTCGGTTGGATAAGGTTGGGAGTCTTGAAAGAGGGATAAGTCAAGATTGGGTTGGTGTTGGTCAAGTTCTGTCGGGACAACTGGCTGAGATTGAGTAGGTTCTGTCGGGACAACTGGCTGAGATTGGGTAGGTTCTGTCGGGATAGTTAGCTGAGGCCATTGGTGAAGGTTATCCATTGCTTGTCTGTATCTGGCATAATAAGTCATGTTTGGGATATGGTGATGATGAGTAGAGTAATCTGTATTTCTGAGATGTGAAAGATGATATTTTTGTCTTTGTTGGAATTTGAGTATATTGGCAAAATTCAGGTCTTCTGTAAAGTCAGCTTCAACTTGTTCCCAAGGTGCAGCATCTTCTGGGGAGATCCAAACAGACGGAGGAATTATTTGATTTTCCTGAGCAAGAATTCTTTCAAGTTCTCTCTTTTGCTGAATTACTTCTTCAGGCCAGAGCTTAATTGATCCCTTTAGTGAAAGGGTAAATGTGAAGTAATCCTTAACAGTGGGGTAATAATGAATCTCGTGATCTGAAATAATCATACCCTTCCGTTGGAGAAGTAAGACTGACCAAAGATGTTGTCTGGGGACTGCAGCATTTGTGTTGTTTGCAATCATGTATTGAAATTTAGTTATCCACCATGTCTTTGGGTAAAACCATTGGAGAAAAATCAGGGCTGGATGATCTTCATCACATTTTTCTAATTTTTGGAGGGTTCTAAGTAATGGGAATTCCATGGCGATTGTATACAGATCCAACAGGTACCATAACAAGTAAAGGACAGGTTTGGACCATTGGGAAAATGGGAAAAAAGAGTGCAGGTGAAAGAAAGGGTATTCTAAGTTGAACAAAGGGCCACCAAGAACTGTGAGGCCGTGTTCTTGGACTGCTAAGATGGCGTAGTGTCTGATGAATTCTTTGGCACGGGAATGGAGTGTTCTGGTTTTGATTAGGTCTGGAAATTGTGGTGGAGAAAAAGGAACAGGAGGAGTTATGATAATGGGATTCATTATGAAGATGGTAAGAAGGTTGGTTTTATTTATTGCTAGAAAAGTGATTATGAGGTTTAGGCTATTTATAGAGTTTTATGAAAGAAAATCAATAATCGTTTTGTCCTTTCCTTTTACATGGATGACGTTAAAGGAATAGTTAAAAGAATCATATTTGCCATCGCAGTAATTGTGCTAGTAGAATCTTTTCTATTTGAAATCGAGCATATTAGAAAAAGCAGACATGTCAATCTCAATGAGAAAATGATGTCTAATAAGGTGGACTATTTTTTTTTAAGAGTTAAAGTAAGAGATATAATGTTAAGATCTATAGTTTAAGAATCAGTTGAACTAAAGGTCTTTTTATTGAAGTTGATTTTTGATCGTTTAAGATAATGCTTTCAATATTCTGATTTGAATGACAACTTAGTTGCGTAGAAATACTACATTTTTTTTTTAATGATATCAAGGTAGTGAATGATATTATGACGTATGAGTATATGTTGAAGGGATTAAAATTTTTAAAGGAGTTAAGAATTTTATGTAAGAGATTAGTATGGGTATTCTACATCTATGTTATTCTTTAATGAATGAAAGGTGAAGTGTATAGATACCCATTAAATATTGAACGAATGGGAAAAAAGAATAAAAATATGTGTGTATAATTTTATAAGTCCATAATGTGTGTCATATGTTTATTTTATGGGTATATGTTTCGTACTCCTCTCGTATACTCAGCTATGAGCCAACTTAGAGATAATCTAACATATGAATGAGTATTTATTAGGATTTTGGACCACAATGAGCAAATCCTATATACAAGGAAGATTGCTTTGTAAATGTTTTATGAATAAACTATACAGTTGAAAAGGAAAATTGAGAATGAGAAGAAGAAATGAGATCTAAGTATCCTCATCTATGTGCTTAAGTTATGAATTTCGAGGACGAAATTCTTATAAGGAGGGGAGAATTGTAGTAACCAATATCCATAACCGGTAAGAATATGTATATTTATATATATAAATATACGTATTTTATTTGTATGTGGGTGATCCTTGATTTATATATTGTTATTAGTAGTGTTTTTATAGGTTAAGGATATACTATTAGTATTGGGTTTATTTGCAAGATTTTGGAATTATTTTAGGGACCAAATTGTTATACTTTGAAAGTTTTGGGGGTAAATTCGTAAATACCAAAAATTAACCACTTAGTATAAAAATACACTTTTAAAAACCCTAATTCTCTCATTTTGGTCGAGCTACCCATTTTTAGAGAGAGAAGAGAGAAATAAAGGAGAGAGAAAGAGAAGAGGAAGAAGAAAAAGAAGAAGAAAATGAGAATTTTGGATCTTTAGAGGTATATCACAACTAATTATCAATTTATTGGTGTTAATTAAGTTAATTTCTTTAAGTTTTGATTTCTGGAAATATGTATAATTAAGGATTTGATGTGTATTTCGTTTGATGTTGTGAGAATTGATGATGATCTATTAGATAGTTTGATAAATCATGATGAATTATGGAATTTCTGCTGGATAACCTCTTGATCTAGGAATTTTATAAATTGTTGTGATTCGATTCTGATTTTGAATTTTGAGTATATGAAATTAGACATGTTTAGGATCATCTGAGACTTTGAATCGACTGAAAATCTCGGAAATTGAATTTGTAGTGAATTTACCAAAATGACCCTGGAATTCTGGAAATTTCCTGTGTAAACAGTATGATACAGTGGAAAATAATTTTTGACCTGCTGAATGATCTTTAAAAATTATGAATTTGTGGAATATGATAATTTTATATGTCTAATATGATATACTCGGAATTGAGAATTTGGATCAATGTGGTTGAAGTGTTATGAATTTCTAAAGTGTATCAGCTCATTGTAGTATTTGATTAACAGATTTTTAAAGTTATGAAATAAAATAGTTTTAAAATACTTTTGGCAGTTATTTGGAAGCTAAATATTTATCATGGACTGAGATATGTTTCAAGAGTAATTATGTGGTAGTTTTATAATTTTTGAGTTAGTATATGATTTTATAAAATTGGGAGATTGAATACTGTTCAGTAAGTATCTTGATCCTGTCAGGTTTGTAGTTTGGATTCGATGGTGTGTATGGAATGGATTGTGTAGGAATTTTGATATAATATTCATATATAAGAAGTATATATGAGTCAAGAATGATATATTCTGATTTCGGAGTAATTGGACATCATTTGATGTATTAGAAAAGTTTGTTAAGTGTAAGTGGTCAGAATGACAGGTTTTTGAGAAACCAAGTGTTTAGACCAATTTGATGTGATAAATGTATTGTGTACAATTTTGTAAGCTATTTAAAGTATTTTGTGTGAATTGTGAGGCTTATGAAATAATTAATCTCCATTGATAGGTTAAGGAGATTTAAGCCTTGTACCTGAAAGTGCTAAGAGGTAAGTATACTAGACTTACTACTGGAATCACAATAAACATAATAATTGTTTTGTATGATTTTGTAAATGGGGTTAAGAGTATGTTTATGATATGTCAAAGTATATTTTGATATGAAATGTGAATATATGTTTATGAATGTGAGCATTGACATTGAGCATGGACATACATGTGTTTTTGAAAGTGAGCTTTCCAAAATAAGATGCGTTTAACAAAGAAAGCTTTTGAAGTGTAATATGTCCATGAGAAATATTTTGTGATTTGAGGGTACTTGAACTCACTGTTAACTTAGTAGGCATTTTATGTGATTTGTGGAGCCTTTATGTGTGGCCTTTCCTTCGGGATTGGTATATGTTATGTGTTCCGTATGTAGGGAGGATCCTATTGGTACCTAAAGAAAGTGTGAGTCATCACATTCGTGTGGTGGCGTATTGGTACATGTGAAAGGACTCACCGATGATCAGGGTGAGGGTTTGGCTTTTACCTTCGGGCATAAGCGTTATATATGTGTGATTTAAAGACCTCACTTGTACTATTCCTCTCATACGGTATGTCACCTACGAGTGACATTTGGCTCATTATGTGATATGTGATATGTAAGTCCTACTAAGTAGTAGTCGAGTAATGGTATTCCTATTATGTGTTTTGAAAGAATGTGTAAGCGCTTACATGATATGTGATTTGATAAGATTATGATTTTGATTGATCACAGCATATCATACATATGCATTGTGTACATATATGTATTTGTATTTGATATATGAAAAACTAGTATGCTTACTGAGTTTTATACTCATTATAGTTTATGGTGATTTCAGGTAAATAAGGTACATGTGTGCTTAGCGGATTTGGCAAGGCTTCTGCTGTTCCTTGGGTTCCCTAAGTTGCTAGGTTGTTGTGTGTTTCATTTGGGGACACGTGGGATAGGATATTTGGTTTGTCCCTATTGAATAAATACTTATGTATTATTTCATTGTGTGTGGATTGGATTTGGTTTAAGTTTTATAAAGTGTGGTTATTGGATGATTTTAAGTAAGAATTTGCAATGGATATATTCTGGGCTCCCGGTAACAAAGTTGCTACTGGTGACGTAGTAGAGTGTTAATCTCTGAGAAAACTCTGCGTATCTCCGGTTTAATAATTGTCCCAGTCATAATTCAATTGCTATAATTCTGAAAGAAATTGAAATGAATGTTTAAATATTGTCAAGAGAAGTTTATATTTATATGTTAGGTTATAGTTGATTTTAGTGTTGAACTTACTAGCAACTTGCTAAGGATTTCTGTGTTGAATGAAAGTTGAAAATTTTGTGTAATATTATTTATGAGTGCACATGCAGTGAATGAATGTAAGTGATGTCGTGTGTCAGATCTTTTGGGTCTGGGGCGTGACAAGTAGAACTAGAACCACCACCACAATTTATAAGGGAAGAGAATTCACCATCTAGTTCATCTTGTAATTTCAACACAATGAGCCAATATGAGGATAACCCCGTTAGGACTCTAAAAGATTACTTGTATCTTATTCGCATAGCGACACCATCATGTATTATATTTTCACCTAACATACCACATTCAAATTTTAAACTTGGAATGATATAACTTCTGTCAACTTTTCATGGTCTAGATAGTAAAAATTCTTATGTATATGTTACGAAATTTAAAGAGGTAATTGCCACATTCCATAGCCAACCTAAAGCCATAAACATTGTCAGGCTTAAATTTTTTTCTTTTTTGTGAAAGACAAAGCAAAGAGTTGGCTATACTCTTTGAAGCTGAGGTCTATAGAAATTTGAGCAACAATGACCAGGGCATTTTTCAATAAATACTTTTCATAACACAAAACTAATAGCCTGAAAAGACAAATTTCTTCCTTCTTTCATAAAGATAGTGAAACCTTATATCAAGCTTGGGAAAGGTTTAAAAAGTTGCTAAATCTGTGCCCTCACCATGGGTATGAAAATTGGCACTTGGTTAGCTATTTTTATGAGGGACTCACAATTAGAGAGCGTCAATTTGTTGAGATGTGTAATGGGGAGTTTCTTCACAAAGATCCTGAGGAAGCCTTCTTTAATGACTTAGCCAAAAACGTCCATACATAGACTGGACCTAGCACTACTGAAAGCATAATTAGACCATGACCTAATGAATTTTGTCATCTTAGGGAAGATGATAGCCTTAAAGCCCAGTTAAAGGTCTTAACTAAAGAATTAGAGGCCTCAAAAATCAAAGATAGAAGAGTTACCCATACGGTTGCTAGGGTTGAGTCACATGATGTTTGTTTTGTCTGTGGAGAAGTAGAAGACTTAGCTCAAGATTGCCCCACTTATAGGGAGATGAGAGATATATATAAGGAACAATGTAATATCCTAGGGATGTACAAGAAGCCTTATTCACCCTACTTTGAAACCTATAATCCTAGTTGGAGAAACCACCCAAGCTTTAGTTGGAAATCTGACCAACAAGCCAACACCCATTAGAAGCAAGAATAACAAGCACCCAAGTCTTATGGTACACCTCAATATAATGCACGACCAGTTATGAGTCTTTTAGATGATACATTACAAGCATTTATAGAGGCACAAAGTAAGAATAATAAAAAAATTTGAAATAATTCTTGCACAGGTGGTGGACGAAAACAAAGAAATCAAGAGTCAAATTACTAAGCTGACAAATGCCTTAACTGTACAATAGCGAGGTGAGTTTTCATCTCAACCCAGTGCTTTTTTCTCAAGCTCTTCGACCTATTGGAAAAAATTCAGAAATTTAAGGTGAGATTTTAGAACGTTTGAAACAAGTTAAGATTAATTTTTCCTTATTGCATTTAATTAAGCAGGTTCCAACTTATACCAAAGTCATCGAGGATCTATGTACTATCAAAAGAAAATTGCATTTTTGGCAGAACAGGTCAGTGCAGTGATTGAACAAAAGACACCACCTAAGTATAAAGACCCATGATGTCCTACAATCTCCTGCCAAATTGGGACACATGAGTTTAGTCAACCTTTGTTGGACTTAGGAGCAAGTGTAAATTTAATGCCTTATTCTATTTACTTGCAATTAGGACTTAATGATATTAAACCTACATCTGTAGTCCTACAATTAGTTGATCGATCGATCAAGAAACCACCGAGAATAGTAAAAGACGTTTTGTTACAAATTGATAAGTTTTACTACCCTGTCGATTTTCTTGTTTTAGATACTCATTCTGTGGTTAACATGAAATCTAAAATCCCTCTTATTTTAGAAATACCCTTTCTTGCCACTGCTAACGCTCTTATTAATTACAGAAATGGTTAATGAAATTATCCTTTGGGAATATGACTCTTGAGGTGAACATTTTTTATATTGGCAAGCAACCACGAGAAGAAGACGAATGTTATCATTCATATATAATAGACACACTTGTAGCAGAGGAAGCTTATAAAAATCATGGCTCTGATTCTTTAGAAAACCTCATTGATTTTTATTTTGAAGAATTCTATTATCTTGATAAAACAACT
Organism: Ailanthus altissimus; assembly: GCA_946807835.1. Taxonomy (NCBI): domain Eukaryota; kingdom Viridiplantae; phylum Streptophyta; class Magnoliopsida; order Sapindales; family Simaroubaceae; genus Ailanthus; species Ailanthus altissimus. Next base: position 3,763,141 of record OX327712.1, read on the forward strand.
GATGTGTTTAGTATTTTTGACTCACAGGATAAAGAGACTCAATTTTGGCAATCACGCTTCGAAGAGTTACCACGAGAGAGGGAGAAACCAAAACCATCAACCGCAAGACACTATGTGTCATCATTAGTGACCAAACATTAAAAACATTAAGGCTATTAATATTCAGGAATATCCCAGTGGATATTCGTTGGTTAATCGAAGCCAAAGTTTGATTATCTATTGAGTGTGCAAATGATTTTATTTCTTTTATGTCTGGTCATGGAAGAACCTCTTATACCAAAAGGTAAATAGTAAAAAGGTTACAAGTCTGTTATGAATGTGCTCGATAGAATTGCAACCGGCATTATCGTTCTTTAGGATTTTCATCTAAAAATCTAGAAGATAAAATTTAGTTCATTAAAGATGGACTGAGTAAGGAGTCTTTAGATGATATCTTATTAACTTTTGAGACGCATCCTTGTGGGCTCGTGCAACATGAACTTCTTGATTTATGGAATAAATTCAAAAATAAACATCAACGGTATAGTCTTGGGAATCTGACTCTAAAATACCATGTTTGCCAATTTATAAGAAAACTGGATGGGAAGCCTATCCCTGACCTATAGAGGGCGTTTAAACCGTTATTGGACATAAAATCAGAGGAAGATGTAAGCCACAATCACAACTATTTATAAATATATGTGTTTAATTTCAAACATTTTTATTTTATTTTATACATAGTAGGGTTACTCATATAGATGTCTTAAATTCAAATATTTTGATTAAATAATGTACGTGAGTCATTATTTTAAATTTTTGTGTTTTATTTTCATATCTCTTCTGACAAACTATCGGGTTACCAAAATTGTTGTTATCATTTGTTACTCTATAAATACAACACCTCATTTTCTTTATTTTTATAAATTGAGATAAAGGTAACTTAGATATGGAGGAAATCTCAGTTCGACAATTCCGATATATATATGTATTTTGTGGATCTAGTCCTGAGGAAAATAAAGTGTTTGTAAAGGCAGCAAACAATCTAGGAAAAGTATTAGCTACAAAAAAAATTCATTTGATTTATTGAGGGGGTAGCCTTGGGTTAATGGGGTGTATGTCAACAACTGCACATTTAGAAGGAAGTCAAGTTTTAGATATTATTTCTATAGTTCTAGCCATGAAAAACCTGACTGAAAAAATAATAGGAAAAGAATTACGAGTCTCATCTATGCATGAACGTATAGTTAGAATGCTTTACTATGTAAATGGTTTTATTACTTTACCATGTGATTTTGGTACTTAGGAATAACTATTTTGATTGTTAACTCTGTTTTCTTAATCAAGTTGTGGAACAAAATTTTATTTCACATTCGGCGCGACAGATCCTCGTTTTTGCTACCAATGTGGATGAATTGATTGATAAATTACAGGCAGTTACCTACGAACCTGACCCAGCAATAACTCAAATCAATTGGTCAGTGGGCCATAGCAAGTAAAAACTGAGTCTGACACTTTGTTTGTAAATTTTTCTTTGTTTTCTTTATTTACCACATTATCTTTTCAGTTTATATTTTCTTAAGTGTCTCTCAGGTTTGTTTCTTTTGAATAACTAGCTTTCAGATAATGTCTCATATATTTAATCTTTTTCTATTTAAACTTGAGGACAATGTTTTATCTGGTTTAGGAGGAGGATAGTAAATATAAATTGTATTTTGCATTCCAAAAAAAATTCAAAAAAAAAAGAAAAAAAAAAGATAATGGGATTTGATATACCTATTTGATTAAAATGGCAAAGTAAAGAGTTCATTTTTGAACTCTTGAGACACATGCTAGGTCAAACTTGAAGAATAGTTGAAAAGCCAAATCCAACATGTTATGGGCCAAAAATTGAGATATAATAGAATTGGGTTATAACTTCCGCTCAGCTTGACCCAACTCACGTATTTGGACCATATTTTACAAAATACTCATTCAATTGGTATAATTCTTAAAGCTGTGAAATAATAACTCAATTATCAACAACTATTATCTTGATGGTAAAGTTCAAATCAGCCATTATCATAGACCAAATTGTATTGCAAATAGGTAAAATGGTTGTTGGCCGAAATCTAACATATCTTTGGCATATTGCCCATATCTCATTGGATACGCATCCAAATTACATGCACTTGGTGGCTATGGAAAGAAGAGACAAAATTCTACAACTTTTATGTAGCTAAAAAGGCTACATCGGTCATTTTCATTATAAAAAAGGTGTTGTAATTAGGTAAATGAGTGGTTGGCCTAAATTATTGGAGATTGAAGTTACCCTAAATATATTTCCATTCATTGTCTATATAAGGACACTCTTAGAACATTTTCAATACTTCACAATTCTCTCTTATTTCTTCTTACTAACATGCATTATAAGCTAGGCTAGAGTTCTTGGCAAAGCTAGAGATGAACTTTTATTTGTAATAAATTTACTTATATACTTTGATTCTTTGTCAAAAGCTACAAATGTTTGTAAGTTTGTTTGTGTCTAAACTCTTATCTATTATTTTTCTATAATCCAAAGGTTATAATTCTCGTATTTCATATATTTTTAGTCATACTTTCTTTATGTGATTCTTGTTGAATTATAATTGTTATTGGTTATATTGTTTTACATGTTAATCTTTTACTGCAATAACTGTCTGATATTCAAGTAAAAACAATAACTATCTGATATTCAAATTGATCTTTTACTGAAATATTATCAAAATGATATATTATCGATCTTAGATAACCTATATAAATGAACATGGTTTGTGTTAATGTTTGTAAAGAGTTTAGTCATATCAAATACATGTGTTATCAAATATGCTATATTTTATATATCTTCCGATTGATTGTTTGAGATGTGAAACTTTCAATTGAGTTATAAACATTAAATCAAAGTGTAAAGTAGATTTATAAAGCATAATTATGATTCTCGAAGCCTTGCGTACATTATCATAAGACGTTTTCCTTAATTCATAGACAATTCTATCTCATCCACTTAAGTCAATTAGTTAATTTTTTTTCATTTTCTACTGTTTTAATATTTTTACTTCACCAACTTATTTTGTCAAAATCTTTCTCGTGGGATCAACATCTCAATCTATACTGCGATAGCTGCATTACATTTTAAGCGTAAATAATAGCTATATCCATAAATGCCAAATTTAGCACATATACAAATTATTGACACAATTTGAGATATACATTAGGTAGATAATAGTGTCAAGTCTCACTTGGTACAATTTTAGGTTTAACACTTAAATCGTAGCTACTCCCCGGAGACCTTGAAATAAATAAATATTTTTTAAAAACTTTTCGGATCGAACAATTTGATCTGGTGCGCTATCCATGTGCTCAACAAGTATACTTCATATAATAAGACTCTCTAGGTTTATACTCATTTTGTCTAACAGAAAATTTTTATAAGTCCATAACTGATGCCCCCCCCCCACACATGTTATGGATAACACAAAATGGAGAGTTAAACCATACAAGTTAAGGTTAATCCATATTCATACAATCCCTCTATTATTAATATCCTGGAAGAGCGAAGACATAGATCAATACCGTCAATTTTCCTATTACTCAACCATAAATTTATCTCTTCGATTTGTATTCCGATAAACAATATCCATAAACTCTTTTGCGATATTGTTTATACCACGAAAAACTCTCTCCCGAGTGTAATGCTTATAGCTATAAGACTTTTTAGAATACAACCTTAGATTATCTGAATATTAGACTAACTCATATGAACTGATGGATCCCATCTCTACACACACCGAACTTTATAACCATCAGACTATACCCAATAACACGTAGTGGTCAAACTATAAAAGATCTCTAACATATATGGAACCTAAGTATTATTGATTACTTACAAGCCCACTATGGTGCTCAAGTGAAAGGATCGCGAATACTATTCAACTCCAAAAGACCCTTCATTAACGATTTTATAGGATATCTATTGGACGTCTTCTTTGAGTCTTTTCAGTATCTAGTCCTCACTGAATACTTGTATATCTATACGAGTTTTGACTAAGCTCATAGTCTACTAAGATTAACTATCTAGACAATCCAGATATAGATATACACTGATCTATATTAATCGGCTCTACTCGATAGACCATGCATTAGTAAAAATAGATCAAGAACATACATTTCGAGAATATACTTACACAATGACATTTCTTAGCAACGCTTGCAACTCTTTACAATTATGTCATTACAAGCATATTCTCAGGTCTTTGTCTTATTTCAGACAACGTTCTAACTCTTTAAAATAAAATATTTATTTATTGCAAGCATCTTACCTTAATAAAGTAATTAGCGATTTAATAAAATATTTTTTTATTGCATAAATATGATATTTTAATTTTCATACAAAATTAGGATGGCATATGATCATAAATTCCAACATCCACATCTTGACCAAAGTCCACAAGATCATGCCCTAGTTCTTTCCCAACAATAGAGATTGGCTTGGCCTCATTATAACAGCCAACAATGAGGAAGACATGTCACCAGCCAAGATAGTTATCCTTGGCCCTACTAGTCCTCCTGACAAGTGGGACCTTTAGGCTGACAGCTTCTTCTTCCTCAGCTATATCAATGACAGGGAGACTTAGGTTACTTCTAGACTCCATTAAAAAAGATTAAGAAAGGCTACCTAGGTTACTTCTAGACTTCATTAAGGAAGATTAAGAAAGGCTTTTTGCAAAAACATTAGAAGACACATAGGGGCAAGGACACAAACAATCACACCTAGAAATAAGGCAAAACAAGGTAACTATAAGCATATCAAAACTATATAGATATATAGAAAACAAGAAATAGAAGCAGAAAACCTCGAAATGGCAGAGAAATACCAAAAATAGAAAAACATGCTTACACTCAGTAAAGACTAGAATAAGAAAACACAAAAAGAAGGAAATCTTACCAAATAGAAGAACTAAAATCAAATGAGGTTCACAGCAACATGCATTAAGAAATCAATTTCAAAGACAAAACGAGAATAAAAATTAATAGTAAAGAGAAAAACGGATAAAGAGGGGATTGTTATTTATAGCCAATAAGATGAAGGAATCATAACCGTTTAGATCAGATAGACAGACGAGATCAATAGAAGCTAGAAAGACACCCCTTTGAGAAAGACGACACGACTTTTCAGTCTCCTAGAGCAATAAATACACATCTCTTGAAAAGTCCTCATTCGAATCGTTGAAATTTAAAAATTCAACGGACCAGATCATCTCGGTCACCTAAACGTCACTCAAAATATAAAGAGACATGACGTCTTGGTTTCAGTTGCCCATAGCCTTACGATCAGAAGAGAATTAACGGCCACGATCAATTCTCACGTGTCATTTTACATGCATCGAGGATGATGTTTTCAAAAGTCCTTATCATCATTACTCAATAAATTCTAAAGTATGAGAGATATCCCTAACTATATGAAGATATTCTAAAGAACCCCAGTAAATGATGACTAGCTCAGTACACTAAGAAAAGTTGTACTGACAAATCCAAACCGAGCTGCTTAGTATAATCCAAGGTTCAGAAAAAACCTTCTAGGACCTGTTCTGTCAGAATAACAGTATTAAAAGCACAGATCCGAGCAAGTATAGAACATAGAAAACTGAGTGAGGGCGAGGTAAAGATTCCAACCAAAGTAGAGAAGACTCGAGCAAAAAATAAATAATAATAATAAGTTTCTAGTTTTGAACATGTCAAAACTAGAACTGGCGAACCCATATTTTCCCTGTAAATTGTCACTGGGCACAGGATGATCTGGCCCTTTAAAAGGAAACTTCTATATGGATCTTTAGTTGAATCCCAGGCCCAGAAAGACAAGCCATCAAAAAGTACTGGCAATAGGCCTAAAAATGGGTCGCTCATGAGAAATCAGCTCGGTCGCTTGAACCTGCTTTAATTTAAGATACCTGCACATCAGCCCTATGTAATCCCAACTAGGATTAGGAATGCCACGACTAAGGTAGACAAAAGAAGACCGACTAAGTGCCATAGCGAAGACTGGCTTGGTATGAAGCACCGAATCACTTTTATAGGAAAGAGGATACCAGACGGTTGCCAAACCGACCTAAGAGCAACCGATTTTATTACGTAAACACTCCTAAAAATGAAATTAATGTAATAAATGAAATTGAAGTATAAGCAGAAAAGAACTATAAGGCTTTTAGGAAAGAATTCTATAAATCACACAAGAAGATCAAGATAATCCAAAACAAGGATAACCTAAAATTAATAAGACCTACACAATTCAACCACTACATCGGCGAGGATAAGTACAAGGAATATAACAAGAATATTCCCAAAAGACTAATACTATAAATATGTGAGGTAAACACAACAGGAGGATGGACACACTTTTCTTTCACAACAACTATTTCTCAGATTCTTGCAGAACCTTTTTCTTACCAAACAGCCTTTTTTGACTTAGGCATCAGAGAGTCTTTGTCGAAACCCACCCCAACGAGGTCTTAACGATAGTTTTTAGTATTTTGTAGACATCCAGTCGCTATTGTCGAAGAAGAAGGAAGACGGAATCTAGCTTTCGAGATTTAATAAAGCAAAGCCTAGTACACTGATTCTTGCATCAAATATATTCAAAGCTCATTAACCTGAGAAAACTATTTTTCTGGTTAACAAGATCAATGAGGTAATTTTATTTATTGGTTTATGATATTTGTGTATATATATATTTGTATTGCACAATTCAATTTACAGGCAGAGAATAATTATAATATAAAAGTTCTTATTTTATTTATTGTAATATACAAGTTAATAATTAAAAGTTCTAAAATATGAAAACTCATCTATGAGAATAATAGATATATAATGAATTAGTTTATAAATTTGTTGTTATTATTATTTTAATCAAAATTTATTTGTCTTACTATTAAACGGATTTTCCCTTAAACAAAAATTTTTAATCTATCCTTCTCCTCAAATTGTTTTTAAAAATTATTCAAATCCTCCTTTGTATGGGTGTAGTGCTTTTTTTTTTTCTGTACAATATAATTCCTCTCAATTTTTTATTGAAATCATTTTCCTCTCATTTTACAATTAAATATAACTATTTAATTCCTTAAATACAATACAGTTCTACAATTTTATGTTCTACCAACTAATATCTACAAATTTATAAAATACAATTATTGCCCCCCCTAAATTTTGTTATTTATACTAATTCTCTTTTGAGTTTTTTTAAAATTATTTATTACTCTTTTTAAGGGGATAATCAAATTTATTATTATTATTTTTTCTCTTAAAAATATCTCAAAAAGAAGTAATGAGTAATTTTGAAAAACGAAATTTTAAAAAACTCAAAGGAAAGAGTGATATATATTTAAAACAAAAATAAAAGAATAATGGTGGTTTTGCCATAAATTTATTGGTCTTTTCACTTATCTTTTCAAATTTACAAATAAGATAAAAGTTTTAATTCTTTGATAACTTACTCAATCATTTGATTTATAATATTTTCTTAACAAAACTTTATTAAAGACATAAAACTTGATATTCTAAAACTTTTTTTCTAATTCTATATAGTTTTAAATTTTTGTTAGAATTTAACCACTTTCGATCATTGAAAATGTAGCCAATAGTTGAAACAAGTTCATAGCGGCAGTTTGAAGATATGTCATCGTTGATTTATTAGTTTTTTGTTAAGCGAGGAAGATCGGCAACGATGATGAACAATTAATTTGTAATATGTTGTATTACGGTAAAAAAATTTTTAAAAAAAAGTTAAAATGTTAATTTACAGAATTTAATTAATTAATTAATTAAAATATTATTTTAATAATTTTTTTTATTATAAGTGATATGGAGTATGAGTTAATCTATGTACTTTTCGGAAGAAGATGGGAGAGCTTTAGTGATGGGGAAGAGAGATATACTGGATTTAATAACTTGGGTATTATGGTTCCAAAAAATGTTAATAATGAAGAGCTATTAAATAATGTATGTTTTGCACTAGGAGTTGATAATGCGGAGCATAGGGTGTCAATAAAAATTTATATAGATACACAAATGTATAAGTTAAGACTAATTGAGATTAGAGACGACTACAATATTTTGTTCTTTATGGAGATCAATAGAATATCGTTATATCTAATATGTGTAACATAGAACCCAAAGCTCTTGTATGTGAAGAAAATCCATAAATGCCCATTCAGAATCAACCACCGTGCACAGCTTCAACAAAGCTTGCAACAAATTACACAGCTTTAATAATACCAATTTTTGTGCAGCCCACAAATACCATAAGTGATTATTATGATATTCCCCGCCTACGTTTAATGAAGATCCAACATATACTCACTTCGATAATGAAACAGAGAATGATGTCGATGGTATTGGAATTGCTAATGATATGGAAGAAGATGAGGGACCGAATGAAGTTCAGGATGGTGAAAGTTGTTTTTTTTTCTAATACCTCCCTTAATGAGGATGCACAGACATATGCTTCAACTAGAAGAGAAAATGAAGTTGAAGCAGAAAACCCTTTTCAGTTTATTCCTCAAATGCCACCATTAGATTTAATGGTATCAAATAAGGTATCTAGTTCCAGAATTAGGGATGCGTTTGTTAGAAAGTTGTATGATAGCAAACGTGAACTTCATAAGGCTGTTAGCATGCTGGCATTGAAGGGTAATTAGAGTTTCAAAGCGTTAATGTCTACTAAAGATCGATTTGAGGCAAAATACAATGATGAAAGATGTAAATGGCGAGTACGTGCAGTGTCGACAGAGACGAGGTAATATTTCATTGTGCGTAGGATTAATGAGGTTCATACATGTCAACTAGATCAGTTGCATGATGGTTACCGGCAAGTGAAGAGTCAGATTATTGGCAATTATATCAAAAATAAGTTTGCAGACCTAAAGAGATCTAAGCTGACATACGGAAAGAGTTTGGAGTTCAGATAATGTATCCTACTGCTTGGCGATCTAAGGAGCATGCATACAGGTTGATAGCTGGCTCTCTAGAGGCTTCATTCAGATTACTCCTAGCATACTGCTCTGTGTTGAAACAACAAAACCCAGGTATTGTTACTCATAAAATAGTTGATGACTGTAATCACTTTAAATTTTTTTTCTAGCATTAGGTCCATGCATCAGGGGATTTCAGTCATCCATCAAGCCAATTATTACAGTCGATGGAACATTTTTGAAAGATTCGTATCTAGGAACAATGTTTGTGGCTGTATGTAAAGATGGAAACAATCAAATATTTTCTTTAGCATGGAGGATTGTTGATTTAGAGAATAATTCTTCCTAGACATGGTTTATAACTAAACTTCATGGTGTTATTGGTGATATTAATGATCTTGTTTTCGTCTCTGATTGATATGTGAGTATTGAGAAGGCTATACGAGAGGTGTTTCCCAATGTCTATCATAGGATTTGTATTTACCACTTGAAAGAAAATTTGATTAACAAATATAAATACCTTCGAAAAAGAGTAAGAAATGGGGATTTATGGCTTTTAATTTTATTGCTGCAAAGGCATATCGCATCGCTTACTTTCGAGAGCAAATGAATAAGATGTAGGAGATGAAACCCGAGGCTGTAAAGTACTTGAAGATTGTTGGTTTCCCAAAATGGGTGAGATCAATGGGAGCTTTTAAAAAATATGACATTATGACTACCAACATTGTAGAGAGTATAAATGCAGTTGCAAAAGAAGCACGTAAACTTCTTGTGACCACATTAGTTCAGTGGATTCGAGAGTTAATGCAGAATTGATGTCATCAGTGGAGGGAGGCAGCAAAAGTTATGACATCTGGCCTGACGAGTTGGGCGCACAATAAGGTTTTCAAACATAATGATAAAGTCCAATCGAATGGCAGTTCATCCTGTTGATAATGCACAGTTTGTTATCAATGATGGACTTCAAAATTGAATAATGGACATTATCCATAAATCATGTAGTTGTCAAAAGTTTGAGTTTCGCTAGCTACCTTGTACTCATGCTCTCGCGGTATACAAGCAAACTAATTTAAATTATCAGAGTTTGTGTTCAGCCTATTACACGTCAGAAAACTTATTGCGTGTAGATAGTGAATCGGTAAATCCAATTGGTCAAAAGTCAAATTGGATTGTTCCTAATGAGTTAAGAGATACCGAAATCCAACCTTTCATAGCACGTCAACAATTAGGAAGGTGTTGGACCTAACAGATTCCATCGCAAGGGGAGGAACCGACAAGGAATGTGTGTAGTTGGTGTAAGTAGCATGGACATAATTGTGCAATGTGTTGAAATCCTGTTGCGTTGCGTAGCAATTAATATTATCTATTGTCATCTTAAATCTGCTAATTATATTTGAATCTTATATGTGATTTCAATATTTGACATGTTATATTATATATGCCTATTATTAGTTTCCAAGTGTGGAAGATTAATTTTAATATACTGGAATTTTCCATATAAATATATATATATATATAAGTTAATACGTGTAGAAAAATTAGTGATTCAACAATCTTAGTTGGACAAGAATTGAGATGAATACCAATGTGGAGAGTTACAAGAAGTCTAGAACGTATGGGACACGTATAGAGAAGTCTAGGACGTGTGGCACACGAAAGGGGAAGTAAAACAGAACTTGAAGACGTGAAGGAAATAAAGAAATCGCAAGAGAGCTTCCAGCGTTGCGGCGCCTTGGCGCTCAACACAGAAAACCAGCGCCGCGACGATGGGCGTGAGAAGGGCCAGGGCCACAACGCCCAGGGATGAGCGCCGCGGAGCCCAGACGCGTCAGAATGTCTGTTTTGGTTCAGGATTTTGAGTTTTGAGAAGTTTTGGACTTCCAAAACAAATGGACTCTTACTCCAACAAGGAATAGGGTTAGTAGGCACGAAATACACCCTATATAAACACTTGTAAACCCTTTGTTTAAGATTAAGCATCTAAGATTTCAAGATGTAACCATAAGAGAGAATAAAGAAGCTAGGTAGGCACTAAGTGTGTGGTGCACTAGGGTGTAACCTTTGGGGTGTGGTTTTTCTTTAGGTTCTTTGAGTGAATAAAAGAGAAACACCATAGATTCTTTTGACTTAGATGCTCGGGCTATTCTTGTGTTTCTTATAAAAATTTCTTATGAGGAGATACTAAGAGGTCTTAGGGAGTCATGGTGATCAAGGGTAGATGCTTAAAGGTCTCTATGAGAGATACTAAAAGGTCTTGTGGGATCATTGATGATGTAAGAAGATACTTAGTGATTTATTTCAATAATAAGAAACTGGATCATGGATCTTCTGTGGACGTAGGCAATTTGGGCCAAACCACGTATATTTGTGTCTTGTGATTGGTTTGTTTTCTTTATCTTTATTGGTGTGTTAATCTTATGTGTTCTTACTTATGGTGTGAGTTATGGTTTTCCGCTGCGCATAGAGTAAAATGGGTATCAAGGTTGTGGCTTAGTTGATGCCATTGGGGTGTCCAATTGAAGTGCATGACTTGATGTCCACAATAATACGTAATATAAATATACCAAAATAAATTATACTTCTTATTCACATGCATGTGTCCACAAAGATATGACCATTTTTTTTGCTAAAAAATGGCCCATGTATGGGTCCAAATTCTAAGAGCATACTCAACATTAAAAACTCAATAAACATATATGTATAGACCCTATAATCCCTACTTCCAACTCTTTGTTGTGGCATACCCTCCCTTACTGTAACTATATCAAAGAATGAAATATCATCACCCCTTAAATCGAGTCTAAAATCATAGATTCTACATGTTGCCATATAATATGAGAGTAATATGCACAAAGGTGCTATGTGCGTTTCTAACACCCCTTCAGCGTATCTTTTGATGTTAGAATCAAATATTGTCAATTTCCTTTGTACCAAGTTGATCGCTGTCGCAACCCAATGTTGTTGTTTGTAATTAATCAGGATGTAGATCTACATATAAAAGAATATTGTTATGCTAGTGCAAGGTAACATTTAGGAAAAAAAAACCAATTAAATTTAATATTTTGTAAATATTACCTTGTCAACACACACCTATGGTTTTTCGTCATGTAGGCCTTATCTTTATCTCCATCTATATGCAAGAAATGAAGGGTTCTAAATAATGTTCACGATTGAACCATCACATTTGTCATCTATGAATTTACAGGACTCCTACATTTATAGGAACACTAAAATATAACTAAATGTTAAGGTCGAAAGTGTAATGTAAAGAGGAATAAACAAACTTACAAAGAAGTATATGTCCAGAACCATATAGCATTAAGGCAACATCTCTTTATTGATGTACTGGCGCTGACGAATAAAATTTAAATACTCTTTGATATACTGCAAACTGATTTGGTTACAATATCTCAGATAATAAATAACAACATAATTAATTACTAATGTACTTACAGAGTCGTCAAGCCAGTCCTGTAAAATCTACGTAAAGAATTTTGGGTCAGCATTAATCCCTAGTAGATGTGAAAGAACAATGAAAGTCTTGAGCTAGACATCAAACTGTGCACGGACAGTCAAGTCTATATCTCGCATTGGATTGAACTATTCTTTCTTCACATTTGCATTAGGTTGGGCTTTGTCTTCAAGCTTCCTTTCTCGTTTAGGCAGGGAATTTGTAAATTATGTGTTCAAAATCCATATGGGCTTGTATTGTCACCCAAACCTATTCATACCTCGAGCTACATAAAGTGGTATATTTTGAATACTATCAGAGGAGTTAGGCTGGGATACGTAATAAGTTTGCTGTTGATTAGAGCCTGGGCCTGGAGTATGCACATCCTTAGTCATAACACATTGATTTAGAAACAATAAAATGCAATAGTTAAAATCTGCAAGTTAACTAACTTATAAATTTTATTCTTTATGTGTTGCCTTATTATAGTTTCACATGAGGTCAGTTGAAAGGATGTTGACTGAAAATATTGCATCATCATTTTAATCTCATTCATGATATTGTCCTAAACCCCATCCACTCATTGTAAGATGAACTTTCAATCATCATCTATTTAGTGTAGCAACTCAGTCTTAACTACATTTAACTGCTCTTGTAGCTTATTAATCCTCTGTACTACGTCATTATACACTGTAGCAGTCTGTTCAGACTGTAGAAACATAATTATATTTTGTTATAAAATAAGTTCAATGATTACTTTTATGGTTTCTAAGAAATTACATTAAGTTAAACTATGAAGAATTTATATCATTGCTCTAGACACTTTTGCAGCTCCGTCCATATCTACATCCATATCTCTGTAGGGGTGACTAAATATAATAGAGCAAATTGGGGGTTGTACATGACTCGCATTCAGTAGGTCCCCGGCATAAATCCTCGATGGGATTTACGAGTTAGAAAGCCTCTGGACAACATTTTGTTGCGATTCATGTTTTGTTGGTACTAGCCTACAATATACCACAACAGCCTTTAAAACCAAAAGTTAAAAATTTATGTATCACAATTGAAATCTATATAGTTAATAGTTAAAAAAAATTATATAGATAATGAAATAAAGTGAAGAAAATATATATGCTTATGGTTCAAAAATATTTCTTTAATATCTATCAATTGTGAAGTTCTCCGACTCATCCAGTTTAACATATGAGGGAAGCAAACAACAATTCGACTTAAAAATGCTTCTCCACAAACTAATATAACCTCATATATTCACACCTGATATAAAACTTGATGCACCAATTGTTGGGATTTGTGCTTACGTGCCATCCCTTTTGTGTATAAATATTTGCTTTATGTTTATACAATTATAATTTCAATATATCAATAATTATATTATATACAAATATGGTAAGATGTTTGTAACGTTTTAGACATTGTATGATCTGAAAGAGTTCGGATCTGATCTAAAGGAGTTTAGATCAGAATTAGAAGTTAGTAAAATCTAAAAAGTTAGAGCCTTGTCTGAAATGGGACAAAGACCTAAGAATATATTAGTAATGACATAGTAGCAATGAGTTGCAAATGGTGCTAGGAAATGTTGTTATGCAAATATGTTCTTAAATTTAATGTTCTTGATCTATCTTCACTAATGCGGGTCTGTTAGTGAAGACTTTAATATATATATAGATCAGTGTATATATATATTTGGATAGTCCAGATGGTTAGTCTTAGCAAACCATAAGTTTAGTGAAAACTCGTATAGAGATATAAGTATTCAGTAAGGACTGAATATTGAACAGACTCACAAAGATCTCCAATAGACATCTCATAAAGCCGTCAATGGAGGATCTTTCGAGTTGAGTAGTGTTTGTGGTCCTTAGACCTGAGTGCCACGATGGACTTGTGAGTGATCTACCATACTTTGGTTCCACACATGTTAGATAACTTTTACGGTCTGACCGCTGGGTATCACTGGGTATGGTCCGATGCTCATAGAGTCCGGTGTGTACAGATATGGGATCCATCAACTCAATTGGGTGAGTAAAATATCCTGCAACTCCAAGATTGTATTTCAGAAAGTCTTATGGCTATAAGCAGACATATCCGAGAATTAATTTTATCCTCGGGAAAATAATATCGTAAAAGTGTTTACAAATATTATTTATTGAAATACAAATTTAGAGATATGTTTATGGTTAAGCATATGGAGACTTGACGGTGTTAATCTATATCTCTGCTCTTCTAGGATATTTATGATGGAAGGATTATACGAATATGTTATAACCTCAACTTGTATGGTCTAATGCGTCGTTTTGTAATATCTGTAACATGTGTGTGGGACATTGTTCACAGACGTGTGAAATAGTTTTATATGACAAATCGGGCATGGACCTAGAGAGTCTCAGAATATTAAGTGTACTCGTTGTACACTGGGGCAGCGAATTAGATTAAATAATTGATCCAACAATTTCCAACAAAAATGAAAAATATTTCAAAGTTCCTTTTATTATTCACTTGTCAATAATTGAATGTAAAATATATTATTGGTTTACAAGAGTTGTTAACCAATAAGAAATTGACAAGCAATATAATCTTGTTTCATAAATAATTTACCATATATTTACCTATTTACCTTACTTGATAAATATATATATGGTAAATGTAAATATTCAAAATAGTTTTGAATTATTAATATTTTATATATTAATCAAATTATTATTATTAATTGGAATAAGTGGCAAACACCATTTACTAATGGAGAATGCACTTGTTATTAATAATAAGGAATGTTGGCTACTTAGAAATTCTTAAATGATGCACTAAGGAAGTGGTGAAACCACTTAGCATTGTTTAAATGTCATTTACTCTCTAGAAATTGATTCAAATGGCTGAATTAAATTGATGAGTGAAAAATATGATTGATTAATGTTTGTAATGACAAACATGGATAAGTAGTGGTGGAGCACTAAGAGAAGTAATCATTCTTTGCACTTAATCAAGAATTGAAAGAGTTCAATTTGTGTAAGAGAATGAGAGAATTTCGTTCAAGAAGAAGAAGAGAGAATTGAGAACATTTCCTAGGTGTATTCCTCAAAGTGTTGAGAGAATATGCAAAGGCTTACTAAGGTTCAAAACAAAGAGTTGTAAAGAACTAAAGAAAACACTTAATTCTTCTCATCTCTTGGTAGTAATAATTCATAAAGACAAATTGTTTTAGGTGTTAAAATAATCCTTTACTAAAAATTCAAGGCTGTCATTCTAGCTTTACAATTCTACCGGATTTAGTTGTGAACTAGAATTGTGTAAGGGAACACTTCAAGGTGAGCTCAACAAATTGAAGATTGGAGTTCTTGAAGAATTGTAAAGCTATCTTCATAACCGGGTAGGTTATTTATTTACAATTCATTTTATATTATGCATGAAAATATATATGAGATATATATGTGCTTGAATGATCATACATGTGATTATATGCTTAAGTTTGTTACATAGTGTATTACATGTATGATTACTTCCGTTGCGTATATAATTTTTGAAATTATACATATCTATACACATCACACACCATATCACAACACCAACATGCCCGAAAAAATAATAGGTCCTAATTCTAAAAAGTGCCTCATACAAGTTTTCTTAAACATCATCAATTGATTTTCAGTTAACTTATTTTTTATAATAGTAATCTCCTTTAAATTCATAGTTGTTGATAGAGCTGTAGAGAAAAATTTATTCTTCGCAATTTTGTAATCTTTAGAGACATATTTTTCTCTATAAAATTAATAAAAATTTAATTTAGAAGAAATAAACATATTATAACAAATAATTAAAAATAATAAAAATAAATTTATTATTATTTTTTTTCCAGAATTTTAAATTATTATTATATCCCAAAAATAATTATTATAATTTTTGTGAATTGTAAATAATTATTATATTTTTTTGAAATGTAAATAGTATTATTGTATTTATAATTTTAAATTATTTTTCAAATTTTTAAATAATATTAATGTATTTAATTATTACTATAATTATTATTCCATAATTTAAAATTTTAGAAATAAATTATTTTGGATTTTAAAATTTAATTATTATTTGTTGCATTTTCAAATAATATTTAATATTATTATTGGAATTTAAAATAATTATTATAATTATTATGAGATTTTAAATATTTATTATTATTTTTCTCGAATTGTTAAATAATAATTATCATTTTTCCCAAAATTTAAATAATTATTATAGTCATCTTTTTTTTCATTTTAAAAAAATAATGATAATTATTTTTTGGAATTGTTAATAATTATAATATTTGTGCATTATAAATAAATAATACTTATTATGGAATTTAAATAATTATTATCAATTTTTTAAAATTTTATTTATTACTAACTATTTTTTTCACAAATTAATAATTATTAAAATAATTTTTATTAGTTTTTATCGAATTTGAAAATAATAAAATATTAATCATTATTTTTTAATTAATAATTAAATTAAATATATATACATATAAAATACTACGACTCGCAGCACGTGCTGCGGGTGCCATGAGTCGTACAGTATATTTTTAGACTTGCAACGCGCACACGAGTAGCACATGCAGTGAGTCGCAAGTCATAGACGTGCATACGTCTTGTAAGATGTTCACGCCCGTCACAAGCAGTAGAGACATTGTTCTCCACCGTCTTCTCCAACCATTTTCGTCAAATTTTTCACCTTTTTTTTTTAAATTTTCGGTCAATTTAAGTCACATTTACACATTTTTAACCTATTTTACTCAAAATCTACTCATTTTCACATATTTCTACAAAAATGTTATATAAATTGATAAACTTATCAATTTTGAGTCTTTTTTTTTTTACTGCTCAAATCAACAATTTCAACAATTTAGCTTTAAATCTTTTGCAATGTCACCAAAAGAATTGTCAATCTATTTGATTTTAGGTTGATTGTTTGAAATTTTGTTAAAAATGGGTTAAATGTTGAGAGAAATACTTCAAGGATAATAATGTCCGAATAATTTACATTTAACTCTTAAACATATCAAAATTTAAAAAAGGTTAAAATAGATTTTTAATTAATTAGAGGGGCTATTTTGGAACATTTTACAATATTTATATCAAGTATTCAAGTTGGATTAGGGCTTTCATAACCTAACCGGAAACAATTTGAATAAGATACAATTAACTAGTGCTAACAATTGGGTGAATTTTACCTGACCCAAATCTATACTCAAATAAATTGGATTATTTTTAACTCAACTCATTACCTAAATTTAATAATGGGTTTAAATTGGATTACATCCGATCAGATTGGGTATAATTCATGGGGTCTGTTATCCGATTTTTATTATTAGACTTTATTATTGAACTAATTTAAAATAAATTAAACTAATTTTTAAAAAAATTTCAAAAATTACTTTTAAAAATAATTGTCTAAATTATTAAATATTAATTATATTATAACTAAATCTAATGTTATTAAATTATTTTTTAAATATAAAAATTACCTAAACAAAATAATTTAATATCATTAATCATTGTATTAAAAAAGATAAAATATATATATATATATATAAATCATTAATCATAACAATGCAAACAATTAAACTATATATAATTGTCAAATGTTCCAAATTACATCAAATAAAAGAAAATTTAAAATTGATTTAGACATAAGTTAACAATGTAAACATATTAAAAAAGAAAATTTTCCATTCAATTAATAGAAAGCTTGATGAAGATAGTCCTCTACAATCAAATGGTCCATAGTCCTTGATATATCATTACATCAAGTAATTTTTTAAACGAAATTTTTGGTAATATAAAACATCAAAGGAGTTAATAAGTAATGCAAAAAATAATAGAGTGTACTATATATTTTTTCTACATTTTTTTAAATTCATATTTATTGTTTCAAATAATTCAATTATTTTTTTTTTCAGTGTTTAGGGACTTTCAAGTCCTATTTTTAATATAAGAAACTTTCTTCATTTCCTTTGTTTCATTCATATTTATTCCTTCATTGGGTATTTTGCTATCATATTTTATAATTTGTTTTTGAAAAGCATCATATTTTATAATCTAATATGTCATGTAAACTATTATGTCAACTGATAAAAATAACTTGTGGAATATAATTTTTTCTCCAAATTGGAGAAGGGAGAATTAATTCAAAATCTACTATTACTATTTTTTTTTATAAAATAAGGCACAATATAGTAGTAGACTGGGACAATAAAACCACCAATTTTTTTTTTCCAACATTCTTGAATTTTTTTTTTTTTAATTTCATAAATTATGGGTATTTTTTTGGAAAGTTTAAATACAATACTTAAATTGAAAAAGTCAATGAAAAATTTAAAAGTATAACTAAAATTTTCTAATTTCTATTTTTATTACAAATTAATAAAATTTTTAATACACCAAATGTTTTATTAATTAAAATATAAATTCTATATGTCAATTATGTAAAAGTAACATTATTAGTTATACGAACATAAATTATGTAAAAGTAACATTATTAGTTATACAAACATATGAAAATCGTTTGATAGCAGATTACATGTAAAATAAGAGAACAACATATTTAAATTCTTAAAATTTTAGAAAAGTGTTTGTAGGTATTAATATTTTTATTTACACCATAATTAAATAATAATTTTTGTCTATTTTAACATAAAAAAATTATTTATTTATTTTTAAATTTTAAGAATTTAGATATTTTTTTCTGTTAAAATAAACCACAATCATTACCCATAAAAAATATCATAAATTTTTTGAAATTATTAAAATTTGAATATCTTTAAAAAAAAAAACTATCACATACCTAACGAGCCACGTCAATATAGGTTGTATAAATGAGTATTTAAAAAAAATAATAATAAATTTAAGACATAAGTCAGTAGATAAGCCACGTCATCTTGTAAATACGTGTCGAAAATTTATTAGCGCGAACACCAAATATAATCTACTCTATTAAACACAAGATAATTATCTCTCCTTTAGACCAACCAACTTGCCTTTCCCCTTCTTACATATAAAAAAACCCTAATATCTCCTCTCAACGCTTTTATCTATTTTTTCGGCGGCGTCAGAAATTCAATTGTTAGGCGTTGTCAATTCTAAAGATGGCGGCGATTACGACGGCGGCGCTACGGCGAAGAGGAGGAGGAGGGGGATTGGATTCCGATGACAAGATGGTCTTCGAAACGACGGAGGGAGTTGAGGCGATAACGAGCTTCGATGCCATGGGAATAAAAGACGATTTGTTGCGTGGGATTTACCAGTACGGTTTTGAGAAGCCATCGGCTATTCAGCAGAGAGCTGTGATGCCGATAATAAAGGGCAGAGATGTAATTGCACAGGCTCAATCCGGTACCGGCAAAACCTCTATGATTGCCCTCACCGTTTGCCAGATGGTCGATACTTCAAACAGAGAGTAAGCTTAAGTTCGTAGTTCTGTTTATATTGTAACTGAAATTTATTTTATTTATTAATTCAATTATTCAATTCCAGAAACCCTAATTTTGGCAAAATTTAGGAAGCAGATAGATATTAGGAGAAATATCAGGACAAGTCATGTTATTAATCCTAATTGAACGCTTGTACTGAGTTTCAGTTGTAGTAATATGAATATGTATATGATTTTATAGGGTGCAGGCATTAATCTTGTCGCCGACGAGGGAGCTGGCGTCCCAGACGGAGAAAGTGATATTGGCAATTGGAGATTTTATAAACATACAAGCACATGCTTGTGTTGGAGGGAAAAGTGTTGGGGAAGATATTAGAAAGTTGGAGAATGGAGTTCATGTGGTTTCAGGAACACCGGGGAGAGTCTGTGATATGATTAAGAGGAGAACTTTGCGTACAAGAGCTATTAAAGTATTAGTCCTTGTAAGTACTTATGTGATTCTTCTTTATGTTTGTGGTTTTATTATGCTCTGAGTAAGAATGTTTGCGTTTAGTTAGTTCTAATAACGTAACATCATGATGGTTCGTCAGGATGAATCTGATGAGATGTTGAGCAGAGGGTTCAAGGATCAAATTTATGATGTGTACAGATATCTTCCACCAGACCTACAGGTTCATTTTTGTCTTCGTGTGACTGTCTTTTCCTAGTATTTCTGTTGTGATGGTGGGAGTCTAAGTCTTGTGTACTGTTAATTGTAGGTTGTCTTGATATCTGCTACCCTCCCTCATGAAATACTGGAGATGACCACCAAATTTATGACAGATCCTGTAAAGATTCTTGTGAAACGTGATGAGTTGACTTTGGAGGTAAATAAATGTGCTGTATACTCTACTTTCTGCTGCCTTTGACTTGAAATCTTTATCTTTGGGACAGTTTCCAAACATTTGTTGTATTTTTTGTGATATCAGGGAATCAAGCAATTTTTTGTTGCGGTGGAAAGAGAGGAGTGGAAGTTTGATACACTATGTGATCTTTATGATACCCTTACAATTACACAAGCTGTTATTTTCTGTAACACGAAACGAAAGGTATTAGTATTGCTAATTGTTGAATTTGTATGAAATTTGTTTACGAGTCCTTTGTCTATCCCAATTATTAATTTCAGATACCAAGAAACCTAGGTTTTGCGGGCTCAGTAGAATGCTAATCCTTTTGATATCTAATTTTCACCTGGAGTTGTGTGCGACTGAATCTTATTGAGAAAACACCAGAAACTTTTCTTTTCTCCTCTAAATTGTGTTTGATATGGGTTACCTGTTAGGCTTATGCTACCACTAGGAAAATTGTTGCCTGTTGGAAAATAGTCATATGTTCAGCAGTGGTTGTAAATAAATGTTAGGAGCTAGTGAATTTTTTAAAAAATTAATCCATGGCATGAATTCAAGGTTCCTGCACCAACTCTGTGTATCCACCAACTAATTAAAGATTAAACATTCCTTGGTGTGAGAAAGTGGGGACTAATGCTTAACTCAGGAAATGATAACTCACTTTGTGCCCACATATTCAAGTACATAAAATCCTTATTTTTATTACTCCACTTCTTTACTACTTACCTTTTGTTGTTTCCTTCTTCCTTAGAAAGATAAACCCAATATTAACCTGTATCATTTTAGCTGTTTTAAATGTTAAACTGCTTAGGCGTCCTTACATCTGTGTCCTTTTTGATACTACATGTGAACAGTTTGTTTCTTTGTTTGCAATATAGTGTGTTGGTTCACTCCTGAATGAACATGCCTTTAGCACTGCATTGTGTCTAGCGGGGTCAAGGAAAATTTTAAGCAAAAATCAGACTGATAAGAATCGCTAGATATCTTTAGTTTTCACTCTTATTCACAGTACCAGCTCTTAGATTTTTATAGAATGATCTGTGGATGTATAACTGTATCTTTTTACTTTTGGAATAGGTGGATTGGCTAACAGAGAAGATGCGTGGCTATAACTTTACCGTCTCATCAATGCATGGAGACATGCCTCAGAAAGAAAGAGATGCAATTATGGCAGAGTTTCGGTCTGGTACAACCCGTGTGCTAATCACAACTGATGTTTGGGCTCGAGGGCTTGATGTACAACAGGCAAGGCTTTCTTTCTTTATTGTTAATGTTCTAATTCTGTTTGAAAGACGACAATTAGTCAATGGTAGTAAGTTGCAATATGTTACTGCCATTAATTGAATGCTAAGTTTATTAATGTTGGTAGATATCAAATTTTTGTTGCTAAGTGTGTAGCCTGTATAGACTTAATTGGGTTGGTTCTGACCACTAAATGCTGAAGGACTTCAGGGGTATTTGTATGAATTATGATGATTGATTTGTGCGACCAATGCCTGTCAGTGCCTGTTATTAGGAGGTCCTTTGCAATCATGTGATGCAAATATTGTGCTGTATTCGTTGGATGTTTTTTGTTGTTTCTGTATGTTGTTCATTTTCTGAGGGTGCCAAAAGGATTAAACCAAATAAAAGAATAAAGATCAGTGAGGACGTTTTGGTAAAGATGTACTAAGTAAATTACGTTCACAAATTCTGGTTGGTACGTATTACGAATGTACTATTTCCTAAGGTTTAAAAAACACACTAGCTGGAACTCTCATGCCAAAATGGGAAGAAAGTTTTCTCTCTTTTTAGCGGATTAGAGTTTTTGTCAACTTCAGTCTCGACATGGAGATGCTCTGTAACTATTTTCATTTAAACTTATTTGTAGGTTGTTTTGTATGTGGGTTCCTTAAAGGTTTTATTTGGAAGACATGTATGCTGGATCTTTTTAACCAATATTTTTATCTTAATTTCTCTTCAGGTTTCTCTGGTGATTAATTATGACCTTCCTAACAATCGAGAGCTTTACATCCACCGGATTGGACGTTCTGGTCGGTTTGGACGCAAGGTAAGCAAAGTCTATTGTATTTCTTTGATCCTCCTTGGGGTGTATTTGCTTCTACTGTGGAAAGTTGGTTCACTCTTGTACCTGCCTTTTCTGTCCATAAATTACATTTTTCTGTTGTTTATCAAAATATTGGCCTGCAATAAAAATTGTGGATGTTCCTCTCCTTTTTTTTATCTTCTCAAAAGTGATTGCATAAGCTTCTTCTTAGAATCCTTTGTTGGCATATAAAATGATGTGTTGGGAAATGCTCTATGCTAGTATGTCGGAAAACTTTGTTATAATGTGTTTTTAATTGACTTGATGCATATAAATTTCCTATATTCTATATTGCTGGTTTACAAATTTTTGTACTTCAGCAAGTGTATCATTTTTCTCTGCGATTCTTGATACCTTATTTGTTGATCACCTTGTAATATCTAATTGAAATGGGATTTAATGTCTTGCAGGGTGTGGCAATTAATTTTGTCAAAAACGATGATATCAAGATTCTCAGAGATATCGAGCAATATTACAGTACCCAGATTGATGAAATGCCGATGAATGTTGCTGATCTGATATAAGAGATGTTTGTGTTTCTGATTGCCTGAGTGGAAGTAATGGGAGTGACAAGACAATTGTGTGGATTGACAGTTTCTGGGTGGTTGCATTGTCTTTTCTCTTTGCTGGGTTTGTATAAATACAAGAATGATGCTTTTGATAATTTTCTGAACGGTCTTGATGACAAGAAGCTTTGATAGAGTAGGCGTATTAACCTTGTTGATAAGATTGGAAAATGATTCGGATCTCCTTTGACATGATTTTGAGCGTTGTTGATTGTTTAATTATAGATTTTGGAGAACTTTTCTCTTGCCCACATCCCTAATTATTAAAGTTTGCTTCTCTAAACACTGGCATTTTGACAGCTTTGCCTTCATAATTAAATGGCCAGCGACCAGGTGCATAAGAACTCCCAAGATCTTTTGGACTTAATATTTAATGAAGCTACGTGGAACCCATTTAGAATAATCTTCTAGAAATCCCACATTTAAATAATTTAGTAAAAGATTATAATTTTATCGCGTCTAGGGAGATACGTTTCATGATTTTAGATAAATTCTAAGCTTTAATCATACACACGACTACACCGTAGGTTGTACTGTAAAATGATCTTTATAATTTTGTAAAATTAGAGTTTGTAAGTAAATGATCTAATAATCTTTTATTTAAAATAAAAGTGGTATCTTATATTTAATAAATCTAATTTTTTCTTGTAGATTATAACTCATTGAATATATAAGATTTTTTTGATCACGATTCATTACTTATATTCCCTACCATTAAGCATTACTTTTAACAAGCCGCAAATCTTGCAATATTATTAAGTCTTCGGTCCTAATGCATCCTTTTTGATCACTCTCGCAACTTCGGTTGCCATCATCTAAAACTCCTTTCATTCTTTGATGCAGTTTAAGTCTTAAAATCCCCTAGAACATAAACCCAAGTTTTGCCTAGTTTATCCTTAACAAACACTACATCATACTCCTTAACGTTATTCCTCATTATTTCATAAGAAGGTTAGTTACAATATTAAGCCTGTTCTAGAGCTTCACATTCATATAAATACCTTGCTAATTTAATAGGCGTGTTCCGTTTAACCTCTCAAACTTCAAAACTCTAAACATTTCTTACATAGGAATTGTATTTTTACCGATATGTATAATTCATATTCATACATGCATCACTTTTAATGTATTTTTTGTTATTTGTAATGTAAGCCCAGCTCTCACATCTTTCATAATTTAATATCGAATTTATTGAAAAATTCATCTTTTTCATGAGATCGGAGAAAATTTTCGACATCAAACCTTTTAAACTCTAAAAAATTTACGACATCTCACACTCATAAGGTGATGAGGATGAAATCCATTTTTCAAGTCGTAACTCCATATAACTTGCTACACCAGTCCAAGATTACTGTAATCAATAGAGAGAGGTTCTGCACCATGGTAGCCTCAAACAAAAAGTGAAGTTGTTTTGAAGTTTATTTTATTTTATCTTATAACATGACTAAGATGAGGATGTGAATAAAAAAAGCTTTGTTGAGCTCAATGCAATAACCATTCACTGAATCACTGCCACAAATTTAATTTTGTTCATAAATGAAACTTGTTATATAATATTTACTTTGAATTGTATTGAATTTGAGTAAATTTCTCCGACTTTACAAATCAATCATTAAAAAGTGTAAAACATATCCCAATGGAATTAAATCCTTGCTAACATCACAGGGATTATCCGTTCTTTTTTTTTTCTTTAACAATCACTAGCTTTTTGAACGATGTTGTAATTAGTGCTTAACAATTTTAATATTAAGATAAGTTGATTTTCTCTCCTTCTATTTTTTTATAAGTATTATATTCCACATTTTATATTTCAAAAAATTACAATAACTGTTTGGATAAATGTAATATTATACGCTCTCAACTGTCTTCGAATAATAGAAGAAATAAAATATTTCTTAATTTTTACTAGAATTCGAATTCTTAATCTAACAATTAGAGAAATGAAAATATTTTTCTGCTGAGAAATGAAAAGTTCTCTAATTTATATTAAAATTTGTATCTTTACTTAGATTAATAGTGCACAGACTTTGCTGTTAAGCCAAATATCTGAGTGCATTTATTTTTTATTTTTTTAATAATTGATTCTTTTTATAGAGTGAAGAATTATAATACTAAGGGGAAATAACGCTTTACCTATGAGGTTTTGAGTCAAATAACAAGCAAATAGAAACTTTGCCAAAAAATGACGTCGGATTAACTCATAGGGGTTTTGTTACTATCTTTAGAATACTTTCAACTTATCTGTTGTTTTCCTAAAATTTAGGGGAGGTAAGTCTTATTAACCCAAATTTAAAAATAAAAATATTTAAAAATGTAAAGGAAACGAATCGATTCCCCCCAAACCTAAACCCTAAACCACCTCTTTAATACCCAGTAATCATTTTTTTTTCTTTAATCATTACACCTCTCGAAAAATCCCTAAATTGAATTCACCTTTTTTCGGGTTGTGTATTGGCTTTTGATCTAATCTTCAGTCAAATAAGTTTTTACTCTTTTCAAAAATTATTTTGATAATGGGGTTTGAATTAATTATGTGGTTTGTATTATCTAATCATTTCAATTTAATATGTTTAATTTGTCATTGAAGTTGAATTGGGCTTTTTGCGTCTCAAAAATCCAAAGGCATTCGGAAAATTCACTAGAACTAGGCTAAAGTCGGCTGCAATGGCTTGCGGTGGTGCACCGGCGGCGATGACCGGTTCGGCTTCGTCTCCGTCAATAAGGCAAGTGAAATTGGAGAAAGACAGTGAGCTGAGAATCGAAGTCAGCGAGACGCCGCTGCGGCTTCGGCTTCTTAATGGCACCGCTGAGATTTTCGGAACAGAATTGCCCCCTGAAATTCGGCTCACTTTTCCTCACTGGCTCAAATTCGCTGTAATTTTATTTATTTATTTTTCTAAATTATAGTAATAATAATACCAATTTTTATTATTAATTAAAATGATTGCCTGAGTTTGAAATTAATTAACAATTGTGATCTCAGGTATTTACTTGGTATGAAGCCACTATTGAAATGGATGGCACAACTGAGACTGATTATACAGTGGACGAGGTACTTGTTTGTTCACCTTTTATTTATTTAAATTTAAATTTATATTATTTAAGCCAATTGAATGATTAATGGTGGGTTTCTCATTTGTTGATTTGCAGACGCCAATGGTCAGTTACGTAAATGTGAATGCAGTGCTGGAAAGGCGGAGAAACTCTGCCAAAGCATCAGCATCTAAGGATTCCGATACTTCTCAGGTATCTGTTTGTTGTGATTAATGCTATGTTGATAAGTGTTCTGATGCTCTTTGTGTAACTTAGTTTATCTGTTACTAAAATACTTCTGGGTGGTTCAGGGTCCTAGAGTAATTGTTGTAGGGCCTACAGATTCAGGAAAAAGCACCCTGCCAAGAATGCTGCTTAGTTGGCAGCAAAACAAGGTTGGAAACCTACTTTTGTGGACTTGGATATTGGCCAAGGATCTATAACGATTCCTGGATGCATAGCCGCTACCCCAATTGAGTTGCCGATTGATCCGGTGGAAGGTATCCCTATCGAAATGCCCCTTGTTTACTTCTTTGGGCATGCTACTCCTAGGTAAGCAAAGATTCGCTTTTCATTATGTTGCTGTTTCATTTGAGCGGAATCCTTTGTGTGGGTGTTTCTGTCAGATGGTGAAGACTTAGATGTATTGTCAATTTTGTAATTCTTTGCAGCAACAATGTAGAATTGTACAAAGTTCTTGTGAAGGAACTTGCACAAATGCTGGAGAGACAATTTACTGGCAATGCAGAATCTCGAGCAGCTGGCATGGTCATAAACACCATGGGGTGGATTGAAGGTGTGGGCTATGAGGTAATTGCTTTGTGAAGCTTCTATGGTGACAAGTCTTGAATATTTTGAAAATGGTTTTGTTAATATCAAATATCATAATTTTTGCTTTAAGGTCTTTGATGTTTTGTTTCTTTTTGCAGTTGATTCTCCACGCTGTTGATTCTTTCAATGCCAATGTTGTCTTGGTTTTGGGTCAGGTAACCCATAAATGCCTTCCATTTTAATATTTTATTTTCATGTGCAATCTACAAGTATTCTTTGAAACACCTTTGTTTTCAATTTGTTAATATGTTTTGTTTCAGTCTTTCTGTATACTTGGAAGTTTATGCTTGCCTTGTAGTCCATAATATAGATATTTTGCCCATTGCACTGAAAAAGCCTATCACAGAGGTGCAGGCTCATGGATTTCTCATGTCCAACTATCCTATAGCAAAATTAATCGACAAGGAACAATAGATCGACAGACTAGATCCCCCAACTCCCACTCCTGCCTCTTTTTTTTTTTTAAAGAATTTATTTTGCTTGCTTGAAGATGTCCAAGTTTTGAACGCCCTCTGGAATACCATCAGACTTGGTTATAGTAATCCACTTTTCTAATTGTTGGCATAGATCATTTGCATATATAGTTGTGAGTTTCATGTGCTCGGCAACATTAAGTAGAACTTACAGATCACGGGCTTGTAAATCTGGTAACTTGCTTTGCATTTTTCTTTTCTCAAATCTTACCACCTAGAACCAGATTATATTTTATTTTCTTCTGTGACTTTGAATGAGCAACTTGAATCTCTTTGTATCAAACTTGAATTCTCTTTTATATATACATAATTAGTCCTGAGTGTCACGCCCCAAATGTTCTCAAGTATTTTCTCGAACACTTGGTGCGCTACAAAGCCTCCTAGAGGCTATATGGGCTGCTGGAATGGTTCGCGGGCCGGAGCTTCTAGAAGACCCGCTGGCATGGGTGAAGAACCGGGCCAAGCCCATGACTTATTATAGTAGTTCACCTTAATTAAAACTCTAATTAAGGTAGAATGGCATCTTGGAATATTCTAAGGAATATTATCTCATCTTGTATGTACACCGTTAGATCGTTTAGATCTCAGCCATTGATTGTATAGGGCTGCTACTATAAAAGGGGGAGACCCTCACTTGTATAATTGATCTCATAGCTTTGTTTTCTCGTCAAGCAATATAGAGAGCATTTGTGCAAACACTTGGTGTGCCTTTCTTTCTCCTCTTTGTGTGATTTTTCTTGGCTGCTTAGCATGCAACGTGTCTAAGGCCGCATGGTTCGAAAACAGTCTGTGACAGTTGGTATCAAAGCAGGTTCAGAGATGGAGAAAGACGGCGTACCATCGGAGTTGACTGAAGAGAGGGGTCGGAATCCCAAAGCTAAGAGGGACAGCAGTGGACCTCGCGACAAGTCTGTCGATCCAGGCCATGAGTTCGGGACCATGGTGAAAACACTCGGTGGCACTGTCGGGAAGGCGGCAGATCGCCTTGGAGAGCTGAAGCAGCAAGTAGAGAAAGATCGAGGGGGGCCTCGACACTCAAGGAGACGATCTGCGCTTCCTTATCAACACATCCATCGAGAGTTATGCTGATCAGCAGCGTGACTGGATCAAGGCTTTTCAGGAGAAGGTATACGCCAACTTTGACAAAGTTCAAGCCCAAGTGGAGGAGCTGCGTAGAGGGTTTGACGCTGTCAAAGAGGACGTAGTGCTGTGCAAGCGAGCAGTGGCGAATGGGTCTGTTGCTGCTCAAGGGGCGCCGAGAGTTGAGGCTTCTAAATCGAAGGAGTTCAGTGGCAAGCAGAACGCCAAGGAGCTGGATAACTACTTTTGGCAGATGGAAAGATACTTCGACGCCATGGGCGTGCGGAATGAAGACAAGGTAAATACTGCGACCTTATATCTTTCCGACCATGCAATTCTATGGTGGCGCAGGAAAAGCGAGGAGATACGCAAAGGTACCTGCACAATCAACACCTGGGCAGAATTGTAACGGGAGCTGAAGCGCCAGTTCTATCCGGAGAATGTGGCGCACGACGCTCGAAAGCGGTTGAATGAATTGAAACAGACCAAGTCCATCAGCGAGTACGTCAAGGAGTACTCCCTGTTAATGCTCCAGATTCCCAACATGAGCGAGGAGGACTTGCTGTTTAATTCCCTGGATGGGTTGCAGACATGGGCGTCCAATGAACTGAAGCGGCGCGGGGTGACCAGAATATCTGACGCCCTAACATTGGCAGAAACGCTCATGGATTACCGCAAGGGTGATTCGGGAAAGTCCAAGCATTCGAGACCCAATCACAGCAAAGGTGGGGATGCCAAGGAATTTCAACCTCCGGAGGATGAGGAGGAGAGAAGTAAGTCGCCCAAATGGGAAAAGCAGAAGCGCAACGGCCATAGAGGGAATGGACCGAAGATAAGCTGCTTCCTTTGCGATGGGGATCACTGGGTCAAGGACTGCCCCAAGAAGAAGGTTATCAATGCAATGGTTACGGTGCATGAGGCTTGCGAGTAGGGTCAAATGGGGTGTTTGCAACTGCTCAATACAATGAAAGCCAAGCGGCATACCAGCGCGCCAACAGGAAAGGCGCTCATGTATGTTGAAGCCTACATCAACTGCATAAAGACTTAAGTGCTGATAGATACGGGTGCGACGCATAATTTCATCAAGGGTGCGGAGGCGAGGCGCTTGGGACTTTATGTAGAGAAAGAGGAGGGGTTCCTCAAATCAGTGAATGCTGCGGTCAAGCCACTGGATGGGGTGGTTCGAGGGGTCGATATTCACCTGGGCAAATGGCGCGGCGAGGTAAATTTCTCTGTAGCACCTCTTGATGATTTGATGTGGTGTTAGGTATAGAGTTCTTGAAGCAGTATGACGTAGTGCCACTTCCTCGACACGACTACGTGTGCATCATGCAAGGAGGGCCTTACATGATACCGACAGTAGACAAGCCCAAGGGTGGGCAATCTCAGCCGAAAGCCAACACTAAAATCCTTTCCGCCATTCAACTTATGGAAGTTACTGGGCGCAAAGGAGTACATCCAGCCACTGAGAGGGATGGATGATAAGGTGACAAAGGGCAAGGCCAAGCTACCAACGAGGGTTGTGGAAATGCTCAAGGAGCACAAGGGGGTCGTGCCAACTGACATACCACAGGTGCAGCCACATCAAGGTGATACCGAGCATGGGAAAAAGTTGGAGCTGGAGATTACGCTTCCAACTATGGTACCGGCGCCTCCATTAGAGATGGGAGAGTTACGGGGGCAGCTCGAGGAGTTGTTGGATGCGGGTGTCATCCAAAAGTCCAAGGCGTCACATGATGTGCATTTGCAGTACAAGGAGTGGGTCGAAGACAAGCGGCGGCGTGTCAAGCCTAGTGCGGGGAACTTGGTGATGGAGATGATACTTCCACCACAACGCAAGTCAGCACGCCCACTTCACAAGGGCCTTAATCGCTGGGACAAGGGGCCAAGGGTTATTGCCAAGAGAGATGGCAATGTCTCGTACAAAGTGGGGTTACCTTCGAGACAGTGGCAGTGGCTACATTAAGTGCATTCCGAAAGTTGTTGGAAGCAGTACCGTGAAGGTATAGGAGGTGCAGCATTTGAGCCACACAACAGGGAACCTTTAGGGATTTCCACATGGGTCGACAAAAGAGCAAAGCTCATTCGTAGCGGACGGACGACGCAGGGGAAAGATCAACCTCCATGGCGTGAGTACTTTGTCAAGTGGAAAAAAGTACCCGATATTAAAGCACACTGGAAATACGAGAGCGTACAGCGGTAGATTGATGAACGAGGTATGCAGTTCTAGTGAAGATGCGACGAGGGCGTCGCGTGAATTTGGTGGGGGAGAATGTCACGCCCTAAATGTTCTCAAGCTTTTCCTCGAACACTTAGTGCGCGACAAAGCCTCCTAGAGGCTATATGGGCTGCTGGAATGGTTTGCGGGCCGGAGCTTCTAGAAGACCTGCTGGCATGGGTGAAGAACCGGGCCAAGCCCATGACTTATTATAGTAGTTCACCTTAATTAGAACTCTAATTAAGGTAGAATGGCATCTTGGAATATTCTAAGGAATATTATCTCATCTTGTATGTACACCGTTAGATCGTTTAGATCTCAGCCATTGATTGTATAGGGCTACTACTATAAAAGGGGGAGACCCTCACTTGTATAATTGATCTTATAGCTTTATTTTCTCTTCAAGTAATATAGAGAGCATTTGTGCAAACACTTGGTGTGCCTTTCTTTCTCCTCTTTGTGTGGTTTTTCTTGGCTGCTTAGCACGCAATGTGTCTAAGGCCGCACGATTCGAAAACACTCCGTGACATGAGGCATCACTTTCAAAATCTATGCAGGAAAAACTTTTCAGCATGCTGAGGGATGTACTAAAGAAAAGGCCTAATGTGGATGTTGTGAAACTTCAGAAGTCGGGTGGTGTTGTATTTAGGAATTCAATGGTCCGTCAGAAGGCCAGAAGTTATAGGATAAGGGTAAACTTGACATTTTTCCTTTCCCCTATTAGTATTGATTTCATCCCGTTAATTTAAGCCCTATATTATTGCATAGCATCTCTGCTTTGTCCAAAGTAAATGACAGTTTATTTATGTTGTTTGCTTTTCTAAGGATTGAGTTAAGGAGAGATTTTATAACTTTTTTTTAAATGGGTAGACTAATATGTATATCCGGTGAGTTGATTAAACCTGGGGATATTCTCATATATTATTAATGCCTTAACTCATGGAAATTTGATCATAATTTTTTATGTATTATCTTTGAATTAAGTGTTTTCTCTGCATAGACATGAAATTAACAAACTCCGTTTTCCTTTGTAATTTTAAAGAAATTCTGTTGATTGTCGGTTGTCCTAGCATTGTGGCTATAAAGTTGGAAAAATTTCAGAATATTATGTTTGATTATACTATTTATGCTTACTTTTCTTTACTCTTAGAGATTATATAGGACATTCTGCTTTATATTATTGACCGGTGGCTCCTACAGGTGCACCATGTCTTAGAATGTGTTTCTGCATTGACATGACAAGATACTTTTCTTTGGATCAGTTAAGCATTCTTAGTGATTTCACGTTCATGTTTCTTGATTTCTTTTTAAGCCATTATTTTCTTGATTTTCTATGTTTGACTTAATTCAAGGATAAGCTAAATTGCTGCCTAGTGTCACGTCCCAAATATTCTCAAGCAATTACTCGAGTATTTGGCGCGCGACAAGACCACCAAGAGGGGTTTTGGCCCATGATATGTTACATGGGTTGAAGTTTCTAAAAGGCTCAATGGATTTGGGTTAATGCCACATATGTGTGGTAGATGGGGGAGTTTTCTAGAAAAGGCATGTTTCTTGAGATATTCTTTTGGTAGTTGGCATTTTTGGAATATTCCTTAGCATATTCTCCTCTTTAGATGTGGACACCATTGGATTAGAGTTAATCCTAGCCGTCCATTATATATAGCTTTAGTTATAAATAGGTGGAGTTCTCATTTGAGAAACCATCCTCCAAATTGTAGAAATACTCATAGCTTGTAGTTCTATAACTTTGTAATCTCTCTTTAGTAATAAAATACGAGAGCATTCTCTCAAACACTTGGTGTGCTTCTTCTTCATCTCTTTCTTTGGTTATTGGGGTCTTGTAGGCTACTTAGCACTAGCAAGTGTCTAAGGCCGCACGGTCTCGAGAAATCGGGTCGTGACAAGTGGTATCAGAGCCGGTTCAAAGAAGATGGTGAAGGAAGTTGCTGGTTCATCCAAGGTTACTGAAGGGAAGGGTAGAGACCTCAAAGCTAGGAGACATGGGAGTATTTCGCCAGAAAAGTTCGTTGATCCGAACCATGATCTAGGGGACATGGTTATGAAGCTCGGTGGTGCTATGAGCAAGGCAACGGACCGCCTTGGGGATTTGGAGGAGCAAGTCCAAAATGTCGAGGTAGGCCTCGATACTCAAGGTGACGAGCTGCGCTCCCTAATCGAAAGCTCTATTGACGAGCATGCTGTCAAGCAACGGGACTGGATCAAGGCTTTTCAGGAGAAGGTTTACAACACCATGGACAAAGTTCAAGCCCAAGTAGAAGAGCTACGAAAGGGGTTTGAAGATGTCAAGGAGGATGTGGTGTTGTGCAAGCGAGCGGTCGCTAATGGCGTAGCTACTCAAACTGCGGTGGTTGCACAAAGGGTCGAGGCCCCTAAACCAAAGGAGTTTAGCGGCAGATGGGATGCCAAGGAGCTTGACAACTTCTTTTAGCAAATGGAGAGTTATTTCGGCGCTATGGGCGTGCGGGACGAACACAAGGTAAGTACCGCAACTTTATACCTTTCCGATCATGCAATTCTGTGGTGGCGTAGGAAAAGCGAGGAGATTCGCAAGAGTACCTGCACCATAGACACATGGGAAGAATTGCAACGGGAGTTAAAGTGCCAATTCTATCCGGAGAATGTGGCGCACGACGCTCGCAAGCGGTTGAAGGAGTTGAAACAAACAAAGTCCATTGGGGAGTACGTAGAGGAGTACTCTTTATTGATGCTACAAATCTGCAACATGGCTGAGGAGGACTTGTTGTTCAATTTCCTGAACGGGTTACAATCCTAGGCAGCTAATGAGTTGAAGCGGCGTGGAGTGCAGAATATATCCGACGCCCTTACAATGGCGGAGACGCTCATGGATTACCGCAAGGGAGATTCGGGAAAGTCCAAAAATTCTAAATCCAATCACAGCAAGGGTGGCGAAGCCAAGGAGTTTCAGCCTTCGGAGGGCAAGGAGGAGAAAGGCAAACCGCCCAAGTGGAAAGAACAGAAACGCAACGGCCATAGAGGTAATGGTCCGAAGTCTAACTGTTTCCTTTGTGACGGGGATCATTGGGTGAAGGACTGTCCGAAGAAAAAAGGCTTTCAATGCAATGTACGAGGCAAAATACGAGGGCGAACAGAGTCGTATGGGTTGCATGCAGCTGTTCAATTCCCTCAAAGCCAAGCGGCGTGCAGACGCGCCAATGGGGACGGCGCTTATGTACATTGAAGCCTATGTCAATTGCCTCAAGACTCAAGTGTTAGTTGATACGGGGGCTACGCACAACTTCATTAAGCGTGCAGAAGCGGAACGCTTGGGCCTTTATGTGGAGAAAGGAGAGGGATACCTCAAGTCCGTGAATGCAAGAGCCAAGCCGCTGGATGGGGTGGTTCGTGGAGCTGAAATCCACCTTGGCAACTGGCACGGTGAGGTAAATTTCTCGGTAGCACCTCTTGATGATTTTGATGTGGTGCTAGGTATGGAGTTCTTACGACAGTACAATGTGGTGTTACTTCCTCAACACAACTATATGTGTATTTTGGAAGGAGGGCCTTGAATGATACCGACGGTAGACATGCCCAAGGGTGGGCGATCCAAGGAAAAGCCAAGGTCCTTTCCGCAATGCAACTAAGGGTAGATGCTGGGCGCAAAGGAGGGTTACATTCAACCTCAACAACGGGGGTGGATGATGCAGCAAATAGGGGCAAGGATGAAATACCGAAGGTTGTTGCAGAAGTACTCGGGGAGCACAATGGGGTCAAGCCTACTGCCATACCAGAAGAATCGCCTTCAAGAGATGTAATTGAGGGCAAGTTGGAGCTTGAGATTACGCTTCTAACTATGGGGTTAACGCCTCCATCGGAGATGGAAGAGTTGCAGGGGCAGCTCGAGGAGTTGTTGGATGCGGGTGTCATCCAAAAGTCCAAGGTGTCACATGATATGCAGTTTCAGCACAAGGAGTGGGTCGAAGACAAGCAGCGGCGTGTCAAGCATAGTGCGGGGGACTTGGTGATGGAGACGATACTTCCACCATAACGCAAGTTAGCACACCCACTTCACAAGAGCCTTGATCGTAGGGACGAGGGGCCAAGGTTGATTGCCAAGAGAGTTGGCAACGTCTCGCATAAGGTGGAGTTACCTTCGAGACAGTGACAGTGGCGACATCAGGTGCATTCCGCAAGCTGTTGGAAGCAGTACCGTGGAGGTACGGGAGATGCAGAATTTGAGCCACACAACCGGGAATCTTTGGGGATTTCCACACGCCATGACAAAGGGGAGCAACTTAGGACGAGTCTTGAGTACTTTGTCGAGTGGAAAGGGTTGTCGGATGGGAGAGCACGCTTGGGACACGAGAGCGCACAGCCAGAGTTTGCAGAATGGGGTGCGCAAGTTCCAGCGAAGACGTGACGAGGGCGTCGCGTTAATTTGGTGGGGGAGAATGTCACGCCCCAAATATTCTCAAGCAATTACTCGAGTATTTGGCGCGCGACATGACCACCAAGAGGGGTTTTGGCCCATGATATGTTACATGGGTTGAAGCTTTTAGAAGGCCCAATGGATTTGGGTTAATGCCACATGTGTGTGGTAGGTGGGGGAGTTTTCTAGAAAAAGTATATTCCTTGAGATATTCTTTTGGTAGTTGGCATTTTTGGAATATTCCTTAGCATATTCTCCTCTTTAGATGTGGACCATTGGATTAGAGTTAATCCCAGCCGTCCATTGTATATAGCTTTAGCTATAAATAGGTGGAGTTCTCATTTGAGAAACCATCTTTCAAATTGTAGAAATACTCATAGCTTGTAGTTCTATAGCTTTGTAATCTCTCTTTAGTAATAAAATACGAGAGCATTCTCTCAAACACTTGATGTGCTTCTTCTTCATCTCTTTCTTTGGTTATTGGGATCTTGTAAGTTGCTTAGCACTAGCAAGTGTTTAAGGCCGCACGGTCTCGAAAAATCGGATCGTGACACTAGGGACATATTATAGTTGCTTTGAGTAAGGGATTTCATGTATTCATATCTGATACGCATCTTTCTATAGAATGCAACTAAGTATAATCATGTAGTCTATACACTAATTGACATTTCTTTGTCGATCGAGGCAAATTTCTCTTTATTTGTTTGTCTACTAACACAATATCATCATTAGGGATAGAACCCAGATATAGGCATGTCGTCTTTAGTTCCTACGAGTTCTTTGCTATATAGATATGTTTCCACTTTAACCTTCGGGTCAATATAAATGTCCGATTAATGATATATTAAATGTTATTTCTACCAGGAATATTTTTATGGCTTCTCAAACAATCTATCCCCACATGCTAATGTTGCTAATTTCAGCAATTTGCATGTATATCGAGTTGGTGGTGGACCTCAGGCCCCAAGATCAGCTCTACCCATAGGAGCAGATCCTGTTGCCAATCCGCTTAGAATAGTGCCTGTGAATATTGACAGGGATTTACTCCATATAGTTCTTGCCGTTTTTTATGCCCAAGACGCAGATCAGATTATCTCAAGGTAATTATCACACTGTTTTTAGAAAAATCACACTAGATTCTTAGCAACCCTCCTAATCAGAACATACTGAAAAGAAATGTCGTGGCACGTGTTATCTGTCTCTCACTCTCTACCCTCTCTTTTGTTGCAGCAACGTTGCCGGATTTATCTATGTTACAGATGTCGACATATAAAGGTTTGGATTTTACTTTCCTAATTGTTATACTAATTTTGTTTTTGTATTTTTGGCCATAACTAATATTTTTGAAATTTTTACACCTTCAGAAAGATGATTACATATCTCAGCCCGTCTGCCGGAGAGCTCCCAAGCAACTATCTGATCATGGGAACCTTGACATGGCTTGAAACATGAAGTTTTGTTGTTAAATGTAGCATGTAAGATTTTGACTGTATTTCGGATTATTGACCTTTCACTTCTGTATAGTTATTTTACTAATCCAAGACAAAAGAATTAAGTTCAAATTTGACCCTTAAGATACTTGGAGCATCCCTAGATCTTGTGTTTTTTTATTTGCTTCTCTCGTTTTTCTTGTTGCACTTTAATTTATAAGTTAATAAAAAACCTTTCCCTTTTCTATTAATTTTGATATACTTTGCGACAAGTAGCCAAAAATATAGGATAAATAATTTCTTAAGAGGTTGGCTACTTGGCTTTTCCCTTTTTTTTATCTTAAACAAATTTGTTGTCCCTTGTTCATTACAAGATACCCTCAAACAATTTTGTTGATTTCATTATATCCCAAAAAAAAAGTTATTAATTTGAAAAATTAAATTAAATTAACTATTTTAGAAGTTAGAAACCTCTGATAATATTGGTTGGTAATCGTATTTAAATTGGCTTTATTTCCTTTAAATACGGCAAAATTAGGACGAATTTTGTCTTCATATCCAATCCTAATTAAATTTTATTGTAGGT
The DNA here is from genome assembly GCA_946807835.1 of Ailanthus altissimus. Lineage (NCBI taxonomy): Eukaryota > Viridiplantae > Streptophyta > Magnoliopsida > Sapindales > Simaroubaceae > Ailanthus > Ailanthus altissimus. The sequence continues at coordinate 3,800,566 of OX327712.1, forward strand.
AAAGAGAAAATAAAAGAAAATACATAAATCGAATTTATTTCACTTGTATTAATCACATTAAAAAGCAATAAATGCCATCTTCATATTCAAAGAAAATACAGAAATTGTTGAATTAAAATACTGATTTAAATTTTATAAATGATAAGATTGCATTCATTATTTTCAAGTGACCTTTTTCTTATACACACTATAAAACAATGTTTTTGTGAAGCATGAAAGTTGTGACATGCAATATACATACGTATTTACAATAACAAAATTTACCATAATATTTTGGGTTGATAAACCTATTGGTGTATGAAGATGTTGAGTAACAATTTAACATAATATATACTTTTTTTTTTCTTTTTAATGCCGGTTTGTTCTATGATATAGTTTATTAGTAATTGTGTATAATGTTTCATTTGATTCAACATTGAAGATATTGAAGAAAGCCAAATACACAATTTTCATTGATTATGCATTCGAGATCTAAGATATAGTTTATTAGTAATTGTGCACAATGTTTCATTTGATTCTACATTAGAGATATGTTGAAGAAAGTTAAATACACATTTCATTTGCTTCTACATTAGAGATATTAAAGAAAGCCAAAACATGTTAACAGAATAACAAAAACTAAGAGTAGAGATATTTGTTTTACATGTGAATTACAGAAAAACAAAATTAAGAGAAGAGATATTTGTTTTTGCTATTACTAGTATGGAGTTCCAAGATTAATGAACAAAAGGTTTTCATGATGTGAGATAAAATGATGAACAAAGATATAGATTTTTTAACAAAATTAAATTTGGTCAGCATTTTATAACATTTTTTTTTCGATATATTTCTATTCATAAAATTATGTTATTTGACCTATTTTGAATTTTAAAAATAAAAAGTTTTGAATTTTTAACTTAGCAAACTAATTTTTGACTATTCATTCTCCAAGTGATTGAGGTATTTAACTTACAATTTTAACTTAGATTTATAATATTTTTTTTGGTCTAATTCAATTGTCATAAATTAAAATCAGCAAAATAATAATTTTGTAAATTAATTTTTATGACATTTATTTCGGTGAGATGAATTAAAAATTGTCCAATAAAAATATAGATCTATTACCCAATAAAAAAAAGAAAATAAAACATTCCTAATAAAACGAAAAGAGAAAAATTATATCTATTGTTGAAAATCAGAATCATTAATTACCCAACAAACTAAACAATTATATTTTCAATAATTTCGATCCGAACTTTGTAATTTTAATTAATTTATACTCATAACTAATATCTATTGTTGAAAATCAGAATCATCAATTATTTAGACCAATGAATTATATAAGAATGCAATAATAGCTAAATTACAAAAGTTTGATGAAAATTAAATTGAAAAACACTCAAAATGTTCAATCTAAACTTAATTGAGTAGATCATGCTTGAACAATACGTTTTGGGCGGCGTTGGAGGCTATGATGTGGCATAATTCTATTGGCTACAGTAACTCTCGTACTGACATGATAGATTATGTGGAGATATAGCCTGATTATGAAAAGTAAATTTTAAATTCCTCGGCCATTAAGTTTGACTAACTCAACAAACTTTTACAGAATCTTAAAATTTGAGGAGGATTTTTTATTATAAATTATTACTTTAAATTGTGAGAGGTGTAATAACTAGACATGAATAATAAATATTAGAGAAATATATGTCTCGAGGGTAATATACATTTATATATAAAGTATTAGAAATTGGTAATTTAAAATTTAAAATTAATTTTATTTTGAGTTAAAAATTAATGAGGAGTTGAAATGAGATCAAAGATACATTGAAAAGAAGAAAATGGTAAAAAAAGAAGTTGAAGCAAGGAAGAGCTAGAAGTGTGAAGGAAAAGCGAGACGAGCTCCCTTGGGGTGTTTAGGCGCTAAGTTTGGCTTTATCAGTTCAGAAAATGGCTTATTTGGGCTCTTTTGACGTCCCTAAGTCAATTTTTGACTTCTACAACGCATGAAGTCTTATTCTAACTAGTTAGTTTCTAATGTCATTGTAATCATTATATAAATCCTAGTAACCCCTTATATTCATATCAAGTATAAAAATTAATGAGAGAGAATAGAGAGCCTAGATCACACTTGAGTAATTTAAGTGTACAAAAAAATGTGGTATAATTCTTTGAGACTCTTGGGTATTTATGTATTCTTTGTATCTTTTGTAAGGGTTCTTTGTGTACAAAAGAACAGAATAATAAAAAATTAGGATCCTTAATCCACTATGGACATAGGCGATTTTGCTAAATCACGTATAGGGTATGTGTTTTCTTTGGTGAGTGATTAGTTTTTCTTCCTGTTTGTGTGATCTTTATTTTTCTTGGTTGTTTATGAGTGAAAGACTTCTACAAGGCGCTAAGGGTTTTTTGGATTGTACACTAAAAACTGCAATATATTGATATGAGAGCCTAGGTTGGTTTGACCATGGCTACTCACAAACATGAAGTAGAGAAGTTTAATAGGTAGAATAATTTTAATCTGTGAAAGGTGAGGGTGATGACTCTACTGGTGAATCAAAGGTTGGAATGAACCATTAAAGAAACTCAAACAATAACTAGTAAGGAGAAGAAGTTGGTAAAACTTGGTGATTTAAATAGGGAAACCATTCAAAAAAGGCCCATAGTACAATAATTTTATCTTTAAGTGATGAAGTTCTAAGAGAGGTGGGCTACTCACAAACATGAAGTAGAGAAGTTTAATAGGTAGAATAATTTTAATCTATGAAAGGTAAGGGTGATGACTCTACTAGTGAATCAAAGGTTAGAATGAACCATTAAGGAAACTCAAACAATAACTAGTAAGGAGAAGAAGTTGGTAAAACTTGGTGATTTAAATAGGGAAACCATTCAAAAAAAAGGCCCATAGTACAATAATTTTATCTTTAAGTGATGAAGTTTTAAGAGAGGTGGCTAGAGAGAAAATAGCGATGGGTCTTTAGAAGAACCTTGACGCCCTATACATAACGAAGTCCTTAGTGAATTGTCTATATGTCAAGAAGCAGTTATACCAATTGGCTATGATTGAAAAAACTTCAATAACTGGCCATATTGAAGCTTTCAATAAGATTATTTTGATTTTGAGATAATAGACATCAAGATTGAGGATGAGGATAAAGCGATAATCTTATTATATTCTCAACCTCCAACTTATGAGTACTTTATGAAACACACTCATGTATGATAGGGAGACTTTAATGGTGAGCGATGTTAAAGCCTTTTTAAACTCTAAAAAAAGAGAAAAAGATTAGAATCTAGTAGTGCAATTGACTTAGTTATAAAAGGAGAAGATGATAAGAAAAATCAATAGGGTAGTTCTCGAAAGTGCTACTTATGTAATGAGGAATTATATTTGAAGAGAGATTTACATAAAAAGAAAGTCAAATAAAGGATGAGGGGTTGCAATAGTCTGTGAAAAAGACATGGAGGTTGCAGAAACACTCATAACTTATTGTGGAAGAATGATAGGAAATGGATACTTAATACTAACTGTAGTATCCACGTATACTCTGATAGGTCATTGTTCAATAATTATAAATCTATTAGGGAAAAGGGTATTAATGGGAATGATACAATTGTAAATTTATGAGATATGGTTATATAAGGATGAGGTTGCATAATGGGGAGATTAGAGAATTACATGATGTTAGGTATGTTCCTAGAGTTAGAAAGAATTTGAACTCCCTAAGAGAGCTAGATAAAGAGGGGTATTCATATAGAGCAAAAAAAAAAAACAATATTGAAGATAAAGAAATAATTTATAATGGTAATGAGAGGTGAGAAGCACAACAGACTATGTGCTTAATGAAAATACTATAGGGTCTCAATATGGAGTTGTTGGGGGGATGCTTATCAAAGGGCAGCATTGGAGATTTGCTTATTATAATGATAAAGGTTGAAAGAGAACGCATGAGAAGGATGTTGCTAGATATTGTGATGGTGTTAAGAGTGGTACTAGAAATTACAATGAGGAAGATATCCAAGGGAAGATGCACTCATATCTTTAGAGACTAAGGTCATAAGCCTAAAAGAAGTTAAGTCTGGATAAAGATACTTAACTATTGTTAACGCTAGGTGATAGAGCGTTGGAGTGGATGGATCCTAAGTAAAGCTTCTTGAAGAGATTTTGAATTAAGAAAAATTTTATTAGAAATTGGTAATTCAAAATTAAGAATTAATATTTTTGAATTAGAGACCAATGAGGAGTTGAAATGAGGTCAATGATGCATTGGAAAGATGAGGAAGGGTCAATGAAAGCCAGAAGCGATAAGGAATTAGAAGCTTTAAGAAAAAGCAAGTGGCGCTTAGGCACTAATACCTAGTCGCATTTGGAGCTTAGGTGCCACCAGTCCAAGAAATTGCTTATTTGGGCTATTTGACGTCCCTAAATCGATTTTGACTTCTACAATGTGTGACTCTTATTCCAACTAGGTTTAGAATTTCTAAGATCATTGTAATCATTATATAAATCCTTATAACTCCTTACATTCATATTAAGCATAAAAATTAACAAGAGAGAGAGAATAGAGAGTTTAAGTCATATTTGAGTGAACAAGAAAGTGTTGTATAGATATTTAAGACTCTTAGGTATTTCTTGTATCTCTTGTGGGAGTTTTTTTTATTATATAAATAAGTAGAATAATAAAGAAGTTAGGATCATTAATCCACCATGAACATAGACGATTTTACCGAACCACGTATATTGGTATGTGCTTTCTTTAGTGATTGATTGGTTTTTCTCCTTATTTATGTGATCTTTTTGTTTTTTTTTTTGGTTGTTTGTAAATGAAAAACTTCCATAAGGTGCTAAGTGTTTCTCGGGTTGTACACTAGAAATTGCAACATAAAGAATTATATTTGTATGTTTTGGGATACTTTAATTACAATTCAAGATGCAAGAATAATCGAGATGGACTAGAACCAAGGTTTGACAATAATGAATGGTTGGTAGATTATGAATGATGAATGACAGATATGGTACTTAATGAACACTAATAGGTAATAATAATAATGAATGATGAATAATGACCGCTGAGTAATGAGTTTATATGCAATGCAAGACTTTTTATATGGTGGGTTTAGATTAGGTTAAAAAACTCTATTGACCCCATATCCTCTTAAAATTTTGTATATTTAATAAGTTGTAATCCTATTAAAAAAAAAAAGAATATATTAAATAAAACAAGTACGATAATCAATTTTATTTTGAATAAAAGACTATTAGATGATTTAGTTATAAAATAAAATAAATAAATTACCAATTTTAATTTTAGAAGGACTATAAGAGTCAAACATGGGCTTACCTTTGTTTTGGGCTAAGTACCCCCAAGTGGGCCTTAATTGTAGGCTCCACATATTTTGTGTTTTATTTAGTACAACTTTATACTTATTAAACCACAACTTATAGGCTGAGCCTTATAAAGTGGCTTGGGCCCGTATGACTCACTTCTTTATATGAACTTGGGTAAGTGCATAGGCTTAAACTTAGGCCTTTAGATTTTATACAACAACATTTAGCTTTATTGGTCGAACAAACTGTGCACTATGACAAGATAGATCAAAAGAGGATTAATACAACTTTCCTCTTCTGGCTTAACTCTGGTAATTTGTGCATCTTTACAACTTGATTTTTCTTAGCATTTAAATAGTTTTTATCATAGAATCTAGGTTAACAATCAGACCCTCAGATTCTAATTACTGCTCGGCTTTTAAAATTGTGAAATTACTAACTATATTTTTTTATTATGCTAAGTAGTAATTTTCTGATTTGTGTTGGAGATGTCAAAATTTAATTGTTAAACCTATTAATTAATTAATTAACAATTATTATTAACCAATTGAAAGTTGACACATGGCATAGAGCATGGACATGTATGTGACACATGACACTTCTTATGGAAAAGCATGCTTGACAAATGGCACAGGTTGCTTGACACATGGCATCAAGTTAACTTGTTAACTTAACAAATGGCTTATGCATGAGATGCATACATGACAAGTGTTAATCATGTAAAGAGTAGAAAAAAAAAATAAAAGTGTTTCATTGTGTGCAAGATTCGGCTAAGTAAGAAAGATAGTTAAAAACTGTTTTATTTTAGTCTATAAAGCCAATTTGGCCATTTTGAAAGAAAGCTCAAGTGTTGAGCAATTCGAATCCAGCTTGAAATTAAAAACAAAGATGTCATTTTATATCCTGCAATCCTACCAAAATTGAGAACTAGAATTGTTTAAGAGACCATTTCAAGGTGAACTACAAGTTTTAAATCTTCACCAAAAGCTTTATTGATGAGTTTTCTCTACTTGTTAATGACACGTCCAGAATATAGGAGTTTATTTTCAAGTGCAAGATTGTTAACGTAATAATTAACCCAATGAGAATGGGGTTTATTGATAGGGATTCATTAAGTCTAATATTTCAATCTTCTAAATTTAATATTTGTTCGTAAAAATTAAGATTATTTGACTTTTGATGTATGTTCTTATTATTTTTTTTGTAAGTTTAGAGTCAATGGAGTAAATATGGTCAAAACTCTAATGAAAATAAGCTAAAAATATCAAATTGTTACAGTACCTGCTACAGTACTTATAAATAATAATTATACTTTGACTTGTATTTGATGTTTAGCCTTAATTTGAAGATAAAAACCTACAAATAGAAGTCCAAAAATCCTAATTAAAGGGAGAAGAGAGGAAAAGAAATGAGAAAAAAACATAGAGAAAGAATTCACAACACAAAATCAAAGATCAAAGCCAAAGATTGAAGAACTAAAATCAAGATTTAAGTTTCAAGTCAAGATTAAGCCAAAAGCACATCAAAGAGTCACTTTGATTAATTTTTCTTCTCTTTCTTTATCATTATGCTCTTATTCTTGTGATCTTTATGAATTGGTTTAATACTTTTAGTTTTATGATGAGATAAATTGTTCATCTAAGGTTTAACTATGTGAACTCAGTATGAATTTGGATTATGTTAATTTTTAGTTTATGTACTTGATATATTCAATTGATTCATTTTATCTTGTATTTTAATACTTTCATTATACCTGATCAATATTTTGAATGATTGAGAAACCATGGTGAACTAGAAGGAGGAATTTATGTGTTTAGCCTAGGATTGTTTGATGCATTATTTAGGGTAACAACTATGATTTCTATCTATGATAGGCATATATCTAAGTGACATGTATGGTATAATTTAGACTTGATCTTAATGAATTACATTCTGATTTGATTACCATAGACATATAGGTGATTGTTAGAATGTGTAATATAGTCACTTGACCATCGACAGAGGTTTGTGATGAGATTAATGTTTAAGCTAATCAATTGGTATTAAGGGATTAACTAAGTGGTTAATGAGTACAATGAAATACTAAGGGACAAGTCAAAACTGTAGATTATCTTTATTTGTGAGTTTTACCATTTGCTTTTGTTTAATTTAATTGATAGAGTTTGATTAGTAAATTAAATTTCTGAATAAAAGTTAAGTATGTATAATTTTAGTATTTGATTTATAGAATTAGATCGCATAGTCCTTATGGGATCGATACTTGAACTTAAAAAATCCTATATTACTTGATACAATAGCGTGCGCTTAACTACTATATCATCAATTATTTATCCACAGGGAAGTGGAATTAAAATTTATAAACTATAAATACTCTAAAGACAAATAAAGCAATATAAGACGTTTGTAAATAATAATTCAAATAACAAATTAAAATGAAAGTTAAGGTTAAGGGGATCTACTCTTGACATATGAGATAAGAATATATTCAACTTTTTTTATAACTTAATTGGAATCCTCACACAAAAAATGTTCCAATCGAAAAATATAACAATTAAGGTTCATCATCATTTATATATTAACTTGTATTTATTTCTTTTAATTATTATATACCAAATCTCGTAAATGGATTTAAGTATTTATTATGTCAATCTTTATATTTGTCTACAATAAATCAAGACTCTCACTTTACAAGAAATGGTATCTACGCCAAATCTTATAAATGATTTAAAGAATTTGTTGTGCTAATTATAAAAATTATCTATAATAAATTAAGATACACCACTTTATATGAAAGGGTATCAATATTGTAAATAAAATATATACATCATATATAAATTTGCATAACTTAAGAATGAAATATCAAATTCATGAATAAAATTTAAGTATATTTTATTACTTTACCAAGAATTTCACCCTTTCACCTTATAAAAAAAAATTACTTTGACATAATAAAATTAAAGAGAAAGAAAAGAGATGGAAGAAGAGATAACATGACTTTAGAATAGTAAATAAAAGAAATAATACTACAAAGAGATAATACAAAAGACAAGTATTTTGAACTAAAATCTAGCTCTCTCTTTACATTCTTTAGGTAGAAACAAGTCACCTATTTATAGAAAAATATAGATAAATAAAGATAAATTAAGAGGAACCACTTGGATGATAAAAGTCAAGAGGGATGGCAACTATTTTACATTGATTATCATTAATGCACCTACTTGATTATCCAATTTAAAATTGATGTAGTCTGAGTTAACTTCTACTCAAAAAAAAAAAGTTATAGATAAGTCTCTTATCCTTCCAAATTGAGTTGTCAAATACGTCTTAGATACTTATTTATCTAGTTATGGGCTAAATATTGATAACTGTTCGGACTGGGCCTATACTGCAGATCAATTTTGTTCTAGGCTATTTTTCACCCTCTAAATGCTCGAATTCCAAATTTCTTGTGAAATATAATATTTTAGACCATTGAATCTACTCCTCACAGAATTAAGAATTACTCTAATATAATTCTTAGGTAAAAAGTTATGTTTATTTTACCAAACCTGTGACAAAACAGTTAAAAGCTAATTAAGTACAATATTGTAAATATGCTTTAATTAGGGAAGTTAATGACACTAGTAATACAAAATAATGATATAAAACCCTTATTAAATATGTAATTTTAACACTCCCAACTAGCTTATTGCTAGTCTCTAGTAATTCAAGCATAAATAAAATTTGAACACTACCTAAGTATTTCAAACAAAATGTCAGTTCAAGATCACAATCGCAATTAAGGTTATTTCAATCATAACTTTCAAAATTGTGTGTATGTGAATTAAGTCGAAGCCTTCTTACCATAAACCACAACATATATAGCCTTGAAAATTTTCTCTAAGTAAAAGCTTTAAATCCATATCCTTACAAGTGAATAACTGTTTAAAGGGCTAAGATTTCACTCGTAGAGTTGGAAAATAAATAATTGCTCAAGAAAATGTTACATTTAAGAACAGATAGACAAATTAACATTGATCCAAAGATAAAAAAATTAATTATTTAGAGTTAAACCATTCTTACCACATGTTAGCTTTAGGACTTTAATTATCTTATGCGAATCTTACAAATAGAGTTCGGTGATAAAACTGTTTCTTAATGACTTTTGTCTCTAAAATTGAATAAAGACTTTATTGAATTGATTGACTTCTTTTCTTTTCCCCCTTTTTATACTTTTTTTTGTTGTTTTGTTTCATTTTTTTTAAATATAAAGAATCATTACAAAATAAGAGCAATGTCTCACTACAATACTTTTTCAAAAAAATTTATCATCTTTTAGCTAAACAACTAAATCATTCATCATCCCAAATAATGTCATTCCAAATAAAAATTAACCATTTCAAAAGATCAATGAAAGTTTGTAAGTTGTTATCTCAAATCTCTCTACTCACTCCCAAAAGATGTGTGAGTTTAGAAAAGAATATGTATACTTAAATATGGAAATTCTCTTGGTTATATATATTGAATCATCCATCTTGCCACAAGGTTTAATATTGTACTCAAGAAATGATTTCAGAAGTTATTCTTTAATAACCTAGATAAAAAAAGTGATTTAAACTAAGTAATTTTAAAATCATACCTCGATAATAAAGCAAACTTATTTACACAAAAGTTACTAAGAACTTAAGCGATAAACAAATGTATATGAAATACATAAAAAAAATAAATCAATTAGAATGTGTTTCAAAAGCTGAGTCGACATACCCTTTTATCATTTCTCTCTCGTTCTTAGCTCTTTTATACATTAACTCGTGATCCGATATTCCCTTGAAATATCTCAAATCCTACTTCACTGCAAGCCACTGATCTTTATCCAGATTCACCATGTATCTACTCACCACACTCATAGTTTATGTTATATTTGGTCATATGCAAACCATTACATACATGATGCTCCCTATAGTGCTTGCATACGGTATTTTACTCATCTGCAATTTCTCCTCATTGAATTTCATTGATTGTACTATTGAAAGTTTGAAATAATGGCCAAATGAGTAGAGAGAGTCTTTACATTAGACATACCAAACTTTTCTAGGATCTTAAGAATATATTGCTACTGTGACAAGAAAATAACGTCTCTTCTTTTTCTCACAATATCCATACCCAATATCCTCGTTGCTGCTATCCTTCATCTCAAACTTGTCACTTAATTGCTTTCTTAATTTATGTATCTCTTCCATATCTATAAATGCAATTAACATGTCATCTGTATACAGAAGTAAATACATTACCATTCCACTACTCAAACTCTTAAAGTACACGTATCCGTCATACTTACTTCTACTGACCCCACATGTCACTATAAACTCATTGAATCTCTTATACCATTGTTTAAGTGATTGCTTTAACCCGTATAATAACGTCTTCAACAAACAAGCATGCTCCTCTTTCTCGAGCTCTACAAACCTTTATGGTTGTCACATGTAAATCTTCTCTTCAAGCTCTTCATGCAGAAAAATTATTTTTATATCCATCTGCTCTAGACAAAAATCAAAGTTTGTACACATAGCTAACAAAATCCTAATGGATGTGTGCTTGATGACTAGAGAGAAAACCTCATAAAAGTCTATATCCTCTTTCTGAGCAAAATCTTGTGCAACAAGCCTAACCTTAAATCTCTAATATCCATTCCTTAACCTTAAACACCTATTTGCACCCACTAGTTTCTTTAAAGGTTTATCCACCAATACCTAAGTATTATTTTTTCTAAGAGAACTAATCTCTTTTTTTGTGGCTTGCTATCATCTATCTCTATTCTCACTCTTCATAGCCCCATTGTATGTTTTAGGCTTATCAAACTGAAGAGTGTAAGAGGAATTATAAGTATGAGCAACTAAGTCTTCTAGTGCAAACCTAATTGACGGGTTTCTTATTCTTCTTAGCCTATCTCTAACTAGCTAATATTTTTTAAGTTCCATCTCAGGAGATCTAGTCTTACTTTGGATAGATTTAGAGGAACTTGTCAGTGTACTTGGCTCAATATCAAGGATTTTCTTGTTGAAGTACTGATATAGGGGAATATAAAATCTATACTTAGACTCCACTTCAATTTCAATCGATTTGGGTGTTGAATCTTACTTGGGCACAGGTTCTTCTTTCTCATCTTCTTAGGGAGCTTTCAACATTATCGTCTCATCGAACATCACAACACAGCTTATGATACTGATTGGTGGCCTCAAATCTTTGCACCATACTTTGTATCATTTCACACCTTCGGGATACCCTATAAATATCTCTTTATAGCTCTAGGTACCTATTTCTATTGCTTCATATACACAAAAGCTGGGCAGCTAAATATTCTGAGGTGGTCATACTTGAAAGGGATACCAGACTATTTCTCTTCTAAGGTCTTGAAGTCTGTCACCGAAGAATGACTTCTATTGATCAAGTAAGCTGTTGTCATCATAACTTCACCTCAAAATGCCTTGAACATCTTTATATTAATATGTATGTATTTAACCTTTTTCAATAGGGTTTTATTCATCCTCTTAGTTAGACCATTCTGCTACAGTATTGATCTCATAGTTCTATGTCTTGTAATCTCATACTTAGCATAAAACCCATTAAACTCTTTATTGCAAAACTCAAAACCATTGTCAGTTCGTAGCCGCTTAACCCTTTTGCTAGTCTGATTTTAAAAAAGGGCATTCTAAGTCTTGAACATCTCAAACACTTGCTCCTTGTTCATCAACACATAAATTTACAACTTCCTCGAATGGTTATCTATAAATTTAAGGAAATATCTAGCTCCACCATAGGTTACTATTTGCGTTGGTTCCTAGAGATATGAGTGTATGTAGTTAAGATTCCCCTTATTTCTATGCTCTATAGTACTAAACTTCACTCTATGTATTTTTTCTAGCACACAATACTTATAAAACTCCAGTGGTTGAAACTTATCCTCACCAAATGCCTTTTGACTAAATAATTATTTTAGGTTTCTCTTACCTAGGTGTGCTAATCTAAGATACCATGGCTTGGTTTGTATATTCCCATCAGCTATAGAGAATGATGCAGAACCACTCACTCCCTCCCCCTTCAGCACATATACTCATTTGTGTTTCTTACCTTTCATCACTACTATAGAACCCTTCAACACTCTTAACCCCCCCTTCCTCCCCGTTAATCTTGATGGAACACCCATTCTGGTCTAACATACCCAATGAGATGAGGTTTCTCTTGAGGTTAGAAATATATTTAACTTCTTACAACTTTCTCACTCGTCCATCATGCAACTTAACTCTAAGACTTCTAATTCCCATCACTTGACACACTACGTCATTATCCATTAGTACTTTATAACTATTAATGAGCTGAAAATTAATAAACCAAGACTTATGTAGGTACATATGAAAAGTACAACTAGAATCAACAACATATTGTTCAAAACTTTTACCATCAGTAGTGACTAGAGTTTTTGTGCTGTCGTAACTATCATCATAGGCAAGCACAACATCCACCTTCTTGTCTTTGGCTTTCTTCTTAGAACAGTCTTTTATAAAGTGTCCATCTTTCTTGTAGCAATAGCACTTCCTAGGAGTGCCCATAGATTTTGATCTCAAGCCCTTCTTTTTTCCATCTTTATTTAAAGTTCTTCTTCTTGTAAATAAGCCTTCTGCATTAGCCTCTATCTGTCTTCCTAATTGATTTGAGTTTAATTATGATTTTATATTACTCATTATTAAACTCTCTCTGTTGTAGAGAAGCGTATCAATAAAGTGTTTATAGTTTTTGAGAAGTGAACTCAGCAAGATGATCGCCTTATCTTTATCCTCTATATTTTTATCGGTGTTCCCTTAGACATAGACAACTAATACACTTGTTTCTTTATATGCAATCTGTTGGCCAACGACTTTCGTATATAAAGAGAATCAAGCTTCTTTCAAAGACCACTCGCTGTCTTTTTATCTTCTACTTTTCTCAAGACTTCATCGCTAAGTGACAGAACGATTATGCTGTAAGCTCTTTCTTAAATATCTTTTCTTTTTGCTTCAGCTTTAGATAACTCTGGTGGTTTTTCTTCCCCACTGGATGAAGCTGCAATCTCCTCTAGCGCTGAGCTTAACTGTCGGCTCACCAATAACGCTGTTATCTTTATCTTCCACAGATTGAAATCATTCGACTTATTGAATTTCTCTATTTCATACTTGGGCATGGTCATAATTGTTTAGAAATAAGCTCTGATACCAATTTGTTGAAGCAGAAACAATAAACCTAAGTAATATAATGCAGTAACAAGCAATAAAGAATAAACAAGAGAAAGAAAGTAGGAGATAGCACAAAAGAATTTACGTGGTGGCAACTTGCCTATGTCCACGGTAGATTAAGATCTTACTTCTTTTATTAATGAATCACAAGACAATCACAAAATATGTCTTTTACAAAAAAGAACTCAAGCTTCACAAAAAATTCTCTCAATTAAACTCACAAAGAATATATAATTTATCCCTTTTGTTTAAGATGTATAAAATTTTTATATTTTCTATCTTTATAACTTTAAATTTTTATGTAATTTCTATTTGTACCTAATGTTTATAGAAATAAAATTAAAATCATCTATTAATTAGACCATTCAATTATTATATTTAATCAGAACTTCTATTTATGGGCTAACATCATATCATGTTCAATTCTAATATGATGTTAGCCTATATATAGAAGTTCTGATTCAATATAACAATATAAAATTAAATTAAATAAATATTTCAAATATTATGTTTCAGGCTTTTAGCAAAGCGATATTGTAATAATTAATTTCAAGTGGATTTGGGATAAAATAAAGGAACCTCGTGTTTTTAGTTTTTTTTCTTTCTCCTTTTCTTTGTTTATTTTCTATTGCAAGAAGTAATATAATTAAATTTGAGTTTTTTCACAAATCATGATAGTGGCATGTCTTTCACCAACTTCATGAAACTATATGCTTGTGAACCTTGGAATTTGTCATACAATATACACCTATGTAGGTTTTTTTTTTTTTGGTGGTGAGAATAATAAACAAGTAATTGTTGTAACAAAATGTTTCATAATTAAATTGTGTGCAAAGCTTAAATATATATAATATAGTATGAGTGATAGCTATAACATTCGTGAAAATGCAAATGAAAATGTTAGAAGTCAAATTAAACATTAATAACAACATTTTATTTATTTATTTATCTATCTTTTAAAGAGTCGATTTCTATTATATTTAATTATTAATTTATTATCAAGATAATGTTATATCTTATTTTATCATGTATGTATCTATATATATATATATATTTGAGATATTGGAATTAACCATATTATCATGTATATATTTACAACAGTATATTTGAGATATTAGAGTCAATTAGATTACAAAAGAGGGAGATCACTAGCAATTTCCTTCCGCTTATACCTGAAGTTGAATTTCAAATTACTTTCTTACAATTTTGACTATACATTTATTAGTCATCATTTACCACAATCACCCTTACATCCAGCAAATTATCCTCGCAATTGAAACTACTACAAGTTCTGGGAATTGAATCAAAACAATTAAAAATTAAGAGATGAACCCAGTTATACCAATAAATTCCAAAAATTTAGTAAAATACCATCAAATTCCATCCCAAAACTTTTATAATTACCATATAAACAGTGTCAAACTCAGGTTAACAACCATATCAAAGGAAGACATATAAAAGAACTTAAAAGGTAAATATTTAATAAAATCTTTTATATACGACAGTAGAGATGTCAATTTTATCCACGAGTATCCAATCTAAATGAGTACTTGCAATAAATGGAAATATATACATTTTTATTAATCCTGTACAAATGCATCATCTACTTAGTTAACGTATATGGGTACAAATACAAAACTCATTATTCGTTAAATTTAATATGTACTTTATTTATGTGTTAAATAAATTTTAAAATTTTTATTAGCAATACCATTGAAGAGGAAACTGATGTGAAAGTTATTTTTTCAAAAGGGCTCGAACCGTTCCATATGCTGTATGTAATAAAAACAATACAAATTCTCGGTCTCTTTAATCCAATCTCACTCAGCTGAAGACTTGCTTAGTAATTAAACAATTTAGACTAGATATAAATAAATTTTAAGAATAAAATTGAACTCATTAATGGTCCTATACCATTAACTCGAATCAATCACAATAAAGGTGTTTGACCCTAAAATTTAATAATCTCATAGTTAATGAATTGAATTTATTTGTTGTTGAGAATAATTGGTTGAGGATTAATTAAAATAAAAAAGAAAAATGTAACAAAAATATCGAATTTATAATTATTCTGCTCAATATGAACATACGTCCACTTTCATCAAGCCTATCAGTCCACTTGAATGCATTATAATATTATTGTTACAATAAAGATACATAGAGGCAGTGTTTTTATAGAATAAAAATAATTCCCAAAGAATAATAAGTGTGCCTCCCCTTTAAGAATAATTAAAGTAAGGCCTTCCTCTCTAACTTATGGAGAGAATTGAGAGTGAGAATTAATTAATGCCCCCTTCTATGATTTTATCTCCAATTTATAAGATAATAAGTGTGTAGGAGTCGTGAAATCTAAATTATATTAGGATATTAGAGTAGTTTTTCGATTAATCATCTCTTATTAAAGTCCTTATAAAATAAAGATAGTAGTTTCCCTTTTTGTTTAGGACTTTCCTAAAAAGAGTCTTACTGAAATAAAGACAGCTATCTTTTACACGTTTAGGAGTCTTTTTTAATCCTTGTAATAAATTGGGCCTGCCAAAATCAACAGAAGTCTCTCAATTTTCAATATTAGTTTGTTGACACTAGAAACTTTATAGTCATCTAAGCTGGATTTTGGGTAGATCTTAGGGTGTTCGAGCAGTGTAAATCGTTGGCCTATTATGACTTTGTGCTTAGATTAAGCTCGGTTTAGTTTGTGCACTCATTTTTTTGTCTTTTTCTCTTAAGTGCTCGTTAGTTAGTTTATAGGCGCATTCTTGATAGGATGTCTTTTGAAGATATTCGAATAAAGTGAGTATCGAATGGTTTTAACTTTTTGGGCAACCCTTGTAAGGTCTTTGAATAAGAGGGATTGTAGCTTATAGGGGTCTTCAAGTAATTTTATCCTTCGTGGAGGGAGCCTTCTCGTGATTTACCCCTCGTTGAGAAGTCTTTAAGTAATTTTTGATCCTTGGATATAAGGACAATTTAAGATCTTGAATGATGACTTTAGTGGTCAGTTTGACTAAATTATATCATGAAATAGTGTTAATGTCAAGGATACTTTCTTAAGTTCGAAGACTATAGACCAAATCATGGATGTCCCGTACTTGATGCTAGTTAGACTGAGGTCTAAAGTGCTAGTGCCATCAACTAATGAGCTTCAATACTTTTATTTTTATTTTCATCCAAAGGTTCTCAAGACAGTGCTAATTATTTTCAGAATTTTTCCTTTGTCATGGCCTAAAGTAGTTGAATGCGAACTACTTTATAAGTGTAAGCCAAGTACTAAAACTTGATCACTAGTATGCTAAAAAAAGAATAAAAAAGCTCAAGTTCCATGAGTGTTATCATAAACATAGGGTGCCTTATAATAATAATAATTCAAGCATTATCAGCTGAAAGAGAATGATAATCTAAGCACTATTGGATGAAATTTGAACACCATAGGCTAAGAAAGAATAATAAATTGAGCACCATAGGTTGAAACAGAATAAGTTCTTAACTGTTTATTGAGATCCCATGTGTTGGCTTTGTAAAGGAATAGAACTACTGTTTAGTAAATGATGGGAATCATTAAGAAGGCATGTGCAAAATTTTAAAGGATCCATTACGTATCCATGAAGACCCAATGACAATAACTAGAGCCAAAAGGATGCAAGAAGCACTAAATAGTTTGATTGAAGAAATATAGACTTCAAGTGTAACTATTAGTATAACTCATGTAGATTTAGGCCTAGAAATGAACCAAAAACTTATGAACCTCATTCAAATATGTGAACAACCTTTTGATGAAGTTTGACTGTATACATGAAGATGATACAAAATGACAGCATGCATGAAATTATGAAGATTTATAGGCATACGTTTTTAGATTATGTATGGGCTGGACTATGTTATACATGCCCAACCATTATTTAAAATATTAGACTATTCTGGAAAATTTAGTATTAGTTTTCTATTTTGATTTAGATTGATATCTACCAAATCCTTCAGATTTTTATATTTCCTATTTAGATTAAGACTTTAGCTAAAATTCCTAGTATGTTGAGGACTTTGTTTAGCTCTATATAAGCATATGTCCAAAGGTACAAACGAAACTAAAAATTTTGATCAATTAAAAGAAGTTATTTCTTTGGTTCTTTTATGAACTTGTAAAGAATATTTTCTTGTGGCATTCCAAATATGACTTATCATTTACATTCTCATCCTTTTCTTGAGTGTGGCATCAATATCCTTCTTTATACCTCTGGTTCGTGTCTTCCACAGGCATTGGGTCAAGGTTTTTTATTGTGTCATAATCTGATTTAGCTTTCTTGACATTGGAATACATAATTTGCTTGTTGGGTCGCATAGTTTTCCTGTGGGGTTCATATCAATTAGGTACCAAAGCTTGGCTCTAAACTTGGTTTGCCTAAAATATTTTTCTTATTTATTTCATTGTTATCGCACTTTTCCCATTGAATTCTTCTTTGATGGCATATTTCACCATTCATATACTTCTTGTGTGCAAACTTCTATGATTATGGTTTTTGTGCTTCTTTGTTAGTATAAAATTAAAAATAAAGAAAAAGAAAAGAAAAGACAGAAGAAAATAGAGCAATTTATTTTTTAAAAAAGGAAGAAAAAAACTACTCTTTTATATAAGTTTGAATTACAAGTTTGCGATCAACTTATAATTGTCATTCTAATTTCAAAATCCCAGTTTGTGTTCCTAGACTTTTTTGTTTCATTGTTTTGTGCTTGTACCTTGTTCTGCAGCCCTAAAGCTACTAGTTCGTGCTTTCACGTGTTGGTTGATCATTCAAATGTATTTTTGTTTCTTTTGCTGTGATTTGTTAGTATTTTAGTTGGTACAAGTTTATTCTCTAGATGTGATTCATTTAGTTTAATAAAGAACCGCGAGAAGGAATAGGCAAGAGTTTGTGAGAAACATCATAGAGAAAAGCCAAATTTCAATATGTAAACACAAGTGTTGAAGAGTATTTTTTGAAAGAAACACATGAGAGATTATTGCGAGATTATTTATAACATTATTTTCATGTTGTAAACATGTCAAAAGACAAAGATAAATGTATAGGTGAAGAGAAAATGGAAGATCAATCATTCACGATCAAAAGATGCAACAATAATTTAAGCGAATGAACTTGATGTTTAGTGAAATTAGAGACAAATTAGAGACCATTGCTAATTTACAAAGGGGGCAGCAACTTGAAGCTTCTAATATGCAAAGACATGATAGGTGTGCCACCATGAATGATGCTGACTTTGATAGAGATGATTGAGATGATGACTACCAGGCCAGTAATGTCAATATGGATAGATTCCTCCATGGTAGAGGAGGTAGACGAGATAAAGTAAGACATGAAGATAGAGTAGATCATGACTTGGATAGTATTAAGCTAAAGATTCCTTCTTTCCAAGGTAAAAATGATCCTGATGCATATTTAGAGTGGAAAAAGAAGGTAGAGCTATTTTTTTATTGCTATAACTACTTTGAAGAAAAGAACGTAAAGTTGGTTGCTATTAAATTCACCAATTATGCAATTGTTTGGTAGGACCAGTTAGTTTTAAATAGAAAAAGGTACCATGAGAGGACTTTTGATACATAGGAAGAAATGAAAGCTATTATAAAAAAACGATTTGTCCCTAGTCATTATTATAGAGATTTATACCAAAGGTTGCAAAGCCTTACTCAAGGTTCCAAAAGTGTTGAAGACTACCACAAAGAAATAGAAATATACATGATTCGACCTAATATTGAAGAAGATCGAGAGGCAACTATGGCTAAATTTTTGCAAGGTTTGAATCTTGATATTGTTAATGTGGTTGAATTGTAACATTATGTAAAGTTAGAAGATATGGTGCATATGGCTAAAGGTAGAAAGATAACTCAAGAGGAAGAGTTCTACAAGATATGGCCAGAACTCAGGCTTCTCATCCTCTTAGAAACTGATTTGGAATTAAAAAAATGAGCAGGCTAATTTTAAGTCCAAGGCCGAAGCACCTAAGGGCAAAAACATGGGAGGTAGCCAAGGCAAGGGTAAAGTTGATTCCCAACCAAGTAGAAATAGAGATATTAAATGTTTTTTTATGTTTGGAAGCATGTTATATTGCAAGAAGAAGGTTGAAATGGTGAAGCAATTACATGAGAAAGTGCGACAACACATTAAGAAGAGGACTGAGCAATATGCAACTCAAGCCAATAAATGGCATAAGAAGGTTATTTTTTAACCTAGTGAATGGGTTTGGGTGCATATATGAAAAGAAAGATTTTTAGCCTAAAGGTATTCTAAGTTGTATCAAAGAGAAGATGGTCTGTTTCAAGTAATTACAAGGATCAATGATAATCTTTATAAATTGGATCTTCCATGTGAGTATAATGTTAGTGCTACTTTTAATGTTTCTGATATTTCTCCTTTTGATGTAGGTAATGATTCTAGGACGAATCTTTTTGAAGAGAAGAAGACTGATGGGAATCATCAAGAAGGCATATACAAAACTTCCAATAATCCACTACATATCTATGGAGGCCTAATGACAAGAGCTAGAGCCAAAAAGATATTAGAAGCATTAAATGGGCTAATTAAAGAAATATAGACTTCAAGTACAACTAGTGGTATGACTCGTGGAGATTTGGGCTCAAAAAGGAACTAAAAGCTTGTGAACCTCATTCAAATATATGAATAGCCTTTTTGATGAAGTTGGACTGTGTAAATAAAGATGATATAAGATGAAGGCATGCATTAAATTATGGAGATTTATGGGCATACATGTTTAGATTTTGTATTGGCTAGACTATGTTATATAAGTTCAACCGTTATTTAAAATAGTAGACTATTATAAAATATTTAGTATTAGCTTCCTATTCTAATTTGGATTGATATCTACTCAATCCTTCGGATTTTGTTATTTCTTATTTAGATTAGGACTCTAGCTAAATTCTTAGTATGTTTAAGACTTTATTTAGCTCTATATAAGCATATGTCCAAAGGTATAAAGGAAACCACGAATCTTTGCCCTTCATAGATAGATTTTTAATGACTTTTACACTTTGTAAATGGACTTTTAATGATTTTTGCCCTTCGTAGAGTGACTTTTCAATGAGGACTCATATTGCTCGGATGAGAATTTACATGGCCTTGATGGTCTAGACCTCCTTCCTTTTGTGATGATTTATCTGGGTAGATATGTCAGACCCTCCATCCTTTTGGGATGACTCCTCTATATAGATATGCTAGATCTTCCATCCTTTTGGGATGATTTTTCTATGAAGATGTGTCAGAGTTCCATCCTTTTAGGATGAGTTTGTTGGATCTAATATACGTATGAGTGTATGCATGTGCAATTATGTCTATTACCTAAATACGTATAATATACGAATTTAAGTCCAACGGAAGCGTGAAACATACAATAAACACAATAAATAAATATATTAATCACATTAATATATTAAAAAGGTTAGAGAACTCACCACAACGTATAATGTTATACACGTATTTTCTCGGAGTTCGTATAGAGACCAACTCGCGGGCAGTTCTAGTCACCAACACGGTGGGCTTGGTGAGTTGGAACAGCAACCCTATACGCAGTACAGTGTTTAACTCTTAAATTCTAAAATGGTCGGTGTGTGTTTTTATCCATTTCTCCTATAAGATAAGAAATGGAGAATTTGAAATAATCTACCATTACTTCAAATGAAACTATAAAAAAAATGTTATACACGTATTTCCTCGGAGTTCATATAGAGACCAACTCGCGGGCAGTTCTAGTCACCAACACGGTGGGCTTGGTGAGTTGGAACAGCAACCCTATATGCAGTACAGGATTTAATTCTTAAATCCCAAAATGGTCAGTGTGTGTTTTTATCAATTTCTCCTATAAGATAAGAAATGGAGAATTTAAAATAATCTACCATTACTTCAAATGAAACTATAAAAAAAAATGAAACAACTTTATTTTTTCTTATTTTCCTTTTTTTTTTTCTTCTTCTTCTCTTTTGTCTTCTTTATTTTCCTTCTCCATTTCTTTCTTCTCCTTCTCTCGGCCAATTTGGCCGACACACATCAAAATGCAATTTCAATCCCTCTTCCTCTTTATATATCTAATATATAATAATAATAATATAAAATTAGTAATGGGTGCCAACTATTTGGCACCCAAAAAATATAATATTAATATATATAATATCTAATAATAAAATATTATATAATAATATAATATAAAAATATATTATATAAAAAAATAATATATTATATAAAAAAATAAGAGAGATATTTTGATTATTTAATAATTAAATAATCAAAGTGTGAAATGACCATTTTGTCCCTTATGAATAGTTACCAAGTCTACCCCTAGTGGGTCCCATCAAACTCGCACTTGGGTAAACTCAACTGAGGGTTCACAATACGCCATGTGTCAATATGCAATTAGTAAATAACAACTATTGACTAATTGTTATATTTGACATTTAAATACAGACACGCATACATTCCCGTGGTATTGCTGAATATTACTAGATTAAACACTTTAATCTGGCACGCTGCCTAGTGCACAATGAGTACACTTCATAACGCGGGACTCCCTAGGTCCTACGCCCGATTCATCAAATGAAACTATTCTATGAGTCCGTGAGCAATGCCCCACGCACACGTCACGAATATATAAATCAGCGCGTTGAACCATGCAAATTGAGGTTACAACGCATATGTATAGTTCTTCCATCATAATATCCTGGATGTGCAGGGACATAGATTATCACCATCAAATCCCATTTTGCTCATCCATATCTTATCTCCAGACTTATATCTCACTGAACAATATGCGCAAACGTTTTTGCCATATTATTCTACCCTGACGGAACTCTTTCCCGAGATTAATACTTATGGCCACAAGATTTTTCGAGATATAGTCTCAAAGCATCTGGATATCAAACTCCTTATGCGAGCTGACGGATCCCATATCTGTACATACCAGACTCCATAAGCATCGAATCATACCTAGCGTTATACCATGAAAGGTCTGTGACATGCGTGGAGCCAAAGCATGGTGGATCACTTACAAGCCCACCGTGACACTCAGGTCAAATGACCACGTATACTACTCAACTCGAGAGGACTCTCCATTGACGGCTTATATAGGGTGTCTATCGGAACCCTTCGTGAGTCTGTCCCATATCCATTTCTAACTGGATACCCATATGTTAATACGAGCTTCAAGCTCACGGTCGGCTAGGAATGACCATCTATACCTTATAAGTACGACATATGCTGATCTATATATAAAGGTATCCACCGACAAACCTACATCGATAAAAATAGATCAGGGATAATTATTCGAGAATATATTTGCCAACTTATATTTCCTGGCACCTGATTACAACTCTTGCAACTATGCAGTTACTAATATATTCTCAGGTCTATATCTCATTACAGACAAGGCTCCAACTCTTGGATCTACTGAGTATTATAACCAGTTAACACTTAACTGTGCTAATATTTAGCAATTATATGCCTCAGCGTGGCTAACTATGAACCTTTATCTAAACACCTGTAGATCTGAAGGAGTTCTTTAGATCTGATCCAAACTCCTTCAGATCTACAATGTCTGCAACGATACATTGCATAATATCATATAAATTGGTATTAGCAATTTAATGAAAATGTACACTTGTATAAATACATAAGTATATGTACATTTAAGGATGACATGTAAGCATCGACCCTAACAGACTCTTCTAGAAAGATCTTCTAGAGCTACATCCTTTTGAGATGACTCTTCTGGGAAGATATTCTAGCTCTTCATCCTCTTGGGATGACTCTGTAGGAAGATATTCCAGCACTCCATCCTCTTGGGATGACCCTCTGAAAATATATTCTAACATTCTATCCTATTAGGATGACTCTCTAGGAAGATATTCAAAACTCTATCCTCTTGGGATGACTCACTGGTAAGATATTTTAGCACTCCATCCTCTTAAGATGAGTCATCTAAAAATATATGTTAAACTTCCATCCTTTAGAGTGAGTCATCAGAGAAAATATGCCAGTGGTCAATCTTAGGGAGAACTTATTTGTTCAATCTTCAAAAAGACTTAAATGGTTGGCCAATTCTATTTAGGATATGGAAGATAGTTCTTTAATGGCATGTTCAAATTAATAGATCACATTGATTGCTGGCTATTATAAGGATAATATTGATGTTGTTGTTGGCTCGACAAAGCAAGTGATTGGTTTGAGAATGGTTATTCGAGACGATGCAAGAAGGGTATGCTTTGTTTCTGTAAAATCTCTTATTAGTACTTTTTCTCCCTTCACTGTTGAATGTTTGGCTCTTTATCATGGTATCTCTTTGGCGATTGCAAACAACTGTCTTTTGCATGTGGTTGAACTTGATTGTCTCAATGTGGTTAGGGCTCTGAATAATTGATCTTTTTCAAAGCTAAAGGAGATATGTTAGCTTGTGTTTTTCATCTTTTAAGTGATATGAATGATATCATGCATTTTGTCATATATAGTGTTAGTCATGTGGCCTATTTTATGATAAAGTATGCAATTTATAATAAAATAGATGAAATTTGGATTCATTATATGCCATGATTTATGAGTCGTATTTTTACTAATCTCCATCAATAAAATACATCCTTCTTTAAAAAAAAAAAAATTTGTAAAAAATATTTTAAGAATTAAATGATATACTCATTTATTGTGAGAGTTTAATTAATATCTTAAAAATTAATTGATTGTAAAAGTTTCTTAACATTTTAAATGTCAAATATATCTTAACAGTTAAGGCAAGATGAACTTGGGGCATAAAGATAGGTCGAAAGGCGTGTTGAACTACATAATTATCGGGTGTTAACTTTCTTTATTTCCTTTAATTTTTAATTTCTTGCATAGATTATTTACTTGTGTAAAAATTAATTTGAATTGTGACTTCCATTACTTGTGCCTTAATTTTAATTTAATATCATTCCATTCACTACACATTTGCATATTTTTAAATATCTATAGTGCCATTTCACCCTTTCAAATGTCATATTTATGAAATCATTTAAAGGTTTTCAACATAAACCTTTAACTCCTCTCTATGGAAATAACCGAAATCAGAGATTTAAACTTCTAGGTTTTTACTTGATGTGTTATTTAGTTTACAAATACAGTTTGTTATCTTCTTTGACTACAAATATTTGAATAGAGAACTATTATACTTATATTTTTCGTATTCTCATGCATATATTAATTATGATATTTAATGATAGGTACAATATACAACTACTACATTAATAATGCAATAATAATTATTAATAATGTGTAGAAAAATCACTATATTTTTAGGAGAGTAATGATACTTTTTCGAAATAATATTTTAAATTTTTTAGCTCAAATTAATGTGTTAAGTAGTTATTTGATGGTAAAATAGTATATATTCTAAAATTATTCATTATACTATTTTACTATTTAATAATTATTTGATACATTATTTAAGATAAAAAAAAGTTAAATTCCGCTTAAAAACGGTAACATTATTTATTTTAACAACTTACCTAATTGTGACATAACGAAAAGAAATTTTTTGCTATACGTATTGGAGAATTTAGAGAAATAAGTTAATTGATATTTTTAGAAAGAAATTAAAGAATTTAAACTTTAGAGTGAGAGAATTTTTTATAAATGAATTGAGCATCTCATTAAAGTCATTAGGCCCTCTTTTTATAATGAGCGAAAAGTCTGTAAGTAAAGAAATTATAATAGTACCTTTGATGGACCTTTTATGTTTTTAACAGATTTTTACAACAAAAAAAAAAAAAAATCTAATTAATTACCCATTGAGTAATTTTATTTTTGGCTCCTACACTATTCTTACTCTCAATTTCAAAATTTCTGATAACTAAGATTTATTGTTTTCTTTGCAATGTCGTTGGGTCTATATATTGTTAGAAGAACTAAAATATTTAGGAAAACAATGATTTTCATCCAAACTCCAATCTTTGGTTATTAATTTTTCAATGCTGGAGAGAATGATTTAATTTGTTAGAGATGATTCGTTATATCCATTCTACTGGTTGTCATTCTTTAAAATGAAACAAGGTGACACCACGTTACAAAACCAGTTGGATTTAGTTAGGGGAGGAATCAGTATTTGAGATTTAGAGAGCTAAAATATAAGAATTAGTGAGTTTTTAACATAATTTTAATAATTTGTGATAATGTATAAATTTTTATTATTTTTTAGAAAATTAATTAATTATAGATGACTTTTTCACTAAAAAAATAATAAGAAATTTAAACAATAAATAAATATTGTATTATTGATAAAAATTAATTTATAACTTTTAAATTAATAAATTTAAAACAAAAAGTATAAATAATAAAATTCATAAAAAAAACTCAGATAAAATTATGATAGTAAGATATTAAAAACCTAACTAATATATAAATAAAATTATTCAAATACATAAAAGATTCTAATTTATTTTTTAGAGAATTTTTTTTTTGACCTTTGAGTTTGATGTAAATTAAAGAGAAAATAAAATCATAGATGTATAGTGTTCCATAATTGTGAATCTATTTATATAGGTTAAATTAAAAAAAAATCGTGTTGGAAAAGAATTACAAATATAAAATTTTTTATATTAAAGAAAAAATTATATAAATGGGACCACTTGTAAATATAAAATTATTTTTATTAAAATAAAAGAATTGAGTTGAAAAAATATAAAATAGGGACTAATTTTAAATTTAAAATATATATATTAAAAAATAACGTTAAAATAGAAAAAGATGAGATATTGTTTGAATATTAAATAATATATTAAAAAATAAATCTTTAATCAAGATAACTTTCTTAAATTAATAATTTAGCCCATTAAATATAAAAAATTTAAAAGAAGTTTAAGGGTTTAAAATAAGTATTTTAATACTAAAAACTTATATATATATATATATACATATAATACAAATTAAAGTACTATTTTAGAATTTGAACAGCCATAACCCCTTAAACCTTATAATAGTTCTGTCCTGAATTTAGTCCCAACAGAAATATATTCATAAGGAATTTCTTTCACTTGTATTAGTCACATTAAATATAATAAGCAATAAATATTATCTTCATATTCAAAGGAAATACTGAAAATTTTAATTAAAAATATGATTTAAATTTTATAAATGATAAGATAGGATTAATTCATTATTTTAAAATGATCTTTTTCCTATACAAAAACAGTAGTCTTGTGAAGTTTGAAAGTTGTGACAAACAATACAATATTTTTGTGAAGCCTAAAATTTGTGAGTTGTGACAAATAATATGACATTGATATCTAAATATAGACATAATTACTAGCAATTGAACCTAACTATTTTTTTTTCCCCTCTACGAGAATAGTATGGTAAAAAATACTTCATTTGATTTTAAAATTTAAGTTTAATGGAGATATTAGAATAAGCCAAACTATTTTAATCCAAGATAAACAGAGCAATTTCCTTACCATGAATATATTTTATTTAAGAATTATCTAAATGAGAGATAAAAGAAAATTTTTCATAATGAAGATGAACTGTGAAATACGTCAATACTAAAAGAACGATATTAATGAACCCATAAGAAAAGATAGTGATAAAAATCATGGTTAGTTCTTAATATTATATGTAGATTTTCTAAAATTATTTTTAAAGCAAAAAAAAATTCATGACAACTTGTAAGAAAATCCTATGATATATTCATAGGAAAGAAGATGAATGACAATATCATAGGAAAAAAGTCCTGACAAAATCATAAAAAAGTTATCATAAAAAAATAATAATAATAAAATCACAATAAAATTTACAATTCACATTATCAAGTTGAGATTTTAAAAATTTTCTATTATCAATTTGAGAGAAAAATTTTATTACCAACTTGAAAAAAGATGATAGAATCATAATTAATTCTTAATTTTCAAAAAGATATTTTAAAAAGGAAATAGAAAACACAGATAATTGTGTCAATAAATTATAATCAATAAAATATTCTTAAAATTATGTAATAATATTTATTTGATTTTTTTTTTTCATGTATAAATAAAACACTTGTAAAGCTGTATGAATAAGAGTGAAAGTTATCTTTTTTTTTTTTCATAGTATTAATTTTTTCTAATACCTCATAATATTATTGGAAAAATTTTTAAAAATGCTCAAATTTTAAGTCTTATCTTTTTATCCCAAACTAACTTCATATCCTTTTATAGCAAACAAAACTTACAAAATGGATAAAATTGACTTCAATTATTTAATCTCATAATTTTCTTAATTTAGCTCACTTCACAGCTAAAAATCAACACCAAATCCTCAATATCAAAAAATTAAAAAAATTCTCTTCTATTTCAATTATCAAATACTCATTTTGAAATTAAAATTAAGCAGTCATTGGCTATTTAGGTGAAATAGATTTTGAAACCCAAATTAAGCACTCAATTAAAAGTGATTGCGAGAATCTTGATTTGTACTTTAAGTTAGAGCTTTGAGAAAAATTACTGATTTTAGACTAAAATAAATTATTTAAGTGTTTGTGGGAATGCCGATTTTAGTTCACACAACATTCGCATGATGTGGGAATGCTGCACATAGCATTCTAACAATGCGGGAAAGCTGCATGCATACGTTGTGCGTCACATTCCAGCACTGCACACGTAGCATGCTACACGCAAATAAAAAATAGTTATGCTCTTAACCTTAGTTTTATTTGATTATTTTTATATAATTTAATATTTTTATGTAATTTATTTATTTAGGTACTTTAATTTGTTTATTTGGTTTGTTTAACTTATTTTCTTTGTTTAGACTAAATAATTTAATGAGAGAAGGTTATATGAATTTAATTATTAAGTTTATTAATTTTAATTAATTTAGTTATATATTTAATAATGAGATTCAATAAACATACTCAATAAATTATTTAGTCTAAATAAAGAAAATAAATTAAATTAACCAAATAAAAATTTAAACTACCTAAACAAATAAATTAAATACACGAAAAGATTAAATTTTATAAAACTAAACAAATAAAATTAATTTTAAGAGCATAATTGAATTACCTAAACAAATAAATTAAATACAACTTTCTCGTAATGTGAAATTTGTGCATCATGTGATTATTGTTGCGTGATTCATGCCCTTTTTACGATCTTCGCACTGCTTCTTTTACAAAAAAAAATTACCTATTTTTCTCATATAAAAAATGCTCCTTTTGCAGTCTTCTCACTGCTATGGAACATTTGCCTTTTTTATAATTTTATTTATTTATTTTTCTCATATCAAATACTCAAATCTTACACATTATTACACAACAAACACTCAAATAATTAATTTTAGCCTAAAATCATATTTTTCTCTTCAAAATCTTAACTTTATACACAAATCAAAATTCTCACAATCACTTTAAATCAGTGCTTAATTTCAATTTCAAAATGAGTGCTTGATAATTGAAATGGAAGAGGATTTTTTTTTTTTTTTAATTTTCTGGTATTGAGAATTTGGTATAGATTTTTTTATTTTAAAGAGAGCTAAGAGAGGACAATTATGAAATTAAATTATTAGGGCAATTTTGTCCATTTAATGAGTTTTTGATTAGGGAGTTCATTTGTGACCAAAAGAAGATAATAGACTTAACATTTGGGCCATTACTAAAAGGTTTCATATTATTTTTGTTATCTAATATAATTTTGAATCCCCAAATAAATAAAAAAATTCAAAGTTTTATTTCATAAAATATTATGTGAGATAATTGTTAACGTATATATTTCATTCATAAAAATTGTTATAGAATTTTGAATCTCCAACTAAAGAAAAAAATATTGAAAGTTTTATTTTATAAAATAGTTTTTAAAGAGTCATTCTTTGAGAGATGATGATATTTTTAATATAAAATTTTAACATAAATTTCTAACGTTTTATTTAGTTTAATAACATTGTCAAGTTCTCAAGTTAAAATTTAATATTATGTCAATTAAAATTTTATAAGAGAAAATAATTACATGATTAAAAATTTGTGGCAAAATTTCAAATTAAAATTTTATTTATTAAAAAAATTCAAAAATCCATTGTTTGATAGGCAGCATGGCATGACAAATAGGGGCTAGAGGTTGTTAAAATCTTGTTATAGGATTAATAGTCCTATAACAATGTGAAAAATGCTATTTAATTAGCTAGTATCTAGTGCAACTTCGATACAGGCTAAATTATAAAATAAAATTATTATTGAGTTTTAAAATTTTTTAGAGTTGCCCCCGAGGCTTTAATGTAGACTATTCTTAGTTTTGCTACAAATATTTAAAGGAAAAAGAACATCTAAACTTTTAACGTTTTAAAAAAATGACATACAAACTCTAATAATTTTAAAAAATTTATTAACGCCGTTATTAAATAACAGTTTTTATTTATTTTAACAGTAAAAAGAGATGTGTATATTTATGTTTTTATAACTTTAAGAGTTTAAATGTTCTCTTCTTTCATTAAAATAGATGAAAATTGTTATCTATTAATTAAAGGTGGTGATAAAATTTTTAAAATTATTACAATTCACATATCGTGTTCTTAAAATATTAAAAATTCACGTATCTCTTTTTTTCTTAATATTTATATAAAATGTTTTATACAAGAAAAGTAACAGCCTTGCATTTTAACTAATGTAGCACCATGTGTTATTCATTGATTAATGGTACAAAATATCAACTATTAGAAAGTCATGATAACTAATAAATTTTTTTTTTCTTTTAAAAGGCACATCATAAATTTATTAGGGTAATTGTCAGTTTTCTTCCTAATATTTATGTAAATTATCATTTACCTCCTTCATTTCTTCATAATAAACACTAACCCTCCTATTGTGATAAGTGATGAACTGTTCACTTTTTTTAAAGGTTGGATTGTCCTTTGATAAATTAATTTATAAATAAATTTAATTATAACTCAAATTACTTGAAAAGCCGATTGACATGACATATCAACAGCATACAAATATTTATATTTTAAGCATATATTGTAATTAAAACAAAAATATGATAAATCGGATTTACTTCAAAGTTTATATTTATTTTTGTTTTAGTTTATTTTATAATTTTTATTTAAAGTAATATGTTAAATGGTTAGAAATTTGCTTTTCAGCTAAGTCTAAAATCCAAAAATGGATATCAATATATATTAAAAAAATAAAATTAAAATAAAACACCAAAAATTTATTGTGATTTGATCCTAATAAATCAGCGTCTACTTCTTAAGTTGATTAACATGTACAACACAAATTATATTTTAAAATCATAAAATTAAAATTAAAGAAGTATTTTAACATATTCTCACTCTCTTTATATTATTTCTCTTTAAATTATCATTCTTTTTTTGATTTAAAAAATCATTCCATCTCAATTGAAAATACAAATATTTTTTAAAGAAGAAATAGAGCTTTTTTTCTGTGTTGCTCTTGGATTGATTTATACATTCCTCTTAATCTCGACTTTATGAATTAGTTTTTTTTTTTTTGCTATATCTTTTATAAAACTGCCTAAAACTTCAATTAAAAAAAAAAAATTCTCTCTATCTTAACCTTTCTAACTAAAAAGAATGAAGAAAATTTAATTATGATCCTAGCTGATAGAATTGACTCCTTTTATAGAGACCGAAACCCTCTCCTTTTTTTCGGATTTATTTTCAAGACCAACGGAGGAAATTATCTCATATCAGGAGAAGGATAAGATATTGTGATTGGGGGACGAAAACTGGATGAAAACAAAATATGTTTTAAGCTTGAAATAGTCCAAGAAAATGAATTTTAGGAGAAGAAGAAATGCTTTAGGCGGGAAATTCAATTTTTCAAAAATGGCACCGTTTTAAGTTTTGATGAAAACTACAATCATTGCCATTATCAGAAAGAATCATTTTAGGCTTTAAAATTGTTTTCTAGATAATATCATTTTACCCCCTTTAATTTTCCTAAATTATATTATGAGCAACAACTTTACGTATCTACTTTTAGTTTTAATACATTTTAGTCCATATAGTGCAGTACTTTTTCTTCAATTGAGATTTTATTTCTGCTTCTTGCCCCTTATTAAAATACACCTTGAACTTATTCGCGTATAGTACATTTATTCCTAAATTAGTAGGATTCTCTTCAATGTTCTTCTTTTCCAACTTTACTCTTTTACTAAAAACTAACTCTCCAGTATTTTCACATCCACATGCTTGATTCTATCATGAAATATCGGGTCTTTATAGAGATGAATAGATAATTAATTATTTAAAAATATTGATTTAACTAGATTAAATTTCTTAACTAATCCTTACAACTATACAACTTCCTTCCGTTGCAGCTATATATTCATCTTCAGTACTCGAAAATGCAATTATTGGTTGCAACTGTAGCTTCCAACTAACAAAATCCTTACTAAGAGTAAAATAATAGAATGTCAATGATGTCTTCTTGCCCCTAGCAATTGATATTGTGTTGGTTCATGATTAGTTTGATGTTATGAGTCTTCTTCTAATTCAGCTTATATATTATTCTCATGAGAAGTTTAGGGCTATAACTCTACCTCATGGTGAGATCCCTTCACCTTATTCTAAGTTATCCTTAACTCATTTACTTCTAGATGGTCTTTCTTTAAGTAGACATCAATCGAAGACAAAACATACCTATTACCATCATGTATTGTTGTATTTGTTGGTGAGTATGGATGTATTCCAAAACTCCATTCCCTTATAATTGTTGGTGTTAAAACTAAGCATGTGTAGTTTTTCTAAAGTATAGTATTCATATAATTCTAGCTCAACTAACCTTCCATTTCTAACGAGACCTTGTTTTCCTAGCTATAGTAAATTTGGTTTCCCAATATGGCCAAAACTCTAGTGCCACAACTAAATATCATTATACCATACATAAACAACAACAATAGTATATCTAGTGACAATGCTTCATTGTAAAATATATAGACCAACTTGTTTAATACCTTTTATCATAAGCATAAAACCCTTACTTATCTTTAGCTATCTATTTTCAATATTACAAGTGTATTTCAATTTATTCAAAACCCTTAAAAATATCATATTCTTTTTTAGTTTAGGAATATGTCACGCATCTTTTAGGATCCTTATATTCCATAATGCAACTCTATGAAAATTGTACTTATCTCAATCACCTTACATGAATTATTATTCTCTATTAATACTTACCCCGTTCATATTATTCATATGTATCAAACCAATCATTGTTATGACTTATATAATAAGTACATCCAGAATTTAGAACCCAATCTTTTCAATTTTTCTCCATTAAAATTGTGAAAACATCTAAACTTTAATACCCATAAGATGCTATTGTTGCATCTAAATGATCTGAACTATTTTCTTTTAACTTTTTAATTCTTTCATATCAGTTTCTCTTTAAGTGCCCTTCATTTTTATAGAAATAGCACTCTTTTCCACCAATTTTTTACTTAGACCTAGATTTTTCTATATATTTTTCTTTTCAATTTTTTCTCTAGTCTTCATCGGGCAAACAAGTTTTCACCATTATCTTTCTTCTCAATTTTTATTTCTTATTCCCTTAATCTTAAAAAAGTCAAGTAATATTTTTGAGTAAGACTTTCTCTTTCATATTTAATTACTGATTTTACTTCCCTATAAGAACTTGAAAATTAATTTAAGATAATAATAACTTGATTCTCATTCTTAATTACTTCACTAATATTTTTTACGTTTATAAAAATTCTTTTGAATTCATCAATATTCTCTTCTAAACCTTTAGAGATGTCCATCTAAAAGTCACGTAACCTTTTTTAAGAAGAATCTCACTAGATAAAGATTTAGAAATAGAGTGAATTTTAATCTTACACCAAAACCCCCATTATAGTATTTTTTTATTGACTTGCCTTAATACATTATCAGATAATTGCAAGATAATGATGTTGAATGCAGTTTCATCCATATTTATCTTTTTTTCATTACTTACTGAAGTTCCTCCTTGTTTTATCTCCAATAAGACTTTGCAACCTCTTGCCGGAACAACAAAGCTTTTATTTTCTTCTGTCAAAAAGTAAAATCTCCTTACCCATTAAATATCTCCACTTTAAACTTAGTATTTGTCATTCTTTAGATTCTTGATAAATTATCATTGAGTCTTTGTTTTTATCTTTCAAACCTTAAGTTTTGATACTACAATTAGAAATTTGCACTTCAACTTAAAACTTAAATCCAAAAATGAATATCAACGAGCAGTAAAAAAAAATAAAATCAAAATAGAATATAAGAGATTTATAGTGATTCGATTCTAATAAATCTACATCCAATTTCTCAGTTGATCAACATGTCCAACACTATATTAAATCTTAAAATTATATAGGGATTAGAATTATAGATATATTTTAATACATTCTCTCTCTTTATCTCTCTACATTATTTCTTTCTCTAAATTATTTTCTCTTTAGAGACCACCATCTTTCTCTCTCTACATCCCTCTTTATCTTTCTCTTTCTAATTGAAGAAAATGAAGAAAAAAAATTATAATCTTGACCATCTGAATTGACCCCTTTTTATAAGGACCAAAACCCCATTGTTTTTTTTCTTCCTTAACTTGGTTTTTCTTTCTCTTTTTCGAACTTGTTTTCAACACCAAAAAGGACATTGTCTCATTCCAGGAGAAGGATAAGATGTTGTGATGGTATCTTTCCATGATTAGGAGATGAAATCCTAACGAAAACATAACACGTTTTGAGCTTGAAACAGTAAAGAGGAAGATGATTTCTCAGGGAAAAAGAAATGCTTTTGGCAGGAAATTCAATTTTTCAAAAAAGACAGTTTTAAATTTGTAAAAATTACTATAATTGCCAAACGAATTGTTTTGGTCTTTAGAATTGCTTTATAGAAAATTTCATTCTACCCCCTCTAATGTTTTTGAATTACATTATGAACTAATAACTTTACATAAATATTAGTTATGTCTTCAAGGGGTCCAATCTATATCGAATAAAAATTGAGTGGATCTTGAGTATATATGAGTAGATATATAATATTATTTAACAAATTAGTCTTTTGGATTAATGACTAGCGGACAGCTTGTGATAAGTGGTATCAAAGTAAACTCAAATTCTTATTTGCACGTGGACCCCCAAAATCACCCAAATGAAAATTGTAATTTAGTATATGAGTCTCCAAAAATAGTGGGGATGGACATTAAAGATCAAGTGAATCTTGAAAATTCTGTGTCTTGAATTCTAATAGAGATTGTCACATAGTTAGTGAATCCCTATGTCTTTGAGAAATGAGTAATACGAATTAGGTTGGTTCTTGAATTTGGGACAGACTGTAATAAGGGTGTCACGTGATTGAGTAGAAGAAAATGTCACGTTCCACATCAAATAAAAATTGGGTGAATCTTTGAAATATATAAATAAATATGCAATATTACCTAACATGCTAATTTTTTTGGTCAATGTAATAAAAGATAAATATATTAAATTTATCTCAGAAAAAAGTTAAATTTAACAAAATTTTTCTAAAATAAGGGGGTGAGTAGGTATTACGAAAAAAGTAAATGAGATAAGTGATAATTTTCTTAAAAATTAGGGGTGAAACCTTTTTTAATTATTAATTAGTATCAATTAAAATAGTATTTTAAACTTATAAGCCTCACATTATTATAACATAAAACTATATTCAAACACACAATTGATATTCAATTGTTCTAAATTCTACAATTATTGTTAAAATAGAGTATACATTTTAAATTGTTCAATAATAATTGGTACATTTATAAGAATGATTAAATTTCTTAACCTTTTTTTTTTTATTGGTTTTCTATAAAGGTTGATCACTCTTTAACTCTCATTTTAATCTCAATCCAAAGCTCCATTTCTCACACCTTGAAACATTGTAACAACATTATGATTGATACCAAAATAACAATTAATATATAAGTTGTCACAATACAACCAATAGGGAAGGGGAAATTTTTTTGGAACTTGATAGTTGTATCATTGCTGCTAATTAATTTAACCAAAAATAAGGAATTTTACGCTCGTATATATTTTGTAATAATCAAGAAAGATTAATTATAGAAAAAAAATAATTGGTTAAAATTTGACTTGTAAAAAAGACATTCACATGGGTTTGTACAAAAATTAAAGGAAACTAATATTTATCTAGTTGTTATTAGAAAGTGAAGAAGTCCTAGATAGGACGGTCTTGATAAAATCCTTCAATAAAAATATGTTTAAGTGTTTTAGATATAAATATATATAAAAGATTTATATATATATATATATGCAACACTGATTAGTGGGTGAATACTCACTATTTATGCGCGACTCTCTAAGATTTAATTAAAATCAAAACCCCCTTTTTTTTTTGTTGGTAGAATTGCGTATTAAATAATGAATAAATTTGCCCACTTGATTAATAAATAAATAAATAACCTTTTTATATTTATTTGTAAAATTCATGCAAATATATTATATTAATAACGCGTGTATAGATTATTATATTTTATGCAAATATCATTTATTTAAAAAATAACACTATACTTACAAATTAGTATTCCAAATTTTTTATTTTAAATTATATATCAGAATTTGAGCCAAATCATAATATAAAATTTTTAAATTTAATAAAATAAATTATTATAAAAATATTTTATTCCATGTTAATAATAAATGAATATTATTAGGAACTTTAACATATTCTTTTATCAAAAAACAGCTTAATATTTTCTCATATTTCAAAAATCATCTATAATTGATTATATGTTAAAGTTTTTTACAATTTTTCTTTTAATGTACGTGATCAACAAGTTGGTCAAAAAGTCATCTTTCATTTTCTTGTGAAATAATTCCTTTATAATATGTATAATAAAAAATGAATGTTTATTGATTGCAATGAACTTTTAAAAAGTGAGTACAAAAACAATTATTTTGAAGACTAAGAGAAAAGTAAAGTTTAATACAAATTAAAAATAAAATAAAATCACTGATATATAATATTTTATAATGGTAATTTTATTTATATAAGTTCAATTGAAAAAATATTTTTTTATATAAAAAAAGAATTATAATTATAAAATTAAAATGTATTAAAGAAAAGATGCAATCCATTTAAAAAAAGAATTACAAATATAAAATTTTTTTATATTTAAAAAAAAGTTATAAATAAGATCACTTATAAGTATATAATTATTTTTTTATTAAGATAAAATAATAAAATTAAAAAAAATAAGAATTTCTTGTAAATTAAAAAAAATTATTAAATAAACATAATATAAAAAAATAAGTCTTTATACTAACTGGGACCACTTTCTTAAATAAAAATTCTAACCATTCAATATAAGATTTTTTAAAGAAATTTGGGACCAAAATAAATATTTTAATAATAAAAAAATATATACAATATAAATTAAAAGAAAACTATTAGAGAAAGATTCTACTACAGCCCCATATATCAAACAATCATTAAATAATAAAATAATATAACAAATAATATTAAAAAATTATATTATTTCACCACCTTATATTTACCATATCAATTTAAAATAAAATTTTAAAAATATTACTTAAAATTTTTTAGCATTACTCTTATTCAAAAAGGCATCTATGTATTGGTTGTTGTAAAAATCTTAGACCCATTACTTCTATTGGTTTTATTTTCATCCATTATTCTCTCAAATGTCATCAAATGATTTGCTCACTTATTGGCAAACTGACATTGACTATTGATAACATCATTAGTTAAGGTGTAATTACTACTAATCTATCACTATGATCACGTAAATATACACAAATTCAGTATACTTTTGAAAGTAAAGCTACAAATACTTACCGAATATTTTAGCTATTGTGTTTCTAAGGATAAACAGAAGCACAATTCCAAAGTGTATCTATTTCAATAGATAATTATCAAATAATAATATCATCCTTGCATTTTCGCAATTGTTAAACCTAGTCTGACAACATTTGAGAAATATTCTTGCTTGCCATGGCGAAGTGCATAAACAAAAACAAATCAAAACTCGTACTCAGGTTTTCGCATATCATAATCATCAAGCTACTCTACATATCTCCATTTCAAATAATTTAGTTTATTAAGCAAGTATGAAAATAACCAAAATTAAAAGGGAAAAAAAAAAAAAAGGAAAGTAAGACGATGACCAAATGAAGTTCATTTGATATCTCTATCTACCAGCTCATTTAAGTAAAATATACTACCGCAAGAAAACAGCGCCGCAACTCAAACAAATTCAAGAACTGCACCTCCCTTCTAATGTCTACCAAACCCGTCTAGTTGTTGAGTTCATTAACTCTTAAGGTTCAATAATGAAGAGAGGCTGTAAAGAGAGCAATTAAGCAAAGTCATTTTTATTTTATACTACGTGTTTAAACCACAAAATTGATTAGGTTATTAAGTGAGATGGGTAAGGAAACTCACAGTATCAACGCTAACAGGCTTTCTGTCTTCTGCAAGGATCTCAACTATTGTTCCTGATTGATCAGCCTGAAAAAAGAATTAATTTTAGATCAGTAGGATTAAGTTTGTAAACTTGATTGCTGAAGCAGACAAGCACAGTGGGACAAGTTGAAGAATGCATTTAAAATAAACATTGTTAAAAGGTGGGGCTGTCAAGTGTGTGGATTGTTGGCAAGTCAAACTTAACAACCAAATTGGGCTTCAAACTACAACTTCTAAGAAATGATCAAACAGAATGCCATATTACTACTACATTGGCCAAACAAAAACAATAACCCATAGGTATTGAAACATATTAAGCACAATTACTGCAAGTCTACATGTATGGATCAGTTCAAACAGATTTATTTCTATTGTTAAACAATCGTCGATTTATATGTGCACCTATACAAAAGCAAGTAAATTTGCTCCCTCAAATAGAAAATGCAAGAGAATATCAGGATGTCAATGGCTATGCCAATTTGAGTTTTAACATTCCAAAATGAAAAAAGATCTTGTTCTTCTTCAACTCTAGAAAAGTTCACACAATGGAATTCTACAAGAATTTTTTTTGTAAACAATTTTCTTTCAGAACTCATGCATTAATATGAAGTAATCCTACTGTCTAAAGACATCAGAATCCACCAATCAGGGTCCAAGTTACAGCTTCTTCTAAAGAAAGATTGTACAAATGATAAACATTGACCATCTCCACTTATTTATCATTTTTCCTTCAACCTATAACCATTAGAAATATCTATCCCCTTCAAGCTATCAAACATATCAGATTATAACACCTTATGTGCGCTAAACTTAAATTGAAACCTTCTAAAGCTCCTAAAACATAGCCACCATTTTTTCCCTAAGCTAATCTTCCAATATAAATTAAGAAGATATTTAAACCAATGAAAGTTGGCAAGGTCTAATATGTGTTGAAATGTATATGGTATGTGTATATATATGGTAGATGTAGAATAGGAAGGCATTGATGATGTTCTTTTTTTTTAGCATAGATGACTTCCTTTCTAGAATTATCTCAACTCCTATATATTTTACTCTTCTTTTCAATGGAATATACAAGAATTCTCTTTCTCTCTATTTCTTCACACAGTATCAAAGCCAACACTTGGCTTCTAACTTGTCATTCTTCTGGCAACACTGCCCCGTTTCTTTTCCGACCACTGTGCTCTCTTTTTCCAGTGGCTGTGACCTTAGAAGGATCTCGCCGACAAGACCCAAGAGATCGTCATCGGAGCATTACCAGACGCGTTGTCACGTGATGGCAACAGTAGAACTCTCCGACAACCGTATCATTCTCTGGCGACCGTTCTATTCTCCGGCCGCCTCCACTTATCTCAAAAGGCACTGGCGATCCTCAATTGTATCCCATTTATAAGGCCTATCGAACATGTTTTGATATTTGGAATCAAGCTAAGTTACTATATACTAATAATATTCAAAGGTTGTACTATGTGGTCTTAAGTCTGGTTAATCTTAAATAACAGGGTACGAAGATGTCAGAATTCCTTGGCAGGATGGCTTCACTCAAAGCTGAATTTAATTCACTCCTGCAATGTGGTAAAACTATCGTTGAAGATCTTGCCCAGAGGGACAAATTCTTTATGGTTATAACCGTAGCATCAATCAGCCCTGAGCTCTCATCAGTCCATGATCAAATTCTTGCTAGTGCTGTTGTTCCTTCTATGAATGTTATCTTTGCTCGGCTACTTTGTGTATATGCTCTAAGTCATCAATCCAAATCCTCCACCACTGATTCAAACTCCTCAGCCTTGGCATCTTAGTCACAACCTTCTTTCAATGGAGAGCAAAGTGATCGTGAGAAAAGTCATCCCACGTGTACTTATTGTCATCGGTGCGGACATACCCAGGAAAAAAGTTACTAGTTATATGGACGACCCCTCGAGCAGCTAACCTTGCTCAATCTGATCACTCTGACACTACAAACAAGCAACCTCCATCCATGACTTTCACTGGTGCCGACTATAAGGAGTACCTTAAATACCAAGCGGCTAAGCAGTCTACCTCCTCCACTGCCTCCATTGCACATAATGGTAATTCGGTCACTTGTCTTACTCAGTCCTCCTCTCTAGGACCTTGGGTCCTTGATTCTAGTGCCTCTGACCACATTTCTGGTAACCTTCCATTACAATCTCATATTTCTACATCTAGGTCATTACCATCTGTCACATTGACTAATGGTTCCACAACTACTATTCAAGCAGTTGGTCGAGCACATCCTCTTCCTTCCTTACCTCTAGAATCTGTTTTTTATATACCGCGTTATCCTTTTAATCTTATATCTGTCAGTAAACTCACTTGTTCTTTAAATTGTGCTATCACCTTTGTTGATGACTCTGTTGTTATACAAGATTGCAGTACGAGGCAGATGATTGGCACAGGACGTGAGTCATAGGGAGACTATCATCTCGGTCTTCCGCAACCATCTATCGCATGCACTATTACCAAATCTCCAGCACTCATTCATAATCGTCTGGTACATTCGAGTTTATCAAAACTTCAAATAATGATTCTAGATCTTTCTAGGTTATCATCTTTAAATTGTAAGTCATGTCAACTTGGAAAACACTCCCGTAGGTCGTTTCCCAAGCATGTCAATAAACGGATTGTGTCCCACTTTGAATTATTTCATTCTGATATTTGGGGTCCTAGTTGAATTCCTTCTGTTTTAGGGTTTAAGTATTTTGTTATATTTATTGATGACTATTCGCATTGCAGTTGGTCATTTTTATTAAAAAATCGATCTGAACTATTCTCCATCTTTAAATCTTTTTGTGCAGAAATTAAGACACAGTTCTCTATTACTCTTCATACATTGCGTAATGATAATGCACGTGAATATTTTTTTTGCTCCCTTCACTAAAATTGTCTTCTCAGGGAATTTTACATCAATCCTCCTGTGCTTACACTCCACAACAAAATGGAATTGTCGAGCGTAAACACAGGCATCTTATCGAAACTGCTCGCACCTTACTTATCCACAATCACATTTCTCTCCGATTTTGGGCCGACGCTGTCCTTACTGTGTTTTTTTATCAACAATATGACCTCCTCAGTCTTATAGAACAAAGTCCCTCGTTCTATTTTACATCCTGATAAGCCATTCTATCCTATCTCACATCAAGCCTTTGGTTGCACGTGCTTTGTTCATGTCTTCTCTCTTGGTCGGAACAAGTTATCCGCTTAGTCCATCAAGTGTATCTTCCTAGGGTGCTCCCGTCTTCAAAAAGGGTATTAGTGTTATTCTCCTAACACACGTCAGTATTTTATGTCTACTGATGTCACATTTTTTTAGTCTTCCCCTTTCTTTTCTTCCTCTTGTTCCGAAACACAAATCATCATAGAAATTCTTCCAATTCCTTATATAGCTCCTTCTCCAACGTCATCCTCAAAGTCACTATCTGAGCCAGAATCTGCCATTCCATCTCCAACTTGTGATAGTCTTGTTCCTATTCATTCTGCAAGTGACGTCATTAATATTGTTCTTTATGTAGATCTTGTAGGTGATGTCATTGATATTGTTCTTGTCGACTCACTACCTGCTTTTGATTCCTCTGCGACTGCGGTCTTGCCTCTTAATGACCAATTTTCCATTGTTGTTTGTAAAAGTATACGATCCACTCGCAACCCTCATCTTATATACAATTTTTTTAGTTATCACCACTTATCTTCCCCATATTATGCCTTTGTGTCTGTTTTATCTTCTGTTTCTGTTCCTAAAACACTTTGTGAGGCTCTTTCCCATCTTGGCTAGTGTCAAGCAATAGTTGAGAAAATGGCTACTTTGCAAGCTACTGATACATGGGAATTAGTTCGATTGCCGTCAGGACACTCTGCGGTTGGTTGTCAATGGGTGTACACTATCAAGGTCGGACCTAATGGTCAGGTGGACAAATTGAAAGCCCGAATGGTTGCAAAAGGATAAACTTAGACTTATGGATAGGATTATTATGAGATGTTCTCTTCTGTGGCTAAAATGTCATTTGTTTAGTTGTTCTTGTCTATGGCCTTTGCACCAACTCGATATTAAAAATGTGTTTCTTTATGGTGAGCTTCAGGAAGAACTATAGCTAGAGTAACCTCCTAGATTTGTTGCTCAAGGGGAGTCTGGTTTGATATGTAAGTTTCGTCGCTCCTTGTATGATTTGAAATAGTCTCCTCGTACCTGGTTTGGCCATTTCAATACTGTTATCCAGGAGTTTGGCATAATTCGAAGTGAGTCAGACCATTTTGTTTTCTATCAACATACACTACAGGGCCAATGCATATATTCTAGTAGTCTACGTTGATGATATTGTCATTATAGAAGATGATCACGACGGTGTTAAGCAATTAAAGAATCACTTATTATGTCATTTTCAGACTAAAGATTTTGGATTGCTTAGATATTTTCTTGGTATATAGATTGTTCAATCTAAGTTTGGGATTATCTCTCAAAGAAAATATGCGCTGGATATTCTAGAGGAAACAGAGATGTTAGACTGTAGAACTATAGATTCTCTCATGGATCCTAATACTAAACTTCTACCTGGACAAGGAAAGTCGCTTACAAATCCTGAGAGATATCAAAGACAGGTTGGTAAACTTAATTATCTCACTATCACAGCCTGATATTTCCTTTTCAGTCAGCGTTTTTAGTCAATTTCTATAGTTTCCATGTGATAGTAATTAGAATGCAATTATCCAAATTTTACAATATATTAAGGGAGCGCTAGGCAAAGGTTTGTTGTATAAGAATAAGGGTCATACACAAGTTGTTGGATACTCAAATGCAGATTGGGCAGGATCTCCATCAAATGGACGATCTACTACCAGCTATTG
The DNA here is from genome assembly GCA_946807835.1 of Ailanthus altissimus. Taxonomy (NCBI): domain Eukaryota; kingdom Viridiplantae; phylum Streptophyta; class Magnoliopsida; order Sapindales; family Simaroubaceae; genus Ailanthus; species Ailanthus altissimus. The sequence continues at coordinate 3,843,423 of OX327712.1, forward strand.
TGTTCTTGTTGGGGGTAATCTTGTATCATGGAAAAATAAGAAACAAGATGTTGCCAGGTCAAGTGCAGAAGCAGAATATCGTGCCATGGCCTTAGTAACATATGACCTTATATGGTTGAAACAATTGATCCAAGAATTAAATTTTGCAGACATTTCACAGATGAAATTATTTTGTGATAATCAAGCAGCAATTCATATTTCATCTAACCCGGTATTTCATAAAAGGACTAAGTATATAGAAGTTGATTGTCACTTTATTCGAGAGAATATTTTGTCTGGTTGTATCTCCACTAATCATGTTAGCTCAAATAACCAGCTAGTGGATATTCTTACTTAATCTCTCAAAGGTCCTCAAATTAATTTATTTGTAACAAGCTTGATGCATATAATTTATATGCTCTAGCTTGGGGGGTGTTGAAATGTATATGGTAAGTGTATAGATATGGTATGCGTAGAATAAAAAAGCATTGATGATGTTCTTTTTTTAGTATAGATGATTTCCTTTCTAAGGTTATCTCAACTCTTATATATTGTACTCTTCTTTTCAATGGAATATACAAGAATTCTCTTTCTCTCTATTTCTTCACAATATGAACTCCACAAAGCAACAACTTAGACCATTCCATCTCTAAATGTCTTACTCCCTTCTAAATTTTTGCATTTAGTTTCAAACCTTATTCAGCATTCTAACTGCCTTGAGATGTCAAATTATGTAAGGAAATTATTATCCCTTGATCAGAGGTCCTCAGGAGTAAAGGTCATAACGGCAAAACATTTAATATAAAATCTCTTAGGGTTGAAGGAGTTGGAATTTGTTTCATCAACAGTTCTTTGTAACAATTATAGTAACAAACTTGGGGAGAATGGGATTTAAGTTGGATGACTTAGCAATGTCTGACTTTGGGGATTTAAATTTTACAGATGACTTAGCAATAACTAACTTGAAAGTAAAAATTTTGGAAGATCTAAAAAGTAAACAAAGCTTGGCCGTTAAACAAATAGAATGGATAAGGATGAACTATTCATATTTGTAATGTAAAACACATCAAATTCATCCATTAGTAAGGGAAGCCTAGAATTTAAAAGATAGCTGATAGTGGAAGACTAAAAAGATAGGAAAGGGTAAATAGCCATTTCATGAAGAAGTAAAGCCAAAGAAATCTGCATATAGCCATATATAAAGTTAAAATGTGGAAGAGAAGTGAAACTTACTTCTATTTCGTTCATCAATTTCATGGCCTCGATAATGCATACAACCTGTCCCTTCTGTACTTTATCTCCAACCTATGACAAGCCTCTTGTGTAAGCCAATAAAAACATCTACAGCAGCTAGTACAATAATATATCATCTATTTAATACAAGATAATCATTAAACAAAAATGATTCACCTTTACAAATGGTGGTTCACCAGGTGCTGGACTCCGATAAAATGTACCTGCCATGGGACATTTAAAAGGTGGAAGTGATGACTTAGCCGATTTGGCAGCAGGAGGAGCAGGTGATGCAGATGGAGCAGGAGGAGCAGAAGAAGTAGGCACAGGTGCAGGCGGGGTTGGCAGCAATACAGATGGTGGGGAGGGCGATTGCATCATAACCATTGGAGCAGGAGCTGGAGGTTGTGGCAAGGCCTCCTTTTTCCGGATTATCAGTTCACGGTCTAGCTGTTTCAACTGCAACTCCACTATATCCCTAGAATCAACAAGCCTGAAAATGCAGATAGAAGATAAAATTTTCAATCATCCTTTAAAGTAAATGAAGGATAGTAAAAGGGACAAGATTTAGCTTGCTCACTTAACAAGATTTGAAACTTGAGATATGAACTCTGAAATTGATTCCTCAGTAGCCAAAGTTGTTGGAGAATGTTCAGTTGATGGTTTAGCATCCTTCGATTCAACTGCTGGTACTTCTGATTTGGATGGTGGTGTAGCTGAAGTATTTGATGATCCATCGACAGCAACCTTGAACGCAACAGGGGATCCAAAAAGATTGTCCAGGAAGGAACCAAAATTTGAAAATAGATCCTCAAATGAAAACCACTGGAAGAACCTTACCTCATTCAATTGGGCTTTCACCACAATGGAACTCTTCCAGGTAGGCCGTGAACCCTGAATATGCACTACACATTCAGTCTTCCATCAACACATAAAAGAGCATATATTAATGTCGTAAAAGGTAGAAGATGGACCCACTACCCACTGAACCACTTTAAGAACCTAAAATGTGGTATCAAGCACTATGCAGAACTGACAAAAACTTTCACAAACTTTGTGCAAATTAACCAAAAAAAAGTCCCCGTCCCCCGCTCCATGTACTGCTCTTTAGCCCCACAAACAATCTCAGAGCTCATCCCAGCTAAGATTAACAAAGAAGAAAAGGCCAACTGGGACATCAAAAATGAACTTTGTCCCACAAATATGAGACTATCTTTGTTTGGAACATGAATCAACCACATTGTTGGAAAAGAAAACTCTCCAACAATCGGCCTACTTGAGCAATTCAAGATCCATTGTTGTTTTATTGTGTTCTTTGTGAAGACATTCCAGCATTTTCTTTTTGATTTTCAAAGGGCTCCAAATTTCACCTTATCCTATAGAAACATATAACTCAGAAAATCAATTTGTACAGAAGGGAGAATAAAGGGAGATAAGAAGATATTAATAAGCTGCATAGGACATTTAAGCAGTAAAACCAATTCAAAACTCTGATGCATGTGACATCCCTATTCCCTCACCATCAGGATTCATATTGCTAACTAACTCAAGATTCATGAGTCAAGTTACTGAATTCACATCCATGAACAATGGGCCAAACAGTTGTTTTGACAAATGAAGAAACTAGCCACATAGACTGATTCAAGAGGGGAAATCAATAAATAACATATATACTTCCTTCACCTTTGCAAACTGTTGCTCCTATAGAACCTACACAGGTCTTTACAAAGGCTGATTTCTGACCAATGTGGTACTTCAACAATGCAGTAGATTGATGTTGTATAGAACACATTTTCCAAAATGGAAGTTGCAAAAGACTCCCAAAAGAATAGTGTAGCATGGTCTATGAATTATACTTCAGACATCTCTATATGGGTCAACTACCAAAAAATTATATCACCAATGATGTTGTACAGAGGATGACCAGGCCAAAGATTGAGAGGTTCCATATATAAGAAGGATTGCTCTAAGAAGTCAAATAATCTTTGCTTGTATTGTATTGCTTATTAAATTAAATAAGTATTTCAACTTTACATGTTCAAATTTATTAACCAACTTATATTCATTCACATATATAAACACCTAAAAAATAGATGATGCTTCTCGCATTGGGATTTAATAATTCGAAAAAAAAAAAGATATTCCGGTCAAACGTCAAGACAACATCAAATCTTTAGAACCCCCAACATACAAAAACCGGGGTTCAGCTGAATTGTTTCCATTTGACTTTTGCACAAAATCTCTACCAAGCTCATATTATATGATTATGAGTATCAAGCAAAGAACCATGATCTATTAACAAGTAAATTTTTGGGCTAATAAATTAAAACTATAAACATCATGGTCCATCCAATATCGCTTCAAGTGCTTTCCAGAAAAAACACTTGATATGACTTCTTTTATTTACTTCTACTATTATCTTTTTTTGTGTAACTTTTACGGTATTTGGCTAAAATATGCGAACTAATCTTGGGATCCGAAAAAATTCTGCAGTGCTTCTAGAGAAACACTTGGCAAGTGCTTTTGGGTAAGTACTTTTTCAAAAGTGGTGTCAGGTGCTTCCTACAGAAGCACTTTTTTCTAGCAGTTTAAGCTCAAAAATCTCGCGAAATTAAATATTCATCTCAGACAGCATAACAATCCTTTATATAACAGAGACATTATTCCAAAGGGAATCACAAAATCTAGACATGCATTCGAAAAATAAACTAAAAAGTAAGTTGAAAACGTAGCGTCGTTTTGAGTCAAATTTACAATTTAAGTAAACATAAACAAATAAATAAAGAAAGAAAACGAGAGAGAATTTACCTTGGCTAAGAACCTGAGCTTGGGGCTGGAGGAGGAGGGGAGGCGAAAGGAGACGGTGGCATTACGGTAGTAATGGAGCAAATTTGAGGGTGATTTCGAGAAAGAAGAAGCTGAAGCAGTAGCAGTGGTGGTGGAGAGAGAAGATGAAGCCATTCTTAATATTTATAAATTAAAGAGAGATTTTGATTTTTAGGGATTTAAAAAGGAAATGATTTTGAATTTAGGGGAATCCGTCAGAGGCGAGAGAGCTAACTCTTAGTTGGATTGCAGCTTTTAGATTCACACTTCCAACGAGACGACACCGAGAAAGCTCAATCTCGATTTGGGTTCGATAAAACCAAAGACTCTTCTGACTCTGAGTCACTGTGTGTTTGTGTTTTTCATGGAACTGTTGTACTCGCTTTCATAACTTGACACGTGTCTGTCCTGGATTTACCAAATTTGCAAACTCAAACTCTCAAGTGTTCAAAAACCTTATTTTATTACTTGTTACTTATCCGGTTCTTTTTTTTAATCAGTAATAAAATGTAATATTATCAATTAAAAATCGTTAATATTATATTTTAAAATTATTAATATAATATTAAAAAAATTATTAAGATGTTATAAGTTTAAATTTATTTCCTTTTTTAGAAAAGAGACAAATAATTCCACAAGTAATCAAAGATATCTACTCTTATTATTAAAGAGGGAGAGTCCTATTCTCTCCTCACATGAGAAAGACTAAAATAACCCTCACCCCAAAAAAGAATTAAAATAATTCTCCAATGTTGAACCATCTTAATAGAGATCTCTATCCTTATTAAGCAGAGAAAGACCAAAATAACTCTCACCCCAAAAAAACATCAAAATAACCCTCCAATATTGTAATAATGTCTTTTTTTTATTTTTTAAGATATTTTTAAATATATATAATATTAGAAATAATATTTTTGGTATTAAATATTATATTTTAAAAGATATTTACAAATACTTTTTATATAGTGATTTTGGATTTTATTTTAATATAAAACTATTACTTAATATAATTTGCAATAGGAGAAGTTTTTAAAATGATTTAAGGATGTATTATAGTTAATATGTTTTCAGAAATGTACAATTACATCAATTTTCTGTTTCTAGCTTTGATGTTATATTTTTTTAAGTAAATAAATAAATTATAATTTTTAAAAAAAAATTTATAACAGTATTTAATGAAATAATATTTCGAAACATGCTTTTAAAAAATATATATATATATATATTTGAAATTAGAAACAGAGAAACCACTACCGCATTCGACAAACCAAACATTTCTCACAACACGATATTGGTTGGTTGCCTAAATATTATATAAATTAGAGGCTTTTTTTTTGTAAGCATTTATATTTAAAGTCTCTGAAATTTTCATATTATTTAAACTAAATTAAGATATAATTTATCATATTTTATTAAATAATTTCTTATCATTAACTTTATTTGTTAACATAATCCTATTTATCTATCTTTCTTTTTGGCCTTCAATCAAAAATTTAACTTAAAAAAAATTAAACTAAAAAACAATTCAGTAAAATGCAATTAATTTGCAAGAAGTGTTGTTCCACGTTTGATACAAAAACTGTTCCTATGAATTAATACAATAACAACAATAATAATAGTACTGCTACTGAAAACCAAACTATGAAAACAAATCAGAAAATTTCATTTATAGCTAAAATGGGGATCCAAATGCTCCCAATTACAAGCAAAATGGTATAAACAAAATGCAAAAAAGTTGCTAATTTAACACTTCCAAAGTAGTCTTGATCCTTATCCGAATATTATCCCCAACACAAAGTCCTTGGCCTATTACATCATTTGCAAATTTGCAGACCTCGATGTCGATAAATATTAAGTACAACCTGCGCAATTCAAACTGAAATATTACTGCAACTGCTGATATTTTGATTCATAGTAATGAAACATAAGAATACTATTCCAGATGAGATCAAGAAGTTAAGAACAGACAAGTATCTAAATCCAACATTTGGATAAACACCATTTTTTTTTTCTCTTTTTTGGAATAGTCTCGTGTATGCACAGGAGAAAATGGACAAGATTAATCATATATGTGTCTAAAGGCATCAAGAGACTCGGGAGTACATATTGCTTTTGTTAGAGAATAAGAACTCACAACGAACTTCAAAATTGTGGGAGCTTTCAAGTTGCAGTATCAACCATGGGAAAGAAACCTCTGCAAATAGAATGAATCTAATGAGAAATGCATCCTCCGTGATGACTTGCTAATTTACATACAGGATATATTGTAGTTTGAAGCAATAGATTGGAATGAAAGTAAACATTTGGCGTTCTCTCAGCTAATAAAACCCTTCCCATTAAAATCAATGTCAAAGATACCATCATTCATGTATCACTACTATGCTGATGCTCACAAGTTGACAATATTACTGAAAGCAAACTGGAAAACGTTCCCAGTTTTACACGTCTTATCATATTCACTACAAAATACGAAATTAAGCAAGTCTTTCGAATCACCACCGGGAGAACTTAGAGAGGCAGAAACTGATTCAGATGATGTTTAGTATATTATGATGTTTTAGTCTTGAATTTAAGATTGGCTGGATTTCTAATGTCAACTCTTTGGTTAAATAATCACAAGCATATGTTGAGTTTTAAAACATGTACCCCTTCTTCAATCATGTCTCTTCTCATACTCTATCAAATACAGAACAGCAATAAAATTCATTTTTTGACATTGTTTATATTAATGCTTTCTTTTGTAGAAGGAAATATATCAAAGGCAACAGAGTGGCAAGGTCCTGTAAACTACAGATGTTAATACTTAAAGTGAAGAAAATAAAATAGGAGAGAAAAAGTTGAATAGAAACACTACTTATATTCCTTGAAGAATCAAGAGGACGTCAAGAATGCAGTCTTTCAATTAATCTAGAAATTACGATGTTAGATCTGACAAGAATGATTTCAATATTATTACAATATAAAATCTCTCACAGAATATGGCAGTACATGAAATCCAAAAATATAATTTTCTCCCAGATATGATTCTTTTCTGATTCTTGTTATATCACAGCATAACCAATCACTAGAAATGAATTTGATTTTCAGTAGTATTAACCGTCTGTTTCGAGCTAATAGACCATTTCTTCTTTCAAATTTCAGGTCACTGATCAGGCATTCTAAATAAGTTGCAGTCGGGAAACTAGCTATAGGCCTATAGGGAAAAAGGTTTCTACGCAACATGCTCTGAGTGCTAACTTACATCACATCAACGGAGCCATATGTTCAAATTTCTCAAAAGAAAATATTTCAATGAAAATACATTATAAATGGCGCCAATTTAAATAATACCAAAAGAACCAAAGGTTTATAATTTTCGACATCAAGTACCTAAACAAGAGAAATGTATAATTTCTCTTTTGATTTTTATGCAAACAAGCTGAACTGAGCCAATACTTGGCTTTTTCAGCTAAACTCAAATTCAATGAAGCTTGAAAATAACACTCAAGCTCAGGTGTGAATGAATTAAGAGATTTTTGAGCTTGAGTGAATCGAATCAAGCCTGATAATTATTTTTTCCTTTAATTATGTTTTTGCCAAAAAGATAACATAATATATTATTACATATTTATTCTACTTAGACTTCATGTATATATGCATACGATTTAATGATTTATATACGTATAGATCAAGAACACAACATACAGCATAATACTTGTTTTAGATTTTTTTTAGACTAGAAAATTCACATGAGGCAGTACTATGCACCTCCAAATACACAGGTAACAGAAATATGTAGGTCCAAGACGCTATCCAACAGAAATAGATATCTAAAACGATTTATTGTTTAGGAAGGTGTCCGACTCAAGATATGCAAGAGTTAAGAAAATGAAAACTATGTAAAGAAAATGAAAAACAGCTAAACAATCTCAAGCCTACATTTAGATTCTAACTCCTATCAAAATAAAAAGATTTTCTTTTTATTATTTCAAGTAGCATGTAACACAAGGTTCAAAAAAAACAAACAAGTAACATAGAACAAAACATTAATATTAGTGAATAAAATTCTGAGTCAGTTTATGCAATTACCTCTTCAGTGTCTCTGCCTAAATCCCAGCCACTGCTTGCTATTCAGTGCTTACTCGTTGCTTTAGAAGCTATCTTCCCATATGCAATGAGCCTTGAGTGAGAGAGTTTAGGTTTTGCTTGCCGCCGCCTTGTCTTGGCTCGCTTGGACAAATTGCCAGCATCAGCCTTTGGTTCCTCCTGTCGTGCATTCTCATCTCCCTTGGCACCTATCTCTGAAACTGATTTCTCGGCATCAGTCTTCAACCTCTTCTTCTTACCACCCTTCCAGTCATCAGATTTTCGTCCTTGGAGAAGCTCCTTATTCTTCAACTTTTGCTGATGTCTCTTACTATTTAGTACCTTCCATTCCTTCTCTCTATAAGGGGCAAGTTTTTTTACAGAAACATATTGATTTAACTCCTGGTCATCCATCATTAATATTTCTTCAGTCTTCAATCCATATTTATTAGGTTGTACCTTTGCATACTTAAACCTTGTTTTCAAGTCTCCAATAGTATCCTCATAATCCAACTTATAAAATTCCTCCAACATTTCCTCTTTGGCTCTCTTCACAAGTGACATCTTACGCTTCCTCTTCCCCTTCCTCTCCTCATAAACCTCTTCTTGTTCCTCTCCGTCCCCCTCTTCCTCTATTGCTTCCTCCTTATCATCATCATCCTCACTACCAGACACCTCTTCCTCATCATCATCATCCTCACCACCATGCTCTAACTTATGCTTTAGACTCCTTTCTCTTGCAGCCTTAAACCCATCACCATACTCAATCACATCCCAACCTTTGGGAAGTCCTAGCAACTCATCCTCTTTATCAAAATCTGGTTTCTCTAAGTCACCCTCGTCATCTTCCCTATCATGACCAAACTCTGGATCTACATCCTCAGCATCATAATACTTTTCATCAAACACTGCTTTCATCATCTTATCATACTCCTGAGGATCAAATTCATCATCCATATCCTTTAAATTCAAAGGCAACTCTTCATCATCTTTAAACCCGGCAATTGCCATAACCCTTTTCATTCTTTCTTTCATCTCTTTCTTCTTCAAATTTTTCAAATGCTTCAACTCTTCCTTTCTCTCCATCTCTGCAATTTTCATCCTCTCCTCTTTACTCTTCCTCTGCTCTTTCCTCGCGTTATCCTTCTTCCTGACTGACCCCTCCACTTTCCTTGAGTGACCCATTATTCTATCTTCCACCCCCTCCTCATGCCTATAATTTGTCTCATACAGCTCTTGTCTTTCAAGCTCCTCATCTTCTCTCAACAAATCCTTCACCTCTTCAACATCCACTTCTTTTTCCTTCTTTTCCTTATCAATCCACATTTTATTCTTGAAAAACTCCTTCAAAAACTTCTTGTTCTCATCCAAGTCACCATCTCCGCTGAAATATTCATCCAATTTCTCAACAAACTTTTCATTATCAGCATCTTCAACATCTTCTTCATCATCATCTCCCTTCTTTTTCTCTTTTAGGAAACCTTCCACTTCTTCCTCATTTCCTTCAACTTCTTTCACCGCATCCAAAAATGCCTTCCTTATCTCCTCTTGCTCTTCACTATAAGTCTTCTTCTTCTTCTTCTTTTTCTCAGCCACCTCTTCTTCTTTCTCATCTTGAAACTCCGGCCCCTCTTCAATCAAATGCTTAGCCATCACATCCTTCAAATAAATTGCCTTCTTTTTCTCTTTCTCCTTCTTTCCATTCTTCTCACCTTCCCCTTCTTCTTCTCCTTCACTCCCATCAGATTCTGACTCAAAAAGCTTAACATCTTTCTCTTTAATACTTGGATCCTGCTTCTTAACCAACAAAAGCGCATTGATAAACTCCAAATCTTTCTTACTATTCCCTGTAATATCATCATTATCTTCCTCTGACTCCGATGACTCATCATCCGACTCTTCATCTGATTCTTCAATCACACCTTTCTTCTTCAGCTCCTCGTATCTTTGAAGCTCTTCACGTTTCTTGTTATGCTCAAATCGCTTGGCGTACTCTTTGTTGATCTCAATTCTCGATACATCCTCATTGTCATCCTCATCAAATAGTTTCATTCGTCCCATTTTGTCCTCAAACTGTACAGAGAAGCTAATTATGTATATTCAAATTTGACAGAAAAAGTTTTTACAAAAACTAGACAGCAATGCTATCTTCTAATCACATTATAAACGTGGCTTCGATATAACTAAAACCGAATTATTTCAGTAAACAGTGATAGAAAAATGAGTGAAAATATTCTCATAATTTTTTATACATTTTTTTTCAAAGAATAAATATCCGAAACACCCTAAAAATAATTAACTTTCTGCTTTAGACTAAAAATTATATCAAATTTTTAGCATTTTCTATTTAAATTCGGAAATATATATCAGAAAAAAAAATTGCACGAGTAAATAAGAAGAAGAAAGTGGTTACAAGCTTAATAATAATAACAATAATTGAAGCTTTTCGCAACAAGAATAAGTAAATGTAGGGGGAAAAAAAACAGCATGTTGATGTTCAGAGAGGCATTTACAAAGAAAGTGAGAGAAGCTTGAGGCTTAATCACAGGCGAGAGGACTAGGACTTGGCTTGTTCGCCGTCGGCGGCCGCAGCGGGTGTTTGGGTTTTGGAGGGCTCGTTTTGGTGGAGGTAGTTCGCTTTTGAGGAGTTTTTGGTAGTGGTGTTCGTGTTTTTCTCGAAGCGATTTGTAAGTTAAAATATTTCTTTTTTATTTCTTCAAAAAAAATTTCTTTTTTTATTTAATAATAAAAGAATTATTTTACTGAGCGATATACAAGTAAATGTTGTAAGTGTATTTAACTTTTTCTTTAAGAATAGAATTTTAACTACAAACTTTCGATTTTAACTTTTTAATAATTAAAAATAAATAAAATAATTTAATACATTGAAATATTTTACAGAAAAATAAAGACATTAAAAGCTCCATTCTATTAACTAAAATGCCCTCAACTTAATGAAATGGCATGGAAATGTGCCAAGAGTTGGGGCTCTAACACTTTGTTTGGGTTGTATGCTTCAAATATTGTGAGCATTGGAATTGGAGCCACCATATTTATATCTTACCACACAATCTTGTAGATGGTAAATATTACATCTAATTGATAAACAATTACTTAATAGTCTTTAATGTAGCTAATTTGCACCCTCAATATATAAAAAAAGTTCACAAAAAAAGTTGATAAAAGATAATAGAAGTACCTTAAAGAAACCCTATTTCTGCACAGTTAGGAAAAGGAATAGTATGGCATTGTATAAGCTATTACACTTGCTTGTATATCATTGATCATAACTGGTGTTATCATTATTATACCTGCTAATTAACTCTGCAAATTCAGATTAAAATCATTAAAAACACCTACTTCCAATGTCATTTAAATCAATACAAATAAATAAAAGACTTTAAAGTACCTAAAATTTTGAATAAGCAATAATGTTGCTTAATCTACTCTACTCCTTGAAAAGCTCTCTACTGTCATATCTTCATTCACTTGAAGCCTTCCTCTTGCATATGCTAAAATTTTCTTATCTTGCACTCTTATTCAATTAGCTAGTAGTATTGTTTCCTCTAAGTTGACTGTTTGCACTTTAACTGAATATTGAGCTCTCAAGATTTTAGGGTTTTAGATGCACTTCAGATGATATTAATGGTTGGTGTTGTGAGAGATGTATACTTGTAATTTTGTTTCATATGCACATGATTTGAATTTATAGGAAAGAAGAATAATAAAATATGTCACATTGTGTGTAATCTAAATTATGTTGGACACTTACTTGTCATTACCATAGATATTGAATTTCTTAATATTTGAGGCTCTATTCTATTAATCTACAAGAAAACAAATTAGTAAATGAAGTTAGTATGAGTTCAAAAGCCTTGTTTAGATATCAACCTTACAAAGAAACAAACTTGATAAGCTCTTGTTTTCTTTCCTTCAAATAAGTTTTTGTTTTTTTCTGTCATTCTTTAGGTTGACAGGGCAAGCCCTTCTATGTGGCTTGAGTTGCCACAAGTTCCACACACAATAACATATTTTCTCTCATATCTCCATATGCCTTTATATATACATCGTTCATGAACCAGTTATCCATAAAATCATTAACATCACCATTAGTATACATAATGCATGGAAGAACATGCCTACATGGAATAACACTTACAACCTAAACACCACAATCATAAGTTTTGGAGACTAAGTCAACAATTAATGTTTTCCCCTTATCATCAAATTAAAAAAAAAAAAAAAAGGTTTCACTTGTTAGTATTACGGCACATGATCTACTATTGGTCATTGCCGTGTGAATTTTTTTGAGAATTTTTTGAGTTAGCATAGTCTACCATTTGCTTGCCTTCATTCTTCTTTTTATAAGCCTTTTCATTATTTGTTTCCAAAGAAATTCCAAAATATGGATAATAGGCTGCTTCATTCTCTTGCCAAACATCAATTGAATGATTTAGACATGTTGTTTGTAGTGTGTCCAAACTTGTAGTTTTCGTCAAATGCATATATTGGTTGGAATTTAGGATTAACTATCTTTAAGTTGTCCTACACATCTTCATATTGACTTTAAATGGCCTTCATTGGCTTATCAAAGTTCGGTGTGTTTAATGCCCTTGCAACAGCCTAAAAATTGGTATAAAAGTCAACATTTGGAAATCTTGCTTTCATATTTGCAAGAATGAGTCTAGCACAATAGAAAAATGTACATTGGGTACTTAAAAGTCAATGCAACTAATATCCCTTTCTGCCTATCACATATAAATATCAATTGCCTTATTGAATTGAAGAATGTCTTAAAATTTGGTAAAAACTAAGTCTAAATAATAATGCTATCAATATCACAAATGCACACTACTAAGGGATATTCTCATGTTCCCATCAATTGTCACAATAAATAGAAGGACTATCTTATTAAAACCTTTTAAATGGCAACCATTTAAACTTTATGAAAGGTTTGCAACCATTATTAAAGCCATTCTTTGAAAGTGGGAAAATCCACCATAAATCTATCAAATATAGTCATATCATCACTTGAGTTCTTGACTTCAACTACTACCCTTTTCACCTTAACCAATACCATGGCTTATTGCATCTTATTCAAGATGATTTAAGTATATTCTCTATTCATCTTTTAGTTGTCCCTATGGTCTGCCCAACTAATTGCAATGACTTTTTTCTTATCTCTGTTAACTTTTTGTTTGAAGGCATAGACTCCAAGTTATTGTCTTAACTGAGTTTGAAAGACTGTCACTAGTATTTCAAGGTTGGCAAGAATAGAGTCCATAAACTGATTTGCAATCCATTAGCTCGTGCATTCTAGATTCTTTAATATCTCAGAATGTGTATGCATTGGATTACTCATTCTTATTTGGAATAGGAACTCTTTCCTTTTAACAAACATATAACGTCCATAGATAATTTTTTCAATAGTCCCCAACTGTCACTATTTTCCTTTCAAATTTTATTCTTCTCATTCTAAATCCCTCTTGGATGGCATATGACCTAAGTACCTTTAACACCTTCATCATACTTCTCAAATGCATACCAACCTTTAGCTCTATTAGCCATGGCCTAGCTTGGTACATTAAGTTGGCATCCTTATTCATTCTTCTCATATCATCATCATCATCCAAGTTAGAGCACATTCTCAACCCATTGTCATCTAACTTATATTATGACAAAATTGCATCATCATCAGTTGGTTGGATTTTTGCTCCATCAGCCTTGTTTGTAGCATTATATGAGTGGTTTCCTTCTTAGTCACTTGTTTGACTCTTATCTTCATCACTACTCTCAGAAATCATAGTAATGAATGTAACCATCACCTCCCTCATCTACTTCTTGTTAATTTCCTTGTATGACATTTCTTATTGGAACAATAGTGTCATCATCTTCGTGTAACACTTGAGATTGTAGTTCTTGGGTGAATATGGTATCAAACGGCATGTTAAGGGATATATGGGGAGTGTTTGAAACTAGTAGGGTTGGTTCTGGAAAATGTGATGGAAAGTTTTCTATTTTTGGAGGGCTATAATTGAGTGATTGATCTCTTGTAAAATGTGTTAGTGTTTATTATAGGTGATATGTATTATAGTAGTCATGTGCATTAATTGATGTTGATTCATCATCATGTTTATCATCATGTAAAACACATGATGGAGGAATGTCCATTTGGCAGTTAGTTGGTGTCTTAAAAATTCAAGTAAGAAATCATTAAAAACTTCAACATCTAAATCATTGTCAACTTCTGGTATATATGTTTCCATTTTAGGTGCATTTGCTTCAAATTGAGGAAGTGATTATGTCAACTAGGGGACACGATTATACGGTTGATTATCCTTAAGATCTTTTTATTATAGGGCCACATGTAAATAGAAGAAGCGTTACATCCAACTTTATAATTATGACTCTTGCTCCTTGTGGGTATTCCAACACCTAATTAAGTCATTATCATCCTCAATTACCATTGTCTCTCTATTCCATGGTTGATTAATTTTATTATAAATTTTGTATCCATCACCAAATTTTTATTAACTGCTAATTTTATTTTTAAGTTAATAAACATAATTTTGCTACTTTCGTTAGTATTTTGGTATTGTAAGTCAAACTTCATATCTATAAAGTTTGCATTGAATTTCATAAGGTGAAGTCATTTGGACATTATGTCCTGAAAACAAACGTAAGCATCATGGTCATCAAAGGTTAAGTCCATTTATATTATTACCTCAAACAACATTAGTGTCATAAAACCATAAAGTGCATTGAATAAGAATTGGTTCGAATAGCAAAACACAACAAGTATTTTCATTACAAAGTAGAGTTCGATCAAACTCTGCATATAAACTCAAACAAAATTAAATAAATTCAATCCAAACCCATCATTCATTCCTTACAAGCATTTTATTTTAAAGAATCAAGTTGTGATAACATTGATAGTCAAAATCCATCATTGTATTTAAAAATACATAAAACAAAAATCAAAGAAAAATATATTCTATCAAAGCAATAAAATTCTCAGGTCTTACTAGTAGAGTAAGTTCACAAAGCAACAAGTTAGTGGAATGAAGGCAAGTCCCAAGCAACACAATCAAAAAAATGTGATTCCAATCACATTGTCGATTTATGGATTACTACAAGTTGTCTTCAACTTTTTCAATTTCTTTGAAAATTTCTTAACACAACTCTCCTTTCAAATTACAAGTGTGTTCAAACACACTTTAACAATGCTATTGCCAAAAAAAACTTATAAAACCTATTGTTAATTTTAGACTCTTCATTTTTATAGTAAAGCATTTTTTTCCCTCCCAATACTATTTCCAAGTTGAATTTGATTTGAAAGTGTATATCAATACCTATCAAGCATGTAGCTTAATATGTGTGTGTGTGTGTGTGTATGTGTGTGTGTGTGTTAAGAACTCTCCTTTCAAATTACAAGTGTGTTCAAACACACTTTAACAATGCTATTGCCAAAAAAAACTTATAAAACCTATTGTTAATTTTAGACTCTTCATTTTTATAGTAAAGCATTTTTTTCCCTCCCAATACTATTTTCAAGTTGAATTTGATTTGAAAGTGTATATCAATACCTATCAAGCATGTAGCTTAATATGTGTGTGTGTGTGTGTGTGTGTGTGTGTGTGTTTTCCAAGTTGAATTTGATTTGAAAGTGTATATCAATACCTATCAAGCATGTAGCTTAATATGTGTGTGTGTGTGTGTTTTTGTTTAATTTTAGCTTGATAGGTGAAATTTCACTTTTATCTCAAATCTGTTAACTTTAAGGGCATCTACTAATAGAATAAAGGCGCCTTGATGACCCACCAAAATATGGGGTGGGTTGATGTTTGTTAATACTTGTGAGGGTAAGGTGAAATTAATTCAAAAAAAGATTAATTTGTATTGATTTTTTTTTTTAACATTAGTATTAGGTTTACAAAGCTATAATACAAACTTTATATTCCAATTGATATGTTATCAATCTTGATTACCATGTATCACGTAATTGTTGGGCTTTTAATCTTGATTTATATGGTTTATACAACAATGATTAATAATGGACATATTTTATACCAAATCAATTAGGATATAAGTTTATCTTAACTATGTCATCATAGTATTATGTTTTTTAATTTTAAAATTTATGTTATAACTAAAGGAGAAGAGGTGAGGTGATTTTAACCTAAAGGTGTAAGTGTAAATAGGTGTGTTATTACCCACCTTAAAATATTTTAAAAATAACATAAATGTTAAGAAAAAAAAAGCTAATAACATCTAACAAAATAATTTTTTACAAAAAATACTCTTATGGAATTTTATTAATGTTTGTTATTATAATATTTTTAAATAAAGAGAGAGAATAAGGACATCTTTGTCCTTAGAATTTGACTTAATAGACAACTTTGTCCTACTTACATTTAAAATACCTAATTTTTTTTATCCTAGTTTTTCTTTGTTAATTAAAACGAAATAAGAGTATTTTTTGGGATTTGTGCTTACGTGCTATCCATTTTGTGTATAAATATTTGCATTATATTTATACTATTATTATTTCAATATATCACTAATTGTTTTAATATATATATATAGTAAGATACTTGTAACGTTTTAAACATTGTATGATCTGAAAGAGTTTAGATCTGATCTAAAGGAGTTTAGATCAGAACTAAGAGTTAGAAACACAAAAAGATATAAATGCTAAAAGTTAGCACTTATAAGAGTTACCAGGTTATAAGAATTAGCGAAATCTAAAGAGTTAGAGCTTTGTCTGAAATAGGACAAAGACTTAAGAATATATTAGTAATGACATAATTGTAAAAGAGTTGCAAATGGTGCTAGAAAATATTGTTATGCAAATATATTTTTAAATTTAATGTTCCTAATCTATCTTCATTAATGTAGGTCTGTTAGTGAAGACTTTATTATATATATAGATCGGTGTATATCTATATCTGGATGGTCCAGATGGTTAATCTTAGCAGACCATGTGTTTAGTGAAAACTCGTATAGAGATACAAGTATTCAGTAAGGACTGAATATTGAACAGACTCACAAAGATCTCCAATAGACATCCCATAAAG
The DNA here is from genome assembly GCA_946807835.1 of Ailanthus altissimus. Classification (NCBI taxonomy): domain Eukaryota; kingdom Viridiplantae; phylum Streptophyta; class Magnoliopsida; order Sapindales; family Simaroubaceae; genus Ailanthus; species Ailanthus altissimus. The sequence goes on from OX327712.1 coordinate 3,860,603, forward strand.
CCGTCAATGAAGCATCTTTCAAGTTGAGTAGTATTCGTGGTCCTTAGACCTGAGTGTCATGGTGGACTTATGAGTGATCCACCATACTTTGGTTCCACACATGTCAGATACCTTTCATGGTCTAACCGTTAGGTGTCGCTGGGTATGGTTCGATGCTCATGGAGTCCGGTGTGTATAGATATGGGATCCATCAACTCAATTGGGTGAGTAAAATATCCTGAAACTTCAAGATTGTATTTCAAAAAGTCTTACATAAGCAGAAATATCCGAGAAATTAGTTTTACCCTCAGGGTAAATAATATCATAAAAGTGTTTACGAATATTACTTATTGAGATACAAATCTAGAAATAATTTTATGGTTGAGCATGTGGAGACTTGACGGTGTTGATTTATATCTCCGCTCTTTTAGGATATCTATGATGGAAAGATTATACAAATATGTTATAACCTCAACTTGTATGGTCTAATGCGCCGTTTTGTAATATCCGTAAACATGTGTGTGGGACATTATTCACAGATGTATGAAATAGTTTCATATGACAAATCGGGTATGGACCTAGAGAGTCTCACAATATGAAGTGTACTCGTTGTGTACTGGGGCAGCGAATTAAATTGAACAATTAATCCAACAAATTTTAGCAAAGTGAAAATATACTTCAAGGTTCCTTATGTTATACACTTGTCAATAATTAAATGCAAAATACATTATTGGTTTGCAAGAGTTGTTAACTAATAAAAAATTGACAAGTGGCACAATCTTGCTCCATAAATGATTTACCATGTATTTACCTATTTACCTTACTTGATAAATACATATAAGGTAAATGTAATTATTCAAAATAGTTTTGAATTATTAATAATCTATTTATTAATAAAATTATTATTATTAATTAGAATAAGTGGCAAATACCATTTTGTAATGGAGTAAGTACTTATTATTAATAATATGCATTGTTGGCCACTTAGAAATAGTTAAATGGTGCACTTGTGAAGTGGTGTTACCACTTAATATTGTTTAATTGCCATTAACTCTCTAACAAATGATTCATACGGATGAATCAATTTGTTAAGTGAATTTACATGTTTGGTTATTGTTTGTAATGGTAAACATAACTAAGTGGTGGTGGAGCACTAAAAGAAGTAATCATTTTTACACTAAACCAAAATTAAAATAGTTCAATTTTTGTTTAAGAGAGAGTAAAAGATTCGGCAATTGAGAGAAGAGAGAATTAAGAGAATTGGCTAAGTGTTTCTCAAAAGGTTAAGAGAGTTTGCAAAGGCTAACAAAGATTCATAACAAAGAGTTATGAGGAACTATAGAAAACACTTAATTTTTTTCATCTTTTGTTAGTAATAAATCATAAAAACCAAATTGTTTTAAGTATTAAAATAACCTATTGCTGAAGATTCGTGGCTGCCATTCTAATTTCACAATCCCACCCATTTCAGTTGTGAACTAAAATTGTGCAACGGAATACTTTAAGGTGAGCTCAACAAATTAAAACTTAGAGTTGTTAAAGAATTGTAAAGCTACCTTCAAAATCGAGTAGGTTATTTAGTTACAATTCATTTTATATCATTCATGTAAAAATATATATGAGATATATATATGTGCTTGAATGATCATACATGAATATATATGCTTGAGTATGTTATATAGTATATAACATGTATGAATACTTTCTCTGCGTATTTAATTTTTAAAATTATACGTATCTATACAAATAACACACTAAATCACAACAATATTTTATTCAATTACACATTTAAAGTTAAACTAGAGTCAAAATAGTGCCTGAAAAAAGATAGCTACCTACTGGATAGCTGTCAGTGACTGATACTGAATGAACTCAAAATTTTATAATCTACATAATAATGAAGCTTTTTTCATCTACGGAGCATCAAATAGATGTCAAACACGGAGAGAAGAATGGCGGTCACCATAATGTTGTCGTGAAATAACGGTGAGTGGAGATTCACCGCCACCACCAATGAAGTTATCAAGTGGCGATCTATCTAATGGTGATGGTAGTGCATCTTCACTCGCTATCATTTAACAATAGTATTATAGTGGATGCCACTCTCTTCTTCACTTTTGGCATATCTACGATGCTCCGTTTAAGAAAAAAATTCTTTATATCACGTAGATCACAAAATTTTGAGTTTGGTGGTTTGAGTCAATCTATCACTGATTATTGGTGGTGGCTGCCAGCCACGGTTGCTACAGTGGTCAATTGCCCCCTTTTAGTTTTTAATTTTTTTATGTTTTAATTAATTTAGTTTAATTTTAAAATATTTTATTAAAATATATTTCAATTATACTAAATTTAATTTGATTATTATATTTATAAATCATACTAATTAGTAAAAATATTTAACAATTTTGATTGTATATTAATTTAAGTTCAACTATATATTTTAAACATATTTTGTTATATGTATTTAATTAAGCAATAACTATTTCATTTACTTGAAAAAAAATTAAAATAAATTGTCCTCATATCTAATTATGATAATACATTAAAAAAAAAAGTTAATTAATTAGATTGTATTACATGAGTGAAAAAAATTGTGCCACATATTCAAAAATAATAAATAAATATTATTTTGCTAAGTATTCAGAGTTAAATTTATTATACACTTAAAATATAGGACAAATAAGTTGTTTAAACCACAAAAAAATATATTATGTTTAAATTAATAAAAAAACTAATAAATTAAGATAAAATTAGGTATTTCAAATCTAAGTAAAATAAAGTTGTCTATTAAACTAAACTTTAAGGACACAAATATATTCTTATCCCATATATAAAAAAAATAAAACATCAACGCTCATTAGGGTAGCCTAATGGTAGGTCGGGTGTACTTACAATCATTTTAGTGTAGGTATCAATTTTAATTTTAGAAAATTAAATTTTTATAAGTTTAAAAAAGGTTAAAGGACATTTTTGTCCCTAAACTTTGGTTGATTACCCAAATTTATCCATTTTTATCTTAAATTATCCAATTTTCCCTTTCGTTAGGCAACAACCGTTAAATATGACAAAAAAGTACAATTTCCTATACAATGACAATTTTGCTCATACTAAAATCTATGTGTTAATCATTGTGTCCACGTGTTAATAAATAACTGGTCATTGATAAAAAGGACATGTGGCACACTCAAATAGAATCAAATCTTTATATTTATTTTTAAAAGTTTCAATATTTATTTTTTAAAAATAAATTATTTTAAAAATAACAAAAGACTTCGACGGACCTCTGTCGATGGCAGGCCACCACGGTCATCGGTCTTTAGTAAAAAAAATAATCAAATTTTATATCATTTGACTCTATTTTTTTTTATCTAAACAATGGTGAAGTTATTTTCGACAAAAAAAAGACTAGATGATGGTTAAATATAATGGGAGGGCAAGAGTTTATCTGTCCAATGATAGTGGCGGTGCATGTTACTACCACCCCGTTTGACAACGACAATTGCCTCGCTATGAAGGGTGGTGGCTATTGCTGTCTATCGTCAAATAAGGTGAAAGTGACGTACACTACCACCACCGTTGGATAAAATCGACTGTCAATCTATTCAACAGTAGTGGTGGTGCACGTCATCGCCACCCCATTTGACGGCAACTATCATCTCTTGTAGAGGGCAGCTGCCACCACCTTCTATAATAAAATGAAGGTAGTGGTGACACCACCACCGTTAGATAGATCAGAGACTAATCTATCCAAAGGTGGTGGCCGTACAACTCACCACCACCTCATTTTATAGCAAACGATGGTGGCCGCCAATCTTCTACTATATTTGACTGTCTTCTAATCTTTTTTTTAAATTAAAAATGACATCACCATTATATAAATCAAACAAATAAAATTTAAAAATATAAATTTTAATCATTTTTGTTGTTAGAGATCGACAGCCGATGGCAACCCACCTCCAAGCTAATCGTGGTAAAGTTAATTTTTATTTTTTTATTTGTTTATTTAATTAATAGCCAATAATTATTTGACACATGTCATAGTGTATAAATATCTTCTTATTGAATTATGATTTTATCTTTTAATTGTCAAATCTAACGGTAGCTACTTAAGGAGAGGGATAAAATTAAATAATTTAAAATAAAAAGACAAATTTAAATAATGGATCAAAATTTAAAGACACAAATATCTTTAACCCTTTAAAAGTTATAATCAATATTTAATTAAAAAAATTTAGGGGATGTTTTATTATTACTATTATTATTATTATTTATTTTTTAAAATTAAAATTTGAGTGGAGATATATTAATATTTTTATAAAATATAATAGAATAATATTTATCCACTCAAATTTTTACTTAAAATGGTGGCAAATTTTAAGACCTTAATTTCATGTTATTTAATAATAAAAAAGACAATGAGTTTTCTTTGAAATATAAAAAATTAATATAGCATTAAATTTTTTTTTACAAGTAGTTTTGTATTTATTTTTTTTTAACTTCAATATTTAGTTATTAAATTGCGAGAGAATGACATAAAATTTATGCCATCCTTTCAAAAAATCTTGAGTATTTATGAAATACACTTCTATCAATAACACTCTTTTACTCTACTAAATTCTGTCATGTGTGTATTAATTTTTTAATAATTAATTAATAAATAACATCGCAAGATTCTAATAGAAATGATGAAATCTCTACACCATTTGTTACAGAATAAAATCCTTTAGATCAATTCTTTAGTAAGGGGATGAGGGATTGAAACAAAAGTCTTTCAATACAATGAACACATGATATTTAAGCCAACATATCATAAACATTAAAACGAAAAAATAATGAAAAAAAAGAAGTAAAGAAAACAAGTTGTTTTAACTTTTTTCAACATTGCACCCACTACAATTATCATACTACAAGGGATTGAGTGTCATTATACATCACACAAAAGCAAGATCAATCAGATTCTTCAACTTCTAGTCATATTCTAAAATTCAGTCTCCACAGACAATCGATAGGATATTATCTGACATCCGCAAAACCACTCCACCTCTATCAATAAATTTCCTATTTCTAACTTGTACAACCTCAATATGTTACTAATTGACAAATACTTGAGATGGTTTCGATACCCTAAAAAAAAATCTTCAGATATTGAGTGCGAGATTTTTACTTCTATACAAGACTGGGAATGCAGGAGCACAGGGCTTGTTGATAAAGCTTCTTCACTGGGTTGTCACGCTCTTTGCAAGATTACGGGGCTGATCGACATTATAACCCCTTAGAACAGTAAGATGATACGCCAGCAACTGTACGGAGAGAGTTTTAACCAATTATTATTATTAATTAGTAGGTCAGAACCAGCCATTCTAAAAAATAAAACTACTGAAGTAGTCATGACAGAAAATATAAAAGCAGCATCAGTAGTTTGATAATGTAAAGTGATACAGAGTCCTACCTATAAATGTTCATGTCTCTCACTTATTGTGAAGAAGACAAAAGATAGAATGCAAGAGTTATTCTGAAACTTACAGCAGCTGCAGATTTTAAACAAGGAACCTGCCCTACTTAAACAAGCAAGATATTGACATAAAATATTGTGTGCATATTAAATTCTGGCGGCCCTTAAACATTAATTTAGGTGCTGGGATTGACTTGTCAATGTAAAGTCCTAATATTGAAAAGGGCAGCTAAGATGGACCAAGATAGAGCTATTTATAAATTATGCCACAGCCCTAGTTGCCATGTCTAACACATGCATGCAAGCCAGAGAAACACATGCACATCCCCTATTGATCTATCTATATAAATCTACTAATTTAGCATCAATATAGAATTAGGAAGAATGAACTTTAAATTGAATTATACAGAAAAGTTGGATATGAAGTATGTATAAATATTCCAACATTCGTGGTAACAGTACCTGCAATGGAACTATATTAATCACAGGTTGAAGACAGTCCTCAACTTGAGGAACCTCAACTACGCGACAAGATCCACCAGGGCACACTGATGCTGCATCCCCTTTTGAACACATAACTATTAAGCGACCTTTCCGAGCATGAAGCTGCTGTATAACTGATTGCTGCTTGCTGTCAGAAATTGGCAGATGTCAGTAACAAAGCATGCAAAATTTCAAATGATGTAACTTCTCCTGACCACAAGAGAACTAACCTTAAGCAAGCATCACGGGTAGCAATCACAAAAATTGGAAGACTTTCATCGACCAACGCTAAAGGACCATGTTTCATTTCACCAGCAAGTATCCCTTCACTATGCATAAGTGCCACTTCCTTCACTTTTAAAGCACCCTCCAAAGCAGTTGCATAGTTGTATCCTCTCCCAAAGACAAGGAGTGATTGCTCAGCAATCAATTGTTTTGCAAAATCCTTCATTTCCTGGTCAAGTTTCAGCACCTCTCTAACTTTGTCTACAAAGACGAGATAGATATAATAACTTCAGGAATAGAACATAAGCACGGAAATATTTCACAAATGGGAAAATGAAAGAAGTAAGCCAAAACTTACTAGGTAAGTCACATAGACCATCTATTATAGCCTCCCTTCTTGGTTGACTAGATATTGTGTCACCTCCAATTGCAAGAGCCAACATGGCCATCACTACTATTTGACTTGTGTATGCCTGTTAATAGTGGTGTCAACATTGTAAACCAATTAAACAAAAATTACAGGAACATTAATTCTACAAGTGCAACATCTTCACCTTAGTACTTGCTACACCAATCTCAGCACCAGCATTGATATGAACACCACAATGTGTTTTCCTGGCTATTGCGCTACCAACAGTATTAGTTATACCAACACATAATGCACCATTTTCTAAAGCATATTCCAAAGCATTTAATGTATTTTCACCAGACTGACTGACAAAAACTGCTGTATCTTCTCTGTATATAGGACCTTGACGATCCAGCAGATCACTAGCAACTTCCATTGTAACAGGGACGCCTAAGTTATATGGAAAATAAAGAAAGATAAGAATCAGCAATTAATGTTGAACTCTGCAATATTACTAATAATCACACAGCAACTTACCAGATAGTTCTTCTAAGATGGGTCTTGCAGCCAAAGCGGCATTATAACTGGTACCGCAACCAATGAAAACAACCCGTCGGCTTCGTCTGATGGTTTTTAGGTGATCCTTCAAACCACCCAACAGAACAGTCTTAGCTTTGCAAGAACCTCCACGTATAAGTCTCCCCCTCATTGTGGTTGTTAAAGATTCTGGCTGCTCATGAATTTCCTTTTGCATATAGTGCTCATAATTTCCTTTATTTATTTGTTCGACCTCCATCTCAAGAATGGATAGTGCACGTTGGACTGATGCGGGTCTAGAAAGGAGACCACCCTTGGCATTATCAAACTTAAGAATTGACACAGCTCCATCCTGAAGCAATTAATCCAATAAGCAAAGAAACTGGCAAGGTAATACAAGTGTGACTAAGCATCACAGATGCATAGTAAAAAATAGAAATGTGAGGTTTCCATTATGTCAAGGCATTTGAAAGGATGTCAGGAGGTTCAGCTCAGTGCAGTAATAAAAAGCCAGCTTCTCTCCTAACAAAAAGTTTTCTGCTTAGAATCCCCACTTGAAACTTATCATTCCCCAAAATAAAAGATCATTCCTTTTTCATAAGGGCTAAAGAAAAACGAGGATGAAAAAAATTTCTTATAGATAAACGTTACCCATATACAAGGAAAAGCAGCAACCATTTGCTTGGATTGAGCTGCAGACTCAGTGAGTCTCAATAGTCAGCGTACTTGACAGGAGAAGAATCCCAAAAGCCGTTTCATGTAATGCATGGGTAATGTTCCAAAAACCCACTAAACCATATAAAATCATCCTTCATGCTCCTTCTAAACTAATAATCGAGACAGTGGCTTATCAAGACAAGTCAGCAATCAATTTGGTTAATTATAGGCTTTCATGGATATCATTGGAAGGTTCTGTTCATATATTATTGGGCCAATGATATTGTGCTTGTGTAGCAATGACTTGGAATAAAAGGAATGAAATATATATGAAAGGCATGTTTTATATTTGCACCTACTTTTAGATGCTAAACTTTCCTTTTCCCCTTAAATTTTAATTGCTAAGATACAATATAATCTATCTATTAAAATCATGGGTATGTAGTATATGCTTTGTTTTGCTTTTCATTTTAATGGAGGGTTCTGGTAAGTCCATTTTGGGGCTTTTCGTTCTTCTGGGTCAGTTTTTGCATTTCCTTGAGGCTGCTTTAGGAGCTAGGCTTTTTGCAATTAATCATAGTTACTAAATGCAAAGACAAAGTATGTTATTGTTTGCTGGTTCCTGGACTCCATGTCCAACTTTTGCAATTATTTTCTCTTTCAATACAATTTCTATCTTCTCTCTCTTCCCCATACTCTCCCCAAAATAGTAATACTAACAACATAAATAATAGAATTCACAAAATATATTACATAAACTTGTACAACAAAACACTTAGAAGACTGCAATCAGAAACCAATTCCAATAAGATAATAAAGTGTACCTTAAGATGAACAACTTCACCATCCTCAATCACCAGAACCTTTTTGGTATGTTCAACAATAGCATTGGCATCACTTGATAGAAATAGCTCTTTGGGATGTCCATTCCTTGATAGGAATTTATCATCATGAAGTGCTGATCCATTGCTGCGATCTTCATTTAATTCCTAAGATTATAGCAGGATTTATTTATATAGACAAATATTGAAGCATAAATAGATCGCAAAGAATATCCAAGCCCTATGTAACCTATGTACATTTAATACATAATGAACAGAAAATGACCAAATGGTGAAGTAGTGCTTCCAAAAAGCTCTCATCTAAACTTCAATCACTACCTAATTAAGTCTAAAAGAACTTGAAATGCAACGAACTCTCAATTACTTGTCTTCTGATACCTAGATAAAAGAGGCAAATGAAATTATTACACTGCATTATTGGCAACCAACAGCATCAAGATCCACTATTCAGGCATATGTCAAAAGACATACATCAGTAAATACGGCCTATAGGATAAGCCAAACCAAATTAAGTTTCAGTGAGGCAGGGTCTTAAGAATTTTATTTTCTTTTTTATTTCTTCCTTTACTATTATATAATATACATTGTGGGTGTCAGTTGGTTCAACGGTAAAGCTTCTTGGAGTGGTACAGGAGGTCTAGGGTTCAAACCCCACTAACACCAGGGTTGAAGAGGGGTTTGGTTTATATTCTTTTGATGGAAAAAAATATATATAAAACTTTAATATACAAATGTATTCAAATCGCAAAACAAAAAAGCTGAAGATTTTCAGGTTTGGGAAACTGGATCAACTCAAATAGCTCTAAAGCCCAACCTCAACCAGAGTTGACTTGTTCTGGTTCCTTGGCTGGACTCATTCGAACTTGCAACCTTAGTGCAGCATAACTTACATTCAACTCCAATGGAACAAGTTATTTTGGCTAATGTAAAGATGCGAGCTTCATTCGCTAGTGATTAGGCTTAACCTAGTTTCAACTGTGGTTTCATCTTGAAATTTCAGTGGTCTTTGGCATGTCAATTCAGACATTTAATTTGAAATTCAGAATTCCAAATTTCACAATCACGATGGCGTGATAATACTGCAACCTTTGTTTCTTTACAGCAGTCACAAGTATTTTGAACTCTTTAAATGATTGGCACAAGTCACCACATTTTCCTAACTCGAGCCGTCAACAGAAGCAATATTGTAAAGACTATTTAGTGCACAACTTGGCATTTTCAATTTTGTTTTGATATCAAAGTCAAGCCTTTTATAGATATTCTCTATCACAATGCCCATTGATAAACCTTTGCTGAGCAATATTTAACTATGATTCACAAAATAATCAGTACTTAATGCAGGAAAGTCCAAGGAAAATAAAAAGTAAAAGGAGTGACCTATAAAGATTAAACAAAGAAAAGATAAATAATGCTGAAAATCAAAGATATGTTTGATGTTAATTCCTAAAAACATCACCTAATAAATAAACCTAAGGATATATCTGATTTTATTGTGAAGAGTCAGAGCCATTGGAAGCCTTTTTTTCTTTTACTTTTTTTTTTCAGAGTGCCAATGGAAGCTTATAATCCCCAAAAAAATAAAAATAAAAACCTTAAGTGCAAATTTATCATGTATGACTTACTTTAACACCAAGAAGCAGTGGGCTGCCACGCTTGCAGGCAATCAGCTCATTTGGATAATGTCGACTTTTAAAAATGAGAGCATAGGCTCCTTCAAGATGTCTCATAACTTCAACAACAACTTGACTAAATGTGACAGGTTGGTCACCTGCAATTCAGACAAATGAAATAGACCAAATAAGTATTTTCTTAATCAGAATAGAATCTTGTAATGGGGGTAGCAGTTCATGAAGATACAATGCCAATTACAGAAAATGCACTATATCTTGGTGATGACGATGAAAGAAAACAGGGTAATCAAAGTCAAATGCCACTGTCATCAAAACATTATGAGCACCTTTGGATTTCGTTTTGAATGTTCATCTTTCTTTTATATATATATATTTTTTTGTGTGTTTGGTAATTACCCCTAACTTCAACAGTTAACTGCTACTAATAATCCATTATGTCAAACCATTCAAGTAACCCATAAAATTCATACCCAAAACTCTACCTTTCACTGTTACAGGCAAATTATAAAGATCTTTCCTCAACTGCAAATGCAACAAGGGGATGCCAGGGATGGGAGAGGTCAAAGAAATTTAAAATGAAAGCAACTTGAAGTGCCTTATGGGATGCATGATGTGAACTGCAAGATGAAAAGCCTACAATTGGATTCTTCAAAGGAATTTAAAGCAATACAAGTTTTACTTGCAACAAGAATTAAGCTACCTTCAACTTCATTTGCTTTGTCAAAAACAAACTTAGCAAGCTTTGGAATTACTTCTGTGTCTGTTTCAGATTCAAAGGTAAACCCATGCCGGACTAGGGTTTCTTTCAAAACCTGTAGAAGTAATAAACAAACAAGAGATCTCAACATAAACTGACAAACAATAGAAATATTGTTGAGTACAGATATGAAAATTATGTACCAAAATACAAAATACAATCAGAAAGACTTAATTTAGTTGCAAAAATTATGTCCATTATAGTGAGAAATCCACAAGACTTAATGAAACTTAAAATTGAATGTTAATTTCACAGTGATTGAAAACATTGAGAACAAAGGAAATAAAATAGTATAAACATTATATGATATAGAGCTTGAATTAGAGACTAAAGCTCCATCAAGTACAACTTCTACAAGTAGAGCATTTATGAAAATAGCTTTTATCACTAGGGCTTACAAATTGAGCTTCTACCAAACAGTTATTGGTTGATTAATTGTCAATCATAAAAGTACTTCTCGGTTAATTGACCGTTAGTTTGACTAACCATATGACAATGAAACTCCTGTACTTTTAGAACTTGTACAAATAGCTTACGTCAGTAATTAGTTTGATGTCATAAAATAGGATAGCAAGAAGATTAAACATAAGTTTCATTGGACAAAATACAATTACATCATAAGAAGGGTTTGCCGGAATTTGTAAACAAATAGAAAGTAGTTTAAGGAATTTAGATATTTTAAAATACTGAAAACGAACTTCTTTAAGAAGCTCAACAGTTGATCTTCTTTGAATAGGCATAATATGTTTATCAAGGGCTAAAAAAGCCATTCTCAAAATGCAACCAAACAATTCAAAGGATATTGAAAAGAGCTTTTTCCAACCCACAAAAAAAGGGAAGAAGAAAAAAGAGATTATTTCAGCCATTTTAAACAACATAACAAGGATGCTAAGTTTTGAGACAGCCTATCATCAGAGTATTTCATTATACAGGATGCTAAAAGTCTGCACTGAGACCAGCATAAGAGTATTTCATTCATACGGGAATTTCTTGCATCTGAAACCCTTAGAAAGTTCAATTTTGATAACACTATTAAATGAGCCAACATCACAACGCTCTAACGCTATGCATATCTCTACTCTTAAAACGCTAGCAAACTAATGAGAAACAATGCATTTGCCAGAGTTAACGTCACATACGCAACAATCAAAATGAATACAAGATAGTAATTGTTTTTGAAGATAAGGAAGAAACATTTGACCTCCCATCTCTCCAATCCCTTGTGTGGATTTTGCTAAACTTTTTCACTACACTCTGCAATTCATTGTCAACACGTTCGGAATCCTCATTGTCTGATCTATTCAGCCGTGCCAACATTACTAGATTTTGAGAATCCATTTGCCAAAAAATGGAGGAAGGAAATTTGGCCACCATATAATAGTCCACCAATCAGTGGCAAGTTGTGGCTCACCACCATTATTGCTCTCTTTAGCATAGCTTCAGCTACAAAATGGTGGTAGTGATGCATCACCTCTCGTTGTCGTTTGACGGGAATGTTTTAAAGTGGCTGGATTTTCTTTCTTTATTTTCTATCCTACAACTGCTCAAGTCGATGAAATTATATGGTTGAGTAGATCAAATGATGAGGATTCTAACGATGTCAACAAGGACTTCAACGCATGTCAATAAATAACAGTCAGCAGTGAATGGTGTTTGGTTGGTGGTGTTTAGTGGAAGAGAGTGGTGCTTATGCGAGCATGTCTTTTTATTAATTAATCATAAAATAATATTTAGTTAAATATGATAAAAGAAATATTTTTTTTTTTAACAATTAAATTTTGTAAAATATAAAGTAGATGGTTGACCAATAGTCAATGTTATTTTAAAAATTAATAAAGTGCAACGCATATCACTTTTTCACCAACATTTGAAAAATAACAATCAGATTGGTCCGACCATTTGATGCAACAATCACTACTAAACATGTCCTAAGGTCATGTTTGGTACATTTGACTACTTTGCATTAAATGGTGGGACTGGTTCAAGTTTTATTTGTCAAATGTTTGGATAAAAAAAGAGATGCAATGCACTATAAGAATTTAAAAAATAATGTAAATATTCTCACCAAAATTTGACCCTCAACCCCACAAGTTTACCATGGATTGGATAGTTTTTGTTCATTGTCATAAAATAACATTTTTATCTTATTTAATTCGTTATCATTTTAATAATTAATTAATAAAAAAGGATGCTCACGCCCCCAACCCGTCCACCTTTTGACTGTCATTCGTTGATACCATTAAAATCCTAGTTAAATAGACACAAATATTATTCACCTTTGAGCCACCGTCAACTAGAAGAAAGAGAAACGAAATATGGCCACCTAATACCTTTGCCGTCAAATGGCAGCAAGTGGCAAAGCACCTCTGCCATTGTTCTGGTTGTGATGCACGACCACTCACTGCTATTTGACAATAATGTTAAGAAGTGGCGTCAAAAGCTCGAACACCAATAATATTTACATGGTTTAGTTGATCGAACAACAAAGATTCTAATGATGTCAACAATGACTTCAACAATCAACGACTAACAGTAGCAATTGGCGATCGGCAATTATACCGATTTTTTAACAATAAATATAAAATAATATTAAATAAAGTAAAACAAAACATTAAAATATATTATTTTATGTTTTCATAATTAATAATCCTATCACCACATCAAAGATAATATTATACTAAAGTTAGTGCATTCCAACCCTTCTAATTTTTATCATCTAGTCAAATCCAACTCACCAAACAAACCTTAAAAGTGCTTATGATGCTTGTAAGTTTTTTTGGCCATTAATCTTACAAGCTTGACTACTCTACTGCATAATTGGTTGTCCTAGAATGATAATTTTGCTTCAAAAAACCAAAAAGAAAAGGGGTAATCTTCCATCAAGTAGCTAGCAATTCAGAGTGCAAAAACCTTTCTTAAAAGATACATCAAACTGTCACAGTTTCCAACTTACTTGGAATGATACAAATGTATATGCAACCACTCCCCACACTCTATCAATAATGCGCAATAAATAACAATATTTAAAGCCTTATTATGTCTTCTTGCCCACCAATAATTGAGAAAAAATATGTATCAGGCATCTAAAAAGGGAATCTACCATACATCATTTTTGCAGTTCAAAGACCTTCAAGTTAGAAGTGAGAGAAAGAAATTAACACATACCAATTTTATGTACAAGAGTATAGTTCAAACCATAGAATTTGCCTAGAGCCAACATAAAGTGAGATGAAGCCCTAATAGGCCATTCCATCCCAAAATTCATTCTAATGAACTAAATTCCCCTAGAATGAATTCTTGAAAGGCTGAATGGAAAAATAAACTCTAATTTGAGAATCTGACAAACATCATCTAAAACAAGGCTTCTAATAAAAGAACCAGAGTGAGATGTTCATATAGTAACCAATTGCTCACATTTATGGTAAGCCTATGTCACCAATCAGGAAAAGAAAAGCTTAACAGCTTTAACCTCTTACACTAGCCATCATATATCCCCATAAAGCCTAACACAGTATGAAAGCATAATTCCTTTCAAACAATCAGCTTTTAAGATGTCTGTGGCATTAAGTGTGAAAAATAAACATACGGACAAGGAAATGAAAGATTTTAGCACTCAACGAACCTCATAATTTGTAACAACTCCATTATGAACCACCAAGAACTCATTCCCCATATCAGATGACTGCGGGTGACTATTCCTTGAAGCTGGTTCTCCATGAGTTGCCCACCGCGTATGTGCTATTCCAGCATGAACAGGAAAGGACTCCTCCAAATTTAATTCTGTTGCAGCGACCTCTGATAAAGAACCAAAATAACCATTATTCAGCATATAATAGTAATGAAGAGAAAAATGTAAAACCACAGGAATGCACCAACAACTAAGAATGCACATTTTTCAAAGGATTACCACTCTTATAAACTTATACACCAACTTTTTCATCCCAAATAATGTGGCAACTAATTTCACAATTTTGCAAATGAAACGATGATATGATTACTAACATGAAAATATGATACAGCATCAATTAGAATAAAAGAAAGTGGTAAACAAGTTTGTGTAGTAGTATTACTCTTCTTAAAGAAAGTAGTTAACCATTGAAAAGGCATGTCATTTTGCTGCAAAACAGTGTTGAACCAAATTGTTGTAGGAGCTTAGAAAAAAACTAAAAAGCAATTTACATTCACTTATTTCCTCAACATGCATTCTTTCTTCACTTTATCACCAAAATAATGTGGAATTTTTTAAAAGTTCACCTTTCCCTCTACTAACAAACCCGTTTATATTTTTTTTTCTCAGAAAATGTAATCACTTTCTTATTGTTACTTACTTATTTAAGTATAGTTGTTCTTCATCTTTCAGAAAAGAAAGATAATACAACGTAAGTCTGATCTACATAAAAGGATTAAAAAGAAAAACCTACTGAAGTTCTTGCATTCCATTCCTAGCAACCAAATGGCGGGTGAAATTGGCCCACTCACATGGCCTTTTTATTCTACTAGGGTAAACACAATGAATCAACCATATACAATCCAGTGTCCCTGATTTCAAATTTACATTTAAAAAAAAAAAAAACTCTAATTTGCAACAATTTCTATAGACGTAAAAAGGAAATAGCATTTGCTTGTGATATTTGGGCGACCCGACCCGTGGACCCGAATCCAAATGAAAACGAACTGTACAACAAACCCAAAAAAACTACCTAACAAAACCAACCCAAAATAAACTTAGCAACTATGACGACGGAACTAACAAGCCACTGAACGTCTGAAAAAGAACGACCTGGTCGATCTGAATAGACTGATCGGAACCCGGACAACACTCGAATTCCCAAAATGTAAAATCAAAATTTAAATAAAAATAAAATAAAATTAGTAAATTTAGCACAATTTCGAAGACGATTTGACGACCCACTAAATGTTGCCTTCCTAATAGCTAGCAGTATTCGCTAGCTAACCAGTTGGTTAGCCGACCCGAGCCGGAACATACAATTTAAAAATGAAAAGAAAAAGAAGAATTAGCAAAACCTTTGTAGACGGATTTAACGAGGGACTCGATGTTGCCAGCTTGTCGAAACACCAGCGGAGGGCGGCCATTGACTGATGCCGACGCCGATGCCGACGACGGTGACGAATCGTCGATGGAGACGCCGGCGGAATCGTAGCCGCGGTACTCGAGGCGGCGGAGGCCGTTGAAGAGAACTTGAAGAATGTAACGGCGCTCTCTGTCGACGCCGTAATTCAAATAAGCGAAGATGCCACACATTTTCTTTCTTCAATGATCAGTTTCGTTTTCGCTGTTTCCGCTTTCCGTTTTTGATTTTGGTTTTTGATTTCCCGTTTTCACGGAGTTTTTTTTTATTATTTTGTTCTTTAATTCATTAATATCAGAGTGATGATGGGGTGGGTGGTTTAATGAGAGATTTGATTTTTTGACTTTTTCGTTTTGATGTTTCGGGCCGAAGCTACTCTGTACAGGGGTGTTTTCGTCATTTAATGACGTGTCAAGAGTGCTGATGTGGTGATTGGTTGAGTTGCGTGAACTTCAGCTGAACGAAAAGGGTAGAGAGGGAAAATATTTAAAAATAAAAAAATAAAACAGAACGCAGCCAGTTTTGACAGAGTACGTGCAACTAGTGAAGAATTTGATGGGATTGGAATCCACGCGTCGGTCAAAGTCAACATTTGATTCTGATAAGGAAGTCCAAAGTTTAATTTTAAAATTTTATTTATTTCAAAATTTTATTATTTATTTCATTTTTAAATCCGTGTCAAATAATTATAGATAATAAAAATAAATAATATGTCAAATATAATTAAATAATATAATTAATAATTTTAAAAATTATATCACTTTATTATTTAATATATTTATTTAAAATAATATTTAAAAAATATAACATTACTCTTTTAAATTAATTGATTTGATTTTATGTTAATACATCTCATGATTTTATCTTAAAATGTATTAAATGAACAAGTAGCGTAATTTTCTTGATATTTTTAATTATTGAAAATAGAGAAAAAAAATAAATTATGACTATTTATTCATATACAAGGAACTATTAAAATACAAATATTTTTTATTTCTTTATTTATACAATTCAATAATGAATACATTATATTGTAATCATTTTTTTTCTTTTATCTATTTTTTACACCAAAATTAAAATATTACTAGTCTTTTTTTTCCTCAAACCAAAAAAATTAAAATTAAAAATAAAAATGGGCATCCAACGTGAGGTCCAAAAGGGCCAAAGTAATGAATAATGCTTAAGTTGATTTTTATGGATGATAAATTTTCATCTCCCATTTTGTGTAATAGCACTCTGCCACTCTCCTTATTAGAATATATTTAATTCTTAAATTACTATTATTTGTATTAATATATTACAAAATAAACTCTAATAATTGTTAATATATTATAAATGAACCTTTATAGTATTTTTGTCACCAAAAATTTATCAAACAAATCCATCATGTTTTTATTAATTAATTTTTTGATAAATATATATAATTAATATAAAATTACTTGTTCCTTTTAATTCATTTTTTATGTATATCTTCTTCTTCTAATACTTTTAAAAAGATATTTTTATATTAAAAAATATATTTCAATGAATGGATTCAAAGTACATAAAAATAATTAAAAGTATATGTCGTAAAAGATTTTCTAAAAATAATATAAATAGTTATCAAATTAGTATTTATCTATATCTTTAATTATTATTTATGAAAGGTTAAAATTTTAATTTTTTAAAATTTAAGAGAATAGAGTGTCATTATTAGTGAAAGCTTTAATTTGTTAAAGCACTTTTTATTGAAGTAATTTTGTCTTAAACGTAGTTTAATGGTGAATCACACTTCTTTATTTATGTGGAGATTCCGACTTTGATGATCCTCTCTTTAAGTTAATAATAATAAAAAGAAAACTTAATTAACTTTTTAGGGGAATATGTTTGCTCATAATAGTTTGAAAACCTCTTGGGAATTCACAAAAGATATTAATCAAATAATAAAACCATCGAAAATTCTTAGAAATTAATCCAAACTCTTCACATCAAATTATAAAACCCCACAATTAATTAATATGAGATCTCTATGAAAGTTCTAACTCTCTATATGATCTCAAATTCCCCATTCTCCCTTCGACTTAATGAAAAATTAATAATGATAAAGGCAATTGTTAATTTAATTCTTAAAGTTTTATTAAATTACTCGATTAATTTTTATATTTCAAAATTTTACATTAATTCTTATTATTAAAAAATTAATGTTTAAAGTATACATTATTAAAACAATAAAATAAATTAATATGCTTAACCATAATAAATAATTCTATATTTACTCAAATTTATTTTATTGTCCTCAAACATTGTACTTTTAACGTTAATTTTTTTATGATCAAAATATTTTAAAAAAATATTAAATTTTTTAATAATAATTAAAATATTTGCATGAGATTGGGCAATAATGTTACATGCTAGACAACCATAGCAGATGAACAAATATAGCACCCTCCAAGAGTAAAAGAAAATTTCATCAATAAGCCAATACTGCCATTCCCTTTTACTGAACCAGAATTTGCTGCATTTGCTCACACCCCTTCATTTCAACTTCATTTAAATACATACACACAAGTTGAACAATTAATTATTTTCGAGCAGAAACTGTTCATGTTCATCATATTGCTAATAGTTTACATGAAAAAGAAAAAGTGGAAAGAATTTTCAGCTTGATCTAACAGTTTCAATGGCAAAAACCAAGTCGTCGAATTTGGCCCCTGTAACTTCCTTCACAACCTTGCTGTCTTTCAGAATCTTGAAAGTAGGAACCACCCTTATCCCAAGCTCTTTGGCCAATGGCTGCCGACAATTTTATCAAAAAATTTCATATGTCAGACAGAGAAGCTCAAGACTGAGTGTAGTAAAGATACAGAAATTATAATTCAAAGCTTAAGTACCTTGTTCTCTTGGTTGCAATCAAGCTTTAGGAAGATGACATCAGAGTATTTTTCAGACAATTCTTGAAACTTCGGAGCCATCACTTTGCATGGACCACACCTGCAGATTCTCAAACGTCATATTTCTAAAATGGCCTAGAATCTAATCCAAATAAACTTGCACCCCAAATATTTTTTTCCCAGCTGCAATAATCATCGTGTATGAAAATTCCATATAGCAGCTTTACAATCATGTCGATAGTTTTTCATGAGGAAAAAAGTTGAATGTAATAAGCTAACTATGCCAAGTCCAGCTGGTGGCTTCTCTTTAACTAACTATGCTATCATCAGCTAGTGTTTGTGCTATAGATTTTGGCAAATTTGAAGAAGCTGTAAGTTTAAATGTTTACAGGCTATGGATTGACACTTCTGGAACAAGAACAGAAGCTATAACTGCAACAGAAGGGCTCTAACAAGTAAACAATAAGAACCAAATTGAAAACATGGCACCTCAATGAGATTTTCCCGGAAGTTAAAAAAGAATAATGGTTTGATAAAATATAAAAACATTACTTTCTGGTTGATTGATTAGGATCAAACATTCAGTGACGTTATGCAGAGTCTCAGGTTATGCAGAGTCTCAGATCAATCACACTGCAATTACAACTACTTTCCACAAGAAATTTTCAGAGCTAGGTGCGCGTATTTTCAGAAAGTGCATTCAAGTGTTTTTTCTGCCAACAAAATATCACAAATACACACAAGAATTTCCAGGTCTTTTTAAGAATAAATTTGATAGCACAAAAAAACTCCATTGATTAATTCCTAAGCATCTTATAAAAACAGTTCGGACTGGAAAGTGCTTTTGAAACTGTTAAAAGCACTTTCGAGTAGCAAAAACTAGAAATACTTTTTACGTCCACTTTGTGTATTTGTTTGAAATTGGTAAAATACTTTCTAAAGAGACAAAAAAGAAATTCACTCGGTGGTTTTCTTTTTTTTTTTTTCTCTCTGTGAATTTCGTTAGAAGCACATTAATAGCTAGTTTCCTAAAACGCAACTTCTACTTGAAGTGCTCTTTTAAATAGAAATTGCTTTTAGATGCTTTGCTACAAAACCACTCCCAAAAATCACCCTTACAGTCTTGCTCCTCTTCTCTTAAATGTGATCAGCTAAAAAAAAAAAAACCTAAATAATTATTTTTTTTCATCCATACTCCTCAAAAACGCATAAGAAATTCCCAAAAATTAAGAAATACTCATAATTTCACTGAATTTTCAACATTTATAATAAACCCACTTCACAGCATCAACAAAACATCCAAGTAAAAAGGCGGAATTATTTTTCTTGCCAGTAGAAAAATTAAAAGAACAATAAATAAAAGAAAATTATATATATTAAAAAAATTAAATTACCATTGAGTGTACATATCGAGGACGACGGTTTTATCACCGGCGGCCTTAACGATGGGCCAGAAAGTGTCTTTGTTTACTTCGGTGACCTGGCGCACAGTGGCCCCCGCAGTCTCCAAGCTCGATCTAACAGAGAACACGGCGCCGTTTTGCCTCTTGTTATTACTTTTCCTCGCACTCCTTGATACTAGAGAAGTGGAGCTTCTTCCTGAGCTTGAGATGCTGGCGGAGAATGAGGCAGGGACGGGGTGGCTTGGGGAAGAGCGGATCTGGTGCTTGCCGTCGCACGGTAACGGAGATCTGACGGTAGAGGAGAATTGGAGGAGAGACATTTTTTTAAAAAAATTTAATTTTAATTTTTGATTTTGTGATGGCAGTGGAGAGAGGGAGAGAGCAAGTGAATTAAAAAAAAAAAAAAAGAGTTGGCAAATGGGAGGGATCACTTGTTTTGTTTATGAAATGACTAAAACAACCTTTTAGTTTAATTTTAATTTTAATTTTAATTTTAATTTTTTGACAAATAAAACCTTCTAATTTTTAGCTGATTGCTATTTCTAAAACTCAAATGAATCTTGTCAAAATTCTATTTAATCCATTTTTTTAATATTACATAATGTAAATATTATTTTATAAGCAGCATGCGAGCATTTTTTTTATATATTTTTTTATTTTAGATGTTATATAAGGCAACTGAGCTTCTTTTTACCCTAATAAAATTTAAATTCAAAATCCAAATATTTTGTAACAGTGTACTAATTTAATTGAAGTATATTGATTTAAATTAGTAACTTAAATTTAAATCAATATAATTTAATGGTATATAATCCATCGATTGTATATAATTTAATGGTATATAATCCATCGATTGTATATAATTTAATGGTATAATATTAACATCATTAAATGTTATTTTTTATTTTAAATTTAAATTACAAAAAAATAATAAATAAAATTTTAAATTACAATTTTTAATTTTTAATTTAAATTTAAATAACGCCACCAGTATTTATATATATATAGAGAGAGAAATTTTCGTTAATATTTACATTACTTAAATCGATATTTTCAATTTTACTTTATTTATTGTTACTATAAGAGTATTTCCCCTTAAAATAAAACACTCTTTTATCAATGCATTTTGTATATCACAACTTTGAAAGATCATTTTAAACTCATTAATTTCATCTCAAGAGCAGTGGATCAGTGAACTCTTACACACTCTTTTAAAATTGGTTATTTTTAAGCAAATCCCTTAATTGTCTAATATACCTCTATATCCTTTATTACTAAATTGTCAAGGACTTGATGAATATAATTTTTTTTTTTTTAAACACCCACATATTTGATATATAAAAAATCTATTAATGAAATTGAAAATTTGGCAGGATCTACACTGAATTAGAATTGAACATTTTTTTTCTTTTTGAAATGCAAAATTGAACTTTAAATAGTAATGAAGTGTGACAATGGTCGGGGGGTAATTTGGTCAATTCGAGATATTTTGTCCCGGATAATGAGAGGCGTAGGAGAGATTTTAGAAAGCGATGAAGTGATACAGAGAAGAAAATGATTGGATTATACGGTTTTCAAATGTCGAAAGACAAAATTAACCTTCCATATTTTCTATTTATTTGAAAAATCTTGGAGTAATTTGGTCATTTTGTTTATTCTTTTCTGTGGTAGACCGATCTCGCCCACATAAATTAAAATTTTATTCAAGAAATTGTCCTTAATTTTTAATTTAGATATTTTTCAATTAAACGTTAAAAAAAAAAAGTAGTACAACATTTCTGGCCACGAACTTTTGCTAAATCAATTTGCAAACTGAAAACGAAGGTCCAAGACTCCAAGTTGATAAATTCAGTCACATTTTGGCATAAAAATTTTGAGATCAAGACATTTCTAAAAAAAAAACAAATTTAGAAAATTTTAAAATAAAAATTAAACTTATTAAAAATAATTTTAAAGATATACTTGTCATGATAAAGGGTTGACAATATATTGACCTCTATTCTAACAGAGGTCCTAAGTTTAAATCTTTTTTTTTGTTGACCGTAATTTTAATTTAAAATAAAATTAAAATATTTTATTCTAATATAAATTTTTTTATAAAAAAAACCCTCCCTTACATGAATGACTATGAAGCAAAATGTTTTTTTTAAAAAAAAAAATCTATTTAGTTAATTAATAGGTAAAATATATATGTCACTAGACCCACTACCTTAATGTTGCTTTACATGGTTTAGCCTTTAGGAGGATTATAAATTTATCCCCTTACAAATATATTCTCATGATTTATATATGAATATCAAACATGTATTTTTTTATATATATATTTTAATTTAACAATCAAATATTTAAGGTACCGAAAGCATAACTAGTGCTGAATTTTTTTTTTTTTTTTATAAAAGAGAGATGAAATTTGAACTTAGAACTTCTATGATATTTGATTGTTAAATAGAGAATTTTTTTTTTTAAAGATCAGTTTACTTTTTGCCCAAATGAGATTCAAGTTTTGGTCTTTGAATGAGCCTAGGTTAAAAGTAATCAATCTAATAATACTTGATAGCATATAATTTTGGCCTTGAATTTTGAAAGCCAATCCGACAAAAAAACAAAGGACTTAATAAAAGGGTAAGTTTATTTCTTTTCTTTTTTTTGGTTATATATTTTAAGTTTTTTATCATATAGTTTGAGCTTTTTTATTACATATCCCAATTTATAAGTTGTATTTTAATTTATAACAAAAATATTTAGGATATATAACCAAAAATTAAGACCTATAACAAAAAAAAAAAAACATTAAAGCATATGAAATAGTAAAGTGGAGTTTGTAACTAGGGGTGAAAGTGGGACAGGTCGTGGGAATCTCAATCATATTCCACATCTAAATAATGTGAGAATTCTCAAATTAACTTCACATCTAATATATGTAATTCAAATTCGGAGGAGATTTTCATAGGTACTCTATACTTGATTTTTTTTTAATTTTTTAAATACTTTTATATTTGTTATCAATTTAATTTTATAAAATAATATTTCATCCTGTATAATCATAAAATATCACAAACATTATAAGCATCACATGAAAATATAAATTACATCAAGTTTTTAAGTCTTTAACTATTTATTTTAAAAATGAATAACATAAAATTAAATTTAAATATCATAAAAATAAATGATTTCTTTAAACGTTGTCATCTAAATCATCATTCTTCGTTTATAATTCAAATATCAAGTCTTTATAAAAATTCTTTGTAAACTTGTGATATAAAATAAAATAAGTTTTGAGTTATATGAGTGATGACTAAAAAATAAAAATTGATAATAAAGTCATTTATTTATTTTGTTTGTTTATTTTCATCTTCTTTAACTCGACAAATTTGAATTCACTCTAATTTAAAAGTAAGTGTCTAATATTAAATATAATTAAAGAAACAAAGAAAAGAATTAAAAATAAAAGAATATGAATAAGAATAAAAATATAATATAATATAATATAAATAAATTTTATACCACCAAATTTAATACATAGCCAATTTTAATTTAGATAAATAAGTAAAGTTTTTTACACTAGAGTTATTTTATTTTATTTTTAAATCAAATATTTGAGATAAGTCTGAAAAAATTAACTTATCTCCAAACTCAATATAAATTTAATTTAAATTTAAATTGTTGTATTCAAACTCAACTTATTTTAAAAAAATACTTAAAATATAATTCAAATTACTACTTATTGGTAACATATAATAAATATATTATAGAATGACCCATAAAAGTATGACTGCGATTCAAAAAGTTAATTTGAGTTGTTGAATTACAAGTTGTAGTTTGTAATATAACTATATTATTTTATTACAAAATGCCAAACTTTCTTGTTTTATATAGCTATTGAAACTACTACATGGAAGGTGATATTGTAAGAAATTGTTACCATCGGGCGCTCGTTATTAATTTAAAAGATTAATTTATTAGATAATTTTATTTATTCGTCTATATAAATACAAGATTCATTTAATTTTTATTTAATGTGATATATAACATTTTTATTTATCTAATTACATGACACTTTCGTTATATTTAACCCAAATTTAAGGGTCAGTTTGGCATGCATTATCCATCTTTACTATTCTTGGTAGATTCATATTCCATGTGATCTGGCGAACCCACATCCCATGTGATTAGGAGAACTCACATCCCATATGACAATTTCTATTACAGCTTAAGGCATAAGATTTCAAAGTTTACTTAGCCTGTACTACTCATCCTTACTGCTTTTGGGGACTTATTACTCATATGACAATCTTTATTGAGGTAATTTTGGGGTCCACATACGAATGTGAATTCAGGTCTACTCTGATACCACTATGTTAATGACCCATTACACTTGTCACAGGCTGGCGGCTTGCCATTAATCCAAAAAACTAGCCTATTAAATAATATTGCATACAATTTATATATATCTAGGATCCACCTAATTTTTATTTAATGTGGAATGCGACATTCTACTCATCCAATTACATAACACTTTCGTAATATTTGACCCAAACTCAAGGGCCAATTTAGTCCATATTATCCATCTCTACTTATCTTGGGAGACTCGCATCCCTGATGATTTAGAAAACTCACATACCATATAACAATTTTTATTGAGGTTTAAAACACAGAATTTCAAGGCTCACTTGACTCGTATTACTTATCTCCACTATTTTTGGTGGATCTATTCCTCACGTGACAATTTTTATCAAAGAAATTTTAAGGGTTTACATGTAAATAAAAATTTGTGTTTGCTTTAATATCACTAGTCACGAGCCAAACGCTTGCCATTAACTTAGAAGATTAGCTTGTTAGGTATTACTGCATACCTACTTATATATATCTAAGATTTACTTAATTTTTATTCGGTGTACGACGTAACAATATAATAAATTGTAAGAATGTGCTGAGTTTGGCTTACATACTAGATTCTAGCATTTTTACTTTTATTGAGTTTGGGAATTAGGCCGTTGTGCCTCTAAAAAACTCCTAAAATTATAATTTATCATTATTGGTTATTTAAGCTTAAGTTAAATGTGTGAAGAGTTACAAAATTTTAAATTATTTTAATTAATGTTAAAATTAATACTTAGAATTACATACCGCTATATAAAAAAATGTTTGTCTTTATTAAAAGCATGAGAGTGAAAAAGAAAGAAACAAAAACGGGTACTTGATATTTTCATTCGATGATTGTGCTAGTTGAGGAGATTGAATGCAAGCATTATGTTGTATTTTAGAGCTACGAAAATTCGTCTTTATCCACATAAAAAAATATATTTAATTTTGAGACAATACTACTAGCATGCTTTTTTGTGTGTGCTCAAAAATAGATTTTATCTTTCTTTGCTACTTGTTTATTGCTCACACTTATTTTATGAATGTTTTTCATAATTATATATTTGAGAACAAATTATTAAAATATGATTAAGTATACTTAAAATTAAATATTCTGACAATCTAAAGCTAAGTAGTGTCTTTATATTCTTATGAATGCATATATATTGGTAAAGCCTTGATAAATCTTTGATTACTAATTATAGATCCATTAGGGATGATCAAATACTAATGAGTAATGATATGACTTGTAAAGTTATGAGGATTGGTAATATAAGGATTGATTATATGATGAGAAAGTGAAGGAGTTACTTGGTGTACGACATGTTCATGGCATTAGGAGGAACTTAATATCCCTATAGGTGCTAGATAAAGTGGAATGTTAATTCAAGGTAGAAAAATAAATACTAAAAATGGTAAAAAAGTCTATGGTGATTAGAAGGGTGAAAAACACAATAGGCTATATATGCTTATGGGAATGCTGTAGTTGACTGAATATGAGTTGTTGAAGGAATTTAGACTAAGAGGAAGCCTTATAAATTAACTTATTGAGATGATAGGGGTCGAAAGAGAATGTCTAGTAAAAGTGTTGATGGTAAGAATAAGTTTTAACCATAAACAAATTGTGGCCGTAGTGTTAAGAGTAATATAGGAGATCACAATACAATGGTGATCTTGGGTAAAAAATATTTATATCTTTGGAGACTGAAGTCACAATCCCTAGAAGATTTAAGTCTAGACAAAATCTTAACTGAAGTTAATGTTAAGTGATAGAGCATTGAAGTGGATGGATCCTGAAGATCTTCTCAAGAGATTGAATAAATGAGGAGTTTGTTGGAATTAGGAATTCAAAATTGTATTTGAGGATAATTTTAAATTAGAGACCAATGAGGAGTCGACATGAGGTCAATGATACATTAGACGAACTAGATTTGAAACAAAATAGAAAGCCAAAATTGATGAGGGGCTGAAAGTACGTGGGAGGCCAAAACCTAAGCCTTAGCGCCGCAGCACTAGTAATGGTAGAAACTTAGCACTGGCCAAGTGTTGCCACAGCGCCAATTCGGGCTCACATTGGCATTGTGGTGACAGCCTTTGGTGCCACGACGCCATTTTTTAGAAAAAAAAAGTCTTGTTTTAAGTCATTTTAAAGAGTTTACGTTGGTTTTGAATTCCTATAATACATGAATTTTTATTCTAATTAGAAATATAATTGTTAAGGACATTTTGAAGCCTGTATAAACCTTTGTAATCCTTTAAAATAATTAAACATTAGAGAAGAAACTCAAAGAGAGAGAATATAAAGTTATCGAGAAGTTGAGTATTGAGTGCATAAAGAGTGTCATAAGAGTGTTTAAGTATTGTGTATATAAGAAAACATTGTAAATCCTTTAAGAAGTTAGTATAATATTATTTTCTATGGTAACTATTTGTAAGAAATTTTTGTGATTTGAAATTTTTTTATGAATTAATAAAATAAATTAGAATTTCATAATTTATTATAGATGTAGCCGTTTTTTATCAAATCACGTAATTTTTTTATATCTTATGTGTGTGATTATTTATTTATTTGTATAATTTATTTTATTTTATTTTATTTATAAGTAAAAATTTCACATACACTTAAAAAATTTTAAAGCACACACTAAACAACTCCGATAAAAACATTTTAATATAACTCTTAACTTTAATAAGGTAGTCAAGAGACAGCCAGGTACCAGCTTCTCAAGCGAATCATGGAGGCCACTCGCGTAGTCATTTGCCTTGCTAGCACCTCTTCATGGGTTTTGTGATACAATTTTTCAGATTGCACATTTCTTGATTTCTTTTAAAGTTTCTTTATCTGGTGGCTATGAATTGATGGAGGCAACTTTTGTAAGGCTGAAGTTAGCATGTGTAAGAGGTTGTGTTTTATGTGTGGTAGTACTTGAGAAAGAAAAAAACAGGTGGTTATTTTTTTCCTTTAATATTTATTACACAAAATACTATAATTTTAATTTTTTTTTCTCTTATAATTGTTAAAGAGTGAACTAAAAGGAAAGCAACATAAATAAATATGTGCATTTCTTGCCCAGATGACTTCTATGTGCATTTCCATAAGAATTTAATTTGGATAGCTTAGATTGATAAAGGAAATCAAGGTTTCAATTTAATTATTTAATTTAAATTGATTTATTTTTTATTTTTAGATAAGTTTATATTCTAGTTGTATTTGCTTTCTCAAGTTCTATTAGGTTTATTTATCTTTATCTTTTTTTTGTTTTATTTATTTTTATTTTAAGTTTACCTTTTTTTTAAATTTTGATTTATTCTTTTTATATTAATTTCTCTTTTAAATTTATCAATTTTCTTTTATGGTTTACTGTAAATTTTATATTTTTAAATTTTGATCAATGAGAATAAATGTCATATTTTCTCCTCTCTATATCTCTCCATAGACAATTATAATGGCTTTAGAAGAGTAGTGTAAGCTTATCCAACTCTTGTTATTTCATTCAATATAATGACATTTTTAGCTTTTCATAACTCATCACAAACTTAACACCGCGTAGGTAGCACCAACTTTGAGTAATGTTACATTTCTCATATAATATTTAAAAAAATTTATTTTAAATTAATTATTGAGTGATAAAATTATATAAATTTTAAAATTATTTATTATACTATTTCACGATATAATGGTTACTTGATGAAATTTTTTTTAAAATACTTTTGCAAAATATAGCATTATTCAATTTATAAAAGAACCTCAAGAGTGAATATTTAATGTAATTTTTCTACCAATAAAAGCTAATGAGATATTTAAAACTATAGCTACTAATTGAATAATTCAACTATATTTTATGGATTAATTGTATAATTTTTTAATATAAATAAATTTATTATTTATATTTATTTTGTTGGGTGTCGATTATTTTAGGGTGTATATATATGGTGTATGTGTTCATCATATAAATATACATATTTTATACATATATAAGTGCAGCAGAAGATTAAAAATTATACAATGAACACATATTTATATATAATTAATTAAATTAATTACAGAATTGAGAAATATCACATTTGAAGCCTTTGAAATAAATTGTTTGAAGTTCACATGAAATGAGCTTATTGACAATTCTAGTAATCAACTTGAGTGGGTTTCATTATTTAGAATGACAGTATAATTCAACAATTGTTTAACACTTAAATAAATTAAATTAACTCTTAATTTAATTTAATTAATTTGTTTTATCTTTTGTTCAACTCTTGAACAATTAAAACAAATCTATTTTAGTTATTACAATTAGTAATCAATTGTTTGTTTTGTTGTTTTAACACTTAAAATATAAAACAAAAAATTCTAATTTCTAAAATTGAAAATGGCTACCAAAATTGTAAAATCTAAAACTTATGAATTTTGAATTTCGTTTCACATTATATACTAATACATAAATTTCAAACTAATTTAAATTTCATTTGCATTTAATTTAATTATTCACTTAACAAAGGTTAACATTTAACCTTAATTGAGTTAAATTAACTTAACCCTTAAGTTAATAAATATCTAACTAACCTAATCCTAGAGTTAACTATTAACCCTATTTAACTTAACATTTATTTAATAATAAAAAAATCTAGATGTTTATTAATCTAACCATAGTTAATAATTAATTATTGTTGAGTTAAGCACAACATATTTTTTAACCTAACCTTTTAGTTAACAGTTAACCATGGTTAAGTTAGTTTTTTTATTTTATTATTATTTAAATAAATATCTTGATTATTTAACATTTAAATAATCAACAAAGTGAAATTACCACTATACCATTACTAGGTTACCAAGTTAACTCAAAATGGATCTCACAATAACTTTATACTTTAGTTAACTTAATCTTCGTAATTTGCTATATTTTATATTGTATTGAATTATTCAATTATTCGTAACTTAATCTCACACCATTACTGTCAAAGTGCACAACTAATACATTTTATATTGTGACTCTTTAGTCCACGCCCGATTCGTCAAATAAAATTATTCCATGAGTCCATGAACAATGTCCCACGTATACGTCTCGAATATTACAAATCAATGCGTCAGACTATATAAGTTGAGATCAGAACGCATACGTATAATCCTTCCATCATTATACCTTGAATGTGCGAGGATATAGATTAGTACCGCCAAATTCCTATAAGTGCATCCACGAACTTATCTCCAGATTCGTGTCTTGATAAATAATATACGCAAACACTTTTGCGATTGTTTAACCCTGTGAACAAAATTCTTTTTCGGGTTTATGCTTGTGGCCACAAGACTTTATGAAATACAATCTCGGAGCATCAAATATACAACTTACCTATGTAAGCTGACGGATCATGTATTTATGCATACCGGACGCTATGAGCATCGGACTATACCCAACGACATATAATGGTCAGATTATGAAAGGTCTCTGATATATATGGAACCAAAGTATGGTGGATCACTCACAAGTCCACCGTGGTGCTTAGGTCAAAGGACCATGAATACTACTCAACTCGAGAGTCAATTTTAAATTTTATGGTATCTTGCCATTTTTCGAAATGATGTCAAACATTGTCTCTCTATAAGTCAAAGGATTCTTTTCTTTAACTAAGAAAACACTAAGGGAGCCTTTAAGTATCAAACATACCTAAATGGTGGCCTTGATATCCTTTTCGACCTATAAACAGAGTGTGTTAATTGTATTTCACTCAATTGAACTTAAATATTTATCATCGGTTCATTTATATTCTGATTGACTTCATTAAGTTCAATGAACCAATACTTGTACCATTGGATATAAGTTTATCATATTGCATAACTCTTATGCATATAGAATAACCCCAAGTCTTAACATACTTAAGGCTTGTTTTTCTTTTAGTCTAAATCTCATACAAAGTAAAATGAATAATTTTTGATGGAAATAAGTAAGTTGCAAATTTTAAAGTATAATCTCATAGATATTGTAAAAGATCGGTGAAACTCAATACCAATCAGACTGTATCTAATAAAGTTTGATTTCTTCTTTCTAAAACACATTTGTGTTGAGGAGTATTTAGAGGACTATGTTGAGTGAGAATCGTATTCTTCTTTAAATAATTTATGAATTTATTGGTTATGTATAAACTGCTTCAATCTAATCCAAAGTACTCAATATATATAAGGGTTTGTTTCTTTACTTTCATAGTCAGAATATTTTGAACGCTTCAAAATTTTTCTGACCTGCGTTTCCTAGAAATACATGTCCATATAATGACAAATCACTATAAAGACAATGAAGTATCTGTTGGAATTTGTGTTTATGTGTCATCCTATTATTATATGAATATTTTATTTTATGATATTTATACAATACATTTTTATTAAATCATTAATTTCATTAATTAAATGGCACATTGATTGTTACGCTACAAATATTGTATGATCTGAAGGAGTTTAGATTCAACCTAAAGGAGTTTATACCAGTACTAAAGGTTAGCAACACTAAGAATTATAATTGCTAATAGATAACACTACTAAGAGTTAGTAGGTTATAAAAGTTAGCAAAATCTAAGAGTTAGGACCTTGTTTGCAATTGGACATAGACCCGAGAGTACATCAGTAATAACATAGTTGCAAGGAGTTGCAATAAGTGCTAAGAAATATTATTATGCAAGTCTATTCTCAAATTATATGTTCCTGGTCTTATTCACCGATATGAGTTTGTCGGTGGAACCCTTTCTAATAGACTAGTGTATACTATACCTATATGGTCTAGATAGTTATTCTTAACTGACCATGGACTTACCAGAAGTTTGTATAGCATATAGGTATTCAATAAGAACTAAATACTGAACAGGCTTAATGAGAACCCTAATAGACATCCCATAAAGTCGTCAATAGCAGGTCCTCTAGAGTTGAGTAGTTTACGTGGGGTCCTTTGACCTGAGCGCCATAGTGGACTTGTAAGTGATCCCACTATGATTTGGTTCCACATATGTCAGAGACCTTTTATGGTTTGACCGTTATATGTCGTTGAGTATAGTCTAATACTTATGGAGTTCGGTGTGTGCAGATATAGAATCTGTCAACTTACATTGGTGAGTTATATATTCAAATTCTCCGAGACAGTATCTTAGAAAGACTTATAGCCATAAGCAACAAACTTAGAAAAAGAGTTTCCAACATGGTCAAACAATATCGCAAAGGTGTTTGCGCATATTATTTATCGAGATACGTATTTGGAGATAAGTTCATGGATGAGCGGGTGGGAATTTGACGGCGATGATCTATATCCCAGCTCCTCCAGGATATAGATGGCGGAAGAATTATACATATGTGTGATGACCTCAACTTGTATGGTCTACTATGCTGATTTATAATATTCGTGACGTATGCGTGGGGCATCGATCTCGGACTCACAGAACAGTTTCGTTTGACAAATCGGGCGTGGACCTAGGAAGTTTCACAATATGAAGTGTACTCATTGTGCACTGGAGTAGCGTACTGGATTGAATAGTTCAATTCAGTAAAATTCAGTAGACCAGACATTTGCTTTAGTTTCCCTCGGGCCACACATGTGTCAAGACTTAAGAGTTAAGTGCATCAATAGTTACCAATAGTTGTTAACCAGTAGGATGTTGACACGTGACGCATTGTAGGCCTATTATTATTTGACTTAAAAATTACCAAAATAACCTTGCTTGTTAGATAAGCAAGATCATTATTTTATTTATTAAATTATTTATTGAATAAAATAATAATAATATAATAATATATGATATTATTTTTTAATAGAAGTCAAACAATAATTATTTAAATCGTTATTAGAATGTGTTTGTACAATGATTTAATATGATTAAATAATCTATTTTAATGTGATTAAGTAAACAAAAGAAACATTAAAGCATGGCTAATGTAAATAGTAGAGCCAAAGAGTAAAATACAAAGAAAAAAGAAATTGTTTCCTCTTCTCTTTGTGCTATTCAGCCAACACACTAACATTACTTGTGTTTATCAATTGTTTAATGTAAACAATTATTTCTAAAATAAAAACTTAAGTGACCATGCATGGTGGGACCTTGTAGTTAGTAAAAGAAGTGAAATTGTTTCATCAATTTGGCCACAATGTTCGGCCAAGTGCCTTCATTTGTTTCTTATTTTGATTTGTTTATTATAAACAATGATAAAAAAAGTCAAATGGTGTGACAATTGCTACCATGCTTGTGGGGGCCTCATGCTTGAATTATTAGAGGGAAAATGGATGCAAATAAGAAGAGCAATTTTGCTTATTTGTGTGTGTGATCACTCGGCCAAGTTAAGAGGAAAAATGAGAGAATAGAAATATGAGGTTTTTATTTTTGCTAAGTGTTAGGAAAAACTCTAAAGGGTTAAGAGCATAAAACACTTCATCTATTCTTCTTCATCTTGGCTAACCATATTACAAAATAGAAATAAAGATTCAAGTGTTGAATCTTTTGCTAGAAAGTAAGCTGCTATTTTAGACTTCCCAATCTCACCATGTTGGAGAACTAGAATTGTGAACGGGTTACTTTATCGCGCTTCTCTGATTCGACCAAATATCAAAAGCTTGTCAAGATAATAAATTCTCAATCCCTTTGTAATTTACATTTATGAGATACATGTAAAAATCAATTATGTTTATCATTATGAAATTAGATTTTCGGCTCTTCTGCTGCACACTATAATGTATGAGATACATATGTAATGCAAACTTTGAATGATAAACACAAATCCACATGCATGCACCCTAAGTTTATAATCATTCACAGTATCAAAATCACCCATAACAGTAAGATTCATTAGACTAAATACATCACTATGTAGTAGTTCTAATAAATCAGTAGCCCGACATCTAACACTTACATAAAGATTTGGTCATATTCTATTGAATTCAAAATTCACAAACTAGTCAATATTCTATAGTCAGATCAAATATCTAACCATCCTTAACCAGATGGGATAGTCGTCTCATGACTACATGACCTAATCTTATATGTCATTATTCTTTATTATTCATAGTTACTGAATTACTATTTATTCTGTTTACATATACACTAACGACATTTCTTATTGTATATAAGATATAACAACTATTCATTAACTAACACTTAGTTAGTAAAATATTATCATTATCATTATCATAAGGAACTATTCTTAATGTACTTATGATAACCCTCTCTGTCAACTTAGGGAGTGATATGATTCACATAATAATGTTTGACATAAAATAGCAATTGTACAACATTAATGCTTTTACAAGAAAGAAGAAGTGACTTAAAAGTTTTAACGACTGTCACGTATAGGAAATCTCCATTTCCTATGTGAAGCTAAATTTCTCATTTCTAAGCTATCAAACATTCCTCAAATCATGCAACACCTTACAGATATGAGAATGATAAGCGGTATCTCATACCCTTACACATTTAACATCATATGCTAATGAAATGTTAATGTTTGGTAAAACAAAAATCTAATGGGTCAATCTTTTTTAAGTCACGATGACTTAAATAATAACACTTACTATTTTAAACCTTATCATAATAGAAGACTTTCTATTGTGACTTTTCTCTATTGTGGTTTAGATATATCAAATATTTATGAATCTAGAACTATTTTCAGATTCATAAGTAAGTCATAAATATTTTACTAGGTACCCTATAGTTGGTGTGTAGGGATCAAGAGTACTAACGAATTGTTTATACTTATCTTATCTCTATAAGACAAGTATCTTATCTCTATAAAACAAATCAAGAGATGTGTAGTGGAATATTTCAAATCATTAATTAATAATCCTTTAGATCATGAATATAACTATTATACAATTTTTAATCTAAAAACGTCATCTCACTGCTTTACTTAATCTCTCGAACAGGATAATGACAGTTAAATTTTTTTTAAACTATACAGCAGGAAGTGGACCCCATTGGCATTTTACTCAAGCCTCACGCTAAAACAATATTGGCCTTTGTAAACTCAACAGGTAGACAACTCTTGTCAATCGCATCTCATGCAACTCTTACTACTGATTCTAAATACACCATATCTTCACGCTAAAGCAATATTGGGTAAGTGTATTTCAAATTAATTTGTCAATAGTCAAATATATATTACTGACATTACCCTCACGCTAAAGTAATATTGGATAATATGTTCGCATATATTTGACTCATCTTATGTTTTAGCAGTGTTACACCAAGTCACACCGACAAAATATCTCACGCTAAAGCAATAGTGGAAAAGACTATAGTGACCGGTCTTACACCGTATTGACAAGACGGACTATTTAAAATATTATCACATAATATAATAAATTTCAATCTTATTAAGAGAGATTTTTAAATACAGGCTCTCATCATATGAGACTGTGATTCTCAATCATATATTTATTTCTTTGCAAACACAATTAACCCTACCAATAGGGCTCTCATTGTGATTACCAACAAAGAAAAAATTTCAATTCATACTGCAGACTAATAACTCTTATCACTACATCTCATAAACCCTAA
Organism: Ailanthus altissimus; assembly: GCA_946807835.1. Lineage (NCBI taxonomy): Eukaryota > Viridiplantae > Streptophyta > Magnoliopsida > Sapindales > Simaroubaceae > Ailanthus > Ailanthus altissimus. The sequence goes on from OX327712.1 coordinate 3,895,755, forward strand.
CGTGCATATTACTCTGATATCAATTATTAGGTGTCGATTATTCTAGGGTGCATGCATGTAGTGTATGTGCTCATCATACAAATATACATATCTCATACATATATAAGGGCAGTGGAAGATTAAAAATTATACAATGAATACATATTAATGTACAATTAATCAAATTTATTACAGAATTGAGAAATATCACATTTGAGGCTTTTGAATTAAATTGTTTGAAGTTCACATAAAATTAACTTGTTGACAATTCTAGTAATCAACTTGAGTGAGTTTGATTATTTAGAATAGCAGTATAATTCAACAATTATTTAACACTTAAACAAATTAGATTAACTTTTAATCTAATTAAATTAATTTATTTTATCTTTTGTTCAAATCTTGAATAATTAAAATAAATCTATTTTAATTATAACAATTAGCAGCTAATTATTTATTTTGCTATTTTAACACTTAAAACATAAAACAAAAAATTCTAATTTCTCAAATTGAAAATGGCCACCAAAATGCAAAATCTAAAACTTATGAATTTTGAATTTCATTTCACATTATATACTAATGCATAAATTTTAAACTAATTTGAATTTCATTTGCATTTAATTTAATTATTCACTTAACTAAGGTTAACATTTAACCTTAGTTGAGTTAAATTAACTTAACCCTTAAGTTAATAAATATCCAATTAACCTAATCCTAGAGTTAACTATTAACCCTATTTAGCTTAACATTTTTAATAATAATAAAAATTCTAGATGTTTATTTAACCTGACCATAGTTAATAATTAATCATGGTTGAGTTAAGTACAAAATATCTTTTAACCTAACATTTTAGTTAACAATTAATCATGGTTAAGTTAGTTTTTATTTTATTATTATTTATATAAATATCTTGATTATTTAATATTTAAATAATCAATAAAGTAAAATTATCATTATACGCTTACTTAGTTACTAAGTTAACCCAAAATAGGTCGTACCATAACCTTATACTTTAGTTAACTTAATCTTCGTAATTTGCTATATTTTATACTGTATTGAACTATTCAATATGATATACTGTCCAAGTGCACAACCAGTACATTTCATGTTGAGACTTTCTAGTCTGTACTCGATTCGTCAAATGAAACTATTCCATGAGTCCGTGAACAATGCCCCACGTACACATCTCGAATATTACAAATTAACGCGTCAGACCATACAAGTTGAGGTTAGAATGCATACATATAATCCTTCCATCATTATACCCTGGGTGTGTAGGGATATAGATCGACACCGTCAAATTCCCATAAGTGGATCCATGAACTTATCTCCAGATTCGTATCGTGATAAATAATATACGCAAACATTTTTATGATTGTTTAACCCTGTGGAAAAATCTTTTTCCTGGGTTTATACTTATAGCCACAAGACTTTATGAAATACAATCTCGGAGCATCAGATATACAACTTACCTGTGTAAGTTGACGGATCTTGTATCTACACACACTAGATGCCATGAGTATCAAACCATACCTAGCGACACATAACGGTCAGACCATGAAAGGTCTCTGACTTATATGGAACCAAGGTATGGTGGATCACTCACAACCCTACCGTGTCGTTTAGGTTATAGAACCATGAATACTACTCAACTTGAGAGAACATTCCTTTAACGATTTCATAGGATATCTATTAGGGTCCTTATAAGTCTGTTTAGTATCTAATCCTAACTGGATACCCGCATGCCTATACAAGTTCTAAGCTCTAAACTCATGATCAGTTAAGAATAACCATCTGCACCAATCAGATATAGATATATACTGATCTATATAATAGTGATTCACCAATAGACTCACATTAGTGAACATAGATCAGGAACATAATATTTGAGACATACTTACACAATGACATTTCCTAGCACCTATTACAACTCTTTGTAATTATGTCATTATTAATATACTCTCAGTTTTTTATCCCATTTCAGACAAGATTTCAAACTTTTAGAATTTTTTTGATTGTTATAATATACTAACTCTTAACTATGCTAACTCTTAACATTTATAGCTCTTAGTATTGCTAACTCTTAATCATGGTCTAAATTTCTTTAGACCAGATTTGATCTCCTTCAGATTATACAATCTCTGTAGTGTTACAAGCATTATACCATATGATTATAAAATTAACAATTTTTATTCAAAATATTTATTGTATAAATATTAAAAATTTAATATTCATATAATATTAGAATGACACGTAAGCACTAACTCTAACATCTTTTATAAATATCATTAATAATATTTCACTAATATTTTTTTGTAGAGCTTATATTTGTTATAGATTTGACGAATCTTTCGTGTCAAAAGTTATTTTTTTAAGTACATCAATGACATTTTAATTGCACTATATCCTATGGTATTAGAGTACAACTTTGTGCCAAGCATAACTTTCCTAGCCCACTAATCTTCAATCTCCATCTAAATACTTTGCTAAAACACCACCAATCACCGTAACTTTCCAAGCATTTTCTAGCAATCACCGACAACCATATTTAACAGTGTATTTACAATATACCATTTTCTTATTTTTATTTTTTATAAAATAAAAAGAGTGAAGAAAAGAAGAAAATTAAATTTAAAAAGAGAGAGAGAGATAAAGAATAAAATGACACATCAACAATAGGTTCATGATCCTCTATATTTTATTGGATATATTTATTATTTTGAGGAAATTTTTAATTGGATCTTTATCATAGAATATTTTCTTGAACATATTCAAACATGTCAAATATGCATTCTACCAAAGATGAGGTCATGCTATTATTGGTGAAACCACTTACGAAGATCACGAGTTCATTAATGGAAAGATGAAATTCAAGAATGTATGACACAGAGATTATTGAAAGCACAATTTTTTTTTCTCGTGATTATGCTTAGATATTGTTTCATCAATATAAGAATTATCGATAAGGTATAAGATCTGTCTGAGAATATACTGAGATATTTATTTGCAATTTCACTTGTAAAGCTACATCAAAGAAATTATGAATAAAAAAAAATCGCTCTTCTATATCTATACATAAACTGTAGCCATAGGTTGAACTGGATCGTTGTAGAAGATGTTTAAACCAGTTATGGGTATAGAGTGGCTGCCGATGAACTTGACTCGCTCTGTTGACAGTTGCAACTCCTTCTCGATGGTTAATCTCAACAGTAGGGTTGTAATAGTTGACAGGAAGGAATTGAGTTGTGGTGCCAGAAAAAACATCTTATAGATTTCGGTAAAAAGCCCTGACCAGACCCAAAAACCATAAGATATTAGACCAGGTTGTCAATGCCGGTGAAGATTTTTCTGTGACTGCCTCAATTTTTGAAAATATAGGCGACTAGGATCAGGCACAACGAAAAAGACCAGCACCACAACACAAGTCGATGGAAGCTCTACAGCTAGCTAGGTGGCTGGGGACGCGTTGAAAGACGACAATCGGACAAAGAAGAATGATGAAAATAGTCGGGCAAACTCCTGCGGTGGCTGGGGCTTGGCGGGCCGAGAAAACTCGGTGATGGCTGAGAAATCTCGGCAAGGCTAAGGTTTAGCAGTAGTCAAATCTAAAACAGCTTAGTATCGAGCAACAACAAAATTGAAAGAAATATAAAAGGAAGTATATTTCACTGTGTCAAATAATATACAAGATTTGCCTTTATATAGGCCTAAGACATATACATAATAGGAAATAATATTTTATATTAATAATAAATATATATATATATATATATATATATATATATGGTAGGAAAGTATAAAAGAATCATTCCAGAATAATTCCTTAATAAGCCCCCCTAAAATTCAAAATGGCGTAGAAAAAGCAAGCTTGAGTTTGGAGACTAGAGTATGAAAACAGTGAGGAAGTAGAGATTTGGTAAAGATATCAGCAGGTTGCTCCTCAGATAAGATGGAGTGAAGCATGATAGTGTCTTGAGAAACGTATTACCGAACAAAATGACAATCTGTTTCAATATGTTTAGTCCGCTCATGAAAAATATCATTGTGGGTAATTTGGATAGCACTTTGATTGTCACAATAAAGATGTGTAGCTTTAGTGTGTGAAATACTCATATCTTTAAGAAGCCAACAGAGTCAAAAAAACTCTTGGGTAGTATCTGTAAGAGTACGGTACTCAGCTTCAGTACTCGAACGAGTAGTAACTATCTGTTTCATACTTTTCTATAAAAGAAAGAATTACCCAAGAAAAGACAAAATCCAGTAGTTGATCGTCGATCCGTAGGGTCACCCGCCCAATCTGCATCAGTATAAGCTCATAACACGAGAGGAAAGTGAGCCAAAAAATAGAGACTGTGAAAATGTGTACCTTTGAGATAACGTAGGATATGAAGAACTACTGCATAATGAGAGGTACGAGGAGTGCCCATAAACTGACTGAAAATATGAACAACATGAGTAATATCTAGGTGAGTAACTGTAAGGTAGACTAAACTACCAACCAACTGATGATAGAGGGTAGCATCATTAAGAAGAGTGCCATCAGAGGATTAGAGTTTGGCATTAGGCTCTAGAAGAGTGGAGACAGTCTTACTGTCTATCAACCCAGCTTTAGCAAGTAGATCGGATGCATATTCAGCTTGAGAAAGATAATACCCAGTAGAGTCGGATAGTACTTCAAGGCCAATGAAATAACTGAGGTTGCCAAGATCTTTCATTTCAAAGTGTTGCTAAAAAAAGTTCTTGAGAGTAGAAATATTAAGAAGATCATCACCCGTGAGAATCATATCATCAACATAGAGAAGAAAGAGAATATAGCCTTGTGCTGTCTTGCGAACAAAAAGAGCTGAGTCATAGGGACTAGACTGAAAATCATGCTGACGAATAGTCTTACTAAACTTTGTAAACCATGCATGATAAGCTTGTTTAAGACCATATAGAGCATGACGAAGTTTACAGACTTTGCTTGGAGGATGTGAATAGCTAAGATGAGGCTTCATATATACTTCTTCAGTGAGATCACCATTAAGGAAAATATTTTTGACATCCATCTGAAATAATGTCCAACCGCGAATTACAGCAACAACCAATAAACTTTGAACAAAAATAAGTTTAGCAACTAGGGCAAATTTTCTTCATAATCAATTCCATATTCTTGAGTAAAGCCTTTTGGCAAAAATGTGGGCTTTATAATGCTCAATAGATCCATCAGATTTAGTCTTTATCTTGTACACCCATTTGTATCCATTAGCAGTTTTATTAGATGGAAGAGTAACAAAATCCCAAGTATGCAACTTCTCAAGGGCCTGCAATTCTTCTGCCATTACTTGCTGCCAAATAGGATTAGAACTAGCCTCAGAATATGATTGAGGCTTATATAAAGAAAGGGTAGTGGAGAAACATTGATAATCACGAAGTTTAACAGGAAGTTCTCTTACCCGAGATGAACGATGAAGAGAAGGTATAGATGAGGCCTCATGGATGTTGAGAGCAGATCTTTCAGAAGAGGTAAGAGGCTTAGAAATAGGCGTCATTTTAGCAGATTTACTTATATGAAACTCAGAAAAAATATCTATAGGTGAAGTATTGGGAAAAAGATCAACAAAATTATATGTAAAAAAATTGTGACATAAGAAGAGACACAGATTTGAAGTTAGATATAGAGAAAAACATTGTATGCTCGAGAAAGACTACATGACGAGAAACACGAAGACAGTTGGATATAGGATCCCAATACCTATAAACTTTATGTTTTATCCCGTATCCCAAGAAACAACATAATCGAGTTTAGTGTGCTCATATTTTTGAAGTAAGATAAAACAAACATAACCAAATACTTTGAGGAGTTTGTAATTAAGTGGAGTTCTATAAAGACGCTCATAAGGTGACTTATTCTCTATAACAGGAGAAGGAATACGATTAATGGTAAAGACAACGATCAAAGTAGCTTCTACCCAAAAATGTTCAGGACAAAAAGAAGAGATAAGAAGAGCACGAGTAGTGTCTAAAATATGTCTGTGTTTACGTTCAATTCTCTCATTTTACTGAGATATACTAGGACAAGATCTTTGACATATAGTACCATATTCCTGTATTATATTTAAAAAATCAGAATCTTTATACTCCATGGCATTCTCAGTGCGGAAAACTTTAATAGGACATGAGCAAAATCTCGGTAAATTTTAGTAAATTCGAATTGTTGTTTCCTAATAAACAATCAAGTATATTAAGAATAGTCATCAACGAAGATCACAAAATATTTGGATCCTCTCATTGTGGCATTTGGTGAAGGACCCCATATATCAGAATGTACAAGATCAAATGAAGCATGAGAGACAATAGTATTATTATAAAAAGGTAAGGCTGGTTGTTTATTAGAAAGAATACCTAAATGACCACTGAATACCAGAGATCGGATGTGATTGACTGATACATGACCCAAACGAGAGTGCCAAAGATGTAATGAATGCACTGAAAAGGTAGATGCTATAGACAAATGATATAAAAAAAGGATAGATGTGAAAAAATAAGTTCATACAGATGTCCAACCTTATGGCCTGTCCCAAGCGTCAGACAGGTCTTTGGATCTTGTACACAATAACTAGAAGTAGTAAACAAGACATTAAGATCAAGTTTGCATAATTGATCGACGGATAAAAGATTTAATGTAAAGTTAAGAATAAAAAAAGTTTCAGATATAGAGAGATTAGGGCAAGACTCTTGACCAATATGGTTAACTTCCATGAGAGAACCATAGCAGTTTGAATAGATGGTAAATAGGAATTAAGAGTTTTAGAGGAGAAAATTGTAGGATCAAAAGTCATGTGATTGCGACAAGCAGAGTCAAAATACTAAGAAGAATTACCTAAAATATTAGAGGAAACAGAAATTAATGATTTACCAGAATTAAAAAGGAGTAGACATAGTAAAGATTCAAGGAAAAATTTCACAAATAACCCCTTTATTTTTTTATTATAATTTTTTAACCAACTTAAAATCAAATATACTTTATTAACCAAACATTTATATTTTGGACACATTTGCCCATATATCATATTAACGTTACTCTCACCCGAAAATCACCGAAATCATCAAAAATTATCAAAAATTGTTAGATCGAAAATTTTGAAGTTATCATTGCATAGATCAGAGCTTATACAACATATTTCTCACTTCAAACAAAGGAAATGGCCGAATTTTGGTGAGTTTTGTTTAACTTTTGAAATATTTAAATTTCTTTATAAAATTATTAGAATTTGTATTTGAAGCTAGAAATAGATGAAATTATTGAATTCTATATGAAAAATGGGTTTGAATGGTGTAAGAAACGTTGAAAATAGGCAAAAAATGAGATTTTTGGGTCGATATTCGCAATGCAGACGGCGGCCGAAGTGGCGCCGACCGCCGTTGCCAATCTCGGGGCCAAAACGGATGCCGCACTGTTCGCCACGTGGCGCAAAATATTTTGAATTTGACTTTTTTAAATTAATTAAATATATTAATAAAATTACATTAATAGAATTTAGATAAATGTAATTTTATTTAAATTAAATTAAAAAAAATTTCATAAATAGAATTTAAAAGGAATTGATCTAATAAATGGGAAAATTTGCTTAAATGACTCATTAATTTTGGTTTGTAACATTTTTTATTATTATTGTGAATACCTTATGTAATTATAATTATATATGATTATTTTGATTTGAATATATAATTAATGTTGATTAATATTAATATGTTAGTAATTAATTATTAATTTTAGTTTGATTTTATTATAATATGTTGATTAATATGTTAGTAATTAATTATTATAATGTATTATAATTTTTATGTATGTTAAATTAATTGTTTCTGTAAATAATATTTCTCTGATTATTAATTTTTTTAATATTAATGTATTTTGTTTATTTTTTTTATTGTTACAAGAAAGAGAACGTATTGAAAAAATATAGAATTTCAGAGCATATATTTTTTCGTGCATCAGTGACGGCTTATGCTAAGATGTGGGGTCTAAATTGCATTAAAGATAAACTGACAACAAATCAGAAAATATTATTTAGGCAGACGTGTATGGGGCATTTCTTAGATATGTCAGAGTTGACATTCTCTGGTATTTTGGTGCACGAGTTATTGTTGCGTGAGGTGCATACCTCTAATTTAGAAGATGAGATGTGGTTTTACATAGGGAGGAAACGCATCGGTTTTAGCCGATAGGAGTTTGTACTAATCACTGAACTACAAATGCGAGATTACCCTCCCGCCCAGCAGTTGCATAGGAAATTGGGCACTCGATTATGGGATACATATTTTTCTGGGGTAAAGAAATTATCTTATATATTTCTTGATCAATGGTACGCACGTCTAAATTTGGAGAAAATGGACGATGCAGATGCAGTAAAGTTGAGTTTATTTTATTTTGTGCATCGTGTTTTGATTCCACGTGACGAGCGTAATGGAATTCAAAATTTTGTTCTATGTTTAATGGATGACCTTGATGAGTTTAATAAGTATCTATGGGGCAATATTGCATGGACCGTGCTTCATAACTCACTTAAGAAGGTTGCATTCCAAAAACTTGAGAAAATAAAAAGGAAAGGGTTTGCACATAAGAAGTTTGAGAGTTACAACATGTATGGCTTTTCGCATGCATTTCTGGTACGCCATAATTTTCTTGTACTTAACTTTTTGATCTTAATTATATAATTTTTTTTGTATACGTCAAACTTATATTTTAAAAATAATTATATTAGGTATGGATTTTTGAGGCTATTACAGTGTGCGGAGAGATTTTTGGTTATTATAATGGTGATCGCTTCCCTCGTATTTTGAATTGGATGACTTGAGGGACTCCATTGTTCAATGAGGTTCAGGATACAATATTAGGAAAGGATTTGGTATGTGTTGATATGAATGAAAAATATATATATTGGTTTATAACTTTTATTTTGTTTTAAGCGTAACTTATTATGGTTGGTTGATTTATAAGTTCTTTTGGTACATCGTAAATTAGTACCAAAAGACCATGAGAAGAAATAGGCAATTGTGTGCCTGGTTAGACGTGTAGGTATTCCAAGCGGAAGTTATGTTGGAAACTTACCAAATATGTCTGATTTCAGCGAGAGCAATCGCCCCAAGACCTATGCCTATTTCAGCGACCTTAACGATGATGTTATGGATGTGAAGGGAGGTGGATATAAATGGACAAACCCACAAATGTCAGCACCAGTGGCAGGAGCAACGGTATATTACTTATTTACATGATTAACTAAAGAGAAATTTTAATATATTTCTAATATTTCTAAATAAGTCATTAACTATGGTTATGTTTCTTGTAGTCTGAACACAGTGCATCTGCAGACCATGGAGTAACACATTAGATTGAGCAGCTGCGGGAGGAGATGATTAAGAGATTTGAGCATATTGAAGCTGCACAAGCTGCACTTTTACAAAGAATGGACAAGGATAGAGATGAAATTTTAAGAAGTGTTAATCAACTCCGGACCGATCTTACACAGCAGATGCAGCAAATGATGATGTGGTTTAGGCAGTCATGCTCATTCCAACAGAACGAAAGCCATAATATGGTAAGCAAAATAAATTTTAAACGCAATTATTTTCCGTTACCTTAATTGCAGTTTTATTTATTTTAATATATACATATATTTTAGTTTGGAGAGAATACACCGGCAGGCTATCAATATGATTTTCAGACCCCAGCTACTAGTCATGATATATTGCCCCAGCCACTGATTGACAGTCCTGCAAGTGTTGAGATCTTACTTGCCCCGCATAAGGGAGTAAGTCAATTTGGGAGACCGTATAGGCCTGCATGGTATTTGCACACCCTATATACAAATTCATTTCCACAAAGGATACACGAGAAGAAGAAATTTGAAATTGAAGTACAACCTCAAGCAGACATGAATCCATTGCAGTAGATAAACTGGACTATCATGGTTGAGTTTCAGGCTTGGATGGACAAGGATGAGGGTGTAGTCAGCTTACTTGGGCTAGACGCTAACCCGGCATGGTTTCGGGAATTGCTACACAGCTGGCTGGATGACTTTGTAAGTAAATTATTCAATAATTATCTCATTTTATTTTTTTTCTAAATTTACACACTCACTTGACGGTTATTGTTTCTAAATGCATCATATTAATGAGTATTTGAAGGTGATTCGGCTTAGGCAATATGGTTGCACTAATGCATTACCTCAATTGTCCACTTCTGTGGATTCGTACTTCTTTGTGAGTGATGAATTAAATTATTTATATTTTGTTATTTCAATTTTATTGATTATTCGATGTCCCTGTATTTGTAGAAGACTTTTAGACTCCTTTATGAGCAGCAGAAAAATGACATGACTGGCATTGTATAGAGTGATGAAGTGATGGCATATGCTCAAGGCGCTAAAAAAGATTTACTCGGTGCACGTATGTGGATTGAGGTTGATAAGGTAAATGTTGTTATTTTTGTTTATAACTTGTAGTACTATTTTGTGTGAATATTGTTATTTTTGTTTATAACTTGTAGTACTATTTCTAAGACTTATTTGAAATTTATGTAGGTTTATATTCCTGTCAACTACAATCAACAACATTGGGTAACGGTTGAGGTGGACATCTTGCATCGGCAAATATTGATCTACGATTCTAGCATCAAGGGATTTGTCGATGGCGTGATTGAGAATCATGTCCTGCTATTAGCTACGTTGTTACCCCGTTACCTAGATGCTTGTAGATTATATGAGCAACGATAAATTACACCTGAATTAACCTCTTTTCATGTAATTAGATTAAAGGATGGAGTGCCACAGCAGACAGTGAATAGTGGAGATTGTAGGGTTTATGTTTGTATGTTTATAGAGTTCTTAATTTGTTGTCATCTCCTAAATTTTGGTCCTGAGCATGAGTCATTTGTTAAGACCAAAATGACGACTGACTTATAGACATGTGCAAAAAAGTAGTGAAAGAAAATTAACTTTTGTATGTTTATAAAGTTTTTTTTATGTATTTTATACATTTTATTGTAAATTGTAAAATGATGTTGATTAATTTGGGTAGGGACTGGAGGGGTTCCATTTACAGCTAAGAGATATAAGAAATATTTGAAGTGTATTTTCTGCAGGTTTATGAAATATAGATTTTGAGAAAAAATAAGGGAAACTCTGTCCGTTTTAATCTAGGAATTTTAGAAAATAAAATAAATTTTCCATGTTTATAAGAATATAATAAACTTATCAATTAAACGCAATCGTAAAAAACATACAAATTAACTAGTTAAATAAATCCCATAATTACATGACTTTAAAATACAAATATAACTCATAAAGAACACATCAACTACCATATAATGGAATTGGGTTTCGACAAGTTTGTCGATTATGTCCATACTGCTTACAGCGACTGCATACATTCTTCGTGGGAGCCTCACCTTGCGATAGAATTCGATTCTTTCGACGTCTTCATGATTGCCGACGTACTATAGGAAGCTGGATGTCAGTAGCTCTCAACTCCTCTGGAACAATCCAATCTAACGGATGACCAACCGGATTTACTGGTTCCACTGTATGCACGCAACAAACACTCAGTCGTGTAATATCGCGAACAAAGAGTCTGGTACTAAAATCTGATCTGCCTGCATACTGCAAGTGCATGAGGACACGGTAGTTGCCGCATATCAAACTTTTGACAACTACATGACTTCCCCTAGATGTCCACTATTCCATTTCTTTTTCCGTCCTTAACAACAAAACGAGATCGATCTATTGCATGCACTGTCATGCAAGCGGAATCATCATTGTGCTTCTAAATCTTGTCATGGGCCCAAGTGGTCAAGAAGTATGACATATTTTCTGCAGCCTCACGTCTCTCAGCAAATAATTTTTGCATTAACTCTTGGATCCACTCAATTAAGGCAGTCACCGTCATGGCACGTGCATCCTTCGCAACAGCATTAATGCTCTCTGCAATGTTGGTGGTCATGATGTCATATCTTCTGAATGCTCCCATTGATCGAGCCCATTTTGAAAAACCAACCTCCTCCTCCAAGTATCTCGTTACCTCCGGTTTCATTTCTCGCATCTTATATATTTCCCTTTGAAAGTCAGCTATGCGATACGCCTTGGCAGCAACAAAATAGGAGGCCAAGTATCCCACTCCTTTTGTTGTATGCGATGGTATCTTATATCGTGCTACCAAATTACACTTCAAGTGATGAATGCATATACCATGATATACATTAGGAAATACCTCTTTAATGGCCTTCTCGATACTAGCATGTCGATCAGATATAAATACAAGGTTCTTAAGATCGCCAATAACTCCTTGGAGTTTTTCCATAAACCACTTCCATGAAGCATCATTTTCAGAGTCAGCAATACCCCATGCAAGTGGAAAAATCTGGTTGTTTCCATCCTTGCAAACAGCCACAAACATTCTTCCCAAGTATGCATTTTTTAAAAATGTACCATCAACTGCAATAACCGGTCGGATGGAAGACTAGAACCCTCTAATACATGGTCCAAGAGCCATGAAGAAATATTTGAAGTGCTTGCAATCGTCAATCTCCAAATGCGTGACTGTACCAGGGTTCTGTTGTTCTAATATATGACAGTATGCAGGAAGTAATTTATATGAACCCTCTGGAGTACCACGTATCAACACTAATGCATGCTCCTTAGACCGCCAAGCAGTAGGGTAAGTTAAGTCCACACCAAACTCCTCACGTATATCTGCTTGGATTTCCTTCGGTCTATAAAGTCGACTCGCAGATGCAAACTTATTTTTTATAAATTTGCCAATAATCTGAGACTTTGCTTGTCGATGACCATCGCGCAATCGATCTAATTGGCACACGTGACTTGAATCAATTCTGTGCACAATAAAATGTTTCCTTGTATCTATCGACACTGCACGTAATCGCCATCGACATCTATCATCATCACATTTGATCTTAAAATGATCTTTTGTCGACCTTGACACTTTAAAGCTCCAATTACCTTTAAGTGCTACCATACTAATAGCCTGGTGAAGTTCGTCTTTGCTATCAAACAACTTTCCTACAAACACATCGTCAATTCTACTACTCGATATCTTATCTGAAATGCCCAAGTCTGATAGTGGTATTAGAGGCATAAACGCAAAGGGATTTTCCGCTTCACAAAAATCTATTCTTCTAGCTTCAACATTTAGGGAGCTTGTCGAAACATAACAACGTCCGCCTTCTGCTAAATCATCCCCTTCTAAATTATCAACATTTCTTACATCATCATAGTCCCCTTCCACATCCCCAACATTTCCAATGTCATCACAAGCGTAATGTGTATAGGCTGGGTCTTCATTATGATTCTCCTCGTTCGTTGTATTTGCAAAAACCACCGCTGGAACTGATAGAGATGTATGGCTCACTTCATTGCTACCGCTAGCTGACATAAAATGAGCATGAATTGATGGTGGATTTTGATTGAGGGGCTATACATTATCTTCATAAACATGAGCTATAGGATCCACTTTTACACATAAAGGACAGTACGATCTTCTATTGGCGCTTAAAAAAAATCGAACATCACTGTCATTTCTAATCTCAATAGGCTTTAGGTTATACCTCGTTGCATCAATTTTGATTTTTAAAGTTACCTTACAGTTCACATTGTCGACTCCCAAAGTATAACATACTGCATTTAAAAGATCTTCAAAATTAATATCTTTGGGAACAAAAATTCCAAAATTACTATAATTAACATAACTTTCTTCCTCGTCACTAGAACTCTCCCACTTTCCTCCAAAACAAATAACTATTGCATCACACTCCATATGACCTGAAAAAACAAAAAACAAAAATAGAAAAAGTTCACAAATGGGAAAATTAGTAAAATTATTTAAAGAAATAAAAAATTGCGCATCGCGGGGCCGTCTCGGGCCCGAGATATGCCCCCGCGATGCGCATGTTGTACGCGCCTCGAGGCTATCTCGAAATCGAGATGCGCACCGCGGGGCCATCTCGAGCCCGCGGCGCGCACAATATGCATATCTCGGGGCACATCTCCTGCCCGAGATGTGCCCCGCGATGCCTAAATTGACTGCGGCCGCACCGACCGCCGTCTAGTTTTCGCCAAACACACTCCAAAACTTATTTTTGGCCGAATTTCAACGCCTTTTATACCATTCTAACTCATTTAGTTCGTTAATAACAACTACTTTTAACTTCAAATGTAAATTTTATCTAACCAATTTCTAACAAATTTAAATTTTCTAACAAAATTTAGAAATTTACCGGAGCTATTTCTTTAATTTGATTCAAAGCGATCCTCAGCAACGCTTTGATTTTTACAATAACAACTTCAAAAATATTCGGTCAATAAACTTTGTTCAATGAAGTTTCGTAGAAAAAAAATGAATGAAGTTATAAATTTGATATAAGGATAAATGTGTCCAAAAATAAGTTATTTGGCTAATAAAGTATAACCATTTTATATTTGGTTAAAAAAGAATAATAAAATAATTAAAAGGTTATTTGTGAACTTTTCCCAAGATTCAAGAATACTAGAGGAACCATTCGAACTATTCTGTGTAGTAGTAACAACAGGTCATGTAAAAGTAACACATTGAGGTAATCTAGGTATATGGCATGGCTTCGGTAGAACAAAACCAGCAGAATAATACCGAGAAGTATCATACTTATTTATAAATCCCAAATTTTATTTTTCACTAATGACAACTTAGTCCATAAACTTATATTAATTACAAGTTAACCCTTAAAATTTTAAGAATTACAAATTAATCCCTCAACTCTCAATAATTATAAATTGGCCCATAAATTTTATTAATTGTAAAATAACTCCTTAACTTTTAATAATTACAAAGTGACCCCTATATATTTCTAAAATTAAAAAATAACTCCCTAAAAATATTATAATTGCAAAATAATCTCAAAACTTTTGAAAATTATAAAAATGCCCCAAAAAATAGAATATTACGATTGGATCTTTAAATACTTAAAAGTTTGCAAACAGGCCCTTAAATGAAAACAGTAAACTTCAGGTGACACGTCCGGCCGACTCCTACCTTCAGTTGGTGTAAACTCGGCGGCATTTAAATCGTCAGTGACTGATGATTCTTTTGGTCAGGGCGGTGTCAGTCACATCGCCGTACAACGATCGGGATCTAAAGTGACAGTGGCTAATGGCAGTGGTCTTCAGGCAGCGCGTCCGACAGTTTCGAGCTACGATTGGCGCTTCGTCGACGGTGCTGAAACGGTCACAGGATTCAGAGTATTCTGAGATGGACGGTGGCTAACAGAGTAAATTTTTGGCATTTTTCGGTGACTTTTCGAAAAACTCTAGTGGATTCCGACGAGTTTTAAAAAACAATTATGGTAAATCTTCAGCTAAAGAATGTGACAGTGAAAAAACAATAGCTCTGATATCATGAAAGAAATATAAAGAGAGTATATTTCACTGTGTCAAATAATATACAAGATTTGCCTTTATATAGGCCTAAGACATATACATAATAGAAAATAATATTTTACATTAATAATGTGTATATATATATATATATATATATATATGATAACAAATTATAAAGGAATTATTTTGAAATCTTTATAAAAATAAAAGGCCAAAACAGAAAGAAACATGAGAGTAAAACCAAAATGGAGAAGAAGAGTAAAAGGTTTCTACCGAAGAAGGAAAGATGGGTGTTTGAAAATGACAGCTTCTTTGGTGCTGGGAGAAAAACGGGGCTTGTCCTTGTTTAAAAAAATCAAATTGAGATATTTTTATTTAACACTTGTTCTTGTCACTTATAAGTCCACCGTGACACTCAGGTCAAAGGACTACGTATACTACTCAACTCGAGAGAACCCTCCGTTGACAGCTTATTTAAGGTGTCTATTGAAGGCCCTCGTGAGTCTGTCCTATATCTAGTCCTAACTAGATACCCATATGTTAATATGAGCTTAAAGTTCACAGTCGACTAGGAACGACCATCTATACCCTATAGGTGTGACATATGCTGATCTATATATAAAGGTATCCACCGACAGACCCGCATCAGCAGAAATAGATTAGGGACAATTATTCAAGAACATACTTGCGCAACTTGCATTTCTTGGCACCCGATTGCAACTCTTGCAACTATGCAGTTATTAGTATATTCCCAGGTCTATGTCCCATTACAGACAAGGCTCCAACTCTTGGACACGCTGAGTATTATAACCAGCTAACACTTAACTATGCTAACATTTAGCATTTATATGTCTCAGCATGGCTAACTATGAGCCATTATCTAAACTCCTTTAGATCTGATTCGAACTCCTTCAGATCTACAATGTCTGTAACGTTACATGCATAATACCATATAAATAGGTATTAGCGATTTAATGAAAATATACACTTGTATAAATACACAAGTATATGTATATTTAGGGATGGCACGTAAGCACCGACCTTAACAAAAAGTTTCTTCATAATCAATTCCATATTCTTGAGTAAAGCCTTTGGCAACAAGGCAGGCTTTATAACGCTCAATAGATCTTATACACTTATTTATATCCAATGATAGTTTTATTAGATGGAAGAGTAACAAAATCCCAAGTATGCAACTTCTTAAGGGCCTACAATTCTTCTGTCATTACTTGCTTCCAAACAGGATTAGAACTAACATCGGAATATGATTAAGGCTCATATAAAGAAAGAGTAGTAGAGAAACATTAATAATCACGAAGTTTAACAGGAAGTTCTCTTACCTGAGATGAATGATAAAGAGAAGGTGTAGATAATGCCTTGGGGATGTTGAGAGCAGATTGTTCAGACGAGGTAGGAGGCTCAGAAGCAGGCGTCGTTTTAGTAGATTCACCTGTATGAAACTCAGAAAAACTATCTGTAGGAGAAGTATCGGGAAAAAGATCAACATAATTATCTATAAAAAATTATGACATAAGAGGAGACACTGATTTGAAGTTAGATACAGAGAAAAACATTGTATGCTCGAGAAAGACTACATGACAAGAAACATAAAGACGGTTAGATATAGGATCCCAACACCTATAACCTTTATTTTTATCCCGTATCCCAAGAAACAACATAATCGAGTACGTGGCTCGAATTTAATGTGCTCATATTTTTGAAGTAGGACAAAACAAATACAACTAAATACTTTGAGGAGTTTATAATTAGATGGAGTTCCATAAAGACACTTATAAGGTGACTTGTTCTCTATAACAAAAGAAGGAATACGATTAATGGTAAAGACAGCGGTCAAAGTAACTTCTCCACAAAAATGTTCAGTACAAGAAAAAGAGATAAGAAAAGCATGAGTAGTGTCTAAAATATGTCCGTGTTTACGTTCAGTTCTCCTATTTTACTAAGATGTTTCAGGACAAGACTTTTGACATATAATATCGTGTTTCTGTATTAGATTTAGAAAATCAGAATCTCTATACTCTATGGCATTATTAGTGTGAAAAACTTTAATAGGACATGAGAACTGTGTTTTAACCATCTAAGCAAAATCTCGATAAATTTTAGTAAATTCAGATTGTTGTTTCATAAGAAACAATCAAGTATATCGAGAATAGTCATCAACAAATATCACAAAATATTTGGATTTTCTCATTGTGGCATTTGGAGAAAGACCCTATATATAAGAATATACAAGATCAAATGGAGTATTAGAGACAGTAGTACTATTGTCAAAAGGTAAAGCTGGTTGTTTAGCTAAAGGACATGTAGGATAATCATCTTTATTATCAGAAACAATACTTAAATAACCACTAGATACTAGAGATCGAATGTGATTGACTGACGCATGAACCAAACGAGAGTGCCAATGTTGTAGTGAAGGCACTGAAGAGGTAGATGTTGCAGACGAAGGATATAAAAAAGATAGATTTAAAGAAATAAGTTCATATAGATATCCAACCTTACGGCCTGTCCTAAGCGTCCGACTGGTCTTTGGATCCTGCACACAACAACCAGAAGCAGTAAACAAGACATTAAGACCAAGTTCGCATAATTGACCGACAGACAAAAGATTTAATGTAAGGTTAAGAATAAAAAAAAAGTGTTAGATATAAAGAGATTAGGGCAAGACACTTGACCAACATGGTTAACTTCCTTGAGAGAACCATTAACAGTTTGAATAGATGGTAAATAGGAATTAAGAGTTTTAAAGGAGAAAATTGTAGGATCAAAAGTCATGTGATTGCGACATGCAAAGTCAAAATACCAAGAAGAATTACCTGAAATATTAGAGGAAGCAAAAATTAAGGATTTACCAGAATTAAAAAGGAGTAGACATAGTAAAGATTCAAGAATACTAGAGGAACCATTCGCACTATCCTATGCAGTAGTAACAGCAGGTCATGTAAAAGTAATACATTGAGATAATCTAGGTATGTGGCATGGCTTCGGTAGAATAAAACCAGTAGAATAATACCGAGAAGTATCATACTTATACATAAATCTCAAAATTTATTTTTTATTAATGACAACTTAGTCCATAAACTTGTACTAATTACAAGTTAACCCCTAAAATTTTAAGAATTACAAATTGACCCCTCTATTTTGAGTAATTACAAATTGGCCTATAAATGTTATTAATTGCAAAATGACCCCTTAACTTTTAATAATTGCAAAATGACCCCTATATATTTCTAAAATTACAAAATAACTCCCTAAAAATATTATAATTGTAAAATAATCTCAAAACTTTTGAAAATTATATAAATACCCCAAAATAATAGAATATTACGATATGATCTTCAAATACTGAAAGTTTGCAAATAGGCCCTTAAGTGAAAATAGTAAACTTCAGGCGGCGCGTCCGACCGACTCTGACTTTCGATTGACGTAAACTCGGTGGCCTTTGAACCGTCGGTGACTGAGGATTCTTTTGGTCGGGGCGGTGTTAGTCACATCACCGTAGAACGGTCGGGATCTGAAGTGACAGTGGGCTGCGACAGTGGTCTTCAGGCGGTGCGTTCAGCAATTCTAACCTCCGATTGGCGTGACGTCGACGGTGTTGAACGGTCGGAGGATTCTGAGATGGGCGGTGGCTAACACGGCAAACTTTCAGCGTTTTTTGGTGATTTTTCAAAAAACTCCAATATATTTCGACGAATTTTGAAAAAAAATTCTGACAAATCTCTAATTAAACAAAGTGACAATAAAAAAATAATAGCTTTGATATCATAAAAGAAATATAAAAAGAGTATATTTTATTGTGTCAAATATATACAAAATTTACTTTTATATAGACATAAGACATATATATAATAAAAAATAATATTTTATATTAATATATATATATATATATATAATTGGAGAATATAAAAAAATTATTCTGAAATTTTAATAAAAAAAACAGCCAAAAACAGAAAGAAAAAGAGTAAAGGGTTTCTTTCCACCGAAGAGGGAAAGATGGGTGTTGTTTGAAAGTGACAGCTTCTTTGGTGTTGAGAGAAAAAAAAGGACTAGTCCTTGTCACAAGTTTAAAAGTATTAAAATTGAGATATTTTTATTTAACACTTTTTCTTGAAAAAATACATAAAAGACAACGATGCTTTATTTTAAATACAGGTGGATTCTGTTGTTGGCTTTTTGTTATTTATAGATTCTCAATAAAGTTTATTTATCTCGAAAGGGATCTTTCGAATTCATTCAGAAGAGAACTGTTCATTACATTTAAGTTTTCAAACTCTTCTCTTTACACTTATGGCCTGAATAGTGCTTGCACATGTGTTCTTCGGGATGAATTTAAGAAATCCCTTTCGGAATAAATAAACTTACTCAAAAGCAAATAAATAAAAACTAGAATTCTCGCTTGCTCATGACTTAAATATGTAAGGGTAACATATTTTTTTTCCCAAAAAAAATAAAATAAAATTGGTAACATCAACTTTCATTTAAATATGTATCGAAGTCATATTTTGTAAGATTTAATAAATGTGTATATATAATCTCTGCTTATTAGCAACGGCCACTAACTGAGTTACATTTATATTATGTATAAATCTAATTTCTCTAGTTAGATGCAATAACTTGAGTTTGTTTAAAAATATGGACACAACCCATCTTAAATATTGTTAAAATGCTAACAAATCATATAAATTTTCTAATTTTAAGTAAATTTTAAGTAAGGTAGCATCTGGTGTTTTTAAAAATGATGGAGAAAATCTAAATAGAAACTTTAGTTATTTTTCTTCTAAATTCAAGTATAAATAATAAATGGAAGTATTTCTCAAATATTTTATTCACTTCATTACTTTTTCAAAATCATTTTTTTAATTTTCTTAAATAATTAAACACTAACTTAATCGTCTGATCTAATTTTTATAAGTACCTCTAAGTGTTTAAAAATTAAGGGGAGAATTTTGTATAATATTTATTATGATGAATATAAATTAAACATTTTGTTAACCCACCGTCAATAAAGTTTGAAACTCCATTTTTTTTCCAAAATTCCAATATAATTTTTTTTTATCTCTCTCTCTCTCTCTCTCTCTCTCTCTCTCTCTCTCTCTCTATATATATATATATATATATATATATATATATATACTCTCTCTCTCTCTCTCTCTCTCTCTCTATATATATATATATATATATATATATATATATATTATGGATGCTATATTATGGATGCTAAGCAACTGAGTTATGAATCTATTAAATAAAAGGGGACTCTCTCAAGTTGTGATCAATGGAGTCCTCTCCAAAAATAATTATTGTTCAAAGTTTGGTTGTTGATTGATAATATGGGATAATTGTTGAATTCCTTTTAAAGATTTAGGTGAAATATGTTTAAAAGTGTCATGTCCCATATAAAATAGAATTAGGTAAATAAATATATATAAGTAGATAAGCAGCATTACTTAATAAGTTAATTGTGAGAAAGTTGATTAAAAATTATTGAAATATAATTTAGAGAGTAAGTCAAGTACGTTAGGTGTATGAGGATCGAAGACAGATGAAGAAATTGGACAAAAATATGAAGTTGGTGCCCAAGCATGGGTGCCGCCCTACACGGTGCGGGAAAAAGACTTTTCTGATTTATTTTGACTCTTACTTGTTTCAGAACTCCCTAAAATGACTCTCACACATTTAGGGTTAACTTAAGTCATCTTAAAACCTATATAAAAGCCTTCTATTAACATGTAAACACATCTTTATGATCATAGCACTCTTTACGATTCTTAGTAAGAGAAACCCCTAGTTTACAAAAGAGAATGAGTTTTTTTCTTGTAAAAGACATATTTTGTAAGTGCCTTGTGATTCAATAATAAGAAAGTGTGATCTTGATCCATCGTGGACATAGGCAAGTTGCCGAATCACATAAATTTGTGTGTGCTTTCTCTTACCTTTTTCTCTCTTAGTTTTTTTAATTGCTTGTGTCTGCATTATATTACTTGGGATATTTGTTTCTTTCTTCAACAAACTGATATCAGAGCTTGGCTTTAAACAGACATGACCACACCCAAGTATGAGGTAAAAAATTCAACGGAACGAATGACTTCAATCTGTGGAAAATGTATGTTAGGGCGTTACTAGTGAGTTAACAGTTAGGTTTTGCATTTGAGGAGACTGCAGCTTTATCTAGTGAAGAAGAGAAAATGCCAGAGTCATCTAAGGCTAAAGTAGAAAGACTGGATATTCAAGAAAGAGCTTATAGTACAATCGTTTTGTTATTGAGCAATGAAGTGCTGAGGAAAGTAATAGGTGAGACGACGACGATTAGTCTTTGGAAGAAGCTTGACTCTCTTTATATGTGGAAGTCGTTGGCCAATAGATTGCATATAAAAAAGAAGCTGTTTCAGTTGTCTATGTCAAAAGGGATGCCTATGAAAGATCATATAAATGCCTTCAACAAGATCATTATTAATCTTGAATCTATCAATATCAAGATAGAAGATGAAGATAAGGCAATCATTCTGCTGAGCTCACTTTCCAAGAGTTATAAGAGCTTTGTTGATACATTACTCTACAACAGAGAGAGTTTAACAATGAGCGATGTGAAATCATCATAAAACTCAAAGGTATTAAGAAAGCAGATTGAGGCTAATACAGAAGGGTTATCTGTAAGAAGAAGGACCTTAAGAAAGCAGATTATTTTTTTGTCTCAACGGTGATATATACTCAAGATCTTAGAGAGGTTTGGTATATTCAATGTAAAGGCTACCTTCACTCCTTTGGCCATGCATTTTCAAACTTTTAGTAGCACAATCATCGATATCTGAAGAAGATAAACTGCAAATAAGTAAAGTACTGTATGTAAGGGTTGTGGGGAGCATCATGTATGCGATAGTTTGCACAAGACCAGACATAGCACATGCTATAAGTGTGGTGAGTAGATACATGGCAAAACCGAGTAAGGATCACTGGCTTACAGTAAAGTGAATTTTTAGATATCTCAAAGGAACGTCAGATCACAGATTGATGTATAAAAGGGTTAAAGACAACAGTGTAATGGTAAGAGGGTACGTAGACTTAGATTATGTAGGTGATCTAGACAAAAGAAGATAGTTGAGGGGTTACATATTTACAGTGTTTGGGTGTAGTGTATATTGGAGATCAGTTCTACAACATGTGGTTACACTTTCTATCACAGAGGTGGAGTATATTGTTGTTAGAAAAGCTATTAAGGAGGCTGTATGGTTGAAAGGCATATGCTCGGAGGTAATGTCTACTAAAGATGTGAACAACGGTGTTGATTGTGATAGCCAGAGTGCCATATACCTAAGCAAGCATAAAGTGTTTTATGAGAGATCTAAACACATTGATGTGTAGATTTATTAGTCTAACAAAGATAACGTTGTCTGAAAATCTTACTAATATATTAACTAAATCACTGCCCTCGGTATAGTTCATCTTATGCAAAGACTTAATCGGAGTTATTACTTTGTGAAGGTAATCAAAGATGCGGATATGATAAATTGAGAAAATTTTATGAATGATTTTAAATCAAAGAGAAGATTTGTGAGAAAGTTAATTAAAAATCTTTGAAATATAATTTGGAGAGTAAGTTAAGTCGTTGGGTACACGAGGATCGAAGACGAATGAAGAAAAGAGGCAAAAATGCAAGGTTGGTGCCTAAGCGTGTGCGTTGTCGCACTAGGTAATGGGTGCTGTGGTGCCCTAGATAGAAGGTGGGTGTCGTGGCGCCAGGTGGTGGGCACCGCAGTGCCCCAGGTAGTTTGTGAACATTACGACGCTAGAGGGTGTTGTGGCGTTACAGTTTGGTGTCTCTCATTTGTTCTAGGACTCCCTAAAATGACTCTCACATGTTTATGGTTAACCTAGGTCATTCTAAAGCCTATATAAAAGCTCTTTATTGGCTTGTAAACACATCTTTATGATCATAGTATTCTTTGTGATTCTTAAAGAGAGAAACTCATAGTTTACAAAAAAGAGTAAGTTCTTTCTTATAAAAAGCATACTTTGTGAGTGTCTTGTGATTCAATAAAAAGAAAGTGTGATCTTGATCCACCGTGAACTTAGGCAAATTGTTGAACCACGTAAATTTTTGTGCTTTCTCCTATCTTTCTCTTAATTATTTGTATCTGCATTATATTACTTGGGATATTTGCTTCTTGCTTCAACACTAGCCTTTTGGGTTAATAGCAAGCCCTCGGCCTGTGACAAGTGATATTAGAGTAAAACTGAAATCTCATTCATATGTGTGCCCTCAAAATTGTCCAAATAAAAATTATCACGTGAGAAGTGGGTTCCCTATATCCCTAAAGGATTGGCTTTATGGGTTAGATGAATCCTGAAAATCCTGTGTCTTGAGCTTCAATGAGATTGCCATGTAGGCAGTGAGTCCTCTAGCTCGGGGGGAGGATATCACATAATTAAGTGGTATAATATTATTAAATGGGAAAAAAATATCACTTTTCACATCAAATAAAAATTAGATAAATTTTAAATATATATAAACAGATAAACTGTATTACATAATAGACTAATATTTAAAATTAATAATAAACATCCAACCCGTAATACAAAGAACTGAAATAAAATGACTGGACTTGGGCAAAATTTGCCCTATCATGTTTTATAAAGTCTGTATAGCTGGGATCTATCCCATGCCACATTTCTCTTATTGTCCCCGGTGATTGTAATGCTCCAGTTTCCTAAATAATGAAATTTCCTTTGAAAAATAAAAACACCCACTAATTAAAGGAAAGTTTCGATCATATTTTAAAAAAAAGGTCAATGGGTCTATTGTAACAAAGATTTGCATATTAGAATAACTGAAAAAGGAAAATGAAAGTAATTGATTGTTTGACAATTACTTACATTTAAATTTGATATCAAAATATAAAGAGTCCTCAAACTAGAAAAATAAGTTCCATAGAAGGAGAAACTTAGGCTTGAAATTAGGTAAAAAGTTAGCTAATTGCACAAGTATCGGATGGACAATATTAGAAACATGACATGTGATGATTATTAAAAGATAAGACCCACCAAGCAATTATCGGTCCATTAAATTTTCATTTGGGCATTAAGTTGAGATGTCTCATCAGACAGATCAATTATATTTGCCATTTGGTAATATTTTGTGTCTATTTCAAAACTTCTTTTAACTCCTTGAAGAATTTGTTTCCATTTAGAATTCTTTTCTAAAATTTATTTTTATTATATTAAATCAAGTAAAATGAATTATATACTTTATAAGATCCAAATTGTTTTTCTTTGGTTTATTTTAATGTATGATTATTAATATAATTTACCATATTTTTGTAGTTACAAACCGTCCAGTTAATATGCACTAATTAATAATTATCATATTTTATGTCAAGTTGATTTTTATTATAATTTTAAAACACCAATAAAATAAGTTATACATTAGATATTATGTTTGTTAGATACAAATTTTATATTTCATCTTTGTATATGTGATAATAAGTTTAAAATTTTCACATGATAGAATAATTTTGGCATTCAATTATTGAAAAATAAAAAAAATAAACATTTATACTTGTATTAAATAAATTTAAAATAACTAGTACAATTTATTATCTTTCAAGGTCTTAATAACTAATAGTTAGTGAATATCCATAACCAAGTTATAAAATCTAAAAAACAACAAGTCAATTAGTCAACCACTTAATTTGCTGGTGTTTTGGTATAAGTACTTTTAATGTTAAAGTGTTGGATTCAAGTCGGGCCAATCTCTCTTTATTAACGAATATAATTTATAAGTTGATTTGTAATAATAAAGTTGATTTATAAGTTAGTAGGGTTAATTTGCAAGTTGATTTATAATGAATATGATTTATAAGTTGATTTGTAATAAAAAAAATTGATTTATAAATTATTAGAGTTAATTTGTAAGTTGATTTATAATGAATATGATTTATAAGTTGATTTATAACTAATATAATTTATAAGTTGATTTATAAGGAGCATTAGTTGATTAGTTGATTTGTAATATATATGAGCATTAGTTGATTTGGAACAAGCCAATTAGATGACTTCAAAACAAAGTCTTCATTAGGCAAAGAAAGAGAATTAGAAAGGAAGAAGTAAAAGGGTTGTTTTCATTAAGGTCCTTAACATTTACTTTTATATCACTTAAAATTAGGATTTTGGAGGAATAGGCAGTATTGTCATTGTTCGAGTAATCCAATCCAAGCACATAAACAAGGGGGAAATATTCAAAATGTGTTTGTGTTATTTCTTTTTTTTTAACCATATGTTTATATTATCACTAAAAAATTAGTATTATATTTTAAATACAATTTTTAAATTTAATTTGTGAAAAAAAAAAATTTCTAATAAAATATGTGTTTATTAACCAATTTTGGAACTACAATGTTAAAAAGTCAATTCGATTATTCTAATGAACCAAAAGTGAAGCATTGTCCCATGATAAAGGGAATGAGAAAATAAATGATTCCAAAGAAATAAATAGGGTTGGTTCATACAGAAAAAAAAAAATAAAAAAAAGAAATTAATAATTGACAAAGTATTTGAAAATAAAATTTTCTTTAAAAGAATTATTGATAAAAAAATAAAATAGTTAAAAAAGAAATACGGGTCTTCAATTATTTATCGTAAAAGATAAAAAAGAATCCTTTTTATTCATGAATAATTCACACTATTCTTTTTAAAGGACACACAAAGTAGTTTATCAAAAAAGTTTTTGTTATTTTTTTCTTCTTAAAAATTTAAAAAAAAACCATTGAAAAATAAAATAACAAAGTAAGCATCAACTACTAAGCTACGAAAGCATGGTTGCGTGGAGGACTTATATGTATACTTCTTTAATATTAAGGATCTTAACGTTATTTAGTTTTAGAAAAGGATCTTAATGAAAATATTCAAAATAAAATAAAATAAAGCAAAAGAGACACAAAGAGAACACGTGAACGCAAGCAAAGTAAACGAAAGTGAGTTTCGATTATTCCAATTTCCAGCGGCGAAAGCAAAGCCCCCCAAAAATAAATGGAAAGAGAGACGCGAAAGAAAAGGCAAAGACGCACGCGAGACGTGATTTACTAAAAATAAGTAATTTACAAATAAAATACAAAAAGAAAAGAGAGGAAATTTTATAAATAAAAGTCTAAATCTGAATGAAAAAGAAAAATTCTTTAACACAAAACACTAAGTCATTCGTGTCGTTTGCCGTTGAAAACGCGCTCTTCGATTTTCTCTTTCTTTTGAATCATCTATTTTTCTTCGTCCCCATCTTCTCATATTCATGGGCTTGCCTTTGCCTTTGCCTTTGTTGCTCATAACGCCATAGCCTCCACTAAAAGGAAACAAAAAAAAAAGGTATAAAGGAGTTTTGGAAAAATCAAAATTACTCAGAAGAAATAACGTAAAAAAAGAATCAAACCGTATAGAGATTTGATATAGAAACTACCGGGGGGCGGTGGCGATGGCGTTAGAGAGGCGGAGATTGGTGGCCATTTTTTGTTGGGCGGTGGCGTTGGTGGCCGTTGAATGCGTTATGGGAAACATGGTGTTTGAAGTGGAGCATAAGTTTAAGGGCGGTGGCAGAACGTTGAGTGCATTGAAACAGCATGATGGTCGTCGTCATTCTAGAATGCTCTCTTCCTTCGATCTCGAATTAGGTGGCAACGGCCATCCCTCTTCTACGGGGTCTGTTCTTTTTTCTTTTTTATAATTTATTTTTGTTACGTATTCATATTATTATTGTTGTTGTTATTAATTCTGATACGAGGTGGATGCGAACCTCACACCTCTTACCTACCTCGACAGATTTTACCAGTTTCGAGAAATTTTAGCAGTTGAATCAACAGGCACACAAAATATAAAATAATTATGTAATTACATATGTGGGTACGTCTATGTTTGTGTTTTGTGGACTTTTGTTTGTGATTGATTTTAGATTTTAGCATTTACATTCTTGTTTTCCTTTTTTTTTCCTCAGTTTTCTTTCCCATACACAATTTGTTATAAAGTTGTAGGCCATTAGATTAATAAGATTTAAGCAAAGATAAATGCAATATCTTGAATGGAGAAATTTTATGCATACAAGTATAATTTATTTATATTTTTTTGTGATTGATTCCAGCTGGATTTGTTTTTTGAAGTTAGATTTTAGCACATACAATTTGTGGGTCGGAATCTCTCTCTCTTTTTAAATTTTCTTACATAGGTGAATTATGATTAAGTTGTAGGCCTTCAGATTCACACACTTTGAACTAAGAGAAATGAAATACCTTGGCCGAAGAAATCCTATCTATATAAATATGATGTTTTTTTTATGTGCATTTCAATGTGTATATATATTGAGAAAAGTGGGTGGAATGTTGTTAAGAGTTTTAGTACTGCTGCATCCGGTTTCCTTGAGAAAGATATTGGGCTGTACATACATGTATATGCAATTAAATGTTTATATGGTCAATATTGATCATCTTGAGGGTACTTAATTGGAATATTATATTCCACCTGATTTCTAGTGACTAAAGGTTCTAGGTTTGGTAGGATTCTTGCTTTTGAACCTAGTGTTAATACATATATATATATATATATATATATATATGATACAGTCTTTTTTGGTCTCTTTGAATTGATAAAAATGCTTATATATTGTTTATGCTTATGTGCGTGTATGTTCTCTATTAGAAGTTTTGAGTGTTTAAGATAGTGTTAGGTGAAATTGGTTTGTTGAGGGTTTCAGTTTTATTTTATTTTTATATAAAGAGGTTCTATTTATTTTTTATTTCACGGTGGCCATGGTGAATATCAGTTGTTATAATTGCCATACTATTGGGTTGACTTAAAATGAATCAACTAATAGCTGATATGGTATTTTCTTTTATATTGTCACATTGTAATGTCTTTCCCCATCCTTTATGTACTTGTTCTCTCCATGTGGATGTGAATTTCTTAATCCTTTATTTCGTTTCAGAGAAAATAAGAAAGAAAATAAAATTGTGAATATCATTATAACTACCGGTTTTTAACTAAAAAAATGAGAAGATATGGGTCAATTGATGTAGAAAACTGCTTAGTTGGTCCGCCAATTAAATATTGTCTATCTCCTATAGTCCTGCATATGATTAAGGTTGTTGTTTAGGCCATGCTTATATTTGCTATTGCAATAGTAAGAATATCACATAAGAATAAACATGGTCATTTGGTGCATTTGAGGTACTAACAGTCACTTGGTTTATTG
The DNA here is from genome assembly GCA_946807835.1 of Ailanthus altissimus. Classification (NCBI taxonomy): domain Eukaryota; kingdom Viridiplantae; phylum Streptophyta; class Magnoliopsida; order Sapindales; family Simaroubaceae; genus Ailanthus; species Ailanthus altissimus. Next base: position 3,924,384 of record OX327712.1, read on the forward strand.
ATTAGGCTTTATTTTACTAAGATTGGCCTTGGAACACCACCAAAGGAGTATTACGTGCAAGTTGATACAGGAAGCGATCTTTTATGGGTGAATTGTGCTGGCTGCAGCAAGTGTCCCACAAAAAGTGACCTTGGTGTATGTTTTGTCAACTGAACTTTATTGATTCATTCACATCTGGTCCAGTTTTATAATATTAGCACATATAACCTCAAAGGATATAATTGTGATTGTTATTTGATTTATTGAATAATAGTCACTCCTTATTCATTGTTGTGATATTTTAATGCAGATACATCTGACGTTATTCGATCCAGATCAATCTAAAACTTCAGGCGAGGTTAAATGTAATGATGATTTTTGCAATGACACATATGACAATAGGTACCCTGGTTGCAATCCTGGTGCGCGTTGCCACTACACTGTTACTTATGGAGATGGAAGCTCAACTTCTGGATACTTTGTGAAGGATTTTATACAGCTGGATCAAGTGACTGGAAATCTTAAAACTGAACCAATGAATGCAACTGTAATATTTGGGTGAGTCGCTACTCTAGACACCACAGTTTATTATTATATCAAGCTTAAAACAGGCATACTTTGGTTCGTGTTGATCTGTGTAATGATCTGATAATGATGCTCATCTTTTTTGGTCAAGGATTGTGGTATAGTTAATTAGAGGCTATATAGTGGGTATTGGAAAAGGAAGACTCCTTTATTCATAAAATAATAAAGGTTCATGGTCAATGTTGCTTGTGCACTTGTTTTAGGCATGACCTAGCCAATTGCAGCGACTTGTTTTATGCTTCACTTTGTCTATATGCAGTAATATTTCAATATGAATGGGGTAAAGTGCCCTGGAATATCATTTGTTCAACATGAATGAAACTGTATTAGATCACTGAAGCATTAGTTAACGATTCTAGGAAATCCCATATGACATATTCTTACAGGTTTTTCTAAACACACGTGCTTCCCTTATAGTTTTTCCCATTCACTCTGAAGAAAGAAAGGTGAATTCTAGAAAAATTTAAAAGAATATAGTTCTTGCCTATGAAATAGTAATCCTAGTTCCATCTCAATTGTTTAATCTGGTAATTAGGTTAAACAAAAACTGTTTAAAATAAAAACTGATTTGCAACTTTTGTTGATATGTTGTGTATCACACAAACACTCACAAGGCAACTATTTGTTGATTTGCTGTTTCTTTATGGCTTACTTCTGCCCTTAGTGATATTGTGTGACAAAAATTGCTCTTTTTAAGTGAGAATGGTTTGCTCACTAAAAAGGAACTCACATTTTAACCAAAATTGCTCATATTTACATCTAAGACAGATTCTTGAATAATGTCTTCACAAACCTTTTTATGCAGTTAAAATAATGTCCTCCCTTAACCAAGGTTTTGATGTAATTTTTACCTTTTTTTCCTTTAAGAGCCTTCCAGTGCCCTTGCTTTGGCTCATTGGCTATCTCCTTTCACAAGTAGTTCTTTTTAACTTTTAGCTATGGGAAATTTATGCTATCACATGCTACTCGTCCATTTTGACAATGTTAATTGTAGATCCAGCAGTATGTGCATCCTATGAGATGCAAATAGATGATATTCTCAGATTTGTTTCCTAGCATCTGCGAAGTTGGTATTCTCCTGCTTCTTTTGCTGCCTTTAACTTATTAAATTAATATTTTTGATTACGTTAATATTTCTTGAGTTTTCCTTAAATTTTTGGACACATTTCGGTTTCCTATCTGTTGTTCCTGCTATGTTATGCTTGCTTTTGATGAGTATTAATTTTTTGAGAGCTCTGATCAGGCTTTTGTATGTGCTTCAGAATCATGATTCTTTAGTTTGCATAAACTTTTGCTATAATGTTGCTTCTTTGCATTTTAAACGTTTACTTTTCCTGGACAGTTGTGGAGATAAACAATCTGGGGACCTCGGTTCATCTACTGACGCAGCAGTTGATGGGATATTTGGATTTGGACAAGCCAATTCATCCATCTTTTCACAGCTGGCAGCTGCTAGAAAGGTCAAAAAGGAGTTTGCACACTGCTTGGATGTTGTAAAAGGAGGTGGAATCTTTGCTATTGGAGATGTCGTGTCGCCAAAAGTTAAAACAACTCCATTGATACCAAATATGTATGTAAAACAAACGCTTTATCTGTTTTGAGATTTGTAGTTTATATGAATGATTGGCTGCTATTATTTTTCAACTTCTACTGGTGTTTTATCAAGTAATGTCAGTACTGAGTTTGATTTTTCCTTATTGTTTTTTTCCCTTAAATTGGAAAACTTGGACTCGTTTTCTGTGTGATCAAATAGGTAGGGAGTAGTGATCTGGAGAATTTAAATTTTCTACTTCCCAAGGATGGAAACAAAATATTGTCTCCTAGGCCCCTTGTATTTTTGTGGTTTACCCATAATCAATGACATTGAATTGGTGGAGTTTGTAATCATCGACCTTGGACTGTGTATTATGATGTTTGAAGCAATGGTTAGAACATTTAGAACCTTATGTTTGTGTAAGAATATGAAGATTAATGTGTGCATTTCGAAGTGATGCTTATGTTGATAATTATTATAGTTGTGAATCTCAATCTTACAAAATGTGATGCAGTGTAATTCAATGTGGAGCATTTATTTGTTCCTGGCTCTCTATGATGGATTGCCTTTAATTCAAAGAAAGAGCTTTTGTGTAAATAAATGTATAAAGAGAGAATACAATTGACGTATAAGCCGTTTCTTGGTCAGTCTGTCGCAATGAGTACACTGTCTTAGGCTGATTTTATCCTTTTTATCAATTCTTGAAACCTGCTTGGTGCTGGGATTGTCTTATCACTTTAATGTTTATTTTTTTTTGGAGTTCTTATGTAAGACCTTTAGATTCTATTACCCTTATCATGATCTCTTGATTTATGCATTTTCTTACATTTTACTTCTATTAACAATTGTAGGCCACATTACAATGTTATTCTGGAAGGAGTTCAGGTGGGTGGCGATGTTTTGCAGCTTCCAACATCTATTCTTGACACTGGAGATCAGAGAGGAACAATAATAGACAGTGGTACCACCTTGGCATATCTTCCGCCATTGCTTTATGATTCAATAATGAGTAAGGCATGTGCAACTTGTAACTCTCTAATGCTTGATTTTTTGCAATCAAATACTTACAGAGTATTTTTTTCTATAATATTTACATGGTATTTTTTTCCATAATGTAGATTATGTCTCGGCAACCTGGACTGAAACTGCATACTGTTGAGGACCAGTTTTCTTGTTTTCAGTTCAGTGAAAGGTAAGCATTTCTATCTCTAGCAATTATTATTATTATTGCCACTGTCATTTTTGTATTTGAAACCTCATGAGGTCAAACCACCTAGTTTCTCTTGTTTATTGTTAGTTTAATTTGTCAAAGAATAATAGTTTGAACTGTAAACATGGTATGGATAAAACAACAGATTATGCTTTATCTTTTTCTTTTGGTAGAAAACAGAAAAAATTTATTAGTAAAAAATAATGAGGTGGGCCAGCTGTCTGCAGGACACAGCAAAAGTAACTTGATGTATGTTTCTACAACCATACAAAATCAGTCTGTTAGCTTGTGAATCTAGCTGTGAAAAAGAACTCTCTAGAGATACCTACTAGTTCAAAACCCTGTCCAAATTGAACTGGATGAAGAAAAAGGAAGTGTATTGGAAATCCTTTGAAACAGAGGCCTAAAGAGATGCCAAAAATCGAGTTGTATCCCATAGGCTGCTCAACTTCCTCTTTTTTCCTGCAAAAATACGGTCATTTTCTTCTTACGAAATCACCTAAAGGAGAGCCAACACAGCAAGTTCTGCAATGTTATGGCCTTGTTTCCATTTCCAAATGCAAACTAATTCTTCATTAACAGCTTTGCACAAGATCTAGGAGCAACCCAACTTATTTTAGTTTCCTTGGGTAACTTAGCCAACATAAACGAAGCAATTGGACAGTGAAGAAACAAGTCATCTTCTGTCTCTCCATTCTTTTGACATAAAACCCACCAAGATGGGTTTAAATTCATCATTGGCTATTTTCTTTGCATATTATCTGTATTTTTTCTATCTCGAGCCAATGCCCAAGCAAAAAGTTGCAAAACCTTAGTAGGCACTTTGGGCTTCCAAACCATTTTGAATTTGTTGAAAACCTCATTAGGACTATCCTAGTATAACTTCTTAAAATAACATTTGCAAGTATAAATTATTGGATGCTTCAAGCCTCCAAATTCTTTTATTCTCCCTTTCATCAATATTGACATTATCAATCAAGCCCAAAGGAATAGCATATTCTTGGACTTCTTTCTCATTCAAGTTTCTTCTAAAATTAAAGTTCCATGTCCAGTCCACGGTGGAAAGGGATGAGACGACATAAGAATGAAAAGAGGCAACTTAGTCAGGTATAATCTATAAAGGTCAGGAAAATGCTCCTCGACCGGTATCTCCCAACCAGTTATCCTCCCAAAAGTGAATAGTTTTTATTTTATTTCCCACCATTTATAAAGTTATGCTTTCTCTTATTGTTGGCAATTTAGTTATAAAAATAAAATGATCCAGCTGATGGTAAATGTAAGTGATTCTGCAACAGTATGGACCAATGAGACATACTGATCTGACATAATAATTTCCGCTTGATTGAGGACATGAGAAAATGAGTAAAATGGATTAATTTAGATTAGTGAATCTCAATCGTTATGAGCGATGCTAGTGGGTTAGTGCACTTGAACACAGATGAAATTTCAGGAAACTAATGTGTTCACTGAGAAGTCACGACTGCTGCATTTGTAATCCTCTTATTCAAATCCTGCTTATGGTGAAATGAGAGAGATATTTGCAGCATTGCAGATTTAGTAGTTTGTTCCTCAAATATTTTATCAGTATACAATCAATATAGAGATTAGTTGGATGATATTGTTCAACATGTACTCTAATGAAGTACCTCAACTGAAAAAATGAAAATGGCAAAGGCCAAATGCTCCATCAAAGTTGTCCTAGCTGATGAGGAGGTTGAGGTCAAGTAGCATCTTGATCTGCAAAGTTTCACGAGGACTACTTCTTAAATTTGTTCTTGTATCTGCTTGTAAACCCTTGTTAAAAATTTGAGGTAACAAGTTATGATTTTTCGGGCAAAAAAAATGTATTTTAAGAGGGATATTACTACAATAATAGTGGTTTTTCCTTCATGTTAAACATTATTGCGGTTGTAAGGAAACTTCACTTTGAAAGAGCTTGTTTGATGCATCCTTCATATTATTAAGCAGCATTTAACCAATCACCACTCATGCATTGAACTACTGATATTGGTTTCGCATCAGCAACTTTGTGTAGTAGTTAATAGACTAATTTTGATCTCACTAACTTTGTTTCTTTTTCTTGTGTTATGGCAGTGTTGATGATTCATTTCCCACTGTTACATTTGTTTTCAAGGATTCTCTTACTTTGACCATTTACCCTCATGAGTACTTGTTCAAAATTAAAGTAAGTAAAGCTCTTTCTAGAATTCTATTAAGAATTGTAATGTGCTATGCTTTGGCTTGTGATCAGCTGACTTGTTCATATCTGTTTCCTACTTTGTATGTATAAAACGTAATTGAATGAAATACTCTTGTAGTGGTTTTATTCTGTAATCAGATTGGAGATTGACGCGCTTGGTGAAGACCTTTCTTTTGTGGTCTACATCTCACTAATATATGAGTGTACCCTTATATATTTTCTAAAATTATTATCAATCCATTTAAAAAAATGAAAATGTATTAGTAATAGTACTATTAGTTTTAATTCTTTTATTTGGTCTAGAAATTTGTGTTGCTAGCTATATTGCTGGGGATCCAATCTAGTTGTTGCTTGCATTGTTAGATTTGTCGGCTTTCATAAAAGTAAGTCATTTGTAGTATCTTAGAATTTTTTCATGTATTATCTTGAATGGCCTGCTCATGGTCTTGTATTTGAAAGGTTTCTAAACCTCTTCAAGTTATATATATAAACCTTTGCTTGTTATGATATAAAAAAGAATAAAGTTGTCTTAAAGCTAGCAATTGCAGCTTGTTCACCCTTTGGTACATTTTTTTTTCCTGAAAATCTTTACTGTGGAACCACTTATCAATATTTAATTGCATCTGGTTTTTCTAGTTCTTAGGAACAGAAAACTAGATTTGGAGCTCATGTTTCTCTAGAAAGTTTTCTTTCTCTTTTTTATTTTTTTATGAATGTGGTTGGAGTGGTATCTGCACAGCTTTATTATTATTATTTTTAATGAAACACCATAATAATTCTGAATTTATTTTCCATGAGGGACTTTTAATTAATCTACCAGATTTTATTACCTTCCTCAGGAAGATGTTTGGTGTATCGGTTGGCAAAATGGTGGTCTGGAGTCTCATGACGGGAAGCAGATGATCCTATTGGGAGGTACAGTCTAGACTTGCTTTTTGTGTAAGCAATGTAGGTAGAGGAATATACCATGGCAGTCCTAAATTTCTTTTTCTTTTTTTATAAAGATAGTCCTAAATTTCGTTTAATGACTATCACTGTGCCTTAAGTTATGCACACCTAATTCGTAAAAGTTTCCCGATTATAATGCTTTAGGGGAAGTCAGCAGAAAGTTTTTTCACCAGAAAACTTCATATATTATACTTGTGAGATAAGCACTGAAAATGTGAAAGATGCACTGATGCACTCAAATTGTTCTCATATTCACTGGTCTGAACTCCTAATTATGGGGGCTTAGCTGCAAAATTTTATTTGCTATTTGCTCAAACAGGATTAAAAATAAAAGTTAAGTTTTTGTTACAAGTGATTGGTTGCGCACAATTTTTTCTATCCCATGACTTCTGCCATTATTTTGAATGCAGATTTGGTGCTTTCAAATAAGCTAGTTGTGTATGACGTAGCAGACCAGACAATTGGATGGACGGACTACAACTGTGAGTACTGTGTATTCTTTAATGAAATATTTATTTGCTGCTTCCTCTTTTCCCCCGAAGTATGTGGTTATTGTGCTCTGAGCATTTATATATGCCAAAACTACAACGATTAGCATGTAACCTGAATGATTAGGATTGGCTTTGTCTGTGTGGTTCTGTTCAGTGGATGATATGTACTGAAGCTTGGCCTTGTATATTATGTTTTTTTATTGAACTAGTACTTTTGAAAATCTTCAGCATGCCTACTGGAGATAAGCCCCGGGTTCTTTAAATTTTAGTGCTTTGCTAATGAGAGGCTAGTGAAGCATACCCTTGTGTGTGCATTAAGATAGTAAAATTAATGAAATTGCTGTATAAAGTGATTTGATAACAGACCCTTAATTGATCTTTTTTGACTAACACTTTAAGATGGAATAAGCATCAGTAAGCAATTGCTTCGTTTTGTTCATATCAAACCTTCTTGATATGTAAACCTGATGGAAAGGGTAACGTAGGTGAGATATCCCAAAGATAGGTGAAGCGGAGGGTTTTATAAAGTAATCAATCTAGATGTTCTTAGCTGATTTTCCCTTTTTTCATCATTATGTTTCTGATATATGCTATAAACAAATGGTGGTTAAATTTTCTGGGAAAGTTTTTCTCATGTATATCATTAATGATCAATTATAGTGTTTCCCTTATTTGTGCATGTTTCATGTAGCTTATCTATCATTCTATTCTGGTCATTTATAGGGAGATCTGTTACTTCTAGAAGCAACTAACTATTATCATCCATTGTGCCGCTGTAATCATGACATTTTACATTTTTCCATTAGTCTTTATGTTTTTTTTTTTTTTAGGTTCTTCAAGTATTAAAATAAAGGATGAAAAAACTGGCGAGGAATATTCTCTCAGTGGTCACAATATTTCTTCAGCTTTTAACTTGGCAGTTGGAAGAATGTACATTTTCTTGTCAGTATTATTGGCTTTGCTGCAGAGTTTTAGGGTACATTAGATTTTTGCGACTTAACGGTATGCATTCTCTTTATTTCTTTGTACCATAGTTTGTAAAATGGAAGAAACTGTTTGATATTAATTTATTCTTGAATACAAACTCAGTTGATTTTTTCATTGTATTCTTCTTTTGCAACATTTCTCTGGGAAATGAAGTGTTTATTTTGGATATATTCTTTTTATGTATCAACAGATAATTTCGTTTGAAAATTGTTATAAACCTTCTTCTTTTGCAACATTTCTCTGGGAAATGAAGTGTTTATTTTGGATATATTCCTTTTTATGTATCAACAGTTAATTTTGTTCGAAAATTGTTATAAACCTTCCTAAATTTACAAGTGTTCTTGCAGAATTTTGTAAAAGTTATCATAAATGATTAGAGTTTGCATCAGTTGCAGTGTCACCTCGAAACTCTTTAACATTTTAAAGAGTTTTAGATATAAATTTTGCTAGGCAATTTGATTGCTAAGATAGATCTTCCTGAAGACAAAAAGACAGCTTGAAACCGAATCCCCTTTTCACTATCCTTACACTTTCCATTTTAATGGGCAACATTGTTCCTCATGTAGTGAGCAACCATACACAGTCAAATTCTGTAGTATCTTGTGAATAGAGTTGAAGATGTGAATTAACAAGACAATATTGCTCAAAATAGCATGGGTGAATTAGTCCACTCGATCATTTCTCTGCACGCGCGCGCCCACACACACACACACATATATATATGTCTAGGGAACTTGATACAATGAAAATGCAACCTTGCTCTTTTCTTTTAAATTTACAGGAAAGATGATCAAAGTACAAAACAAGTTAAATGATCACATAAGCCTTGTACCAAAAAGACTTTTTTGATGTGATTATAGTGCTATGTCGAATGATACTCGTACAACATGACAGTAAATATAATTACAATCATATCAATACAATAGCAAATTTCTGGAATGCTGGTTTTACAAGGTCGTCCTCAAGAACTGTACAACACAATAGAGGACTGCCAGAAATAGTGCAATTTGGTATAAGTCTCTTTGGAAGCCGTCGTCCCTTTGGAAGAAATGAATCAAAATCAAATGGAATGATGCATCAAATCAATTGTTAAGGATAGAGTGTAACTCAAAATAGTGCAATTGTTTCAGATTGTAACTTAAATGTGAATATGATTTTGTTCTATTATTTTACTTAATATGAGCACGCTTAAAAGTACCAAGTTTCTCCACTACTTTCCATTTCAATTTGAGTTGCAGGCAGTTTTCACACGACATTCATTTTGAGAATGAAAGGAATAAGATAGGAGCTTTTAGTTATAAATGGTTTAGAACACTGGTACATTAATTAGAGAAAGGCTCCGATTGGAATAGAGGTGTTTTTGCTGTGCTTTAGAAGCACAACATCAAAAAAATTGTTCAGTAATACCCAATATTTGCTCAAGAGCTAGGTGTTTACCAAACATCCTTTGTATTTTCACTTCATCGCTAGCGTTTTTATTCTATATGTGGCTTCAAAGCCACAACACCGGACTGTAAATAGGTTTTAATCAAAGCCTAAGTTTTAAAAGTTAATTTGTTTCCTCTCAAAACAAATCAAAGCAGAACTTTCAAGATAAGTCCAAACATTAAAGAAATCAACAGTTATTTGGACACAAAGAAAATATAGAGAAAACTGCAGTAAAATATTCTGTGTAATCTTTCATTTCATTAAAATTTTTTCATGATACAAATGAATGTGTTTCAAAGGCTTCTTTTATAGTTACAATTAAGTGGTATGTACACGTGTCAAACAATCCACAAATTCAGCAAATCTCCTAACTTCTAACAGCCTTACAACAACTTTTGGCTGGAAACATCGTAATGCAAAATATAACTCTTGAATATTTTTTACAAATTTTGGATTCATCTGCCACATTAGCTAAGTGTCACAGATTATTTTTAAATTATGCGGCCTTAAACGCGTTGCGTGTTAAACAGTTAAAAAAAATTACATAAAGAGAAAAAAAAAAAGGCACACCAAGTATTTGCACGAATGCTCTCTTATATTATTGAAGAGAAAACAAAGCTATGAGATGAAATATACAAGTGAGGGTCTCCCCCTTTTATAGTAGCAACCCTATACAATCAATGGCTGAGATCTAAACGATCTAACGGTGTATATATAAGATGGGATAATATTCTTTAGAATATTTCAAGATGCCATTCTACCTTAATTAGAGTTCTAATTAAGGTGAATTACTCTAATAAGTCATGGACTTGACCCGGTTCTTCCCCTATGTCAGCGGGTCTTCTAGAAGCTTCAGCCTGCGATCCATTCCAGCAGCCCATATAGCCTCTAGGAGGCTTTGTCGTGCACCAAGTGTTCGAGAAAATGCTTGAGAACACTTGGGGCGTGACATTCTCTCCACCAAATTCACGCGATGCCCTCGTCGCATCTTACTGGAAATTGCGCACCTCGTTCTTTAATATGCTACTGTACGCTCTCGAATTTCCAACGTGCACCAATATCGGGTACCCTTTTCCATTTGACAACGTACTCATGCCGTGGAGGTGGATTTCTTCTTTATACCGCCCGTCCGCTTTGACTGAGTTTCACTCCGTTGTTGTCCCATATGGAAATCCCTAAAGGTCCCTGTTTCTGCTCCATGTCTTTCATACCCCCTCAGTATAGCTCCAAACAGCTCTCGGAAGGCAACAGATGCAGCTGTTGTCTCGAAGGTATCCCCACCTTATGCAAGGCGTTGCCAACCCTCTTGGCAACGGAAAATGGCCCCTCATCCCTGCGATCAAGGCCCTTGTGAAGTGAGCGTGCTGTTTTGTGTTGTGGTGGAAGTAGCGTCTCCATCACCAAGTCCCCCGCACTAGGCTTGACAAGCTGCTGCTTGTCTTTGACCCACTCCTTGTGCTGCATATCATGTGACGCCTTGGACTGTTGGATGACACCCACATCCAACAACTCTTCAAGCTGCCCATGCAACTCTCCCATCTCTAATTGAGTCGTCTGCACCATAGTTGGAAGCGTAATCCTCAGCTTTAACTTTTTTCCATGCTCGGTATCACCTTGATGTGGCTGCACCGGTGGTATGTCATTTGGCACGACCCCCTTGTGCTCCTCGAGCATTTCCGCAACCCTCGTTAGTAGCTTGGCCTCGCCCTTTGTTGCCTTATCATCCATCCCCCTCACTGTGGCTGGATGTACTTCTCTTTTGCGTCCAGTAACTCTCATAAGTTGAATGGCAGAAAGGATTTTAGTGTTGGCTTTTGGCTGAGATTGCCCACCCTTGGGCTTGTCTACCGTCGGTATCATGTAAGGCCCTCCTTGCATGATGCATACGTAGTCGTGTCGGGAAGCAGCACTACGTCGTACTGCTTTAAGAACTCCATACCTAACACCACATCGAAATCATCAAGAGGTGCTACAGAGAAATTTACCTCGTCGCGCCATTTGCCCAGGTGAATATCGACCCCTCGAACCACCCTATCCAGTGGCTTGGCCGTAACATTCACTGATTTGAGGAACCCCTCCTCTTTCTCTACATAAAGTCCCAAGCGCCTCGCCTCCGCACGCTTGATGAAATTGTACGTCGCGCCCGTATCTATCAGCACTTGAGTCTTTATGCAGTTGATGTAGGCTTCAACATACATGGGTGCCTTTCCCGTTGGCGCGCTGGTACGCCGTTTGGCTTTCATTGTATTGAGTAGCTGCAAACACCCCATTTGACCCTGCTCGCAAGCCTCATGCATCGTAACCATGGCGTTGATAGCCTTCTTCTTCGGGCAGTCTTTGACCCAGTGATCCCCATCGTAAAGGAAACAGCTTGTCTTCGATCCATTCCCTCTATGGCCGTTGCGCTTCTGCTTTTCCCATTTGGGCGGCTTACTTATCTCCTTCTCATCCTCCGGAGGTTGAAATTCCTTGGCGTCCCCACCTTTGCTGTGATTTGGTCTCGAATGCTTCGACTTTCCCGAATCACCCTTGCAGTAATCCATGAGCGTTTCTGCCAATGTTAGAGCGTTGGATATTCTGGTCACCCCGTGCCGCTTCAGTTCATTGGACGCCCATGTCTGCAACTCGTCCAGAAAATTAAACAGCAAGTCTTCCTCGCTCATGTTGGGAATCTGGAGCATTAACAGGGAGTACTCCTTAACGTACTCGCTGATGGACTTGGTCTGTTTCAATTCCTTCAACTGCTTTCGAGTGTCGTGTGCCACATTCTCCGGATAGAACTGGCGCTTAAGCTCCCGTTGCAATTCTGCCCAGGTGTTGATTGTGCAGGTACCCTTGCGTATCTCCTCGTTTTTCCTGCGCCACCATAGAATTGTATGGTCGAAAAGATATAAGGTCGCGGTATTTACCTTGTCTTCATTTCGCACGCCCATGGCGTCGAAGTATCTTTCCATCTGCCAAAAGTAGTTATCCATCTCCTTGGCGTTCCACTTGCCACTGAACTCCTTCGATTTAGGAGCCTCAACTCTCGGCGCCCCTTGAGCAGTAACAGACTCATTTGCCATTGCTCGCTTGCACAGCACTACGTCCTCTTTGACAGCGTCAAAACCTCTACGCAGCTTCTCCACTTGGGCTTGAACTTTGTCAAAGTTGGCGTATACCTTCTCCTGAAAAGCCTTGATCCAGTCACACTGCCGATCAGCGTAACTCTCGATGGATGTGTTGATGAGGGAGCGCAGCTCGTCCCCTTGAGTGTCGAGTCCCGCCTCGATTTTCTCTACTTGCTGCTCCAACTCCCCAAGACGATCCGTCGCCTTTTCCATAGCGTCACCGAGTGTTTTCACCATGGTCCCGAACTCATGGCCTGGATCGATAGACTTGTCGCGAGGTCCACTGTCGTGCCTCTTAGCTTTGGGATTCTGACCCCTCTCTTCAGTCAAATCTAATGGTCCACCGTATTTCTCTATCTCTGAATTGCACCTGCTCTGATACCAACTGTCACGGACTACTTTCGAACTGTGCGGCCTTAGACGCGTTGCGTGCTAAGCAACCAAGAAAAACCACACAAAGAGAAGAAAGAAAGGCACACTAAGTGTTTGCACGAATGCTCTCTTATATTGCTGAAGAGAAAACAAAGCTATGAGATGAAATATACAAGTGAGGGTCTCCCTCTTTTATAGTAGTAGCCCTATACAATCAATGGCTGAGATCTAAATAATCTAACAGTATATATACAAGATGAGATAATATTCCTTATAATATTCTAAGATGCCATTCTACCTTAATTAGAGTTCTAATTAAGGTGACCTACTCTAATAAGTCATGGGCTTGGCCCAGTTCTTCTCCCATGTTAGCGGGTCTTCTAGAAGCTCTGGCCCGCAATCCATTCCAGCAGCCCATATAGCCTCTAGGAGGCTTTGTCGCGCACCAAGTGTTCGAGGAAATACTTGAGAACACTTGGGGTATGACATAAGGAATTCACTTATAACTTGAGGCTCGTATGCTAGCTCTAGTGACTTAAACTAAACATATTTTAACAGCTTAGTAATACTGGTGAGAATACCTTTGCTTATAACTACTGCCTTCATGCTAGTAAATGAACTAAACATGCTTGCCAAATCTTTCAACTGAGAGAACTAATCAATAATCTAATTTCCCCCCTCAAGATCAAGGCCGAGGAGATACATTGAGCTTGGATCTAAACACTGCAAAGCTATCGTAGGATAAGGGTTTAGTAAGAATATTAGCAACTTGATCTGAATTGGACACATACCTAACTTTAAGCTGATGATTTGCTATTTTCTCTCTTAAAAAATGAATGTCTAGTTTTATATGCTTTGTTCTTGAATGAAATACCGAATTTTGTGCCATTGCTTTGGCATTTTGATTATCACGCTAAAGTAGAGGAATGACAGTAAAGCATACCTATAGTTCTTGAAGTAGTGATTGTAGCCACAAGATTTTTGCACAAGCTGAGGCCAATGATTTGTATTCTGCTTCTATACTTAATCTAGGTACAACTCCTTATTTCTTAAAGGACTAAGAGACCAAATTGTTACCTAGATAAATGCAGTAACCTCTTATAGACATTCTATCAACCAGGTCATTACGCCAGTTTGCATCTGCATACCCAATAAGCTGATAGTCACCATAATTTATAAATTCAAGGCCATATTCTGTAGTAGCTTGCAAGTACCTCAAGATCCTCTTACATGCTTACCAATGCTGAAGTGCTGGTGCAGATAAAAACTGACTTAACTTATGAACATTAAAAGCTAATTCAGGTTTTGTTAAAGTGATGTATTGAAGAGCACCAACTATGCTTCTGTACTTAGTTGGATTTGCAAACTGTTCTCCAATATTCAGAAGAAGTTTCTGTCCTGCTACCATTGGTGTGTTATATCCCTTACAGTTAATCATATCAGCTTTCTTGAGTAAATCATATATATATTTAATTTGTGACAAGTGCAAACCAACCTCTGTAGTCTTAACCTCAATACCAAGAAAATAACTCAATTTGCCTAGATCTTTTAAGGCAAATGTGGTACTGACATTATGAATGAACTTCTTAAGCATACGTGAGTCATGCCCTGTAATAAATATATCATCAACATATACTAAAATGAGAATGGACTTACTAGACACATTTTTTATGAATAAAGATGCATCTGACTTAGAACTTCTAAATCCCCACTATAACAAGACAACCTTTAACTTATCAAACTAAGCTCTTGGAGCCTACTTTAGGCCATAGAGAGCTTTTTGTAGTTTACACACATAAGATGGATGCTTGTGATTAATAAAACCCATATGTTGCTTCATATACATTACCTCAGAGAAATTGCCATTCAAGAAGGCATTATTGATATCAATTTGCCTTATTAGCCATTTGTTCATCATTATCAAGTTTAATATAACCCTCACTATAAAAGCCTTTATGACTGGACTAAAGGTGTCAAAATAATCAACATCCGGGGTTTGCAAAAACCCTTTTGCAACTAATTTAGCCTTATGTTTGACTACTGTACCATATGGATTATGTTTTATCCTAAATACCCATTTATTGTCTATTACCTTAGGTGCTTCAGTTTCAGGAACAAGAGTCCATGTACCATTCTTAATAAGACCTGTATATTTCTAATTCATTGCTGGCTTCCACTTTGAATTCTGCAAAGCTTCAACTATGTCTTTGGTTCACTTTCTAAATTAGCTGTTTTGCTTAAGTACACTTTTGGCTTATGTATGCCTAACTTTGATTTAGTTCTCATAGGATGTAAAGATGAAATTGTTTGTATTTGACTTTGGCTGATATTCTATGAATGTGTATTTTGTGTGTTGGTCATTTGTGGAGCTATGTGAGTTGTAGAATTTGACTGATTTGATATAGGCTGAGCAACTGGTGACTTATTGTTTCCTAGTTCAGTGGTGACTCTTGTAGGATGTTATGTGAAAGACTCTATTTCTTTTGAATGTGTAGTAAAAGTAAATAGATCAGTATGCTCATATGAAGTAATTTAGTCATAAGTGGTTGATTCAAGTTTAGACTCAAGAAAAATTTGTGCATAAGGAATACAACTTTTATTGAAGGTAATATGCCTAGCAATGTAAATTTTCCTTGAATGATGCAAACTCTTATAACCCTTATGATCTGAATTATAACCTAAGAGGACACATTTTTCAGTATGAAAATTAAGTTTGTTTAAGAGATAAGGCTTAAGATATGGGAAGCAAGCAAAACCAAAGGCCTTTAGAAGAAAGTAATCAGGTTTGAACCTAAGTAATTTTTCAAAAGGTGATTTATTATTAAGAATAGTTGTTGGCAGCCTATTTATCAAGTAGGATGTAGTGTTGAAGGTATCCCACCAGAATCTAAGTGGCACAGAGGCTTAGGCAAGTGATGACAAATCAGTTTCAACCAAGTGTCTATGTTTTCTTTCAACAACACTATTTTGATGGTGTGTGTGGACATGGATGTCTAAACTGAATGCCTTATTGTTTTAGAAATATGGTAAAAGACCTGAATTCCCCACCCTAGTCAAATTGAAGGATTTTAATGTTCTTATCAAGCTGTCTTTCAATATATATCTTATAGTGTTTAAATATGCCAAAGGCTCATATTTATTTTTCATAGGGAAAAGCCAATTGAATCTTGTAAAATCATCAACAAAGCTAAGGTAGTATTTGTACCCTTCATTGGTTACAACAAAGGAAGGCCCCCGAATATCTGTATACATAAGTTCTAGAGGGTTTTTTTTGTTTTAATACCAATACAAGAAAAATGAGATCTCTGCAATTTGCCCAATTGACAAGAATCACAAGAATCAAGCTTTATTTTTTTGTTTTTCAACAAACATGGATATAAGAATTGATTACACTTTTTAACATAAAAGAACTTGGATGTCCAAGTTTTTTATGCCATAAGTTATAATCAGAATCAATTTGCACTTTTGAGATTAAAACTGAAGAATTACAAGATACAGAATTTGAGCTTTGATTACTTATACTAACACATGGATCAGTTGCACAGGACTGACCATTATTTATGAAACAATGTGCATCAAGAAAACACATAGACACCATAGACAGAGGATGAGTATTTAACAAAGGATTCTGAAATAAAGGATTGAACATTTTCAGAAACTAGTTGGTTCTCAGACATTGAAAGCAGTTTATAGGTTCCTTTTACAGTAATACCTTTAAGCAGCACCTTTCCTTTCTTCTTATCCTTAACAAGACATATATTAGGATGAAACTCAATAAGTATATCATTATCATTTACAAGCTTTGACGCACTTATTAAGTTTTTAGTTATTGAGGGTACAAAAAGTAAGTTTTTAAGAACTAGAGCATTGCCAGTACTAGATTTAAGCCAAGCATGACCAGTAAGCAAAATTTCTAAACCATGTCCATTACCAATCATAAATTACTCATTACTTGCATATTCAACTTTGGCAGTAAGATTACTTGGATCATTGGTTAGGTGATGTGTAGCACCTGAATCTAGATACCAGTTTTGATCCCTTTTACCTTATTGAGCTTTATGTATTGCAACATAAGCAGATCTATTGCCTAAGACACCAAATAAAGCTCCAGATCCTTGATTATTGTAGCCTTGAGAATTGTTTCCACCATAGCCAGCCTGATTCTTGGTATCATAATCCTTGTAATACCTGTAGTAACACTTTGATGCATGATGGCCTTGTTTTTCACATATTTGACAAATTAACTTTTGAAAGTTTCCTCTGCCAAAATGATTGAATCTTCCTCCAAATTGGCTTTGATTCTGATTTCTTCCTCTTTCTTGATGATTTCCCCTTCCAAAGTTATTAAAATTTCCATTATTATAACCAGTATTACCATAGTTACCATTGTTGTTGTATGCATTATTGCCTCTATCAGCTCTAGTAAAATCTCCTCTTTTATTTTCTTTTTATGCATAGTTTGCTACAACATTAGACTAATCTGAGTTCGTATTCCTAGAATTTTGTAGAACTCTTCCTTCTTGAGATAGAAGCATTGCATATGCTTTATCTAGGCTAATTGATCCAAGCTGACTAGTGATCAGCACAACAACTAGATCATAATCAACATTTACTCCATTGATTAGATATTCTATGAACTCGTCATTTTCAACTGGACATCCTGCAATTGTAAGCTCATATACCAAACTCTTAGCTTTCAGAAAATACTCAGACATCGACAGTGATCCCTTGTTAACAGTGGCTAATTTCCTTTTTAATTGAATTGATCTAGCTTTTGACTCAGATCCAAATTGCTTTTCAACCGATAACCATAGATCTTTAAAGGTTTAACTGAAAATAACAAGACTAAGTATAGACTCATGAATTATAAATAACAACCAACCTAACAATGATTAATCTTGTCTCATCCATAACTCATAGGCTGGATCTTCTTCTTGAATTTGTTATGGAGCTTTCCTTTTGCCATTAATGAAGTTTTCAAGCCTATTTCCTTTCATAGCAATCAAAACTTGTTAATGCCATTTGACATAATTTGGTATTGTTAGCTTTATAGTAAAAGGAAAAGAGAAATTTGTATTGAGTAATGAATTTGAGGTAACTACAATAAGATTTGTGATTGGGATGATGGTGTTAGCCATGAATGGCTTTGATACCATTAAAGAAATATACAATTGTTTAAACACAGAAAATACAGAAGAAACTGCAGTAAAATATTCTGTGTAATCTTTTATTTTATTAAAATTTTCTCATGATACAAATAAATGTGTTTCAAAGGCTTCTTTTATAGTTACAATTAAGTGGTATGTACACATGTCAAGCAATCCACAAATTCATCAAATCTCCTAACAAACTTCTAACAACCTTATAACAATTTTTGGCTAGAAACATCATGCTGCAAAATATAACTCTTTTTGCAATCTTGGATTCATCTGCCACATCAGCTAAGTGTCACGCCCCAAGTGCTCTCAAGCATTTCCTCAAGCACTTGGTGCGCGACTAGGCCTGCTGGAGGCCTCTTAGACCATGGAGCGCTACGTGGACCAGAGCTTCTAGAAGGCCCGCTGGTTAGGATGGAGAATCGGGCTTGGCCCGTAACTTATTAAGGAAGTTAACCCTAGTTAGACTTCCATAATAGGTAGGAGAGCATCTAGGAATATTCTAAGGAATATTATCCCATCTTGTATATACACCGTTAGATCAAATAGATCTCAGCCATTGATTGTATAGGGCTGCAACTATAAAAGGGGGAGACCCTCACTTGTATTTTTCATCTCATAGCTTGTTTTCTCTTCAGCAATATAGAGAGCATTCGTGCAAACACTTGGTGTGCTTCTTTTCTCTTCTCTTTGTGTGGTTTTCTAGGCTGCTTAGCACGCAACGCGTCTAAGGCCGCACGGTCTCGAAAACAGTCCGTGACATAAGGAATTCACTTATAACTTGAGCCTCGTATGCTAGCTCCAGTGACTTAAACTAAACATATTTTAACAGCTCAATAATACTGGTGAGAATAGCTCTACTTATAACTTCTGCCTTGATGCTGGCAAATGAACTAGACATGCTTGCCAATTCTTTCAACCGAGAGAACCAATCAATAATCTAATTAACAGAACTCACCTTTGTTGGATCACCAGAAGGATCTGGATAAATCCCTAAGTTCTTTTGTTCAGTTGAAATCTGGCTTTTCAAGTTTTTGTATAGATCAGCCAAGTCTTTTGCTGCCTCAGTTGTAGCATAAACACGATGTGATGCCCAGAA
The DNA here is from genome assembly GCA_946807835.1 of Ailanthus altissimus. Classification (NCBI taxonomy): domain Eukaryota; kingdom Viridiplantae; phylum Streptophyta; class Magnoliopsida; order Sapindales; family Simaroubaceae; genus Ailanthus; species Ailanthus altissimus. The sequence goes on from OX327712.1 coordinate 3,943,483, forward strand.
AAATGCCTGGCAATAAATGATGAAGTTGACGGATCCCAGAACTCTTCATGCTCAATCACTTGCCCGCTAATCTGGTTCAACGTGAACTACGAATTTACTTTGATTATCAAATCTCCTTAATTTTGCAATAAAAGACTTCGGCTTCCCCTTTATTGTCCATTTAATACTCAGAACACTAGTTGATAGCATTGTCATTTCCTGCATGGCCTGTGTCAACAAGACAAAAAATCAAAGACTAATTTGAAAGAAAATTAATAAATCAAACCAAAGAAGATAGATAATACAATGTAATGAAAACTAGCTTAAGAGATTAAAGAATTAGAAATTCTGACAAGATGGATAACAACTGGCTTATAGCAACATTACATCCAAACAGTTAAAAGATATGTTTACTAACACATTTATATGCACGCAGAAAGGGCAAAAAAAGTACATATGCACTTCTACAGAAAAGGCACAGGATAGTAAGCCATGAAACTATGAAAAGCCATCGACTGTTGCAATCAGAAGGCCAAAATGTTGGCACAGTGAGAAATCTGTCCGTAATACAGAGAAAATGTTCATGCATTTTGAACATAGAAACAGAGATAACATAAAATCCTCACAACAGAAGGGTTATCAAGAGCACTGGTGGCCCAAAGTGGTCGTTTGTATTTCTCACGACCTGTAAAACTTCTGATTGGATCCTGCAATTACTATGAAAAAACATAAGATTTACTAGAAACTAAGGAAACACAAAATCTGCTTCACTATAGGCAAATTGAAACAAACAACAGAAACAAATCAAGTTTGAATTTGTAAAAGCAGATTTGACAACCTGCTACCATCTGAAAGAAGTTTATGTAAGCTAGCTATCATCAAAAAAATTATTTGATTGAAAAGGATATAGGTGACCAAACATGGATTTTGAATGAAAAGAAATGGAAAACTCTTGCATAATTTTAGAAACAAATGTAAAATATTTGGCTTAAAAATAGACGTGGCTGTATTTACTCACGATTGACAAAAGCATTGCTAAAGATATGATGGACTCTCTGTTACTTAAATGGGAAGGACTATTGTCCACTTAAAACTACGAAGGTCTTCAAATGCTACAATTTGAACCAAATCACATGTTGCTAATATTACACAAGAAAAAGAAATGAAAAAGTTGAAAAATTAGTGATTCAACAATCTTAGTTGGACAAGAATTGAGATGAATACCAAAGTGGAGAGTCATAAGAAGTCTAAAATATGTGGGACATGTATGGAGAAGTCTAGGACATGTGGGACATGAAGGGGGAAGCGAAACGGGATTCAAAGATGCGAAGAAAATGAAATAGGTACTGCCAAGGATGAGCGCTATGGCGCCCAGGACAGCACCCCAGTGCCGCAACGCTGGGCGCAATTTTGGCCAGCACTGCAGCAGCCAGGGATGAGAGGCTAGGATCCAGCGCTGGGCCAAAAGTTTGTTTTTCTTCGGGATTTCTAGTTTTGGGAAGTTTTGAACTTTCAAAACAAGTGTACTCTTACTCCAACAAGGAATAGGGTTAGTAGGCACGAAATACACCTTATATAAATACTTGTAAACCCTTTAGTTGAGATTAAGCATTAAGAGAGACTCTAAGAGTGGGGAAGAACTAGGTAGACACTAAGTGCTTGAGTGGGCTAGGGTGAAACCGTCGTTTGGGTGATAATTGTTCGTGGTAGAACAAGAGTTCACTAAACATTAGGTCATTTTGAGGGTTCTTCAAATTGGGTTTTCCTTGTAATATTTGTAGGGAGTTATAATAAGAGAGGTTAGGATTCTTGGATCCACCGTGGACGTAGGCAATTGGCCGAACCACGTAAGATTGTGTTGTACTATTTTGTTTTCTGCTTTGGATTCTTGCTATTTTTCTTGATTAACAGGTTATTCCTCTGCGCAAGGAGGTTAGGGTTCTAGGTTGAATCTTGGGTTCTTTGCTTCAACATAACCTCGAGAGGGAAAAAGAAGTTTCCTTGCTCAACAAACTGGTATTAGAGCAAAAGGTTCGATAATACACACTTGGGGTATTTAAACCATGGTTGCAATCAAGTAAGAAATAGAGAAGTTCAATGGGATGAATGACTTCAATCTTTGGAGGAAGAAGGTTAGGGCTCTACTAGTGAAGGAAGGGCTAGACTCAGCTTTGGAGGAAGCCAGCTCCTCAACTAGAGATGAGATGACAACCTCAAAGTCCGGGCATAAAGAGTGGGACACGATTTAGAAAAAGGCTCACAACACTTTATTCCTGGCGTTGAGCGACGAAGTAATAAGGGAGGTTGGTGATAAAGAAACCGCTTTGGGGCTATAAAAGAGACTCGAGGCATTGTACACGAAGAAGTCTCTTACAAATAGACTTCTTGTGAAAAAGAAACTATATCAGCTAACAATGCATGAGGGAACTTCATTGAGAGCTCACATTGACGAGTTCAATAAGATCATCATAAGTCTTAAGCAATTGGGCATCAAGACCAAGGATGAAGACAAGGCCATTATCTTGTTAAGTTTGTTGCCAAAGAGCTATATAAACTTTATGGATACGTTGCTGTATGGAAAAGAGTATTTAACGATGAATGACGTCAAGGCATCATTGAACTCAAAAGAATTGACAAAGAGATCTGAGTCCGAGAGTGGAACAACATTGCTTGCACAAGGAAGGAAGAGCAACCAATCAAGGAGGAGATCCAAGAAGTATTTTATTTGTAATAAGGAAGGGCACTTTGTGAAGGATTGTCCGAAATCAAAAGGCCAAAGAGGGTGGGTTGCAATCAGTACTGAGGAAGATACCGAAGTTGTAGACATATTGGTAGCCTCAAGGGGAAAGTACGCTGGCAAATGGATACTAGATTCGGGGTGCAGCGTCTATATGTGTCCCTATAGATCGATGTTTACCAGCTATAAAGTCAAGAGAGGTAAAGCTCTAATAGGGAATGACATGACTTATTAGATCATGGGAGTTGGCAACATTAGGCTGAGGATGCAAGATGGAGAAACTAGGGACTTACATGGTGTAAGGCATGTTCCTAAATTGAGGAGGAACTTGATATCCCTAGAGAAGATCGATGAGGAAGGGTATTCGGTTAGAGCAGAAAAAGAAAAACTAAGGGTAGAGAAAAGATCTATAAGGTTTGAGGGTGAGAAGTACAATTGGGGGCTTTATGTGTTTACTGGGATGGCCGTGAGTGGCCCAACGCGGGGTGTTGGGGTAATGCAGACCACTAAGCGACATCCAAATCGTGCTCGCCGAGGTAATGAGGGTCGAAAAGGAGTGCAATGCATCCATACCCTATGCAAGGTGCATGAATGCATTTAGAGACCAAAGTCACTAGCCCGAAGAAAGTTAAGTCTTGGTGGAGACTTAACTGGACTCAACTCTAGGTGATAGAGTATTGATGTGGATAGGATCCCGAAGCCTTCTTATTTGGAAGATTTTGAATTAAGGAAGGGTTTGTTGAAAAATTGGCGATTCAACAATCTTAGTTGGACAAGAATTGAGATGAATACCAAAATGGAGAGTCACAAAAAGTCTAGAATGTGTGGGACATGTATAGAGAAGTCTAGGATATGTGGAACACGAAGGGGGAAGCGAAACAAGACTCAAAGACGCGAAGGAAGCAAAGAAAACGCAATAGGCACTGCCAGGGCTGAGCGGTGTGGCACCCAAGACATCACCCTAACGCCGCAGCGCTGGGTCCTTAGCCTTGGGCGTAATTTTGACCAGCGCCGCGGCACCCAGGGACGAGAGGCTAGGATCCAATGCTGGGTCAAAAGTCTATTTTTCTTTGAGATTTCTAGTTTTGGGAAGTTTTGGACTTCCAAAACAAGTGGACTCTTACTCTAATAAGGAATAAGGTTAGTAGGTACGAAATACACCCTATATAAACACTTGTAAACCCTTTAGTTGAGATTAAGCATTAAGAGAGACTCTAAGAGAGGGGAAGAACTAGGTAGACACTAAGTGCTTGAGTGCGCTAGGGTAAAACCGTCGTTTGGGTGATCATTGTTTGTGGTAAAACAAGGGTTCACTAAATATTAGATCATTTTGAGGGTTCTTCAAATTGGGTTTTCCTTGTAATATCTATAGGGAGTTATAATAAGAGAGGTTAGGATCCTTGAATCTACCGTGAACGTAGGCAATTGGCCAAATCACATAAGATTGTGTTGTGCTCTTTTGTTTTTTACTTTGGATTCTTGCTATTTTGCTTGATTAACAAGTTATTCCGCTACGCAAGGAGGTTAAGGTTCTAGGTTGAATCTTGAGTTCTTCACTTTAACATAATCTCAAAAGGAGGAAAGATGTTTCCTCCCTTAACAAAAAAAAAAATATGAAGCTTTATTGATTGATAAAATGAAGGAGTTTGTCCCTTTTATACATCACCTTTACAACTGACATTCAGCATTTCTAAATCTCCTTTAGTATTAGGAATCTTTATCCAAGGCCAGTGTATTAACTTATTAGATTAGTGGCATGTGGTACTTTGTAAAAAAAAAAAAACAAGAAAGTTTCATAAATTTTTTTACCTAAGAGGTAATTGTTTAGGAATTCATAAAAGAGGTATCAACATACAGAGGTTAGAAAAATACCCTGTATTTGACAGAAACTGCAAAGGTTCCAAGGGCACGATTGCCTTCACGAAGCTCTAGGATATCACGTACAAGTTGCTTGCCGTAGATTCTACTAAGGGGCTACTTATGCACTCAAACTCATTACAAAGCTCACCGAAGTCCATACTATCAACAATTTTATCAGCCTCAGACCTTTGGCTGGTAGGTTGAGGAGATAATTCAGTCCTACTAGAATCATTTCTGACTGCAAGACATCAGAAGTCACTTTGTTAAGGTTACATCTCAGGGGAAAAAAAAGGTCATATCAGTGTATGTACAAAATTGAAATAGAAAAATACAGCTACATCACTTCTTAACCTAAAGCCAGCAGAAGAGAATTTTAACATACACGAACATAATTTAATGTTGAATTTCATAGATGAGTTTTCTTAAAACCATTCTACTTTCGAAACTATACACACACACACACACACACACACACACATATATATATATATATTAAAAGAGGAAGGAAGAATATAGGAACAGAAGGTCTTGTCAACTGCATTTTACCTCCATTCATCCACGCTTCAATAACAATGCATTAGCCACCTCACGTAATGCGATCACATAGAAAGGCAATTGCCGATCCTAATAATACAATTTTTCAGCTGCATCTTTGTGTTTCAGAAAAAGAATACTAAAATAACCTACTATTATAACAACACTGTTGTAGATTATAGAAAATCTCAGAAGAAAAAGATTAAACCGTTGCAATGCATCAACGAGTTTAATTTGTTACAGCAACAAAAGGGTAGATTTGTGTTATTATTTTTATTTCAACAACCAAAAAATGGAACATGGTCATTGAGTATGGAACCCAACAATGTTTTTTTTCCCATTATAACCGCTAACTTTAAGTTTTTCTTCTCACACCACTCAATTATTTTCTTTTGACTGTACCAATGATGTGTAGAACCTCAATGGAGTTACATTTTCTCTTCTTCAAGCTCATTTGCACAATGACAAAACACATCCTTGCAACAAACATTTAACATTGTAAATCTTGCCCAAAATCAATATGGCATACATTCTATCCCACAACTAAGCAATAATAGAAACCATAGAAAGAGGGTGTACTAAACATAGATTCACTCAATAATCTTTCTTAGCATATAGCTTGTTGGCATGAAATATGGGACTTATGAATGAAATTCAAATATTCATCGTAAATTTATAAAAATGGATAAAGATTGTTGAAATGTATATAATAGGTATATATATGGTAGGCGTAAAATAGAAAAACATTAATAATGTTCCTTTTTTGTATAGAAAACTTTCTCTAAGACTACCATTTTTTCTATATATTGTACTCTTTCTTTATAATAAATAAGACAATATAGAATCATATTCTCTTTTTTTACATAGTATCAGAGCTATTGTGCTCTCTCTAAGTTTTAGTTTTTTCAGCGAAATCGCCAGTTTCCTTTTTGGCCACTGTGTTTTTTTCTTTTCTAGTGGTCGTGTCCTCTATTTTGACATCACCAATAGTCCTCCGAAGAACATCCAAGAAAATAGAACCTGAACCTTCGCCGCACGCGCCTCACGTGCCATCGTCGGAATCTGACCATTTTTTTTACGCGCGTGGACTCTCACGACGGGCATCTTTGTCCTCAGACAGCATCGACGATCACTTCTACGGTGGCCCAGTAGTCATCGACTTCTGCACGCGCCGCCATGCGCCACCATGCACCGCCTCTCTCATCGGCTTCACATTTTTCGATCTCCATTTTTGAAAAGTGTGAAGCTTCACCGCCGGCACCAATAACTCCAGACGACGTTAGCGATCCCAAAACCACCCACCGTGTCCTTTGCTGTCGCTAGCTGCTGTCACCATCACTGGAAATTCGCCACTGCCTTGTCGAAAAATAGATCCTGGTTGTCCGTTGTTCTCTCCTTTCTCATCCTCTCTGGTTTATGAGCCAATATGACTACTGAGAGCTCTAAAACAGGTTTGATTTTTTTCTTCGGTTCATTTCTGACTATTTTTGTTGAAATATTGGTAGGGAGAAATAATTATATTTCTTATGCCGCATTTATTGAATTATGGTGTATGGAATATGGCCTAGAGGACCATTTAACTACTAAGGTTATAGATTTAAAAAATAAAGATATAACTGAATGGAAAAAAGGTTGATGCCTTATTATATAATCAATTATGACAAACCATCGATCATCAATTATATCTCATTTATAAGGCCTATCGAACATGTTTTGATATTTGGCATCAAGCTAAGTTCTTATATACTAATGATTTTCAAAGGTTGTACTCTATGGTCTCAAGTCTGGTTCATTTGAAATAACATGGTATGGAGATGTAAGAATCCTTGGTAAGATGGCCTCCCTCAAAACTGAGTTTAATTCACTTTTGCCGTATAGTGAAACAGTCGCTGACGATCTTGCTCAAAGGGACAAACTCTTTATGGTTCTCACCCTAGCATCACTTAGCCCTGAGCTTTCATCAGTTTGTGATCAGATTCTTACTACTACTATTGTTCATTCTATAGATGATGTCTTTGCTCGACTGCTTTGTGTATCTGTTCCAGGGCATCAGTCTAGGCCCTCCACAACTGATTCAAATTCCTGTCTTGGCATCCCAATCACAGCCTTCTTTTAAAGGAGAATAAGGTGATCGTGGGAAAATTCATCCTAAGTGCACTTATTGTCATCAGTGGGGACATACCAGGGAAAAATATTACAAGTTAAATGGACGACCCCCTCGGGTTGTTAACCTTGCTCAATCTAATCATTTTGACACTATAGACAAGCAACCTCTATCCATGACTCTCACTGGTGCCGACTATGAGGAATACCTTAAATATCAAGCAACTAAGCAGTTTACCTCTTCCATTGCCTCTATTGCACATACTGGTAATTCAGTTGCTTGTCTTACTTAATCTTCTTCTCTATGACCATGGGTCCTTGATTCCGGTGCATCTGACCACATTTCTGGTAATTTTCAATTACTTTCTCATACTTCTACATCTAGGCCATTATCATCTTTCACTTTAGCTAATGGTTCCACAACTATTGCTCAAGTAGTTGGTCGAGCATATCCTCTTCCTTCCTTACTTTTAGAATCTATTCTTTATATACCGTGTTGGCCTTTTAATCTTATATCTGTCAGTCAATTCACTTATTCTTTAAATTGTGCTATCACCTTTGTTGATGACTCTGTTGTTATATAGGATCGCAGTACGGGGCAGACAATTGGCATAGGTGTGAGTCACATGAGCTCTATCATCTCGGTCTTCCGCAATCATTTGTAGCATACACTGTCATTGAATCAATAGCACTAATTCATAATCGTCTGGGACATCTGAGTATGTCAAAACTACAAATAATAAATTCAGATCTGTCTAGATTATCGTTTTTCAACTATGAGTCCTGTCAACTTGAAAAACACTATCGTGAGATATTTTTCAAGTGTTTCAATAAATAGGCTATGTCCCCATTTGAATTAGTTTATTCTGATATTTAGGGTCCTAGTCGACTTTCTTCTGTTTTAGGGTTTAAATATTTTGTTACATTTATTGATAACTATTCGCATTGCACTTGGTTATTTTTAATGAAAGATCGATCTGAACTATTCTCCATATTTGAATCTTTTTGTGCAAAAATTAAGACACAGTTCTCTACTACTCTTCGTATATTGCATAGTGATAATAGATGTGAATATTTTTCCGCTCCCTTTATTAAATTTTTGTCTTCTCAGAGAATTTTACATCAATCATCCTGTGCCTACACTCCACAACAAAATAGAGTTGCCAAGTGTAAAAACAAGCATCTTATTGAAATTAATCGTACCTTACTTATCCATAATCATGTTCCTCTCTGTTTTTGGGCCAAAACCATTCTTACTGCATGTTTCTTAATCAACTATATGCCTTCTTCTGTCTTACAAAATAAAGCCCCTCATTCTCTTCTACATCCTGATACACTATTATATCCTATCTTACTTCAGGGTTTTGGCTGCACATGCCTTGTCCATGTCTTTTCTCCTGGACAAGACAAGTTATCTACTTGATCCATAAAATGTGTCTTCCTTAGGTACTCCCGTCTTCAAAAAGGATATAGGTGTTATTCTCTTGACACATGACGGTATTTTATATCTGCTGATGTCATATTTTTTGAGTCTTCTTCTTTCTTCTCTTTCTCTTATTCTGAAACGCAGATCATCACAAAAGTTTTCCAATTCCTTATATTGCTCCTTCTACTATGTCATTCTCTAAGCCAGTATCTGGGTCGGAGTCTGCCATTCCATCTCTAGCCTATGATAATATTGTCTCTATTCCTTCTACAGATGATGTTATTACTGTTTTTCCTGATGTAGATCTTGCAGGTGCTACTATTGATACCGGTGATGCCATTGATATTGTTCCTGTTGACTCACTGCTTGCTCCATATTCCTCTCCGACTGCGGTCTTACCTTCTGCTGAACAGTTTCCCATTGCTATTCGTAAAGGTATATGACCCACTCGCAATCCTCATCTTATATATAATTTTCTTAGTTATCATCACTTATCTTCCCCATATTATGCATTTGTGTCTACTTTATCTTATATTTCTATCCCCAAAACACTTCGTGAGGTTCTTTTACACTTTAGCTAGTATCAAGCAATGGTTGAGAAAATGGATGCTTTGCATGCTAATGGTACATGGGAATTAGTTCGATTGCCACCAGGGCACTCCACAGTTGATTGTCGATGGTTATACACTGTCAAAGTTGGACTTAATGGTCAGGTGGACAGATTGAAAGATCGGTTGCTTGCAAAAGGATACACTCAGACTTATAGGTATGATTATTATGAGACTTTCTTTCTTGTGGCTAAAATATCATCTGTTCGGTTGTTCTTATCTATGGCTGCCATTCGATAATGGCATTTTCACTAACTTGATATCAAAAATGCATTTCTTTATGATGAGCTTCAGAAAGAAATATATATGGAGCAACCACTTGAATTTGTTGCTTAGGGAAGTCTGGTTTGGTATGTAAGTTTCGTCGCTCTTTGTATAGTTTGAAACAGTCTCCTCATACTTGGTTTGGCCACTTCAGTACTATTATCCAGGAGTTTGGCATGTCTGAAGTGAGTCAAATTACTCTATTTTCTATAAACATACACCACAAGGTCAGTGCATATATATAGTAGTCTACGTTGATGATATTGTCATTACATGATATGATCAGGAAGGTATTAAGCAATTTAAAGAATCACTTATTTTATCATTATCAGACTAAAGATTTAAGATTGCTAAGATATTTTCTTGGTATTGAGGTTGCCCAATCTAAGTCTGGAATTATTATCTCTCAAAGAAAATAAGTGATGGATATTGTAAAAGAAACCGAAATGTTAGACTGCACACCTATAGATTCTCCTATGAATTTTAATGCTAAACTTCTACCTGGACAAAGGAAGCCGCTTTCAGACCCTGAGAGATATCAAAGATTGGTTGGTAATAAGTGCATGAGGGAAAATGTGACACATAAGACTAAACGAGAGGCAATTCGATCGAGAAATGAGTAAGATACGCTCAAAAGTCGAATGTGACTCAGCACATAGCCAGGCGCCGCAGTGCCCAGATCAGTAACTGAGAGCTGTGGTGCTTAGTAGCTAGCGCTGTGGCACCCGACAAGGAAATCAATCTCGTGTTCCAATTCTTAGCATTGCAGCGTTCGTGCAATATATAAAAACCCATATCAACTCTTCTATTTGAACTCGAATTCGAAGATCCTCGCCCCTAGGGTTTCTAATATCAATAAAAATACGCTTTTGAGGTAAAATATACAAACTTTGGAGAGGAGAAATGTATGCAAAAGATTCACATTCAATTCAAGGGATCAAAACAAATTCATTAAAGATTGAAGAATCAATTCTTGGGCATTCAAGTCAAAAGGAAGGAGAACAACTCAGGACGTCACTTGTGTTATTTTCTTTCATAACTTTAAGAGATGATCTTGCTTTGATATTTTTGAAAACTTAAGCAAGGTCAGATTGAGAGTTTAAGGAGCTTTATAAAATAATTCAACTTAGAGCATTTAATCTGCTGATCGCCTTAGAAGCCCTCAAGGTAGGATTGAAGCTGTGTAGATTCTGGTATTGTTTGTTTGAGTATCTAACCAAAAATTATACAATGACTTATGAACAAGAACCCTAGTATATAAATATCAAAGAAGAGAAGCAATAAAGAAACTATTCACAGAAGACACTTGTGGAAAGGTGCAGGGTTATGAGCTTAGAAGTCTCTTGGGAAGAGGATGGTCCGAGAATGAAGGGGTAAGACATTGCTAAAGACAACAAATTATCCTCAGAGGGACTGACCCCTAGAAGAGAATAAGTAGGACGTGAGGAAGTTTACCTTAAAGTAACAAGAGTTCAAGAGAAAAGATTTATCCATCTTATCATCATATTGGCAGTAGTATTCAAGGCCATAAAGAAAAATTTTGCTTGAGGAGCCAAGAGTTTTCATGATCTTGCCCAAGGGCGAAACAGGTATAAATATCACTAAGAGCATGATTACACTACTAAGATTTATAAGGCACTAAGTGGAATGCCTAACGAGGAATGAATGCTTTAAAAAATTTAGAGCTAACCTAAAGAATAAGAATCTCAACCAATTGAGAAATTAGATGTCAAAAACTCACACTGAATGGATTATGATAATCTCTAGAGGCCCTACGCTTATAGAAGATTCAAATAGACAGAAGAAAAATAACTCTCAGTGTCATGCCCCAGACCCAAAAGATCTGAAACATGACATAACTTACACTCATTCAATAATGAGCACTCATAATTAATATTGCATAAAATTTCAAACTTGAATTCAACATAGAAATCCTTATCAAGTTGCTAGTAAGTTTAATATAAAATCAACCTATGACCATACTTGGTGAAACATAAACCAAGTACAACCACACCTAATAAAAAAATACATAAGTATTTATTTAATAGAGACAAATTAAATATTTTAAACTATGTGTCCACAAATAAAACACTTAGCAATCTAGCAACTTAGGGAACCCAAGGGACATCAGAAGTCTTACCAAATCCGTTAAGCACACATGTACCTTATTTACTTGAAATCACCATAAACTATAATGAGTATGATACTCAGTAAGCATACTAATTTTTTATATATCAAAATATAAATACATATATATACACAATGCATGTGTATGATATGCTATGATAAATCAAAACCATAATCTTATCAAATCATATTTTAGGTAAGCGCTTACACATTCTTTTAAAATATATAATAGGAATACCATCACTTAACTACTACTACTACTTAGTAGGACTTTCATATCACATATCATATAATGAGCCAAATGTCACTCGTAGATGACATACCGTATGAGAGGAATTATAGAAGTGAGGTTTAAATTACACATATATAATGCTCATGCCCGAAAGTAAGAGCCAAACCCTCACCCTGATCATCGGTGAGTCCTTTCACATGCACCAATACGCCACCACATGAATGTGATGACTCAATCTTCCTTTAGGTACTAATAGGATCCTCCCTACATACGTAACACATAACATATACCAATCCCGAAGGAAAGGCCACACATAAAGGCTCCACAAATTACATAAGGGGCCTACTAAGTAAATAGTGAGTTCAAGTATCCTCAAAACATAAAACGTATCTTATGGATATTTTTCACTTTAAAAGCTTTCTTTGTTAAACACATTTCATTTTGAAAGCTCACTTTCATAAACACATGTATGTCCATGCTCAATGTCAATGCTCACATTCATAAACATATGTCTTTCATATTTCATATCAAATATACTTTGGCATAACATAAACATATTTCTAAGCACATTTACAAAATCATACATAGACAATTACTATGCTTATTGTGATTTCAGTAAAAGTCTAGTATACTTACCTCTTAGCACTTTCGGTTACAAGACTTAATTCTCCTTAACCTATCAATGGAGATTAATCCTTTCATAAGCCTTTAAATTCACACAAAACACTTTAAATAGCTTATAAAATTACACATATGGCACTTATCACATCGAATTGGTCTAATTACTTAGTTTATCAAAACTTGTCATTCTGACCACTTACACTTAACAAAATTTTCTTATGTATCAAATGATGTCCAATTGGTCCAAAATCAGAATATATATTTTTTAACTCATATATCCTCCTTATGTATGAATATTATATTATAATTCTTACACAATCCATTTCATTAACACCATCAAATCCAAACTATTATTCTGGCGGGATTAAGATATTTACTGAACAGTATTCAATCTCCCAATTTTATAAAATCATATACTAACTAAAAAATTATAAAACTACCATATAATTACTCTTGACACATATTTCAATCCATGATAAATATTTCACTTCAAAATCCCTGCCAAAAGTAATTTAAAACTATTTTATTCTATAACTTTAAAAATCTGTAAATCAAATACTGCAATGAGCTGATACGTTTTAGAAAATCATAACAATTTAACCACATTGATTTAAATTCGAAAATTTGAATATATCATATTAGATATATAAATTTACCATATTGCAAAAATTTGTAATTTTTTAAGATCATTCAGCAGATCAAAAATTATTTGTCACTGTATTATACTGTTAACATAGGAATTTTTCATAATTTCAGGGTCATTTTGGTAAATTCACTAAAAATTCAATTTTTGAAATTTTCAATTGATTAAAAGTCTCAGATGATTCTATACATGTTTAGTTGCATAGTCTCAAAATATAAAACTAGAATCAAAGCACAACAATTTATAAAATTTTCGGATCAAGAGACTATCAAGTAGAAATTCTGCAATTTATCATGATTTATCAAGCTATTTATATAATCATCATCAATTGTCAATATATATTACAAAATTCACATCAAATACCCAATTTTTTATTTGTCCAGAAATAAAAACTTAAAGGAATTAACTTAATTAACACCAATAAATTGAGAAATAGTTATGATATACTTCTTAAAACTCAAAATTCTAATTTCTTCTTCTTCTTCTCTTTCTTTCCCCTCTATTTCTCTCTTTTCTCTCTCTAAAGGGGTGGCTCGACCCAAAAATGAGTAAATTAGGGTTTAAAATATGTATTTTTTATACTAAGAGGCTAACTTTTAGTATTTACAAATTAACCCCCAAAACTTTTAAAGTATTACAATTTGGTCCCTAAAATAAATCTAAAGTCTTGCAAATAAACCCAATACTAATAATATATCCTTAATCTATACAAACAATACTAATAACAATACATAAATTAAGTATCATCCACATACAAATAAAATATAAATATGATATATATATATATAAATATTTATTCTTTTCAGTGTTGGATAAGTGGTTACTACACTCAGTACCTATTGGTAGGGGACATTAGGTGATGTACAAACTCTAGCCATTAAAAAGCCATGGGTTTAAGCGATTCTCATCATGTACACTGAGGAAGATGCATTAGGGGTTAGTTGTTAGCATGATGACGCATTAGCAATGACCATACAAATAATTGGAATAGAGGTAAATCGAGTGCTTGTTGACTCAAGAAGTTCCGTTATATAATATTCAAGAGGATATTAGATGAGCTTGGCATTAAAGACCTGAAGATAGAAAGAACTCAGACCTCCATGTTTGGATTCAGAGATGGTTGGGTCATACCACTTGTGACCATTAGTTTGCCTATGTCCATTGGGGAGAAACACTATGCTAAAACTATCATGGTAGACTTTGTGGTGGTTGACCAGACGATGCTCAACAAGCTATGATAGGGAGACCTTTTGTGAGAAATTCGAACACAACCATATCCATCCACTATCGAAAATTAAATTTCTCAACTGGAGATGGAGTTAGGGTTATTTAGAGAGATTAGAAGGCTGCGATAAGCTACTATAGGAGTTTATCTAAAAGAACCTTCTGCGTCTCACCAATGAACTTGAGAGAAGATAACAAGTCAAAGTCCTCAAAGCTAGTGGGGGAATTATTCTCAATACTCATTAAACCTGAGTCATCTGAGAAGGTCTTCAAGATGGATTTGCAGTTAGAACCAAAGATTAGAGAAAACCTAAGCAAACTGGTAAAGGATTTCTCAAACATCTTTTCTTAGTCACACAAAGATATTTTAGGAATAAATCTCGCCTTGATATCTCATGCACTAACTGTTGACTCATCTTTCAAGCTGATCAGGCAAAATAGATGAGTATTCAACTAACCTAAATGGTTGCTAATGTTGTGATTGTAAAAAAAGCCAACAAAAAGTGGACAATGTGCATGGACTTTACAGCTTTGAATAAGGATACCCCAAAGACAGTTTTTCGCACCCCAATATAGATCATCTAGTGGAATTTATGACCAGGCACACTACCCTCAACTTTATGGACATTTTGTCGGGATATAATTAGATTAGAATGTTTCCTCTTGACCAGGAGAAGACATTATTTATTATTCATCAAAGGACCTACTATTACAAGGTTATACCATTTGGACTGATAAATACAAGTGCCACCTACCAGAGACTCGTGAACAAGCTATTTAAGCCACTTATTAGGAATAATATAAAGGTGTATATGGATGATATGATTACAAAATTAGTTTAGCCTAAGGATCATATGGATGACCTGATGAAGATATTTGAAATCTTATGGAAGCAAAATATGAAGCTGAATATTGAGAAGTGTGTCTTCGGGGTCGAATAAAAAATGCTTGGGATTCATTGTGAGCTAGAAGGGAATTGAGACTAATCCAGATAAAGTTCGAATAATCATTGAGATGAAGTCCCTAAGCATTGTCAAGGAAATTTAAAGGCTAATAGGTTGAATTGATGCTATTAGTAGATTTGTTTCTAGAACTACTAACAAATGTTTTGAATTTTTTTAGGCTATTAATGTGCAATTTCTACTTAAGCGCAAATGCATACTATTGTATCAAGTAATATAGGATTTTGAGTCTAAGTATCGATCCCACGAAAATATATTTAATCTAATTCTATTAATCAAGTGCTAAAATTAATTTTACTTAACTTTTATTCAAACAAAATATATAGTACTTTTATTCAAACAAAATATATAGTTAAATGTTCTCATATTAATCTAAATTAAAGAAAGTAAACCTAATCTTAATAAAAAAGCAAACAAGAGTTTGAATTCACCAATAAAAAAGAATTTAGGGTTTCAACTTATCCCTTAATATTTTATTGAACCTCTTAATCTATTAGTTAATCCATCAATAATAAATTATTGGCTAGAACACGAATATCATTATAAGCCTTTGTCGATGATCAGATAACTATATCTCATCCTAACAATTACCTATATGTCTATGGTAATCATAATAGTATAAAATTTATTAAACAAGTCTAATAATACTATACATGCCATCTAGGTATATATCTATCATCTATGAAACTCATAGTTGTTACCCTATGATAATGTATTAAACCATCATAGGCTAAATACATAAATTCCTGTTTCGAGTTGATTATGATTCCTTGAACAATCATTATATTGGTCATATATAAAGAAGCATTAAACACAAGATAGAATGAATCAATCTAATTTATTGAGTTTATAAACTAAAAAGGTTAATAATATCTAAGTATATATATAAGGTTCAAAAGTCTAACCCTAGATAAAAAACAATTTAGCTCATAAGGAATCTAAGAGCATCAAAGTAAATGACATTATGAATAAGATCATAAAAATAAGAGGAGATAAGAAAACTAAACAAGGTGACACCCTAGATTGCTTTTTTCTTTTTTAATTGATGCACACGTCTTGGTCTTCAATCTTCAATTCTTGCCTTGATCTTTTATTTTTGTGTTTTTTTTTTATTTGCTCTATTGCTCTTCATTATTCTTCTATTTTGACTGTGAAAAAGGGTCTTTTTATAGGTCCTCATAACCCTAAAGATATGTAGCTTCAAATCTAAGTCATATTAGGACTCATAAGATAGTGTTGAGACCTAAAAAAGATAAAGGATGAACTTTAGCTGGGCTTGCGGTGTTAGTTGGTAGGCACCGCGGTGTTCAGCTCATTGAATTGGGCGTCGCAGTGCTCGCCTATGGGCGCTAGCCCAAAATCTCCAGATCTCTTATTTTATGCCCAATTTCTCTAGTATATTTACACTGTAGGTGAAAAACCTATATGTAATCAAAAGCCTCAAATAAATAGCCAAATATTTTTAATTTGAAGCAAAATCTAAGTCTGAGATGATATAAATAATAGTCTATATATGTCCTTATTAGCTATCAAAAGCAAAGAAAAGATGAGATGGACTCTTTAATGCAAAGAAGATTTTTAAAAGCTTAAAGTGTACTTGGCCTAGCCTCTCCACCTCACAGTACCAAAGACTAGGTACTAATTGTTCATATTCCTAGAAGTCTTAGCACTGCCAATAAGCACGGTGTTATTCAAAGAGCATGAGAGAGCCCAAAGACATATATACTTAATTAGTAAGGTCTTCACTGATTTTGAGACCCGCTACCCCCTGGTTGAAAAGCTGGCATTGGCACTAGCACTGGTCATGGAAAGATGAAAACTACAACCATACTTTAAACCCCAGACCATAATCATTTTCACTAACAAGCCCTTAAGATAGATTCTTTATAAGCTCGACCTCTCTGGGTGGCTGATCAAATGGGCAGTAGAACTCAGTGAGTTCGACATTCTATTCAAGATAAGAACAACCATTTAAAGACAAGCTCTTACAGATTTTGTTGCAAAAAGTATCCACAGAATGAGGTCATACAAGAAACTCCATTTGAGGAGCTATCAGATGAATTGACCAACGAGAAGACCCTTGTCTCGACCTGTACACTCTTTATCAACGAGGAGACCTTTAGCGAGATGAATATGAGCTTAGTTATGCAATTATATTTGGCTTCCTCTCTTTAAATATTGAAGTAGAGTATAAAGCCTTCCTAGCCAGACTAAGAGTTGTTTGGTCACTCATCGCCAAGAAAATCCTCGTCAAAAGTGATTCAAAGCTTGTTGTCAATCAACTTAGTAAAGATTTTGAGGTGTGAAGGGATCACCAAGGGTAGAAAAGTAGAGGGTAAATGCACTGGTTGAGGAAGCTTAAATACCATAATCTATTCCTCTTGAGTTTATTCTAGAACCAAGCATTAAGAAAATTAAAACTAAAGAGGTCACACGGGTTGATCTGCACCCTAGCTGGATGGATCAAATCTAAGAATACATAAAAACTTGGAAATTATTGTAGGATAAGTTAGAAGAATGATAGTTGAGATACAAAGTAGCTTGACACTCCTTTACTAATGTCGTCCTTTATGATGAGGACATTCCTTTCTATACCTGAGATGTCTAAGATCTGACGAGACCAAATACGTGCTTTGAGAGGCTCATGAAGGGATTTGTAAAAATCACTCTAAGGTTGAGGCCCTGGTTCATATGGACTTCAGGATAGGTTACTACTGGCCTACCATACTCTGAGATGTTAAAAAGTTGGTTAAAAAATGTGATGCATACTAGAGATATGCCAATAGCATTTATGTTCTACTAGAGAACTTAAAGACAATGACTATCTTATGGCCCTTTGTATAGTGGGGGCTCAATCTAATTGACCCTTTACCTCAAGGAAGAGGCTCAGACAAATACCCCAACAATCGACTACTTCACTAAATAAGTTGAGGATAAACCATTGGCAAGCATTACCATAAAGAAAGCAAGATATATTGTGTGAATGAATTTGGTTTGTAGGTTTAGGTTGCCACACACTATCATTACAAATCACGATAATCAATTTGACAATGAGACTTTAGAGACTTTTGCAAACATCTTGCTATACAATTCTTGTTTGCCTCTCTTGTTCACTCAAAGACTAATGGACAAGTAAAGTCTTCTAATAAGCTCATTAAATGGCTGTTGAAAAGGAAGTAAATTGAAAAGAAAGGGGCTTGGGTCAATGAAATACCTGAAGTCTTGTGGACACATAGGACTACCAATAAGATAGCTAATGGTGAAACCTCTTTCTCTTTGGCCTTCATTTATGAAGCTGTAATTCTAGCCGAAGTGAGAATGTCCTCCCATCGAGTGTAATGCTTTGACGAGACAAGAATAAAGAGCTCATATAATAAAGTTTAGATCTAGTTAAGCAGAATAAGGAATAGTACAAGATTCAGGCAATTGCTTTTTAGTAAAAGATTGCCTAATATTACAGTACAAGAATCAGAGTTTAAGAATTCATAAAAAGAGACTTGGTCCTAAGAAAAGTGCTATCAAACACTAAAGACTTGACCAAATGAGTTCTTGGCCTAAATTGGGAATGCCTTTATAAAGCACTCAAAAGCATCCGACTAGGTATATATAAGCTCGGGCATACAAATGGAAGGGTTATCAGGAAACCGTAAAATGCCAAGCTCCTGAAAAAAATAGTTCCCATAGTTATTGTACTCCTTGAGCTTGTAAAAGTTAAGAGCCATTAATAAAAGTCTCTTATTTCCTTTTAAGAAAAAATATATGAGCATATGAGTTAAGAACTACACATTCATTCAAGACCTTTATGAAGGGCCAACACAAAAGGCAGTCTTGAAACTCGAGCAGGGTCATGACGAAGACCACTTGAAACTCCTTGAAATGACGCATTTTAGGTGAATGATGTAAGTCTAAAAACAAAATTTGAGAGGACGTTACCTTGAAGAATCTTATCAAAAAAATGCATGTTGGATGAATGACATAAGCCCAAAAGTAAAATTCATAAGGACATTATCTTAAAGAAATTCTTTTGAAAAATGTGCTTTGAGTGATTGATGTAAGCCTAAAAATAAAATTGATAAGGATGTTACCTTAAAGAAGCTTCTTGAAAAAAATACATTTTGAGTGAATAACGTAAGCCCAAAAAGAAAACTTAGCAAGGACATAACCTTAGATAAACTCCTCGAAAAAATTCATATTTTGGGTGAATGATGTAAGCTCAAAAGCAAAATTTACAAAGACATATTCTTGAAGAAACTCCTTAGAAAAATATATTTTGAATAGTGAATGCTTTTGTGGAGTCCAAAAGTTGAATTCATGGGGAACATGCTTAATCCCAAAATAAAAACGACTTAAACCCCAGGTACGGACTCATTGTCTAAAAAACAAATATGCATGTATAAATTAATTTATAGAGGTGGTTAAGCCTAAGGTTCAAGGCAATTGAGAAGGAACATTAACCTAAAATAGACTATTTTACGATGTTACTAAAAAATAAGGTCTAAAAGACCAATAATAAGCATTCAATACAAATCAAGAATTCACAGGCTAAAAAAATAGATCGGATATTTACAGTAATATATTTAATATTATTATCTCATCAAAATATATGAGGAAAAAAAAAAGAAAAAAAACAACAACGTCAGAAAATACAAGTCTCAAGTACCAGCATCAGGATAGGTAGACTGGTCATCAATCGGAGTTAAGGGAGTTGGAGCAACAAGGATAGCCAGGGTGAAGCCAAAGGAATTTCAACAATAGAAGCAACAACTTAACGCTTATGTTGAACCCATCTATCACCCCGAGGTGAACACCTCTTCCTCGCCCAATTCAGCCTTGTCGGCTCGATGCTCTGCTTTTTGAGTTTTATCCCATTTTCTATCATACTCTTGCTTTGAAGACTCAATTAGCGTCTTCATAGTTTTCACTTGTTCTTCTAGACATGCATTCTACCTTGTTAGCTCTGATATCTTACTCTTGGTCGATGCTGATTTCTTATTGTGTGTAGAAAAAATAGCATTGAAGATGAGATATTAATACTTACTAAAAAATTTAAAGAGGAAATAATAAAGATGCCAAACAATAAGGGATAACTAGTAATTTTCTGTAATATTATTCTTTAATAAATTCGGAGTTGTAGTCCAAATGGGTTTAGAATAAAAACAATATTTGTTCTGATATTAAAAATATTTACCTTGTTACAATAAATAATCTTTTTGTCTCAATGCATGGCGTGTTAAAATCTTTAATTAAAAATAATAGAAAAGATCAAGGTCATTTCAGATCCAATACCTAAAGCTTCTAAATTATATATATAAAGATTTTGAAACTAGCCAAAATAAATACAACCCTTTAAATTTACATAAACGAAATAACTGCTCTTTTTTTGTTTTTTTTAAAAGACGTAAGCATTTTTCATAGGCGAAAAGAACCATGAATCTGCAGGGGATCTTATAAGGAACTGCATGGAAAATCAATTTTTAAATGACAGAAAATTTTTAATAGGCATGTAGATTTTAATAGTTTTAAAAATTTTATTAATACCTTTGTCAGATAATATTTTTGTCTATTTTAATGAAAAAAATACATTTGATCCATTTACGAAAAAGGATATATAAATATATATATTTTTTAAAATAGATAGAAACCGGTATTTGATAAGGATATTGATGAAAATTTTGAAAATATTGATATCTACATTTCTCTTTATTAAAATGTTAAAGATCTAAATGTTTTTTTTCAATAAAATAAATATAATATATAAACTTTCTTAACCGGATGGTAAAATGCACTTGCCCCATTTAAGTGGTGGGATTTAAATTTCTTTGTGTGTATATGAGAGAGGTTTCTCATCTTTGTCAAACTTAACATCTCATTTATAAGAATAAATATCTTTTAAACTAGATTATAAATAGATTTAATTTAGGGAGTTCTAATAATTTTTTTTTTATCAGCAATGTGTTAGCATTTTTGAAAGAAAAATAAATTAGTAAATAAAACAAAATTCAATCAAAATTTATTATCAAGATTCTAAATAAAAATAAAAAGTAAATCATATATACTAAAAGAAAAATGTGAAAGTTCTAAAAGTCAACAAAAAATTTGATATTCATTTAAAAAGAAAAAAAAAGAAAAAAAAAGAAAAATCATTAAAACTCATTAATAATGACTTTGATATTAAAATGCATGTTGGGATTTTGGTAGATTCTTAAAAAAATATTTTTTATAAAATTTATTGAGTAAAATATATTTGATAAACTTTTTTAAGAATAATAATTTAAGAACTTAACTTTATTTAAAATCAAATTTTTACCTTATATAATTTAAGTGGTAGATTCCCTAAAAGGAGTAAAAACACATTTTTGGAGAATTCCTCACAACTCTAAATGTGCACATTTTAGGAGCTTAATAAAGTACTTAATTACCTATTCTTGAATGTATATCATTTCCATATTTTCTATATATTTTGCAAGTTCAAGAGGAATTAGGCCTTTAGAAAAAAGCTTAAATTAGGCTTTTTTTTTCGCTTAATGTAAAATAAATATATTAATTTATTAATAATTAATTACAAACAAGAAATTAACCGTAATTTTCATAACAAATAAAACAAAATTCCTCTAAAAATAAAACAAAACATAGACGAATAAATATAGGATAATAGGACGTGGTCATCTATTGTGATTGTTTGGGTTTTCAAATCTGTAAAAGGGTGATCTTACTGAGAGGTGATCGGAAATACAATATATAGATGAGATGAGATTTGGTAATTGAATTTGAGAGGAAAATGAGGATTTATTTGCGGGAAACAAGAGAATAAGTCAAATCATTTAATAATTAAAGAATAACTTTTACCAAAATAACTCCCAATCAATTAAATATTTGAGTTTTGAATTAGGAAATCAATGTTTAAAATTTTAATGAAAATGAATGAGGCCTTAGTTGAATAATTAGCAATATTAAACCAGTTGTTAATTTTTTTCTCGTAACATTGATACACATAGACATGCAAAAGTAATTAAAATTTTTAATAATTCTGTAAATATATTTTTTTTTGAAAGGCTAAAAAAATTACCCATCAGTCACATAAATCAGAATTATTATAGCATTTGTAACAATATTTTCTTAAAAAGAGAAAAAAAAAACTGTATCAGTTTTTACTTATATTTAATCCACAAAGAGACAGAAGATAATAATGTTGGTTTTGGCCAACTCATTTTACTTAGTCAGAAATCCATGAACGCTAATTTGTAACTTTCCTTATTCTCTCTTTTCGTGCACCATTGAATATTCATGAACATTCATTGGTTTGTTTGTTTGTTTGTTTTAATAATTTATTATTTTGTTTTTTTTTTCTTTTTAAGTATACAAAAACAAGAAGAAAAATTCACATCAACCATTGAATCTCACGCCCACATAATTTTCTCTCTTCTTTTTCTCTTTTTTTCTCACAAAACCTTTTTCCTTTAGAAGTTTCATAATTATTTCACTTTTGCCAACTTTGCCTTTCCTTTATACACAATTATATAAAAAGAAAAGACTCAAACTAAACATTATTCCTTCAGTTTTTTTTTCTTTGTATATATAGATGGTGTATGTTTCTTTCACCAAATCTTGCCAAATGCCAAATTTTGCTCTCATTCTTCCATTTGTTTCTTAATTTTAATTAATTATTGCAGTTCAGTTTTTTTAGTGCTCAGATTCTCTTTGCCTTTTCTCTTTTATTCTATTTCTATATATAACACACAAAATAATACAAACATTTGCAGCTCATCAACTTAAATTTCTCAGTCACTAATTTCACTCATTGTTCAATATTTTCTACTTGTTAGAAAAATCTTAAACGCCTTTTGAATATGGCCATGGCCTCCATTCCCAAACTCTTCTTCTGCATTGTATCACTGTGCATGCTTTTGAACGTTGCACCCATTGGAGCAGCTCCTCAAACCGCTCTCGTCACTCAACTTCCAGGATTCAATGGCACTTTTCCTTCTAAACACTACGCCGGGTACGTCGTCGTTTTTCATTTCTATTTGTATAATTTATAGATCATTTCTCGGTGATAAGTGTCACTTAGTTCATCTGGTAAACGCTTTTAAGATGGTATAATACAAAAAGTCTGAATCCAATATGATATAAAATACAAAGGAATCATTCCTAATCAATGTACAACCCTAAAAAAAATGCAATTTTTCTATAACAAAACGTTTTAGTTGGTTCAGTATTTTGTGGGATATTTTCATAATCAGAGATATTATGGTGACTCTTTTATGGGATTTTTTTTGGGGTTATTTTTGATGTGGGATTTTTGTTTTAGGTATGTGACAATTGATAGTAACACAAAGCAGAAGAATCTGTTCTACTACTTTGTGGTATCGGAGAGAAGTCCATTGAAAGATCCAGTTGTGTTATGGCTTAATGGCGGACCTGGTTGCTCTAGCTTTGATGGTTTCGTTTATGAACATGGTAACGCGCTCTCAAACTTTATTATTACCTTTTATGTTTATTTATATATATATATATATATATATCGATATAGAGAAAAATTGTCAGTTACTTTTATGTAGTTTTGTGTTTTTACTATTTTTTTTATCATAAATTTTCCATTAAATAAGGAATTAATTACTCTCTAAAAAGAAAATATTAATAATTATTAAGAAATTATGGAAAAAAAAGTTGTTAAAACTATCAACTATGCGAGAGAGTAACTAGCATATTCCATGTACAGGTTCTTGTCTAATTTAGCTTGCTAATGTATCCGATATATACATCATTTTATTTTATCCATATTAGAGCAAAACAATTTGAAATTGCCCAAATAATGCATTTAAAATTAATAATTCTTGTTCAGTGTTTTTGTAGTTCTGTGTGGAAGTTTTTTAAGAGGAGTTAATTAACAGAAGAAAATTTTCTTATTTGAGTTCCAACAGGACCATTCAATTTCCAAGCAGGAAAGGGAGGTCAACAGCCAACTTTGCATCTCAATCCTTATAGCTGGTCTAAGGTTATTTTTTATAAATTTTGAATTTTTTTTTTCATAAATTAAATCATATTTAAAATTATAATAAAATTTTCAATTCGGATGTTCTCATTTGTAAAATACCAACTAACACGGAGGTGTTATCACTAAAAATTCCTTATTTTATAAAGGAAAAATGCTATTTTGCTTCCTAATTTTATGTAAATGTACGAATTTAGTTTTCACTTTTATAATACATATCATGTTAGTTTTTATAGGACGTTTTTGATAATTTTTTATTATTATTTTTGTCCTTGAATAATTATATTTTTATTTCTACATGGACTAATATTATATATATTAAAAGAAATGAGAATTAAATTAATATATATTTATAAAATTAGAGATCAAAGTGGCATTCTTTCTTTTATAAAATATGCAAACATCTGCAATGATGACAAGTTGTATATATAAATTTCATTTTTAAAATTATGAGAATGCTTTTATTAAATTCATTTTTATACACTTAATTTCAGGTTTCAAATATTATTTATTTGGATTCTCCTGCTGGTGTTGGTTACTCTTATATTAAAAACCAAAGTAGTTACGAGACAGGTGACAAAGAAACTGCATCAGATACACACAAATTTCTCCTCAAGGTAATTAAAATTTCGTAATTAGGGTTTCGATTTCTTGAACAAATAACAAATAGCACCTTGTTGCATGATTTTAAACTTTTACTTTCTTTTTCCAAATTAGTTTTTCCTATTCCAATTAATATGCGTAATCCAACAGTGACAAGTAAAACTAAAGTTTCCTATTTCATTTCTCGAATTTCAATAATTGTAATAACTACTAATTAAGTTGATTGGATATATCCGTATGGGCATTTTAATTTGAAAAAAAATAAAAAGATTGACAAATGTTTTTCTTGAATCACTCATTTGATCTCTAATATTTTAAAATTATTAATTACGTCATTTAAAAGCATTTTTATTATTATTTTTATCCCTAAAATATAATCATTTTTATCTCAAAGAACACAATTAGTAATTTTTAAAATATTAAAGACTTAATGAGTGATTCAACAAAAACGTAAGAATTAAAATCATCATTTTTGAAAGAAATATATATTTAAAAAATTTTATATTTAAGTTATTTGTCCGATAAAAACTCATGATGGCATTCAAGTTTTACATAACGATACATTATTATTTTATAAGTAATGTTAAACTTATCAAATGATATTTAAAAATTTTTATTTTAAATTAATGTGTTAAATATTTATTAAATAATAAAATAATATATATTCCAAAATCACTCATTACAGTATTTTATAACTCAATATTTATTTAACACATCATTTGAAATAAAAAAAATTTAGAATATCATTTAAAAAGTTTAACATTATTCTTATTTTATTCAATTCTTTAACTACTTTCAATTTCGTATCAAAGCTTTTCGTTACATCAATTTGCTATCAAAGCTTATAATATTGCATAGATCTCTATCATACGAGAGCCTATGTATTGGAACCATACTTAAGTTGGATATTAAACTAATGCATTGCGAAAAGTTCTGATACTAAATTGGTGAAGTGAAAAGCTTCGATAATCCGAACCTCATTCATTATGAACATGCCCAATCAAATAAATCAAAGCTTTATTCTTTGTTGATTTTGTATGTCCCAAAGCAATGAAATTGAATAAAAATTTAATTCCTCGTCGATTCAAAGAATTAATATTGCCCGTAATCCAACGAAATTAAGCTCAAATATCGCAGAGAATATTGCTGTTAATCATTTTGTTACTTGGCTTTAAACAGTGGTTCCAGCAATATCCAGAGTTTGCTCCAAATCCATTTTTCGTTTCGGGGGAGTCATATGCTGGAATTTACGTGCCAACTCTTGCATCTGAAATAGTGAACGGTATTAATATTAATCTATGCTCTCTCTCTCTCTCTCTCTCTCTCTCTCTCTATGTATAGGTAATAGCATTTAGCCAAAACAAACAAATTCATATTCAAAATTTGCAGATTTAATAACTTTAGTGTTTCTTGCAGGAATTAAAGCTCGTGCAAAGCCTTTCATCAATTTCAAGGTATGTTTATAATTCAGCCGTGTGCTTTTTTGGTGTGATTATCATACTCGGTTATATGTTTTTTTAACTTAGCGGAGGTAGAATTTAAAGCAAGGGAGCTAAAATATTACAATTAAAAAAAAAATATATATATATATATATATAACTAAAGTTTATGTTTTAAGGTCAAAGTGTTAGAATTAAGTCAAGAAATTGAATTGGTTTGATGCAGGGTTACATGGTTGGAAATGGGGTCACAGACGATGAATTTGATGGCAATGCTCTTGTCCCATTTACGCATGGCATGGGCCTTATTTCAGATGAAATTTTTGAGGTGCGTGCGAAATATTTTCTCAAATTTTAAATTGCCTAAATAATTAATAGGAAGTTCTTTATATGTTTGATACAGACATATCACATTTTAAAATGCATATTTAAAACTTTGCATGAATTAAAAAAAAAATCGTATGTGAACTAAACAACAATGTATATAACTCGTATTCTTATTTTAAAATGCTCGAACATTTGTACTAAATAACTGTTAATTGAATAAATATGCATGGTATATTTATAAGGTTCTTATTGAAAGATGATTTGCAAAACGAGAACAAGAAATTATTTGCATTAGTTGATGAGGTTTTTTACTTCTTAAAGTGGCACAAAAATTCTTATAAATAGGCCAAAAAAAGGGCAGAAAGTAATTGTATTTGGTTTAGTAATTAAAACAAAAAATTGGATTTAGTGTTACATAATATCTGAAGTATCATCCGATAACGTTTCCAAAAACAATTTTCCGAAAACAAAAGAACTAACAGAGATTGTCGTGAAAACTGTTTGGCTGCAGCAAACTAAAGCTGCTTGTAAAGGAAACTATTACGAGGGAGGAAAAGAAAACAATGGGAACTGTTCAGTGATGTTATCCAAAGTTGACAATGTGAGTACAAATTTTTTTTTCCTTTTCAAATTCTTAAATGCTTGATTCATTTTCATTTATTTAATTAAGTTTCATATTTTATCCAACCAATGCTTGTAAAGAATTTTTGTATGTGTGGTGGTATTATTTTCATTATCATAGAAGTTATGATCGAGTTTTACATTTTATTAAATAAAACCATAAGTTCATTTCTTAAATAAGTCTTTACTATTAATTTTCTCCTTAATAATTTACAGTAGAGAGCAATTTTTTTGTTGAATGTTAGAATGTGAATTTTAATTTTTACTTCACAATTATTAGATAGTTTTACCAAAAAAAAGTTAACGACAAAGAACAATATAATAAACACAAGGGAAATTGCTAGTTATCTTTTTATGGTTTAATTTATTCATCATTTTTCCTTTTGAATTTTTAATAAGTATTAATGATCTTTTTTAATATCATTTTCTCTCTTAAAAACGATAAATTATTCTTATAAAGGAGATAGTAGTACTTATCAACTTTTTTTTTATTATAAAAAGTGATTAAAAAAAAACGGAAAACCACATGAGAATAATTAGCAAATTCCGAACAAAACATGACGAACTATGTCATAAAATACATACTCCATTTTAGCTTGCTTCCAAAACTTTCTCCTTTTCTTTGGGCCTTAATTTCGTGACTATTGTTTTTTTAAATTATTTTATTTTGATTTATATACAGCTTATAGGTGCTATAAATATTTACGACATCCTTGAGCCTTGCTATCATGGCCCAAGTGAGAACAAAAAAGAGGATGGAAAGAATAATGATAATAATATTGCGTCGTCGAGCTTTCAAGAATTAGGGCAAACAGAGAGGCCACTGCCAGTGAGAGTTAGAATTTTCGGACGTGCATGGCCTTTCAGAGCTCCAGTTAGAGATGGTCTTGTTCCTTCATGGCCTCAGCTCATGAGCCTCTTCATTACAAATAGCGATAGCCAAAACAATCTTTATGTTCCATGCACTGTAAGTTATAACCTTTCTTTATTATTATTATTATTATGATTATGTAATTCCTTTTCTGAGTTTTGATTTTTCCAATTACAGAATGATGAAGTTGCTACTGCATGGCTTAACAATCCAACAGTGAGGAAAGCACTCCATGCTGTCCAGGTATACCATTTCTCATATTAATTTTATCATTTTTTTTTTTACCTATATTAATAATTTCGATATTGTGAATTGATATATTACTATATGTATATATAAAGTTATTATCAAGTAAGACGTCTGCTCATTAAATTTCAAATACAAATTAGAGTTACATGCACAATATTATGTATCACTGACCTTTTATTAATTATATAACAATTAAATAATATTGCATAGAAATTTTTGTTTTATAAGTTATTTAAATATGAAAAAATATAAGTTTCAGACTTAATTTTATTAATATACACTAACTTAATTCATATTTTTTTTTATATATACTATATTAGTCCCTGTTGAGACGAAAATAGTAATTGTTTGGAAATAAAAATAATAACAAAAAATAAATCAAAAATGTCTCTACAATGACTAATGTATAATATGTTAGCTATAAATGTTAAAAAGTGTGGATGTTCATTGTTTATTTTTTTTAAATCTAACCCTTGAATGTTTTTGTACATATAGCTACTAAACGATCAAAAATTATGTTTTCCAATGCACTAATTAAGCAATCGAACTCTGCCTGTAAAGAAGAGTTGAGAAAAAATTTCTTTTAATAGCTCTTTATACAGAAAAGTGATGATTCGAATTTAAATAAAAATATGAACATCAATAGGAGATAAGAACTTAATGAGTTATTTGCTACTGATAATATATCTTTATAGTAACACATAAATAAATGATATTTCGTTAGAATGTAAAACTATTATTTGATCGATGTTTCATAGTTTTACATTAAAAATATACAGGAAAGTGAGGCTGGTGCATGGGAGTTATGCACAGACAAAATCGATTACTATCATGACACTGGAAGCATGATCCCTTTTCACAAAAATTTAACCATGCAAGGATATAGAGCTCTAATCTACAGGTAATTGAATTCAACCCTAACATCTTATTTACTTTTTTATTTTTTGTTTGTGACAAATGAGCATGGTATAAATTCTTGTAGAGTAGGAAAATCATAAGATTTCATTTCTGTGATTGATACATAAGCTATTTAGTGTCCAAGGATGTTTCAAGAATAATAGAAGTAAAAATAAAAATGTTGCCAAAAGAATTGTTATATTGATGAGTATAATATTCGTAGGGCATTACAATTTGAAAAATTACCAGTTTCGTTCTTGTTTTTATCTTCATATATAATTAGGTCCTTAAGTTTTTTAAAAATATTCAAGTATGCTCTATTTGTTACTTTTCATCTTAAAAACATGACCATTTTCGTCTTTGAAAGACATAATTACTAATTTTAGAATTATTAAGAATTAAACTAAATATTCAACATTTATTTAGGGATTAAAGTGATAATTTGTTTTTTACAATTTAGATGTGGAGATCAACATTTATTTATAGGTGTTAGGATTGACCTAGCCTCATAGTTTTAAAATGCAATTTTTATATTTAGGAAAACAACCATCATTCGCTAATTTTTTTTAAATATATATACTAGTTATTCTCTTGATTTGTTTTTTGAAACTACTCGAAACTCTCCTATCATAATTTGTTTTTAATAGTTACTATTTATGTACTTCAACAATTTTCACCCTTAAATAAATAAATCAAGCGTGAATTATTATTTTAATTTATTTATATATCTAAAATAAAATATTTATACGGGATAATTGTTTATTGAAAAAAATCATATATCTAAAACTGTATCATTTTAATTTTATTTATTAAGTAAACTTTGTATTTATTACTATTAATTTATAAATATTTTATTTTACTTATAAATTTTATTTTTTTTTGTACTTGTGTTAATAGCCTAGTAGTAAAGGACTAGCAAGACATGATAATGAAGGTTTTAAATTCAAATTCTTCCTCCCCCATATCATAAATAAAAACTTATTTTGTAATTTGTTTATTTATATTATATATTATATATTAGCACTGATAATAACACACAATAGTTATTATAAAAATACAAAAACAGTAACAGTAAAAGTAAAATGATCAAAATACAAAAATAATAACTATTTAACAGTAGAAATTTTTTGAGTAATTTCAAAATAAAATATATATTTATAAAAAGTTAGGGAAATGATGATCCTTTTCCCTAAATACCTTTTTGGTTTTAATACTAAGATTTGCATAACCTCACCATTGTAAAATGAACATATTAAAATCGCGAGGCTCCACCACTTTTAACACCAAAATGAATTTATTAAAATTCCGATGGAGATCCACTTTAGATGCTATTCTCTAGATTATGAATTTCCACGACTAAATAATTTGTTTTTTTTAAAAAAACAAAAAGCAAAAGGAAAGCATATGGTAAAAATGATAAGGAGATCAAATAAATAGGAAATCCATAGAAATAAAATATTTGATTAAAACATGATTAATTGACCGGATAAAAGATTTTCTTTTCTTAGCAAAATTTGATCAAATTAATTAAATTTGATCTGATTTGATTGGCAGTGGTGATCATGATATGTGTGTGCCATACACTGGAAGTCAAGCATGGACAAGAGCTCTTGGATACAAACCTGTGGATGAATGGAGACCTTGGATGACAAATAATCAAGTGGCTGGGTTTTTACAAAGCTATGATCATAACCTCACTTTTCTCACCATCAAGGTCTGTATTTTCATTTACTTTCACTTTTTTTTTTTCAATTTCATTGTTCATTATTACTTCAAACTAAGTATAAAATTCCCTTCTCTCAAATAATTAATAGCTTTTTTATTGGAGTAAATTCTTGTATTTGCTTGGAATTATAAAGTGAAACTCATATATATAAATGGTATTTATCCTTTTTATAAAATCTAATAGTTTGGAAGAGAAACCAAAAGAAGATTTTGAGTATAATGTTGATGTTAATTACCAATTTTAATTTCAAACAAAATTATATTAAAGACCGTAATAACAAGTTTGGGTATCAATCTCAAATATTGGTGTTAGGATTTTAAAAAAAGATTATTCACTCCGGTAAATTTTCGTAATTTAAAGGGCGAAAGTTACAAATTATTTGAATTTTGGGGTTAGCATTGATAATATATTTGTGATGTTGAGGTTTTTTAATTGACATTGTGCAGGGAGCAGGACACACTGTGCCAGAATACAAGCCAAGCGAGTCTCTGGAATTCTACAGTCGTTGGCTGGAAGGACAAGAAATATGAAATTGGCTTGAAAAATAAACTATCTTTCTGGTCTATAATAACAGAAATTGTAATGAGTAGTATTTCTCTTTAAATTTTCATGAAAAAAATTTAGAGAATTATGAAGAAGGGTCAGTTTCATTTCTCACTTTTTCAATCAAATTAAATAAGATCAACATATCTATAGGTTTAGGTGAATATTAGATACACTAATTAAAATGGTTTGTTATCAGTAGCTTGTTGAAGTGTTTATGAGATCGCAAGTTTATCAAATTGTATTAATCATAATCAATATGAGCTTTTCTTTCATTATACATATGATTGGTCAAATTATGAAACATATAGTAGCCTTAATTACTCTATTATAAGACCATATCTTATAAATTTTTAAGCATCAACCCTCAATCCCTCTGCCAATCACCTCTTAGTTGAGATGGTTGGCATATCTTGGGTTTAATTCTCTCCCCTTGCAAGGTGAGGTCGATTTCTGATCAGAATATTAATTGGGGCCGGACTATCTTATACCCAAGTTCATGTGTTGCATCATAATAAATTTATCTTGGTTGGTCTTGTTAAATTTTTTTGTTGTATTATTAGTAGATTATAACGTAATATTAAAAAAAAAAAACTAATTAAAGCTGGACTGTCTTAAACTTAAATTTACGATTTGAACCATAATTATTTATCTAAGTTGGTTTTGATAAATTTTTTATTGTATATTAGTAGTGTATAATATAATACTTTAAAATTTTTAATTGGAGCTAGACCGTCCTAAA
Organism: Ailanthus altissimus; assembly: GCA_946807835.1. Lineage (NCBI taxonomy): Eukaryota > Viridiplantae > Streptophyta > Magnoliopsida > Sapindales > Simaroubaceae > Ailanthus > Ailanthus altissimus. The sequence continues at coordinate 3,975,813 of OX327712.1, forward strand.
CCTAAATTTACGGATTGCACCATAATAAATTTATCTCGGTTGGTCTTGATAAATTTTTTATTGTATATCAATAGTGTATAATGTAATATTAAAAAAAAAGTTAATTTAAGTTGGACTATCTTAAACCTAAATTTATAAGTTGCACCAAAATAAATTTAACTTGGTTGGTTTTGATAAATTTTTTTATTGTATAGAGTTACTAGTATATTGTGAGAGAAGAAAGAAAAGACAAAAAGAAGCAGAAATATTGTAAAAATAACATTTTTACTATATTATATTATATTAAAAATGATGTAAAATAAATTTTTATATAAGCTTTAGATTAATATAAATAAAAAAATATAAATACATATAAAGAAATCAAATATAATTTATTAATTATAATATATATATATATAGTATAGATTAATTGTCTTGATTTCATTATATCCTTAACATCACCCCTTTCCGTAAAACTCAAGAAGGTAAATGTTTAAGTTTAAAAAAGAACATTCATGATTGTAATGGTGCAGATTGAGATACAATTGTTGTTGGCGATTGACAACTCTTGTTAGAGAGAGAAAACTATTTTCAGAGAGAGAGAATCATTGAAAGAAAGGCAATGTTGTTGGAGAGTGACAATGTTGCTAGTGAGTGACAATGTTGCCGGAGTGACAAGTGCATTGATAAAGTCAACCACTTACGAGTGCAAACGTGTTGAGAGAAACTTGAAAACAACTGTTGTGAGTGCAAGTGTAAGTGCGTTGTCAATCAATGGGAGTGCAAACGCATTGATAGAAAAACAGAAAATCAACTATTGGGAGTGCAAGTGCATTGTCAACCACTACGAGTGCAAACACGTTGATAGAAAAACTGAAAAATCAACCGTTGCAAGTGCAAGTGCAAGTGCATTGAGAGATTTACCCACCAATTTTATTATAAAGACAAAAAAAATAAAGATTTTAAATTAACCCAAAACTTATGTAAATTACAGAATAACTCTAAAACTTTTATAAATTACACAATATCTATAGAACTTTAAAACGTTTACAAAAAGACCCCTATTGAAAATAAAAAAGACTCTTATTGTAAAGAGGCACCATGGTTGATAGCTCTGACGACATGGAATTTAATAGTGTCGGTGGTGATGTTTAACTTGCTGAAAAATAATGTAGATTAAAGATAAACTGAAGAACAGCGGTAGTGGCATTTGGAGGCAAGTATTCGCACATGGAGACTGTGGTTAGCCAGATTCTTGTGGGGCAGATATGATCGTCATCCTTTGAACATCTGGGTGTGGGCGGTGTACGACCACTCGCCAAAAATTGGCTGGGATTTGAAAATAACGGTGGAAAGGGGCAAAGTGTTTGAGAGGTGCGTGAACACTATTTTGACCTTCGATTGATGCCATTTTAGTGGTGTTTGGATCACTAGCGTGTTCTAAGTGGCTGGAGGCAATCGGTATACAATGAAATGTTGAAAACTGATGGCGGCAAGAGAAAAGGCCACCAGCAGCGAGAGAGAATTTGAAGAAGAAGGGTTGAAAAAAAGAGGCTAATAGTATTCTTTACACTTCTTAAATTCCAGCGTAAGTGAACATGTACAAGTACAGTAATTTGTAGGGGTGACAATGGGGTGCGGAGGCCCTTCCTATACCTTACCCTATTTTTTATTTTAAAGCCCATCCCACCTCATTCCCCATAAAAATTTAGCGGGGCGGGGATGGGAAATCCCCATGTGGGAAATGATTTCCCTATTCCCATTCCATTCCCTATTTTTATTAATATTAAATATTAAATTATATCACAAATTTTAATAATATAAAAATAATCTATATTATGATATAAAAAAAAGAATCAAACTAACAAATTAGAATAATATGATAGTATTCTTAAATAATGTGAATAACAAAATAATTTTTAAGTAAATAATAAATAATATTTTAGTGCTTAGTATCATTGATCTTCCTATTAATTACTTTATTTTCTCTCATTAAAAGTCATGAGATTGATACTTCGTTCTTAAAAATATATGAACTACTTTTAGCTTCTTATTAATTTCTTTAAGATAATGTAATAAATAATTTAACACAATTAAACTTACAAGAAATTAGACTGAGCTTTACTTCTAGCAGTATCTCCAATAAATGTGTGATATTGAGTTTTTGTTAAAGAATTTGAATCTAAACTAGATAATAAAAATAAATCATATAGGAACTAGTTGGTTAAAATTAAATAAAATAAAAAATTAATTTTTTTTACAAATAATAAATAATTATATGTCATACCTTAATTTTTTCATAAACAATATTGAGCAAACATCAAAACTTCTAATGTCTTTTGATGTAATTTACTAAAATGAGGACATACAAATCTACATTTGTACTAAACACAAATTCAAATGCTACCAAAATTAATTTTGTTAAAGTTTTAAATTTTTTAAGAGCAAATTTGATAAGAAAATAAAGAAAGCAATTGAGCAAGTTTGATGAGAGTTTAAGTAAATAAAATTAATAATGGCTGACAGTTCAGCTAAAAAATAAAAACCTTTAATATTAGATTTTATATTTTTTTTAAATATTTTTAGTTTTTATTAATAAAATTATATTATTAAAATATTTCTTAGTAACCTAGTTAAATACAAATTATAAAATAAAAAATTAGTAAACTATATAACTATATACTGAAGATTATATTTAATATATTCGTATAAAATGGAACATAGGGCAGGGATTGGGTGGGGAAGCTTAAACCTATTCTCGCTCCATTAATAATTTGAGAAATAATTTTTTCTATGTCCCACACCATTTTTATAAAAATTAACTTATCCCGCCCCATTCAAGATGGGCCCCACAGCCCCATCCCGGCAAGGCATTTTGCATCCCTAGTAATTAATGGTGAATGAACAATAACTACTGGTGAGCAAACACTAACTTGTTTGGTAAAATTTTGACAATTTGAGAAATGAACAAAAATTGAAAAGAGAAGGACTAAGAAAGAATTATAACTGTCGGGGATTCAATACATGTAGATGTATGCATGTGAAATTGTGTCTATTGTCTAAAATACGTATCATATATGAATTTGTACGCGGTAGAGGTGTGAAATATACAATAAATATAATATATTAATTACATTAATATATTAGAAGGTTTGAGAACTTATCTCAATGTATGTATTTCCTTTGAGTCCGCATGAAAACTAACTCGCGGGCAGTTCTAATCACCAACTCGGTGGGTTTGGTGAGCAAGAACAGCAGCCCCATATTCAACATGGGATTAACCCTTAAATGACTGAGTGTGTGTTTATATCATTTTTTCTAAAAGGATAAGGAAATAGAGAATTTGAAATAATCCACAATTGCTCTAATTAGAACTATAAAAAAAAATAAAATAATTTTATTTTGTTCTTATATTTTTTTCTTTTCTTTCTTCCCGACGGCACCATTTCTTTTTCTTTTTCCTCTCTCCATTTCCATTTCTTCTCTCTCGGATACAAATCACACACCCTTTTTTTCAATTTCACACACTCTCACATAAATATATCTAATATATATTAAAATATTAATATAATACATTATATAATATAAATAATCATAATGGGTGCCAACTATTTGGCACCCAAATAAAATATTAATATATATAATATAATATAATATAATATTATAATGAGAGATATTTTGATTATTTAACTATTAAATAATCAAAATATGAAATGATCATTTTGCCTTTTATAAATAGTTACCAAACATATTCCTAGTGGGTCCCATCGAATTTCACACTTTAGTAAACTCAACTGAGAGTTCACAATACGCCACGTGTCATATATATATATCTAATATAAATATAATAATAATATAATATATTATAATATTAAAACAAGGCCACCTTGTAATAAAATATTATTATTATATAAAATAAATAATAGATGACAACTATATGTCATCATTTAATAAAATAAAATAATAATATATTATAATGAGATATTTTGATTATTTAGCAATTAAATAATCAATGTGTGAAATTATTATTTTGTCCTTCATAAATAGTTACCAAGTTTATCTCTTAGTAGGTCCTATCATACCTGCACTTGAGTAAACTTAACCAATGGTGCATAATGCGCCATGTGTCATTATAGAATTAGCAAATAACAATTATTGACTAATTGTTGTATTTAACGCTTAAATACTGACACGCACGCATTCTCGTGGAAGTACTGGATGTTACTAGATTAAACAATTTAATTCGGTACGCTACCCCAGTGCACACCAAGTACACTCTATATTGCGGGACTCCCTAGGTCCACTCCTAATTTGTCTAATGGAACTATTTCACGAGTCCGTGAACATTGCTCTACGCACACGTCATGGATATACAAATCAGCGCGTTGAACCATGCAAGTTGAGATTAAAACGTATACGTATAGTCCTTCCATCATGATATCCTGGATGTTCAAGGATATAGATTATCACCGTCAAATCTCTATGTGCCCATCCATGTCTTATCCCCAGACTTGTATCTCACTAAACAATATGTGCAAACTCCTTTGCCATATTGTTACACCCTGACAGAAACTCTTTCTTGAGATTAATGCTTGTAGCCACAAGACTTTTTGAGTTGCAGTCTCGAAACATCTGGATATCTAACTCCCTATGTGAGCTGACGAATTCCATATCTGTACACATCGAACTCTATAAACATCGGACTATACCCAGTGACACCCAACCGTCACACAATGAAAGGTCTGTGAAATGTTTGGAACCAAAGTATGGTGAATCACTTACAAGTCCATCGTGGAACTCAAGTCAAAGGATCACGTATACTATTCAACTCAAGAGCACCCTCTGTTGACGGCTCACATAAGGTATCTATCGGAGGCCTTCATGAGTCTGTCATATATCCAGTCCTAACTGGATACCTATATGTCAATACAAGCTCTAAGCTCACGATCGATTAGGAACAACTATCTATACCTTATAGGTACGACATATGCTGATCTATATAAAGATATTTATCGACAAACCCACATCGGTAAAAATAGATCAGGGATAATACTTACGCAACTAACATTTTCTAGCACTTGATTGCAACTCTTGTAACTATGCAGTTACTAGTATATTCTTAGGTCTATGTCTCATTATAGACAATGCTCCAACTTTTAGATCTTCGCTAAGTATTATAACTAGCTAATAATTAGTTGTGCTAACATTTAACATTTATATCTCTCAGTGTGGCCAATTGAGGGCCCTTATCTAAACTCTTTTAGATTAGATCTGAACTCCTTCAAATTATACAATGCCTGTAATATTACATTGCATGGTACTATTTAAATAAGTATTAGCGATTTAATGAGAATGTACACATATATAAGTACATAAGTATATATACATTCAGGGATGACATATAAACATCAATCCTAACACTAATATGCTTTAACTTTTCTTTTCCTATTTGAAGACATCATTGTGATAGTCGTATTCTTCTTGGAGTTAACATATGCTAAGTAAGTCATGTTAGCCTCTATTTTGTTTCATATTTTTGGTTGCTTTAATTTTTTCAAGTAAGGATTCCTATCAGCCCCTTTTAAGTGAAGCGGTAATATACAAAAGACTTTAAGCTTGCTGCTAAATGTAAATGAGTCTTTTGTTAAGGGCTTGGTGAGGATATTAGCAATTTATGTTGAGAAAGAACGTATCTATTCTAAATAGTGCCTTGAGTAATTTTGTTTCTTATAAAGTGAACATCAATCTGAATATGTTTTGTCCATCCATGGAAGAACGGATTTTTGGTTATACGTAATACACTTTGATTGTCATATTGAAGAATAAATGGAGTAGATAATTGTATGCTAATGTCATTGAGCAAAAATGTAATCCAAGTCAGCTCAGCTACTGTTGATCCATAGAATGACATTCTACTTTGGCACTTGAGCATGCAACAATGCTCTGTTTCTTAGAGCTCTAGGAAATACAATTGCTGCCAAGGTAAACATAATAGCCAGAAGTGTTATGCCGAGTGGTAGGATAACTTGCCTAATTAGAGTCAGAAAAAGTATAAAGAGTGAGTGATGTTTGAGAAAACAATCTTAGGCCAAAATGAAAGGTTCCTTGAAGATATCGTAGGATTTGTTTGACAGCCCGAAGATTAGCTTTAGCTGAGGATTAAAAATGTTGACAAACTTTATTAACTACATGTATGATGTTCGGTCTAATAAAGGTAAGGTATTGAAGGCCTCCAACTAATGCACGGTAGTTTTTAGCATCTACTAACTCATCGTCATCGATTAAAGGAGAGACTTTACTAGCCATGAATGCTTTGATAAGAGAACAATCTTGCATGTTAGTATTAAGAAGAATGTCTTTTATGTATTTTATTTGGGACAAAAGAGTCCTTGGCTAAAATGTTTAACTTCAATACCTAAGAAATATTGTAGTACACCAAGGCCTTTTAAGGCACAATTTTTGTTAAGAGTGTGGATGAGAGATTGTATAGCAACATGTTCATCTCCTGTAATAATAATATCGTTAACATATATTAGTAGTAGTAAAACAAGAAAACCACAATGTAAAATAAATAATGAGTTTTTGGATTTGCTACTATGAAAACTAAGACTCTGTAAAGCCTTAGATAGGCAATCAAACCATGCACACAAATGAGGGATGGTTAGAGCCTTTAAACCTTAGAGGTTGTTCCATGAACATGGTTTCATTAAGTTATCCGTGTAAGAAAGCATTCCAAACATCAAGTTGCCAATAGGCCAATTGGAACTGGTAGCAATTACTAACACAAGATGAATTGTTGTAGGTTTGATAACGGGGCTGAAAGTCTCATCAAAATCAAGGCCAAGAACTTATGTAAACCCTTTTCCAACCAATCTCACTTTATAGCGATCAACGCTGCCATTTTCTTTGTATTGATATTATATACCTACTCAAAACCAACCATGTTAATAGTGGGAGGTCTAGGAACCAAGGACTAGTTGTTGAGATGGAGAGCGTGGAGTTCATCTTTCATAGTGGCTACTCAATATGGATTCTTCATTGCCCATGTGAGATTTTTTGGTTCACTATGTGGTTTAAAACTAGTGATTAAGGCTAAGTTTTGATTTCGTTTAAGTTTATGGCGTGTTAGCATGAGATGAGTATTTTGTGTTGTTTTGATGGGATAATAAGGTTCAATAGAGGGTGATAAGGTTCTGTTAAAAGAGATTTCTATGATACGTTGATAAAAAATATCCAGGTGATCATGGTGAGTATTTTCAAAAAGAGAGTTTATAAAGGAATTGGTTTATGTATTTGAAGATTTTAACTGGTGGTGAATGGCTAAGTTAGGAGGTATTTTCAAAGACTGGTATTTTGATGGACAGTGAAAGTTGTTTGAGGGAAACTTTGACAAAAAGTAGTGCGGCATGGTTTAGGTATTTGAGTAGTAGTTGTAATCGGTTGAGGGAAAGTTTGGATAGATTCAATGGGCCGTAGTTAAGATATTTGATGGTCAGTGGGATTCGTTTGGATAAATGTTGAAATAGAAGTGGTGGGGCGTGGTTCAGGTATTTGACTTAGAGAAGTAGTGATTCGGGTATCTTGTGAGGGTGTTGAAATGTTTGTTTGTGTAGGACATTATCATCTTTATGATTCGATATTATTAGGATAATTGGAAAATTCCATTCATCATGTGGAGGGAAGCTAATGAGATTGCCATGAGTTTACATAGGAGAAGAAAAATTGTTAGTTGAAAAAGGGAAGCAATTTTCATCGAAGCTAACATGTCATGATATATAGACACGATTACTTTGTGGTTGCAAACATCAATAATCTTTGTGTAATGGGCTATATCTAATAATGACACATGGATAAGATTTGTAATCAAATTTTATTACGATTATAATTCCTAAGATATGGAAAGCAACGACAGCTTAAGACTCACAAATCATTGTGGTAATGAGGTTTATAAAAACAATGTTTCATATGCATTTTTTGGCTTAAGGTTGAATAGTGGTAATTTGTTTATAATGTAAACTGTAGTTAAGAAGGCATCCACCTATAGATTTAGTGGTAAGTAGGCATTAAACATTATGGTTAAGGCAGTTTCAATTATATGGTGATGCTTCCTTTCAACAATTTTATTTTGTTCGAGAGTGTATGGACATGAAATATGTCTTTGGATACCACATTGCTCAATGTATCATATAAAGGAATTTGATAAGAATTCTCCTCCACCATCACATTGAAAAATTTTAATTTTCTGTTCATAACGATTTTCTACCTGTCTTTGAAATTTCAAGAAACACTCAAAAAAGTCATATTTTTGTTTTAATGGAAATAAACAAGAAAATATAGAATGGTCATCAATAAATAAAGCATAAAACCAAAATTTTTTATGTTGAATTGATAGAGGCATGACCCATATGTCATAATAAATTTTATTTAATGAAAATTCTGAAATTTTATTAGATAATTTAAATGATTATCTACAACTTTTGCCTATTGGGCAAGACACATAAACACTTGGTTGTTTTTTTCAACTGAAAAAATTTATAATTTTATTATTTTTTAGATTCTACAAAATCTTAGAGTATGTATGTCCCAAACTTTTATGCTATAGATCATAATCTTTAAAACTTCCTTTTATTGCACTTAAAGTAGCTTGATTTTCTTTCAATGTATACAGCTTGTCTTGTCTACACATTTTGACTAAAATCTTATTGTCCTTGTTCTTAACAACAAAGTCGATAATGTTAAAACTTAAAATAACTTTTATTATCATCTACAAGTTGGCTAATAGATACAAGATTTTTTTAAATGAGGAATAACTAATATATTATTGAGATGTAATATACCATGTTTGTTATTCACTATTACAAAATTGACCTTCACTGATGCTAAATCAGCGTCAATAAAGGGTTTCACTGACACTGTTTTATAGTGTCAATATTGTTCGAGGTAGAAAATTATTGATGCTAAATATGGTGTCAATGAATCTCTGATACCATGATATCAATGAATCTCTGACACCATGGTATTAATGAATGTCTAACACCAAGGTATCAGTAAATCTCTAACTCTATGGTATCAGTGAATTTTTGACACCATAGTATTAGAGATTCACTTATACTATAGTGTCAATTATTTACTGATATCACAGTATTAGAGAATCTCTAACACCACAGTATCAGAGATTTACTAATACTATGGTGTCAGCGATTTACTAATACCATTGTATTAGAGATTCTCTAACACTACAGTATCAAAAATTATTAACACCATTTTTCTAATAATATTTACTGTTTATTTATGACAATTTAATTAATTAGCTTTTCAATAATTTAAAATTATAATTATTGAATCAAAATATTTAATATATATTTAATCTTGAATGCACTTCGCATTTATATATATTTCAAATTGTTAAGTAATATGAAACATTATCTTACGACCATAATGAAAATATCCCAAAGTGCATTCAATTTAGTTTCAGAAATATTACAAACATTTAAAACTTAGTTTAAAATATCCTAATATTTGAAGTTCAGTTAAACACAATAACCACGTAAATTTGCACAACACAACAATCCATCAAATTAGTTAAAGCAATCCACACAGCTTATAAACCATCGAGCAAAATAATCTATGATCACCTCTGTCAAAGTAAATAGAAATACATGAGTAAATATATAAAAACTTGAATAATACTTAACTTATAAGAAATTACAATAACAGTACAAGAATAAAAATTACACTCAAACTAGGTTAGAAAATAAAAACAAGATATGGTTAATTGTTGCACTAGATAGCATAAAAGATAAGAGATACAAATGTTAGAAAGTGTTTATATATAACAAGGAAAGACAAAGCATTTATGTAATATATTTATCAAGAAATGTATAATTAAAACAACCTCATATTAGCCCAGAAATAACCCCATTTCAATCCTATAACAACCTTAAAATAAACTTAAACAACAATAAGAAAGCACCCATAAAATAGCTCTTATTTTAGCCCTAAAACAACCCTAAGACAGCTTCAAAACAACTATAAGATAGCCTTTAAAACAGCACAATATGAGCCCCCAAAACAGCCACCAAGAGAAGATACAAATGCTAAAAAGTACTTATATGTAACAAAGAAAGGCCAAGCATTTATGTAATATATTTATCAGGAAATGTATAATTAAAACAGCCCTATTTCAATCCCATAACAACCCTAAAATAAACTTAAAACAACAATAAGAAAGTACCCAAAAAATAACTCCTATTTCAGCCTCTATTTTAGCCCCAAAAAAATCCCAAGACAGCCCTAAAACAACCGTAAGATAGCCTTTAAAACAACCCAATATGAGCCCTAAAACAGCCACCAAGAGAAGATACAAATGCTAAAAAGTGCTTATATGTAACAAAGAAATATCAAACAATGCAATATGAGCCCCCAAAATAGCCACTAATATAAGCCCCCATTTATAATTACCACCCCACCAACATTTGATAGCTACTAATTCCATTCTACTGTAGCTATAGATTAAATATCCTCAGCATCTTAGTCTCACATATTCTTAGTTAACTATCAGTTTAACATAACATTCAAACTTTATAGCATTTTCTGATTGAACATGCAAATTATAAACAATAATAAAACTTTAATTTTGGTACTAGGATCCTCAAAGAGCATGCCCAAGTAATTCAGACAGCATGCAATGAGAGAATTATAAAATATAATAAACATTTACTAAACCTAACACTTTTGTTTTACAATAAACAACTCAACAATCTATATCAAAGAAATTTAGAAGATATAGAAACAAATACTTGGAAATCTTTGTTGTTAATAAAGCAAAACATATATTTGTCTTTCAGTTTAATCAGACAACATCAAATAAAACAATATCATGCTACAAACACATAGCATATATGTAGTCATTCAAATGACATTTCAGCAACATGAATCAAGCTTCAATAAGAAAATAATAATGTAGAAAAAATGCATTCATAACTTGGAGAACTATAACTGACATGATACAACAAATTCTTTGAAAGAAGATTCATCTATACAATAAAAGTAGTATGATCCATCCCCAAAACTTTATGATACCAAAATAACTTTTAAGTGTAAATGGTGAACGAAGAACTTTACCTATTTTTTATGATTTGTGATTAAGCCTACAACATATATCGTCCACTCATCACGTATCGTTGTAATGTCATCTTGAGTGTAATTATCAATTCCCTTAAACTTTAAATATGAAAAAAAAATTAGTTAATAGTGTATAAACTAATATTGGAAAATTTAAGAACATTATATTAGATACATACATTATTCTTCATTACATTAACATCCCCAACAATTGCTTTCATATACTTTATAACAAAGTATTCACACTCAAATGAACTAGGTCGCAAAGAGCAGTACGAATAATTAAAACTATTTGTTATTTCAATTGAAATTATAAGTGAAATATAAATCATAAGTTAACATGTAATTATGAAAATAAGTATTAAAAAAGCACATAATAAGTAAGAAATGTTTACATTTACCTTGACATTGATCCATTGAAGATTAACTCTTTTAGATGTTTTCTGTGTAAGATAAATTTTGACCCCCTTAAAAGAAATAAATAGCAAGTTATATTAAATTTAAAATAAATTGAAAATACATAACTTGAAACAATAGTAACTGAATCTTAATTGATTGATAATATCTTCTAAATCTTTACAATGTTTATTCCCCAATAGGTCAAGGTAAAACACAGTTGATGTCAATAAATCAATGGCAATTAACGCCCAATGGTTGCTACAAGCAAGAAAAAAAAAGTGTTAATTTAAGAACTTATAACTAGATGGAAAGTATTATAATTACATCATTTGAAAAAATTTCATACCTAGGATTATATGGGATAAGAGTAACTTGCCCTGGTTATGACAATGCCAAATTCTCAGCAATATACCAAGACCGATCAGTATGTGTTTTGACATTTGATAGATGACCTAATGCAAACACTTTTATAGGAATGCAAAAGTGCACTGGAAAGTCATGTCCTTTATTCTCCATGAAATGGTAAAGGTGTCTAACAAAAAATTAGATTATAAATAAATCATATAAGAGACTATATATTTAGGCTTTTTTTTTTTTATAGTAATAATAGTTTCAAAAAGAACTTACTTTATCCAAATCGCAAGACAAATATTGGATAACTTGGTCATATTTATAACAGTTTCACAATCCGTCTTAATCAAATGAGTGATCCAATACTGACCAAAGATTGACAATTAATACTCCACTTTTATTGCTAATTTTAGGCAATTGTTAACCAGATAGGAAAACATAGCCAACTGCCCACTTGATTGCTTTCTTGAAGTTACCAAACTTCTTATATTCTTTCAGAGAACTAGCTTTCTTGCAATTTGCTTTGTTTATTTTAGGGGTGACTCAGGACATGCATGTGTTGGTTTTGGACTGATTCTGGGGGACCTTCTAAAAGTTATTACAGGCTGAAAAGGTGTGATGGCAACAGTTTACTTTGTCAGTGTAATTATACCTTTCTTTTTCCTATAATCTCTAAAGACAAGCGATCCACTTCTACATTGCCTTTTTTGATAGTATTATGTTTGATACTGCAACTACCAACTTTAGTTTTTGACTGTGCATTAAGTCTTGCATCAAACACCTAAACTTGCGCAGATAACATTGTAAATTTTTGTTCTTGCAATATCCTGTCATACGCTATAATGGAACTTTCTATTGGGTGTTGATTATTCTAGGGTGCTTGTATGTGAGTTGTGTTCATCATACAAAAAATATACATATATCATACATATATGTGCATAGCGAAAGATTAAAATTAATACAATGAACACATGTAATACATATTTATCAAATGAAAAACGAGATTGAGAAATTTAACCCAGGAAGTTTTTGGATTAATTTGATTGAAGTCCACCATGAAATGAAACTTTGATCAATCCTAGCAATCAACAAGGGTGGGTTTGATTGTTTAGAATGGCAGTATGTTAATCCAGCATTTAGTTTAACTCTTAAACTTGATTCAAAGTTAAACTCTTTAACTTAGTTAAATTTGTTTTTCTTTTTATTCAACTCTTGAATAAAAATAAATTTAATTCATGTTTTAATGGCTAAATTAATTGGAGAAGATGATGAATAGAAAATGTTTTCAACTCTTGAAACATTTCAATTTTCATTTTCAATTTCTCTCTTAATTTTCTAGCCAACCAAAAATAATTAACATTTGTTTTAATCAAATTAAATTAATTTGTTTTATTTTTTGTTCAATTCTTGAACAATTAAAACAAACCTATTTTAGTTATTACATTTAGTAACCATTTATATATTTGTTTTGTTGTTCTAACACTTAAAACACCAAACAAAGAATTTCAATTTCTCAAATTGAAATGGCCACCAAAAATTACATAATCTAAAACTTATGAATTTTGAATTTCATTTCTCTTTATATATTAATGCATAAATTTCAAACTAATTTGAATTTCATTGCATTTAATTTAACTTAACCTAACCTTAGTTAGGTTAGTTTAACTTAACCCTTAAGTTAAATAAATATTTAAATATTCTAATCATAGTTAACTAACTTAACCATGGTTAGGTTAACCTTTACTTAATCATTAAGTAAAGTTAACTTAACTTAACCATATAGTTAACTTTTACTATAGTTAAGTTAAATAATTTATTTTAATTATTTAACAATTAAATAATCATAAGTGAAATTACATTTATATCTTTACTAGGTTACCAAGTTAACCTAAAGTGGGTCCCACTATTTAACCATATACTTTAGTTAACTTAACCTTAGTAAATTGTTGAAACTGCCCAAGTGCTCAAAGAGTACATTTTATATTGGGACTCTCTAGGTCTACACCTTATTTATCAAATGAAACTATTCCATAAATCCGTAATCAATGCCCCACACACACGTTATGAATATTACAAATTAGCGTGTTAGACCATACAAGTTAAAGTCATAATGTATACGTATAATCCTTCTATCATTTATACCCTGGATGTGCGGGGATATAGATCAACACCGTCAAATTCCCATAAGCACATCCTTAAAATTATCTCCAGATTCGTATCTCGATAAACGATATACGCAAACACTTTTGCTATTTTGTTTAACCCCGTGGAAAAAAATTTTCTCGGGTTTATGCTTGTGGCCATAAGATTTTATGAAATACAATCTCAGAGCATAGGATATACAACTTACCTATGTAAGCTGACGGATCCCGTATCTGCCCATACCGGACTCCATAAGCATCGGACCATACCCAGCGACACATAGCGGTCAGACCATGGAAGGTCTCTGACATATGTGGAACCAAAGTATGATGGATCACTCACAAGACCACCGTGGCGCTCAAGTCAAAGAACCACAAATACTACTCAACTCGAGAGGACCTTCATTTGACGGCTTCATAGGATATCTATTGGGGTCCTTGTGAGTCTGTTTAGTATCCAGTCCTGACTGGATACCCGCATGCCTATACAAGCTCTAAGCTCATGGTCAGCTAAGAACAACCATCTGAACCAGTCAGATATAGATATATATTAATCTATATTATGAATTCACTGATAGACTCGCATTGGTGATCATAGATCAGGAACATTGTGTTTAAGACATACTTATATAATGACATTTCTTAGCACCTATTGCAACTCTTTGCAACTATGTCATTACAAGTATACTCTCGGGTCTTTGTTCCATTATAGACAAAGTTCTAACTCTTTAGACCTCGCTGACTCTTATAACTTGCTAACTCTTAGCATTTATAACTTTCAGCTTTGCTAACTATTAGTTCTGGTCTAAACTCCTTTAGACCAGATCTGAACTCTTTCAGATCAAACAATGTCTGTAATGTTACAAGCATTATATCATATAATTTTGATATTAACAATTTTTGTTCGAAATGTTTATTGTATAAATACAAACAATTAATATTCATACAATATTGGAATGACACGTAAGCACCAGCTCCAACACTTTCAAGAATACAAAAGTACATGGATGGGGTAATAAATTGGCAAACACCCTGTACTCTACTTTCATTTGATTGCTTGTGAAGTGCCAAAGCTAGAATATCATTAGTACCATCTATTTTCAAAGACACTTCAAAATGACTTTGTAGCTCCTCCTACAATTCACAAGTAATGTCGTTATCATAATAGAAATATTTTGTGATCAATAAGCATATTAATAAGATAATGTTTACATAAATAAATCACTTATTATTTTTTCAATAACTTATTGCACTGCTTTTGAATATTTCTCTTTTTTACTGAATCGGGCCTTTTTCCATAACACACTTCAGTCCACTTGGCTCGAAGATTTACTTTGTTCCTTAACCTAGATTAAGAGAAAAAATTTGATATATTTAGAAAAATAAATATTTTCATTTGGTTTAAACATATATATTATGACAATAGATTGATATAATTAAAATTGATTGAAGACTTACAAGTCTTTCACATAAGCTTTTGTAACCTGTACTACCCAAACAATGATTATAAATGTTCTTAGCGCGTCTTTCCTTGGAATTTTGACTATTTTTTTGCACAATGTGAATATGTAAACTCATTGATATTTAAATTTCTATGTTACACAAAAATAAAATAATTGATATTTAACTTATCTCAAATGAATCAGATAACACTCTATCAATAAATAACTTCCAATGTTGTTTCTTAATGTTTGGGTATTCAAGCAGCAACCTCAATTGATTATGATCGTTCTTATATGGAAGAACATACTCATGAGCTAAAGTATGTCTAAAGTTCCTTAGAGAGATGCCTATCCACTGAAATACTTGCTTTTTACTCTTTAAATCCAATTTGAATTTATCGTACATAAGAAAAATGAATGATCAACAAAATATAAATAATTTGAACAAAAAAGAATCCTATTGCCTAGTATACAGAAAAGAATAACAAACCTGAAAATGAAGCCACGAGTCTTCCTTCTGCTCAAAGGGTACGCGTCTCCAATCATCATATATAATTGAAATATTGTCTCGTACTAAAATACCGATGTAATTTCTCAATTCAATTGATGTATCACCAGAAGCCACGCTGTATGAGTTGTAGTTAATGGTAATCTTCTTATCGGGTGTCAACAATTGTAAATATCTTTTCTTGGATTTTCCTCTTCTCTGCGGTCTTCCCTCTAGTATATCCTCGTTCTCAGCCATATGTTAAGGTAATATGCAAGAATAAAAAACAAATCAGTATACATATAAATAATAAACATGTAAATTTTTGCATGAATTAATTATGTACATATACTTACAATTCAATTATATTTCAAATGAATATACACTAGAATACTTCAATACGTTATTGGACATTATTCATCTGTTATGTCTATATCCATGCTAACACCTTCACAATCTTGTCTTAAATAAATTACAACATCATTTCTATCATCAATCTTAACCCAGGGTAATGTTTTTTATATGGGAGCATGTAGTACCATGTGACATGTCCAGAATATAGAAGTTATTCCCAAGTGCAGGATTGTCGAAGTAATAAATAACCCGATGAGAACGGGGTCGATCCACAGGGAAGTAGAATTAAAATTACAAATTATAAACACTTTAAAGATAATTAATGTAGTATAAGATGTTTGCAAATATTATTTCAATTAACCAATTCCAATAAAAAGCTAAGGTTACGGGGATTCACTCTTGGCATAAGAAGTAAGAATATATTTAACTTTTTATTTTTTTATAACTCAATTGGAATCCTCACACAAAGGAGGTTCCAACCGGAAAATATAGCAATTAAAGTTTATCATCATTTATATATTGATTAGTATTTATTTCTTTCAATTATTATACACCAAATCTTATAAATGGGTTCAAGTATTTATTATGCCAATCTTTATATTTGTCTACAATAAATCAAGACTCCCACTTTACAAGAAAGGTTATATACACCAAATCTTATAAATGGTTTCAAGAATTTATTGTACCAAGTATTAAGTTTGTCAATAATAAATCAAGAATCATTACTTTAGAAGAAAGGGTATTAATTCTACAAACAAAATAAATACATCATATATAAGTTTGCATAACTTAAAAATGAAGCATTAAATTCATGAATAAATATTAAACATATCTTATTACCTTGCCAAGAGCTTCACCCTTTCACCTTAGCTTAAAGAAAATTATTTGGACATAATAAAACTAAATGAAAAGAAAAGAAATGGAAGAAGAAATGACATGACTTAATAATAAACAAGAGAAATAATAGTACAAGGAAATGGATACAAAGGAAAAGTATTTTGAACTAAATTCTAACTTTCTAATTACATCCTTTAGGCATAAACAAGCCACCTATTTATAGAAAAACATGGATAAATCGAGACAAATTTGGAGGGAACCACTTGGTTGATGAAAGTCAAGAATGGTGGCAAGATAATTTGCATTCATTATCACTAGGGCACCCACTTGATTATCCAATTTAGAATTGATGTGATCCGAATTAGCTATCACTCAAAACATAAAAGTTGTAGATAAGTCTATTATCTTTCTACATTGAGTAATCTCATACGTATTAGATACGTATTTCTATAGTTATGGGCCAAATACTGATAACTGTTCAAACTGGGCCTATACTGCAGATTAATTCTATTCTAGGCCAATTTTCACCCTCTAAACACTCGAATTTCCAATGCTTTGTAAAATACAATATGTTAGCCCATTGAGTCAGCTCTACACAGGATTAAGAATTACCTAAATTGGATCTTTAGGTAGAAAGTTATGCCCATTTTACAGAACCTGCCACAAAACAGTTATAAGATAATTAAGTACAATATTGTAAACATACTTAAGTTAAGAAAATTAAATACACTAGTAATACAAAACAATCATGTAAAACTCTTATTAAATGTGTAATTTCAAGTGTTCATCACACCCCCCAACTGGCTTATTGCTAGTCCCTAGCAATTCATAAATAAAATTTGAACGCTACCTAAATATTTCAAACAAAACGTCAGTTTTAAAATCACAATCGCTATAAAGGTTATTTCAATCATAACTTCCAAAAATATTTTTGTATGTGTGTGAATTAAGCCAAAGCCTTCTTACCACAAACCACAACATATATAGCCTTAAAAATTTTTCAAGTAAAAGCTTCAACTCCATATCCTTACAGGTGAATAACTTGTTTAATGACTTAGGATTTCACTCATGGAGTTGAAAAATAGATAATCGCTTAAGAAAAAGTTACATTTAAGGACAGACAGACAAACTAACATTGATCCAAAGATAGGAAAATCAAATATTTAGAGTCAAACCATTATTGCCAAATGCCAGCTTCAAGACTTTAATTATTTAATGCGAATCTTACGAATATAGAATTCGGTGATAAAACTGCTTCCTAATGACTTTATTCTTCTAAAATTGAATGAAGACTTTATTGAATTGAATTGACTTCTTTTCTTTTTTATTTTTTATTTACTCATTTTTTTTCTTTTTTGAAAGACATAAGGAATCATTACAAAATAAGAGCAATTTATCACCATAATACTTTTCCAAATTTTTTTTTTTTTTTATCCTTCAGCTAAGCAACCAAATCATTCATCATCCCAAATAATGTCATTCCAAATAAAAATTAACCATTTCAAAAGATCAATAAAAGTTCGTAAGCTGTTATCTTAAACCTCTCCACTCACTCACAAAAGATATGTGAGTTTAGAAAATAATATGTATACTTAAACATGGAAATTCTCTTGGCTATATATATTGAATCATCCATCTTACCACAAGGCTTAGTATTGTTCTCAAGAAATAATTTCAAAAGTTATTCTTTAGTAACCTAAATAGAGAAAGTGATTTAAACTAAACAATTTTGAAATCATACATCGATAGTAAAGCAAATTTATTTACGCAAGAGTTACCAAAAACTTAAGCAACAAACAATTATACATAAAATGCATTAAAAATAAATCAATTAGAATGTGTTTCAAAAGTTTATAATGTACTCTTTACTCTGCCATTCTAGAACTAGCATGCGTCTCAAAAATACATAAATGAACATTTTACTCATGCCATTCATGATAATTTTTTTTTTTTTTTTTACATAACAAAGTGATAACAACAACAAAATAAAATAATTAACACTAACATTATATATCAACTATCCTCCCCCCAACCAGATTGAGACATTGTCCTCAATGTCAAAATATAGAAAGAGTAAAATATAGAAGATATCACCTGAAACATCTTTTATTAGAAATTAAACCTGCAACAAAATAAAACAAGCCACACAAAAAAGCTTAAAAATACATAGAAATAGATAGGTTACAGACGAAGCGTCAAATCTATCCTGCGTTTCTTTTCACTGTTATCAGTATACCAATCTATCTGACTCATTGTTGGATCAGATAGAGGTGTAAAAGCTTGTAGTTCATCGAGTAACTGATCAACAGTTGAAGCAGAAATGAGGATCTGTCGTGCTGCAGATGAGACGAATTGTTTTTCCACCGCATAGTCAAGAAAAGATAACAACCCATTATAAAAATCATCAACGTTTAACAAACCAATTGGTTTTTTATGGATTTGCAAATGTGCCCATGAGACAATTTGAAAAATTTTCTCCAATGTTCCGAAACCTCTAGGTAGAGCTATGAAGGCATCAGCATTACGAAGCATAAAAGAAATTCGTTCATGCATTGATGATACCTGTAACTCATCCCAAATTATTTTTCCTACAATGTCTCCAACAACTAGAGCTTTTGGTATGATATCCAAAACTCGACGACCATTATTTTGTGCAGCGGTTGCCATACGTCCCATTAATCCAAGACTACCTCCCCCATATACTAAATGAATATTGCACTCAGCTAACATCTTACCAAAGGTTTTTGCTGCTTCTATAAACTCACTAGTTTTTTCAGGGCTGGATCCACAAAAGACACAAATTTTTGTGAATTTACGAGTTGATGATCCTTCCATGATTACACTCACCCTCTCTCTTGAATGATTTTGAGTTTGTACAAAGATGCAGAAATAATGCAATGTATTTATAGAGCCAAAAGGTATTGCAAAGTTAAATCACATGGCTATTGGCTTGAAATACAAGATTCAACACCTTTTACCAATTTTCAATTTGTTAGCTGGAAAAGTCACATGGGTTATCGGCTTAAAATGCAAAATTTTCAAAAAGGATTATAGGTGGTTGATTATTGAAAAGACGTTTGAGTTTGAAATGAAACATTTAAAAATAACAGCTATAGTAAATATATACAAGTAGTTGTGATTGTGGCTCACATCTTCATCTGATTTTACGTCCAGTAACGGCTTAAACGCCCTCTATAGGTCGGGGATAGGCTTTCCATCCAATTTTCTTATAAATTGGCAAACAGGGTCTTTTAAAGTCAGATTCTCGAGACTGTACCTCTTATGTTCTTTTAGGAATATGTCGCATAATTCATGAATTACAATATGCACATATCCACTACGATGCGTCTCAAGAGTCGATAAGATATTATCTAAAGACTCCTTACTCAGGCCATCCTTAATGAACCTAATTTTATCTTCGCGATTTACAGACACCATTCTTAAAGTACAGCAACGTGTGTTGCAAGTCGTGCGTGCACACTTGTAACAAATATTTAATCGTTTTGCTCTTCGTTTTTTTGAAAAAGAGCTTTTACCTAAGCCAAGCATGTAGGAAATTAATGAGTCTGAAAATTCACCTGTCAATCTAACTTTGGCTTCAATTAACCAACGTAAATCAACAGGTATATTCATAATCATTAATAACCTTAATCTTTCACATCTTGCTTGGTAAATTTTCTTCAAGGAATTTTGAGGCAATGAGGGAAAACGTTTTTTCAAATTTTTTAGAATGTCATCCATTTTTTTTTTTTTTTAGAAAAGGGGGAAGAAGAGAATATATCAGTAATTATGGAAAATTGACAAAACCGATTTGAAATATCACAGAGTACCGTTATCCGCCACTTAACCGGGGTGCAAAATAAAACTTTAACAAAACTACTAAATTAACCTGCAAGTAAAAAAAAAATGTTAGAAGAAGAATAAATATATATAAATTCGTAAATATATAAAACAAAGATTAATTGGTCTCGTAACAAGGATCGGACAGGAACGTAAATTCTTCATGAAAACCTTGATTTTTTAGAAACGGCTTGAGTCTTTGCCCATTTACCTTAAACACATTCCCATTTCTAGGATTTTCAATGTCAATTGTTCCATAAGGGTACACATGTTTCACAATAAAATGGCCACTCCATCTTGATCTTAATTTTCCAGGGAATATGTGAAGTCGAGAATTATAAAGCAAAACCTTCTGACCAGTGTCAAATATTTTTCTCTGAATTTTTTTATCATGAAAGGCTTTAATTTTAGCTTTATGAATTTTTGAATTCTCATATGCATCATTTCTCAATTCTTCAAGTTCATTTATTTGTAATTTACGTATGTGTCCAGCAGAATCAAGATTTTCATTGAAAGTTTTAATAGCCCTGTAGGCTTTATGCTCAAGTTCCACAGGTAAGTGACAAGGTTTTCCATAAACTATCCTATAGGGAGACATACCCAATGAAGTTTTAAAAGCAGTTCTATAAGCCCACAGTGCATCATAGTCTTAAAGACCAATCTTTGCGATTTGGGTTTACAGTTTTTTCTAAAATTTGTTTTATCTCCCTATTTGCTAATTCAACTTGTCCACTTGTCTAAGGATGATAAGGGGTGGCAACTTTATGAGTAATACCATATTTTTTCACTAATGTTTCAAATGGTCTATTACAAAAATGCTTATCCCCATCACTTATAATGGCTCGAGGGATTCCAAATCGACTTAAGATATTTTCTTTCAAAAATTTCATGACTGTTTTATGGTCATTATGTCGACATGGAATAGCCTCAATCCATTTTGAGACATAATCTACTGCAACTAAGATATACGTAAATCCAAATGATAACGAAAATGGTCCCATGAAATCTATCCCCCAACAATCAAAGATTTCAATAACAAGAATGAGGTTCAAAGGCATTATGTTTCGTTTTGAAATTGATCCCAACTTTTGACAATTTTCACAAGTTATACAAAATGCATGTGTATCTTTAAATAAACTGGGCCAATAAAATCCACACTGCAAGATTTTTGCAGCTGTTTTCTTTGATGAGAAATGTCCCCCACATGCTTTAGAATGACAAAATTCAATAACTTTATTTACCTCATTGTCGGGTATGCATCTTCGAAATATTTGATCACGACAATATTTAAGAGATAAGGATCATCCCAATAAAACTTTCTCACCTCCATTAAAAATTTTCTTTTGTCTTGAACATTCCATTGAGGTGGCATTTCTCCTGTTACAAGAAAATTAACAATATTAGCATACCAGGGCATTGTAACAGTAGAAAATAAAAATTCATCGGGAAAAGAATCATTAATAGGTGTTATTTCTGTTGATGAATCTGGTGTGAGTCTTGATAAGTGATATGCAACAACATTCTCAGCTCTTTTCTTATCCTTGATAGTGATAATAAATTCTTGAAGCAATAGAATCCATCGAATCAGACTTGGTTTTGCATCCTATTTTGACATTAAGTACCTTACAGCAGCATGGTCAGTAAATACAATAGTTGAAGAACCAATTAAGTAAGAACGAAATTTGTCTAATGCAAATATTACAGCAAGTAGTTCTTTTTCAGTTGTTGTGTAATTCATTTGCACTGTTTAAAGTTCTACTTGGGTAATAAATTACATAGGATTTACCTTCATTTCTTTGTCCTAATACAGCACCAACAGCGTAGTCACTAGCATCACACATGAGCTCAAAAGGTAAAGACCAGTCAGGAGATTGTATGATAGGAGCAGATGTTAAGAGGCCAATTAATTTTTCAAATGAATTTTGACACTTTTGAGTCCACTTAAATGATACATCTTTTGCTAAGAGGTTACAAAGAGGTTTAGATATAGCACTAAAGTTTTTTATGAACCTCCTATAGAATCCAGCATGTTCTAAAAAGGATCGGACTTCTTTGACTATTTTTTGTGGAGGCAAATGTGTAATGAGTTCGACTTTTGCCTTATCCACTTCAATTCTTTTAGAAGATACTATATGTCCCAAAAAAATTCCAGAAGTAACCATGTAATGACATTTTTCCCAGTTCAATACAAGACTCTTTTCTTCACATCTTTTTAAGACCTTTTCTAAGTTTTCAAGACAATTATCAAAAGAATTTCCAAACATAGTTAAATCATCCATGAAAACCTCTAAATAATGCTCAATCATGTCACTAAAAATGCTTAACATACATCTCTGAAATGTTGCTGGGGCATTACAAAGTCCAAAGGGCATTCTTCTAAAAGCAAAGGTTTCAAAAAGACATGTGAATGTAGTCTTTTCTTAGTCCTCTAGTGCTATAGGAATTTGATAATAGCCAGAGTAACCATCTAGAAAGCAATAGTAGGGATGTCCTGCTACTCTTTCTATAATCTGATCAAGGAATGGTAAAGGAAAATGGTCTTTTCTAGTGGCCAAGTTCAATTTTCTATAATCTATGCACATCCTCCAACTAGATGAGACTCGAGTTGGTATTAACTCACCTTTTTCATTTTCAATGACTGTGATTCCAGATTGTTTTGGTACTACTTGAATAGGATTTACCCACTTACTATCTGAGATCGGATAGATGATTCCTACTTCAAGTAATTTGAGAACTTCAGCTCTCACTACCTCTTTCATATGTGGATTTAATCTCCTTTGAGGTTGTTGGGAAGTTTTGGCATTATCCTTTAAGTGTATTCTATGTGTGCAAATTAGAGGATTAATACCATTTATATCTTTTAAAGTTCACCCAATTACATTTTTATGCATTTTCAATAATTCAATCAACTTATCTTTTTGTTCACTTGTGAGTGTAGAAGCGATTACCACCGGGTAAGTTTGTTTCTCTCCAAGAAATGCATATTTCAGTCCTTTAGGCAGAGGTTTTAACTCCAACTTTGAAATTTCGTTCTTTTTATCCTCATTTTCTGCCAATTCTTCAAACTTTAGTTTCCATCTTTTATTTTCAATCACCTGTGCACAGTCAAGTAAAGAACATATATCAAAGATTTTAGGATCTAATTGTATATTTGACTCAAATGAATTTATTAAACACATTTCTAAGGGATCGATAAAACTCCCTTTTTGAATATAATCCTCTACAATCGTTTCAATCATGTTGCATTCTTCACTTTCATCCTCCCCTTCATATGGTTGCTTACACATATTGAAAACATTGAGTTTAAGTGTCATGTTTCCAAATGAAAGCTTCATTACTCCATTTCTGCAATTAATCAAAGCGTTAGAAATTGTTAAAAATGGACGACCTAAAATAACAGATATCGGATTACATCCTTTGACAGGTTCTGTGTCCAAGACAATAAAATCCACAGGATATATGAATTTATCAACTTGAACTAAAGCATCTTCGACTGTCCCTCTTGGTACTTTTATTGATCTATTGGCAAGTAAAAGAGTTACAGATGTTGATTTTAACTCCTCGAGATTGAGCTGCTGATAAACTGAATACGGCAATAAATTCACACTAGCACCAAGATCAAGTAAGGCTTGTTCAATTTTATGACTTCCAATAATACATGAAATTGTAGGACAACCAGGGTCTTTATATGTCAAAGAATTATTGTTCTGAAGAATGGCACTTACTTGTTCAGCTAAAAATGCTTTCTTTTTCACATTCAGTTTTCTTTTTACTATGCATAAGTCTTTCAAAAATTTTGCATAAGATGGAGCCTGTTTAATAGCATCCAGTAAAGGAATATTAACTTTTACCTGTTTGAAGATTTCAAAAATTTCAGGATTGTGATTCATCTTCTTAGTATTACGTAATGCATGAGGAAATGAGGGTGGAGGTGAGGGTTTAGTGTTTTCTTCATTAAGTGTAGGTTCAACACTTTCCTTACCCTTAGAGATTGATTCATCGCTCTCATAAGGTTCAGGAATTTCTTTTTCAACAATTTTACCACTCCGAAGTGTGATAACTGCTTTAATTTGATCCATGTGTTGGTTTCCTGAACTACATGCATTTGTGTTATGTTGTCCTTTGGGGTTTGGCTGTGGTTGAGAACGAAATTTTCCTTTCTCATGAATGTTCAGTGCAGATGCAAATTTAGCAAGAGTATCTTTCAAATCAGCAAATGTTTGAGCATTTTGAGAATTAACAGACTCTTGTTTTTCAATGAACGTATGCAAAGTTTCTTCAAGATTTTTCCTAGGAGGTGGGACATATGGTGCATAACCTTGATGGTTTTGAAAATTTTGGTGTGGTTGGAAATGTGGTTGCAAGGCCTGTGCTTGAGTGTCATTCCTCCAACTAAAATTCGGGTGATTTCGCCATCCAGGATTATAGTTTTGTGAATATGGGTTATTGTTTGACCATTTGAATGTGTTTAGAACATTGGCTTGTTCATGGAGACATTCCCTAAATGCAGGCAAAGTTGGGCAATCATTGGTAGAGTGATCATGGGTTTCACAAATGTGACACACAATTTCTTGAACATATTTTATTTGACCACTCTTTTTCATTTCTAAGGTTTCAACTTTTCTAGCAAGGGATGCTAATTTGGCTTGAAGGTCATGGTCTTCCTTAAGATGATAAATACCCCCACTAAATGTAGTGGTTTGATTTTTGCTAAGTGCCTCACAGGTACCAGCAGTGTCCCAATTTTGAGTATTTTCTGCTAGTAAGTCAAGATAGTTCATTGCCTCTTCTGGGTCTTTTTCCTCAAATGTTCCATTACACATCATTTCTACCATTTGCCTAACTTGAGGTGTTAAGCCCTCATAGAAATTTGAGACTACTCTCCATGTTTCAAAACCATGATGGGGACAAGTATTAAGTAATTCTTTATACCTTTCCCAACATTGGTAAAGGGTCTCTCTTGGTTTTTGGGCAAAAGTGGTGATTTGTCTTTTGAAAGAATTTGTTCTATGGGAGGGAAAAAACTTTTTCAGAAATTGTTGTTGCATCTTGTCCCATAAAGAAATGGATCCTGGCCTAAGGTTTTGTAGCTATGTTTTAGCTTTATCTTTTAAAGAAAAAGGAAAAAGCTTAAGTCGAATTGTGTTCATGCTACAATTTTGATCATTATACGTGTTACACACTTCTTCAAATTCTCTTAGATGTAGATAAGGGTTCTCTGCATCTAAGCCATGAAAAGTCGGTAAAAGTTGGATAATGCCTGGCTTAAAATTAAAATGCGTTGCATCCGGTGGAAAAATTAAGCAAGATGGTGCACCGGTTCGTGTAGGGTTCATATAGTCTCTAAGTGTCCTAGGTCGGTTATGGTCATTATGTTGGGACTGATTGTCCCCTGGGTCTATGAGTCCCTCAATTTGATTTTCGCTCATGGTGTTACTTGGTGAAGAATGAGAAGATGAAGGAGAATCTAACAAATTATCAAAGGAAGTTTCGAAATTACCTTTTACTAAACGATGAGAATTAGAATCTCGAAACCAACCGCTCATAAAAAGAAACAAAACAAAATATAATAACAATAAATAATACAAATAAAATATTAAACACAGGTAAATAAAATAAAATATGTAAAACTAAAAGCAAAATAAAGATAAATAATTAGAAGTTAGATTAGTGATGTTAGATTATATAATAAAAAGTTAATAAATAAATAGTAGGAGGCTTAGCCTTCCATTAAAATAAAAAGCGAATAATAAATAAAGTAAAGTACGTTAGGAGGCTCGGCCTTCCATGAAAATTAAAAAAATAAAAATAATAAATAAAAAATAATAAATAAACGAAATAAAGAGTAGGAGGCTCAGTCTT
This sequence comes from Ailanthus altissimus, assembly GCA_946807835.1. Lineage (NCBI taxonomy): Eukaryota > Viridiplantae > Streptophyta > Magnoliopsida > Sapindales > Simaroubaceae > Ailanthus > Ailanthus altissimus. The sequence continues at coordinate 4,002,629 of OX327712.1, forward strand.
CTGCGAAAATAAAAATAGAATAATAAATAAAGTACGTTAGGAGGCTCGGCCTTTCATGAAAATAAAAAATAAAAATAAAAATAAAAAAACGAATAATAAATAACGAGTAGGAGGCTCAGCCTTCCATGAAAATAAAATAAACAAACAAACAACAACAAAACAAAATATTAACGTTACCTCCCCGGCAACGGCGCCAAAAACTTGACACGTCCAGAATATAGAAGTTATTCCCAAGTGCAGGATTGTCGAAGTAATAAATAACCCGATGAGAACAGGGTCGATCCACAGGAAAGTAGAATTAAAATTACAAATTATAAACACTTTAAAGATAATTAATGCAGTATAAGATGTTTGCAAATATTATTTCAATTAACCAATTCCAATAAAAAGTTAAGGTTACGGAGATTCACTCTTGGCATAAGAAGTAAGAATATATTTAACTTTTTATTTTTTTATAACTCAATTGAAATCCTCACACAAAGGAGGTTCCAACCGAAAAATATAACAATTAAAGTTCATCATCATTTATATATTGATTAGTATTTATTTCTTTCAATTATTATACACCAAATCTTATAAATGGGTTCAAGTATTTATTATGCCAATCTTTATATTTGTCTACAATAAATCAAGACTCCCACTTTACAAGAAAGGTTATATACACCAAATCTTGTAAATGGTTTCAAGAATTTATTGTGTCAAGTATTAAGTTTGTCAATAATAAATCAAGAATCACCACTTTAGAAGAAAGGGTATTAATTCTACAAACAAAATAAATACATCATATATAAGTTTGCATAACTTAAAAATGAAGCATTAAATTCATGAATAAATATTAAACATATCTTATTACCTTGCCAAGAGCTTCACCCTTTCACCTTAGCTTAAAGAAAATTATTTGGACATAATAAAACTAAATGAAAAGAAAAGAAATGGAAGAAGAAATAACATGACTTAATAGTGAACAAGAGAAATAATAGTACAAGGAAATGGATACAAAGGAAAAGTATTTTGAGCTAAATTCTAACTTTCTAATTACATCCTTTAGGCATAAACAAGCCACCTATTTATAGAAAAATATGGATAAATCGAGACAAATTTGGAGGGAACCACTTGGTTGATGAAAGTCAAGAATGGTGGCAAGATAATTTGCATTTATTATCACTAGGGCACCCACTTGATTATCCAATTTGGAATTGATAAAACTTGAATTAGCTATCACTCAAAACATAAAAGTTGTAGATAAGTCTATTATCGTTCCAAATTGAGTGATCTCATACATATTAGATACGTATTTCTATAGTTATGGGCCAAATATTGATAACTGTTCAAACTAGGCCTGTACTGCAGATCAATTCTGTTCTAGGCCAATTTTCACCCTCTAAACACTCGAATTTCCAATGCTTTGTGAAATACAATATGTTATCCCATTGAGTCAGCTCTGTACAAGATCAAGAATCACCTCAATTAGATCTTTAGGTAGAAAGTTATGCCCATTTTACCGAACCTGCCATAAAACAGTTATAAGATAATTAAGTACAATATTGTAAACATACTTAAGTTAAGAAAATTAAATACACTAGTAATACAAAACAATCATGTAAAACTCTTATTAAATGTGTAATTTCAAGTGTTCATCACCATGCCATCACACTCATTATCAGTTAAATATATTAACCTTTTCAACCACTAAACAAACAACAAATTTATTATGATACTTTTTATCCTTCACATAAAACACTTGTGTTGCATGAGAAGCTAATACGAAACTATCAGATTTATGACTAATTCGATTCAAGTCCACAATTATAAATCCTAAATCATCGACCTCAACACTATTCTTATTATCAATCCAATCACACTTGAACAATACCTTCTTCAACATTAGATAATCAAGTTCTCAAATCTCATCAAGGACTCCGTAAAATGCCATTTCTCCGAAATATGGCTTTTTATCTTTCGAACTAGATATTTGCATTGTCGTTGCAACAATACTAACACCATTATTTTGTGTTATCCGATTATTGTCTCAAGCTCTAGTTACAAAATTAAAACCATTTATAAGGTATTTAGCATATGTAATGACCAAAGAACGAGGTTTTCTGGCCAACCACTTGACGATATCATTAACAACCACATTCATTTGTATGTCATTCAATACCTACATTTCATATAATTTATGTCAATATTCACAACTTATAAATATTTAACTTGGACTAAATATGTGATGTAATTTAACCTTATTTTGAAGCCAATCACAAAAAGTACAAGTATGCTCATTTTGCAGCCATATGTGATTTTTAGCTTGGCAAGGGAAATTTCTTTTCAAATATTCCTTATGCTCCCTAAAGGTAAACCATGACATTAGTTAATACAATAAAATATAAGTAATATATAACTGTAATATAATCAAATTATATAACTTACTTTATATAAGGTTGACCTCTGATGTGTTCTCTAAAATACAAAGATGTGCTTGCTCTAATGTATGAGAATGCACAAGCTTTATATCTCCGAAACTTAAAGGTTGTGAAATATGTGAATTGCGTAAACTAGTTGGGACCCCAATTGCATCATGATCAGAGAGGTATTCAGCACAATATTCAAGCACTTCTTCAACAATATAACTTTAAAAAATGCACCCCTCTGGATGATTGTGATTACACACATAACCTTTAAGGACCTTCATATATCCCTCAAATAGATACATCCATCTAAGATAAACTGGCCCACATAACCTAACTTCTTTAACGAGATGGACAGTCAAATGAACCATTATGTCAAAGAAGTTAGGTGGAAAGTATTGTTCCATCATATATAAAGTAACAATCGGGTTACTTTGCAACTCATCCAAACTATCATTTTCTATTACTTTACTGCATAAGGATTTGAAGAAAAAGCATATCCGCATTATGGTGCGATGAACATTGTGTGGCAAACAATCTCGAACCGCCAAAAGTAACAATTATTACATCAAAGTACGACAATCATGAGACTTTAAGCCTTGAAGTCTACAATCATCTATTGCAACAAGTTTCTTTAAGTTTAAAAAATACCCACTTGGAACCTTTACTTCGAACAAAGTTCTACAAAATATTTTTTTCTCTTTTCTACTCAAGGTGTAAGGTGCAGCGGAAAGTTTCTTATTTTCTTCATCAAGTTTTAATGTATCCCTAATCTTTATTCCACAAGATTCTTTCTAGCATATACCCTCATCTTTCATCTTGCCCAGTTAATGAAGTAATGTGCCATAGATACTTTCACATATATTTTTCTCAATGTACATCACATCTAATTGATGGCGAACCAACAAATGTGGTCAGTATTCTAATTCAAAGAATATAGACTTTTTTGGGAACAACTTCTCAGTATTACTATTGCCCCGTTTTCGCTTCGTATGCTTTCCCATAATAGTACTACTAGCAATTTCATCCACCATCCTTAGAATCTCATGCCCAGACAAAGTAGTAGGAGCTTCACCCATCTCTTGTGCATTATTAAAAATTATTTTCAACTTAGGAAATGAATGGTTAATTGGTAAAAAAACGGCAGTGGCCCATATAGTCATTTTTCTTACTACATGCAAGCCAACATGATGATGTGTTTATCCCGCAGTATAGACAAGCAAAATACCCTTTCACTGTACACCCAAATAAGTTACCATACGCAGGAAAGTCACTGATTGTCCACATTAACAAGGCCCTCAAGTTAAAACTTTCTTTCTTATAAGCATTATACACTTCTACACCACATTTCTATAGTGTTTTCAAATCTTTAATCAAAGAAGCCAAGTATACATCTAGATTATTTCTAGGTTGTTTAGGTCCAGATATTAATAAAGATAGCATTATATGTTTCCTTTTCATACACAACCATGGAGGAAGATTGTATGATATCATCAATATTGGCCAACAACTGTAAGTAGTGTTAAATGTGCTATGTGGATTAGCCCCATCACTTGATAGGGCCAAACGAAGATTTTTAGGCATGTGAGAATATTGATTAAAAATCATCGAAATATGATTTGGGGTTCAAGCTAAGTGCGTAGGGTGTGCACGGAGGCGAAAAACAAAGAAGGGCGCACAAGGCGCGGGCGCCGCGGCGCCCAGAACAGAACCTGAGCGCGGCAGCGCCAGGATGCCAATGCCGCAGCGCTGAACAGAAAGCGCACCAGTGCCATGGTGATGAGAGCTCAGCGCTACAGCGCTGGAGACGGGAACAGTGTCCCGAAATTAAGAAACTTCTTAATTTCGTCTCCCACTTACTCCAAGACTCCCTAATACGACTCTCACACGTATAGGGTAAATCTAGAACGTCCTAAAGCCTATATAAAGGCTATCAATTGGCTTGTAAACATAATTTTGATAATCTTTGTGATAAACAAGAGATCTTAGTGGTTATTTGTGAGAGAAAATCCCTAGAGTGAAAGAGAGAGTTTTCTTTGTGATCTTTCTTATAAAAGGCATACTTTATGAGTGCCTTGAGATTCATAATAAGAGAAAAGTATGATTTTGATCCGCTGTGGACGTAGGTAAGTTGCCAAACCACGTAATTCTTTGTGTGTTCTTCTTCTACCCCTTTCTCTATTTATTTCTTAGTAACTTATTCTGCATTATTATATTGCTTGGGTGAATTATTCTGCTTGTTTGTGTGCTTCCGCTTTCACAAACTGGTATCAGAGCTTTGGTTTTAAGCAGACATGACCACACTCAAGTATGAAGTAGAGAAATTCAACGGTACGAATGACTTCAATCTGTGGAAGATGAAGGTTAGGGCGTTATTGGTAAGCCAAATGCTTGGTTCAGCATTAGAGGAGACTGCAGCTCCATCTAATGATGAATAGAAGACGCTAGAGTCATCTAGAGTAGAAGCAGAAAGAAGGGACATTCAAGAAAGAGCTCATAGCACAATCGTTCTGTCATTGAACGATGAAGTATTAAGGGAAGTAGCAGGTGAGACGACGGAAATAGGTCTTTGGAGGAAGCTTGACTCTCTTTATATGAGAAAATCATTGGCCAATAGATTACATATAAAGAAGAAGCTATATCAGCTGTCCATATCAGAGGGGACGCCGATGAAAGATCATATAGACGCCTTCAATAAGATCATCCTTGATCTTGAGTCTATTAACATCAAGATAGAAGATGAAGATAGAGCAATTATCCTGCTGAGTTCACTCCCCAAGAACTATGAGAGTTTTATTGATACGCTACTCTACGGCAGAGAGAGTTTAACGATGAGTGATGTGAAATCATCATTAAACTCAAAGTTATTAGGAAAGCAGACCGAGGGAAATGCAAAAAGTTTATCTGTAAGAGGAAAGCCCTCATATAAAGATGGGAAAAAAAAGGGCTCAAGGTCAAAGTCTAGGACTCCTAGGAAGTGCTATTGCTGCAAGAAAGATGGGCACTTCATAAAGGACTGTCATGAGAAGAGAGCATAAGACAAGAAGAAAGCGGATGCTGCGCTTGCCTATGATGATAGCTATGACAGCGCAGAGACAGTCGTCACTACTGATGGTATGAACTCTGAATAATGGGTTCTTAATTCTGGTTGTACTTTTCACATGTGCCTGCACAAGTCCTAGTTTACAAATTTCCAGCCCATTAGTGGTGGTAAGGTGTTAATGGGTAATGACATTGCATGTCAGATGATGAAAATTGGTAGTGTTAAGCTTAGGCTGCATGATGGGCGAGTGAGAGAGTTGACAGATGTTAGGTATGTTCCTGACTTGAAGAGAAATTTGATCTCACTGGGGACTTTAGACCAGAATGGGTGTTCCATCAGGATCGACGGAGGGATTTTAAGAGTTTTGAAAGGTTTTATGGTAGTGATGAGAGGAGAGAAGCGCAAAGGTGTTTATGTACTTAAAGGTGAAGTCGTGAGCAGTTCTACACTATTCTCTATAGATGATAAGAGTATGCAAACTAAGTTATGGCATCTTAGATTGGCACACCTAGGCGAGAGAAACCTAAAGGAGTTATATAGTCAAAAGGAGTTTGGAGAGGATAAGTTCTAGCCCTTAGAATTTTGTGAGCATTGTATGCTAGGGAAAGCACATAGAGTGAGGTTCAGTACCAGCGAGCACAAAACTAAGGGGTCTCTTGACTACATACACTCGGATCTTTGGGGACCAGCTCAGACAGCTACTCTGGTGGTGCTAAGTATTTTCTCAGCTTGATTGATGACTATTCGAGGAAGCTATGGGTCTATGTGTTGAAGAGTAAGGATCAAGCCTTTGAAGTATTCAAGACTTGGAAGATTCTTGTTGAGAATCAGATTGACAAAAGAGTGAAGAGGTTAAGAACTAACAACGGCCTCGAATTTTGCAATAGAGAGTTTGATGGGTTTTGTGCCAATCATGGGATTGAAAGGCATAGAACGGTAAGATCAACACCGCAACAGAATAAGGTAGCTGAGAGGATGAATAGAACCCTACTTGAAAGGGTTAGATGCATGCTTACCAATGCAAAGATGTCCAAGACATTCTGGGGAGAAGTTGTAGTGACTGCAGCTTACTTGATTAATAGAAGTCCCTCCTTAGCAATTGACTTCAAGACGCCAGAAGAGAAATGGTTTGGCAATCCTCCGAAGTATGACCACCTCAAAATATTTGGTTACCCTGTCTTTGTACATGTTAAGGAGGGGAAGTTGGAAGCTAGAGCTATCAAAGAGGTATTCATAGGATATCCCAAAGGAGTAAAAGGATACAAGGTGTGGTGCAAAGACTTAACACCACCAAGGAGTATTATAAGTCATGATGTGACATTCGATGAGATGACGATGCTGAAAATCGCTCATGAAGATGAGAAAGAAGAACCTGTGACCAAGGAAGACTCAACACCCGAGTCAATAGAAGTTAAAGTAGCGCCTAAAAATGGATCTGATATGCCCCCAGATCAACACTTCAACAAGGAGATCCTTGAAGATTAACCAATAACACCGATGAGTTCCTCCAAGTCCACCCAGACGAAGACTAGAACTCCTAAGTTGGAACTTAAAAAGTACCAGCTTGCTAAAGACAGGCTAAGGAAAATGATCAACCCACCAGTCAGGTATGCACAAGCAGACTTAGTTGTTCATGCATTTAATTCTGCTTACACTCTAGAGTATGATGAGTCTAGGACATATGGTGAGACTATGAAGAGTGAAAACAAGAAAGAATGGTAGCAAGCCATGGAAGAAGAAATTTGTTCTCTTAAGAAGAACAATACCTGTAAGTTGGTGGAGAGACCGCAAAAGAAGCTAGTCGGGTGCAAGTGGGTGTATAAGGTGAAAGAGGGGATACCGGGGATTAAGCCTACAAGATTCAAGGCTAGGTTAGTAGCACAAGGTTTTACTCAAAGAGAGGGAGTCGATTTTCATGAGATATTTTCTCCAGTTGTCAAGCACACATCTATTAGAATTTTGTTAGCCATATGTGCAAATCTTGATTTACATCTAGAGCAGATGGATGTAAAGACAGCTTTTCTACATGAAGAGCTTGAAGAAACGATATACATGGCACAGTCGCAAGGGTTCGAGGAGCCCGAAAAAGAAGATCATGCTTGTTTGCTAAAGAAGTCATTGTACGGGTTAAAGCAATCACCTAGACAGTAGTATAAAAGATTTGGTGAGTTTATGATGGCTTGTGGTTTTAGTAGAAGCAAGTATGACGGATACGTGTACTTTAAGAACATAAGTTGTGGGATGATGTATTTACTTCTATACGTCGATGATATGTTGATCGCATGCAAGAACATAGAAGAAATACAGAAGCTCAAGAAGCAGTTGAGTGGCGAGTTTGAAATGAAGGATTTGGGAGCAGCGAAGAGAATGTTGGGTATAGATATTGTGAGGGAAAGAAGAGATGTTATCTTCTTATTCCAACAGTGATATATAGTCAAAATTTTGGAGAAGTTTGGTATGTCAAACGCGAAAGCTGTCTCTACTCCTTTGGCTATGCATTTCAGACTTTCAGCAGCACAGTCGCCAACATCCGATGAGGAGAAACTGCAGATGAGCAAAGTATTGTATGCAAGCGCTATAGGGAGCATCATGTATGCAATGGTTTGCACAAGACCAGACATAGCACAGGCTGTAAGTGTGGTGAGTAGATACATGGCGAATCCAGAAAAAGATCACTGGCTTGCAGTAAAGTGGATTCTGAGATATCTCAAGGGAACATCGAATCACGGGTTAGTGTATAAGAGGGATGAGGACAGCAATGAAATGGTAAGAGGGTACGTAGACTCAGATTATGCAGGTGATCTTGACAAGAGAAGATCGTTAACGGGCTACGTATTCACAGTGTTTGGGTGTAGTGTGTGTTGGAGATCAGTCCTACAACATGTGGTTGCACTATCTACCACAGAAGCAGAGTACATAGCTATTGGAGAAGCTATCAAAGAAGCCGTATGGTTAAAAGGCATATGGGCAGAGGTATTAGCTAGTGAAGATGTGAACACCGGTGTGTATTGTGATAGTCAAAGTGCCATACACCTAAGTAAGTATCAAGTGTTCCACGAGAGGTCAAAACACATTGATGTGAGGCTCCATTACATTCGTGAGATTGTCCAAAGTGGTGAAGTTAGTCTAACAAAGATAGCGTCATCTAAAAATCCTGCTGATATGTTGACTAAGCCACTACCCTCGGTTAAGTTCGTCCTATGCAAGGACTTAACCGAAGTCACTACTTTGTGAAGGTGACTGAAGATGCGGAAATGAGAGATCGAGTTACTTTGTGGATGATTTTGAATCAATGAGGGATTTGTGAGAATATGGATTAAAAAACATCGGAATATAATTTGGGGTTCAAGCCAAGTGCGAGGGTGCGCACGGATCAAAGACGGACACGAAAGGAGGCGAAAAATAAAGAAGGGTGCACCAGGCACGAGCGCCGCAGCGCTGAGCAGAAAGCGCGCCAGCGCCGCAGCGACGAGAGGCCAGCGCCGCAACGCTGGAGACGGGAACAGTGTCCCAAAATTAGGAAACTTCCTAATTTCATCTCCCACTTGCTCTAGGACTCCCTAATATGACTCCCACACGTATAGGGTAAATCTAGAACGTCCTAAAGCCTATATAAAGGCTATCAATTGGCTTGTAAACATAATCTTGACAATCTTTGTGATAAACAAGAGATCTTAATGGTTCTTTGTGAGAGAAAATCCCTAGAGTGAAAGAGAGAGTTTTCTTTGTGATCTTTCTTATAAAAGGCATACTTTGTGAGTGCCTTGAGATTCATAATAAGAGAAGAGTGTGATCTTGATCCACCGTGGACGTAGACAAGTTGCCAAACCACGTAATTCTTTGTGTGTTCTTCTTTCACCCCTTTCTCTATTTATTTCTTAGTAACTTGTTCTGCATTATTATATTGCTTGGGTGAATTATTCTGCTTGTTTGTGTGCTCCCGCTTCAACAAGGCGTTTGTGCAAATTCAGGCCACTTGTTATCAATTAAATCCTATGCAGGTGAGTCTGTCGAATGCTGAAGCTTACCATATTTTATTCTCTCATTTGCATGCCAAGTCAAATACTTAACAATTTTAAGTGATTAAAACATACGTTTAAACCTTGGAATAAGGGGAAAATACCACAAAACCTTCTCAAGAATCCCCAATCTGACTTCTTTAGATCCATTTCCTTTTTTCTTCCACCTAGACTTTTCACATGTAGGGCATTTGTTAAGTTGTTCATGCTATTTTCTATATAGAATACAATCATTGGGACAAGCATGTATTTTTTCATATTCTAATCCCAACACCTTCATTGTTTTTTTAGCCTCATACATCGATTTTGGAATATTATTACCTTCTGGTAATATGTCAACAAGAACTTCCGATAGAGATGAAAATCCCTTATTAGACCATCTATAGTTTCCTTTAACATTATAAATTTTCATCAGACCAGACAACTTGGAATGCCTTGATCCAAGATATAAAGGTTTTTTTGCATCTTCAAGTAGATTTCTAAAACACTCAGGATCTTTATCACACTGTTCATAGGCATCATTAACCATATCTACAATGTTATTGTAGTCTTGGCATTTAAATTGTCTTCCAGTAGAATGGTCTTCAAAAGATAAAGCTCTCAACTTACTGTCAACTTCCTCATGTTTAGTCCAAGTTAAATACGTGGGCAAAAATTCTTTTTTAGACAAATGAACTCTTATTGACTGAGGATCATGGAACTCCATGTTGCAACAAGAGTTACATGGACATCTACGTGACCTTCTATTATCAGAATTAAGCATGGAAAATTGCAACAACTCATCAACTCTAATTTCATACTCTTTTGATAACCTATCACTTGATATCCATGTTCTGTCCATGTCTAATATTTTATCTGATTATTATTTAATGACTGTTAGTTCAACGTGAAAGATCTTAACTTGAGTGTAATTAACAATCATTTCCTTTTCTTATAATAAAGAAAATACAAACATGTATTATATGTTAATAACACTTCTAAATAAATTGCAACAACCATCTCCCAATCACAACAACTCCAAAATTTGAAAATCATATAAAATAAACTCCATATTACAAAAACAAAATTAGCCAATAAGAAAAATAAAATTATATATTAAAGAATGAAAATATACCTCATAATAACTTCCCACACTACTGATTTGTTATAGTCCAAGGAAGTTAACTAAGAAAATTGTAGAAACATTGCAATAACAAACACAAAACAATAAATTATAATTAGAAAATTAAAATAGAATTATAAACAAAGTAAAATAACGGCAAAAAATGTAGTTGAAACAGCCCTAAATAGCACTATAAATAACCCAAAATAGCGAAAATAATGTCCATACAGCCTCAATTAAGCAGGAAAAATAGTGGCCATATAACTCCAAAATAATACCAAAATTAGTGACTATAAAGCCCCAAGCAAAAACAAATCTAGTGGCCTCATAATAGTATAAAATAGTAGCAAAAATAATAGACATACAGGCACAAAACAGCAGCAAGAAATAATGACTATATTGTCAATACGTAAATATTGACATAGAATAAAGGTGGAATGTATTTGTATTAATTGATAAGGGCAAAATTATCATATATTTTCTCATGTTTTTATTATTGATATTTCATTATTTTATGAGAATAGATGGCTATTTATGTGCATTATTGTTATTTATAGGGACTTGAACGAAATTTAAAGAAAGAACGCAAAAGGAGCGAAAACAGGGACTAAAATGCAAAGTTTTCAAATTATAAGTCCAGCGCCCCAGCGCCACAAATATTGTCGCCCCAGCTCTGGAATAGTGATCGAAATAAGAAAAACGACTTGCTTAAGTCGCGTCTAGCGCCCCAGCGCCAAAGAGTCACCGCGGCAGCGCCATAACATCGCCCCAGCGCCGAATAGTCACCGCGCCAGCGGTGAAGCCGTTTTCATGCAGCACCCCAGCGCCAAGATCCCACCGCTCCAGCGGTGAAGGCTTTTTCACGCGTCGCCCCAGCGACAGATGCATAGCGCGCCAGCGATAGTGCGAGTCCTAGTCCGACGAGAATTGAGATTTTCAAGCTCATATCAATCCCTATATAAAGCCACTCGTTCCCAGCCTTTAAGAAAGAATCCAAGACGACCCAAGAGCACCAAGAATATAGAGCACGAGTCTTGGAGAGCAATAGGAGCTTAATTGAAGCAACTTTAGAGAGAGATACAAGACGTTCTTCGGCATCAAGAGTTTCTAGGCAGCGCAATTAAGAGCAATTCGACGTCTATATCGGTTTGCTAATAATTGTATCATGATTTATAATTATTTTTACTGCTGTTCTCTTGTAGCCATGAGCTAACTTGTTTTCTAGGGTTAATATTTGAACTCAATATGTGTGCTTAATTGCCATATCTTTTAGTATTTAATAAACTTAGTCATTTATTATTTAAATTACTTGTGTTTAATGCTTCAATATGTCTAGCCAATATATGGTGAATGAATTGGTAATATTATTGATAAACTCGGAAGAGGAATCATAATATTTAGACCTAGGTAATTTGATGCATGATTGTAGAGTAACATTCAATGTTGCATATGCAAGTTTCAACTTAGGATAGGAATATACCTAATTGGCATGTATGATCAATAAGACCTAATCTTAATGAATCTTAATTTATTACAAGTACCATAGGAATATAGGTATTTGGTAAACTAAGATATACTTGCATGACCTTGGAAGAGGCTTGTGAATACATTAGTGTCTTGATCAATAATAAAGACTAAGTGAGTTAAATATTAAAGGATTAATCATTAGAAAATATTGAGGGATAATATTAATCCTAGGTTTTTTCTACGTTGCTATCTTTAAATCTCATTGCATTGTGTTTTTACTTTTATATTTTTCTACATTCATTCTTGAATTTTTATTTTTCTGAATAATTATTAGGAAGACATAATTTTAGTAATTGGTTAATAAGAAGAAATTATCCCTGTGGGTTCGACATCCGACTTATTTAGTCTCTTTATTACTTGCATACGATAGTGTATACTTGCACTTAATTTATGATATAGAAATATCGCATCATTAATCAAATTAACATATAATACTTTTAGTTCTTAAACAAAAAAATTATTGCAAATAATAGAAAAGATGATAAATAATGCAATTAAGCCACCACCCAAATGAATAAACTCTATTTACTTCAATCTTGTTTAATCTTATCTTACTATGTTAGTTTGCATTAAAGCCTTTGACATCAATCTAAAACTTTTGACTTCAAAGAACTAACATATAAAAGTAAGTTACAAATATGAAGAGTTCATGATGTACATATGCAAGAGTATAATGTGAAAAACTTGATTTGTATTATAAAGCATCATTATTCAACTTAATAATACAACAATTTTGATCGCTATGTGACCAAGACTTTGTCATTTTGACTTTGTGGTGATCATATCCATGTTTACAAAGATATGTATTGTGTCGAAGCAATGTATAGATCATTGTTGCCTATAGCTTCATTGAAAGATCTATCGAGTTTCTTTATGTTTTGATAAATCGAATTTGTCCATTATTCATTAAGTTATAATTATGAGAAAATTTATGGTAAATAATAATAATATTTATACAAAGTTGTGATAAAATATATAAATGTTAGCTGGTGTATAGTACTTATTTTTTACTGTCATAATTTGTCATCATTAGTGGATAATGTTTTGATGCTTGCATATAGTATCATAATTAAAAAAAAGTTTTATATCAATGTCAAAAACTTAGACAAATATCTTGCAAGGTTCTAAATACAAGCTAGGTCTCCTGAATCCGATTCCCACCCGAGTAAATATCCCTATTATATTTTCTTTTTAAGCAAACTCCAAAAGCACTAGATAATAATTATTAAAACAGAGGAACACTTGATTAACGGATGTATAATAAATCTTATCTTCAAAAAATTTATAAAACAGAGATAATATATGAACAAAACGCAAAATTTAAAGTCAAAGATTGAAAGACAACAATCATAAATAGGACTTAAACAAATTTATAGTTAGGTAAACAAAATACATCCCTTAAAAAAAGACTGAATTTCTTGTAAAACATGAATTGATTAGTGACATCATTAAAATAAAGATTTAGATTTGTTACACAAAAATTATTTGTAAGTAAATCTCAATTTGATTTCTCTTCTTAAATGCGAGTTCTTGAACTGAAACAGCACCTATTTTAATTTCTTGTAAGGAAAGAAAAAATAATGAGAGAAAGAGACAAAAAAAATATTCAAGTTGAATAGTGTGTTCTTTAAAGAAAACGTGTCAAAACCTACATTAAAACACAACATCAAGCACATGAAATTATTCTCAATACTTTGAATAAATGCCACTATAAGAAGAAGAGGAATCACTGCTGGAACAAGAGCTACTTGAACTACTAACATCTCTCTCAATCACTACGATGGATAATTTTACACCGAAATCTCCTCTTTAATGTCCACATCCTCGTCTCCAATAACCTCTATTTTCTTGCTCCTCTATATCACCATTAGCTCACTCTATATAGTAGATAAACACTTTTAACTTTAATTTGTAAAATTAATGAGAGACAAAAATGAAGGTAAGTAAATCTAACACAAATAAATTATAAATTATTTGTAATGGAATAATTTTACGAGAGAGAACGAAACACTTACCATGTGCTTATCTTTTTCGACAAGAGAGAGAGAGAGACCATTTCGATCAGAGACAGAAAGACGAGAGCTGATTTCCCGAAGAGCCAATTCCCCAATTTGCAACAATCGACTAGAGAGAGAAAGACGAGAGCCGATTCTCCAATTTGCAACATTCGACCAGAGAGAGAAATGTTAGGGTCAGTGCTTGCGTGCTATCCCTGAATGTACATATACTTGTGTATTTATATAAGTGTACATTCCCATTAAATCACTAATATCTATTTATATGGTACCATGCAATGTAACGTTACAGACATTGTATGGAGTTCAGATCAAATCTAAAGGAGTTTAGATAAAGGATCATAGTTAGCCACGCTAAGAGATATAAATATTAAATGTTAGCACAGTTAAGTGTTAGCTGGTTATAATACTCAGTGAACATCCAAGAGTTGAAACCTTGTCTGTAATGAGACATAAACCTAGGAATATACTAGTAACTACATAGTTGTAAGAGTTGTAATTAGGTGCCAAGAAATGCCACTTGCGCAAATATGTTATTGAATATTGTCCTTGATCTATTTCTACTGATGCGGGTTTGTCGGTGGATACCTTTATATATATATATATATCAGCATATGTCATACTTATAGGGTATAGATGGTCGTTCCTAGCAGACCATGAGCTTAGAGCTCGTATTGACATATGAGTATCCAGTTAGGACTGGATATAGGACAGACTCACGAAGGCCTCCGATACGCACCCTATATAAGCCGTAAACGGAGGGTCCTATCAAGTTAAGTAGTATACGTGGTCCATTGACCTGAGTACCATGATGGGCTTATAAGTGATCCACCATATTTTGGTTCCACGCATGTCACAGACATTTCATGGTGTGACCACTGGGTGTCGCTGGGTATAATACGATGCTTATGGAGTCTAGTACGTACAGATATGAGATCCGTCAGCTCGCATAAGAAGTTTGATATCTAGATGCTTCGAGACTATATCTAAGAAAGTCTTGTGGCCACAAGAATTAATCATGAGAAAGAGTTTCTGCTAGGGTAGAACAATATGACAAAGTAGTTTGCATATATGATATGAATGAGCACATGGGGATTTGACGATGATAATCTATATCCTCAACACATCCAGGATATCATGACGGAAGGACTATACGTATGCGTTGTAACCTCAACTTGTATGGTTCAACGCACTAATTTGTATATCTGTGACGTGTGCATAGGGCATTACTCACGGATTCATGGAATAGTTCTATTTAATGAATCGGGCGTGGACATAAGGAGTCCTGCGATATAGAGTGTACTCGTTATGCACTAGAGCAGCATGCTGGATTAAATTATTTAATTCAACAATATCCAACACTACCACGGGAATACATGCGTGTTGTATTTAAGTATTAAATATAATAATTAATTAATTATTATTATTTACTAATTGTATAATGACACGTGGAGTATTGTGAACGTTCGGTTGAGTTTACTCAAGTGTAAAATTTGGTATGACCCACTAAAGGGTAGACTCGGTAACTATTCATGAGGGGTAAAATGATCATTTCACACATTGATTATTTGATTGTTAAATAATTAGTAATATCTCTTTTTTATATTATATTTTATTATATAATATTATGTTATATATTATTATATATATAATATTATTTTATTTTGGGTGCCAAATAGTTGGCACCCATTTATGTTATTATATTATTATTATTATTATTATTATTATATAATTTTATATTTTATTTATATTAGATATGTAGGTGAGATTGTGTGTGTGAAGTGGTGGTGTGTGAGTTGTGTGTCGGCAATGGAAAGAAAATCATTCATTGTGTCAAGAGAAGAGAAATGGAAATGGAGAAGAAAAAAGAAAAGAAATGGTGCCGAGAGAAAAAGGAAGAAGAAAAGAAAAAAAAAAGGGGGGGGGGGAAATGAAATTGTTTCATTTTTTTCCATGGTACCAATAAAAGCAATTATGAATTACTTCAATCTCCATTTCTTATCATTTTAAAGAAAAAGATTGAAACACATTATTAGCCATTTTATGGGTTTAAGAGTTAAACCCAGTGCTGACTATAGGGCTAGTGTTCTAACTCGCCAAGCCCACCGAGTTAGTGACTAAAACTAGCAATGAGTTGGTCTCCATGCGGACTCCAAAGAAATACGTGTATAACATTACACGTTCAAGTGAATTCTCAACACTACTAATATATTAATGTGATTAATATATTATATTTATTGTGTTTATTGCATGATTAAATACTTCCACCGCATTTAATATGTATTTTAGGTAATAGACACAATTACACATGTATACACCTACGTATATTAGATTCCCGACAAGAAAGACGAGAGCCCCAATTTGCAACAAAGTGGCTGATAAAAAGAAAGATAAGACTAGGGCAACGTACGACCGAAGAAGTTAAAATATAAGTAACCCCAAACGACGTTGTTTGGGGCATTTTTTAAGCACCCAAAAATGACGTCGTTTTTAGGGTTTTTTTTAACACCCAAAACTACGTCATTTTAAGCATTTTATATTTTCTTTAAAATTTATATTTGTTTCATTAATTTTATTTTTTTAATAAAAAATAACTTTTTGATACCATGGTATCACTAACCTACTGACACTTTATTTTCTGATATCATAATATCAATAATTCATTGACACTTTATATTTCTAATACTATAGTATTAGTAATTTATTGACACTTCTATTCACTAATACTATTTAAAAAAGTGTCAATAACATAGTATCAGTGAAAGTCATTTTTATAGTAGTGATTTAATGAGGCATTCCCTATGTAAGAGATTTGTAGACTTGGTCAATTGCCGACATAAATTCTATTAAATCCT
The DNA here is from genome assembly GCA_946807835.1 of Ailanthus altissimus. Classification (NCBI taxonomy): domain Eukaryota; kingdom Viridiplantae; phylum Streptophyta; class Magnoliopsida; order Sapindales; family Simaroubaceae; genus Ailanthus; species Ailanthus altissimus. The sequence continues at coordinate 4,019,595 of OX327712.1, forward strand.
CTATAGGGTGAAATATGATCAAGATTACCTGGATTGTTTGTCATATGTGTAGTGGCTCCTAAGTCAACATAAAATTATTAATTTCCTATATCATTCAGATTTATGGCAACTAATGCTTACCCCCTTCCTCTTCAGGGTAAAGATAATCATACCTGCTCCAACATGCTGCAGCGCTATGATTCTTTTTATCGCAGATTTAGCAGATAAAGATTTTGAACTTGTTGTCCTTTTTCAAATTAGAGTTGTTTCCCTCCGATGAGCCTTGAAACTCTTGCTTGTTGTATTATTGAGAGTTGCTAGAATTGGTTCGACTATTAGAACTATGTTTTTGGTAATACTTGTCCTAGAATTGGTTTGGATAAGGGTTACCTCTATCTCTAGCACCATTTCTGCCTCCCCTATGCATTTGGCCTCTTCCTCTTTGATCAAGGAAAACCTGATGATAATTGATGATAGCTTTCTCTTCCTCTTCTTTCTGAATCATGATAGTTTGCTCATGATTTTGAAGAGCATAGAGAAATTGTTTCAAGGTTGGGTAAGGTAGTTTAGCCAGCATAGTAGTTTTGAAGTTAGAATACTTTAACCCTAATGCTCTAGCGATTTGGAACATTTGATCTTCATCGCTGACAGGTTTTCCAATGGCAGCCAAATTGTCACAAATAATCTTGAACTTTTTCAAGAATTCTTTAAGTTTTTCGAACCCCTTTTTTGAAGAGTACAAACTATCTTTATGCTATGTCTCCCGCTTCTTTGAAGCAAGCAACATGCTTTCTCCAATGGCATCCCACAGTTTTCATGTAGTTCGTATGCCAATAACGATACTTAAAACCTCTTCAGACATGATTCCTTTGAGCAAGGTCATGAGAAGTCTATCATTATTTTTCTAATTAACAAACACTGGATTATAAGTCTCCTTTCCATCTTCCTTCAGAATTTTAAGAGAAATCTCAACATTACCAAACACATAATGTTCAAGTTCAAGGCTACTAATGAGTGGAATGAATTGAAATTTCCATATAAGAAAGTTGTTTAGAGTAAGTTTGATAGACATCAAACTTGCTTTTTGGTGGAAAGATTGGAGGGATAATTTAGACTCGGTGAATTGAGAACTTGTGCTTGATGAGGCCATTGACTCTAATATCATGAAGAAATAAAGATATTAATTGAAAGATTTTAAGCATATTCCTTAATGATTATTCTTGCAAGAAGTTGTGAATTTGTATACAAATAAAGAGAGCTATTCTTAAGAGAATTTTGTATTTATAAAAATAACTTCTAACTGGTATTAATGTTGTATCCGTTAGTGAGAATTATTGTCTTTCATTATGTGATCTTGATTTGATTCAAACTGCCTTGTAGAGTTTGTTTTGATTTGTCTTTCCTTTCTTTTTCCTTAATACACATTATTAATATGTGCAATGTCCTGATATGCTTCAACTTTCCTTTTCCTATTTGAAGACTTCCTTGTGACAATCGTATTCTTCTTAGAGTCAACTTGTGCTAGTTAAGTCAAGTTAGCTTTTGTTTTGTTTTCAATTTTTGGTTCCTTTAATTTTGTAAAGTGAGGATTTCTATTACTAGGGACATTTTAAAGTTTATATAAACCCTTGTAAAACTATTAAGGTGGCATGCATTAAGAAGTATCAAAAAGAGTATTGAATAGAGAGTTTAAGATGTATTTGAGTGTTGAGTACACAAGAGAGTGCTATATAGATCATTGGAGAGCTCGTTCTATTGAGTATTTTATATAATTTTTTGTATGATCTTTGTGATTTTTGATTGGTTCGTTAATAATTATTGAGTAATAAAATAAGTTAAAATCTTATAATCTACTATAAACATAAGTAATTTGTTAGACTATATAAAATCTTGTATTCCTCGTGTGATTAATTATTTTTTTTATTTATTGTATATGATCTTTTTTATTCTTAAATATTTGAGGTGAAAATTTCCGCTCAAAAATTTCCAATAATTCAGGTAAAGTGCTTCGTATTCATCAAACGTTCTTACTCTTTTTCTTGTTTTAGTAGTGGGTTTTGATATTTGATTATGTTACAGCTAGTATATGAAGCTGTAAGTATCTGGGTTCTTTTTATTGGCTAACTTTTTAATTGTAATGATGGCTCTTTCTGTCTTTGTTTTATTAAAGAAATCTCGTTTTCCAGGCAGAGCTTTCCTAGAAATGAAAATGGGGGTTTGTTTTTGGCGTGTGAAGATCAGATATTTCTGGGACTTCTATCTTTGGTTTCCAAAGTTTTCTTCTTTGAAGAAGAAGACCAATGGCTTTTGTTTCGTTGTCTTGTTTCTTTTTTGTTGGTTCTGTCAGTGTTTTTGTATTATAAAAAGAGAAAGTTGAGTTTTTAATCTCTGTTTGGTTTGCCAACACAACTTGATGCAGAGGAAGAGGAAGATCATTTTGAATTCATGTCGATCTAAGCATTTTGGCCCACATTTTCAAGAATAAAGCTCACATTTTTTAGGTGGATCAATTCAAAATCGAAAAATTAATTTGATCTTATTTAATTACTTTATTATAAATAGCTTTTTTGGGTTTTTCCTTTTTATAAAAAAATAAAATAATCACACATCAATTCAATTTCGACTAAAATTAAACCGAATTTACTCATATACATCTTTATATATTTTTTTTAAGTATTTTTATAATTATAAAAAAGAGAATTCAACCCTTTAACCTCAGATCGAAAGAATGCACTTATAAAGAAGTACTTTACCATTTTGACAAACATCCATGTACACCCTTGTATTCATAAAAGTGTAGTTTAAATGTAATTTGAATTATATAGCATTATTTAGTAGTTACATAACTAAAAATGATGTTTTCGTTTTTACAAAAATTATTTAAAAAAAAAGGACGTTTCTTGGTAAATAAAATTGTGGAGGTTAAATTCACATTTTAAATTTCAAATGTACGAATTTTCACATCTAAGAACGACCGCATATTACCATATTGTCCTTTTTGCCCTTTGATGATCCAAGCCTTCCGGTGACAATATGTTTTGGGTTAAAGAATAATAACCACTTACAATTATTTATTTCAATTGTATATTACTGTTCAAATTATAAGGGAAAATAATTATACAATTAATTTATTAATAATGCTAAATATACAAAGATAAAATACAAATATTATATCTCATTTGATATGTCTATTATTAATTAATATTATATAATTACCGCATTAATGAAAATTAAAACATCAAACAATTATCTCAAATATGATACATCAATTGAAATACAAGATACAATTGATATGACATTTAATTTGTCTACGTTAAAGAGAATTAAAAAATAATCAATAAGTGATAATTATTAATGGGCAACACAACAATTGAAAATCAAATTTTGTATAACTTTGTAAACCTAACACTACTCAATTTATACCGTAATATCACTTCATTTAATTTTTATTTTTTTTAAATCATTTTTCCCAAATCTCCTCCAATAAGACTAAGAACTCAAACTAATAGTCTGGTGGTAGCTCACATCCTTTAAATCTTATGAGAAAGGAGTTCAAAAGGCATGATTATGAACAAAAAAATCTCACTTTGTGGAAAAGGATTAGGCTCTTTATGGATCAAGACTTTTCCAAGTTAGTTCCACTTCTAATTTGTATTATTCATAGATGTAATGGAATAATTCAAACAAAAATAACAAAGGCTCTTAAAGGCAGGAATGGTCTAGCAATGTGCAAACTCTAGATATCTGAGCTTAAGACATGGACCTTTTTTCTTTGGTGGGGACAACAATTAGTCTCAAAAACCAGTCATGTAAACCTTTTCATATTCTAAATGGTGAGCTCCTTCAGTCAGTCTCCATCTCAAATTGGCAACTTTGTTTCAAAAGATATTATCAAGAAGCCAAATTATCAACAAAGCAAAATTTTTAAGCACTTAAAACCACACAACAAAAAAGGGAGGGGGGAGGCAAAGGAAATATATTGCTTTAAAACAAATGAGCTACATTGCAACAAGGGTCTAAATCACAACTTGGCAAAGAAACGACCAAAAATAATAATATAAATATATATATATATATATATATATATTCAAATGAAGTTGAAACTGAAAGGAGGAGGCTTCCTTATCACCATTATTATTAACAATAACCAATAAATCACACACTAAAAAGAGTGAGGGAAAAAATAAATAAAAGAGGAAAAAAAGAATAATAGACCGAGAGTTGGATTTCACAAAACTCCAACTCTACCCACACTAGAGAGAAAGGACAATTTCCCAGACATGCTAATATAGCCGGGCCCACCTCTCCGGTCCAAATTTAACATCAATCGCCCTACAAATCATTTTTCCCCTTTCTTTAGAAAAAGAAACCATAAATAGGAAGAACAAATAAAAGAACAAGAATCGACTACGAAAAATCAAGGACTAACCAAAGTCTCCTCGCCATCATTTATGAGCTCCAGCAGCCTCCTTATCGTCTTTTCCAGGTGTGAACCTAGGGAGAGTCAAGAGGGTATTAACTCGAGATACTCCCTCAAGAGCAGACCAATCTGTATTTGAGTCATCCAGCTTTAGGGAATCCTCTTCATTTTGTTCGGCATGTATCTCTTCGCCAGTACGGACAGTTCCTGAGCGAGGAAGAGTGGTTGGGATGGAGGGATCATCAACTTTCTCCGAGCCAACATTATCTTGGTCCACTGGTGTTTGCTGCTCTTTGGACTTGAAACTGGAGGAAGTAGATATGCCATTTGAGTTTGAATTCGAGTTGAGGAAGAGGCAAACCACAGCACAGTCATCAACTTTGGAAGTTGGATACTTATACTTCCAAGCACGAACTGCAGACTCGACCAGGGCTCGAGCTGCTGAGGAACGTGCTGGGGCTGAAGCTACAATGTCTACCACTTCTTTGTTTGAGAGAACATCCCAAATCTATGATAAAATGAAGGCAAACTTTTGTTCAGGTAAAATCTATGGGGAAAATAGAGATATAAAAAGCAAGCTAAATTAACTTGATCAAAATTGATGATGGAATTGAAGTTAGCTCCCTTACCCCGTCTGTGGCCAAGACAACAAATGCGTCTTTATCAGTGAGGCGTCTGTAGGACACATCAGGCACAGAGATCAGGCCAAAATCCTTGAGGCAAAAATCTCCAAATGCCCGTGCCATGGCAAGACCAGGGGAGTCATTGTTTGGTAGCCAAACTCGAGCAACTTCAGGCTCATCCTGAAGAGCAAACACGCGTCCCTTACATTTTCGTATTCTCTCTGCTTCAGCTGTAAGAAGTGAAAAGTGCTTGTAAGCAAAAACTTGATTTATTGAAAGTCAAAAGCAATCAAAACAATAACATAAAGAAGCAAATGAATATTCAGCTTTTGATGGATTTTTCTTCTTTGTTCTGTCAATCTTTTAGATTATGAAGAAATTCTATATCCATAGAGCAATTAATCCCACACTACTGAAGGGTAATGGGAAAGTAATGAAAGTACAAGTTTCCAACTGTAACAATTTATAAAAATCAACTTTATTACCAAGTACTTTTCAATTAATCATCATTACTCAACAATTCTTGCTTCGAGTACTAATGTGCAAGGACTTGGCTTCACCAAGCAACTCAGGTTTGGAAAAATATATTGTAGAAATTTATGGGCTTCAAGATAATCTCACACCAGGTCAATTGAGATCTTTAAACAACCTCCTTCCATTTTATAACCTTCATTTCACATCATTGCCATGATAGACTCCTTAAAGTTATTCTGCACACAATCTCTGCAAGTCATCATCACATTTATATTTGTTGCTGCAATGCAGTTCTTAGCTTGACATTCTTTCAACATAACACAAACTCCTCTACTAGATTCAGCTCTACAAGTTATGTTTACTGCCAAGACTTGGTTTTAGATGTCATGAACATTTGGTTGATGCTTGCAAATTGTCTAAATATTGCAGATATCAATATGGATTGCAGTAAAACAGTTAATGCTTGAATAATTCACACATGAGTTTAAAATTATTTACAAATTTTCTGCTACTGGGAAAAATAAGATATGTAAAAGCTGATAACATCCGTTGAAACAGCATTTATTTTTTGTTCTGTCGTTTACCACCAACCGAAACTACTGAAATCACAAGATGAATGTGGGGAAGGATTGAAGGAATGAATGTTGATAGTCCAAAGTAAAATGTAAAAAAAATGCAATAGCAAAAATGAAAACAATAACAAGATTAGGAATCATCAGCATATACAGGCACAAGACAGAAGAAATAAGCTCTGGCAATTTCATCTATCTCATTTATACTATGTGGTGACATGCACAGGGTGTTCATATCAAATACACAGGGTACCATGAAAGGAGACCTGAAAGAGGTTCGAATAGAACGAAAGCACTCCAACTGCAAAGCTTTCTAGTATTTATAAGACCATCATACATAGATTAAAGACCTACTAGCCTTCTTTAGTTGGACAAGACCCTTATTTTAGAAAAAGAGATATAAAAGTTACATTTACTTTTGTGATGTATTTTGGTCTTCAAAGCAAAGAGCAAAGCAGTTGCGAAGAACTTAAATGTACTAAAGAGGAGAGGAGGCGCGAAAGAGTGAGACCTGGAAGATTTGGTTTGAGATCCACAGTCAACTGGACAGCAACAAGAGAATCATCTTTGTCTCTTGTGCCCAATACGGCTCTGGAGTCCCCAACATTTCCAATGACAAGATACTGACCCTACACAAATAGTGGGGGCCATTCTTATCTTGTTAACAAGAATACACTCAAAAACTGTAAAATCTAATTAGAAACAAGTTTGGAACTGCAAGTTAATACCTGCTTGATCAATGTCACTGCTGTTGTCCCACTGCAGAAGCAATCAATACGTGGATGCATTCCCAGTTCCCTGTCCATGACTTTGAAGGCCTTCAGAAACGACTCCTTCAGCGTCAGAAAGATCTCCGGAACCTTTTCTGTTTGCTCAAAGTCGACAGAGGCTCTAGATTCTTCATCAGCTAATACAAAAGCGGTATCCTCGGAGTTTATGCTTCCAGGAGTGTTAAGGCTTATTTCCCTTAGAACTTCCTCACTGGTTATATTCACTTCCCAGTGAGAGCTCAGTTTTAGAGGAAGAGAATCTCTCACTCTCTTTGCAACTATATGTCCGAAGGGACCATGACCATCAAAAACACCACAAAAAACTGTACCTGACCTTGCTGCAAAATTCTGTAAATCCCCAGTTACAGATGGTGAGCAGAGAACATTTTAAAGTGCAAGAAACAATGGTGATTAATAAAAAAACAGAGACAATGTTTCAAGCCCTTCATAATCTGCAATATGCAAATGAGGACATCATCAAGTGGATGTATCATCCATTGTCACATCCAGGTATCAAGACATATATTCTCCAATTGTCCAATATGTAAAATTAACAAACATCAAATAACAGACCACATGAAACTTATAATTGCACATTGAGAAAGTGGAACGCAATATATTATGGAACAAAACAAATTGCCAGGATGTGTGAATAAATATGAAAGTTTAAAGAAATCCAAAAAGAAAAAGGTAACTATCCAACTTCTATCATAGAACAAGGCAGCAACCTCATACAGGAAAGGGCCAGAAGAACTTGTCTCAAGGGAACCTCCTATGTGATGCTGAAAAAGGGTATCGCAATAGCCAGTGTGAGCTAAAAAAACAAAAAGTAGAGTTAAATTTGCCAAGATAGAAGCATAGTTTGGTGAAGCACAGAAAGAATGGATAATATCCTGAAAAAAGTAAGAAACTGCAGACAATCAGTAGAGAATGCTGCTTGTTCTTTTACTATAAAATAGAGTGTCCTCCACTTCCAGCAGAATAAAACTCTAATGAAAGAAAAAGTAACAACTAAATTTTTTTGAAAAAATGAACATACAATAAGAATCAAAAAGTGGCTCAACTGAATACCAAACCAAAGCAAAATTTATAATTCAGTTAGACACCCATGAACAGGTACCATAAACAATGGAGGCTAGGAAATCAACCAAAAACAAGCACGTGGTGACAAAGCTATTTAAGAAAAAAAAAAACAACGAATAAACAGGTCTAAATCTAATAATTACAAACATTTGATCATTTCAATAGAACCAAAAATCAAATTGAAAAATGAACAATAACAATTGAAAGGAGAAAGACCTAACCTCCCAGACTATCATGGCATCTTGGTTCGTTCCTTTCTTGCCTTGTTGGGTAAAGAGTGAAGCAACCTCACTTGAGCCATTCAAGAACAACCTCCCTGGAATCCTATGCAATGGCTCCTCCCTCCGGTAATCAAACGATGAATTCCTTGATACCGGTTTTTTCTTAGAGCTCTTCCTCTTCTTGATCCCCAGGGCCGGAGAGGATGGCGAACCGGGGATCGGGCTCCTGCTTTCTGCAGAGAAGCAGGACCCCATTCTAAGGGCCCTGATAATGTTTAATATGCACTCCAGACCAGCCAGATAGTCACACCCACTGTTTTCAGAAGAGGAATCCGTCAGAACTCGCCGGCGAAACCCCCACAAACCCTTTCGAATCCTTGGCCTGAAAAACAGATCAATCCACTGCTTGTCACCCAGATCACCTCAAATCACAATCATCAAACAAATCACCAAAATCCCTTCAGAACTCACAGCCTAATGATCAGATCAATATGAAATTCATCCTTGCATATTTTGAACTACTTAATTTTTCCACACACCCCTATGAATACGCAGTTTAATTTATCAGATTAAACCATATTGATCTAACGTCTATTGAATTACAATCCTACAAACAATTTGCCACACACCCTTTTGAACTCGCAGCCTAATCACATGATCACTTCACAAAGTCTCCAATAATTCTTTCGAAACACACAAAATACAAAAGCTAAAGAACAGAATCAACCAGAAAGCCAAAACCAAATTTGATTCGAAAACTTTCAGCTTGCCGGGAATGGAAAAGTGACTTTTTGAAGCAACAATGATAAAGAATCTTCCTCGCTTCCTCTTTCTTTTTTTTTTATCATAGAAATGCAATATCAATAAAAAGCTCAAAAAGAGCTATTTTTATTATACGTTACACAAAAAGCAGATCTATTGCCCAATAATGAACACTTATCCAACTGCAAGACACAATAACTCCTTAAACTTTAATACATAAAACAAACTAATAAATCTCAGAATCAATCAAGAAAACACTTCATCATCACAATTGATTCTCACAAAATTATCATAAAACTCAAAATAATACCAAAATTGAGCTTCTAAAGATTACCAAGACAGCAACTTTATAACAGATCAAGCTAAAACTGATCAGAAAGGACCAAACTTGGCAAAAAAGAAAATGAAGCCCAAATTGATCAAAAACAATGTTAATCAAAAGGGAAGTTGCAGTTCACAACTGGGTATAAAAAAGACCACTTTCATGGAGACCAAAACAACTCATCATCAAATGGGTAATTGAGTGATTTTTGAAAAGAGAGAAACTGAAGAAAAAAAAAATAAAACATAAAACAGAACAGAACTGAGAAAGACTGTTTCATTTCAGAGAAATAACTACAACCACCCATCAACAAACTCGCTCTTTGTGTTTTGTATTTCTTTTTTTTTCTTTTTTCTTTTTTTGGCTTTTTCAGAGAGAGAAAAAGTGACTTTCAATGAGGTTAGTGAAGTTGTTTGAGAACAAGATTTGGATAAACTGGGCATAAATAAAGTGATTATGAGAAAAGTATATTTAATGTGGATAATTAAAAAAAAGAGTGGCAAAAGTAGTTTTTTTTATTATTTTTAAGAAAATATTATCATTTTGTTATTTTTTTATTCTTGTTATTATATTATTGGCCCTAATTTGGGGATTGCAAAACTTAAGATATGGGAGTTTGTGGGTTTTTTTTTTTTTTTGTCTTGGTGTTTGTATGGATTGATTCCTTCTCCATCTGTAAGCTTTATGTCTTTTTTTCTTTTTCTTTTTTTCTAATTTTTATTTTTCTGGTTTTTGTTTTTTTTGCAATAATACCCTATATTTTGGTATATTTATAAGTATGACCCTTTAGGTTTGTGAAATTTCTTGTCATAGCATTGTCAAGAGGAGAAGACAAAGTCAAAAGCAAAAGTTTATTAATCTTTTTTCAGCAATTAGAAAATTTGGAATACCATGTATGGAACATGCATTGAATGGTTATAAAGCTCATTAAAATGGTGAGATCTAATCATCTAAGATGAAACATGGAAATATTGTAAATTAAAATTATAGGATAAATATTAGATAAATAAAACCCTAGATTTATTGTTTGTAAAAAAAAAGAAAAAAATAAAATTGACAGTTAATAAAATGAAGGTGATAGTTGATGAGTAAATTTTATATATATATATATATATATGTGAGTTAAAGAAGAAATATTTGAGCTCAATGCCTTAATATTAATCGAAAAATATAATTAATATTAAATTATCGTATGATCACATCATTATAATATTAAAAAGAAAAATTATACTTGTTAATCTCATTATATGATACAATATAGTTTATTTATGATTGAATTTTTAATTATTATAATTTGAATTATCAGTGTAAATTTTGAATTGAGAGAGCTAACATGATACAAACCTTATTTACATATTTTAAATTTTCAATATATAACAAAGTACACACACATAAAATTTCTCTTTCAATTCTTCAACATATGGGGAATTTTATAAAAAGATCATCAATGCATAATATGATAATGTGAATTATTAAGGCATAGTGGATAATCATTACAAAAAGAAGATAATTCTTATTTTTGAAGCTACGTTTTGTTTGAAAGAGGCAGCAAAAAACATTCCACATATTCAATCTCCAAAAATATAATAAGTATTTTTTTTCAAATTAGAAAATTCAAATTTTAAATATATTATTTGAAATCAATAATGCTAACTGACCAATTTTACAAAATAATATATTATTATTATTTAAAATTTCATAATTCACATAATTTTTAGGATAGTTAGACTTTTTTATAGTTAAATATTATTTTTTTTTGTGATGGAGGAAATATTTGAATTCAAAATTTTCATTTCAATTGAGGAACATTACACGATACACTCTTTATCATTGAACCATTCAAACAAGCAATCAACTATAATTTATTATATATACAAAAATCACTTTTATAACTTATTTTACAAGTTGCATAATTGAGATTGTTGTTTTTTTTATAAAGTTATATCTTATAGATTTTTTTTAAAAAAAATAGAACTGTTAGAAATATATATAATATAATTGCATGTGGAGCCCTTACACCAATGACTACCCACAAATATTTTTCTTAAAAAAGATCATTTAAAATAAATAAATAACCCTTACAAATCTTTCAAATTATATATTTTTTAAATATTTCAACCAAAGATGAGCTTCATCAAATTTATTTTTTTACAATCTTTAAGATTCGATATTATATGATAGTTTCACAAAAATTATATTATCCGTACTACTTGTAGAAATTTAGAGAGAAGAAAAAATACTACATTACTGTATTCTCATTGATGAATGTTTGAGTATTTAATGAGTTTACAATAATTATAAAAAAAATGATAAACTTAAAAGAAAAATAAATCTAATGAAAATAAACCAAAACAAAAAAATTAAACCTAATAAAAATACATCAAAATAAGAAAAAAATACACTTACAAAAGATAAATAGACCTAACTAGTTAAGAAACTAAAAATAATAATTTTTAAAATAAATAAATTTAAATTAAACTAATTTTTATTTTCTTTATCACTACTAACTCAATATTATAAAACATCTATTATCATGAGGGGAAAAAACAATTTAAACTTCAAATATTTTATACTTTTTGTTAAACAATAAATACAAGAGCTAGATTGTCAATACTATTACTACTATCTCATCTAATAGCAATAATTTATCATATTTTGTTAATTTACTCATCACACTCTATTATAAGATATATAGGTAGGGATGGCAGAATTTTTTATGGATTAAGGCCCCATGGTGACTTACTCTAAATAGAAAGTAATTCAAGTTGCATTTTAGAATTTTTTTGAATGTGATAGGTTTGGATATAATAATCTAAATTCGAATTAAATTTGAATTAGATTTGAAAATAAGTTAATTTTTTCAACTCACCTCAAATACTCAATTTAAAAATAAAATTAAAAAAAAATTTGGTGTAAGAAAATTTTTATTTATTTATATAAATCAAAGTTGGCTACGTGCTAAATTTGGAGGTATAAAGTTTACTTATATTATTTTATTTTTATTCATATTATTTTATTTTTAATTATTTTATTTGTTTTTTTAATTATATTTAATATTAGACATTTACTTCCAAATTAGAGTGAACTCATTTATTAAAAAAGATGAAGAGAAACAAACAAAAAACGTAAATAATTTTATTGTTATTTTAAGTTTCTTAGTCATTATTCATTTGACTCAAAATTTCTTTTAGTTTGTGCTATAAGCCTGTTAGAAATCTTAATAGAGACTTGATGTTTTGATTACAAATGAAATATAATAATTTAGATACCAAGATTTAAAGAAACTATTAATTTTTGTAATTTTATATTTTAATTTATATTATTAATTTTTAAAATTAGTAGTTGAAAATTTGAAGATTCAATATAGTTTATATTTTCACGTGATGTTTGCAATTTTTGGTATATTATGATTCTATGGGGTGAAAGGCTATTTTACAAAATTAAATTAATACAAATAAAAAAATCTTTAAGAAATTAAAAAAAAAATCAGGTATAAAGTACGCATGAGGATCTCTTACCTTAAACTCAAATTACATATATCAGTATAGGATAAATATAGAAATTCTCATACCAATCGAGTATAAAAATCCCCGTCCTAACCCACTCCATTTTCACCTCACCTCTAATAAAAACCTAAAAGTTGATATTTTGAAAAAACAAAATTCAACTTGTAGGCATCTTTAATTATTATTTTTTTAATAATTGAATCACCATGATCAATCAATTACATGTAGACTCATTCATCAAGAAGAGGTCCTTGCAAAAAGAAAATTTCTATTCTCTTACTTTAAAATAAAAAAGAAAAGATTCATTTCATTTTCTTAGTAAACTCTCTCTTTCTTTTCTAATTATTTCTTCTTTTTTTCTTCCTAATTATTTAGGCTTTTCTTTCGTTGATAATAAGTTATTCAACTAGATTGGTGGTTCTTAATGATCTACGTCTTGATCTAAATTAGTTCTTTGTGTTTTTATTATGTTTTGACATCCAGATCTTAATTTAAATTGAATCTCTGCAGTTTTTATTTTATAATAACTTTTTCTCCATATTTAAATCTTTAATTTTATTTTTTGTGTATATCATTTAGTTATGAAGGCTTTCTCTTTAAACACATAGGGTTATATTTGGCTTTTTAATTATTTATTGCCGAAGTTTATTTCTACAATTTTCGATGGATTACTTTGTTTTTAGTGAAAATAGTATTTTATGTTTTCAAAAGAAGGGAAAAAAAAACATATTGACTCATTTTATTTGAGTAGAATTATTAAAATTAAAATAGGGAATAAAACAAATTGAATTGAATTTGTTTTTTTTAAAAAAAAAATCCAATCCAAAATGAAAGTAAATAATTCAGAGTTGAAACTATCTATTTCGTTAAGAAATTGAAAGCTACATTGATTCAGACCACACCTATTTTAATTAGTAATTTATCACAACATAACATGAATAAAAAATTTGTAACTTGAACAAGTATATATTTTATTTAAAATTATGGAATCTTTTTAATTTTTTTATTATTTTGATATATATTTTTATATATATTGCTACTGACGTTACATCAAATTATACTATTAAATATTTTATTAGACCATATAATTATGATCATCGAAAACATTATTTACAGTTTTTACGCACAATATATTCCACCTTAGACTATAAAGCCACAAAAAAATAGAGAAACAATTACACAGTCCTAACATCTACTAAGGCTTTAAAATAAACAATTGAAATTAATCAGAAATATCACTTTACATTTTTTGTATGCACAACACTCTCTTCCTTAGCCAAGTGCTGAAGTGCTCATAATCTTGACATTTGTTGAGTCTAATTTGTATATGATTATTGAGAGAAAATTAATCCAATTATTTCAAGGGATGAAACTTGATTATTAAATGACAATTATTTACGTGACTAATTATTAAAGGAGATGACCATTTTAATCATCAAGGAAAGAAAAAATTTGATCCCATTTTCTTAAAATTAGGGTAAACATATATTCATTATAACTAACTAAAATATTTATAAAAAAAAAAAAAAAAAACATAAGTAACTACATGATATTGATAGCATGTATGAGACTTTATTTATATTGTGAAAAGAACCCCCTAAATTTTAGAATTACAGAATAAACACCCTTAGTTTTGTCAGCTCTCATTTAAGCCCATAATTAAATTATAGTGTCTTCTATTTTTATAATCATATGATATTTGGATTGTAGTTGTTATTATTTTAAGAGGTTTAGGGTTACAGCTTAGATAAGCTGTGCAAAGATCTTGTAAGCACGTGATAATAAAAAGTTGTGTTCCCTCTCTAGAAGAAAAGCCACGTCACTCTTATGTGGGCCAGTGTCCCACCTTGCATATTAAATTTTTTTTTAAAATATAGATGTCATTATAAAGATAATATAATAAGGTTATTAATAAGATTACTACGTGTACAAATGACAGAAAAATATTAAAAAAAAATCTTAAAATTATTATGTGCACGGATGACAGAAAAAATTTCAAAATCCTCTGCTTTTATGCAAAAGCGAGAATTAGACCCCGCATCTCACAATTGAAAAAGTTTCACCATTTTAACCCTAACAATTTGGATTATGATTCAGCAAATTATAAATGTTCTCTTCGATTTTGGGTCGATTCTAATTTTTAAAAACAATCTCATTTCATTAGATAATATAATTAAGTGATAATCAAATCCTAAAGTTAGAGAGTTATATATTTTAAAATAAAAAATTACTTAAAAGTTAATATTCCTTAAAATATGAAATTGGTGGAGGAATTATTTCATCATAAAATTAATATTGGAGATTTATTATCCCTTAATCACAGAATTTATAGAGATGTGATGAGGAGTAATTATATTCTTATAGGAATCTACTAATAATACTTATAAAAATGGATACTTAACAATGAAAAGGGGAATCCAAATGGATCCAATGCAGTTATTTTCTTTATACAACAACTTTAACTTGATTTTCTTTATTATTTTTTCTATAAACAATTATTTTATAGTGCATGTGATTGAGTTTATAAAACTTGGCAAAATAAATATATAGCTAAATTGAGTTTTGTTAGTATATATCGGCAATTCTCTACCTATTTATCTTAGTTTTGTTAGTATCAGTTGATGATGTTTTAACTAAAAATAAATTTAATTCATTAATTTTGAGATTACTCAAATTTTTGGGTTAATAATAAAAAATAATATCATATTTTTTAAATGATATCTCAAATTTTTTTATCTCAAATAAGATGTCATGCAACTATTAGATGGTAAAATAGTATAATGGACTATTTTAAAATTTGCACAATTTATTATCCAAAATTACTTGACATATAATTTAAAATATAAAATTTAGAATATTATTTAAAAAATGTACAATTACTTAATAATAAATCCTGAATACATCATTGGTAATATTAAACATCATACTAAGATATTATTGTAAATTAATCCCAACTCAATGCACCATAAACAGAATGGTTAACTTTCATGTTCTAACAAGACTTATACCATTAAATGTAAGATATTATTCTTCTTTCTCAAAGGGAAACGAAAATAGGAAAAAGGAAAAAGATGTAAAATTATTGCAAAAGAATAGCAAAAGTCTAGCACATTCTTGATAAGGAGGATCACATTCATGAATCATGATTCATCTCCCAGTCAAAAGCCATGATCAAATTACCCAATGGTAGGTCTCTTTCTTCTTTCTCCGCATGGGAATCATCTTTGATTTTGGCAACATGGAAAATAGAAATCATGGGTCATTTCAATTTTCAAGCTGGCAACTTCTCTTTCTTAGAGTCCTTATGTATAATAATAATTTTTATGGTCTATATTTATACTCTATCAAACAATTTTCTTTTTTTTTTTTTTTTTTTTTTTGTGGTAGGCTGAGAAATATCGTAAAACTGGATGGTTTTTGAATTCTGAATGTCATTTAAAAATAAAATTTAAAACATTAAATGGATTTCAGATATACTTTTTGTTAGGGTGTTTTTTATTCTCCAAAAATAAAATCTTGTAATATGTATTTAGTGGGAGACTTTTACACTACAATCTTTTTTCTTCTTTTTTTCTTTTTCTATCAAAACAATAAGTTCTTGTTTGCTAATATTTACATTGAAAAGAAAAAATAATTTGGTTAAGATTAGCGAGTAAAATAAAATAATTTAGCATACGAGGGATATAGAGAGTAAAAATATAATTTTTAAAATGTTATATGAATATATTAAGAAAGTGAGTGTAAAACTTAATTTGGTGTGTTCAAATATTTATGATTTTAATATTTAAAAGTAGATTTTTTATATTTAAAATTATGAAATATTCAGTGGCGGAGTCATAAAGGGGCTATAGAGGTCATGTCCCATCAAGCTCTAATTTTTGTTTTTAATTTAATAATATATTTTTAAATTTTTATAATTTAAAATAAATATTTTTGTGATTTAAATCTCCAAAATTTTAAGTTTCACACTAAAATTCTCATATAATTAAGAGATAATATTATAAATATCTTTAATGTATAGTCTAATTATAAAAATACTCTTGAATTTTAAATTTTTTAAACAACATCTAAACAGTTAAAAAAAAATTTCATCAATGCTCTACTGTTAAAATTAACATATTCTATGTCACCAATCATAAAATGCCTTTACAAAAATAAAATGTCTAAATTGCCATTGCACCAATTTCATCACTCACCGCCAACCAATCTTCCTTTCACAAACACTTAAACTTAAAAAGTTTGATGTTTAAGAAACCAAACTTAAAAGAATTTATTTTTTCTTTAACAAACAGAACTCAGCACAAAATATAAAAAAGAACCGAAAAAAAAGAAAAGAGCATATGTATCTATTTGTTAGTTCTAAACAGCGTTAAACAATAGTAACTAGCCATATGAAATAAAAAAGTGAAAAAAAAAGGTAAAAGAAAAGCAATTTCTTTTTCTCCTTTTTTTTACCACGACCCCCCACCTAACATTCCATTCCAATATTAAAAGGAATTTAAATTAAATAAGGTAATTGGCTTAAATAAAATCAATACCTCTGCCATCCTTATATAATAAGTATAATCAGTTACAATTTAAATACAATGGCATTAATCAAGACCATGAATCAAAGGAAAGTATAACAAACAAATTAACAATTCACTCTTTAAGGAAATAATTATGTTATCTATTGAAATTCAATATTTCCTTCTTTTACGGGATTCTCTTCATCCCCCCGGAAGCTTGACTTGGTGGAGACAACATTAAGTATGGAACACGATAACAAGAAACGATTGTGATGAAAACCCTTAGTCATTTAAATTTCACATAATATATAGATAGAGCAACATTGATGTTTCCCATGAATGGTCACTAGAAAAGAATTTTGTATGAAAACGGTTGATCGACTGCTACAAAGTTTGTTATAACCATCTTCTTATATGGTTTTTGACCTAAGGTTAAAGAAAGGGTTACTATTTTAATTGGCAGTACATAACCTTCTCCAAACACTTGTGATGGAGTTTGGGTTCTCTCCATATGCAGATTCTTAATTTTTAATTCATTTAGGGTGTTTTTAAAAATTATATTGACCGAACTGTCTAGGTCAATAAACATCCTGTTAACCTTCACCTAACTACCTGTACTGCCACTACAAGAGCATCATTGTGAGGGTAGCTCACGCATTGGGCATCTTTTTTGGTGAACATTATGAGAACTTCCTGTTGCAACCGCGATTTCTTAGTTGGTGACATGTTGTATATGACTTGATGCCTTATCATGAAATACTGCAACTAATTTTTTTTTTTTCAATTAGAATCACTGACCAATATGGGTCCCTCAGATATAATCATAGTGGTGTTAGGGTTCAACCCACTTGAGCAATCAGTGGGTGGGTTGCGCTATCTATCTACTCGAAACTCCTCCAGGTAGCTATTTCTTATCAGAGCATCTATCTACTTCTTTTACTCTAAACACTTTCTTATGGCGTGCCCTAAACTATGGTGGAACTCAAACCAACACTTTCGATTTATCTACTGCTCTAATCCTTTACCCTTATTAGAGACTTTATTGAGCAGGCCCATATTCTTAATGGCTTCATAGACATTTCGAGTAGGATGGCCAAGGGGAGGAAACTTCCAACTTAAGCTACCCTTATTTCCTCAACTGGGTTTTCCTTGGAGTTCTGAGGACTTCTAGTCTGTTTAGAGCGGTTGTTATAGGGGTAGGGTCTATTCTGCTTATCATTCCTCTAAGTCGGAGGCACGTTGCTCCTATTTAGGTAGGTCACATTTTGCTGAGGTCGATAATTGTTGTCCACCCTTTGGTACTTTGGAAGGGGTAACAACTTCTCTATTCTCCCCTTATATCTCTCATTCTTTCTTAAGCGGACCTAACCCTGAGCAACATTTGCAGACGACCTCTTTGCTTCCTCCTTTTCCTTTATAGTAATATAGTCTAAAGACTTATTATACGCCATGGCATAGTTTAGGACGTTGCTTTTAGATAATTAATACCAGAACCTATTCAACTTTAGTCTCGATCTGAGTACCTCCAAAGCTATAGACTGGTCAAATGCTTCTAACGAGCTCATCTTCTTGTGAAACCTCCTTATGTAATCTTTGAGGCTCTCTTTCATTTCTTGCCTGATCTACTTCAATTGCCTGAGATCCTTAGCTACTTTATAGGAACCTCTAAAATGCTGGGCAAACTTTTTTGTGAGCTCATGGTAGGAGGAGATACTCTGCTGCTTCAACCCTCGATACTAGAGAAAGGTCAGACCCTCAAGGTTTATACAGAAACGTTTGCACATCCGATCTTGCTTCAGGCTCACAATTGACAGCAAGTTAGTCACTTCATTAACTTAGTGATTGAGGTCAATAACTCCTCTATAAACTGGGAGGCTCGACAGTTTAAACATGCTTAAAAGTTCTATGTCTCTTGGCTCATCAATTAATGAAGATTTTCTCTCCCTCGCAATTTTCTTTAAAAGAGGTTGCTTTTTCTTCTCCTTCTCTTCCAAGATGTTTTTCAACCTCTCTTCTAGATTATAAACTTTATCTTCTAAGGGTGGCTCGGCATTTGGCTGTTTAGAATTATGTTCATTTCTTACAATTAGGGATGGCAACTTATTGGGATTGGGATGGATACTCCTAAACTATATACATATCTACATTCACTTAAAAAATGAAATACCAAATTCTTCTAAAAATCGTTGTGGGTTTGGAGTACCATTATCAAACTCGCACTTGTGAGTATGTACTTACTACTAAACCCACAATGGATTATCTGTGAATTTTAAGTGAATTTTGAATTAATATAATAAAAAAATAAAGTTATAACCTTAATTTAATTGAAAATTTATAAAATATATCAATTAAAATAATATCAATTATAATTTCAATTTAATTTACATTAAATGTTATAATTTTAGTTCTAATTTTAATTTTAATTAAAATTAAATGTTATAATTTTAAATATGTTAAATATTTTTATTTTAATTACGTTAAATGTTATAATTTTAAATTCAATTTTGATTTCAATTACATTAAATATTATAACTCCAAATCCAATTTCGATTTCAACTACGTTAATGTTATAATTATAATTCCAGTTTTGATATCAATTATGTTAAATATTATAAATTTTATTTTAATTATAATTTCAATTATGTTAAAATATTATAATTCTGATTCCAATTTTGATTTCACTTGTGTTAAATGTTATAATTCAAAATAGAATTTCAATTTTAAATATATTAGATTTTATAATTTTATAATTCTAATTTTTAATTTTAATTACGTTAAATGTTATAATTCAAAATTTAATTTCAATTTTAATTACGTTAACTGTTATAATTTAATTCTAATATCGATTTCAATTACGTTAAATATTATAATTTTGATTCTAATATTGAATTTAGTTATGTTAAATGTGATAATTCTAAATTCAATTTTGATTTTAATTACATTAAATATTATAATTTTAAATCTAATTTTTATTTCAATTACATTAAATACTATAATTCCAATTCTAATTCTAATTTCAATTTTAATTACGTTAAATGTCATAATTCTAATTCTAATTTCGATTTTAATTAAGTTAAATGTCATAATTTTAAGTCTAATTTGGATTTCAATTATGTTAAATATCATAACTCTAATTCAATTTCGATTTCAATTATATTAAATGCTATAATTATAATTCCAATTTCGATAGTTAAATGTTATAATTTCAAATCTAATTTCGATTACGATAAATGTTATAATTTTAAATTAAATTTCAATTTCAATTATATTAAATATTATAATGTCTAATCCAATTTCAATTTCAATAACATTAAATGTATCATTCTAAATCCAATTTTATTTTTAGTTTCAATTATGTTAAATGTATAATTTCAATTACATTAAATGTATAATTTCAAATCTAATTTCAATTACATTAAATGTATAATTTCAAATCTAATTTCAATTACATTAAATATTCTAATTCTAATTTCAATTACCTAATTACTATAATTTCAACAATTACAATCATTAGTCCCTTTGAATTAATTTTATTTATTTATTATTGAATGGTATGAGTGACATCAAACCAAATTTAGACTTTTTTTATGTGAGAAAAAAACAAATGCAAAAAAAATCAACTTATATTTTTATTTTCTCCAAATATTTTTTTAAAAATGTAGTATACGCGGATACCCATTGCGGGTATCCGCAGATTTTTCACCAAATTTATACCTGTACCAAATTCATTGTAGGTTTTAATTTTATATACCAAACTCGCTTCAAACCTTATCAAATCCTTCCCTACTCCCAATCTACTCATAGTTCTCGACCCATGACATCTCTCATTCAGTAGGCACATGGCTATGCCTCTCTACTCCAACTAGGTCATGTAGAGTCTCTAACCTCTCTTCCCGAGCCAGTCGATTTTGAATTTGAACCTCCAAACCTTGTGGGTTTCCTCTACCATTAATCGTTGATTCTCTTTCTTCTTATTCCTTATTTTTTAGCATCTCGATCATCAATTACCTCAAATTCTCTCTCCTATCTTAACATCCGTAGTTCTCCATTGGCAAGGTATTTTCAAGTTGGTTTGTTGGGCAAGTTCCTTGGCCTCCATTCTAACCCAGATTCACCGTTGTTATCCCATAAGGTGATTTCGGTTGGTGGATGAGTGTTCTGCAATGTGTTGTGCAACGGTTGGCCTATGACAAAGCCTTTTATTCTGATTCTCACAAACGGCGCAAAAAATTGTTGACTGAAAAAACCAACGAGCCTTAAATTTGTTTGTAGTAGGAAACAAAACTCCGGGCTTTGCCTATATAGGGCGAGATTGTAGGCTTGCTTGGGCTTCTGGATATTGTGACACCTATAAACAGAACGAAGGCTATTGTTAAGACCGCACCGGTAGTGGTTCTGGTGAGGACCCTCAAATGCTTAAGTCAGGTATTTATGTGAGAGTGTAGGGAGAAGAAGAAAATTGAGAGAGTTTTAATATAAGCGTAAGAAAGTTGAAGATGGAATCTATTTTGAGTTATGTTCTCCCCTTTTATATAACTTTGTTCTTCTTGAAGATTTTATGGGCTTGATACTTATCTTTGTCAATTTTGAAGTTGTTTTAGGTTATCCTTTGATTTCTTGGCGTGATTTGAGCGATAGTTTCATAAAATCAGAAGATTCTATCCCAAAGTGATGTTAATTGCCTTTTTTTTTAAGGATTTACCTTATTTGTGTCGTGTTATATTTCTTTATTAAGTTTCTAGGGACGGCCAAGTGCTACTCTGTCTTTTTAGTTCGTGCGACCTAAGCGACCTCAAGAGTGCCTACATGCAAGTGACTCGGTATATTTTCCACGCCGATCTCTTTATGGTATTTGTTCCACTCTAGTTTAAAGTCCTCTGAATGCATTGCTGAGTATTAAGCTATGTGACTTTGAATAGCCTGGGCAGGACCTGAATTGGTTAGATTTAACTTGGTAATTGCTCGAGAAGGTTATGGGCTTTTAGTGCCTATTCCCTTGAAGGCCTCGGGCGATTGGCTCTAGTATTTGAGGCCCTAGTATTTGAACCTTTGGGCCCGCCCTTTGTACATAGTGAGCTTGCATATTGGATATTTTAGCCTCTAAGAATTGAGCCTTTGGAGATTTTTAGGAGGAGCAATTATTTTTTAAATAATATAAATAATTATTTTAATATTAAAATAAATTTATTGCCCTTGTCTTGTTAACTTTAACAGAAGATCCTCTGATGGTAGGGTATAGATAAAATTTCTTAAAATATTTGAATATTACTTGAGGAATTTAAAACTCGTAAGCATTTCTGTAATTAGACCATACCTTAGGGGTATCCATAATAATATCCCTATAATTAAACCTAATCCAATTTAATTTTTAACTTTAACATTAACCCCCCATCTTAAATTCTGGTTCCACCCCTAACATGTTTACTATTTATAATATAGATTTTTTCTAAAAAATAGATTTCAATTTCTCAAAAAACGACTTCAGGTTAAGTTTTATTTTTAAATTGGAGATTGAAAACAACACTATATATAGAAGGTTGATTTAGTTGGCAACAAGTTATTGTGTAGCATTATTTTTTATTATTTGACACTGTCAAAATAGTGTTGCACAGTTATTTGTCACCCACTAGATTATTTTTGTATATATATATAACAAAAGAAGTGACTATAAATTTTTGAAAACGATATATATATATATATATATATATATATATATATATATATATATATAACAAAAGAAGTGACTATAAATTTTTGAAAACGAGAGATGACTTATAACTTTAAGCACAAGAGAAACAGAAAGAGACTAGCTAAAGAGAGAAATTAAAAAAAAAAATTGGTTAGAGTTAGCAAGTAAAATAAAAATAATTTGAGATATGAGAGATAAAGATAGTAAAAATATGAAATTTTAAAATCTTATATGAATATATTGAGAAAGTGGGTGTAAAAATTAATTTGGTGCATTTAAATATTTATGATTTAGTATTTATAAGTAGTGATTTTATAGTTAAAATTATGACATTTTCACCTTTTAAAATATATATATATTTTTAAAAAAATTGATTATTGTGCCCGCCAGTTTTGGTGGAGGGCCTGAGTGGTCTAAACTGGACGGCGTAGTCGCTGTTGGAGGAGAACCTTGAGCTCCATTCTTTCGGATGGAATTGAATCACTTGCTTGCTCAAAATAACTGTGAGCATTATTTTTTTTTTAAAATTCCTTAAATAAAATATTGAATTAATCAAATAGTTTTAATTTAATCAGTAATGGGATGTAAAATACAAATAGCTGATATAGGTTGGTGTCATTTTGTCTATCCTCTTTAATCAGTTCTTGAGGTATTTGGAGTTTTGGACAAATCTGTAAAAAATTAAAAATTGATTTAGAACAAATTGTTGTCTTTAATTTTAAAAAAAGCTATAACTAGGAAGACACGTAGAGCTCAGTTTTATATATATAATCTTGCGCATAAATGTACTTTTTATGGGTTTGGAATTTTGTGAATTATCTTAATTTTGATAATATATTGAGGATACCAAGGCGTGTAAAGTATTATTTTTAAGATTATTTTTACTTCCATAAAATTGTAATCTTGATAAAAATAATCTTTCTTCAAAATTCAATGATAACAGGAAAGTTGTAAGAATATATTTTCAAGTGTAATTTTCTTAAATAATAAGTAATTAATTTTAATTTAAAATATTTGAGAATATAAATTGTAATTCAAAATTAAGAAAAAAATTATCTTTCATTTAAAAAATACCAACAAATTATACAGAAGAGATTGTCATTTGGAGAGACACCAAACCCCTCTAAAAGAGTTATAAAGTTAGTGAGGTATGGTGACTTTTTTCAAATGTCACATATCTAACAATAGGCACCGTAACGCTCACTTATTGTCTAGTGCCACGCCGCACCATAGCGCTAGGCATTCTATAATTGGCATTGTGACGCCAATTCTCTAGTGCCGCAAGGCTAAGTTATTGCCACTCTTGGCACCTAAGCGTCATCTTATGGTCTCATAGCGCCAAGCCCAATACTTGCACTGGTTCGTGTTTTTTTTCTTGATTCTATTCCTTGGTCCCTTATGTCTAGTCTTCTATTTTACTTTATTATTTTGAAATACTCTTGAAATTTTTAAAAATCCCCTCATATATTTTAAAATAAACAAAATAACTCTAAATTCAAAAGTAGAATTTAATTTATATAAATTGGTGCTTTTTCAAATTATGAGCCAACCATTGAACAATTAATCATATTTTACATAAATTAGGTGAAACAAAATTTCTATGAACTTTCATTCATTGGGTGTAAAAGAGAGGGTTAAATGTTCACATTAAATTCTATAATAACTTGTTTGTCCAGTGGTCTGGCACTTTTATAACTCTGTGCCATCCTAATTTCATAATTGTTCTAAAGATGCCTAACTTGCTCTTATAGGAATCAACTCAATTCTACACTCAAATAAGTGATGCTCCATCAAATTTAATCTACAGTGTAATACATCACCATATAATAATAGGTTATGAAAATTCATTAAGATATTAATATACCCTTTTCTATTACAGAAGTACTACCTAACCTTAGAGAGGACTCTTAATTTATGTAGTCAGTAATACAACAAGATAATAAGTGATTTATTCTTACCCATATAAATCTAATTTATAGGATCTCCAATTACATATGTGAGATTATCATCACTCTTGCCTTATGTTGTAGGCAAAAGTTCTATCTTCCATAATGTTTGTTCTACTAACATCCTATTTAGTGGTTTTATCAAAAGATCAACTAAATTAAACTCTGACCTCATAAAATCTAGGCGCACTACCCTAATTCTAATAATTGTTTAATTATACTATGTCTACTTTTTTCATTATAGATTTTATTTTTTGCTTTATCTATTGTAGCTTGACAATATAATAGATTAAAATTGATGTAGTAGGATGACTGTCTATGGGAAGATCAGTTATGATTGTTTCAACCTCTTAACTTCGGTACAAGCCTTTTCAAAGCTATCAATTTTGACTCTATACTAGATCGACCTATACATGTTTGTTTAGTGAATTTTTAATACATAACACCTCCTTCCAAGGTAAACACAAACCCATATTGATTCAGAGATCCTATTTGCATCACAATAACCTTCTAAGATAGGTGGTGATCTACTATATGTGAGCCCATAATTCTTAGTGCCTATAAAATATTTTTCAAGCCTATCCAAGGCACTCTAATACTCTTATTTTAGATTCTGAGTATATTTACTCAGTCTCCCTATTGCATATATTATATTGGCTTAGTATTGTTCATCAAGTATGTGAGACTACTAATTATTTGAGCATAACAGATCTGAATATTACTATATTCATTGTTCTTAAATAGTTTAGTACTAGCATCATAAGGTATTGCCATTGGTTTATATGAAAAGTATCCAAACTTTTTTAAAAAAAAATTCACATGGTATCCTTGGGATAATATGAGACTGTTACATATTCTTATTATCTTAATTTCAAGTATTACATCTGCTTCTTCTATATCTTTTACAATTAAACTTAGTAGAAAGAAATCTCATAGTTTTATATATTACTTTTATACTAGAACTAAATATACATATGTTATTCACATAGAGACAAATTATTACAAATTTTTTAGTATCAAAGGTTTTAAAGTAGACACACTTATCTGAATCATTGATCATATGACCATTTGATAACAAAACATTGTCAATTTTCTCATGCCACTATTTAGGTTCTTGTTTCAAACTATATAATAATTTCATAAGTTTGCATACTTTATGCTTTATTCCTAGTTTTACACAACCTTCCAGTTGAGTCATATAAATTTTCTCTTCTAAATCTCTATTTAGAAAGGTAGTTTTAAAATCCATTTGATGAATGTGTAAATTATGAATTACAGCCAATGCATTTAAGATTATAATGTATGTTATTCTAGTTACAGAAGTATAAATATTAAAATAATCTAAATATTTTTTTTTATACGAATCATTTGGCAACTAATTTTGTCTTATATTTAGTAATTGAACCATCAGCTTTTAACTTCTTTTTAAAGGTCCATTTACAACCAATGAGCTTAGTTCCTAAAGGAAAGTCAATAATTTGTCATACATGATTACTCATGATTGATTTTATTTCATTATTGACAATCTTTTTTCATAAAGGAGCATCATGAGATGACATAACTTATTCAAAAGTTTGAGGGTCCTTTTTTTTATAAGAAAGATATAAAAATCATTGTAAAATTAGTGGCCTTTCTCATTCTTTTACTTTTCTTTAGTTTATTTTTAGAACTTTTCGGGGGTGTATTGTGTACTTCTAAATGAGTTAATGATTTTTCAATTTAGGTTTCTTAGAAAAAATTATCTCAAAAAACTCTACATTTTTAGATTCTATCATATTGTTTGCATCAACTATTTTATTGGTATTTTTAAATACCAAGAATCTATATGCAATATTATTCTGGGCATAACCTATAAACATATAATCAACTATTTTGGGTCTCATCCTGTTCCTTTTTGGATCAGAAATTAAGAATTTAGCAAGACACCCTCACACTTTCAGGTATGATATTTAGGCTCATAGCTTCTCTATAGCTTATATGGTGTCTTAACAGTTTTCTTGTATAGTATTCTATTTATATATGGCAAGCAGTAAGTATTACTTCCCTCTATAAGTTGATAAGTGCCATAGAATTTATTAACATAGAATTCATCATATCCTTTAGAGTTCTATTTTTTTTCTTCTTTTAACCACCATATTTAAATTAAGAGAATATAGAGGCATAGTTTCATGTACAATTCAATCATCCTTACAATAGGAATTAAACATATTCGATATATATTCTCCACCTCGATAAGTTTTTAATCTTTTAGTTTTCTTTTCAAGTTGATTTTAAACTTCTTGTTTGTAGATTAAGAACTTTTCATATGAATCATCTTTATTTCTCAAAAGATATACCTTGATATATCTTGAAAAATTATCTATAAAAGTTGTATAGAACCTTTTCCCTCCTTCAACAATGGTATTTTTTTAATTACCAAGTTCACTATAAATTAAACCAAGCAACTCAGTTTTTTAAAAGTTATTAGTTTACAACTTTTGTTTATAGACTTAGCTTTCACACATATATCATATTTACGAATCTCTTTTAAATTTATATAAGGAAGTAAACCAATATATTTTATTTTCTTTAAATAAAAAAATTTAAGTGACCAAGTCTATCATGCCATATACCAAAGGAATCAACAATTAAAAAGTACTTTCTGTATTAGCAATTTTGTTAGGTACATTAAGTTTGAAGAAATCATTGGAATAGTATCTTTTTCCAACAAAAATCTCATTCTTAGTCATTATAAGTTTGTCTCTTTTAAATGAGACTTTTACATTTACTTTACTAAACATAAATACATAAATAAGATTTTATATCTAATATTAGGAACATGGAGCACATTGTTCAATGCAAGTATTTTTTTCATATGTTAACTTGAGAAGAATGTTTTTTTTCCACCACAGGTGCAGAATGGAAATCTCTAAGATAAACTTATTCTTCTTCTTCTCGTGTATAAACATAGTCATAAAATGCACTTCTGTCACCACATATGTGTTTTCTGACTTTAGAATTTGTGGCCCATTCTTTATTGACGATTGCAACTATACTCACTTAGGAAATCACAACAATGGCAATTACCTTATCTCCCTCAACTAAATCGACATTTAGAGATTTCTTGTTTCCCTTTTCATCTCTTTTTTTGTACTTACATTGATTAGCAAAATGACTAACTTTACCATAAATATAACAATTACCTTTCTTCTAAAATAAGGGCTTTAAATTCTTAAAGTATTATTTGTTTGTGAATTTGGAATACTTCTTGCTTGAAGCAACATCCTTTCGAACCAATTAGTCTTAGAAACCATTTCTTTGGCTTTCTCATTATTCTCTCATTGGTGATTCTTTTCTTCAATTCTGGTATAAATGATTGTATTATCCAACTTTAAGTGCTTCATTTTATGTTTGTTGCTTTTCTTATATTTTTTTTCTAGAATTTGATAAATTTTTAACTAAGCAACCAACAATAAAGTTTCGAGGAGAATGATGTCTTCATGTTTTAAATCATTGATTAAAAGATGAAATTATAAACTTGAGAGAAAACATCTTTTTTTTAGACATTTTGAAATCTAGAAAATTTGCAACAACATATTTTTAGGTATTAGCATCTTCTATGATGTATTTTTTTTTTTTAGTTGTACTCAAATCTCATGTGCATCTTTATATGTAAAATAAACATTAGATAATTCATTAGATAATGTATTTAAAATAGTATTACAACAACCTTTATTTGTCTTATTCTATTTTAAAAATAATTCTATGTTGTTGTTTGTGTTTGGCTTGGGTCGTTACTGTGTGAAATATTTCGTCAAGTTCATCACATCTAATGTATTGAACACTCATCTTGCTATTGTTTGAATTGCTTCCCATCAAATGGTGGAATCTTGGTTGCCTCTGACAATAATTTGGCAACAACTAACAAGGAAGCATCTAATGTTGTATCCATATGTTAATCTTAAAATTATTGATAATATGTTGAGGAAACAAAGAAAGAGTGTTTATCAAGGCGTGCAAAGTATTGTCCTTAAAATTATTTCTATCACTACAAGATTGTAATCTTAATGCAATAAGTTGAATAACCATATAATCTTCAAGATTCAATGACAAGAGGAATGTTGTAAGAGTGCACTCTTAAGTGTAACTTTCTTAAATAATAAGTAATCACTTTTAATTTGGAGTATTTAAGAATATAAATTGAAATTTAAGGCCAAAGAAAAAAGCATCTTTCATTTGAGAAATGCTAGCAATTTATAGATAAAAGATTGCCTTTTGGAAAAACACCAAACTCTCAAAGAGCTACAAAATTGGTTAGGCATGGTGTCTTTTTTCAATAGTCACATATTCAGCAATTGGTGCTGCGGTGTCCACTCGCTATTTAGTACTGCATCGAGTGTCTAAAAATATATGAAAAAAAAGTAATTACATGTCAAAAAGATGGTTAATGATTGAAGAATTGAATTGCTTCACCAACATAAGTTGTATCTGTTTGATTTATTCGCTGTTCGTAATCATAGCTATTTAGAAAGAATAATTTTCTTTCTTTTTTCTTTCCTAAAAGTTGAGTTATTTTTATCAGTAAATTTGGCCCATAACAGAAGTGCTCGATTCAGGAAACATATATAGCAAATACAGAACAGACGAAATTTGACGAGACCATGTCTTCATTATGTTTAAATCATAATTCATAACAATTTTGGCAGGCATTGCACGATGCTAATATCACAACACACTTATTATAAAAGAATAGTTCTAATTAGAGAACCACTTTAATGACTCCGTAATTAATGTCAACACTTTAATTATTGAGGTGCTAAATTTAAATATGGTCAATGTCTTTTTAATTGTTTAAAAAAGTTACTTCGAATTGAGTTAAAGTTTCTATAATTATCTGAAAGTATTGTTTTGAGTCGGGCCGAATTTTTTTTTAATTATTTGAGAGAATTATTTATTTTTTTAATTTTAAAAGTTATTTAATTTTGGAGGATTGATTTTTTATTTTCGGAGGATTGATTTATAGGTGTTGGAGTTTCAAAAACACATGTAAATTGTCAAAAAAATCACTTAATTTGATAAGAAAATTTACTAGTTTACTCTGTAATGAAATTGATAATTACTACTTTTTTCTTTATTAAATTTATAATAATTAACAATTTCTTTTTAAGAAGTAATTTGATCAGCTTTGGAAAAAAAATAATTAATAGCACTGAACAAAAACTGGTATTAATTTGCTCTTAGTGTAATCTTTATATATCAGTTTCCTCTTTAGTAAATTTTTAAGAAATAATTTGATCAACTTTGGAAAAAAAATAATTAATAGCATTGAACAGAAACTGGTATAAATTTACTAAAGAGGAAACTGATATATAAAGATTACACTAAGGGCAAATTAATAAATTGTCATGTAATAATTCATCACGTAATCAATTATGAAAGATCTTGCTTACCAATAACTACACAGATAAATCAAAAACTTTCCCTCTTAAAAATCATATTAAAAAGGAGAAATAACATTTAGATCCCTATTTTTTGGTAAAAGTATAAATAAAGGCATAGTTTATAGTTTTTCACAAATGTATAAAGAATTTAGTGGGTGATGCTGCTCATATCATATGGTGCTCCGTTATTAACGGGGTTCCTAAAACATAAATATGTGGATTGTATGATTGCAACGTTTGTATTCATAGTGTGGATTAAGGTTCTGTATATACATTCTTCACTTCATATACACGTGTGTATTTCGAAGTCTTCAATAATTTTTATTTATTTATTTTTCAAAAACTAGCATTAAATTAAAGGAAGTGTCTACCAAACTTGCGTTGGGAAAATTCAATCCACAAATTTATTGAAAGAATTGAACCAAGAATCCAAGATGAAAATTCAGCTTGAATTTTCGCTACTCTCGCTCTTGAAAATTAGGTATGATTGTTTGGTAAGAGAAGTGATATAAAATAGATACATTCTTTTTTTTTTTTTTTTCATCATTGTTAATGATTGATCTTAGAGATGTTCAGGGGAGTTTTATTAAAATTCTATGGATTTTTAGTTCTCATTTTCCTATCTCAATAAAGAATTAAAATAATCATCATGTTTGGTTCACTTCCCTTAACCACAATGTTGGGTCAAAAAAATTTTTTGTTTAAAAAATCAATTTATAGAATTTAAATCATCTTATTTATAATTTCATATATAGGATTAGAGAATTACTTAAATTTCATCTCTTCTTTTTTATAATTACATAATAAATATTTAATCTAGTACAAAGCATTACGTATATGAAACTTTCAACTACAGATGTATACAAATTTCCTCTCGTGTAATTTATCTCTTCAAAAATTTTAGAACATTAATTCTTGAATAGATAAATTTCATGTATAAAAAGAAAGTGGTCACTTTTTAAATTCATAGCAAACCTAACAAGCAATTTTTCTCTCTCTCTCTCTCTCTCTCTCTCTCTCTCTCTCTCTCTCTCTCTATATATATATATATATATATATATATATATATATATAGTTTGAAATAAAGTTAACATCCTATTCTTCGGATCTCAAGGTAGTTTAATCTAAGTATATAATTAGCTTCGTATAAATCTTTCATATCAAATTAGTTAGATAATCAAATTTTGATTGATGATAGTGCATTTATATCATTCTTAATGAGTAGTATATTATCTATATACAGGACTAAGAAAATCACTAACCGCCCATCTATCTTCTTAGAAGCATAAGGTTCATTAGAATTTTAATAAAAAATAAATGATTTGATTGATTGATCAAATATGATATTCTAAGATATAGATGCTTGTTTTAATCTATAGATAGATTTGTATTGTTTACAAATTATATGCTCTTAACTTGTAGTTAAAAAACCATCTAGTTGTATCATATAGATACTTTCTTCAAGATTGCATTAAGAAAATTAATCTTGACATCAATTTTCTAAATCTCATAATTAAAATAAGTGACAATGGATAAGAGATTTGATAGACTTAAGCATGGCTATCGAAAAAAAGGTCTTCTCATAATTGATATCTTTTTTTTAGTGTACCATTTTACAATAAACCTAACTTTAAAAGTTTTCACATTCCCATCTACCCATTTCTTTCTCTTGTAGACCTATTTATACCTTATGAAATTTATACCTTCAGGTCTTTCTTACAAATTTTTAAACTTTCTTGGAGTATATAGAATTCATCTATGATTTTATAACTTTGCACTAATAAGTTGCATCTATATCAACTATTATTTTATTATAGTTAGTAGGATCTAATTCATTTTTATTAGAGACTGACTAAAAAGACTCCAATTAACATGCACCTAGCTGGCCGTCTAATAGTTCTCCTACTATGATAAAATATCAGTGATTGTTGCTCTGCAACTAGCTCTAGTTATAATGATCTTGATTGGGAATTGAATCATTATCTCTCCCATTCTCTCCCATGCACAAAACTAAAGTTCTCAAATAATTCATCAAGAATTATTTTACTTTTATGCTTCAAATCATTTATATAATCTTCGTCAAGAAAGATTACTTTGATCTATTAATTATTTTCTTATTTTTAAAACTATAAAAAGAATCCCTCTTGTTCTTTTAGGATAGCTAATAAATAGAAAAACTTCTAACTTAGATTTTACCTTGTTTGTCTTATCTTTTAACATATGTGTTGGAAAACTCCATATATGTATAAGATGTAAACTTGGTTTACACTTTATTCACATTTTCAAAGGTGTTTTAAGAACTAGCTTAGATAAAATTAAGTTAAGAAAATAAATTATTGTTTCTAAAGCATAACCTAAAAACGAGATGCGTAAAGTTGAATAACTTAACATTAACCTCACCATTTCAAGAAGAGTTTTATTTCTTCTTTCTGCTACACCATTTTATTAAGGTACCTTAGTGTAGTTAATTGAGATAATATTCTATTATCTAACAATAGGTCTTAAACTCACTACAGAGATATTCGTCATCTTAATCAGATCAAAGTGCCTTTATATATTTCTCTAATTGCCTTTCTACTTTTGCTTCAAACTCATTGAATTTATCAAATATGTAAGACTTATGGTGTATTAGGTACACATAACTGATTCTAGAATAATTATCAATGAAAGTGTTGAAATATTCATAACCTTCTCTAGCTTGTGTGCTCTTGAACCCATGCACGTTAAAGTGCACTAATCTAACGCTTCAATGGCTTTATTGCTTTTAGCATTAAAGGGACTTCTAGTAATTTTAGCTTTTATATAAGATTTACGACTATAGTGGTTCAATCTTCAATGACCTCAAGTTCCATCTTTGACCAGCCTTTGGAACTTATTTAAACTAATATAACTAAGATATAGATGCCATAAATACATTTTTTTAGAAGAGGACTTTTTTTTTCTTTTATAGTGATTAGATTCATTATTAAATTCTATATTATGTAGTGAGTTAATTTTAGAAATATGTAGTATAAATTGTTAACTAGTGTATCTGAATATATAAATAACTTATTCCTTTTAATCATCATAATTAAGTCAAAGATTATAGAGCAACTAAATTTATTCAAACAACTAACTAAGATCAAATTGCATTTAAGTTGAGGCACAAATAAAGACAACTCTCACTGCTTTGGCTACAAAAATTGTGCTATTTTTTAGCTTAAGACTGATTTCTCCATCATTGAGTGATTTAGTCTCCTTGAACCCTTATAATGAATTACAAATATGATTAGTGACTCTTGAATTCACTATCTAGAATCTTTAAAATTAACTGCTAAACATGTCCTAATAAAAATAATATTACTAGAAGCTAAAACTATCTTTTTAGCTTTTGGATGCGTAAGTAACTAGATTGGACAATTTCTTTTCTAATGCCCTTTAATTAGGGATGGCAAAATTTGGATTCGGATCTAAATTTTTTTCTTAGGCTCGGAGCCCAGTTTAGGCCAAATTTTTTTCGGGCCGGACTGAATCCAGACTTACATCTAAGTCGGGTTAGGTTAAGCCTGATTTTTCATTTTTATTTTTTTTAGTAAATTTTAAACTTTTGGCGTATTTATTTTATAAATAATTGTTAAATTTGTATGTATAGTATGTAATGTATAATTTATATTTATAGTTTAATATGTATAATTTGTATAAGTGACACGTATAATTTGCACTTATAGTTTAAAATGTATTTTTTTCATTGTTACAATTTCTTTTTTAATTTTTTAGGTTAAATTTATACTTTTGGGGTATTTATTTTTTAAAATAATTGTTAGATTTGTATTTATAGTTTGTATTGTATAATTTATATTTATAGTTTAATATGTATAATTTGTATAAATGACACATGTAATTTATATTTATAGTTTAAAATGTATTTCTTTCTATCCTTGTTACAATTTGTTTTTTCAATTTTTAGGTTAAATTTAAACTTTTGGAACATTTATTTTGTAAAAAAATTGTTAGATTTGTATTTATAGTTTGTATTGTATAATTTGTATTTTTAGTTTAATAAATATAATTTATATAAGTGACACGTGTAATTTACATTTATAGTTTAAAATATATTTTTTATCCTTATTAATTTGTTTTTAATTCTTTAGGTTAAATTTAAACTTTTGGGTTATTTATTTTATAAAACAAGTAGATTCGTATTTATAGTATGTATTGTATAATATGTATAAAACTATAAACTTTTGGGTTATATTTATAGTTTAATATGTATAATTTGTATAAGTGACCTATGTAATTTACATTTATAATTTAAAATGAATATTTTATTTTTGTTACAATTATTTATTTTTAAATTTTTAGGTTAAATTTAAACTTTTAGGACACTTATTTTGTAAAACAATTATTAGTTTCATATATATCAAATATTAGGAATCAATTTAAAATTTTTTTTAAAAATGAAAAATTTTAAAAAGATTCAGATTCGGATTTCTCAAAAATTCAGGATTCGGATTCAAAAAAAAAAAACTCGAATTTGTCTTGGCCGGGTTCCAAGTTTTTCTAGATCCGAATTCAGATTCGGGCTTTTTTACCATCCCTATCTTTAATGCCACATTAAAAATAGTTTCCTTTGAGTCTTTTTTCTTTTTCTGAATTTGCATAGATCCTAAATTAGATGCTTTCTTCGGCCTTTTCTTCTTTTTCTTAGAATTGAGACCAAAACAGAAAGATGAGCTTTTAGTCGAGTGACTACTATAAGCATCTAGTTTAGTTTATGTTGCATCACTAGGTTTAGGAGGACATTTATTAATCAAGACTGAATTGTGCTTTTTAGCTGTAAGTACAATATCTAAGTTCCATTTTCAGTCTTGAAAATTATTCTAGTTAATTTATTTTGATCGAGAATTATTACAAATGGGTTGAACGAAGACATAATTCTAAAAAATAAATTTGTACATAAGCATAAATTCTCTTATAACATGTGAAATGTTTGCATAAATGTATGAAATGCATCTTTGTATAATTATTTAACTACTTTTCATTTAGAATAAGCCTTTGTAAGATGGTCCTATTTGTCATGAAACATATTAATATCTTATTAATTTATTTTTATTATCTAGATATCTCATATTAAATAATAAAAAACTACCGATTCTTTTAATCCTTAAATTTAATTGACTAGAATTCATAGGGAAGACATTAATCAACCTAAATTGAGTGTACAATTATTATTTCAATCATATATATTTTTCAATTAAGAAAATCACCATAAGGTAATTGGTTTACGTAAGTCCTATATCAAATCTTCTCATTTAAAAAAGTCCTATCTAGTAACAGTTTTTGATTAATTCTATAAGAAATTTTACAAGATTTGAGATAAGACATGAATTTAGTTACTATAGGACCAATAATGAAAAGTTATGGGTCTTATGACATATTATCGAACCAATCAATTAACTAGATAATAAATAATTCATAATTTATGATTTTTTAAGGAAAAAAACATCAAAACTAAGCTTAATTTCTTTAAAGTGCTCCTTAAAATCAACTTGGACTTATTATCCTTTAGGTTCATCTCCACTTGTCTTCTTTTATAGACTAGGAATTTTGGATTTTTTTTAATTTATTGGGCTCTTGTTAAGCCTCTTAAAAATAAAATTTATTAAAAAATTATTTTTGGTTCAATAATTTTATTAAATAACTCAATAAAATTTTATAAAATTTAAACTAAAATTAAAAAGAGTTTAAGCTCACTTCTAATTTGCAAAAATCTAAAACGTAGTCCACAAATCAGTTAGGATCAGAATTAGGACTCTTTACAAAGTTTATAAAGTTTTCTGGTAAAACCGCAATTACCAAAAATATATACTCTGTTTAGGGCTTATTTTCAATAGATTGAAAATAATTTGGTCAAAACATAATTAATCAAAAGATGAATGCTGTTTAGGGCCTATTTACAAACTCTGCAAACGTGTTTAGCCAAAACAGAATTAGTCAAAACTTATGAGGTACCATTTGAGGATGGCCAGACGGAACCTTAATTCTATGTTTTCCTCGCGTGGCCGTTGCCCTCCTTTCTGCCCAGCTGTCGGCAGCTGCGAAATAGCTCATCGTGCACCGCCAACAACACAGAGGAGCCCGCCCAGCACCCCCGAGCCACGACCGTCATCAAACCCACAAAGAACGCTCCACCAAAGCCACCGCTGACTGCACCACCACACTCCTCTGATTGCCGCTCATCACTGTCAACAAGGAGTCCGCCCAGCACTGCCTTGATATCCCTTGCCATCGTCGAACGTCACCGGTTGCAGCATGTTGCTTTGTTTTCTTTCACTGCACTAAAGTAACAGCAGCTTGTGCTGCCGGTGGCCCGTGACAAGGACACATCGCCAGCTGGTCGCTGCTGCCACGATCGCTTGGCAGCACGTGCGGCAACACAAGCCCCGACGGCGGCCATGATCTGTTTTATATATATATATATATATTTTCAATTCTCAAATTTGCATTTTAGAACCTCTGACAATTAAATTGTTTACAATAAATCTTAAATCTAAACATTACTGAGATTAATCAAGAGTTAAATTTGTAATATTATTTTATTACCTATTTTATAATAATTTTTAAAAAAATATAAATAAATATCTAATCAATAAATTATTATAAATATAATTATTTATGATATAAGTAATAAAAATAATAAATATAAATTAAATTATCTTATTGATGGCATAATAAAAAATTACTACAATACAAAAGATAAATTATATATGTAATATAAAATAAGATAACTTTTAATATTATTTTAAAAAATTTTGTTGAATAAGTTAATTTACAAAAATTAGATAATCTTGTTTACAATTATTTATATAGTGTTAAAAAATTACATAGATTTTTTGTTTAATAAACCTTGAATTGAATAATTCAATTTTTTGTATTATATTTGATCTTTAAACTCACACTTGTAAGCACGTAAATATTCATTAATCTTCAAATTCACACATATTTAAGTAATATTTATAAATTGAGAATAACGATGGGCTTGGTACGGGTCAATTCAGTATTTTTAAGAATGAATGGTACAAATTATACGTGTGTTAATTTACATTATTACCCTTTGATTCTTTACTTCATTTTTTTAAAATTAAAACTAAATAAAATCGATTTTTTTGATCTCTAAAATAAAACCGATTGCACAAAATTTGTATTAAAAAATTGAACTAAACCGATTAATTCAGTTCAGTGTAGTTCAATTGTATAAATATGGTTTAATTTTTCTCCATCCCTATTGAAAAGAAGAGTAGCATAATTTTCTTTCTCACTTAAAATGTATAAAAGAATTATTATTATTCTTATATTTACTACTCCCTACTGTTATTATATATAAGCATCTCCTTAAAAAATTTAAAATTTAATTAAGATTTAAAATTTTACGTAAAATGTGTTTGGCACCTTACCACACTAACGAGTGCTTTTATAATATGATTTTTCCTTTTTGAGGGAATGATAATAGCATTTTTAGTTGTTACTAAAAGCATGAATTTTTTAATTTCCCTAAATAAAGTATTGAATTAATCAAATAGTTTTAATTTAATCAGTAATGGGTTGTAAAATACAAATAGCTGATGTGGGTTGGTGTTATTTTGTCATCATCTTTAATCAGTTCTTTAGATCAAGATATGCAAAATATTTGGAGTCCTGGACAAATCTTTGTCTTTTTTTTTTAAAGAAAAAATTGATTAAGAACAAATCGTTGTCTTTAATTATCAATAAAAGCCATAACTAGGAAGACACCTAGAACTCACATGTCTGATATAAATAATCTTGGTTGATGCATAAATGAACTTTTTATGGATTTGGGACTTTGTGAATAATCTTAATTGCATATTAAATCATTTGAGATTTGTAACAGTTTCAAGGTTGTATGAAAAGGTAGCCTAAGGGTATTTGTTAACAGAACCATAACTTAAAATTGAAAGTTCATTTGATATGGCAATTTGGCACTAGTTTTCATTTTGAAAACCAGAGATATATTAAGAAAGTATGTTATTTTGGATAGATTAAAACTCATTTTCCTCATTTCTTACATTTTTTTTTTTATGTAGGGATATATAGTTAAGTGTTTTATTTTATTTGTCCTTTAAGAGGAAATATAAACTTGTATTCAAATTATTAGAAATTCAATTTAAATAGAGTTTAAACTTGTTTTCAAATCATGAATATTAGAAAATCATATATCTTATCTTGTGTCGGCTAGTCTCCTCTCTATGTGGAAGTAATTGATCCGAACAAATTTTTATCGTACAAATGATTTTAAGTGGTCTCGAGTCTCTAAATAAATATGAAAGAAAAAGTAATTACATGTCAAAATTAAAGATGGTTAATAATTGAAGAATTGAATTGCTTCACCAATAAAAGTTGTATCCGTTTGATTTATTCGCTGCTCATAATCATAGCTATTTGGAAAGAACAATTTTCTTTTTCTTTCTAAAAGTTTAGTTGCGCTTAACAGTAAATTTGGTCCATATGTACTCGATTCAGGAAACATATATAGCGAAGACAAAGCAGATGAAATTTGACAAGACAACGTGTTTATTATGATGAAATCATAATTCGTAAACAATTTTGGCATGCATTGCACGATGCTAATATCACATAAAGCCTATTATTAAAGAATAGGTCTAATTAACCAACCACCCCTTGGTTTAATAGTTGTTGTCAGCCCTTTGAATGTTGAAGTGTTAGATTTGATTTAAGTTGAAGTCTATTTAATTATTTGAAATGGTTTTTTTTTTTTAATCGGGCTGAAATTTCTTTAGTTATTTAAAAGAATTATTTATTTTCTTTTGATTGTAAAAATTTTTTATTTTCAAATGTTAATTGTTTATTTTCAAATATTATAGAAGATAGATATTGCACTAATTTATAAGGTTTGGAGTTTGAAAAACGCATGTAAATTGCAAACAATCATTTAATTTAATAAGATTTTTTTTTACTTTAAAAAAAATGAAAATTTTCTGTTTTTACTATGTAACGAAATTGATAGTTACTACGTTTTTCTTTATTAAATTTATAAAAATTAGACATTTCTTTTTAAGAAGTAATTTGATCAATTTTTGGGGAAAAAATAATTAATAGCACTGAACAGAAGCTGATATAAAATTACTAAAGAGTGAACTAATATATAAAGATTATACCAAGGGCAAATTAAAAATTTCTCATTCAATAATTGTTCTAGCCAGTTTATTGTGACGTTATCAATTATGAAAGGTCTTGCTTTATAAACAATTCATCATGTTGTCGACAAGCAAAATGGATACATTCATTGATTTTCTCTTAAAAATTAGGTATGATGGTTTGAGATATTATTTGTATTCTCATTGGTAAATGTTTGAGTATCTATAAAGTTTACAATAAACTAAAATAAAATAAAAAAGACAAACTTAAAAAAAAAAAATTTAATAAAAATAAACCAAAGTAGAAAAAATAAGTCTAAGAAGTTTATTGTGACATTATCAATTATGAAAAGTCTTGCTTTATAAACAATTCATCATATTGTCGACAAGCAAAATGGATACATTCATTGATTTTCCCTAGAAAGTTAGGTATGATAGTTTGGTAAGAGAAGTGAAATATTGTATTACTTGTATTCTTATTAGTAAATGTTTGAGAATTTATAAAGTTTACAATAAAGTAAAATAGAAAAAAAAATTAAAAGAGAAATAAACTTAATAGGAATACATCAAAACAGGAAAAAAAAGTCTAATAAGAATAAACAAAAATAGGGGGAAAATACATTAAAAAAAGAAGAAGAATAAACTATAAAAGAGAAATAAACCTAATAGATTGAGAAGCCTAAACAGATAATTCTTAAAATAAACAAATTTACGAAACTCTTAATTTCCTTTATCATGACCCTACAATATAAAGTTTTGGGAGAAGAGTCCAATCTTATTCGTCAAGAGAAGAAGGTTAAAGGAGAGAGTCCAATCTTATTCTTTAAGATGAGAAATTGAGTACGCAAAAGATATTTTGGGAGGGCTCCGCAATGATTGCATTAAGCAGTGATGCAACGATAATAAAGTAAAGAATAGGTAATATGGTAGCATTTATGCTAATTGTGATGAAGAATGTTGACAAAGTTTGAAGCACTTGTTGCTAACAAGAGTAAGCAATTGTTACTGATTTGACTTAGTTAGAGACTAACTCAAGTTGTTAAACTTGAAGAATTTTGAAACTAGAAAAAGAAGAAGGAAGTAATAAAAAGGAAAAGAAAATTTTTTAGAATTGAATGGGAAGCCTTTAAAATAAAACAAAAAATGAAAACTTATTTGAGAATGAAATGGATAAAATCCTTAATATAAAGAAAATGTTTTTGAAAATGGAAGAGAGTTAACTTTAAAAAATAAAGCAGAAAAATAAAC
Source organism: Ailanthus altissimus (assembly GCA_946807835.1). Lineage (NCBI taxonomy): Eukaryota > Viridiplantae > Streptophyta > Magnoliopsida > Sapindales > Simaroubaceae > Ailanthus > Ailanthus altissimus. The sequence goes on from OX327712.1 coordinate 4,060,290, forward strand.
TCAATTGGAAATAGAAGGGAGTTCATCCTTTAAATAAAATAAAATAAAAAGAAAAGATCCATTTGAAAAAAGGAGGGGAGACATAATTTATAAGAGTTTAATCCTATAGCACAATAAAAGAGGAGAGAGATAGTTTATAGAAATTTAATCTTATAACATAATAGAATAAGAGATAGATAGTTTATAAGAATTTAATATCATAATAGAACTAAAATAACTTATAGAGACAGAGAGAAGGTATGTTTTTTTTTTTTTTTTGTTTTGGAGAGAATTGTTAGTATTAAGAATTATAAAGAGTTGCTTGAGTTCCCGTGTATTTCAAAGAAAATTTTGATTATTTATAGTAGTCATAGTTGAGAGAATGAAGAATGAAAATAATGAATGACCAAGACAATTGACACAATTTATAGTTATTGGCAATAGTACTGTCCATGGAGTATTGTTTGTAGTTACTATTTATGACAATAGTTTATGAGTATTGTTCATGGTTACTATATATGTGCATTGTTGACAAGAAGGAAAAAAAATACATTGATGGAGGAGAATTGAATATAGTGTTAAGAAATTGACTAGTGGTTAAAATTTTAAAAGAAAAAAAATAAAATTAAAAATTGATCTTGAATGCATTTGATTGTTGCTCAATAGCCTTTACTAAGCCACGAGAAGCATAGTGGCTTTGCTTGGCTACACATAGCATAGCAGCTACTCTTGGCCACTGTGGTATAGCTTGGTGGAGACAAAAGAGTAAGCCATGAGAGGCTTGATACCATGTAGAGATTTAGAGAGAAGGAAAAATATTGCATTGCTCGTATTCTCATCGATGAATACTTGAGTATTTATAGAGTTTATAATAAACAAAAATAGAAAAAAGGTAAACCTAAAAGAGAAATAAACCTAATAGGAATAAACCATAATAAGAACAATAAATCTAATAAGAATAAACCAAAATAAGAAAATGATAATCATAAAAAGAAAAAATAAACTTAAAAGAAGAAATAGACCTAATAGAATGAGAAGCCAAAAAAGTGTAATTCTTAAAATAAATAAATTTAAATTAAACTATATCTCTAGATTTTCTTTATTATGCCGCTGCAAGATAGAGCTCTGAGAGAAGAGTCCAATCTTGTTCATCAAGATGAGAAGATTGGAGGAGAGAGTCCAATCTTATTCTTCAAAAAGAGAAATTGAATGCGCGAAAGAGGTTTAGGGAGGGTTCTGTGGTGGATAGAGCTAGCAATGATACAAAAATAATGAAATAGAGAAAGGGTGTTGTGGTAACATCTGCGGTAACTATGATAGAGATTGCTAAAAAAGGTTGAAGCACTTACTACTAATAAGAACATACAATTTTTATTAATTTGACTTAGTCGAAGACTAGTCCAAGTTGTTGAGTTTAAAGCATTTTAAACTAGAAGAAGAAGAAGGAAGCAGTAGAAAGGAAAAGAAATTTGTTGAGAATTGATGGAAGAACTCCTTAAACAAAATAGAAAATAAAAACTTATTTGAGAATGGAATGGGTAAAACCCTTAATATAAAGAAGAAAAAATATTATTTGGGAAGAAAGAGAGTTAACCTTTAAAATAAATCAAAAAAATAAAAGACTCGTTTGAGAATAGAAGAGAGTTCACCATTAAAATAAAATAGAAAAAGAAAAGACCCGTTTGGGAAAAAGATGAGAGAAATAGTTTATAACAGTTTAATCTCATAACAAAACAGAAGAAGAGAGAGATAATTTATAAAAGTTTAATCTCAGAATAAAATATATGGGAAGAGAGATAATTTATAGGAGTATAATTCTATAACAGAACTAAAGTAACCTATATAAACAGAGAGAAAATGTATTTTTTAATTTTTTTAAAGAAAATTATTAGTGTTAAAAATAATAAAGAATTTGTTGAATTCCTACGTACTACGAAGAACAATTTAGTCAGCCATAATTAAAGAAAGGAAGGATAAAAATAATGACTGACCAAGGTAATGGGTATTGTATGCAAAGCGAGTGCTAGTGTACACTATCGTGAATAAGTAATACAGAATGAATAAAATATCGTTCCCACAAAGAATTATTATTATTTTTTAACTAAATACTAATATTGTGTCTCCTTACCTTCATTCAGAAAAATGTTAATGAATGGTTTTTAAATTTTAAATTGTTTTTAAATTTTGAATCTTATTTAAAAATAAAATTTTTAAAAAAATGGATTTTTGATATAAATAATCTTGGTTGATGTATAAATGAAATTCTTATGGATTTGGGACTTTGTAAATGATCTTAATTGCGTACTAAATCATTAGAGATTTGTAAAATATTTTACACTTTCAAGGTTGTATGAAGAGGTAGCCTAAGGGTGTTTGTTAACAGAACCATAACTTAGAAATGAAAGTTCATTTGATATAGCAATTTGGAACTAGATTTTCATTTTGAAAACCAGAGATATATTAAGAAAGCATGCATGAGTTATTTTGGATAGGTTAAAACTCATTTTTCTCATTTCTCACAAAAATTTTTATGTAAGGTTATATAGTTAAGTGTTTTATTTTTCCTTTAAGAGGAAATATAAGTTTGTATTAAAATTCTCAGAAATTCAATTTAAATATTGTTTAAAATTGTTTTCAAATCATAAATAGAAAATTGTTTAAAATTTGTATTAAAAAAAGTAATTACATGTCAAAATTAAAGATGGTTAATAATTGAAGAATTGGATTGCTTCGCCAATATAATTTGTATCTGTTTGATTTATTCGCTGTTCATAATCATGGCTATTTGGTAAGAATAATTTTCTTGTTCTTTCTAAAAGTTGAGTTGCTTTTCACAGTAAATTTGGCCCATAGGTACTCGATTCAGGAAACATATATAGCGATGGCAAAACAGATAAAATTTGACAAGACAATATCTTTATTATGTTGAAATCATAATTCACTAACAATTTTGGCATGCATTGCACGATGCTAATATCACACAAAGCTTATTATAAAAGAATAGGTCTAATTACCCAACCATCTCTATGGTCTAATAGTTTGAAGCACTTGTTGCTAACAAGAGCAAGCAATTGTTATTGATTTGACTTAAGGAGACTAACTCAAATTGTTAAACTTAAAGAATTTTGAAATTAGAAATAGAAGAAGTAAGTAATAAAAGGGAAAAGAAAATTTTTGAGAATTGAATGGAAACCCTTAAAATAAAACAAAAAATAAAAATTTATTTGATAATGGAATGGATAAAATCTTTAATATAAAGAAAAAATATATATTTGAGAATGGAAGAGAGTTAACCTTTAAAAATAAAACAGAAAAATAAACTTATTTGAAAATAAAAGAGAGTTAACCTCTAAAAATAAAACAGAAAAATAAACCTATTTGGAAATAAAAGGGAGTTCACCATTAAATAAAACTAAAAATAAAAAGAAGAGATCCATTTGAAAAAAAGAGGGGAAAGATAATTTATAAGAGTTTAATCCTATAATAGAATAGAAGATGAGAGAGATAGTTTATAAAATTTTAATCTTATAACATAATAGAATAGGAGATAGATAGTTTATTGAAATTTAATCTTATAATATAATTGAAGTAACTTATAGAGACAGAGAGAAGGTACGATTTTTTTTTGGAGAGAATTGTTAGTATTAAAAATAATAAAGAGTTGATTTAGTTCCAGCATATTTCAAAGAAAATTTTGATTATTTGTGGCAACTATAATTAAGGGAATAAAGAATGAAAATAATGACTGACGAAGGCAATTGGCATAATTTATGGTTATTGGTAATGGTACTGTCCATGGGGTACTGTTTACAGTTACTATTTATGCACATAGTTTACGAGTATTGTTTATGGTTACTATATATGCGCATTGTTGACAAGAAGAAAAAAACACATTGATGGAGGGGAATTAAATATAGTGTTCAAAAATTGACTAGTGGTTAAATTAAACTATATCTATAGATTTTTTTTATTATGCCCTTACAAGATGGAGTTCTGAGATAAGAGTCCAATCTTATCTATTAAAAGAAAAAGGTTAGAGGGGAGAGTCCAATTTTATTCTTTAAGAAGAGAAATTAAATGCACGAAAGAGGTTTGGGAAAGGTTTTGTGGTGGATGGAGTTGGCAATGATGCAACAACAATAAAATAGAGAAACGGTGTTTTGGTAACATCTACGATAACTATAACAGAGATTGCTAAAAAAGGTTGAAGTACTTGCTACTGACAAGAGCAAGCAATTGTTATTGATTTGACTTAGCCGAAGACTAGCGCAAGTTGTTAAGCTCGAAGAATTTTAAAACTAGAAGAAGAAGGAGGAAGTAGCAGAAAGGAGTTTTTTTTTTTATTTAGAAAAGGGAGAACCCTTTAAAATAAAATAGAAAATAAAAACTTATTTGAGAATGGAATGGGTGAAACCCTTAATATAAAGAAGAACAAATATTGTTTGGGAAGAAAGTGAGTTAATCTTTAAAATAAATTAAAAAAATAAAAGACCTGTATTAATATAGAAGAGAGTTCACCTTTAAAATAAAGTAAAAAAAAGACATATTTGAAAAAATGAGAGGAAAAATAGTTTATATGAGTTTAATCTCATAACATAACAGAAGAAGAGAAAAATAATTTATAAAAGTTTAATCTCACAACAGAATAGAAAAGAAGAGAGATAATTTATAGGACTATAATTAAATAATAAAACTAAAGTAACCTATACAAACGGAGAAAGGAGGTATTTTTTTTTTAAAGAGAATTATTAGTTTTAAGAATAATAAAAGATTTGTTGAATTTCTATGTATTATGAAGAATAATTTAGTTATTTGTGACAATTATAATTAAGGGAATGAATTATAAGAATAATGACCGACAAAAGCAGTGAGTATTGTGTGTGAAGCAAGTGTAAATGCATGCTATTATGAATAAATAATACAGAGTGAGTAGAATAATGTTTCTATAAAGAATTATTATTATTTTTAATTAAGTACTAATATTGTGTCTCTTTGTCTTTATCTAGACAAATGTTAATGGATAGTTTTAAATTCTGAATCTTATTTAAAAATAAAATTAGAAAAAAATGAATTTTTGATATAAATGAAATTTTATGGATTTCGGACTTTGTGAATGATCTTAATTGCATACTGAATCATTAGAGATTTGTAAAATATTTTACACTTTCAAGATTGTATGAAAAGGTAGCCCAAGGGCGTTTGTTAACAGAACCATAACTTAAATATGCAAGTTCATTTGATATAGCAATTTGGAACTAGATTTTCATTTTGAAAGCAGAGATATAATAAGAAAGCATGCATGAGTGATTTTGGATGGGTCAAAACTCATTTTTCTCATTTCTAACAATTTTTTTTATGTAAGGTTATATAGTTAAGTGTTTTATTTTTCCTTTAAGAGGAAATACAAATTTGTATTAAAATTCTAAGAAATTCAATTTAAATATTGTTTAAAATTGTTTTCAAATCATGAATAGAAAATTATTTAAAATTTGTATTAAAAAAAGTAATTACATGTAAAAAATAAAGATGGTTAATAATTGAAGAATTGAATTGCTTCACCAATATAAGTCGTATCTGTTTGATTTATTCGCTGTTCATAATCATAGCTATTTGGAAAGAATATATGTTTTTTTCTTTGTAAAAGTTGAGTTGCTTTTCACTGTAAATTTGGCCCATAGGTACTCGATTCAGGAAACATATATAGCAAAGACAAAACAGATGAAATTTGACAAGCCAACATCTTTATTATGTTGAAATCATAATTCACTAACAATTTTGGCATGCATTGCACGATGCTAATATCACACAAAGCTTATTATAATTAGCCAACCAACTCTGTGGTCCAGTAGTAGTTGTCAGTACTTTGAATATGGAAGTGGTGGGTTTAAATTACGTCAAAGTTTTTTTTAATTATTTAAGAGAATTATTTCATGTTAGGTTGAAACTTTTTAATTATTTGATAAGGTTGTTTTGAAAAAGGTCGATGTCCCTTTAATAGTCTAAGAGGATTATTTATTTTTTCTAATTATGAAAATTATTTATTTTCAAAGGATTGATTATATTTTTGAAGATTATAGAGGATAGATCATATACTGATTTATAAGTTTTGGAGTTTGAAAAAGACATGTAAATGATCAAATAATTACTTAATTTAATAAGAAATGTTTTTGGCTTACTATGTAATGAAATTGATAATTACTACTTTTTTTTCTTAATTAAATTTATAATAATTAAAAATTTATTTTTAAGAAGTAATTTGATCTTATTCTTCTTCTTCTTAAGAAAAAAGAAGTGATTTGATTAATTTTTAAAAAAAAATTAATTAAGAGCACTGAACATAAACTGATATAAATTTACTAAAGAGGAAACTGATATATAAAGATTACACTAAGTGCAATTAATAAATTGTCATGTAATAATTCATCACGTTATCAATTATGAAAGATCTTGCTTTATAAACAATTCATCACGTTGTCGACATTCATTAATTTTCGCTACTCCCTCTCTTGAAAATTAGGTATGATGGTTTGGTAAGAGAAGTCGTATAAAATGGAAACATTTGTTGATTTTCTGCATCATTCTTAATGATTGATCTGAGAGATATTAAGGGTAGTTTTATTAAAATTCTAAGGATTTTTCCTTGTCAATTTCCTATCTCAATAAACAATTAATATCAACATCATTTTGGGTTCACATCCCTTGACCACCAGAGGTCAAAAATTTCCCTATTAAAGAAAAACATAGGCTAAAAAAACATCTTCTATTTCTAACCATGAATAAGAATACATTAACCTAAAAAACAAGATAAGTGGGTAAGCTAACTTTTAGCCCTTTGATTTGGTAGCAAATTGTGGGTATAGCAATTTTTTTTTAAATATATTTAAAAAAAATTATTTTAATCTTTAATTTTATAAATATATACTAAGTTATCGCGTATTCAATATATATTATGTTAGTTTCTGAAATAACATTTCTAGTAATTTTTTGTTATCATTTTTGTCCTCAAATAATTATTATTTTTATTTGTACGGAGATTAACATGATATTTATTAAAAATAAATAAATAATTAAGTATATATTTATAAAATAGAGACTAAAATGATTTTGTTTTTAATGCTATTGAAGCTAGGGGTTTGTTAGCATTCATTGAAAAATAAATTTGAAATCATAAACAGTTCATTGAAATATATAACGTTTTAGAATTATTAAATTAAATTTATAATATGTCATATACAAGTTTTGCATTTCAGATTACAAAAATTATAACCTCATAATTGATTTTCATATTACATAATAATTAAGAGTATGAATCCTTTAACTTAGTAAAGGATAGTTTTCAATTATATATATATATATATCTTGGATTGTTTTCCCCAGAACCGGCAATATGTATTTTAATGGAGATCGCGATGAATTATTTTGAGTTAATTAATCCAACAAAACAATCAATTCTCACTATAATTTAAACAAAAATATGATATTAAGTACAATGATCTATGTTGTATCATGTCATCATATTTAACTATCAGTTTCTTGAGATCAAGATCTACAAAATATATTTAGAGAAATATAATATTACAGTCTACAGTTTATTTATTAAAAAAAAAAAATTAGATGACAATTGACACCAGGGTTAGCATTCACATTTATGCTACAATTTTAAAATGTTATTTGCTGTATATATATGATTTTTCTATAAATGTTTGGGACATTGTGGATGACCTGACTTGAACATGACTACCCCATTTGACTTGAAAATCTTTTGGGTTCAGCAAAATTAAAATAACTTTTTTTATTTCATTTTTCTTTAAAAACATATTTACTTTTAACAATTATTCAGTTGCGGGCCACATTGTATTCTAATTTTAAAAACCTATATTCAAATTTTAAATATTTTTTATATAAATATGACGTTTTAAATATCAATTAATTACAATAATAATTATAATTAAATAATTATCTTTTATAATTAAAAAAAATAAAACTATCCTAATAAAGGTTAAGATTTGAACCTTCAATTAAAATTAAAAAGTGCACAAATTTTATCATTAGAACAAATATTAAATGTTAAATTTTAAATATTTTAATATTATAAAAAATATTAAATGCTAAATTTTAAATATTTTAATATTATGAGAAATTAATTAAAAATTATCGAAATATGATTTGGAGATCAAGCCAAGTGTGTAGGGTGCACACGAATCAAAGACGGACGCGAAAAGAAACAAAAAATGAAGAGGGGCGCACCAGGCGCTAGCATCGCAGCGACCAGGCGTAGGCGCCAGGAGACGAGCGCCGCAGCGCTCAGAAAAGGCACTCCAGCACCGCGACGTTGGAGACGGGAATAGTATCCTAAAATAAGGAAACTTTCTTATTTCGTCTCCTACTTGTTCCAGGACTCTCTAAAACAACTCTCACACATTTAGGGTAAACCTAGGACGTCCCAAAGCCTATATAAAAGCTATCAATTGGCTTGTAAACAAATCTTTGTGATCAAACAACAATCTTTGTGATAGGTTGATGTTGAAGCGGAAGCACACAAACAAGTTAAACAATTCACCCAAGTAATATAGTAATGCAGAACAAGTTATTAAGAAATAAAAGAGAAAAATGGGTAGAAGAAGAACACATAAAGAATTACGTGGTTCGAAAACTTGCTTACGTCCACGACGGATCAAGATCACACTTTTTTCGTATTATGAATCACAAGACAATCACAAAGTATGCCTATTACAAGAAAGATCACAAAGAAAACTCTCTCTTTCTCTCTAGGAATTTTCTCTCACAAAGAACCACTAAGAATTATCACTAAGATTATTGTTGATCATCAAGATCTCACTAAAATCACAAAGATCACTCTTGATCACAAAGATGTATTTACTAGCCAATTGATAGCCTTTATATAGGCCTTGGGACGTTCTAGGTTTTTCCTATACATGTGGAAGTCGTAATAGGGAGTCCTGAAACAAGTGGGAGACGAAATTAGGAAGTTTCCTAATTTCGAGATACTGTTTTATCATCCAGCGCTGTGGCACTGGGATCTCGTCGCTCCATCGCTAACGCGCTTCTACTGAGCGCTGCGGCGCTGGCTTCCTGGCGCCGCAAAGCTGAGGTTCTGTCTTGGGCGCTGCCGCGCCCACGCCTAGTTGTCGCAGTGCTGGCGCCTGATGCGCCCTTCTTTGTTTTTCGCCTCATTTCCCGTCCGTCTTCGATCCGTGCGCACCCTACGCACTTGGCTTGATCCCTAAATCATATTCCAATGATTTTTAATCAATATTCTCACAAATCCCCTCCTTGATTCAAAATCATTCACAAAGTAACTCGATCTCTCATTTACGCATCTTTGGTCACCCTTACAAAGTAGTGACTCCGGTTAAGTCCTTGCATAGGACGAACTTAACCAAGGGCAGTGGCTTAGTCAACATATCAGCAGGGTTTTTAGATGACGTTATTTTTGTCAAACTAACTTCACCACTTTGGATAATTTCACGAATGTAATAGAGCCTCACATCAATGTATTTCAACCATTCAAGGAACACTTGATGCTTGCTTAGGTGTATGGCACTCTGGCTGTCACAGTATACACCGGTGTTTACATCTTTATGAGCCAATATCTCCGCGCATATGCCTTTTAACCACACGGCCTCCTTTATAGCTTCACCAACAGCTATGTACTCTACCTCTGTAGTAGAAAGTGCAACTACATGTTGTAGAACTGATCTCCAACACACACTACACCCAAACACTGTGAATACGTAGCCCGTCAACGATCTTCTCTTGTCAAGATCACCTGTATAATCTGAGTCTACGTACTCTCTTATCATTTTATTGTTTTCCTCGTCCCTCTTATACACCAACCCGTGATTCGACGTTCCCTTGAGATATCTCAGAATGCACTTTACTGCAAGTTAGTGATCTTTACCTGGATTCGACATGTATCTACTCACTACACTCACAGCCTGTGCTATGTCTGGTCTTGTGCAAACCATTGCATACATGATGCTCCCCACAACGCTTGCATACGGTACTTTGCTCATCTGTAGTTTCTCATCCTCGGATGTCGGCAACTGTACTGCTGACAATCTGAAATGCATAGCCAAAGGAGTAGAGACAGAATTTTGACTATATATCGCTGTTGGGACATGAAGATAACATCTCTTCTTTCCCTCACAATGTCCATACCCAAAATTCTCTTCGCTGCTCCCAAATCCTTCATTTCAAACTCGCCACTTAACTGCTTCTTGAGCTTCTGTATTTCTTCCATATTCTTGCATACGATTAACATATCATCGACGTATAGAAGCAAATACATCATCCCACAACTCATGTTCGTGAAGTACACGCATCCATCATACTTGCTCCTACTAAAGCCACAAGCCATCATAAACTCATTAAATCTCCTATACCACTGTATAGGTGATTGCTTTAACCCGTATAATGACTTCTTTAGCAAACAAGCATGATCTTCTTTACCGGGCTCCTCGAACCCTTGCGACTATGTCATGTATATTGTTTCTTCAAGCTCTCCATATAGAAAAGCTGTCTTTACATCCATCTGCTCTAGATGTAAATCAAGGTTTGCACACATAGCTAACAAAATCCTAATAGATGTGTGCTTGACAACTAGAGAGAATATCTCATGAAAATCGACTTCCTCTCTCTGAGTAAAACCTTATGCTACTAACCTATCCTTAAATCTCGTAGGCTCAATACCCGGTATCCCCTCCTTCACCTTTTACACCCACTTGCACATGACTAGCTTCTTTTGAGGTCTCTCAACCAACTTCCAGGTATTGTTCTTCCTAAGAGAACAAATTTCTTCTTCTATGGCCTGCTGCCATTCTTTCTTGTTTTTACTCTTCATAGTCTTACCATATATCCTAGGCTCATCATACTCAAGAGTGTAAGCAGAATTAAAAGCATGAGCAACTAAGTCTGTTTATGCATACCTGACTGGTGGGTTAATCGTTCTCCTTAGCCTATCTCTAGTAAGCTGGTACTCTTCAAGTTCTAACTCAGGAATTCTAGTCTTCTTTTGGGTAGACTTGGAGGAATTTGTCTGTGTTCTTGGTTCATCTTCAAGGATCTCTTCGTTGAAGTGTTGATCTGAGGGCATATCAGATCCATGTTCAGGCTCTACTTCAACTTCTATTAACTCTGGTGCTGAGTCTTCCTTGGGCACATGTTCTTCTTTCTCATCTTCTTGGGAGGTTTTTAGCATCGTCATCTCATCGAATGTCATGTCACGGCTTATGATACTCCTTGGTGGTGTCAAGTCTTTACACCACACTTTGTATCCTTTTACTCCTTCGGGATATCCTATGAATACCCATTTGATAGCTCTAGGTTCCAACTTCCCCTCCTTAACATGTACAAAGGTAGGGTAACCAAATATTCTAAGATGGTCATACTTCGGAGGATTGCCAGACCATTTCTCTTCTGGCATCTTGAAGTCAATTGCTGAGGAGGGACTTCTATTGATTAAGTAAGCTGCAGTCACTACAGCTTCTCCTCAGAATGTCTTGGACATCTTCGCATTGGTAAGCATGCATCTAACCCTTTCAAGTAGGGTCCTGTTCATCCTCTCAGCTACCCCATTCTGTTGCAGTGTTGATCTTACTGTTCTATGCCTTGCAATCCAATGCTTGGCACAAAACCCATCAAACTCTTTGTTGCAAAACTCGAGGCCATTGTCAGTCCTAAGCCTCTTTACCTTTTTGCCAGTCTGATTTTCAACAAGAACCTTCCAAGTCTTGAATACTTTAAAGGCTTGATCCTTGTTCTTCAACACATAGACCCACAGCTTCTTCGAATAGTCATCAATCAAGCTGAGAAAATACCTGGCACCACCACGAGTAGCTGTCTGAGCTGGTCCCCAAAGATCCGAGTGTATGTAGTTAAGAGTTTCCTTAGTCTTATGCTTACCGGTACTGAACCTCACTCTATGTGCTTTCCCTAGCACATAATGCTCACAAAACTCTAAGGGCTGGAACTTATCCTCTCCAAAGGCCTTTTGGCTATATAACTCTTTTAGGTTTCTCTCGCCTTGGTGTACCAGTCTAAGATGTCATAACTTAGTTTGCATACTCTCATCATCTACAGATAATAGTGCAGAACCACTCACGACTTCACCCTTAAGCGCATAGACACCTTTGTGCTTCTCTCCTCTCATCACCACCATGGAACTTCTCAAAACTCTTAAAATCCCTCCGTCGATCTTGATGGAACACCCATTCTGGTCTAAAGTCCCTAGTGAGATCAAGTTTCTCTTCAAGTCAGGAACATACCTAACATCTGTCAACTCTCTCACTCGCCCATCATGTGGCCTAAGTTTAACACTACCAATTTTCATCATCTGACACGCAACGTCATTACCCATTAAGAACTTACCACCACTAATGGGCTGGAAATTTGTAAACAAGGACTTGTGCGGGCACATGTGAAAAGTACAACCAAAATCAAGAACCCATTGGTCAGAGTTCTTACCATCAGTAGCGACGAGTGTCTCTGCGCTGTCATAGCTATTATCATAGGCAAGCGCAGCATCCGCTTTCTTCTTATCCTGTGCTTTCTTCTCAGGACAGTCATTTATGAAGTGCCCCTCATTCTTGCAGTAATAGCACTTCCTAGGAGTCCTAAACTTCGACCTTGAGCCTTTTTTCTTCCCATCTCTATATGAGGGCCTTCCTCTTACAGATAAACTTTCTGCATTGCCCTCAGCCTACTTTCCTAATAACTTTGAGTTTAATGATGATTTCACATCACTCATCGTTAAACTCTCTCTGTCATAGAGTAGCGTATCAACAAAACTCTCATAGCTTTTGGGGAGTGAACTCAGCAGGATAATTGCTCTATTTTCATCTTCTATCTTGATGTTGATAGACTCAAGATCAAGGATGATCTTATTGAAGGCGTCTATATGATCTTTCATCGGCGTTCCCTCTGACATGGACAGCTGATACAACTTCTTCTTTATATGTTGTCTATTGGCCAACAATTTTCTTATATAAAGAGAGTCAAGCTTCTTCCAAAGATCTAGTGCCGTCGTCTCACCTGCTACTTCCCTTAGTACTTCATCGCTCAATGATAGAACGATTGTGCTATGAGCTCTTCCTTGAATGTCCCTTCTTTCTGCTTCTGCTCTAGATGACTCTGGCGTCTTCTCTTCATCATTAGATGGAGCTGCAGTCTCCTTTAATACCGAACCAAGTCTTTGACTCACCAACAACGCCTTAACCTTCATCTTCCACAGATTGAAGTCATTCGTACCATTGAATTTCTCTACCTCATACTTGGGTGTGGCCATGTCTGCTTAGAACCAAAGCTCTGATACCAGTTTGTTGAAGCGGAAGCATACAAACAAGTTAAACAATTCACCCAAGTAATATAATAATGCAGAACAAGTTATTAAGAAATAAAAGAGAGAAAGAGGTAGAAGAAGAACACACAAAGAATTATGTAGTTCAGCAACTTGCCTACATCCACGGCGGATCAAGATCACACTATTCTTTTATTATGAATCACAAGGCAACCACAAAGTATGCCTATTACAAGAAAGATCACAAAGAAAACTCTTTCTTGCTCTTTAGGGATTTTCTCTCACAAAGAACCACTAAGAATTATCACTAAAATTATTGTTGATCTCCAAGATCTCACTAAGATCACAAAGATCACTCTTAATCACAAAGATGTGTTTACAAGCCAATTGATAACCTTTATATAGGCCTTGAGACGTCCTAAGTTTTCCCTATACGTGTGGGAGTCGTATTAGGGAGTCCTGAAACAAGTGAGATACGAAATTAAGAAGTTTCCTAATTTCGGGATACTATTCCCGCATCCAGCGCTGTGGTGCTGGGATCTCGTCGCTCTAGCGCTGGCGCGCTGCGGCGCTAGCTTCCTGGCGCCACGGCGCCGAGGTTCTGTCCTGGGCGCCACGGTGCCCACACCTAGTTGTCACGACGCTGGCGCCTGGTGCGCCCTTCTTCGTTTTTCGTCTCCTTTCGCTTCCGTCTTCGATCCGTGCACACCCTACGTACTTGGCTTGATCCCTAAATCATATTCCAATTATTTTTTATCAATATTCTCACAATTGATAGATTTTTGTGATCAAGGAATAATCTTTGCGGTTCTTAGTGAAGAGAAAATCCCTAAAGTAATAGAGAGAGATTTCTTTGTGATATTTCTTGTAAAATATATACTTTGTGAGTGCCTTGTTATTAATAATAAGAAAAGAGTGTAATCTTGATTCGTAATTTTTTATGTGTTCTTCTTCTACCTTTTTTCTCTTTATTATTTAATAACTTGTTCTACATTATTATTTGTTTGAAAAATTTTACTTGTTTCTGCGCTTTTACTTTAACAAATGCTTCACCACAGTGTTCACAGCAGCGGTAAAGTTTATGTATTCTTTTGTTGGATGATTTTATTGTTATGATACTCATAACATAGTAAAATAGAAAAACAAAAATTATTTAATCTTAATTTTCATTAGATAAAAATACTTTTAATCTAAGGATCATATGAATATATGATTTTGATGTTACAGTAAATAAAATTTAATAAAATATACATTAAATCCACGTAGAGTTTTCTTCCACCAAAGGATTCCAAACCAAGTCTCTTGTTTTTTTTACAGTGAACGAAAGAGTGAGCTTCTTTCTTTTGTTTTTCTTCTCTTAAGAAAAAAATACGTATCCTACGTTTTTCATATATGTCTTGTGTTTTATTTAGACTAGTCTTCTTATTTTAAAAAAAATAATTTAATTAATAATATTTACTAATTAAATTGTTATCTCTTAAAAGGAGACCTAATTCATGTAAACCACATAGAGTCATACTCTTTGTGGTTAACGTATAATACCCAAGATTTGAGCATTATTAGTCTTTTAATAAAAGAAAAACACTAAAATTAAAATTAAAATCTTTTTGATAATTTTAAAAACTTATCTTTAAGATTTTATTTATTTAATTTCTTAAATTAAATATTTAATTATATTTGGATAAGATCTTATCTATATTAATTAATTAATTTTATCCAAAACTATAAAATATACGTATTTGAAAACTATTTTCTGGACAAATAATTTGTGTAATAACAAAATCCTTTTATTTGTTCACTATAATAACGAAAGAGGTGGTATTGGGGATCTATGGACTTACAATTTCAAGCTTCAATAAATTTTAAATAATTAATTAAACTCTTTAATTAATTAATTTAATTTATTAATTTCAGTGTTATTCCACTAAAAACCTGAAATTGCACTCTTGAAATTATAGATATAATTTACTCAGAAAACTTAGAGCAGTCCATTGATTTAATCACTACATGCAATTTAACCCTCCATAGATGATTCATAATTAGAGCTAGATTAATTATCGTTTTACCCCTCTAATTATTTCTTTATCCTTAAGTACCATTAATTCACCAGTGAACAGTTAATTTGTAACATTATTACAAATTGAGCACTCTAACCATTCAATTCTAGAATTAACCCTTAAGAGAACCTTCTTTCTAACTTCTACTAGGAATGAATGGATTCTATATCTGTAAATCATATTCCCAACCGTTTATCTCATAATGCCCCCAAAATATAAGTTTTTAGTGTGTTCTTTAAACAAACCGTAACGAGTATTTCAAATGATATAATGACACAAATAGGAGTTTATGATCACTCAGGATTAAGGTTAATCAGCATATGATCATCGGTTGACGTTATTTGAATTCTTAATTAACAACGGTATTTTACATAAGAATTCAAACTATGTCTGGTCCAGTCCTAAATAATCATATTATATATAGTGTCTCCACCATAATGTCACTATATTAGTGATCGGGATAAGATTACTATATTTTAAATATTTGTGGACCGCACTAATAATATTTAATTAGAGATCCCAAACTCTAATTAATTTATTACAAAATTTTTCTGTTTATTATCCATAACTTTAATCCTTTTGTATATAACAATTATATACTAAAGTTATGATTACATAAATAAATAAGGGATTTTTTGATATTTTATGTCATAAAATTATGAACACTCATCAAGTATAAAATTACAACTTTATTAATTTCATAAAAATAATATAAGTACATTCTTTCATGGCATTATCCCTAACAATCTCCCACTTACCCTAAAGCAAGTAAGACATGTCTCTTAAACCCATGCCTTCCATATGACTCTCAAACGACCTAGTCGGCAATGTCTTGGTGAACGGGTATGCAAGATTATTTTCAGACGCTATCTTCATGACTGTCACATCACCTCTATGCACTATTTTCCTGATCAAGTGATACTTTCTCTATATGCTTTGCTTTCTTGTGGCTCATGGGTTCCTTTGAATTTGCCACTGCCCCACTGTTGTCACAGTAAAGGGTCAATGGTTTATCTATGTCTGGAATAACTTCCAGATCAATGAAGAACTTCCTAAGCCATACTACTTCTTTAGCTGCTTCGCAATCTGCTATGTATTCAGCCTTCATGGTTGAATCAACAGTACTGGATTGTTTTACATTTCTCCAGACTATGGCTCTACCACAAAGAGTAAACACTGACCCAGATGTCGACTTTCGACTATCTTTATCTGATTAAAAATCAGAATTAGTATAACCAGTGGGGTTCAGGTCTTCACCCGAATACACAAGTATATAGTTTCTCGTTCTCCGAAGATACTTAAGAATGTGCTTTACCGCAATCCAGTAAGCCAATCCAGGGTTGGATTGATAATGACTAACTATTCCCACTGCATAGCAAATGTCAGGCCTCGTGCACAACATAGCATACATGAGGCTGCCAACTGCTGAGGCATAGGAAACTCGTCTCATATCTTCTTCCTCCTGGGGTGTCTTAGGACACTGCTCTTTAGAAAGAACAATTCTATGTCGAGTCAGTAATTAACCCTTCTTAGAATTTTGCATCGAAAATTGCGTAAGCACTTTATCAATATATGATGCCTGAGACAGTGCTAATAGTCTATTCTTGCGATCCCAAATAATTTGGATCCCAAGGATATAACTTGCCTCTCCCAAATCCTTCATTTGGAAATTCTTGGTCAGCCACTTCTTTATGTTGGATAATGCTTTCACATCATTCCCAATGAGTAAAATGTCATCCACATAAAGTAATAGAAAAATTACTTTTTTGTTCTTGATGTACTTGTATACACAAGGTTCATCAATATTTTGCTCGAAACCATAAGATTTAATTGTCTCATCAAATCTTAAGTTCCAAGACCTTGAAGCTTGCTTAAGTCCATAAATGGACTTGAGCAATTTGCAGACTTTCTACTTCTGGCCTTCTACCACGAACCCCTCTGGTTGCTCCATGTAGATGTTCTCTTCAAGATAGCCATTCAAAAAGGCTGTCTTGACATCCATTTGCCATATCTCATAATTGAGATATGCAGTAATGGACAAGAGAATGCAAATGGATTTGAGCATGGCTACTGGCGAGAAAGTCTCCTCATAGTCGACTCTTTATTTTTGGGTATAACCCTTTGCTACTAGTCTTGCTTTGAAAGTCCTTACTTTCCCATCCATGCCTCTTTTCTTCTTGAAGATCCATTTACATCCAATGGGCCTGACATCTTCAAGTGGATCTACAAGTTCCCAGACTGAATTGGAGTACATAGACTCCATTTCTTGGTTCATGGCTTCTTGCCAATTTTCTTTATCAGAATCTTTTATTGTATGTCTATATGTCAATGGATCGTCTTCTCTTATGTCAGACACAACTACTTGTGCCTCTCCCTCATCTCTGTAACGAGGAGATAGTCTCACTATCCTCCCACTACGTCGAGGTTCCAAGGTGTTCTGATCATAATTGGTGGTTACCTGACTTTGTCGTTCACTAACTGTCAGTGGTAAAGGTCTGATTTGATCAGAAAACATTTCCTCCAGTACAATCTTATTGCGAGGTTTGTAGTTTAATATATAATCATTTTCAAGAAAAGTGGCATTTGTCGATACAATCACTTTCTTTTCTTGAGGACTATAAAACAAACCTCCTCTTGTGTTTTTAGGATAACCTACAAACAGACAAACTTCTGTTCGCCGTTCTAACTTTCCAGTCTTTCCTTTCAGCACATGTGCCGGACACCCCCATATGCGAAAATGGCGTAAACTAGGTTTACTACCATTCCACATTTCTAAGGGTGTACTTTGG
The DNA here is from genome assembly GCA_946807835.1 of Ailanthus altissimus. Lineage (NCBI taxonomy): Eukaryota > Viridiplantae > Streptophyta > Magnoliopsida > Sapindales > Simaroubaceae > Ailanthus > Ailanthus altissimus. Next base: position 4,078,433 of record OX327712.1, read on the forward strand.
ATATATTTAGAAGGTACTACATTCAAAATGTAGACCGTGGTCTGTAGTACATAACCCCAAAATGAGGGCGGTAATGAAGAGTAGCTCATTATAGACCTAACCATATCTAGCAAGGTTCTGTTTCTCCTTTCTGCAACACCATTTTACTGTGGTGTTCCAGGTGCTGTGAGTTGGGATAAAATCCCATGCTCCAATAGGTGATCCTTAAACTCTGTGTCAAGGTATTCACCACCTCGATCGGATCGAAGGGTTTTAAGAGTTTTACCTAATTGCTTTTCAGCTTCTGCTAAGAATTCTTTGAACTTTATAAAGTCTTAGATTTTCTTTGCATTAGGTAAACATAACCGTATCTTGAATAGTCGTCAATAAATAAGACAAAATATTCATAACCGCCTCTCGCTTGTACATTTAATGGACCGCAAACGTCAGTATGTACAAGCTGAAGTGATTCCTTGGCTCTTTCACCCTTAGCTGAAAGGGTCTTTTAGTTATTTTATCCTCTAGACAAGATTCACATACAAGAAGAGTGCCAATGTTTAGCTCTCTTAAAGGACCATCATTTACTAACCTATTTATCCTATCCAGATTAATATGACCTAATCTAAGATGCCAAAGATACGTGTCATCATTAGAAGAAAATTTTTGCCTTTTAGTAGATTTAGGATATTCTACTCTAAATAGTTTAGAATTATGCAGTGAGGGCTCATCGGGCCTTAAAACATAAAGCCCATTTTTTAATTTTGCATGACAAATATCTAAACTATTTTTACCAATAATAATCTCATTATTATAAAAAGAAATATTAAACAATTGTTCATGCAACTTAGAAACAAAAATCAAATTCCTTCTAAATCTAGGAATAAAATAAACATTATTTAAAATTAAAAAATTATTCCCAAAATTCAATCTAGCCACTCCCACTGCTAAAGCTTAAACGAATCCCCATTGCCAACCCGCATGGTAAAGTCCCCATCAGCGAGCTCCTTAAAAGAGCTAAGCATCTGCAAGGAAGAACAAATATGATTAGTGGCTCCTGAATCAATTATCCAAAGAGAAAGTTCATCTTCCACTAAACAGGCTTCTAAAACCAGTAAATCATATTTACCTTTGTTCTTTTCTTTCAGCTCGGAGAGATACTTTTACAATTCCTCTTCCAATGTCCCTCGACTCCGCAATGAAAACACTTTCCTTTCTTTACTTTGGAGTCTTTCTTTTTACTTTTATTGCGTTTAAAGGCTTTCTTGGCCTTTTCTCCATAACCTGAACTATTACCAATGTTCTTCTTCTTTTTATTTTGCTTAGAGGAAGACTTTTTAGCTTCAGCAACATTTGCCTCAGACTCTTTAGGCTTATTTGATATAGCCTCAAAAGTTTGCAGTTTATTAAGTAGCTGAGTCATACTATATGAGAGCTTGTTCATGATATAATTTGTTTTGAACTGCGAAAATGCTGGAGTAAGAGACTTCAGAATGATGTTGACTTGAGTCTTATCATCTATGGTGGCTCCATGGATCTTTGCCTGATGCATTAAATTGATCATGTTCAAAACATGCTCGCGCACCGAAACTCCTTTTTTCATTTTAGCATTTATGTAGCTACGAGTAGCTTCATGGCGGCTTTGTTCCGACTGCTGGCCAAACATCGCTTGGAGAGAGTCTCATATCTCATGTGCAGTCTCCAAGTGCTCGTGCTTCATTCTAAGCACATCGCTCATGCTGGCAAGCATATAGCAGCGGGCCTTATTATTGGCCTGTATCCACTTCTCATATTGCTCCCGTACATTACGATAAGCATTGGCTGCAGATTCTAGAGGACACTCCTCCATAAGGACGAACTTTTGGTCTTCACAGATCAGCACAATATTCATATTGCTTTTCCATTTTACAAAGTTATCACCGGTCAATTTTTCATTTGCTAAGAGGGCTATAATTGGGTTTGTTCCAGACATGATGCTGAAATAAATAAATAAAGCAATTTTAAGAATACTTGAATAAATATCATAACGATTTTTGGAATAGTAAACATGATGTATGATTATATTTATTTAAACACATAAATATATATACTAATCCACGATAGTTCAATTTAACAATAACTATGCCGTTGTAGGGTAGGTCACATTAAATTAAAATTAAAATTAAGACTATCTCAAATTAATAGAAAAATTTTAAAATATCTTATATTTTCATTTACCTATTAACTATCATTTATTTCGGTCAAGACATGATCAACCTCTTAATTATATCTTTGTGAGTGTAACCCATTATTTCAGATTAAGATAACTTAACTCAAAAAATGCCGCCGTAGGGTTGGTCAATTATGAAATACATCACTTAATCCTATCTTTAGGAAGTCAACCTTGCTATTGAAATAGGCGGACACCCTCCGTAGGGAGGAAAAAATCAAAAGCGTCGCGAGGCGCCACCTATATCTCACGATGTTGTACTAATAATGGAAATCAGTGGGTTCATTGTTATGTACCCTCTCCCACTCACTATTTTTAACTATGTATTTTTATAATTTATAAAACATCTTTATGTTTTATAAGTGCAGCAAATTATTATATTTCATATAATAAATTACTAAATATAGTTAATTAATTCTAATAAAGTCCAATCTTATTGGGTCTAGGTCCATTAGTCTAACTATTCCTATTAGATAGGCCTAACAATTTAGGTGAACCTAATTTTTTTATTATTATTATTAATTTTCTAAGTAATCCTAAATTAAACTATTTAATTTAGGTTACATTGAATAATGTGAAATTACCAATTTAACTATTAAATCTAATTTCATATTATTTGATTAATTATACAAATTTTAAACATGCTAATCAATCCAATAATTTAATCTTATTAATTATAATATGCCATAAAAATTTAAATTTTAATTATAACATGTTTGCATGTTATATTACAATAATATGAGTTGGTACAAATGCATGACATGTAATTATGCATGATCATGTCATAATTCATCACATAAATAAATAACATAAATTAATATTTAATATAACTTTGACCGGGTCCTCTAAAATTTTAAATTACAACTCATAAAATAAAAATAAATAAATTACATAAAAAATACAAGTACGCAAACCCAGTTACACGTAATCTTCTTAAATTCATAAGAGCCCAATCCATTTTCTTTGTAATTTTATACATTTGGGCTTAAGAATTTTTCTTAAGCCCATAGTATATTTTACAAGATAGTCTAATCATTAAACACATTTTTTTTTTCTTAAAAAAAATTTACATAACTCAAATAATTTAAATTTTTTTTTATAAAAAAAATAAAATAAAATATATATACATATATTTCTTTTTGGGCAAGGGATGCCAATATTTGGCTCCCTTAACCCAAATAGTAAAGGGGTGGCAGTAAGCCACCAAAATTTCTCTCCTTTTTTTTTTTTTCACTTTTATTTTTTTACGTCTTCTTCTATTCTCTTCTCAGAAACATTCACTTTTCTTTTCTTTCTTTTTTGTTTTTCCGTCTTCTTTTATTCTCTTCTCAGAAACATATGTTTCAATTTTTTTTTTCTTACTTTTTCTTTTGGCTTCCAACGGCAAGAAACAAAAATAAATATATTATCAAATCTTCTTCTTTGCGGTAAAAGGAGCAAAGTAGCACTATACATTTGTGTCCATCATTTAATAAATAAATAAATAAATAAATATTACAAAAAACAAACCTATACCCCTTTATGGGTTTACAAAATTTTGATCTAATAAAAAAAAATATTACAATCAATTTTAGAGGACCATATAATTAACGACCAAAGAATCCATACATAAAATAATCATTTATCACATGAATAATATAAAAATGTAAGTACCTACTAAAACATACATATCTAGCAAAATATAAACTAAATCATAACATCAAAAAATATATATTTAAGAAACCATCGCTCTGATACCAATTGTTAGATGATTTTATTATTATGACATTCATAACGCAGTAGAATAGAAAAATAAAAATTCTTTAATCTTTGTTTTCATTAGATAAAAATATTTTTTATCTAAGAATCTTATGAATATATGATTTTGATGTTACAGTAAATAAAATTTAATAAAACATACCTTGAATCTACGCAGAGTTTTCTTCCACTAAAGGATTCCAAACCAAGCCTCTTGCTTTTTTTTACAGTGAAGGAAAGAGTGAGCTTCTTTCTTTTGTTTTTCTTCTCTTAAGAAAAAAATACGTATCTTACGTTTTTCATATATGTCTTGTGTTTTATTTAGACTAATGTTCTTATTTTAAAAAAAAAATTTAATTAATAACATTTACTAATTAAATTATTATCTCTTAAAAGGAGACCTAATTCATGTAAACCACATAGAGTCATACTCTTTGTGGTTAATGTATAATACCCAACATTTGAGCACTATTAGTCTTTTAATAAAAGAAAAACACTAAAATTAAAATTAAAATCTTTTTGATAATTTCAAAAAATTATCCTCAAGATTTTATTTATTTAATTTCTTAAATTAAATATTTAATTATATTTGGATAAGATCTTATCTATATTAATTAATTAATTTTATCCAAAACTATAAAATATACGTATTTGAAAACTATTTTCTGGACAAACAATTTGTGTAATAACAAAATCCTTTTATTTGTTCACTGTAATGACGAAAGAGGTGGTATTGAGGACCTATGGACCTATAATTTCAAGCTTCAATAAATTTTAAATAATTAATTAAACTTTTTAATTAATTAATTAAATTTATTAATTCCAGTGTTATTCCACTAAAAACCTGAAATTGCACTATTGAAATTGTAGATATAATTTACTCAGAAAATTTAGAACAGTCAATTAATTTAATCATTACATACAATTTTACCCTCCATAGATGATTCATAATTAGAGTTAGGTTAATTATCGTTTTATCCCTCTAATTATTTCTTTATCCTTAAGTACCATTAATTCACCAATGAACAGTTAATTTGTAACATCATTACAAATTGAGCACTCTAACCGTTCAGTTCTAGAATTAACCCTTAAAAAAACCTTCTTTCTAACTTCCATTAGGAATGAATGGATTCCATATCTGTAAATCATATTCTTAACTGTTTATCTCATAATGCCCCTAAAATATAAGTTTTTAGTCTGTTCTTTAAACAAACCGTAACGAGTATTTCAAATGACATAATGATACAAACAAGAGTTTATGATCACTCAGGATTAAAGTTAATCAGCATATGATCATCGGTTGACGTTATTTGAATTCTTAATTAACAACGGTATTTTACATAAGAATTCAAACTACATCTGGTCCAGTCTTATATAATCATATTATATATATTGTGTCTCTATTATAATATCACTACATTAGTGATCCGGATAAGATTACTACATTTTAAATGTTTGTGGACCGCACTAATAATATTTAATTAGAGATCCCAAACTTTAATTAATTTATTACGGACTTTTTCTGTTTATTATCCATAACTTTAATCCTCTTGTATATAACAATTATATACTAAAATTATGATTACATAAATAAATAAGGGATTTTTTGATATTTTATGTCATAAAATTATGAACACTCATCAAGTATAAAATTACAACTTTATTAATTTTATAAAAACAGTACAAGTACATGCTTTCAGGGCATTATCCCTAACACCTTTAACTTAAATTACGGGTTAAAAGTTTGATAAAGTATAAAATAGTTTTAATTCTTTTAATTATTTGGATGTTAATTTTAATCTATCAATTATTAAAAAAAATTATTATTATAATTAATTAATATTTAGACTATAATATTATAATTATTTAAGATTAAAATTTAAAATATAATAATTATATAAAAAAGTATATTAATTTTTGCACTTAAGAGCATGGCCTAATTGGGTTGAGTGCACCTTACTCATTTATTTGTGGGTTCAAGTTCTAGTACTTGTCAAGTTCAAAAAAATTTGTATTAATTTTTTTTAGTATCAATAACCATAAGTCCCATGTGATTATATGATATAGTGCTTCTTTCTTATAATATGTAGGCATTTTTAAAAAAGAAAAATATTTGAAATCAAATTTGATAAAAAAAATTTATGAAAATTTCAATTTGGAGAGTTTTAATATATTTCTTTTTTATCATGTAATGTGCAAGAGAATTTTCTTTTTTAAGTTATATTTGGTATCAAATTTTGATGAAGATTTTTTTTTATTGAAGTTTGTAAACTTTTGACGTCCCTAACAGATTTAGTGAGAGTTTTATAATGATTTTCAAAATATTAAAGAAGATTTCTTTACTATTCTGAAACCAAAATTAAAGAAGTCGTTGTATATTTTAAATAATTATACATTAAAAGAGGTGGTGGGAATTTTTATAAAGAAAATATACAAATTTTTTTTTGAAGAAAACCAGAAGATATGGTGGAACTATTTATATATAGATATTAAAAATTATCTTTAAAATTAATACTAGATCTTTACTTATTAACTTAAACTTTTAATTGAATGTTTAATTAATATGGTATCAAAACTAAAGTTTTTAAGTTCAAATTTTTTAATAAAATTAGTAATTACTATTTTTTATTTTAATAAATTTATAATAATGAAAACACCCCTTTGGAGGTGTAATTGCTCAACTTTTAAGGTGCAAAATAGTAACAAAAATAAGATAACTGTTGGGTATGAATTTATTAAAAACATATTGATGTCTATAAATTTCATTAAAGGCAAACTGATAAATTGTCTTATAGTATATGGCTTTGATTAAACCAGACAGAAGATATATGTTCATGAATTTCTGGTGGTTGCACATTTTACATGTGTTTGATATAAATGATTGTTATTTGTACATAATCATAGCGATTTCTTGGCCCTATTACATGAAAAATTATTGATGAAGTTATGTATAACTTCAGCCACATTATTTTGTATCATAAGAACCCACCATTTTTAAATGATTACAATATTATAATTCAAATATCAAATCATGTGGTTGCACGTTTTACATGTGTTTAATACAAATGATTGCTATCTGTACACAATTATAGTGATTTCTTGGCCTCTTTTACATGGAAAATTATTGATGAAGGAATGTATAATTGCGGCCACATTATTTTGTATCCTAAGAGAGTACCACCTTTAAATAATTTCAATATTACAATTTAAATATCAACTAAACTAAACAACCCTCTCCAACTTGTTTGATACAAAAGATTGCTATCTTTACACAATCATAGCGATTTCTTGGCCCTTATTACATGAAAGATTATTGATGAAGGAATGTATAAATCCAGCCATATTATTTTGTATCCTAAGAAGCCCACCAACCTTAAATAATTACAATATTACAGCTCAAATATCAATTAAACTAAACAACTCTCTCCAATATTTTTTATATATAACAAATTGCTATCTGTACACAATCATAGTGATTTCTTGGCCTCTATTATATGAAAAACTATTGATGAAGGAATGTACAAATTCGGCCACATTATTTTGTGTCCTAAGAAGCCCACCACCCTTAAATGATTACAATATTCCAATTTAGATATCAATTATACTAAATAACCATAAATGATTACAATATTAAAGCTCAAAATAGCAACTAAACAAAATAATTCTCTTAAACAATTGGAGGAACTAAAATTACCTTAAATTTTACCGGGGTTCGAATCTTAACTTGAGGCATAAGATATACAGACTTTACTATTGAAACAAATATTTGAGTGTATAATTTTTTTCTTAATTATTAACTAAACATTTTTTAAGTGATTATGAAAGTAAGGCAGGTTGTACAAGAGTTAATATTATAGGAGATTAAAATGCCCCATTTTTTTTTTTGTTTTTTCAAAAGATTTGTAAGCAGCAAAATCAATATTATAAGTATGGTGAAGGCGTAGTCTTGTAGTAACCACACTTTGGATAGTAATTGTTGTTTGATTTTTTCCTCTACTAAATAAAAAAAAACTATTATCATGTTGTAAAAAGACCATTTTTTGTTAATTCATCAAATTCTACTTTTCTCATATTTTAAAAATATTATATTGAGTACAATATTTTTCCATTTCACCCATATTATTTATCTTTCATAATAATAGAGATTATTTAAGTAGTACTTACTTTTTGCTTTTGTTTAGATAAAGCAAGTTGTTTCATACGCGTAAACACTGAATAATGACTTGCAATATAAAAATAATAAATGTTTCCTTGAAAAGAACTTACTGCATGATTTACATGTGGATTTTTGGATATTTCGCTATGAAAATGAGAAATTACCATAAATAAATAAATGTTTCCATGAAAATACCTTACTTCACGATTTACATGTGAACTTTTGGACATCGAACTGCGTTCTGCATTTTTGAAATTGAATAGTGCTTGTGATTAAAATTATTTTATCTTGAAAAACCAATTTATAAAATTATCTAAAATTATCACTTAAAATTGAAACTTCATAATATTAAAAGCGCACACACACACACGAGATTTGAGGAGACCAAATTTTATTATTTAATAATAATGCATTAAATATTGCAACAAAGGTGAGATTGTTATGATCTTTTTTTTTCATAATATTTAAATAAAATTATGTTAATGTTATGTATTTGAATAAGTTTTCTTTTGTATGATTAGAGGGTTTAAATATAGTGATTATTCTTTTAAAATAAATGCATTGTATAATGTAGATTAAATGGTGATGTTTTTTTTTTTTTTAGTGCAAAGAAAAGGGGAAAAACCACCTAAAAAGACCCGGTTAGCATTAGTCCCATTGACAACACAACCAACGATATTTAGATCTAATGTTTTTGCTTTAAAAAAAAATATTTGTTAAAAATGCTATAGTAGTCAGTAGCATAAAAGTTTAACCACTTGTAACACTAGATGTTATACTGATAATAAATTATGAATCGTATAGTGCGAAACCTGTTGTTAAAGGAAAAGGGGTAGATTCTATTCTATGTGAATACACATCGGGTAAATTTTTTTAGTTTTTTTTTTCTTTTTGGAGAACTTATTTAGAAGATGCTCATTGTTACATATTATGCTAATCAAATTTGGTTTGTTACAACACGTTGTGATGCCGTTTAAGATTGGTACTCTCATCATAATTTTATCACAATATTAGCATGAGTACGTAAACGAGGCCTAACCCACTGTGAGTCTGTGAGCTGCGACAGGCCATGACCAGGTAGGGGCTGAGACATAATTTGGACCCAACTCTTCTTTATGTCTAACCCAAGTCTTACCAAAGCTCATGTTCGTAGACCTGCCATGCCAATCCCACCTCTTATTTTCTGTCTTTAGTAATTAGTATTTTCTTCGGCTTTCTCTAACTAGCTAACTTAGCTAGGGGCCTCGATTCAAACAACACAAATGGAGATGAGCACGTCGAGCTAAATTTCTGATTTATTATTTTTTTTAAAGTTTTTATATATTTTTTTATTAAGTACATGGAGGGAGAATGAATTACTTATATATTTTGGGAGATGATGAAAGTGTTACAATAATGATAAAGAAAGATATGTTAGGTATTAAAAAATTGATATTTTAATTTTAAAAAATGAGAATTATGAACAATTATATAATATTATTTGTTATAAAATTAAAGTTAATTTTGATTAGTATAGTGTGGGTATGAGAATGTTTTTATGTCTACAATGATAATAAACGATATATCATTGACAATTTGAAACGATCAAAATGTATAACTTTTTACAATGAAGAGGTTGTGATATTGATAAGTAATTTCAGGATTCTATTAGTGAGCTATACAAGAGACCTTAAATTCTACAGTGTTGTAGTGTATATTCATTTTACTAACCCCAAAGATGATATGGATATTGATCGTGACCATGATGAAAAAGCTCAAAAGTATTTAGAGCAACAATATATTATGTTGGATGCTTATTTCTTTTATTGACCAATTTATCTTGATGAGTGTATTAAATTATACATTGATGAAGGAAGACAAAACTCCAAGTTGAGCCTCTATATTATGAGACTGAGTTGGATGTGGATTCATCATGGCCGATAAACTTGGTTATCCAAAAATCGTTTAAGGCTTAGTTTACAATAGTTAGGGTTATTTTAATTAATCTAGGATTGTATATTTTTACAACTGCATTAATTCTCTCTGTAATATTAGTAGTCATGATGTCATATCTTTTGAATGTTCTTACTAATTGAGCACATTTAGAGAAAAGCAACGTCCTCCTCCAAATACTTTGTTGCCTTGAGTTTCATCTTCGCACCTTGTTAATTTGTTTTTGAAAGTTATAAAGACAATATGCCTTTACAACAATAAAACAAATAGCTATAAATCTTTTTTATTTGATTGGTGTTTAGTATTTTGTGATTAAATTTTCCTTCAAGTGATAGATGCAAACTACATGACAAGTATTAAAAAACACAATCCAAATGACTTTCTATATATTGGTCGAATACAAATACTAGTTCCTCAATGTCATCATTAAATCCTTGCAATTTTGGCCATAAACTACATCCAAGAAGAATCATTTTCAAAATCAACAATCCCCATGCTAAAGAAAATAACTAATTGTTTCGATCTTTACATATGACTACAAACACTATACCCAAATATGCATTTTTCAAAAATATTCTATCAACTGTAATCATTGAATGGATGGATGATTGAAAACTACTAATGCATAGTCCTAATGCCACAAAAAAATAGATAAAGTTCTTGCTACCGTCAATTTTTAAATGAGTAATCATACACTGATTTGTTGTTCCAGCACATAGCAGTCAGTAAGTTAAACTAATTGAATCATTTAGAGCATCGGCTATCAACCTGCATGCATGCTCCTTAGCTCACCAAGTAGTATAATACATTAGCTCTACACCAAATTCTTTATATATGTCAACCTACATTTATTTCGGTCTGTAAATTATACTAACTAATGAAAAATTATTTTTATTAATTTATAATAATCTAACTCTTGACTTGCCGATAACCATTATGAAATTGGTTCAATTGACATATGTGATATACATCTACTCTTCACGTGATGAATTGCTTTCACATTTAAAAAAAATCTTTCATAGACCTCGAAACTTAAAGATCTAATTATCCTTAAGTGATGGCAAGCTAATAGCTTGATGAATGTTGTTTTTGCTATCATACAACTCCTCCACAAATGCATCCTCACTTTTAAAATACTATACCTTGTTTGATATGGTCAAGTTTGATGGTGGTATTGGAGTAAGAAACTAAAAAAAGATTTTTTGCTTCAACTTTATCTTTTCTTTTTATATGAATCATTCGCATCATACGCCTCACTAAGAGAACTATTAAAACACAATATTTTTTGCTTTCTTATATATCATTAAATCCATTAGCTTCTCCCCCATTATCAACACTACTACAAAAATGACTTTCATTGACGCTAACTTACCGTCATTGAAAGGTTTCATTGACATTAATTCATAGTGTCAGTGTTACTCAAGTCAGAAATTTATTGACACCATTTATGGTGTCAGTAAATCTCTGATACCATAGTATCAATAAATCGTTGACGCTATAGTATCAAAGAATTCTTGTTACCAAGGTATCACTAAATCTCTAATATCATGGTATCTGTAAATCTCTGACACCATGGTATCAGAGAATTACCGACACTATAGTATCAAAAAATCACTGACACCATAGTATCAGAAAATCATTGATACCATGGTGTCAATAGTATTCATTATTCATTTATGGTAATTTAATTAAATTAACTTTTTAATAATTTAGAATTATAGTTATTGGACTAAAATTTATAATATATATTTAAACTTGAATTACATAACATTTAAATATATTCTAAATTATTAAGTAGTATGAAATATCATTTTACAACCACTATAATCAAAATATTACAAAAGTACATTCAAATTTGTTTCACAAAAATTGCAAACATCCCAAACTAATTGAAAAACATATAATAATAAAAAAACACCCGGTGTTTGAAGTTTAGTTAAAGACATAGCCGCCACATTAGACTTGTACAAACTAATAATCCATCAAAAGAGTTGTAGCAATCCACCCACAATTTAGCGGCCATTGAGCAAAATAATTAACAATCACCTCTATCAAAATTAATAAAAATACATTAGTAAATTAAAAAAGTTGAACAATATACTTAAGTTACACGATATTGCAATAACAGTTCCGAAACATAAATAGCTCAAAATTTAGCATATTATGCTTGATCAAAGAAAGCCACTTCAATAGCTTACTGTCGAAATAAGATAAGAATAATGTAAATAACACAGTTAACTGTGATGACATTGTGATCAAACAAGTAAAGCAAAATAAATAAACATGAAGTAATTTTAATTAATATAATGTTTGTATAGCAAAATAGCATTTCCTTATTGAAGTAGAAATTATGTATGCATATCCATATGAAATGAAAGCAAATCCTTAAGTTTGCTTTCGTAATAACTGAAGGAATCTCTAATTTCTTTCATAGAAGTTAATGGTCATATCTAGAGAAAAGAATTAAGACTATCCAATTCAAAAATATGAGATCTTTTAGCTCAATATATAAGGAAAATACAACAGGAGCATGAGATTAAAAATAAAACTTAATTTATCAACCAAAATTTCCACTAAATTCCATACATTGAAAATAAAATAATCAAATTACATGAGCCAAAGGATAATAAAAAAATAGATACAAACAAAAATTTAATTATAACAAAATTTAACAAAACAAATTTTCCATTGTGTCAATGAAATTTAATAATAAGAAATATAGTTATCATTTGGTCACACTTTGGGGGAATCTATTATAATAAAAAAAGTTAAATGTCTACAATTTTCACCACTATAGATACCTTAAAATTTTCATTGTGTCAATGAAATTTAATGCACCATATAATGATAAAATCATTCAACATAAATATTTAATGTCTTCAAGCAAATGAGAATATACTGACCTAATAGAATCAAACTAGTGGAAGAAAAAATTAAAAAATCTCAAGGACTACCTCTTAGGAGTCTCTAACTTAAGAATAGGTTGCTTGCTTGTTCACCAGTGATTTTTCCATCTCTATCTGTGTCTACTTGTACAAAAACTTTAGTATACTTATGAACTTCAAACATAATCATTTTTTTTCCATGGAACATGAGATTGAGTGGAAGCTAAAGAGAGAATATTCTAATAAAAAAGTGCAAATTATTCATATGAAGTGAACATTGATGCTAAAGAGATAACTTACTAAGCTACCAATTACTTTAATATATTGATAAAATACTCCTCTTGGTAGATGTCACAAATATACTGATAAATTATTAATTCATCACATGCACAAAAGTAAGTAATAGTTACAAAGTTTAAAGTAGAAACATGATTACATACCTTTATAAGGAAGTAGATTAAATGGAATGAGAGATTTTGATGTACTAGAGTTAAAAAGTAACAAATCATTATATATACCAGATATTTCAAAGGTCATCAAGACCTCTAATGAAGGCTAAATTAATCCAAGGCAGAATACACTACTAGAATAAAGTCAATGAAGAGGTTAATTAGAAGCAGAACATGAAACACACTACATAACTCAGGTTAACTAGCACTTGCCAGCAAAATTCATCCATAATTGAAGTTGAGTATGTGTCTTCTTAATATGTAATTCAAATCTTAGAATTCTTATTCCTTTAATCAATGATACCACAAGGAAGCAATCAAGAAGCTAGCAAAACAGTTAGTAAAAAAAATTAATTTCTTCTCTTCATTTAAAGAAACACAAGCAGAATTCATTAACTGAATAGCATGGAGCCTGTTAAACAAGATCTAAATACAGATCGGGGTAACCTATGTAGAAACAGAATACTTGGCCCTTTTTAGAGAAGCCAAATCTCTAGGAAATATTTTTAGAAGTTGCAAAAAGAGTCAAAAGTCATAACCAATTAACAAATCTTGCATAAACACTAATAAGAAAGCTGAAGCAACAAACAGTGTAAGCAGAAATGGTTCCGTAACATTTATGATTTAGTTATGTTGGAAAATTGGTGATTCAAAGATCTTGATTAGACAAGAATTGAGATGAATACTAAAGTGGAGAGTCACAAGAAGTCTAAAATGTGTAGGATCCGTATGGAGAAGTCTAGGACTTGTGGGACATGAAAGGGGAAGCGAAACAGGACTCGAAGACGAGAAGACAATGAAGAAAACATGCGGAGAGGCCACCAGGGCTAAGTGCCGCAGCGCCCAGCATAGAAGCCCAGCGCTGCGGCGGTAGGTGAGACATGGTGAACGCCGCGATGCCCAAGGATGAGCGTCGTGGTGCCAGACATGTCAGAATGTCCTTTCTTGACCCGGATTTCAAGTTTTGGAAAGGTTTGGACTTTCAAAACAAGTGGACTCTTACTCCAACAAGGAATAGGGTTAGTAGGCACAAAATACACCCTATATAAACACTTGTAAACCCTTTAGTTGAGATTAAGCATTAAGAAAGACTCTAAAAGAGGGGAAAGAACTAGGCAGACACTAAGTACTTGTGTGCGCTAAGGTGGAACTATCGTTTGGGTGATCATTACTCGTGGTAGAGTAAGAGTTCACTAAACATTAGATCTTTTTAAGGGTTCTTCATTAGGTTTTCCTTGTAAAATCTCTAGGGAGTTAATAAGAAAGCCTAAGATCCTTAGATCCACCATGGACGTAGGCAATTGGTCGAATCACGTAAGATTGTTTTGTGCTCTTTTATATTATGCTTTGGATTCTTGTTATTTTGCTTAATTAACAGGTTATTCCGCTGCGCAAGAAAGTTAAGGTTCTAGGTTGAACTTAAGATTCTTCACTTCAACATAACCTCAAGAGAGAGAAGGGCGTTCTCTTCTTCAACAAACTGGTATCAGAGCTAAAGGTTCGATCATACACACTTGGGGTATTTAAACCATGGCTGCAATTAAGCAAGAAATGGGATGAATGACTTCAATCTTTGGAGGAAGAAGGTTAGGGCTATACTAGTGAAGAAAGGGTTAGACTCAGCTTTGGAGGAAGCCAACTCCTTAACTAGCGATGGGATGACAACCTCAAAGTCTAGATAGAAAAATTAAGACATGATTTAAAAAAAGGCTTACAGCACCTTATTCCTGGCGTTGAGTGATGAAGTATTAAGGGAAGTTGGTGATGAAAAAATTGCTTTGGGGCTATAGAAGAGACTCAAGGCATTGTACATGAAGAAGTCTCTTGCAAGAAAAAGTCTCTTGCAAATAGACTTCTTGTGAAAAAAAAAAACTATATCAGCTAACAATGCACGAGAAAACTTTATTGAGAGCTCACATTGACGAGTTCAACAAGATCATAATAAGTTTTGAGCAACTAGGCATTAAGACTGAGGATGAAGACAATGTCATTATCTTGTTAAGTTCGTTGCCAAAGAGCTATGAGAGTTTTGTGGATACGTTGCTGTATGGTAAGGAGTCTTTAACGATGAATGACGTCAAGACATCATTGAACTCAAAAGAATTAACAAAGAGATCTGAGTCTGAAAGTTGAACAACATTGCTTGCATAAAGAAGGAAGAGCAACCAATGAAGGAAAAGATCCAAGAAGTGTTTTCTTTGTAATAAGGAAGGGTACTTTGTGAAGGATTATTCGAAATCAAAAGGCCAAAGAGGGAGGGCTACAATCAGTACTGAGGAAGATACCGAAGTTGTAGATACATTGGTAGCCTCAAAGAAAAAGTACACTGAAAAATGGATACTAGTTTTGGGGTGCAACATCCATATATGTCCCGACAGATTAATGTTTACCAACTATAAAACCAAGAGAGGTAAAGCTCTAATGGAGAATGATATGACTTGTGAGATCATGGGTGTTGGTGACATAAGGCTGAGGATGCAAGGTGGAGAAGCTAGGGACTTACATGATGTGAGGCATGTTCTTAAATTAAGGAGGAACTTGATATCCTTATGCAAGCTAGATGAGGAAGGGTATTCGATTATAGCGAAAAAAGAAAACTAAGGGTAGAGAAAGGACCTATAAGGTGTAAGGGTGAGAAGCATAATGAGAAGCTCTATGTGCTTACTGGGATGGCCATGAGTGGCCCAATGCGGGGTGTTGGGGTAATGCAGACCACTAGACAACATCCAAACCGTAATCACTGAGGTGATGAGGTTCGAAAAAGAGTGCAATGCATCTATACCCTATGCAAGGTGCACGAATGCCTTTGGAGACCAAAGTCACTAGTCTGAAAAAAGTTAAGTCTTGGTGGATACTTAACTGGACTCAACTCTAGGTGATAAAGTATTGGTGTGAATCAGATCCCGAAGCCTTCTTATTTGAAAGATTTTGAATCAAGGAAGGATTTTTTGAAAATTTCGTGATTCAATAATCTTGGTTGGATAAGAATTGAGATGAATACCAAAGTGGAGAGTCACAAGAATTCTAGAACGTGTGGGACATGAAGAGGGAAGCGAAACGGGACTCGAAGATGCGAAAAAAATGAAGAAAACACGTGGGGAGGCCATCAGGGCTGAGCGCAGCAACGGTAGACGTGACATGGTGAGCACAGCAATGCCCAGGGATGAGCACCGCAGCGTCAGATGCATCATGATATTCATTTTTTATTCGAATTTCGAGTTTTGGGAAGGTTTGGACTGCTAAAACAAGTGAACTCTTACTCCAATAAAGAATAGTGTTAGTAGGCACGAAATACATCTTATATAAATACTTGTAAACCCTTTAGTTGAGATTAAGCATTAAGAAAGACTCTAAGAGAGGGAAAGAACTAGATAGACACTAAGTACTTGTATGTGCTGGGGTGAAACTGTCGTTTGAGTAATCATTGCTCGTGGTAAAGCAAGAGTTCATTAAACATTAGGTCTTTTTGAAGGTTTTTTATTGGGTTTTTCTTGTAAAATCTCTAGGGAGTTAATAAGAGAGGTTAGGATCTTTGGATCCACCGTGGACGTAGACAATTGGCCAAACCACGTAAGATGTGTGCTAGGGTGAAACCGTCGTTTAGGTATTGTGCTATTTTATATTCTGCTTTGGATTCTTTGCTATTTTGCTTAATTAACAGGTTATTCCGCTGCGCAAAAAGATTAGGGTTTTAGGTTGAACTTGAGGTTCTTCGCTTCAACATAACCTCAAGAGGGAGAAGGGCGTTCCCTCCCTCAACAAGTTCCTATGAATAAGACATATATAGAACCTAAAATCAAAACATAACGGTGAAACTAATAAAATCACTAATCATATGTGCCCTGTATCATTTTGAATATACTGGTCACATTTGTTCATAAACAAGCATAATACTTTTTACCTCTGAAAATATTACAGAATTCTGTATTTGTTAGACAGTACATAGATATTGTTTAAATGGATATTCCAAGGCATAATAAAAAAGCCATAGTTTGTAATTACTCAAGAATAGATAAATACCATGAAATTTATCTCACAACAGAAAATTAAGATGAAGGATGACTAATGATTTTGAAAAAAAATGTTAAATCTCAACAAGAAATTTAATAAACAATTTCCCACCTTCGAGTGTAACTTAGCAGCCACATTATCATCTCTATCGTCAGATATCAAACAACGGACAACATAAAAAATTGCCTTCTCGTACGAAATAACCTCATCCTACTTGTAAAAAATTTAATACAAAAACAAAAATACGAAATTTGAAAACATGTTCAGTCAAGTTACAACTTACAATTTCCCTTTTCTTCATTTAGAAAAAGAAAAGGGAAAAGCTTATCAGATGAGACTTAGCTGCCTGGATACGAAAATGAGCTTTAGAAGAATTGTTGGATGATAGAAAATGAGTAGCCAAAACTTTACCTAAAACGAAATCTTTGTCAACTAATTCCCAATTTCACCACATCAATATTTTCTATAACAAAAAAAGATTGATCCGAAATTAAAATCTTTTCCTTCACACTTGAATTCGCAAACATTGAAGCTACGATTGACTTAGATGAGTAGATCCTAAGTCAAAGTTGGCAGGAGTACGAGGAGACAGCATTCAATTAAAATAAAATTTACAAACTCCAAATCAAACTTTCAAAACTCAAAAAATTATACAAAAAGAAGAAGAAAAAATAACTCAAATTAACTTGGGTGAATAAAAAAATGAATAGAGAAATATATATACCTAGGTGAATAACAGTGCGGGGGAGCTCTTTTTGGAAAGGTTCATGATAAAATTGTTGTACACTTTCAATGTATTTTTCTGGGTAACAATAGAGCTTCCATTACCAATGTCCAATGCATTTTCACCTGCAGTTTCAGCAATTGCTAGCTTCTTTCCTTTGGTGTCACCAGATGTCCCACAGAAAAGTTTAGAGCCAGACGAAGTCTGATTAGATAAGTCGGAGGCAACTCTGAGCTTGCTGTGGCTATGGCAGCCTACATAGATAATAAAAAAAACACTCTAGTTTTATATTCCACAACAAAATAATTAATGAAAAGCAATAAGGATATATCCATATTTATAATGCCTTTATGCTAGTACACAAAAAGAAGATATTACCATTTGGCAATGGCCACACAAACAATAGTTATAAGTGATAATCTTTAAACCTACACAAAAAAATGCTTGCACGAACAATAGTTAAATCAAAAGACAAGGCAAAGAAAAAAGAAGCAAGTAAAAGTATCCAAAAGAGCAAAGCCTGATCAGTTTATAGACAGTGTTAGTATCGGTGGCAAATGACCATAGATGATGGATGGTCCCACAGCCATAATGATCCATGTTTAGCTATTCCAGTGCCTTCAAAGCAAAGAATGTGTAGCAAACATTCATTATCACAATAACAACATTTCACCCTTAACATCATATTCATATATTTAATAACCCACCTAAGCAATCCTTCTTGTTTTGGCAAAAAACAAAAAGAAGTTTGTTTATAATAGCATTAACACAGCTAAAAACCTGCTCTTTAGTTATAGGTGAAGCACGTACTACTGAGTTTCTCTATAGCAAAGAAACTAAAGAACAAAAAAAAAATGGTACACATTTGATTTCACCAGCTAAGTTTCTCTATAGCAAAGAAACTAAGGAACAAAAAAAAATGGTACATGTCCTAATCTCGACAATAACAAATGATTGCACATCAATTGTTTTGACAAATTTACTGTAACCTAGAAATTTCTCCCATTAACTCAGCAAAACCTACTCTGATTTTGGGAAGCAGGAAACGCATTGCTAATGATTGGAGCACAATTTAAATTCTATTTCTCATGCCTAATCAGCCTAGATGTCAAGCAAATTGTTCGATACAATTAATAAAACGTACCTTAGCATCATTGCGAACAAACTGAATACCATGGCCTAGATATACGATAGAGGAACAAAACCAACACTTCTCTAATCTTATCTTACTTTCAGCTTAACACCAAATTATCAAAGTTCCTACAAAAATATCAAAGAACACAAAAATCACAATAAAATCAGTGCAAATCAATACTAATTCATACAATTTATGGCAAAAAAAAATGCTAAAACACAAAACCCAGTAATAAAAGCCACGGGATTACTTCTGAATAAAAATTTACTCTGTCAATAATTTGAAATGCAAATTTAAAGACAATTAAAATGGCAAAATCTCTTCTTTTTTTTTTTTCCTATTTTTCAGCTGAGCAGAATAAAGTATTGAGTACTGTAAACATTACAAAAGAAAAAAGAAAGCAGAGAGGGAGATAGAGGTAAAGGGACTTACAAATGAAGACTTGGAGTGGAGGCTCTACAGTCTGCAGTGCCTCGGTCGTTTGTTGTTAGGGTTTTGCTGTGGGAGAGACTATTATTATTCATTAGAAAACTATGTCGTTTTGAGGGTTTAATTCAAAATATTAATTTTTTAAAAATTTAAATTATTTTAATAATTAATTTTTAAATAAATTTTTTTTTCTAATACCATAATATTAGTAATTCACTGATACTTCATATTTCTAATATCATGGTATCAATAATTCATTGACATTACATATTTCTGATACTATAGTATCAGTAATTTATTGACACTTCTATTTACTGATCCGATTTAGAAAAGTATCAGTAATATAGTGTCAATGAAATTCATTTTTGTAGTAGTGCAATATTTTAATTACCATAGATATCCTTATCTGTCTGAATATTATATTGCGAATAAGTTGAGTCTTTCTTTAATATTATAGGAGAATAATAATTGTCAATTTTATTATTTTAAGGATGCATAATAGTTGGTATTATTAGGGTTGTACTACTCACTTAGTTGCTAATGTTTGTCGATATGAAATGATGATGGCAAGGTTGTTGGTTCTCAATAGGCTCCTATACATCCTCTTTAGATGCGGAAACTCTAAGATCTATTCTTATACATAGAAAACATAATGACCCCCCTATAAAGAATTGGACATCATTATCATTTTTAATTTTATTTGGTCTTAACTTAATCCTTATTGCATCGGCAAAATTTTTAAAGATACTTTATGCTACACATTATCAATTCTAATTTCGCAACATATACTATTGAAAAGCTTTTTCATATTTCACTTCATTTGAAATTGAAATACCTCAGTTTTTGTACATAATATACATCTCATCATCATTATGGAAGTATTTTGCCTTTTTTTTTTGAAATATGCAATAAGTGACTCATACTCTATAGTATTTATAGAAAAAAAATGATCAAACAAATATTTTAAAAAAAACATATTTGGGAAAAAACCCAAAGTCGCTCAAAAGTACATCGTGTAGTTTGCTTAACCTACTTCGTGTGCCAATCATGCTCGAGATTAAAGTGTTGGGTATGCAATTTGACCGCACGTAACACGTGTATGAATGAACCACGACATTGGGTGTTATAGGCAATTGAACGCATTTGCATTATAGTAGAATATGTTAAATTCATACCAAATTCTTAACGTATATCAACTTAAATTTCTTTCGGTGTGTAAATTATGCTAATTGATGCAAACTTCTTTTTATAATTAATTTACCAATATTTTGACTTTTGGTTTACCAGTGACTTTCACGCAATTGGTCTAACTGACATGAGTAATCTTTATCCATTCTTTGTATGATTAAGTGCTTCAGAGCATCTATCGACACTTCACATATTTGCCATTTTCATCTCTCATCATTGCATTTTGTATCAAAATAATCTTTCACAGACCTTGAAACTTTGAAACTGTAATTATCTTTTTAAGTGCTAACAAGCCAATAGCTTGATAAAAGTGATTTTTTCTATCATACAACTTCCCACCAACACATTCCTAGTTCCATAACACATTACTTTCTCCGATATACCCAAGTTTGATAGTGGTATTAGAAGAAGAAACTGAAAATAATTTTTTGTTTCAACTTCATCTTTTCTTTTATTCGAATTATACACATCATGCGCTTCATTAAGAGAACTATTAGAAATAAAATACTATTCACCTTCTTGTATATTATTCAATCCATTAGTTTCTCTAAATATATTAGTATTTTTATTACCATCATCATCCCATCTATCTAATTATTGTAATACATATAAGTTAAGTCTTCCTTAAATATTATAGGGGAATAATAATATGCAATTGTAATACTTGTGGAAAGCATAATAATTAGTATTGCCGAGATTGTGCTACTCAGTTGGTTACTACCGCTTGTCAATTTAAAGTGATTATGACAGGATTGTTGGTTCTCAATGAATATTTGTGCATCCTATTCACATACATGAGCTTTAAGATTTACTGTTACATATAGATGATATAACAATCTTTTATTGACTCCTATAAAAAATCAAATATTATTATCATTTTTAATTTCAATTAGTCTTAATTTAAACTTTATTACATCAAAAGAAAATTTTGCAAATACTTTTTACTGCACATTATTAATCTAATTTTACAACACATAATATTTAAAAGTTCTTCATTATTTACATCATTTTGAATTGAAATACTCCCGTTTCTATATTTATTATATCTCTCATCATTGTCAATCACTTTAACTCTCATATCTTCTTCAAAATATATAATGAATAACATATTCAATGGTACTTATAAAAAAAAAAATGATCAAAAAAATGTTTAAAATAAGAAAAAACACATATTCAGAAAAAATGCACGAAGCTGTGCGAAATTAGCATGGTTTGGCTTAGGTGAAGCTATTACCCCCGCCAATCCCACACAAGATTGATGCGTGGAAATATTTACATGTGTACTGAGTGCACGATTTTGCCATACATAACACGCGCCTTCTACGCACACGAATGAAGTGCAAAATAATTTCATGCTTCATTCACGTGCGCGGAGGGGGATGCATTACGCGTGGTTATACGTGGTTGCATCACATGCAAAGTTTTTCCCAGATTTTTAGTTTTTTCTTAACGTCAATTACTTTAGATCCATCAACATTTCTTCTGCAGTTCATCAAATTACACTTACGTCTATATTTCAATAATCATATATTTGTAAAATAAATACAAAAATCTGATAACTAAAACTACATTCGTAACTCAAATTTGATCAATTTTAAATTTATAAGTACATAGAAAATAATTTATATTTCATAATGATAAAAAATAATTATACCTTTTTTCTATTAAAAGATTTAAATTTACTTTTTCCGAATTTGAATATGTAAGAGTGTATATTTTAAAAGTGATTTTAGAATCTCAATTTTGAGATATATGGTTTTAATGTGTTATTTATATTTTATAAATGAGGAAATTTTTGTTTATTTTCCTTAATTTTGGCTAATAAAAATTAAAACATTATTTTGGGCCAATTACAAAAATTTTCAATTTTCAATGCGTAACAGCTTTATTTGATTTTGAAATACCTTTTGATGCTGAATCATTTCCTTGATAAAAGATGAAAAGAATGTTGTCTACTTTCTCTTATTATAAATGTAAATATTGAAACAATTGAATAATTTTCTTTTCTTACAAAGATTTGAAAGAATTCTTCCTCTTACATTGTATGATTATTTGAAACTAAAAAAATCAGAATATGTGAGCGTATTAAAACTTTTTTTTTTGTTTTATTTTCTTCGTAATTTTACTTAAAAAATAAAATTAGAATATCATATTTTTTCTTCTTCTTTCTCAGGTCTAAAAAAATAAAGGAAAAAATTAATATAAATAAGAGTCTTGCCTATATGCACTTAAGTGTTGGTTAGGTTCCTGCCATGAATCTTTATTGACAATATAATAGAAGCATCTAAAATATAGTGCATGATCACAATTTTATGGGTCACAAGTTATAATAATTTAATATTATAGATATTCGCTCCTCTAATTTCTCTTTTTTTGCCCTTTTATAATAGTGTATGGTAATTGGAAAGTAAATTCTCTATTGGATCTAGTAACGATAACATCCTTTTCTTGAAGTGATTTTATTATTTACATATTTATGTTTATTTTGATAAATATATTTTAATGTTTGTGAATTATTTTAATTTAATATTTATTTTAAATTTTATATATTTATATATCATGCCGCTCAAATCTAAATCTAAAGTAAGTGTTTTATTAATTTTAGTTCTACTTAAAATTATAAGTTGTTGGTTTTATTTTATGTGTCTACTATGACAAGATACAATAAATCTACTTAAAGTTCTCTTTATTGCAATAATTAATTATTTGTGTCAATTATTTTTAATTACTTACTATTATTTTGATTTGAAAAATCAACTGTTAAGACAAAAGATTTGAAAGTATTAAAGATTAACAACTTGAAGTAGATCTAATTATGAATTTTAATTATATTAAATATTTTAATTTTAATTTTAATTATACTAAATGTTATAATTTTAATTCTAATTCAATTTTAATTACGGTAAATATTATAATTTTAATTACATTAAATGTTATAATTTTAATTTTAATTTCTATTATGTTAAATATTATAATTCTAAATTACAAATCCAATTTTAATTTTAATTACATTAAACATTATAATTTTGATTCCAATTTTAATTTCAACTACATTAAATATTATAATTCCAAATCTAATTTCAATTTTATTACGTTAAATGTTTTAATTCTAAATCGCAAATCTAATTTCAATTTCAATTACATTAAATGTTATAATTCTAATTCCAATTTTAATTACAACTACGGTAATGTTATAATTTCGATCTCATTCTAAATTTTAATTATATTAAATGTTATAATTCCAAATCGAAAATTCAATTTCAATTTCAATTACGTTAAATATTATAATTTCAATTCCAATTCCAATTCTAATTTTAATTACATTAAATGTATAATCCAAATCTAATTTTAATTTCAACTACGTTAAATGTTATAAATTCGATTTCAATTCTAATTTTAATTTTGTTAAATGTTATCATCTAAAGGGATAAGGACAATTTTATCTCAATATTTTACGTTAATTGACAATTTTATCCTAATTAGATTAAAAATATTTAATTTTACCCTAATCTGTTAATTTTTGCTATTACTTTTAATGGTTGAAGAAAAAAAAAGTAATTTAACTATATAAATAAATTAAACTTTGGACACATGACATAATCTTATTCATTCAGTTCTTTTGAACATGTGGCACAATCTCATTCATTAATTTAATTTTTTAAAAAATAAACTTTAATAAAAGGACGTGACGTATATAATTAGCTATATTTGAACATGTGTTAGCATGTAATTGATTTATATTTTTATTAAATAATTTTTAAATTAAATAAAAAATAAAAGAAATTAAAATTAGAGTTGCCACTGTCGCTGAAAAAGACGGCTGATCGCTATTTTTCTGCGAAATTTTTATGGTAAAAATGATTAAATTTTATATTATTAGACTCCATTTTTTTTTATCTACACAATGGAGGGGTCAGAAAAATAGAGTCTAATGATATAAAATTTAAATTTATTTATTGCTCCACTGTTGATAGAAAACGACAACCGGCGACTGGCCAGACGCCGTTTCTAGACGATGGTGGCATTTTTTTAATAATTATTTATTTTATTTTATTTTATTTTAAAAATATAACTAATTATATGTTGACGTGTATTTAAAGTAACTAATCATATTAGGATACGTGTCCATTCTACACTTTTGTAAGTCTATTAATAATAGGGGTAAAATGGTAAATGACTATTAAAAATAAATTTTTCATTCAAATAAACGAAAAAAATTAACGTTAAATGTTATAATTCCAAATTCAATTTTAATTTCTATTACGTTAAATGTTATACTTTCATAATTACAAATTAATTTTAATTTTAATTACGTTAAATATTATACTTTCAATTCAAATTTTAATTTTGACTACATTAAATGTTATAATTTTAATTTCAATTCTAATTTTAATTACGTTAAATATTATAATTCTAAATTACAAATCACAATTTCAATTTTAATTTCAATTACATTAAATATTATAAATTCAATTCTAATTCTAATTTTACTTACATTAAATGTTATAATTCTAATTTCAATTTTAATTTCAACTACGTTAAATATTATAATTTTGATTCAAATTCTAATTTTAATTTCGTTAAATGTTATAATCCAAATTAAATTTTAATTTTAACTATGTCAAATGTTATAATTTCAATTTTAATTATGTTAAATATAATTTCAAATCAATTTCAATTTTAATTATGTTAAATTTTGTAATTTCAAATCTAATTTAATATTAATAATTTAATTAGTCTTCAATATTAATTTTCTGGAATAAAATTATGAATATAAACTAAGATTAAATATTTATAAAAACAATTATAATTTATTAATTAATTTGTAAATTTATAAAAATTATATTAAATTAACTTTTAATTAATTAATTAAATCTTTAATTGGTTTTTGATTAATTTAAAAATATATATATATTCGGATCTGGGATGAGAAATGTTCAATATGATACCGAGACATTTAGATTTCTCATTTTCTATTTCAAACATGTTCGGATCTTCTATCCTGTCCTGCCTTGTCTTGAAAATGCCAAAATAGGGCAGAACATTTGCCCACTCCTTTAATTATGCTTCCGAGGGATCTCCAGTATGGTATTGGACTTGTATTTCCCGTCAACGAGTACTGCCTTTGACTATCTCGACGATCTCATTGACAGATCGTTCACCTGATTGATTCAAACCTGAGCACTCCAGAAAATTGAAACTATTAATTTATTGGACTCGTAGGAGGTCTATTGAAAAAAAATTGTTATTATTATTAACTTTCCTTCATATTTACTTATATACTTGGACCTTCATTGATTTGGGTCTTTTTTAGCCCTGTGCAAAAATAATATATATATATCAAACATTAGAGCCCCTTGATTATATGGACTATGCAATACAATCAGCATGTCACATAATCAACTAGTTTGAGACAAATTTCAAAACTTCTAGTTCTTGTGCCTGAGCATTACTAAATACAGAAGAGGAGAACATATTTTTAATAAATTAAAAAGAACATGCGATCAAACTATAGACGCACATAGGTTAAATAGAAATTCATAAGCACACACATAATCAGGCTAACTACCGCATATGTGATCAAATGCATTCATGTAAACGGGAAAAGAGTATTTAGACTCTTAAGATACGGTGATAGATAAAATCTATCACAAAGTCTGATTTTGAGATAGAATTCATTTAGCACCTAAATGAAGCCATAGATTTGTAATAGATAAAAATTTATCACCAATCAATATTAGTCGATCTTAGTGATAGATATTCTCTATTACAAAATTGTGATAGATATCAATCTCTATAGAAGCAAAATAAATAAAATGTTATACATCAGTAACAAGTTGCTAATCCAAGTAATATCTACCAAATAATCATCACCAATGCTCAAATAAAATCCGTAATAAATTGACAGTAACCATTTTACATATTAACTGATGTACAAATTGATACTCCTCTTTAAGTTTTTTGAAAACTGATGCATCACATTACAACACCATTAAGAAAGCATAGCATGTATTAAGTCATGTACTATATAATACTTTCATTTTCAGGTAGCAGAGCTTGGAGAAAGAAAAATGGTTACCTAGAGAATGTGAAAATAAATGGAGTTCCTATCTCAATCTGGGAATTTAAAATTTCAAACCAAAGTTTTCGAGCATATTAAGTGACCATCTTTACCCTACCCTGCCTCCAGAAAGCACAATACTTAATTGTAAGTCCAATGCAACTACAAACCAAACAAAAATAATAAAAAAAAATTAAAAGAAAAGAAACAGAATGTCAACACAAGAAGAAAAATGGTGAAGTATACCTCTTTTCGGTACCAGGTGTATAAGTTCTCAAATTCTTTACCCAACAATTAGCCAAACCAGAAGCCTTACTAGGGTAGAACAATGACCATTTTCCATCATCTCTGATTCTTTCCATAAAGAGATTAGGAATCCAGAGAGCATAAAATAGGTCTCGGGCTCGGCATCATTCCTGAGAACAAGATGAGTTATTTGAATGCATGCGAAAATAATTTTCACAAATTTTCTTTTTTGGAAAAGCCAACTTGCGACCAACATTTAGGATAATATTGCAGATTAAGGGACAGTATTATTGTTCTAATGGATATTAAGGCCACAAGGCATATCGGGAAGCACAATACGAACTAAATAGTAAATCAAAAAAAAGAAGATAAAAATACAGAAAATTGAGACGTTGAGACGTGATTGAAATTTGATAGCATGGCTCAAAATATATAGCAAACGCATTTGAAATGGATCAGGTTCTTTTCATATTGTTAAAGATATAAAGAATCGAAATAATTAATTTTTACCATATTTATAATTATTATTTATATTTTAAATTAATATTTTATTTTTTATTTTTTTATTTATATTAACCTAAAACTTATATAAAAATTTATTTTATAACATTTATAATATAACATAATACAGTAACAATATAGTCTTTATAAAATTTCTACTGCCTTTATCTTTTATCACATAATATTAGAGCATTTTCTTAATTTTTTTCACATAGTATCAAAGTTAGGTTACGATAATTCTTAGAGTCTTTTAATAATTTATTTCAAGTTAGTTTTGATTCTTTTCAGTGTTATTTTGCGATCCTTCTTAGAGCTTTATGATCATTTCTTGAACCTCTCTTTTTTTTTTCTTAGAGTCCAGTTTCGATCTTTTGAGTCTTTTGTTCCTATCTCAAAACCTTATGTTTCTTGATTTAGATGGAGACTTGTTAGAATTTTTCCAAAAACCTGTAGGAAGTTCATCGGAGTTTTGTCAAAAAGTTACCGAAATTTTGCCTTGATCGATACCACCAAGCTTAGATGATTTAGAACTTAACGATTGTTTGAATCCCCACCAAAATCACAGCAATCGAATGTCAGAATAGTGCACATTCGTCGATCAAATCTCCTTGTCACCATTTCTACCTAACTCATATTTCGACTGTTTTTTTATGAGTGAACATGCATTGCCCAGCCTGTTACACTCAAAGTTGGCCGGTGATTTTAATGGCATCGAAATCGCATCAATTTGCTATCGTACGAACCTGCACGCACTGCTTGACCGCCCTACAATCTGCCACCGTCAATCTTAGATCTCAACCATTTTTCAGCGAGTGAGTTGACACCTCCACCATCATTTGATTCCTTATCATCTGATTAATCAATCTATGGTGTTCGTTTGTACATTTGACTCTCTATTTTTCTGTAGGGATCTTCTTGTAAACTTTCAATATTTTATGGATAGTTTGCAATTTATAAAAATCTTGTGATTATTTTGTAATTCTAAATTTTTTGGTCTTTTTATAATTTCAAATAAATTAGTTGGTGAATCTCTCAATGCACTTACACTCGTAATGGTTAATTTTTATCTATCAATACATTTTCACTTACAATGGTTGATCTTCACAAATAAAGATGGGTGAATCTCTCAACGCACTTGCATTTTCAACAGTTAATTTTTCATCTTTCTATCAACGCATTTGCAATCATAATAGTTGAGCTTTTCAATGCACTTGCACTCGTAATTGTTGATTTTTGCGATTGTAATGGTTGATCTTCTCATTGTACTTATACTCACAATGATTGATTTCTTTTTTTCTTTATCAACACGTTTGCAATCGCAGTAGTTGATCCTCTCAATGCACTTGTCATTCTGACAATATTGTTACTTGCCGACAACATTGTCACTCTTCAATAATATTGTTACTTTCTAACAACATTGCCTCTCTTTTACAATGACTATCTCTCGTCGACAATGGTTGCCTCTTTCTGACAATTGTTGTCTCTCTTTGACGATGATTGCTTCCTCCAATTTTGGTTGTCTCTCAACGCTCATCATTAATTTCTTTTACAAACTTAAGCTTCTACCATTTTAAGTTTGAGGGGTGATATTAAAGATATAGGAAATTAAGACAATTAATCTCTACCATATTTATAATAACTATTTATATTTTAAATTAATATATTATATTTTACTTTCTTATTTATATTAACTTAAAGCCTATATAAAGACTTATTCTGTAGTATTTGTAATATAACGTAATACAATAACAATGTAATTGTTATGGTATTTCAGCTATCTTTATCTTTTCTATTTTTATCTTTTTTCATATAATATTAAAGCATTTTCTTAACTTCTCTCACACATATCATTCATAAAAGCTCCAGAAATATTACTCTTGCTTCATTTAAACGACCAGCCTTAGAAAGACCATCCATTAATAAACATTATGGCATCTGCAAAATTATATTAAGCTACAGAAGTATATTTGTGAAAAAAAAAAAAATAGAAAGGTAGAATGAAGAAAATTAATATGTACATGATAAGATAGGACACATCAGAACCTAGCCAATATTATCTGGTGTAGATAGATTATTATGTACCTACAAAGCTGCAAGCAAATTCATTATAAACAAATCAAGTTACAATTTATGCTATATATGTAATTGCCACTTGGCAGCGACAATTATGTTGATATTTTACAGGATAAGTGTGCTTCTCGCTTAAAAACCTCAAAAAGAGCATCATTCTTGAAGTAATTTAGGAGTTCTTATAAAAATATGATCAACAACATTGTTATTTGCTTTTGTAACTTCCTTTTTTCTTATTAATATACACAGGTTTTGTTTTCCATTACAGATTTACTACTTAAGCTCATAAAACTGATTCATGATGAACGGAACAATAAAATAATAAAGTTTAGTAAAGCAGAAGAGAAGCATAAATTTATTAACATGTTAAACATCAACCCAATTAGTTATGCTCAATATTGTTTTTTGGTAGGAATTTCCAA
The DNA here is from genome assembly GCA_946807835.1 of Ailanthus altissimus. Lineage (NCBI taxonomy): Eukaryota > Viridiplantae > Streptophyta > Magnoliopsida > Sapindales > Simaroubaceae > Ailanthus > Ailanthus altissimus. Next base: position 4,108,564 of record OX327712.1, read on the forward strand.
TATCCTTATCGAATTGCTATGTGATAGAATATATTTCAAATTATTCTCATTTAGTGCATATTATTAGAATAATGTATATATGTTAGGTGTATATTAACTTCCCTAATTATAGCCGAATGTCAATTATAACTGATGTATATAAATGCAATTATACTAATGAAACGAGACAGGAATTATTCAACTTTCATGGTATCAGAGCAAACCTAGGCGTTAATCCTCTCACGTTTCCGCCGCGCCTACTGGTTGCTCCGCCTTCTTTTCTCCTCTCCTCATTCTTCTTTCTCCCTCTTCCTGTCAGCCATGTCTGACTCAAACTCAAGCTTTCATCCTGCTCTTGCTGTTTCAAACATCAAGACACATATTTCCATTACTCTTGAGATGGAAAATGTCCATTATGCGACATAGGCAGAGCTCTTCAAAATCCATTGTAGATCACATCGAGTTATTAACCACATTATTCCACCGGCAAAGGACATGGTCAAGGCGCCGAAAACCGCTGAGGAGAAGGAATTATGGTCGACCCTTGATGCTACGGTTCTTCAATGGATCTATGCAACAATCTCTCATGACTTGTTACACACAATTACTGAACCCGACGCCACGGCAATGGAAGCTTGGGATCGACTGCGTAACATATTCCAAGACAATGAACATTCCCGTTCCATAACACTTGAGCAAGAATTTTCTCACACCAAAATGGCTGATTTTCCTAATGCCTCTGCCTATTGTCAACGCCTCAAAGTTCTGTCGGATCAACTCAAGAATGTTAGGGCTCCTGTTTCGAATAGTCAACTGGTTCTACAGATGGTTTCGGGCCTCACCGAGGCTTACAATGGAGTTGGAATGCTTATTCGGCAAAGCAAACCGCTTCCACCATTCTATGAAGCACGTTCTAGCCTCATTCTTGAAGAAAAGGGATTGGCGAAGGCGACTGAAGTTTCTGGTTCAGCCATAGTGGCTCACTCGTCGGTGTCGGAGGACAATAATGGGGCCAATAAGAATAATAATGGTGGCAAACATAAGCATCATAAAAATTACGGTGGAAAAAAAGGGGGCAGCGGTGGCAAGTCTGGCGGTGGGAAGACCGGCGGTGGCAGCAGCTCCGGTGGTCGTGGTGCTGGAGGCCGTGGTGGCGGTCAACCGGGGCAGTAGCAGTTCTGGCCAGGTGGACAGCAGTGGGCTTGGCCTTTCTTGCCTTGGGCTGTCCTCCCCTCTCCTTATCCTACTTCCTCTTGGGCCAGGCCCAGCTTTCATCAAAACCAGCAGCCACAGCCTGGCATCCTTGGGCTACGACCTCAACAGGCCTACACTGCAGCAGCTCCGCCAACTCCGAATGATATTGAGGCGGCGATGCACACTCTCGGGTTGACTCCTCTGGATGTGAATTGGTACATGGATATCGGGGCCACCTCCCACATGACCTCCTCGCAAGGTAAACTCACGTCTTATTTTAATATGAGCAAAAATCGTGGTATAATTGTTGGTAATGATCATTCAATTCGGATTCATGGTTATGGTCACACAAATTTGTCTCCCCCGAACCCTCCCTTAGCCTTGAAAAATGTCCTCCATGCACCCCATCTTATTAAAAACTTAGTTTTAGTTCGGAAATTTACAACTGATAACTTGGTTTCTGTTGAATTTGATCCTTTTGGGTTTTCTGTGAAGGATTTTCAGACGAGGAAGCGTCTAATGAGATGTGAGAGTCGGGGAGAGCTTTATCCCATCACCAACACCAAAACTCAAGTCACCTCACCATCTACTTTTGCAGCTTTAGCACCTTCGTTATGGCATGCACGTTTGGGTCATTCGGGAGCACCTGTTTTTGACTCCCTTAGGCTAAATAAATTTATTGAGTGTTATCAAACTCGTAATTTTCATGTTTACCGCTCTTGTCCTCTTGGAAAACTTGTTAAGTTGCCATTTACTTCATCTAATTCTTGCATTATTATACATTTTGATATTATCCATAGTGATCTTTGGACTTCTCCCGTTTTGAGCTCTTCGGGCCATCGATATTATATGTTATTGTTGGATGATTACTCTAATTATTTGTGATCATTTCCTTTGTCTAAAAAGTCGAATGTTTTTTCCACATTTCTTGCTTTTAGATCTTTCATTTGCACTCAATTTGAACAGGAGGTAAAGAACATTCAATGTGATAATGGTACGGAGTTTGATAATGAGCCGTTTTGGGAATTTTGTAAAGTTAATAGGTTAACTTTTCGTCTATCTTGTCCACATACTTCCTCACAAAATGGGAAAGCCGAGAGAAAAATCCATACCATTAACAACATTATTCGCACTTTGCTAGCTCATGCATCATTACCTCCCTCATTTTGGCATCATGCATTACAAATGGCAACATACCTTCTCAACATCCTTCCAAGTAAGCTATTAGCCTACAAATCCCTTCTCTAAATTCTTTATCAAAAGGACCCTTCTTATTCTCATCTTCGGGTATTTAAGTGTTTATGCTATCCTCTCTTTCCTTCTACTACCATCAATAAGCTTCAACCCCGTTCTACTCCGTGTGTCTTTTTGGGTTATCCTTCCAATCATCGTGGTTACAAGTGCTATGATTTATCATCTAATAAAATCATCATTAGTCGCCATGTCATTTTTGATGAAACCCAATTTCCTTTTGCTAAATTGCACACTCCTCAAACTCATACTTATGATTTTTTGGATGATGGACCTTCCCCTTATATGGTTCACCAGTGGGCTTCTCAGCAAAACCCAAATAGTCAGCCTACTGCCACTCCTCCTAACCTACCTCTGTCCATTTCACTAGGCCTAGCGATTGGATGCAGCAACCTACCTCCTTCATCGCTGCAGCCTACTCCCTCTGCTGTTAGGCCGCACCATCCTGGCCCATCTCCGAGTCAGCCTGCCTTCTCTCCCCTATCCCAGCCCACTCCTCTTCCGACACCAAGACCAGTTACTCGTAGCCAACGGGGGATTGTTAAACCGACAAAGCAGTTCAATCTAAACACAAATGTGTCCAAATCCCCGTTGCCTCGTAACCCCGTGTCGGCCCTTCGTGACCCAAATTGGAAAATGGCTATGGATGATGAATATAATGCTCTTATTAAAAATAAGACGTGGGAGTTGGTGCCCCATCTATCTGGTGTTAATGTGATTCGGTCAATGTGGATTTTTACTCATAAAGAAAAATCTGATGGTTCTTTTGAAAGGCATAAAGCCCGTCTTGTAAGTGATGGTGCAGGTCAACAGGTTGGCATGGATTGTGGAGAGACTTTTAGCCCGGTAGTCAAACCAGCAACTATTCGCACTATTCTCAATTTAGCTCTCTCTAAATCATGGCTTATTCACCAACTTGATGTGAAAAATGCTTTTTTACATGGAGAACTCAAAGAAATTATGTACATGCACCAACCTATGGGTTTCAAAGACCCAGATCATCATTCTTATGTCTTCTTGTTGAAAAAATCACTTTATGGGCTCAAACAGGCCCCTCAAGCCTGGTATAAGCGATTTGCTGATTATGTCTCCACCCTTGGGTTTTCTCACAGCACTTCTGATCATTCTTTCTTCATCTACCGTCACGGTGCTGATATGGCTTACATTCTTTTGTATGTGGATGATATTATCTTGACAGCTTCATCTGATGCTCTTCGCAAGTCTATCATCACACTCCTTAGCTCAGTTTTTGCTATGAAAGACTTGGGGCCATTGAGTTATTTCTTGGGCATTGCAGTCACTCGTCAAGCAGGTGGTCTATTTTTATCTTAAAGGAAGTATGCTGCAGAGATCATTGAACGAGCTGGCATGTCATCTTGTAAGCCTTCTCCCACTCCGATTGACACTAAACCGAAGCTCAGTGCTACTTCAAGCACACCTTATGAGGACCCCTCTCATTATTGGAGCCTTGCAGAGGCTCTTCAATATCTCACATTTACGAGACCCGACATCACATATGCCGTACAACAGGTTTGTTTATTCATGCATGACCCGAGGGTGGAACATATGCATGCTCTCAAACGTATTGTGCGCTACATTCAGGGTACTCTTGATCATAGATTACATCTTTATCCATCTTCGACATCCACTCTCATTTCTTATACTGATGCTGATTGGAGTGGATGTCCGGATACCAAACGGTCCACATCTGGTTACCGTGTGTTTCTTGGTGATAATTTGGTCTCTTGGTCGGCAAAACGTCAACTGACTTTGTCGCGATCGAGTGCGGAGGCTGAATATCGAGGTGTTACCAATGTGGTTTCTGAGTCGTGTTGGTTACGCAACCTTCTTTTGGAGCTTCATTGTCTTATTCAGAAAGTTACATTGATCTATTGTGATAATGTTAGTGCGATATATCTTTCTGGCAATCTTGTTCAACATCAGCGCACTAAACATATTGAGATGGATATTCACTTTGTTCGCGAAAAGGTTACTCGTGGGTAAGTTCGCGTCTTACATGTCCCGTCACATTATCAGATTGCAGATATCTTTACAAAGGGTCTCCCTTTGGTCCTATTTGAGAATTTTTAGGACAGTCTCAGCGTACAATAATCTCTTGCTACGACTGCGGGGGTGTAATAGAATATATTTCAAATTATTCTCATTTAGTGTATATTGTTAGAATAATGTATATATGTTAGGTATATATTAACTTCCCTAATTATAGCTTAATATGTCAATTATAACTAATGTATATAAATGTAATTATGCTAATTAAACGAGACAGGGATTATTCAACTTTCACTATGATCCTGAGGGTCCATAAACAAAGCCCAATCAGAAGACATTCTTTAAAGTAAATATCATATCACCAGAATGATGTTGATCATAAAAATATCTGGGAGATAAAAAGCAGCGGCGTACCTCATCTTCAGTAAAGTAGACATTATTACCTGCAAGCAATTGCAGACGAAATTAAAAAACATTGATAGCATTGTTTTAAAAGCAATTTAACCCCAAACAGAAAATAGATGAGAAGCATATTAAGTAAAATTGCCGAATTCATGCATTTACAGCCGAACAAGTTAAGCAAATTATGAGGAATGGTAATTAAAAATTATGTGAAAAATAATTTTGAGTCAAGTCATTGAGAATGAGATGACAAAGAGTCGAGAATGAAGTAGAAGAACTGAAATTAGAAGCGCAAAATTAGAATCTATTTTTAGATTTGAGTGCTGTTGTTTGTGAACTAAACACACGTAAATATTACAAATGCATAAATTATGAATAAATAATAAAATAATAAAAAGGTATCGTTTTCATATAATATTTTAAATTAATATTAATTATTATAAATTTTAACAACTTAATTTTATCTAGATTAATTTAATTTTAAGATGAATATGAAATTAAAGGTAATTAACTAACAAATTAAAAAATTTAGGAGGTGAGAATCAATAAAAAAAATTCTAAAACAATGCCGTTTTACTGTTTATACATTGCCACATCACTTTTTATCACAAATTCTCTATGCTAATTTCTAACACATATTTTTTGATATTTTCTATTAAAAATTTGTGTTAAATATTATCATAAGTTTGTAATAGAAAACAAATTCTACTTGTTATAAATCTTTCATAAATTATTGATACCATAAAATACATAATAGTTTTTATCATAAATTTACGATAGCAAAAAATATTTATCACTAAATTCCTTTTTTCTTGTAGTGAGAAAAAGAACATGTAAACTCCAGTATTTTAAAAAATTTCATTAAGACTCTTATCAAGTAACGATTTTTCTCTACTTTAATATAAAAATGTTTAAAGTAGTAAAAGTATGATTATGCCCCATTAAAAAAAGTTAAAATTCAATTAAATGCTAAAAAGATGGCTTAAATTTTCTTATACATTTTGAGCTATATTATTTTGTAGATCTATAAATTTACTAACATATTGTCTTTAATATCACATATTAATAATTTTAAAATGTCATTGATAGGAATTGAATTCTAGTTACCCGCATGATAAACAAGTGTACTTACCATTTACTACAACAAATTTTATTAAAATAATGCCAAAACAAAAAATATAAAAGCAAAATATGACAAATCCTAACCATTGCTTGCCATTACTAGTTATCAACTAATATTTCGATTGACTCTCGAAACTCAAAAATGACCGGCCATCCAATGATTGACGGCAACAAATGGTGGCTAGTGGTGACTTCTATTGTAGTTAGAGTTTTGTCGTTTTGTCGTTTTACGTTTTTATATTCTTTGTTTGATATTATTTGAACAAAATTTATTGTATTACCGCGGTAAATTCTCTTATTGTTATGTAATTTAACTAATTTTATATTTAAATTTAGATTAAATTTTTACTTTTACTTTTTCTCCAATTAAAATTAACAAAAATTATTATCCGATAAAAGTTTCAATAGATTTTTTAAAAATATTAAAATTAAATTTTTTTTAAAAAATTTAGGATTTTGATCGCTTTTTTTCTCATATTAAACAAATGCAATAGTACGCACACGTGATCAGGCTACTGTCATGCACACATATTAAGTAAATACATAAGCAGGCACACCTGTGGTCGGGCTACAAGAGAGAAAATATGTTAAATAAGTGGAGAGGCATGCACACATGTTATAAGCTGCAAGCATACAGACATGTTAAATAGAAAATCAGAAGCGAACACTTGATCAGTCGATTAAGTGATCATGTGATTAGGCTTATTATTAGACATGTCATTGGGCTACTACAAGTTGGCACATTAAATAAAATATTATAAAGCACAAACATGATCAAGTTATAATGTGATAAAGCTACTAGCACACAGATGTTAGATATTAAATTAGAAGCATACACATGATCAGACTATTTAGTAGTCATGTGATTAGGCTTACACATGTGATTGAGCTACAGTCGCACACACATAATGAGGCCATCTAGTATTCCTGTGATTAGGCTGATACATGTGATCAAGCTACAAGCGCACGCATGTTAAATAATAAATCCGAAAGTGCACAAATAATCGGGTTATTTAGCGAACATGTGATTAGGCTAAAGCTCACACAAAATCAAACTATTTGGCGCTTATGTGATTAAGCTTATGATAATGACAGTGAATCAAAATTATTAGTCGTATTATATTTACATCTATATTGCTCATATGCATCTTTATTATAAATGAATGAGCTTATAAAAATTTTGTATTGAATTGAATAATATTTTCGGCATGGCAATCAATACACTACATTTGAATTTTAGTGTGCATGCGTACTTGTATTTGTTTGTAGATAAAAATTTAACGTAAGGATTCGTGTATATTCCATGAGCTATTAGACCAATATAAGTCGTAGATTTGGGAGAAATTGAGATTAAGAGGTTCACCAAATAAGGTTAGACTGAATTTGAATGACAGCGAATAAGATTTATGTTAAACTTAGTGATGTATAATAACAAGCTATTTGGAGAGTTTGGGGACTTCTTGAAAAAGGATAGATAAAACTTCAATAATAAGTCTACAGATTTTAATATGTAAGGACGTGAATGAATGATAATAACAAAAAAATTAGAATTTTTATAGCTTTCCAATAATGAATTTTAATGAAACTTAAAAATTTACACTCTTTAAAAACTTACCGCTTAATTTGTTTCTATACAAAAGATGTTATAACACTATTTAAAAGTGATTACTAAATATATTAAATTGATTAATTAATAAATTATCTATTGTTGTGCGGAAGCGTTGGTTAAGTAATAATTATACAAATTCACGATGACGACGTTAGTAGAGAAATGTGACAAAAATAAATAAAATGAGAAGACACAACAATTTACGTGGTTCGACTTTAAGCCTACGTCCACGAATAAAGACACAAAAGAATATTTTACTTATAACAAATAGAAGTATACAATTATTGTAAGTAATCCTCATAACCTAAAACCCCAATACACTCAATATGCTCAATAGAACACTTAACTAATGAAATTGCATATTTATGCAATTTCTCTCAAGTCTCTCAAATGCTCTCAAATAATTCTAATGTCTCACACAATTTGTCTTATGGAATTGCCTCTATTTATAACAAAATTATAGCACACAAATATTGACATTTGTGTGTGAAAGACAAAATAAAAAAAAATTAATTTTAGGCATAAGTTTGGTGTTTACTAAACTATCTTCAATTGTCAAATATTGAGTGCTAATTTCTTTGAATAATTCAAGTCAATATTTCAACAAATCTCCACCTTGACTTGAATAATTAAAACTTCAAGAGAAATATGCTTCAGTGTCTTTACCCATTAATTTGTAATCTTCAAATTATTAGGACATTGATCAAGTTAAGACAGTGCTTAAACTTGATCGTTGTAACCACCTTGGTCATCATATCTGCAGGATTGTCACCAGTGTCAATCTTTTGAAGAAGTATCTTTCCTTCTTCAATAATCTCCTGCACAAAGTGATATCGTACGTCAATATGTTTCGTACGTGCATGAAAAACTTGATTCTTTGCTAAGAAGATAGCACTCTGACTATCACAATACATATTAATGTGCTTCTGATTAAGACCCAAGTTTTCCAGCAACCTTTGTAACCAAACCTTAACAGCCTCTGTAACTGCCATGTACTCGGCCTCTGTGGTCGATAAAGTAACAGTAGACTGTAAAGTAGACTTTCAACTTACTGGACCTTGTGCAAGTGTAAACACATAACCAGTAGTTGATCGTCGTTTATCTTCATCACCAGCATAATCAGAATCAACGTACCCAATAACATCTTGACCAATAGTATCATCCCGCTCAAATACCAAACCAACATCTACGGTATTTAAAATGTACCGTAAAATCTATTTCACAGCTTCCCAATGTCTTCTACTAGGATTGTGCATATACCTACTCATTATACTGACAGCTTGTGAAATATCAGGCCTTGTACACACCATTGCATACATCAAACTACCAACTGCATTGGAGTATAGAACTTGCAGCATATACTTTCTTTCTTCATCAGTAGTTGGAGACAATGATGCAGAAAGCTTGAAATGAGAAGCAAGTGGCGTACTTACAGGTTTAGACTGTTTATTCATGCCAAAATGTTGTAACACCTTCTTTAGATATTGTCTTTAGGACAAAATAACCTTGCTTCTAGTTCTATCTCTGAAAATTTCCATACCAAGAATCTTTTGGCTTCACCTAAATCCTTCATTTTAAATTCTTGATTAAGTTGAATCTTCAACTTTTCAATCTCATCTTTGCTTTTGGATGCAATTAACATATCATCAACATACAAGAGCAAATATATGAAGGTTCTATCATGTAGCTTGCGAAAATACATACAATGATCAAGTTTAGTCCTTGTGTACCTTTGGCACTTCATGAATTGATGAAATCGTTTATACTACTGCCTCGGAGACTGCTTTAGGCCATACAATGATTTCGTCAATTTACAAATCCAATCTTCTTTTCCAGCAACTTTGCAACCCTGTGGCTAAGTCATATAGATTTTCTCTTTCAAATCACCGTGTAAGAATGCAGTCTTTACATCAAGTTGAACTAGTTCAAGATTAAATTGTGCAACTATGACTAGCAACACTCAGATGGAAGAATGCTTCACAACTGGAGAAAAGACTTCATTATAATCAATTCCTTCCTTCTGAGCATATCCCTTAGCTACCAACCTAGCCTTATAACGAACTTTATTTTTATCAGTAAATCCTTCTTTCTTTGCATATACCCATTTGCACCAAATTGCCTGTTTACCTTTGGGTAGTGTAGCTAGCTCCAAAGTCTCATTCTTCTCAAGAGACTTCATTTCTTCATTCATAGCTTGCTTCCATTGTTTGCTTGTTGGACTGCAAATTGCCTCTGTATAAGTTGAAGGAATGTCATCATTTATAATTGGAAGTGCATAGGCCACCATATCAACAAATCGAGCAGGTTTACGAATTTCTCTTCGTGGCCTTCTAACTACAATTGTATCTTATTGCTGTAGAGGTTCTAGGGTTGAAACCTCTTCTTCATCTTCATAATTTTCATCAACTACATCATCTAAAACTCTTTCTAGCTCCACCTGCTATGGAGTACTACTGGACTTGTCTTCCTTTTTAAGATATCCTTGATTAACTTGTTTCAGCATAGCAGATTCATCAAAAGGTACATCCCTACTGAAGACTATCTTTCTTGAAATAGGACACCAAAGTCGATATCCCTCCACTTCAATGGTTATACCTATAAACAATGTTTTTTTGGCTCGTGGGTCTAACTTAGATTCCTTTACATGATAATAAGCAGTAGATCCAAAAATATGTAACGAATCATAATCAATAGCAGGTTTACCCGTCCAAACTTCTATAGGAGTTTTGCCTTCAATGGCAGTTAATGGTAAATGATTGATAAGATGGCACGCATATACTACTGCCTCAACCCAAAATTCCTTGCCCAATCCAGCATTGGACAATATACATCGAACTTTCTCTAATATAGTCCAATTCATGCGTTCTGCCACCCCATTCTGTTGTGGTGTATCTCTAACAGTGAAGTGCCTAACAATTCCTTCTTCTTGGCATACTTGGAGAAATGGATTATTCTTATATTCACCACCACTATCTGATCAGAGCATTTTAACCTTTCTGCCAGTTAAATTATTTACCATCTTTTTCTATTTAAGGAAAATACTCATAACTTCACTTTTATTTTTCATCATATGTACCCACACTCTTCTTGAAAAATCATCAACAAAAGTAACAAAATAATGCATACCTCCAATCGAAGAAGTTTTAATAGGTCTCCAAACATCTGTATGAATATAATTTAACATCCCTTTAGTGGAGTGGATTGCAGCATCAAACTTCACTCTAGTTTTCTTTCCCATTACACAATGTTCACAAAAATCTAATTTGCAGGACTTTGCATCTTTCAATAAGCCTTGCCTTGCCAATGTTTGCAAAGCTTTTTCACCAGCATAACCAAGACGTTTGTGCTACAACCTAGTTGCATCCAATTTGCATCTTTTTCATAGATTGCTGATACAGATCCAATAACTGTATTACCATGATAGTAGTACAAGTTATTTCTTCTTATGCCTTTCATCACTGTCAATGCACCCAACACTACCTTTAAGATTTCATCTTTTGTAGTGATTGTATACCCCCTCGAATCCAAAACTCCTAATGAAATGAGATTCTTCTTTAAGTTTGGTACATAACGAACATATATCAGAACTTGGATTGATTCGTTATGACTCTTCAAGTGAATTGTACCCATCCCAGTTGTTTTATAGGTATCGTTATTTCCCATATAAACAACTCCTCCATCCAGCTCTTTGAAGCTTGAAAACCACTCCTTATTAGGACACATGTGATAAGTGTAACCCGAATCTAGAATCCATTCATCAGAATAACACATTAATGCTGTGCCTACTAGTCTAAAATCCGATGTATCATCTCCTTGTTCAGCAACATATGCATTAGAAATAGTTTTGCCTTTATCTTTCTCTTGCAACTTAGGGCAATTCTTTTTCCAATGCCCTTTTTCTCGACAAAAGGCACATTCATCCTTTGCAGGTCTTCCTTTGGACCTGCTTCTTTTCTCAGGTTTACGGCTTGACGAATGACCTCTTACTGTTAAGGCTTCCCCTGATGTATCACAGTGATCTCATTTATCTTTCTTCCGAGTTTCACTGTTATGCAAGGCTGTGCATACAGCATCAAAAGTAACTTTATCCTTCCCATGAAGCAAAGTGGTGGTGAGATGATCATATTCATCTGGAATGGAGTTTAAGAGTAACAAAGCCTTATCTTCATCTCCAATTTCTTCGCTAAATTGGCCAAATCAACAATTATCTTGTTGAAGGCATTTACGTGATCATCCATGGACATGCTCGATGAGTATGTGAATCAAAACAATTTTTTCTTCAAATAAAGCCTACTTTCAAGGCTTTTCTTCATATACTTGTCTTCTAGCTTCTCCTACAATTTCTTTGCTGATGTCTCCTTCATGACAAAGTATTTATGCTCTTTAGCAAGGCATAGTCGAATAGTACCACACGCTTGCTTGTTGATCCTTTTCCACTCTTTGTCATTCATATCTTCGGCTTTTCTTCAAGAACTATATCTAAATCTTGTTGACATAAGACATCAAACACTTCACTTTGCCACATACCAAAATTATTGGTACCATCAAATTTCTCTACTTTAAACTTGGCATTTGTTACCATGTGCCTTGATGATGAAGACTTAGTTGATGTCTCAGCCATTTTTCTGTACACATGAATAGTACTTTTATGAACAGTACCGTATACAGTATAAGTAAACAATAATTATTACTCAATACAATTCAACAGCACAAAACTAACAATGCCTATATGTCTGTTCATATGAATTATACACCAAGAAAGTTCCCAGGAAAGACTGGAGGGGTCACAAATGGTTCCACTTAAAATTCAGACTCCTTAGACAATATTAGCCTTTTTGACAGAACTTTTCTAGACATGTATAATCCACACTACTACACCAGACTCTAATACCAATTGTTGTGCAGAAGCATTGATTGAGTAATAATTATACAAATTCACGATGACGACGTTAGTAGAGAAATGTGGAAAAAATAAACAAAATGAGAAGACACAACAATTTACGTGGTTCGGCTTTAAGCCTACGTCCACGGGTAAAGACACAAAAGAATATTTCACTTATAACAAATAGAAGTATACAATTGTTGTAAGTAATCCTCACAACCCAAAACCCCAATATGCTCAATAGAACACTTGACTAATGCAATTGCATAAATATACAATTTCTCTCAAGTCTCTCAAATGCTCTCAAATAATTTTAATGTCTCACACAATTTGTCTTATGGAATTACCTCTATTTATAATAAAATCATAGCACACAAATATTGACATTTGTGTGTGAAAGACAAAATAAAAAAATATCAATTTTAGGCATAAGTTTGGTGCTTACTAAACTATCTTCAATTGTCAAATATTGAGTGCTAATTTCTTTAAATAATTCAAGTCAATATTTCAACACCTATTAACTTATTTTTATAAAATAAAATTCAATTAATATTAACCCACATTTAATTTTTTTAAAAATCAGTATGCGTTTCTTTTCTTCCTGGGTATTATAGAATAGCGTAAGCTCTTAGTGTTACTTTTTTTTTATTGTATTTTTTTATAAATATACCTTCACGTGGTTTTCTATTATTTACAAACATATATATATATATATATTAATGCTTTATATGGCTAAAACAATTATTAATGCTTTATATGGCCAAAACAAAACGCTAGGTCAAGTATAATCGCCAAATGTTGGAGGTGGGTTTTGACTAGTGGTTACGAGTCAATATCTCTGGGTTTTCACCCTCGAGATATAATCTTCTACATGTTGCACTATTTGGTATTGTGTATAATATTGATTGTTTCCATGTGGTTGAAAGTTGATACGAGTTACTTGATAAACACGACAAAAGACTAACTAATAAACAGTGTGTGAGAGCAGGTATTTATGGTGATTTATGGAAAATCACGGCCTAAAATAAGATAAAGGATAGAAAATGGTTAAAACAATGAGCTTGCATCCATTTATTCATTCGACCAACTTTGAATACAAATTCTTTTTTCTTTAGTTCCGCGCCAACAATTCAAACTTGGGTTTTTATCCAAATTCTCCATTGATACTGATCCAATATGTTGTTTTTTCATTTATTACTTTTAAAATCAGTTGTGTCTTACACGTTAAGTATTATATATTAAAGTGAGCTTATATATATCAATTAATTATACATTATTAATTATTTATTTTATTACTCATTAAAAGTGAACAAATAAAATTTATTTATTATTAGACCTTTAGGGCATTACGTATGGTATTGACTTTAATGTGTAGAGACTCAATTATTTTATTTTATTTTTATAATTGACTAAAATAAAATAAAATACTATAAATAATAGGTTGAGATTTCTAGTCTAAACTCTAATGTATTATTTATTCACATCTATCAGTGAGTGACGACAGTTTTTCTCTCATAAAGAAAAAGTTTAGACGTAAAAAACATTAACTCTAATTTTTCTGTGTCTCCATAGATTCAGTTACGCTTCTGATTTTATTTTTTTTAATGATTTAACATGAGATTCTGTCTATGGTGATTATTTCACCAATTAAAGTTTTTATCCAATAAGTGATATTAGAGTCAACTCATATTGAATCATTAAAAAATAAAATTCTAAAATCCTCTTTCTAATTCGGTGTAATTATTTAGGTATTATTAATTCTCCATGCAACATGAATATATATGCAAATAATTGAATGATGTTGATTGAATGAGCTACTGGTGCAGAGTATTTAATCTTACGGCTATTGAATATTGCACTAATATTTTAACAATTGACGTTGAATATGTATAAATTTATTTAAATCTATTTACAGTAAGATTAATTCTCAATGCAGGTGCGGAATTGTATGATTGTATATATTGTGCATATATATATATATATATAAATATGCGACAATAATTGAGTTGTTGTTCAACACACATACACACACATATATATATATATATATATATATATTTGTTTTTGTTATTACGCATTCAATTGATGCAGTCAGCTATATAATTGTCTCTTTGTATCAATTCAAATTTTTTTTTTAAATTACGCATTCAACGCGATTGAATATAATAACCATTAGAATTAAATTTGTCCTTACATGAGTCAAATTGATGGATTCAGGATATACAATTATCTTTTGATTTAATTTTTTTTTAAATTATGCGATTGAATGCATGCAATATAATAGCCATCATTGTTATTGCTGCTCATTCAACGAATTAAAGGTTTATAGAAATCAATTCTGTTTTTTTTTTAATGCGTAAGTATATAAATAAATTTGGGGGAAAGGAAATAGAAATTAAAATTTAGTTAAATTTTATTCAAATCAAATTGGTAATGTTAAATTTGATAAAATTCTTTTTTAATTGTGGTGCACGTCAAGTAGTTAGTGTTTACAAATTTTGAGAGTTTATCAAGTTAATTTTATATGGCCCATAAAAATTTTATCGAGCTCAAATTTTTATATCCAACATCCTTGTCAAATCAATTAAGTTAGGAGGAATCTGAACCCATTTTGAGTTTAGGTTATTGAATAAAGTTTAGGGTTTGGATTATTGAAAAAGGTTAGATTTGACTTGACCCAACCATTTCGATCCGTACCCATCTGGTCTCATCCTAATTTTGACATGATTTGACTGTTGACTTTGACCATTCTATTTTTTCTCAATTTTTCTACAAACTAATATTCAGTATTTTAAAATAAATTAAATTGAATTAAAATACCACCAAAGTGACCTCTTTTATGCAGATTTATTTATTTTAAAATATGTTAGTATTATTAAAGAAATAAATAATTGTGTTTAAATTTAAGCAGAAAATAATCGGCCCAAAGGAAGATTATTTTTTGGCCAGATAATAAATACATGTGACAGTAAATATGTAATAAACTTTGGTACTTTCTATGCATATAATATGTCAGTCCAAAGAAAGGTGTATTATTAGCAAGATCTATTATCAATGTTTATTGTCCAAGTTTTTAGAGTACCGTTTACAAATTGTTATTTCTGTCCAAATGTTAAATAGCAATGTTGTGTTTGGTATCTTCTAATGGCCCAATTTATTATATCTTATGCCATATGTGTATATGAATGCATGATTAAATGACATGGTTATTGATTGTGAGTTTTTTGTTTGTTCTATACCATAAATGCTTCTTTTATATCTGTTAACTTGAACAACATTCCACTGCTTAATGGCACTAACTTCAGGAAATGAAAGGAGCACATAACCATTGTACTTGGGTGTATGATCTAGACTATGCAATCCGGATGGAAGAACCTCTTGCCCCTACTGATAGCAGTACTATTGAACAAATGACACTTTATGAAAAATGAGAGTGTTCTAACTGCATGAGTCTGATGATCATGAAGCACTATATTCCAGATACCATAAAGGGCGTAGTGCCTGAGGAAGAAAATGTTAAAATGTTCCTGAGCCAAATAGCAGACCGATTCGCTGGTAATGAAAAGGTAGAAACAAGCACCATTTTGTCTAAGCTTGTTTCAATGTGGTATAAAGGCAAAGGAAATATAATGGAGTACATTATGGAAATGTCTAATCTTGTTACAAGATTAAGGGCACTAAAGTTAGAGTTGTCTGATAACATTCTTGTGCACTTAGTCTTGATCTTTCTTCTTGTACAATACAGTCTTTTTAAGATCAGTTATAATACTCAAAAGGAGAAATTGACTCTTAATGAGCTCATTGCTCAATGTGTGCAAGAGGAAGAGAGATTGAAACAAGGAAAGATAGAGAGTGCTCATTTAGCAACTTCTTCCAATGACATTGCCGTCAACAAGAAAAGAAAATAGAATAATAAAGGAAAAAGAGCTGCAGACATTGAAACTTCACAGCCTAAGGTGCAAAAGAAATAGAATGCTGAAATCTCTTATTACTTTTGCAAGAAAGTTGGACATATAAAGAAGGATTGTTCTAAGTGTGCAAAATGGCTTCACAAAAAGGGTAAACTTCTCAACTTTGTTTGTTCAAAAGTTTATTTGACTTTAGTACAAAGTCACACTTGGTGAATAGATACGGATGCAACTACTCTCAAAAGTGTGACTATATAGGGTTGTCTAAAGGGCCAACCACCAACTAATGCTGAAAGATTCATTTATGTGGGTGATGGCAACAAGGCTCCTATTGAGGCAATTGGATTTTTTAGATTACAACTGGAATCTGGTTTTTATTTGGATTTGCATAAGATTTTTTATGTACCGCCATTTAGACGGAATTTAGTTTCTATTTCTTGTTTCGACAAATTCGGTTACTCTTATTCTTTTGGAAATGAAAAGTTTAGTCTATTTCAGAATTCAAATATTATTGGTACAAGTTCTTTAGTTGATAATCTATATCAATTGGATCTTCATGCCTCGCAAATTAATGAAACCTTGCATGTAAGCAATTATGGTATAAAGCACAAATTAATTAATGAGAATTCTTATATGTTATGGTATAAGCGTTTAGGACACATTTCTAAACAAAGAATTCAAAGGCTTGTGTCAGAAGGAATTCTAAATTCCCTTAATTTTTCAAATTTTAAAATATGTATTGAATGAATTAATGGAAAACAAATAAATATTAGAGAAATTGATGCCAACAAGAGTTCAAACGTTTTAGAATTAATTCATACTGATATTTATGGTCCATTTCCTACGGCTTCCTGGAATGGTCAATAATATTTTATTACTTTCATAGATGATTGTTCTCGTTATGGGTATCTATAATTAATTCATAAGAAGTCTCAATCATTGGATGTTTTCAAAGCCTATAAAGCTGAAGTTGAAAATCAGCTTGGCAAGAAAATTAAAGCTGTTAAATCTAACCGTGGTAGTGAGTTCTATAGTAGATATGATGGATCAGGTGAACAACGTCCAGGCCTTTTTATGAGATATTTCCAAGAATATGACATCGTTCCTCAATACACTATGCCGGGGACTCCAAGTCAAAATAGTGTAGCTAAGAGACGAAATCGAATCCTAAAGGATATGGTTAGAAGTATGATAAATCATTCTTCTTTACCATAATCTTTTTGGGGTGAAGCCTTAAAAGCTATAGTATATATCCTTAATCGAGTTCCAAGTAAAGCAATAGCTAAACCCCCATATGAACTATGGACTAGAAAGAAGTCTAGTATTAGGCATTTGTATGTCTGGGGTTGTCCAACTGAGGCTAGGCCATACAGGCCTAATGAAATAAAGTTGGACTCAAGAACAATTAAGTTGTTACTTTGTTGGATGCTCGAAAAGATCGAGGGGTTTCAAGTTTTATGATCCCTCAAGCAGATTTTTTTTTGAGACAGGGAATACTAAGTTCATTGAGGATGTTAAATATAGTGGGAGTACTAAACTTAGGAACATTGTCTTTGAAGATGAATATATAACTATTCCTAATATTGTAATTGATAATGGCCAGATAATTGCACATGTCATTATGCTGGATGCAAATATATATAATCAAGACGTTCCTGAGATACTTCTCACTAATATTGAAGAACCTGCTCTTACTCATGTAGAGGAGCAACAACAACAACCTCAATTGGAAGTGTCATTAAGGAGATCTATCAGGGAAATGAGATCATCAATTTCAGATGATTATGTCGTGTATCTCTAAGAACATGAGTTTGATATAGGACTAAAAGATGATCCAATAACTTTCAGTCAAGTCAAAAAAAAATATAAACTCCCAGAAATAGATAGATGCCATGAAAGATGAGATGAAATCAATACAAGATAATGACGTTTTGGATCTTGTCGAATTGCCTAAAGGAGCGAAACCAATTAGTTGTAAATGAATTTTCAAAACCAAACGGGATTTGAAAGGCAATTTTGAAAAATATAAGGCACGTCTAGTCACAAAATGTTTCACTTAAAAGGAAGGCATTGATTATAAAGAGACTTTCTCTCCGGTTTCATCGAAAGACTCTTTTAGAATTATTATGGCACTTGTAGCTCATTATAATTTAGAGGTACATTAGATGAACGTAAAGACTGTGTTTCTTAATGGTGACATTAAAGAAACTATATACATGTTGCAACCAGAGAACTTTGAATCCAAAGATTTAAAACATTTGGTATACAAATTAAAGAAGTCCATCTATGATTTAAAGCAAGCATCTCGTCAATGGTATTAGAAATTTGATCAAGTGATTACCTCATTTAGCTTTAAAGAAAACACTGTTGATCAATGCATTTATCACAAGATTAGTGGCAGCAAATTTATTCTTCTTGTCTTATATGTGAATGACATTCTACTAGCAAGCAGCGATATAGGATTGTTGCATGAAACAAAGATATTTCTTTCAAATAAATTTGAAATGAAAGATCTTGGCAATGCCTCTTTTGTGTTGGGCATATAGATTCACCGAGATCATTCTCGTGGCATACTTGACTTATCACAAAAGGTATATATCGATAAGGTGCTTAGTAGATTTGACATGAAGAATTATATATCAGGAAATACACCCATTGCTAAAGGTGATAAAATTAGTCTGCTTCAATGCCCAAGAAATGAGATTGAGAAGAAAGAGATGGAGAATATCCCTTATGCATCGGCAGTATGGAATCTCATGTATGCTCAAGTTTGTACGCATTCGGATATTACATGTGTAGTTGGAATACTTGGCATATATCTAAGTAACCCAGCAATGGATTACTGGAGATTTGTTAAAAAGGTTATGCGGTATCTACAGAGAACAAAAGATTACATGCTCACATATCGGAGATTAGATCATTTAGAGATTATTGGGTATTCAGACTCCGATTTTGCTGGTTGTCTCGATAGCAGAAGATTCACTTTAGGTTATGTCTTCCTAGTGACTGGGGGAGCTGTGTCATGGAAGAGTGTCAAGTAGACACTCATAACTTCATCCACCATAGAAGCAGAATTTGTAGCTTGCTATGAGGCATCAAATCAAGCAATATGGCTACGAAATTTTATCATTGGGCTATAAATTGTTGATGGCATTGAGAATAAATTGTGATAATAAAGCCGCTGAGTTATATTCTAAGAACAACAAAAACTCATCAAAATCGAAGCACATTGACATTAAGTTTCTTGTTATTAAAGAGAGAATTCAGAGTCTTCAAGTATCTATTGAACATATCAGTACAAACTTAATGATTGCGGATCCGTTTACCAAGGGTGTACCACCTTAGGTGTTTCATGAGCATGTGGCTCGTATGGGTGTAGTTCATCCTGATGATATGCTTCTATAGTAGGAGTTTATTTCTTGATGTTCAATTACAGTTGATATATTTTCTGATTAAACTAAAGTATTACTATTTGTTTATTTATTGAAAACTCTGAAATAAAGTTATATTCTTTCAATTGTAGTTTTGCATAAAGTTTTGAAAGTATATTGTTGAACTCTTATGAGTTATAAAGTAGGATCAGTTGAAAATAGGCATGTTAAGGGATCACGTTGCATGAAATTTCCATGCTACACATACATGCTTAATCTATGTCATTGATTATATTGATGTATGTGACAATTGATGGGTCTAGTTACAAGAAAGATAATTACGACCACTTTGATCTTATATTAGTATAATTGATGGACCAAATTGTTACGAGATATTTTTTATTAAAATAGCAAATATTAAGCTCATAAAGTTATTTGGTAATGTACAATTGTAAAGTGACATATGTGGCCCAAGTGGGAGATTGTTAGGTATTATATATTAAAGTGAGCCTATATATATCAATTAATTGTACATTATTGGCTATCTATTTTGTTGCCCATTAAAAGTGATCAAATAAAGTTTATTTATTATTGGGCTTTTAGAGCATCATGTATGGCATGAGATTTAATGTGTAGAGACCCATCTATTTTATTTTATTTTTATGATGGGTTAAAATAAAATAAAATACTATAAATAATAGGTTGAGGTCCCCAATCTAAACCCTAACGTATTATTCATGCACATCTCATTAGTGAGTGATGACAGCTTTTCTCTCATAAAAAAAAAGTTTAGACGTGGAAGGCATCAACCCCAATTTTTTTGCATCTCCATGGATTTAAGTACGCTTCCGATTTTATTTTTCTTGATGATTTAACAAGAGATCCTGTTTATGACGATTATTTCACCAATTAAAGTTTTTATCCAACATTACAAACTCTTTCCGAAGATTTAGACAAATCTTTTACTTGATAAAAATATATTAAAAATACTAGCCATATTTAAAAGTTGAATACTCTACCCACTATAAGAAATTTGACTTTTTACCACAACTATTTTTTATGTTTAAAACTACAATTTTTGTGGCTTAAGTTTATTGGCAACAAAAATATTTCGTGGTAATTTTCGTCTCCTATAATGCATGACGGATTATATTTAGCCACAAAATTTACATTTCATGGCTAAATATAATTAGCCACAAAACTTTTGCTACGAATATATTATGGTTAAATATGATATTTATCTACGAATATTGTGTAACTAAATGTTATATTTATTCACAAACTCTTCGTGGTTAAATATATTATTTAGCCACGCAATATTTGTGGCTAATTATATTTAACTATGAAATATAAATTTTCTGGATAAATATATTCCACCACGCATTATAAGAGATGAAAATTGTCATGAAACATTTCATGGCAAAAAACTTTAACCACGAAAATAGTTATGGCTAACTGTACAATTTAGCCACATATATTTTGTGGCTAAATATTTGTGGTTAATTATATTTAGCTACAATATATAATTTTATGGATAAATCTAATCTATCACGCACTATAAGAGACAAAAGTTTTCATCAAACATTTTCGTCCCAAAAGCTTTAGTCACAAAATTTATGTGTGGCAAAATATTCTATTTTTGCCACAAAAGTTTTTGTGATTAAATATTGTATTTAAATACGAAATATTTTGTGGCTAAATATATTACTATTTAGCCACAAAAATTTTATGGACTAAATATATCACTATTTAAAGTTATTTGATGAAAAATATATTTAGCCACAAACTTAATTTAATAAATATCATTAAAATATATTATAATTTTTATATTTTATATTTTTATATTTATACATTTTTTTAATTCATTATGAATATATATATTTATAATGGTTTTTTATAGATAATTTAAATATATATATTATAATTATGTAAGAGTACATGAACAAAAAAACAATATTTATTTATGTTAATTAGTTCAACGAAATGTAATAGAACAATTTAAGTACAAAATAAAAATATCCATAAAAAAATTCAAAATAAAAGTAAGGATTGACAATCATAGTTGAGATGGCTATGAAAATTGCTCCAATGATAAAAGTATATCACCCGGAAAGATTCTACTAATAACAGTCTCGAATTGTTTAAGTCGAGTGGATAAATTATTAATAGTACTATGTTGAGATTGCACAATATAGTCTTGGTTTGAGGCAGCTTTGTCTTTGTTGCCTCTAACTCATTATTTGTTGTATCTAACTCATTACGTAATGCTGACTCTTTTTGACTAGATGTCCCATGTAAACGTGATTGCCTCCTAACTCTTAGTCCCGAGTAGTATGCATTTTTCTTTTCAAAAATCTCTTGAGATAAATGCTCATCACTGAGTTGTTCACATCCCTCAATATTTCTCTCCTCCTGAAGTTGCTTCATCTTCTCTTATAAATTATAAAAATAAAATATTAAAAAAAAATAACTTCTCGTATTAACATATAAATTAATTAAAAAATTATGTTGAACATGTAAAAATAATAACAAAAATACTTACATATCGTGATTGTGCTTCAAAATTCACTCATCCTTTATTAGCACTATAATGGATGGTGAAAAATAAATCTGAAAAGCTTTGTACTTCACCACTCTCACCCTACGTTTGAACAAAATGTTTAAAACATATGAAAAACTTGTGAAATATTGTTAAGATATGAAAATGGGAGTTTCTTTCTATTTTCTACATTTTTCTTACACCTTTCTTGGAAAAGAAGTATATTTTTGTACAATATTTAATAAATATTTAAATAATAATATTCTACAAATTTTGAAAACAAAATTAATCTACAAAAATTTTGACAAAAACTCCCTTATATTTTAGATATAAACACTCTATAATACATGAAAATTAAACATTTATAATATTCACTACCCATAAGAATGGTATCAAAATCTCATATCCTATCAATATACTGTAAACTTTAACAATAAAATTTAAACACCATCAATAATGTCAAGTTTCTTCTTCTTTAAAATTGTTAATTAAAATATTAATACATTTAAAAGAAAATTAATTAAATATAAAATTAATATCTAATACTTTTCTCGATCCCAAAGGACACATAAATACTCCCAATCTTCAATAGATATTTTATTTGGAGGATGTCTTAGTGCCTCCTCATGTGACGAAAACTTAGTATAACTCTTCTTCAATTTATAGCGATGACTATGATAACGTTCACCCATAATATCATTCACACACATCACGACATTATGTTGGTCCAAATCTAAATCTATTCTATTTTGTATTAGTGAATGGGATTGTAATACTTGTAAGTAATAAAATCACACATTAATAAAAATAATTAAAAGAAATTTATACCAAAAGCTTTTCAAATAACTTCATCCTCTCACTCCATGGTATGCGGATCCAAGACTTTACATGAAGGGGAGCAAAATTTCGAGTGATATAACCACACTCGCTAGATAGTTTTGATGCTAATGGCCCTATGGCTTTTCGGTGTTATGTTGAAATAGTCAAAACTATCCGCCTCGATAATCTCACATTATAATTTAAACCTACCCCTCTTGTAAGACCACGACCTTTTTTAATAGGTGGATGTAAGTGTTGTCGGCGGAGATCTAAGATACGTGGGTGTATGCATATGCTATTGTGTCTATTGCCTATTATGCATATCATATACGAATTTAAATGCTGCGAAAGCGTAAAATATATAATAAATACAATAAATAAATATATTAATCATATTAATATATTAGTAAAGGTTGAGAACTCACTTTAATGTGTAACGTTATACATGTATTTTTCTGCAGTCCGCATGGAAACCAACTCGCAGACAGTTCTAGTCACCAACACGGTGGACTTTGTGAGTTAGAACAGCAGCCCTATATTCAACACGGGATTAACTTTTAATCTCTAAAATGACCGGGTGTGTGTTTAACATCCTTTTCTCTAAAAGAATAAAAAATGAAGAATTTGAAACAATCCACCATTGCTTCAAATGGAATTATAGAGAAAAAGGAAACAATTCATTTTTCCCTTTCTTTTTTCTTCCTCTTCTCTTCTTCTTCTTTTCTTTTCTTTCTTCTTCTTCTCCATTTCGGTTTCTCTTTTTTGGCCACACTTCACCCACCTCACTTTCTCTCTCTTTCTCTTTATATATATATAATAAAATATTCATATAATATATTACATAATATAAATAATATATAATAATAATATATTATATAATATAATAAGAGAGATATTTTGATTATTTAACCATTAAATAATCAAAGTAAAAAATGATCATTTTATCCCTCATAAATAGTTACCAAGTCTACTCCTTAGTGGGTCCTACCAAGCTGATTGTGAGCTTAGAGCTCGTATTGACATAATATAATAAGAGAGATATTTTGATTATTTAACCATTAAATAAATATACAAGTATATATACATTCAGGGATAGCACGTAAGCATCGACCCTAACAGTAAGTCTACAAATGTATAAATAACAAGTAAGAATAATAAATTAACATGTAAAAACAATTAAAATAATAAATTTGAACAATAAACTAACATGTAAAAGTGAAATACAAAAATACATTATGTTGTGCTACTACGTTAATCTAAAGTAATCATAGGAGTCACATAAATAATTGGACTATCTGTTGATGTCGAAGGCAGCAATCGTGATCGTTTATGTCCACCTGGAGCCATATGAAAATAATAAAATATTATTATATTTAAGTAATTAAAATTTTAAATACATTAAAAAATGAGACCTAAATATAAATAAAGCAATAATAAAAATATTTTAATGGATACCAAAAATTATAATATGTTTGTCTGAACATCACTATCTTTTTCTGTGTCGATATCACTATCTTCTTCAATTCTAATAAAATATATTTCAAATTAATAAATACAATTTCAATTATAATTCCAATTACATGCTAATTACAATGTTGTAACTAAATACTAATCATAATTTCATTATAAATACAGCATTATAAATATAATTTCAATTATAATTCCAATGCTAAATGTCACCTTTAGCCACGAAATTTTTCATAGATAATAATTGAGCAGAAAGTAAAAAGCTTTGGTGAAAAATTTATTAACCACAAATAAAGAGTTTGCAGCAAAATATTGCTACTTTTGGCCACGAATCAAGAGTCTATAGCTAAATATTGCTACATTTTATCACGAATCAAGATTTTATGTTTACATGTTGCTACTTTTAGCCACAAAATTTTGCTACTATTGGCCACAAATCAAGTTTCGTGGCTACATATCTCCACCTTTGGCCACACATTAAAGTTTTGTAGCTAAACACAAATGTAGCCACGAATTGAAGCTTCATGGCTGAATGTCACTACTTTTGATCACGAAATAAAGAGTTGCGGCTAAATGACATTTAATTTAGCAACTAACTATTTGTGACTAATAATTGGCACATATTAAAATAAACAAATTGTCACGAAAAAAAATATCGTGGCTACAAGTTACATATAACCACAAAAAATGTGGCAAAATAATTTTTTTAAATATTTAATTAATATTTTATATTATTTAGCCTCAAAACTTAATTTTTGTGGTTAAGTATTACTATATTTAGCCACAAATTCTCAATTCATGGCTAAATGTCACTATATTTAGTCCCAAATCTTGTAGTGATTATAGTTATATTTTTAATTTTTATTATTATATTTCTAATTATAATTATGATTTTAATTCTAATTTATAATTATTACATTTTTAATTTAGATCTTAATTTTAATTATTATATAATATTATAATTCTAATTAAAATTATATACAACTAAATTGCAATTACCAATTTTAAGTCAATTACATTTATGACTATTATATTTATAATTTAAATTTTTTTTGCAACCAATGTATTAGCTACTAAATATTAATGGCTAAATACATTTAGCTATGCAATTTTCTTGGCTAATAGTATTGCAAGAAGTGAAAGTTTTGGCGAAAAATAAAAAAATTAGAGAAAAAACTTATTGGCTATGAATTAAATAATCGTGGCTAAATAATGCTACCTTTGGCTACAAATTAATATTTCGTAGCTAAATATTACTGTATTAGCTACAAATTCAAACTTTGTAGTTAAAAATCACTAAATTTAGTTACGAAATTATTATTTAGACTAAATATTTTGATAATTAGCCACAAAGTTTTATTTTGTAGTCAAATGTATTATTTTTTAGCCACGAATTGTAGCTTCGTGATTAAATATCAGCTCATTTAATCACAAAGTCTTATTTCATTGCTAAAAGTCTATATATTGGTCACAAAATTTTATTTCGTTGTTAAATGTGACACATTGTGCCACAAAATCTCATTTCATGGTTAAATATGATACATTGTACCACGAAATAAAATTTCGTAACTAAATGTACTGACTTATTGTCATAAACATAATTTATAGGCCACAAAAAAAAATTTGTGGCTATATTTTTTATGGCTAAAAGCCACATTTTTTGTAGTGACCATTGAGTTAGCAACCCAAATAATTTGAACGGTATATACAATCACTTGTAGATAATGGAGGATTGTCCCCCTTTTTTTCTGTAAGCTTTTCCACTAATTTAGATAATTATAAAATGTCATTTAAAAAATAATTTTATTCTATCTAAAAAGAGATAATATAGAATATTTATCTATACAAAAATATTAAATTTATCATAAACTCCCCTTTCATTAGGAGCTTAAGTAAAATAAATATATATAATAAAGATAACAATAAAATAAAATTTTATTATAAAAGAAAGTCTTTGTCTTAGTAAAGATAATGAGAATCTATTAAACAAGAATTTATAAAATTAAAAAAAAAATTCATAAATAATTCTTTTAAGAATGATGATATCAAGAAATGTTTTGGGCATTTGGGTTCGTTCTCCAATAGTCCGGATTATTGAGATTTGTCCTTGAGAATATCAAAGAATAATTATGTAAATTTACTGGGGCAATCTAAAAATTACCAGGTTCCATAAAATTTAGCTGAATCAATTGCCCACTTAATATTCTATATAGTTCCGCCCTTACTGGTAAAACTGTTCGAGACAAATTGTTAAAACTGAAAAATTTTGAGGTCAAAAGTTTAATTACAAAGTAATCATATTATCAAACTTAAAATCTCACAGGAGTTACAGTTAAAAAAATTAAATTTGTAAAAAACATATTACTCAATATAAAAAATAAAAATCTTTAAGATTTGGGCCCTATAGTAGTTCCCCCTTGCTTACACGAGAGCCGAGGGTCAAGGCATTTCCTCCAAGATCAAATCAAAAAAGAACAAGCATGAGATCACCAAGAGGACCAAGGTTACCAATGCCCATCTTCCAAATAGAGGTGTAAATCTGGTCGTGCTGCTTTGGCACAGCCGACGAACCAACAGCCGAGACAGGCTTCAGTGCTAGGCCCCAACGAGCATGAATAGTGTTTATGCTTGTGTGGTGCTGACTCAAGCACGATGAAGAGAGAACGCGGCGAACACAATCCACATGGTTCAGAACTCAAGCTCTCATGTTATAAAAACAAATTACTTAAACCACTGAACTAACTGAAATACGGGTAAAGTAATTATAACTTTTAGTATATATAAAAATGGCATATGTAAAATATTAGTTTAATTACTAATTATTTTATTAAAATTTTATAAATATTAAAAATATTCATAATCATTAATGATTATTTTTTAAAAATTTAATTACATTTAAATTTCAAATAACAACAACGATATTTTAATATAAAATTATAATGTATATAAATATCAAAATTTTCATAATTGGAACTACAATTTTATTACAATTGTAATTATAGTTACAATTATAATCACAATTACAATAGTGACAAATTCAATTATAATATCATTCTAATTATCGTTACAATATTACAATCATATTTATGATTATAATTATAATTATAATTATACACTTGATTAATATGATCCGGTAGTTTAAAGATTTGCAATGCATCCTTTAAATCTTAGGTTCGATTCTTCCCTTCTCCCATATATAAAAAATAATTACAATTATAATTTTAATTGTTAGGCCTGTTATGAAATAAGTTCAATAACCTACTCCACGTGGATTAAAGACAATGGACTACAATGATGCAATTAGGCTTGAGCAATATTTTTGAAACTCAAATTGCATTAGACTAATCCAAAAATTAAAGAAAATTAGTTTTTAACAAAGGTATTGCCTAACTTGATTCATCTTGGATCCAAAAAGTAGGTAAAGTTTGAATTGACAAAATGAGAAGTATTAAAATTATTATGCTATTTGGATTACGCTTTTTCAGTTACTGTTTCATTCAAATTGAAGTCTTTGGTATTAGTATTTACTACGGTCAAGAAGTTTTTGCTTGAGAGATGAGATACCCAAGATTCCTAAACAAATTTGATTGGGATTTATTTTATGACTACTAAAAACCCATAAAAATATAAACTGATTATGTCATTATAAGGTTATTCACCATCGAATATGATTTGGATCATGATGACTTATGCACTATAAAAAAGCATGCTTAGTAGGCCTAATTCATTTAATTCACAATCAATTCAAGCATTACACATTCAATCAAATAGTATTCAATTAGAGAGTTCTTAACCATTAAATACTAGAGAGAAATCATAAAAAATAAAAAACATAGATCCTCTTGTTTGAAGCACTCCACACACATCACAAATTTTTTAGTAATTACTAACTTAAGCATCGGAATATTTTTTTCTTGCAGGAGGACAGTGCTTTTCTTGCAAATTCAAGTCAACTTCAAAGAGATTAAGATAATTTCTATAAAGTTTTAACCTTGAACCCTTCAATGGCGTCGACTGTATAGATAAAAGCATATCCTAGTTTAAGCAAAGACTTTTTCGAGAACGCCATAGGAAGCACCAATCCACGCTCAATTGAGAGAAACATATAAATGGATTACATCATGATAAAGTTATTCACCATCCAAATATGATTTAGACTGTGATGACTTCTGCATTATAATGAAGCATGCTCAATATGCTATAATTTATTTAATTCACAAGCAATTCAAGCATCACGCATTCAATCACAGAATATTCAATTAGAGAGCTTAACTATTAAATACTAGAGAGAAATCATAAAAAAAAAAAAAAGCATAGATCCTGTTGTTTAAAACACTCTTTCACACACATCATAAATTTCTTAAGTAATTACTGACTTGAGTATCAAAGTATTTTTTTTCTTATAAGAGGACAATGCTTTTCTCACAAATATGAGTTAACTTCAAAGAGACTAAGGTAATTTTTGTGAAGTTTCAACTTTAGAACTTTCAGTAGTGTCAATTATTGGGATAAGAGCAAAAAACATGTCCTAATTTCAACAAAGACTTTTTTTCAGAACACCATGGAAGCACCAATCCATGCTTAATTGAGAAGAGACCAAATGAGGAGGGAAGTCTTGCCCCTCCCAGCGTAAACAAAAACGCAGATAACACCTCTGTTGGTATACCAAGGATCCTAGCAGAAATCCTAAAGGAATTGAAAGAATCTAAGAAGAAGAATCAGGAAATTATGAGCCGTCTGGAAGCCTTAGAAACAGGCGAAAGCCTCTAAGAAGAATCAAGATACACAAATAAGGAACCATCAACAACTACCTAACAATATTAAAAAGAAAGAAACAATGGAGCAACCTAAGAAAATGGAGATAATAGTGCCAAGAGTTTGGTTAACCAACAAGCAGGAGCTCAAAGTTATGTTGAAGGAAGTAAGTGAACTCCATAAAAGGAGCACTAAGACTGAAGGAGAGAAAGACACTGTTTCTTTAACAAAGAAAGAAAATCAAAACCCATTCATAAAGGAAATAAGAAAAATGGAGATGTTGAAAAAGTTTGTATTGCCTAGCTTTATTCCTTATAACAAGACAGAAAACCTTAAGGAACACATTTTCTAATTCAACATGAAGATGATTATGTATTATAATGATAACACTCTAAAGTGCATAGCCTTCCCTTCTAGTCTTAGAGGACCTGCCCATAGTTGGTTCCATCAATTAAAAGAGAATTTTATATCTTCATTCAATGAACCCGTAGTAACTTTCATAGCTCAGTACATCCATAATAAGAAGAAGAAAAAGACCACATTAAACCTATTTTTAATAAGGTAGGTGGAGAATGAATTGATAAGGAGCTTCTTTAATTGGTTTAACAAAGAATTGAATGAGATCAATCACTATGATTTGGAAGTATCATCCCAGGTATACTAGAAGGCAATAGGACCAACTACTGTATATTACTGTTATCTAGTTCAAAAGAATTTCACTTTTTTTGAATTAGTAAATTAGAAATCTGAGCAATGGATCCATGAAAAGGAAAATTCAACCTCAGTAATGAGGGAAACATCAATGATAACCACCCAAAGAGAGAATGCACCTTCCCACAATAAAGGATTTAAGAAACTACCCTCTAACACTAAAAAGTAATCCCAAGACAAATGAAAAAAGGTCTTTGAACCCCTGATCCCAATCAATACACGAGCAAAGAAGATCTGGTTGAAGTACAAAGATTCAAGAATATTAAAAAAATAACCAAGTCCAACCTTGACTCTAAAACACTTGAAAGATATGAATAAGCAATGTCTCTTCCAAAATGAAAATAGACACGACGTACCAATGTGCAAACAGCTAAGAAAACAGATCTATGCCCTAATCAGGAATAGATTCATAGAGGAGAATCGATTTATATCAAAACCAATGAAGACTACTACTAAATCACTCAAAGAACCCAAGGTTCATGTAGGAGAAGTCATAGAGGTAGAAGACAAATAGTAGCTGCAAGATGTCTAACTAAAGGTGTTACCTCAAAAGGATGAGAAGACAAATAATACTCCCCTCATTATATAGAAAAAATAAAAGAAGTAACACTCAACCATTCGGAGTTAGACAGAAAGGTATAGGTAGGAACAATGCTTTGTAATGAATAGAATGAAGCACTGGATTTTTGTAATAGAACTAAGATGTTTTATCTTGGTCATACAAAGACATGCTTGGAATCAACCCTAAAGTCATAACCCATAAGTTCAACATTAGGAAGGATTTTTTACCTATAAAATAAAAGTAGAGTAGGTTTGCAGTGGAAAGAAATAAGATCATCAGCGAAGAAGTAGACAAACTACTAGAAGCAGGTTTCATCAAGGAAGTTCACTGCCCTAATTTATTGGCAAACATCATGGCAGTGCCAAAGAAGAATGAAAAGTAGAGAGTCTGCTAGATTACACAAACCTGAATAAGGCCGCTCTTAAAGATCATTCTCTATTTCAAAGCTCGATCAAATGGTAGATGCTACCATAAAATATAAAAGGCTGTCATTCCTGGATACATATAGCAGCTACAACCAAATAAAAATAGACCCAAGGGATGAAAAAAAGACCATCTTTATTACTGAAAAAGTCCTTTAATGCTATAAAGTAATTCCATTTGGATTGAAGAACATTGGAGCGACTTTCCAACGCTTAGTGGCTAAAGTTTTAAGGAATCTCTTAGGTAGAACTATAGAAGCCTACATAGAAAATATAGTTGTCAAAAGTATGGAGGCTTTAAACCATGTGCTAAATCTACAAGAAGTATTTAAAGTGATATATAAGTACTAAATGCGCTTGATTCCAACCAAGTGCTCATTCGAGGTATCATTCAAAACCTTTATGGGACATGTAATAGGAGCAAGAGGGATATAGGCTGATTCAGCATAGGTTCAAGCACTCAAAATCACCATGATCCGATAAATTCCCAAGGAAGTTTAGATACTAACAAAAAGAATTACTACTCTTAGTTGGTTCATCTCTAAGATGTTTGACCAATGTAGGCCATTCTTTTATATAATTAAAAAAAAAAATGGACACCTATAAGGACTAGAAAAAAATGAAAGCCTTATAGAACTTGAAAGAATATTTGGCCAAGCCTCATATCTTATATCCTCTAGTAGCATGGGAAACATTATATCTATACCTAGCAGTGTCCAAGGTAGCAATGAGCATCTTACTATTTCAAGAGGGTGGAAGATAACAACACCCAATATTTTATACCAGTAAAATATTATCTAATCTAGAATCCATGTATACGGCGGCACAGAAGCTAGTCCTAGCCTAAGTCCAATCAAAGAATAAGCTCTAAGACTTCTATCAAAGGCCAAGTCCTAGCAGACTTTCTACTTGAGCGCGAACTAGAAATAGATGATGGAACACTTGCTACAAAACCAATAGGAAGCACGAAACTAAGGCAAATATATATAAATGGATCTTCTAATAAAAAATGAGAGAACATTAGAATCAGAATCAAAAGTCCAAAAGGGATCATCTTAGAACATACAGCTAAATTACCTCCAGCAATATCCAATAACGATGCAGAGTGTGAGGTTTTGATAGAAGGATTAACCATTGCCTCTCAAATGATGATCAAGAAGCTGTAAATATACAATAATTCTTCGTTTATTACTTATTAGTGGAATAGTTACTACATAGCGAAAGAGGAAAGGATGAAGAGTTATCTATAACAAGCAAAAGAGATAGCCCAAAAGCTAGAAAAGTCACCATCAATCAAGTACCCATATCGATTAGCCAAAGAATAAGTTGACACAACAACCTTTAGACTAGTTCTACTCGTAACCTGGGAAAGAGCCATAGTCGAAGAAAGAATAAGCTTTTTGAAAGTAGGATACACAGAGACAGCCAACACCCAGAACTGGATGACGTCTTACATAGAATACTGGAAATATGAAAAGCTTCCAAGTGATATGAAATAAGGTCAAAAGTTAAAAAAAAAACAAGGCAGGAAGATTTTTCCTCTACGAGGAAGCACTGTACAGTCGAGCATTTTCAAGAGTGTATCTTAGATGCAAGCCTAATGAGGAAGGACAAAAAATCCTAGAAGAAATCTACAGCAACCACTCTAGTGGATGGACACTTGCACACAAGGTCTTAAGATATGGATACTATTGGCCTATACTAAGGAATAAAGCTCTAGACTATATGAAGAGATGTGAAAAGTGTCAGAAACACACTCCGCTCACACACCTTTCAATTGACAACCTGCACATAGTTTTCAACCCATTGGATGTTCATCTAATGGGGGATGGACATCGTTAAACCTACTCTAATAGTATAAGGAAAGAGATTCGTGCTATTGGCTACTGGTTACTTCACCAAATGAGTGAAGGAGAAAGCTTACCGAAATATCACTAGATCTGAAGTGAAAAAGTTTATTTGGGTTAACATGATAACTAAATTTTGAATATCACGAGTACTAGTATCTAAAAATATGAGGCAGTTCACTAACACATAATAATAGCCTTCTACAATACATATAAGATTGAGTAAAGATTTGTCTCTATAAGCTATCTATAAGGAAACGGACAAGCAAAATTTGCAAATAAGATGATCTTTACTTCCTTAAAAAAAAGACTCAAGCGGAAGAAGGTAAATGGTTAAAGGAACTGTCAGGCATTCTTTAGGCATATAGAACAACAGATAACAGATTTACAAAAAGTTGCCCTATGCACTAGTATATGGAATAAGGCACTCTTGCCTATGGAAGTGTTTCTCCCAACAATGAGAACAAGGATAGTAAACCTTCCTCTTGCACCTTAAAAAAAAGATTCGAGTGGATTCCCAACATCTTCCTCTCACTCCTTAAAAAAAAGCAAACAGATTTAAGTTCTAACCTTTCAAAATTAGAGAGAAAAACCAATAGTTCATTAGAAAGAAATAAAGATTCAACTCCTATAAAGAAGAAAATGGTTTTCACCATCTTCCTTCAAATAAAAAGAGACTCTAAGAATAAAGTCCTAAAATTGAAGAAAGATAAAGTAGCAGAAAATCACATCCATCTACCCATATCAAGAGTTGGTTGACAAGAAACAAGTGAAAGAGACGAGTTTTCATTCCTATAAATGTTTCAAGTACAAGCTTAGCCACTAAACATATACAAAAAGGTATCATTCATCTACTACAACATCTTCTCCAGAAAATGAAGCAGTATCAGGATCCACTTCAAAAGCTCCCTCTCTAGAAGAATTATAGTTTATGAGACGAGACTTGTCATCATGGTGTCTAGCAGATCAACCTCAATACCAACTAAGAAACTAATTATATTCTTTTGGAAGGTCATGATGTTCAAAGGATCCTTCCCTAATCTAAACATATGTCTGAAGATCCAAGCCAAAGAAATAACAACCTGACACTTAAAATAAGCCTTTAACATGTCATTCTAATGCTACCATTTATCGTTTATGGTTGCCATTAAGTTCTGATTATTTTTCCAAGTGACCTTAAGGTGCCCAACTGTATGTTCCAGATCCTCAGCATCGGTGGCTATATAGTTGATAGACTCCCGCAACTCATCATGCCTCTTTATGATATCATAGTTGGCAATAGCCAGATTTTCCTAAAGTTCACTTATCTTGGAACCTAATGCATCCTTGGCAGCTCTATATTCTTGCCTTCTAATGAGCTTATCCTAGCTTCTTTTAAATCCAACGACGATGACAGATCACTCCTTTCTTGGATATACACCTCGTTAGTAGCTCTCAGCTCAAAAACCTCTACATTGAGGTCAGAGACAATGTTCTCTTAGCTGGAATAAAGTCTTCGTAATTCTTCATTCAGCCTTGGTATCTCGATCTTGTAAAATAAATTCTGGCCCTGGAAAAGTAAATTATCTTCCTCAATAAATTCAAGCCCTTATTAGAGGTTTATCAACTCATTATAGTCTTACTATAACTCTTTCTTATATGCCTTCGTGGCCAAGATAATATCTTGAATAGCCTAAAAAGAATAAGAAAAGAAAATACATTTTGAGATAAACCCAATACATGGGGGAAAAAAAAAAGAAATATAATGAACACTTGAAATTGCATATTTCTTAAGAGCTTTAATCATCATTTTACATTTAGAATACTACTGGTTTTAGAATTTTTATAGTTTTAAACTAGAAATAAAGTGTTGTCCTTAATTTGTAATTAATAAATATTTTTGTATAAGTTTAGTAAAATGAAAATAACTCTCAATATAAGATTCTAAGTGAAGAAATTCTTGAACCTAGAGAAGCATGGCTCAATCCCAAACAAAGTATATGAACAACTAAAAGTCTAAATACAATATTTTATGGATTTAAATTAGGACACAACAGAACTGAATCACAAACTATGCTCAACCTAACTCACCTTCTATATTTGGACCGTATATAACAAAATACGTATCCAATTAGTATGATTCTAGAAGTTACAAAAAGATAAGTCAATTATCTAGAACTCTTCTATTGGTTAAAATTCATATTCAGCTAGCTTTATAGTAAAAATTTTACTACAATTCAATGGATGTTTGGTAGTTGACAATATAGAAGATTAGTCACACTAGAATAATTCTTATGTATTTGCCTATTTAAGGACACCCTTGGCTTAATGGGAGAAATATCTCTTTTATCATTTTAAATCTAAGTTCTCTTTTTATTGTATTTTATTTTCTCAAGTTATGTTGTTCTAAATTCCTAGCTAAAGCTAGGAGTGAAATACTTAATTGAATTGTAGTTTTGTTACTTGATCCTTGTGTTTCAAAGTTCACGTTTGTTTCAATGTTTTAATTATCTATAAAAATTATTTTAGTTTGTTTGAAGCCTTGATTTGTTGTAGACTAAGGGCACAACGAATGCTTGAAAAAATATTCTACATATCAACAACATATTTTTATAAATGATGTTTTTAATCAATTGAAAAGCCTTTCTCAAATGAGTAAAATGATTAAAAAAAATTGAATATATCTATTATAATCCGAATAAGTGTGGATCTCTAATGCATTCGTGTTCTTTTAATTAATTTCTTATTTACATTTGGTAATATTTTCCTTTAAAATCAACCAACATTCCTTTATCCTTGGATACAAAACACTTCATCACTCTTGAACGTTTACACAATAACATTTGCTCTTGATGATCACTCCTTATGGATACGACACTGAAACTCACGAGTTAAAATACTATTATTAAGACACACTTGGGTAAAACAATATTTGAGTTTTAGCATGTTTTTAGTGTCGTTACCGGAGAGTGAAATTAACTAAGATGGTTGATTTTATTTTCTTAGAAGGCTAAGTCTTCTACATTACTTTACTTTAATTATTCTTTATTTTTTTAAATTTTACTATATTTTTTTACTTAACCACTTACTCTTTGTTAAACTAACCTTTTATTATTCTAATCTAAGTTTTAATTACTCCTCTAGCCTTTATTTTATTGTTGGCCTTGCCATTTAATTTTCTTTTACATTTATTTTTTTTTCTCTTATTTATAGAATTTGTTATTATTGTATTTTGTTTTCTTTCTTTTTATGAGTAGATGATTTAAATATCCTAAGTCTCATTGTTTGGTGAAAGGTAATTTCGAAACTTTCTTTGATAGTTTGTTTAATTCTCCATCATCTTCTCACTCTTCACTAAACAGATCACACATCATGGCTGATAACGAAAGTGATTCACTAAGATCATGTTAATGCACCCATCTGAACCATGTATTAATACTTGTAACCTTCTCGCAACTCTATACCCTCATACTTCATTTTTCCCTTGAATGCTAATAACTTCAGAATTAAGTCTGGTATGATTCTCTTAATTTCAAATTTTCATGGCTTAGAATCAAAAAACCCATATTTGCATTTGAAAGAATTTGAAGAAGTTTGTAGTATATTTAATGACCAAGGATGTAGTGAAAAAAATAATTAGGCTTAAGTTGTTTCCATTTTCACTTAAAGACAAGGCAAAAACTTGACTTAGTTCTTTAAAATTGAGATCAATAGGTAGTTAGTAAGAAATGCAATGTGAATTTCCAAAGAAATTCTTTCTAACAGATAAAACCAATGCTTTGAAAAGACAAATCCAAATTTTTTTCTCAAAATAAAAATGAAACATACTTTCAATGTTGAAAAAGATTCAAAGATTAGTTAAATTCTTGTCCACATCGTGGTTTGAAAAAATAGAAAATAATTTATTTTTTCTATAATGGTTTATTTCTTAAGACAAAATAATTCATAGAAATCATGTGTAATGGAGAATTTCTAGATAAAGATCCAGCTAAAGAATTTGATTATTGGGATCATTTATAAAAAAATTCTCAAAATTGGAAAATCTCTAATTCTACCAATTCAATTAGATCTAATCTTGCAAATTCTAGTTGAAAGAAATATCAATTGAGTCAAAAACATAATCTAAGTGCTAGGGTAACTAGTTTGGCTAGGAAACTAAAAGCCATGGAAATAAAGAAACTAAGGAAGACCAAATTCATCCTTACTGAAGAATTTTGTGGTATTTGTCACATTGTTGGTCATTCTACAAATGAGTGCCCAAACCTTTCAATAGTTAAAGAAGCCATGCATGAGCTAGTAAATAATACAAACTATACTCATAAATCTTTCACATCCCATTTCTCTAACACGTACAATCTAAATTAGAGAAACCATCCAAATTTTAGTTGAAGAAAATAACAATGTCCAAACACAACCTTAATAAAAGCCTTCAAATCCTCCTCCATATCATTCACCAAACGTAAAACCCCTTGATGAGACATTGCAAGCATTCATGTTTGAGCAATCAAGATTTAATGATCAGATTTTATTGGCCATTAATGAGATCAAGAGTACATTTTCTAACCTAACATCTTTTGTGCAAAATCAAGAAAATGATAAGTTTCCTTCTCAACCCAAACCCAATCCCTTTAGTCAATTCAATGTAAATGAATGTTTTGAAAAAGCAAAATCACTTGAAGATATCAATGCTATCACAACACTTCGTAGTAGTAAGGTTATTAAATAAACCTCTTCCTTCAAAAAAGATGAACCTAAACCATTTAAAGAAGCAATGATAAGAAAAAATAATCAAAGCCTTTTGAGGAAGAAAAGTGTCTAATTCTTGCTCTATTTCCTTAAAGATTGAAAACCATTGAAAAGTTGAACCTAAATTCTGACATCTATGAACTTTTCAAGCAAGTCAAAATTAATATTCCTTTATTAGATGTAATAAAGCAAGTCCTTTCTTATGCTAAATTTTTAAAAACTTTGTGCACGGTTAAAAGAAAGTTTAATGTTTGAAAAAAAAGTATTTTTGACTAAAATTGTAAGTTCAATCATTCAACAAAACACTCTTCCAAAATACAAGGATCCTGAATATCCAACCATTTCTTGTATGATTAGTAATTTAAAGATTGATCGTGCATTGCTTGATTTAGAAGTTAGTGTTAATCTTTTGCCTTACATTATTATGAGCAATTAGGACTTGATGAGCTCAAACCTACTCTAATCACTCTTTAAATTGTTGATAGAAGTGTGAAAGTTCAAGTGGAGTAGTAGAAGATGTACCTGTTCAAATTGATATGCTTTATTTTCTTATTGATTTTATTATTTGGACACATATCCTATTTTAGACTTGAATGCTCAAATTTCAGTCATTCTAAATTGTCCATTCCTTGCAACTTATAATACTTTGCTTACTTGTAAAAATGGTCTTTTGAAGCTATAATTTGGTAATATGACTTGTGAACTAAGTATATTTAATATTTCCAATCAATTTTAGGATGGTGATAATGTGCATGAAGCTGGTCTAGTTGAAGAACTTGTATATGATGAATTTAATGTCCATTCTTTCAATAATGATTATGAAATAGAAAATTATTCTAAAAATTATTCTTTTTTCATAGGCTTTTGGAATAGTCAAGTGGAGGGCAAGATTTGAAGAATTATCACCGAATATAAATGTTCCCTTGCCATTAAATGTGCAACCACCAAAACCTAAATTTAAGCTATTGCCATATCATCTCAAGTATTCATTATAGGTAAAAATGAAACTTTTCCAATAATCATCTCATCTAAGCTGAATTCACTCCAAGAAGATAAGTTTCTTGACACTTTAAAATTGCATAAAAATGCATTAGGATGGACCATTGTTAATATTAAAGGAATTAACTCTTTAATATGCACACATAAGATTTATTTAGAGGATAATGCCAAACTCTCTAGAGAGATGCAACAAAGGCTTAAACCTAACATGAAATAAGTGGTAAGAAAGGTCATTAAGCTTTTAGATGTAGGAATCATTTATCTTATTTCTGAAAGAAAATGGGTAAGTCATACTCAAGTTATGTCTAAGAA
Source organism: Ailanthus altissimus (assembly GCA_946807835.1). Taxonomy (NCBI): domain Eukaryota; kingdom Viridiplantae; phylum Streptophyta; class Magnoliopsida; order Sapindales; family Simaroubaceae; genus Ailanthus; species Ailanthus altissimus. Next base: position 4,147,450 of record OX327712.1, read on the forward strand.
ATCTAAAGTAACTATAGTCACAAATGAAAATATTAAATTAATTCCAACTAGAACCATTACTAGTTGGTGTATGTGCATTGACTATAGGAAACTAAATTCGATGACTAGGAAATGTCACTTCTATTTACCTTTCATGGACCAAAATTTAGAAAAGGTAGCTAGGCATGAATTTTATTGTTTCCTAGATAGGTATTCTAGGTACAACCAAATTAAAATTGCACTTGAGGATCAGAAAAAAAAAAAACTTCCTTCACGTGTCTTTTTAGAACATTTGCATACAAAAGAATGCATTTTGGTTTATGCAATGCACTTGCCACATTTCAAATATGCATGCTTAGTATTTTTAGTGACATGGTTGAAAATTTTCTTGAAGTTTTCATGGAAGATTTTTCTATTTTTGGTAACTCGTTTGATGATTGCTTATTAAATTTGTAGAAAGTCCTTATTAGATGTAAAGAAAAGAATCTTGTGCTTATTTGGGAAAATGTCATTTCATGGTCGATCATGGTATTGTGTTGAGTCATATTGTTTCATCTAAAGGATTAGAAATGGATAAGGCTAAAATTGATTTGATTACTAATCTTCCTTTTTCCACGTGTGCAAAACATGTTAGGTCATTAATAGGACATGCTAGTCTTTATAGAAGGCTTATTAATGTCATATCTAGACCATTGTGTAACCTTTTGTCAAAAGACGCTCCTTTTGAATAGACCACATATTGTCCAGAAGCATTTGATAAACGTAAAAGCATATTAATTTATGCTCCTTTTATGCAACCTCCTAATTGGTCTTTACTTTTTGAAATCATGTGCGATGTTAATGATTATGCAATCGGAGCTATTTTAGGGCAAAGAAAATATAAGAAACCCCGAGTCATATACTATACAAGTAAAACACTTGATAGTGCTCAAATGAATTATTTCACAACTAAAATGGAATTTCTTGCAATAGTATTTACTTTGAAAAAATTTAGATCTTATCTTTTTGGTTCACCCATTATTGTATTTAGTGATCATGTAGCTTTAAAGTATCTTCTTTCGTAGAAGGATGCTAAGCTAAGGTTAACAAAATGGATTCTTCTCCTCCAAGAATTAGAGATCACAATTAAGGATATTTCTTAAGACCTTTAATTATCATTTTACATTTAGAATACTACTAATTTTAGCATTTTTATAGTTTTAAACTAGAAATAAAGTGTTGTCCTTAATTTGTGATTAATGAATATTTTTGTGCATGTTTAGTAAAATGGACATAACTCTCAATCTAAAATTTGAAATGAAGAAATTCTTAAACATGGAGAAGTATGACCCAATCCCACACAAAGTTGATGAACTATAAAAGCCCAAATCTAATATTTTATTGACCGAAATTAAGACACAACATAACTGAAATGCAAGCTACGCTCAAGCTGACTTACTTTTCATATTTAGACCGTATCTCACAAAATACGTAACCAATTAGTAAGATTCTAAAAGCTACTGAAAGATTCATCAATTATATAGAACTCTTCTATCGATCACAAGGTCATATTTGTCAGCTTTATAGTAAAAAAAAGCGCTGCAATTTGGTGGATGGTTTAGTAGCTAACAATATAAAAGGTTTAGTCACACTAGAATAGTTTCTATGTATTTGCCTATTTAAGGACACCATTGGTTTAATGAGAGATATATCTCTTCTATTGTTTTGAATCTAATTTCATTTTCTATTGTATTTTATTTTCTCAAGTTATGTTGTTCTAAATTTCTAACTAATGCTAGGAGTGAAACATTTAATTGAATTATAGTTTTGTTACTTAATCCAATTCTTGTGTTCCAAAGTTCATGTTTGTTTCAATATTTTAATTTTCATTTTATGGAAATAGTTTTGGTTTTTTTGAAGTCTTAATTTATTGTAGACTAAGGGCACAACGAATACTTGAAAAAAATTTCTACATATCAATAACATAATTTTATAAATAATCAATTAAAAAGCCTTTCTCAAATGAGTAAAATGATTTAAAAAGGATCAAAGATTTCTACTATAATCCAAATAAGTGTGGATCTCTAATGCATTGGTGTTCTTTTAATTAATTTCTTAATTTACATTTGGTGATCTTTTCCTTTAAAATCAATCAACATTCCTTCATCCTTGGATACAACACTTCATCAATCTTAAATATTCACACAATAATCTTTGCTTTTAATGATCACTCTTTGTAGATACGACATTCGAACTCATGAGTTAAAATATTATAATTAAAATAATTTACACTTAGGTAAAATAATATTTGAGAAGTAATAAAATACTTTCAGAATCAACTTACTATAAGACTAGAAGAAGAACTCTTCCGCTTCAAATCAGTAGCGAAAATCTTGGGAATCAGTTTTAAGTCTCCTTTCATAAATAGGTGATCCAGGATCACCGAAGAAGCTTCCCTATCAATTTGCAAAAGATTCGATTCACGTATAACGTCTCCCTCTGATTTCTAGAAACTGGGGCAAAACTCATTATCTACTCTTAAAACCTCCTTAGGAATATCTTGCCATTCCTCAGGAAGATGAGGAAGAAAAGAAAGGTCATCGACTAGCGTATCTACCAAGAGAAGAAAGTGGTACTACCGAGATATCATTTTCCCTTCCTGCTCCTATCTCTTCGGGGGGAGTAGAACCCCTGGAATCATCATCCACAATAATTGGCTCCTCTGAAATAAAGACAAACAAGATCAAGAAGGATCGGTACTAAAGAGAATAAGAATAAAGAAAAAGAAAATAAAAAAAATAGAAAACAAAATTTTTTACCTTAAGGTACGAAGCTTTCCAACAGAGGATCAGAGACTGATTGAAATGACTTTCCATCCCAGAATGACCTTTTACAACATTAGAATCTAAAACTGTTAAAGGAGTATTAGAAACCTATAGAAAAGAAAGAGAAGCTTTTAGAGGGACATTAGAAGTTCCCAAACCGGCAGAAGGCTTCGCTAGAACATCAGACACCTTGTACTCAATGCTAACTGATTCCAGAAGTATCTTAGAAATAGAGAAACTAGATGGAGCAGAAGACTTATGCTTTTAGAGATGAAAGGCTTCTCTAAAGGCTTCTGCTTATGAGGAGCGTGCATATTCTTGGGAGCATTCTTGAAGACATCATAAAAGATATTAAGACGTTCCTCCTCAAGATTAGGAATGAAACCAAATATGTCTAGAATTGTCTCAATAGGAACTGAAGGTTTTCCAACCACGGTAACACTTGTTGGCCCCTTCTCAGAAATTGAAACTGATCATAAAGGTTTTGCAACAATAACAAGCTGTGGAACACTAGAGGTTGCAATAGTAGAAGAGTTTGGAAATTTTCTTCAGTAGGATCTTCCACAGGATCTACACCTACACCTATAGCAAGAATAACGCCAGGATCAGAAAGAGAAGATGCGAGGGAATAATCAACAATTCTAAATTTCATGGATACACGAATTACATCCATATTAGTGCCTGTAGTGGGACTCTCATTTAGCAAAAACAAATAAAGGTAATATATCAGTTTCTAAATTTAGAAGAATAATTTTACAAAACTCACATGTGTTAGTGAAAAAGCCAGAATACATGTAAGGGCGGTAGATTTTCTCACCATTCTTGCTTCTCAGTTCAACATCCATCTCCGGAGATGGAAGAGGATGAAATTAGAGAGAGTCTAATGTCAGGCCAATGGACTTCTAAAGGATTAGCCACTAAAAGAGGGTATAGAGCACAAAAATTTCAAGTCCTGAGGTGTAGGAATCCAAAGACACCCTTCTCCGTAAGAGCACAAGGTTAATGTGCACTTTTTCCTTATAGGCATAGTCTCTCAAGGGATGAATATGGGCTAGTTCATTGTGAGAAATGGATCTATTCCAAAAGAACTTCTTCAGAAATCTTTCCCTCCCAAGAAGCTTGGAAAAATCAGACTCGTCTTCCAATTGGATTTCCCAAAAGTGGCAGCAACCTCATAGGGGTAACATGAACACTTCTAATCACTACTAATAACCACCACATGCTTCTCAAATTTTTATTTTTGATCCTCAAAATCGTAGACAAGTTTCCTTTTTTCATTAGGAGAAAATTAGTAGTTTTTTCTGAAATGTTAAAGGTTATAAAAAAAAAAAAGACATCATAGAGAGTGAGCACATATAGGAGAAGGAACATTTGGTTAAGTATGGCTATATCTTACAGAAGGTAAAAGACATTGGAATGAACTTGTAAAGTGGAGAGTTTGATTACATGAAGAAATTTATGAATCAATGGAGGGAAACATAAATAGAAGCAATTTAAGTATCCCCTAAAAATAGAAACTTCACCAGGATTAATAGAAGGTAAGTTTAAGTGTGATTCATTATACAGGAGGTTCATGATGTTGACCATGGAGGGAACTCAAAGACGTATTCCAATTCCTCTAAGGAAATTGATTAAACAGACCTTGCCATTGCTAGAATCTAGGTTTTCTTCGGAAAGGAGAAGAAAGCAAAGGTTTTTTAGCAGAAAGAATTTTGAGCATGGGTTTTTCGAAAATCAAAAGTAAAAGAAAAATAGGAAATAATTCTAGTATTTAAGGGCAGTAATTATTTGATTAACTATTTTTATTTACTCGATAGAGTAGAACGTTTAGCTGAGGAACGATAATGGGTGGGAAAATGTGAAAACAAGTGTCATGTGCTGATTACTGAGAATGAAGAAACGTGATCATTTAGAATTCATTTGAAAATTGACTCTAATTCTATAGTTATGGAGGGACATCTAATGAACTTATTATGAAATAATCCTAGCAGCCCACTCCATGTGGATCAAAGACAATAGACTAAAGTGATACAATTAGGCCCGAACGATATTTTTAAAACCCAAACTGCATTGGACAAACTTAAAAATTTTAAAATAGATTATTTTTAACAAAGGTATGGTCTGACTTGATTAGTCTTGAGTCCAAAAAATAGGTAAAGCTCAAATTGATGATATGGGAAGAATTAAAATTATTATGTTATTTGAATTATGCTTTTCAGTTATTACTATTTTATTCAAATTGAAGTCTTTGTTATTAATATTTAGCATGGTCAATGAGTCTTTGCAAGATGGATGAAATACCCAGGATTCCTTGACAAATTTGATTATGATTCATATTATAACTGTTAGAAACCTATTAAAATATAAATTGATTACGTCATGATGAGAATATAATTTGAAATGTGATGACTTCTGACACTATAAATAAGCATGTTCAATAGGCTATAATTTATTCAATTTACAATCAATTCATGCATCACGCATTCAATTATAGAGTATTCAATTAGAAAGTTTTAAAATATTTAATATTAAAAAAAAATCACAAAAGAAATCATAGATCCTCTTATTTGAAACACTCACACATATCACAAGTTTCTTGAGTAAATATTAACTTGAGCATCGAAGTATTGTTTTTTACAAGTGGACAATGCTTCTTCAATAAATTCAAGCCAACTTCAAGAAGATTAAGATAATTTTTATAAAGTTCCAACTTTAGAGCTTTCAATAATTAATTACGGTTTACACTTACAATTGTAATTACAATCTATACTTACAATTATAATTATAATTGCTCTTATAATATTTATAATTATAAATTCAATAGCATTTAAAATTATAATTAAAATTACAACTATAATTATAATTATAATTACATATAGAGTTACAAATGCAATAACAATAATTACAATTTCAGTATAATTATGTATAATCATAATTAATAGCATTTCTAATTTTTGTATGTTATTTTGTTATAATGTATATTTAGATCATATTTAGTCTAATTGTTCGTATCATAGCATCTTTTAAATCTGCCTTGATGTGTTTTTTAATTTAAATTTTATTTAGAAAATACTCGAATTTTTTTAAATTAAAGTTTGTTTTGTACAAGTTTTTGATGAAAACCGAGATTGGAGATCATTAGAAAATTAGTTTTCTAACATTTCTGTAATTTAAAAGATTAAAATTGGTGTCTAAGAGCCTTAAAAACCGTAGGTCTGAAAACAATTCAACTAGGTCAAAATTTAGGTCAAAAAAATCCTTTTAAAGGTTAAAGATAGCCTTTTCTCACTCAGCCCCGTCCATCTTTTGGTAATTCCATATTGACTAGAAAATTTTCAAATTTTGCAAACAGACCCTAAACAAAATTTATCTTTTGATTAATTCTATTTTGGGCATATTATCTTTAAAATTTTCAAATAGGCCCTAAACAGAAATTATATTTTGGGTAATTACTGTTTGGTCATAAAAATTATAGAATTTGCATATAAGTCCCAATTTGACTCAATTTTCTTATTATTGTGTACTTATATATTAATTTCATATTTAATTTTATAATTATCTTTTATTCATTTACATATTGATACATGAAATTTTGTATGAATAATATTTGGTGAATAAAAAAAATTATCTAATAATTCATATAATTTTAATTAATTAAGGATTATCCATGGCAACTTTAATTATGCAAAATTATATATTAAGTATTTTGGATCACATATATAAAATAGTATTAATTATGTTTAATAATATTTAATATAATAAATTTTATCCCACATGAATATATTTGTATGATTAATTAGGATAAAAATTCAAAATATTTTCTTAAAAGAATTAGGAAATAGAACATAATTTGATAATTTTATCATGAAGTTATACATAAATCTATTTTAATTAGAAATTTTAGCCCATAGGTAAATTTTATGTCGTTTAAGTCATATTTCAAACATGATTTATATTGCTAAAATATGATATTTGTTTATTAGCCTCAATTTGTGTAAAATAAGCATGTATGGTTAATTTTTTGCAGTTATCCAGCCTGTGAATTTTTATAATATAAATTGTAATATTCCCAAGTTAAAATGTGATAACTGTAAGGTTTGGAATGAGAGAAATTCTTCTTTACATAGGGTTGATGAACATTGACTAAACTATACAGAAAGATGAACCACTTATTATTATTGAAACTAGCACTCTAAGTGATATTGCTCTTTATGATTTGTATTGCTAAAATATGATATTTATTTATTCGCCTCAATTTGTGTAAAATAAGCATGTATGTTTAATTTTTTTTACAGTTATGAAGCCTGTGAATTTTTATAATATAAATTGCGATATTTCTAAGTTAAAATGTGATAACTATAAGGTTTAGAATGAGAGAAATTCTTCTTTAAATAGGGTGGATGAACATTGACTAAGCTATACAAAAAGATGAGCCACCTATTATTATTAAAACTAGCACTCCAAGTGATATTGCTCTTTATGATTGATGGGAGTAATCTAATCGCCTTAATGTGATGTTCATAAAGACCAAAAATGTTGTTAGTATTTATGGTTCAATTGACTAATATGATAATGTCTAGATATTACCGAATGCTATTGGTGATGAATTTAAGACTTCAAATAAGGCACTTACCAACTCCTTAATAATGAGGGTTTCATCTATGAGGCTCACCAACATTAGAGGTGTGCGTGAGCACATTATGTAAATAAGGGACATTATGACTTAATTGATAAATTTTGAGGTTAAAATGTTTAAATTTTTCCTTATGCACTACATATTGAATACTCTTCCACAGTAACATGGACCTTTCAAAATCTCTTATAACACATATAAGGATAAATGGTCAATTAATAAACTCATGACTATGTGTGTCCATAAGGAAGGAAGGCTAATAATAAAATTGGGTGATAGTGCATATATGGCAACACAAGGAAGGAATAAAGAACAGGCCATACAAGAAAATGAAAGGTAAAATACCTCTCCAAGCTCAAATAGAAAATGAATCAAGTGCTTCTTCTGTAAAACAAAAAGACATTGAAAAATGATTACCCTAAATTTCAGAAATGGCTTGAGAAAAAAGGTAATTCATCTCATTTATTTATTATGAATCTAATATAGTTGATATTAACACATGGTGGGTTAATTCAAGTTCTACAATCCATATTTGAAATTCCTTGTAAAGTTTGTAAAATCTAAGGAAGTCAGTGGGAAGTGAACAGTACATCTATTCAAGAAATAAAATGTGTTCACATGTAGAGGTGATTAGAACATATAATTTAATTTTAAGTAGTGGTTTTGTTTTAAATTTGAAAAATACATTTTACATTCTAAGTTTCCTTAGAAATTTGATTTAAGTTTCAAGACTTTTATTGTTTGCTTAGTCCTCTAACTTTTCATATACATCTTTTAATTTATTTTATAAATTTGATCTTCTTAGGAATAGTATATTGTTTGACGGTCTTTTTTGAATTAATTTACAAAATGACACATCTTAAAATGCAATGCATGTTCATGATGGCATTAAAATATATGTTATGAATGAAGATTCCTCTATATTGTGGCATTAGAGATTGTGACATAGCTCCATAGAAAGTATTAAAAGATTAGTAAATAATGGATAATGCTTTGGATTTTACCGATTTTAATACTTTTGTGAACTACATAAATAGAAAGCATACCAACAAGACAAAGAAATATGCCAAGAAGAGCTCAGATATTTTTAAGATCATACATTCAAACATTTGTGGTTCAAATATGGACTCGTATAGTCAAAAATATTTTATGACTTTCATATATGATTACTTACAGTATATGTATCTCTACTTGCTTTATAATAAGAACGAAGACTTAGAAACTTTTAAGATATTTAAAGCTGGAGTAAAGAAATAATGTAGAAAGCTAATTAAGATCATGAGAACATATAAAGGTTAAGAATATTATGGTAAATACACCGAGGATGGACAAGCAACTGGTTCATTTGAGAAGTCTCTTCAAGAATGGGATAATTGCCCAATATACAATGCCTAATTCTTCAGACTAGAATAGTGCAGTAGAAATAAGAAATCAAACATTAATAGACATAGTACAAAGTATGCTTATTAGCTCTAAGCTTTCTAAATCCTTGTGGAAAGAAACTCTTAAAATAACAGTATATATATTGAACTAAAGTTGTTCTAAAGATGCCTTCGAAACTATGAAAAGATTGAAAATCGAGTTTACAACAATCAAGAAGTGCAAATTTTCTTAAGAATACATTAGATTAATGAGAGCAATCAATCATAGAATATAATTTCTCAAAAAGATCATTTTGATATTCAATCTTCTGCCTCAAGTAAAAGATTGATTGTCCTTTACAATACCCCTCAAGTTCATATGGGTGTTAAGCAACCAATCGTTGAAATTTCGTGAGTTGTTGTTAACAATCTAGTAAATCAAATTGTTCAAGAATTGCCAAAAATTATTGAGCAATCAGTTGACCAACAAGTTACTCAGGAGAATATTGTACAATATTAAAGAGATCTACAAGGACAATAAAATTAGGAATTCCTAGTGATTATATTGTATATCTGCAAGTATCTTACTATAATATTAGAGTAAAAAATAATCCTAAATTTGTTTCATAAGCCATGAGTTGCAAAGAATCGATTTGTAGTACAATACTATTAAAGAATAGATGAATTCTATGACATCTAACAAGGTGTGGGGTCTTATTAAGTTACCTAATGGTTCAAAAGCCATAAGATGCAAATGGGTATTTAAGATAAAGAAAGACTCATTTGGCAATATTAAGAGATATAAGAAAAGGCTTATTACTAAAGGATTTACTTAAAAGGAAGAAATTAATTACATGAAGACCTTTGCTCTTGTATCTAAGAAATATTTCATTTGTGTCATTATGGCATTAATTGCTCATTTTGATTTGGAACTATAACAAATAAATGTAAAAATAGTTTTCCTCAATGGGGATCTAAAAGAGACGATTTACATGAAACAACCATAATGATTCTCCTCCAATGATGGTGAGCATTTGGTATGCAAGCTCAAAAAATCCACATATGGATTTTAAAAAAGCCTTATATCAATGGTATTTGAAATTTTATGAAGTTATCCCTTCATTTGGTTTTGTAGAGAACACCATGGATTAATGTGTATATTAGAAGGTCAATTGGAGTATTTTTCTTACAACTAATGATAAGAGATTGCTACATGAGATGAAACAATTTCTTTTTAAGAATTTTGACACGAAAAATATGGGTGATGTATCTTAAGGTGTATTCTATTTTAGGTTTGTCTCAAAAGGTCTATATCAATAAGATTTTAGAGAGATTTCTAATAAAAAAATTATTTATTAAGTATAGCCCCTATTATAAAGGGTGGCAAGTTAAATTTGAACCAAAAAAATTATCTTGAAAAGGAACGAATGAAAAATATTCCATATGCTTCTGTCGTTGAAAGCCTAATGTATGCTTAAGTCTACACAAAACCTGGCATTTTATTTGTTGTAGAAATATTGGAAAGATATTAGAGTAATTCATATGTAGACACCTATAGAGCTACAAAGAAAGTAACGAGATACCTTTAAGGGACCAAAGATTACATGCTTATATATAAATAAACTAATAATACAGAAGTAATTGGCTACTTGAATTTAAACTTTGTTGGTTATGTTGATGATAAGCGTATTCCATACATTATTTAGTATCCCTCTTAATTTGATATTTTCTCATTTTAAGTATTAAAATATGAGCACTTATGCATACATGGAAGCATAAAAAAATCAAAATGTTCTGGAAAAAAGGGCAAAGAAGTTATTTACAAAGAATCAAAGCTACTACGCTAAAAGTTTGAGCTATAGCCCCAATATAAGTGAAGAAATCAAGAACATGTGTTGGGTTCGCAACCCCAAGTCAAGAAAAGGGGCGATGTTGTAGTGCCAATCCCTAACTAGTTTAATGCCTCAAAACCTTCTCCAACTAGTTTATCACTCTCATCTTATCTCATTTACTTTAGCTTCAAGTTTATTTTTGTAATTTGTGATGTGTTGAACGTGGTTATTTTTATGAACTTTTGGACTATTATATTTGTGCATTTGATTATATATAGCTAAATTTCATGTTCTAGGGCTTGATGTAACTCTACTTTATACTATGTTTTGATATGTTATATTGATTAATGACTATCTTTGGTTTATCATTTTTGCTTTTTATAAGTTTAATACTTTTAATTAGATTGAAAAATTGATTAGATGATTTAGATTTGTGGATTATGTGCTTGAAAAAGTTTAACCCGTATATTAGAATTAAAAAGCCTAGCCTTGATTTTATTGAGTTAGAAAACTAATAGAATTAGGGTAATCACTTAAGGGTAACTTAATACATGTATAGAAAATAAGTTAGATAGGGATATTAACTTGCTTATGTATGCATATGATTTCATTTGACACTTAGGAGAGGTAATGAGATTAGTTCTAAACCTATGATTAATGAATTTACAAGATTAGTTGTTAATCACTAACTATAAAGAACATAGGAATGGTAAAGTGAAATCAAGAACGTAGGACCCTTTACCATAAAATTCTCACCTCTTTGATTTACTAAATTGTTTATTTTAAGCATCTTTAATTCAATAATTCAACTTAGTCTTTAGATTAGCCTAGACAAAGTTAGGTTATCAACACCATAGCACTTAACATTAATTTAAGACACCAATCCTCATGGGAATGATATTCATCACTTTATTACTTAATCAATACCCAAGCACTTATGGTTACAATTTATGTGTATAATTTCCAGAATAACTGATTCGAGAAAATCAATATCTGAGTCTGTTTTTATGTTTGTCCATGTAGTTGTATCTTGGAGAAATACAAAGCAGACTTTGACTGCTTCTTTTACTATAGAGCTTGTGTTTATTTCTTATTTTAAGGCTACCTCGCATGGTATATGAATGCAGAGTTTCATATTTAGGTTGAAAATTGTGGATTCAATTTTTAGGCCATTACATATATATTGCAACAATTCAGCTATAATTTTTATGGCTAAGAACAACAAGAATGGTAATCGAAGTAAACACATAGACATCAAAGACTTTAGCTTAAAGGAACATGTTAAAGGAAAGAAAATGGTTATTGAACACATTAGTATTGAATTGATGATTGTTGATATTGTGACAAAAGGCATATCACCCATGAGATTTAAGGATCGTGTAGACCAAATGGGACTTGGTTCCATCATGTGATTTCATTGTATGGATGAATGTTGTTTAAATGAAACTCTTATTTATTTGTGATATTTTCTCATATTTGTTTGCACTTTCATTTGTTTTGAGAAAAATCATTAATGTTTGACCTAGAATAAACAAATGGTTTATTCATTAAGTTGTGTTACTATATATGGGTTAGTATTTAAAAGACATAATGCATTGTAATACATAAAAGATAATACTCATTCTTAGAGAACCTGTCACATTGATTCATGTATTTCATTTCTTAAGTATTAGAATTGATAAAAAAATCTGATATCATATCAATTGAAATATATGGACCAAGTGAGAGAATATTGACCAAATTCATTTTAGTCCCAAAAGTGGTCCAATATTCCTTTTCATTTCAAGGATATAACGACATTTTTTTTAACTGTCCCATGTTCTCATGTTCTAGGATGTGTTAATGTAATAACCAACTATGATCATCTTTGATGAAAAGATATTCATAAAGAGATAAAGATAGTGTTAAGGTCCCCTAAGCTTATTAATCTCATTTTTCCTATAAACACACCATCATTAGAGATTACTAAAAGTGTAGAAGAACCAAATAGCCACTTTAGACACTGCAGCTCAACCAAGCATCAGTGGTCAGAGGTTAAAATTTTTTTATTTTTATTTTTCCATTGCTATTTCGTTATAATGCATATTTAGATCATATTTAGTCTAATGCAAATTTCACACGCCTAGCCCATATGAGTCAGTTTGTTCTTTTCCCCCTTTGCCATCTTCATATTTATATGTCGAATGCTTACATTTTACTTTCTCTTTTATATTTGATTGTGTTTACAAGGCAATTCTTTATTATTTATTTATTTTAAGTAAACAACAGGTAGTGCTTGTAAACAATGAATTTTATCAAATCAATAAAATATTATATTTACACAGTTATGATACATATTATGTATTTTAATTGATATGACATTTGATTTATTTATTTTTTATTGCTATTATATATCAACTATATCAATAAAAATTAAAAAGTAAACAACTATCTTATAAATAGTGGTAATTGATTAATGACACATCACTTAGGATACAAAGTATGTATTCCAACTTTATAAATCGAACACTACTCTAAATTAAATTATTTTTTAAAAAACCATAAAAGATTCAATATTATGGGAAATATCAAAAATGTGTATATTTTACAATGAGAAAAGTGTACGAAGTGAACCTTATATAGGCTTTAGGCTAATACAAAATAAAAAAACTAAAATAGATAAAAGAAAAGAAAATATTTACACATTAATAACAATACAAAAAAGGTAAACTATGTAAATATAGTAAATGGGCTTATTTGATTGATTTATATCTTTAATACCCCCCCTCCCCCTCCCCCTCCCCCTCCAAACTCAAGATGGTGAAGTAAAAGCGAGCTTGAGTTTTAGAGACCAGAGCTTTAAAATGGCTAAGAATGAGAGATTTGGTAAAGATATCAACAGGCTAATCCCCAAAAAAGATGGAATAAAGCGTAACCATTCCTTGAAAAATATGTTACCGAACAAAGTGATAATCTGTCTCAATATGCTTGTCTGCGCATGAAAAACATCATTATGAACAATTTAAATAGCAATCTAATTATCACAATAAAGAGATGTAACTTTAGATTGAGTAATCCCTATATCTCTAAGAAGGCATAGGAGTCAAACAATCTCTTGAATCATATCAATAAGTGTATAGTACTCAGTCTTAGTACTAGAACAAGTAATAGCTATCTGCTTCTTACTTTTTCATAAAAGAAGGGAATCTCCCAAGAAAAGATAAAACTCAGTAGTTGATCATCGATCTGTAAGATCACCTTCCCAATTTACATTGGCATAAGCTCGTAACTCAAGAAAAAAGTGAGCTGAAAAATGAAGACCATGAAAAAGTGTATTCTTGAGATAACGCAGAATATAAAGAACTACTACAAAATGAGAGGTATGAGGAGCGACCATAAACTTATTGACAACATGAATAACATAGTAATATCTGGTTGAGTGACAGTAAGATATACCAAGGTATTTACTAACTGGTAATAAAGAGTGGCATCACTGAAGAGAGTACCATCAGAAGATCGGAGTTTGGCATTAGGCTCTAAGGGAGTAGAGGTAGTCTTGTTGTTTATCAAGCCAACTCTAGCAAGCAGATTCTACGCATATTTAGTCGTGGGAGATAATATCTGGTATAATCATACAATACTTCAAGGACAAGAAAACAACTAAGGGTGCAAAGATCTTAATTTTAAAATGTTGTTGAAGAAAGTTCTTAAGAATAGAAATACCAAGAAAATTATCACTTGTGATAATTATGTCATCAATATAGTTAAGAAGTAAACACAACCACGTGATGTCTTGCAAACAAAGAGAGCTAAGTCATAGGGACTAGACTGAAAATTATGTTGAAGAATAATGCCACTAAACTTTGCAACCTAAGCACGAGAAGCTTGTTAAAGTTGTATAGAGCATGATGAAGTTTGCAGACTTTTCTTGGGGGATACGAATAACCAGAATGAGGCTTCATATATACTTCATCATCAAAATCACCATTAAAAAAGCATTCTTCATATTCATATGAAATAATATCCAACCACAAATTGCGGCAACAGCTAACAAACTTCAAACAAAAGTAAGCCGAGCAACTGGAGTAAAAGCTTCATCTTGAGACAATTTTCTTCTATTGGGACAATCTTTCTCATAACGCTTATATCCAAGCTGTCAATAAATTCTGCATTTATGTGTTGGGCAACTAAGAATTAAACATTCAGGTAGGTGGCAATGATAACATATCTCAGGCAATAAAAGCTGACAGTGGTATAATATTGAGAAATATCATATTTATCCATTGTAATAGATCTTTAAAAATATATAATTTTAGCCCCTCAACTCTTTAAAAATTATAAATTAACCTTTAAATTATTAAACCCCTAAATTTTTTAATAATTATAAGTTGACCCCTAAAATTTTTATAATTGTAAAATTACCCAAGATTTTTAAAAATTATAAAATGACCTTGAAGAATTTAATAATTAAATAATACCCTAAAACTTCAATAAATTTTAAAATTACCCTAAAAATTATGATCACAATCTAACCTTAGAATGTTGAAAACCTTACAAAAATACCTTACTGCAAATCAGTGGGTCAATTGGGAAAAAGGACATCGTAGATCAATAAATTCAGCGACGAGGAGTTGAATGGTGCAACAGTGAGAGGACATATGCTGAAATCTGAGATGAACAATGGAGGATGGTAGGACAATTTAGCAGTATGTACGGTGGCAAATCAATGCAATTCCAGTGCTATTGGAATCACAGGTCAATTTTTAGTGCGATGGGCTGACTGGTGCACGTTCACTCGCTGAAAAATGGTCAGAATCTGAGTTGGGCAGTAACAGTGCAGAGAAGTTTGATCAACATGTGAGCATTGTTTCGACATCCGATCAATGCAATTCTAGTAGGGTTCGAAGGGTCGGCAGTGTCTAAACATCCTGAGCTAGGCGGTGTTGATCGCTCTGGCAAATTTCCAATGGCTTTTCGACGGAACTGCTATTAACTTTCGATGAGTTTTCAAAAAATTCTAACAAATTCTGGCTAAACAATAAGACAGTGAAAGAAAAAAAACTCTAAGACCATGTAAGAAATATGAAAGGCATATATATTTTACTGTGAGAATAATGTGAGTGAACCTTTATATAGATTTGAGTAATGTTAGGCATTCTAAATTTATATCCCCAATTATATCTCAAAAGTGATATGTCAAACAAACATTGGATGTAATAAATTATTTTATAATTTACATTATTTCACTACCCATATTTACTTGACAAATCATTTTTTGGGATACAAAAGATATAAATTTGAAATGTCTAGTATTACTCATAAATTTTAGGCCGATAAAAAATAGAAAAACTAAAATAGATAAAAGGGGAAAAAATATTTACACATTAATAACAATACAAAATTTTTTTATTAACATATACTTTAAAATTAAAATTTTATCCTTATTGATATATCTTTAAAAGAATTTTTTTGAAACAATTATTACACATAGATTTATTTAATTTTATAATTTTAAATATTATTTATTAACTATTGATATACTTTAAAATATATTTTCATTTTATATAGGAATAAGCGGATTCTAAGATATTAAGAGCTCTCCTACCTTCACAGTCGAAAAAAAAAATTACATTAAATGTTGATGTATAATAAAACCTTTTTAACACAATAAATGGCTTTGTCTCAATAACACCTATACAAAAATTAGAAGCATAAAAATTTTATTAAAAATAAAATCTGACAACTAGCATGATACACATATCACGCTAATTAAATAAAAACAATTAATTAAATTAAATTTATAATATGATTAAATTCATTCTATTATTTACTTAGTTTAATTTTAACTATATTATTATTTAAAGTTTTGTAATAATTTTGCATGTGATTCCACTAACAGTTTTTTAATTTAAAATATTATTATTGTGTTTGTAATTAAATAAATAATATAATTAAATTAAATAATTAACAAATAATATAATAAACAAATATAATTTTAATAAAAAAATACAAATATAAATATAATTTTAATAAATTAATCATGTCATACATAACAAATAAACTTATAAATAAATTAGTTATAAAATAAAATAAATTAGATTTTTAAAAAATGGTTACTGCAGACAGTAATAAGTATTATTTATTATAGTGGATATTGTTAATATAGTGAAAAGAGTATTTGTATCCACTTATGAATTATTTTACTATAAAAATTAAGAAAATAGCCCTAATAAATCGGCTATTTAGGAAAAAAATTTAAATTTGTATGGACGAAAGTTTCAAATTGTAAAGAAGTATAATTTTAAATGGTTTACATATTTACTATTCTCATCAGATTTTTAACTTGAAATGCCAGAATAAAAAAAATGTTAGTAAAATCATACAAAAATTAACCGAACAGTAAAATTATAAATACAATTTTGTTTTTTACACAAAATTACTCGTATAAAGTAACATGATATGATACAATTTAATTATGTTTCAGACTCTTTAATTGTTTGAAACCAAACACAAACTTAACACTTGTTACACAATAATTGAAACATGTTTTAAAAACTTAAATACAATATGTAAAACTTGAATTTTAAAAAAAAAAAGTGACAAACTTGAAACAAAATTTGTAAGGTAACCAATGTCGATATAATATGATTATTAAGAGTGAAAATTTAAAAGAAAATAATCAATATTATGATCACATTTTTCATACTCATTTATTGCAATTACTTTTTTAATTATCACTTTTGTAATCATATTATATTGTGTCAATTTATATAAATAAATTTGTATAATTATTAGGATCTATTTAATATAGAGATGTAGCTTTAAAATTATAACTTTTATAAGGTAGAGGCGCTAATTATGGAAACTACTAAATAGTTGTTTAATAAACAACTGACTAAAGTAAAAGTAAATATATATCGAATATTTTTATCTTCTTCTTCTTTTATAATTAAGTGATGTATATTAACAATAATGTTAGACTTATAAAATTAAAATTATAATATTTATATTCTAATTAATATAATATTTGATATATTTATTGTTGATTAGTATTATATTACTATTACATTGATAAAGATTAAAAAGTAACAATGACCTAACACGTAATAATCATTAATTGATGACCTATCAAGTAAGATATAAAATTTATATTTCAATTTTATAAACCTATTTACTTCAATATTGAAGTGAGGTTGTAAAATTGTATATTTGGTATACATAAATTTTTGGCATCTTTTGGTTAGGGGAAGGAAACCCAAACATGAAGCTGATTTTCTTTGTTGAGATGGCAAAAAAGGAAGAAAAATTAACATTAAGAGTACACACGGCTCATTTGGTGCAGACAAATTGCACCACAGAATAACTAGATTCAAACTAAAGATTGAAATACAATCCGCATAATTAAGTTTTTAAGTAACGTAGTGATGGCACTACATTTATGTGAGCAAAGGTATCCAGTAGTGTTTCTCTCCACGAGCCTTTACGAAATTGTTTTGGGCTTATATTCCGAGAACAAAAAGAAGATTTTTGAGAAAGGATATTATAACATTCAATCATCAAGATATTACATCAAAGTTCTTTGACACAAAACATCTTTGGCACAAAATATCAAAGGATATCAAACTAAAAAAGAGAAGTACAATTTAAGATCACCTGAACTAATTTTTCCAAAGAAGAGTAAGAAACCATATTCATACCCATTCAGAATAAGGATAACTCAAGAAAATTACAAACCTTTCAAAAAAAAAGGGAATATCAGACCTCTCAATGAAGGGAAATTTAAAACCCTTGTAAGGGCGAAGTTATTTGAAATTAAAACAAACTCAATCAAAATACTCATTATTAAAACAAAACTGGCAACAGTCGGCAAAGCTACCTAACCCGGAAAAAACTGGCAATAGCAACCCAACACCGGCAACAGCAACCCAACAAGCCACTTAACTTCCGACAAAACAATACTAAAAATTCGGACTGAAAAGAACCGTCAAAGATAAAGTCTGGGAAAACTGGCCAAGAGGGTCCCGATCTATCATAGGGAGTTCTTCACGTCAGCAACATCAGAGGAAACCCACAAGGGCAACTATGACGGCTGCAGTTAGGACCTAAGAGAGCAAAAGGAAAAGAAAGATAGCAACTGGCGAAGGTTTGGCGATGGATCGGTAAAAGTTGACCGAAAAAAGGCTAAGGATCAAAACAGGATTAGGCATGGGGTTAAATCGTCAAGACCTTGCATAGTAGTAGTGCCGCATGAAGAAACACCATGGTGCAAAAGCATAGAAGCGCAGCACAATAAGTTTTAAGATGGCCGAGATCCAGCCACCAAAGCAACCATTGGAAGCCAGACCAAAAGAGTAAACAGGAGAGAGTCCAATAGCCATATTACAAACCTTATTATATCATTGTTCTCAAGGAAGCTGAGAAGAGCGTTGAAGCCCTAGGGGCTCAATGACGATCGATGAAAGGGTGGCTTGGGCAACAATAGGTGGTCAAGAGACTCTACACATGTTCGTAGCTAGCGACTCTAATCGAAAAATGGAAAAGAATAGAAAACTGAACAAGAACATACATAAAAATGAGAAAAAGAAAAGCTGATGGGGTGAATAGCTTAAAGGAGAAGGGAAGGAAAGAGATGGGAGATGGTCCCCAGAGAGGAGGCCATTGGTCTCCTTTCCAGCGAAGGTTAATGTTGAAGATTAGAGTTTTTGTTGGGCTTAAGGCAAGAGAACTTCTGCGGTTTTTTTTTTTTTTTTGGTTGAGATGGCAAAAAAGGAAGAAAAATCAACATTAAGAGTACACACTGCTCATTTGGCGCAAAAAAATTGCACCACAGAATAACTAGATTCAAACTAAAAATTGAAATACAATCTGCATAATTAAGTTTTTAAGTATCGTTGCGATGGCACTAAAAAATAATAGTACTAAAACGACCAAAGCAAGCACGAGGAGATTGTTTTAAACTGTAAAAGGAATGATGAAGTTTACATACCAATCTAGACTCCCTTTGGGCAACAAAACCAGATGATTGATCTATATAAATTTCTTCTTGAAGTTCACCATAAAGAAATGCATTTTTTATGTTGCGCTGGTGTAAAGGCCATTGGTGAATAAAATCCATAAATAATAACAACTGATGAGACGACATTTTAGCTACAAGAGATAACGTTTCATAATAATCCAAATGATAAGTCTATGTATACCCATTTGCAACCAACCTTGCCTTTAACCTATCAACTTGATCATCAAGTCCAATTTTGATAGTACAAACCTATCAACAACCAACAGTGGAATGTCCTTGTGGCAACTAGACTAATTCTCATGTACCATTATTGTGCAAAGCAACCATTTCCTTAACTATTTCTTGACACCACCCAGGATGTGAAAATACCTCATGAAGAGTGGTAGGAATACAAACAGAAGATAAAGTAGACACAAAAGTATAGGGAAGATAGACGATGATAACTATGAAAATTATAAATAGGATGAAGATTGCAAGTGGATCGTATACCTTTACATACAACAATTGAAAATTGGTCAGCATATGGCAGGATCTTAGTATGAGAGGAATTTGGACTATGAAGTTAGTCAATGGGAACCTCAAAAGCCTCAGAAACGGTATCACTGTCATCACCTACAGGATCAAAGTGAACAAAGCTATCACAAACCAGAGAGGGAGAATCTCCAATGGAATGATCACACTGTATAATAAGGATTGGTTTAGTATTTGACTCAGGAAGAGGAGAAATAATATAAAGAACTGAAAAAAAAACCTCTTTGATAGATGTATTTTCTGAAGCAGAGAAAGAAGAAAAAAAGAAAGACTCAAAAAATATGACATTAGTAGAAAAGAAATAAAGTTGGGTGTTAGGAGAATAACACTTATATCCTTTTTTCTAAAGATGTGAATAATTAAGAAAAAGACATTTGATGGACCAAGTGGATAATTTATCTTAACCAAAAGGGAAGATATGGACAAAATATATGTAGCCAAAGACACGTGACGAAAGAGAAAATAACGGTTGATTAGGATACGGAATAGAATATGGGACCTAATGTTGTAATACGGAAGAGGATATTTGATTTATCAGAAAGCAACTAGTAAACACAGCGTCAACAAAAAAATAGAGAAGACATTATTGTGTATAAGTAAAGTGCGAGCAGTTTTAATGAGATACATGTTCTTACGCTTGGCAACTCTATTTTATTGTGAAGTATAGACACAAAAAGACTGATGTAAGATGCCCTAAGAAGACATAAATTTAATAAAATGATCAGAAAAATATTCACGTACATTATCACTATGTAATATATGAATAGCAGTAGAGAATTGTGTCTTAATTTTAGCATAGAAAGATTTATAGATGAAAAATAATTCAGAATAATCTTTCATTAAAAATAACCAAGTGCAACGCGAATAATCATCAATAAATGTAACAAAGTATTTAAACCCTAAAATAGACAAAACTTGACTAGGACTCCAGATATCTGAATGAACTAATTCAAAAAGGGACACAACCTAATTATTGACACGCTTTAGAAACAATCCATGAGAGTGTTTTCCAAGCCAGTAAAACTCACAATTGAAAGGCAATAAACTAAAGATACCTTGAACTATTTTCCAAAGTTTTAACAGACTTGGATGTCCCAAATGATTATGAAGAAATGCTGGTGATTCAATGATAGTGCATGTAATATACGGTTGATGAATACTCAGATGATAGAGTCCCTGCGACTCACAACCTATGCTAATCATCTACCCCGTATTGTGATCCTATATAAGAACAGAGTCATTAACAAAAATGATTGTACAATTTAAAGAGTGAGTGAGTTTAGTGACAAAGATAAGATTAAAAGGACATTGTGAAATATAAAGAACAAAGTCTAAAGGTGAAGAAGACAGAGGGTATGTTTGACCAATTGCTTTAGTAATAATTTTGGACTCATTAGCTAAAGTGATAAATGGTAATAATTCAGACTTGAAATACAAGAAAGCAATCGAAGGTTACCAGAAATATGATCTGAGACACCACAATCAAGACCCATAGACCTAAAAATAAAAATTGAGTAAGGCAGGCAACAAAATTACCAGTATTGACAATGGAAGCAACGGAGGTGGTAGACTGCTTAGCTGCTTGATACTTAAGATAGTCCTCATAGTTGGCACCAATAATAGTCAAAGATGGAGACTGGTTATTTAAGGTATCAGATTGATCAGTTTGAGCAAGATTAGCAGCTCAAGAAGGTCGTCCATGCAATTTGTAAAAATTTTCTTGAGTATGGCCCCAACGATTACAATAACTATACTTGGGGCCATTTTTGCAGCGATTGCATTGTTCTCATTTGAAAGAACTTTATGACTGAGAATGAGAGGCTAATACTGAGAAGTCAACCGCAAATAATTTGGGAACATGACCTGGAGCAGAAACACGAAGGATCCAAGCTAACACCTCATTTAAAAAGCAAATTGCCGCACTAGTAAAGATCTGATCTTGAATTGGTGAGAGCTCAGAACTGATAGAAGTTAGGGTCAAAACCATAAAAAAAAAAAAAAACTTATCCCTTTGTGCAAGATCTTCAGCAATAGTCTTACCAACCGATAAGAGGGAATTGAATTCAATCTTGAGGGATGCCATCTGGCCAAGGAATTTAGACATGTCCATACCCTGTTATTTTAGATAGAAAAGAGTCAAGACAACAGAATATAGCCTTTGAATGTCATTAATGTATAACAACTTGGCCTGATTCCAGATATCAAAATAAGTTCTATAAGCTTTATAAATGGGATACAATTGAGGGTCGATTATTTTTCATAACTGATTGTCATAAATTGTATAAATATATAGTGGAGTGACAATAAGATATATCAAACTAGTTACTAACTAGCAATAAAGAGTAGCATAACTGAGGAGAATACCATCAAAATATCAGAGTTTGGTATTAGGCTCAAGGGGAATAGAGGCAGTCTTATTGTCTGTCAAACCAGCTTTAGCAAATAGATCTAATGCATATTTAGTCACGAGAGATAATATCCAATAGAATCATACAGTACTTCAAGGCCAAGAAAATAACTGAGGGTGCAAAGATCTTTCATTTTAAAATGTTGTTGAAGAAAGTTCTTAAGAGTAGAAATACTAAGAAGATCATCACCCGTGATCTCTGGCGAACAAAAAAAGCTGAGTCATAAGGACTGAACTAAAAATCATGCTGAAAAATAGTGTCACTAAACTTGCAAACCATGCACGAAGAGTTTGTTAAGGTCATAAAGAGCACAATGAAGTTTGTAGACTTTGCTTAGGGGATGTTGATATCTAAGAGGAGGCTTCATATATACTTCTTCAACAAAATCACCATTAAGAAAAGCATTCTTCATATCCATCTAAAATAATGTCCAACCACAAACTGTGACAACAGCTAACAAACTTCGAATAGAAGTAAGCTGTGCAACTGGAGCAAAAGTTTCTTCATCTTAAAACAGTTTCCTTCTATTAAGACAATCTTTCTCATAATGATTAGATTCAAGCTGTCAACATATTCTGCATTTATGTTTTGGACAACTAAGAATTAGACATCCAGGTAAGTGGCAATGATAACATATCTTAGGCAGTGTAAAGCCGACAGAGATATGACATTAAGAAATATCAAACTTATCCATTGTAATAGATCTTCAAAAAAAATATCATTTTATCCCCTTAACTCTTTAATAATTATAAATTTTCCCTAAAATTTTAATAATTACAAGTTAACCCTTAAAACTTTTATAATTATAAAAATTACCCATAACTTTTAAAAATTATAAAATGGTCCTTAAAGAATTTAATAATAACATAATGCCCTAAAACTTCTATAACTTTTAAAATTACTTTAAAAAGTATGATAAATCATAATCTAACCTCAAAATGTTACAAATTTTATAAAAATACCCTTACTATAAATCAGTGAGTCAATTGAAAAATGGGACATCGTAGATTGATAGATTTGGTGACGAGGAGTTGAATAGTGTAGCGATAAGAGGACATACGCCAAAAAATAGTCGAGATCTGAGATGAATAATGGCGGATGGTAGAACAATTTAGTTGCGTGTGCGATGGCGAATTGATACAATTTCGGTGCCTTTGGAATCACTGGTTGATTTTTAATGCGATGGGTTGAGTGGTGCACGTTCACTGGCCGAAAAATTATTGAAATCTGAGTTGGGCAGTAACAACATAGAGAAGCTTGATCAGCATGTTAGCACTGTTCTAGCTTTTGATCGATGCAATTCTGGTGGGGTTCGAACGATCAACAATGTTTAAACGTCTTAGGCTAGGTGGTGCCGATCGCGACACAACTCCCGTAAACTTCCAATGGCTTTTCGACGAAACTCCTGCTAACTTTCGATGAGTGTTCAAAAAAAAATCTAACAAGTTCTGGTTAAACAACAAGACAGTAAAAGAAACAAAGCTTTGATACCATATAAGAAATATAAAATGCGTATATATTTTATTGTGAGAATAATGTACAAAGTGAGCCTTTATTTAGGTTTTGAGCAATGTTAAGTATCTCAAATTGTATCTCAAAAGTGATGTGTCAAGTAAATATTTAGTGCAATAGATAATTTAAAATTTATTCTTTTTCACCACCTAATATTTGCTTGACACATTATTTTTGGGATATAATTTAGGATATAAACTTGGGATATCTAACATTACTCATAAGTTTTAGGCTGATACAAAATAGATAAAAAGAAAGAAAATATTTATATTTTAGTGACTATAAAAAAGATAAATTATGTAAATATAGTAAGGCAATTATTTTATTAATTTATATCTTTAATAAATATATTTCCAAAAAAAGTATATTAACAACACGTCATAATTTTTGTGCACTACTGGGTGAGATTTACAGCCTTTCCAATTTTCGTTGTACAAAGCAAGTGAATTTAATTGAGGCCACCCGTTTGTCAAGTGGTAACTCAACACTATTTTCATATATAAACAGGGGGACTTAAGTTATATGGGAGAAAATTTATTTTATATTGAAGGTAGTGTAATTATTTAACAATATTATAATATTTAAAGTATTGTCGTAATTTTTAAGTTGTTTAATTATTTATATAAAATAATATTATTAAATTACTGTATAAATAACGTAATATTGTTGATGTATAATAAAAAAAATTTATTTCACTGCCATATTAGTTTTTTTTTTTTTAAAAAAAGAGCCATAATTAGTTAATATAGGAGATTCAACTTTTATTAGAAATACTGATAAATTTGAGCATTATAGTGATAGACTAAATTTATAGGAAATTTTTCTTAAATAGTCAATTTGTGGGGATTATTTTTTATTTAGTCGATTAAAATTTTTTAACTTTTATAATAAATTAATTTAAAAAGGATATAAATGCCCTTTTTACTATTTAAACAGTACCAATACAATAAACAATATCTACTATAATTATAATCAATTTGTTTAATGTTATGGATATATAATCAATTAACTAATTTAAATATAAATAAATATAATTTTAAATAAATAATATAAATTTAATCATATCATACTTTATAAAATAAAATTATAAAAAAAGTTAAAAATAAAATATAAGGGCGGTATGGGGGCGCGGAATGATATCGCGCCTATACATTGGAGCAATATTGATATTGCCCTTAATATTAATATTACTTAATTATGATTGTTTATATATTCATTAATTAATTAATATAACTTAATGATAGTTATGTAATAGACTTATATATTTATTAGTTAAGTTATATAATTATTAACTAATTTATATAATTAATTTTTTTCTTATTCTGATCTAAGTTAATTATTATTAACAAATTCTTTAAAATTAAATTGTTATCCTTACTAATATATCTTAAAAAGATTTTTTTTGAAACAATTATTGCACGTATATTTATTTAATTTTATAGTTTTAAATATTATTTATTCACTAATGAAATTTTTCAAAATATATTTTAATTTTATATAAGAATAAGCGGTTTCTAAGATATTAAGAACTCTCCTACCCTCATAGTCAAAATAAATAAATAATTAATTAGGTTAAATGTTGATGTATAATAAAACTTTTTTAAAAAATAAGGGCTTTGTCTCAATAACACCTACACAAAAATTTTATTAAAAATTAAAAAAAAAAAATCTGACAACTAGCATGATACACATATCACGCTAATTAAATAAAAACAATTAGAAAAAATTAAATTAAATAAATAATATGATTAAATTTATTATATTAGTTACTTAGTTTAATTTAGCTATATAATTATTTAAATTTTTGTAATAATTATTGCATGTGATTCCACTAACATTTTTTTAATTTAAAATATTATTTATTGTGTTTGTAATTAAATAAATAATATAGTTAAATTAAACAATAATATAATAAACAAATGTAATTTTAATTAAAAAATATAAATATAATTTTAATAAATAGTATAAATTAATCATATCATACATAATAAATAAACTTATAAATAAATTAGTTATAAAATAAATTAAATTAAAGTATTAAAAAATATAGTTACTGTAGTAGGTATTATTTATTATAACAGATATTGTTAAAATAGTAAAAATAGTATTTGTGTTCACTTATAAATTATTTGGTTATAAAAATTAAAAAAAAAATTAAAGTTGATTAAAGAAGAAAATAGCCCCACCAAATTAGTTATTTACGAACAAAATTTTAATTTTTTTTATAGGCGAAATTTTCAAATAGTGAAGTCGAAGTATAATTTTGAATGGTTCACATATTTAGAATTCTCATCAGATTTTTAACTTGAAATGCCAGAATAAAAAAATTGTTAGTAAAATTATACAAAAATTAACCGAACAGTAAAATTATAGATACAATTTTTTTTTTTACACAAAACGACTCATATTAAGTAACATGATATGATACAATTTAATTATGTTACAGACTCTTTAATTGTTTCAAGCCAAACACAAACTTAAAACTTGTTACACGATAATTGAAACATGTTTTAAAAACTTTAATACAATCGGTAAAACTTGAATTTTTAGAAAAAAAAAATGTGACAAACTTGAAACAAAATTTGTATGGTAACCAATGTCCATATAATATGACTATTAAGAGTGAAAATTTAAAAGAAAAGAATCAATATTATTATCACATTTTTCATACTTATTTATAGCAATTACTTTTAATTATCGCTTTTATAATCATACTATATTGTGTCAATTTATAAAAATAAATTTGTATAAATATTAGGATCTATTTAATATAGAGATGTAACTTTAAAATTATAACTTTTATAAGGTAGAGACACTAATTATGGAATGAACTAAATAGTTGTTTAATAAACAATTAACTAAAGTAAAAGTAAATATTTATCAAATACTTTATCTTTTTCTTCTTCTAAAATTAATTGATGTATATTAACAATAATGTTAGATTTATAAAGTTGGGATTATAATATTTATATTTTAATTAAGATGGTATTTAATATATTTATTATTGATTAGTATTATATCACTACTACATTAATAAAGATTAAAAAGCAACAATTATTTAACACGTGGTAATCATTAATTGATAACATATCAAACGAGATATGAAATTTATATTTCAATTTTATAAACCTATGTTACTTCTATATTGAAGTGATGTTGTAAAATTGTATATTTGGTATACACAAAAAATTTTGGCATCTTTTGGTCAGGGGAAGGGAACCCAAACATGAAGCTGATTTTCTTTGTTGAGATGGCAAAAGAGGAAGAAAAATCAACAGAATTTCTAATAAAACCTGCCTGGATGTTTCTGAACAAGATGATTACAACAAATCAACAAAAGTATACTCCTCATATGACTACTTTTACCAAACCATGATCTCTAATTTTCAATTAAGGGAGTAAAAATGCTTGAAAGGTAAATTTTTCTTAACATTAAGAGTACAAGCTGCTCATTTGACACACAAAAATTGCACCACCTCAAAACTAAAGATTGAAGTACATTTATGCGAGCAACGGTATCCGTTAGTGCGTCTCTCCACGAGC
Source organism: Ailanthus altissimus (assembly GCA_946807835.1). NCBI lineage: Eukaryota > Viridiplantae > Streptophyta > Magnoliopsida > Sapindales > Simaroubaceae > Ailanthus > Ailanthus altissimus. The sequence continues at coordinate 4,175,048 of OX327712.1, forward strand.
CTCTACGAAATTGTTTTGGGCCTATATTGCCCCGAGAACAAAAAGAGAATTAAGGTGACAGAAGCATGAGTTTCTAGCACATTCATATATTTCCCCTTGGTAAAATGAGGAGCCTTCCACTTTGTATATTGATGAAGTATCCCAAACTCTTTGAACCTCAAAATCTAGTTACCTACGTGCATACTTTTACCATATGCTAATGCAGAATCACTATGAAAACAAGCATAACTCCAATAAGTAGTCAATCTCAAACTGCCTAACATTATGCATGACTCGTGATAAGATAGAAAATTTCCGATTCAGATACATTTGTAAATGAAAAAAAAAAAAGTAATAGGATGGATGAGAAACCTAGAGAATTTTTAATCACTAACCAAAAAAAGGGCAGGATAAATAGTTTGGACTTGAACCCTTGTGATTCTAAAATCAACAAAATTTTCCCCTTTGCTGTAACTATCTAGTCACCTTAAAATATCTTTCTCCGGGTTTACACAAGTCATTACCGCTAGACAAGGAACTAATTCTTCCTCGTGATGGGGAGGAAGAAGGAATGGGATTAGGTCCTTGTCCAACTTTAAATGTGCTACTTCTGATAAACTCGGTGGCAATAAATCATATTAGCCATGCATCTTACACCACTTAAGCTTTTATATTTGTCCTAGAATTTGATAGTTCTCACTCTTCAATGTGCAATAAAAGAACCAGGAAGTCTCAGAAGGTCGCACAAAAAAAACTAGCTTCAAATAATTAGACTTGTCCAGGTGCTAGGCACCGCGGTAATCTTATTTGTTCAAAGCAAGGTTTTGGTAGATCTAGCAGCTCCATTTTGCCTATGCAAACATAATTTTTTTATGAATCACTTTGTACAATGTTTCTCATAAACAAGTTCTAAGCTAATTCAGACTATAAAGGTTATCCAAACATTATTTTCTGGCAAAAGAAAATTATTATAGCTCTACATACAATCCTTTTAGAAAGCCGTAATCACTCAGGAATAAATTTCATAAAATATGCCATAAAAAATCAACAATTCTGCTAGGGCAGCTATTAAACCTGCAAATATGCTAACCTACACAACTAACTATTCAAAATTAGAAGAGTTCATCTTTCTAGGTGGCCAAGAATGCCACAAAAAATTTGTAAACGATTCATGTTACAAATAGATTTGCAATTATCTTTGTAATATTATGATATCATTAGCATTTTACAAAATTAATAATAATAATAATAATAAGGGCCCTTTATATTACTGTTGTCAAATATAATTCATTTTTTTTCTCTCTCTACTCATAGAGGGGCTGAGCAAGTGTTTTCACTTGATGTAGAAGACTCACCAAGAAACTCTGATCTCAACTGCATCAGCAGCCTGCCCAGATAATTTAGGCCTTCTCCTTCGCGGCCTCCACCCCAGAAAAGATCATGTGGTGAAGCTTCAACAAGAACCGAGCCAGCAGTTGAGAGCAGCATAGAATTCAGATGAGGGTAAAGGGAGAACTTGCATTTTAATGCCCTATACATAACATCAATCTTCACACTCTCCCAATCACTTCTAACCTGCATTTGACACAGAGCATTAGCTTGCAACAAATTACAAGGAAGATGTAAGATATTCAACTAGATAAGCACACCATCCTGAAATTTTAATGTTCACTAGTGATCTATTTAGCATATAGGAAATGCATGCATAATAATTTCCTTAATTCTCTTCGCAAAATTACAAGCTGCAATCAGAAGGAACTTCCGCTTATAAAAAGGAGCATGGAAGTCACAAACAATTCCCAATATTAGGTTACTCCTACATTACAAGGAATGTAGATTGACATGGTCATGGTATGTGATATTGAAATGGAAATGCAGTATGCCGCTATGGTTGAAATGAAATATAGTGAAAGTTCGATTTTCGATTATTGAGACAGATGGTTCGATTTTCGATTATTGAGACAGATGGTAATAGATATACACAGAATGCAGGAGGCAAGTGTGGAGGGAAATCTAATAGATAGAGCAAACTATTCTACATCCTCTAGCCAACAATAACAGTACCACATGAAAAATGACTAACTTCTAAACACTTCTCTTCTTTCTGCCTTTGTGTTTAGAAGATAACTGATGCTTTTCATAGAAGAAAGGGATATATAAAGTTGGTTTTCTGCAACAAATCTAGGTATTTAATTCTACTTGCATACTAGTAGTTTAATTTTAATGTACTTATACGGAATGATTACAAACTTTGAAGGTAATATTCCAAATTTAAATGAATCCTCATTTGGGATAGAGGGATCCATATCAGCAACTGATAACAGGGTAATCATTTATGTAACCATTGTTACTGTAAGTACATAAGGTACTACCTTAATTAGAACTTCTACCAAACTTTCCAAATTCATAACATGCATGTTAACAATATAGAACAAATTCACCTAACCATCAAATTCACTGCATAAGGTGGAGGAAACGTTTTAACCTAAGAGTAATAATAGGAAGAAACCCACAATAAGAGGTCTTCACAGCAGTAGACTCTACCATGAAAGGAACGTAAGATATGCATGTCTTGATAGAGATCAATTTCCAAGTGAACAAAATAAGAAGACCATATACCGCATGAGTACAATTGTGAATAAATGAGAGGAACTTGACCATATCTGTTAAGGAAAAAAGCAAAGAAAAGGGAAAACCACATACCAAATATAAAATAAAATTCAACAGTAAGAAGTCTAAGATGCAATGCAAGACTATATATGATTCAAAAACCATTTTCAATAATAGTTTCCACTGTCATAAAAACAATGGTGAAAGGTAACCTAGAATCTATACATGCTTAAAGTATGCTAATAGAATAGAATAGAATAAAGCTTTTATGGATTATAGACAATAAATCAAAGGAAAGAGACTAAATTGGCATCCCATCAAAAGTATAGATGGCCATACCAGATCAGGATGGTGCCTCTGCATGGACCTTCCAATTCGTGCTGCTTCCTCTGGACTTTTCGCAGTTTTTATCTTTTCAACACAATCTTGTGTTGCAGGATCATTCACTCCAACAAACTTGTGTGCCTAAAAGTTCAAGAAATTTAGACTCAATATCTGCAAAATTTGCAGTAATGGACTAGGAAAAGGCAACTACCTGGTAGTAATGCTCTACACTTGACCAAGTAACATAATCACCATCAGCATCTGGCATTTGAATTGGATGAGGAGAAAAATTTGAAAAAGCACCATAAGGGTCCCACGTTTTGTAGAAGTATATGATGCTTGGGTCAAAGAGAGTAACAGTAGGATCAATTGCAAAAGTTTCATCCTCTGATGGGATAACAGGTGTCAGGTCTGGTATGGGTTGAAGAAATCCACTAATAAGCATATCATTTCCAACCTGAAAGTTTCCATCATGCATTTAATTAGGGTTCTTCCTCAAGCAATGAAACAGGTGATACTTAAATGAATGTTTTCCACTAGTTTCAAAATAATTACATGTATCTAACAAGCAAGAAGATAATAAACTAAAACAAAAGATTGTTGGTTTAGCCTAGGGTATGAAACTGATGATCAGCCAAAATAATGGACCTAAGTGAAACTTGGATCAAGATCAAAATAGCAGATAGCAACTGAAGTTTGAAACAGTAGAAAGGTCTAGGGCTTAAAACATAGTAGGCTAGTGAAAAGATTGAAGAGAAAATTCATCAAATTTATGGCTTTATTTATCAGAACCTGCCTTCCACTATTACATCTATGCTTATATCTGTTCATTACAATTTTCAAAAGCTTTTTTTTTCTATTTTGCAAAAAAGAGAGGCAATTTTCAGAACTGTATTTCAATAATAGAATTTGAAGAACACAAAAGTTATCTTCCAAAAACTTGTGTTAAACAAAAATAAATGGTAAAAATAGATTTTATTCATATTTCTTCTTTACAAAATTTGTAAAGCACAAAATCCTCCAGCCTCTTCTTTTGTATCTCTTAAAAATGTGTACCCAATGTGTATTCACTGCTTTTATCTTCAGACAACAGTTCTTAGAATGCATTACTTAAAAGTATTTTCACATCTTGTTAAAATTTGTTTTCCCTGCTCGGCTTTTTGATTGAAAACTGATCCAATTCTATTTTCATTTTATAAAATTGATTTCACATAAAATTTGCAAAAGTTATCAAACTAAAATTACTATTTACTTGGACCCTTATAAAATCAAAATCAAAAAAGTTGAACACATTACAGAAGCAATAAAGTGGCTCAATTTAGACTTGGACTAAGTAAACTTAATCCTAACTCTATATATATAGCTCTAACCTTGATCTCAAAGGAAATCAGCCTGCAATATATAATTCTTGCAGCCTCTTTGCAGATATGATATTCCTTAGATCTTATTGCATCAAATATTTAATATACTAAATTAACATTCGATATTTTTCATTCCCAAAGAAATGGTGTCTCTTGCCTTTTCTGGATCCACAATTCCACTCTTAGAAGTTGTTATGGAGGATTATCTTTAACCCGAGAACAAGCTCATCCTAAAACATTTGTACAAAGGAGTGGAAAAGACACCAACCAATGTGAATCAGACTTTGATTAGTGGCAAGATATCAAGTTGTAGAATTCAATGTGCCATATCAATATACATTGCTGAAACTTTTTCACTTCAGAAAGATAAATCAGTTGATAACTGAAAACTCCTGTATTGGTAACTGGACCTGATAAATGAGTCATAAATGCTACTCTAGAACCACAAAACTTTAAAGACACCATGAGTTTGTATATATATATATAAATATATAGCAACCACTGTCCTATTTAGTCACATCAGCATATTCCAACAACAATTTAAGGTCCTTAGTCCTCCTTAGAGTTGGCAACAATCTATAATAAAAACTCAGTAACTTGGTATATATCTAAATGCACTACAAGAAGTATATGCATAAATATATATGTATATATATAGCAACCACTGTCCTATTTAGTCACATCAGCATATTCCAACAACAATTTAAGGTCCCTAGTCCTCCTTAGAGTTGGCAACAATCTATAATAAAACTTATAACTTGGTATAGATCTAAATGAACTGCAAGTATATGTATTATGACGATAGAATATGTAATCACTTTTTAATTAATACCATAATATGCCAAAATGAGGCATTAATAAAAATAGACATTTTATTAGAAAAAAAAAAAAAGCATACCACCAACCTGCTCATAGGAAATATCAATTAAATCTAATGCTTGTGACATCTCGACCATCCCAAGTTCACCCACAGGAGTTGGTGCATTCTTTCCTCCAATGATTTTAGGTGCAACAAAAGCAAAAACCTACATCAAATAAACTTCCATAAATGAAAAACTGTAATAGCCAATAAAGTTAATAAATAAAAGATGATAAAAAAGGTCAATTCAAAAGTTGAAGGCTAGATAAGCTCTTTTAAACCATAAATGATCACAGAGGATGTATGAAATGGAAATTTAACCCTATCGAGAAACTGTGTTAAACACAGCTAAACCATTGTTTTGGTCCTCTTAAGATATCAAATGAACTGTGCTACACATATTCATATGTTATTTCTTATTTTTCTTTCTTTTCCTAAGCATGCAATAGCAAAAATTGACAACTGACAAAGGGTGCAAAAGATCTAAACAGAAAAGATATAATTAGTAAATAACAAAAGGCAGAGATGCAGAGTAGATGATCAGCTCAATGCATTAAGCTCGTGTCATAAAAACCCAATCCCGTTAATAGATGCCAAGATTTAGTGATATTGCAATATTTTTAATACTGCCAAAAGATTTGAAGAAAAAAGGTGAATCCAACATTAACCTTTTGTTTCATCTGTCTGAGAAGGGAATGACAAGACCCCATACTAGTATCTTTTAAGTAATATTAAGCCAAATGGTAACCTATATAAAACACTATATAAGCTCAAGAGAAAATATAACAAATAACCTTGTGAATTACACCGGATGAGATAGCAGATGCTGCCAATGTTCCTCCGCACTCCCACAAAATAGAAAGGTATCCTCGGTCATGAAAATATTCCATAACATCTCTAGGGTTTAAGATGTCAAACTCCACAACTTCAACTCCTTTAGATGCAAGATATTTTTGAAAGCTCCTCCTAGCTCCCCTTTGTGTTACAACTATGGTAGATACATCAGAAACATCCCAAAGGTTTGCTTCCTTTGGAAGGTTGAGAGTTTGTGTCAATACAATTCTCATGGGCATATGCCCACCTCCATGTCTTGCAGTTAGCTGAGGATCTACACACAAACACAAAAATAAAATAAAATAAAAAAATATCATGTAATACTTGCTAACAATGAAGATGATGATGGTCATTACAAGATCAAGAAAAGAACAATGTGTTCAAAATTATGACAGCATAGTGACAGATGATACTTACTGTCCCTGCGTACAGTATTTCCCCCAACTATAATGGCATCACTTCTACCCCTCAAATCAAAAACTCGGTTTCTAGATGTTTTGCAGCTTATCCATGCTGCATGTCCACTACTTGCAGCAATTTTTCCTGTTAGCATCCATGGAATTCCACCGGTGAGTTTGACTTCAAGAACATATATATAAGAGGATTAAAATCATTTAAAAATTTTCAGTAATTCATAAATGCTCACCATCAAGGGTCATAGCATACTTAAGAACAGAAAAGGGAACTCGAGAAGTAGCTCTATGAATCAAAGGAGCATTAACAAGGAGGCAAGATTTTCGAGCTTCCTGCAGTAAATCATTCTAAAATGTTAAAAGATAATAATAATAATAATAATAAACAGCACAAAATAAAAATCTATGTTTTACTTGGAAGCAATCAAGAAGGAATTTTCCAATCAATTAAATTAATACTTAGGTGAAGAAAAAAAACAATTAGTAAATTTAAGAAGCATAGGCTAAACCCCCAGGAGCAGTTAATTATACCTCTACAATTTTACTTTGTAAATCCTCTCCAAGAACATGAACCTGCAGTCCTTGGCTTCTTAATGCACGTACAGCTTTGCCTCTAAGATGCTGCAAAGGATGCCTGATTCCAACAACTACTCTTGTAATTCCTGCCTAATCTACAAAAAGTGTCAAATATTCAGTGAATCTACAATAAACTCATTGAAACCATTTAGGCATTCAGACAGAGTATGTCACACTACTTCAAGCTTAGATTGGTTAAAATAAAAGACTCAATCCTAGGTCATTGAAGCATGACAATTATCCTGAAATTTATAAGAAATAAGTCATAAAAGTGTAAGGAAGAAAAACTAGAAAAATCATTTCTGCTTTCTGAAGCCAAAAACAAGATATTAGCTTTGTGCAAAATTTGCAAGTACAAACACCAATAAGAAAAAATGTAACACACAGCATCCTGGAATAAAAATTCCAGAATTGAGCTGATGTACTTAGCATATGCATTAATAGGAATGCCTGCACTCCAGATGATGTATTTGTTTCAATTTTCATTCACAAAAGTTCACTGAAGACTGCAGCTTCCTGGAAGAAATTTCTCTCTTCTATTTCTTTTTTCCAAAAGAAATAAATTTCTAATGCATATTATGTTTTCTTACATCCTTTAAGTTGTAACCCACATCCTATTTACAGACAAGGAGTTAATTTCTATATAATCTATGTCAAAACAAGCCTTTTATTAAGACTCTGGAAAATTTTATGACTCCCAAAATTCAAATACAAAAGAGGAGACAAGCTGTCCACAAAAAAAAAAGAAAAAAAAAAAGCAGAAGAGTTTGTCCTATAGCCCAAACAAGAACAGAAACTATACAAAAAGTAGGTCCTATGCAAATATAGACAAAAGACTGCAGGAAACGCTCCTCCCCTATTAAGCTTAACAAGTGAAGGCATTTGGTAGGAATGTTTATCATGTGAGATATTGAAGTGTACTAAACAAAATGCAAAAGTCAATATCAATTCATTTTACTCCCCTTCTTTTCTTAATACGCATACATGCAAGATGCAGCCATATAGCATGCATGTGATAATGTTGCTCGCTCAATTGAATCAACCTATACACATAGATAGATAAATATAACATTGGCTTAGGATACTTTGCACAATCCGGACCAAGTTTGAATTAATACTCAGAAAATCTCAGCTCCTAAACCACAATTGTCAATAGAAAACCACAAAAAAGACCCAAAAGAAAGGCTGAATACCTATACATATGGGTCTGCATTAGAATACACGTTCCAAATGAAGGATAAATTTATGCCACAGATCATATTCTATTGTATATATAGTTTAATATGTTAATTCTACACCATCGCCAATTAGATGTTTTATATTACAAGCACAATAAAAAGGAGAAGAGAACCAAGAACTCCAATCAATATTTGCCCTCACACAGAGAGAGTATTCAGTGGGGCAATCGTATCATGTCATTCATTACTGTAGCACCATGTTATTATACAATTACTCAATAAGACTTCATTCACTTTAAAGACTATCAAATATAATTCATGGATAAGGATATAATTGCAATAAAAGTTTTCGAGCTATGTTGAAAACTTCTAATTGACATAAATTTGTAGTAGTATTACTATAACCATTAATTCGTACTACTGCGCGAATAGCTATTGAATTGATCTGGTAAAGTCTCTTGAATTAGTATAAAATGTACAAATCATCTTGAGTTCGAATTTCACACACATCAAATTTGATTTATATTTATGTAATATTTTCTAGAAAAATTTTTTTTTTTTAAAGCAAAAACAAAACGAACAAAAATAAAAGCAAAGCAAGCTGCTGCAAACCTGAACAAGAGCAGAAACTGCAGTGTGGTCCCCATGGCAATCGCCAGGTTCCATGTTCAGATATGCAGTTGCGTCTCTGCACAGCGGGCCGCCGACCTCCACCGCCTGCACCTCCGCTGGTTTCGTCCCTTGCGCGTAAAGGTACCCCTCCCCGGCGACCTTCCCGGGGGGCGTGGCTATCACGCACCCGAAGTTCGCGTGCGGGGAGGTGAATCCCGCCGACTTGTCGGATAATTCGGCGGCGCGTCGGATGTACGCGGCGTCTTCTGCGTGGTGGCTGAATTTGCAAAAAACGGGCGAGGAGTGAAAGACTAAAGGGAGAGCCATTTGTACTTTGTTATTTAATTTTCGGACTAAATTCGGAAAATTGAATCAATGAATCATTTTCTGTTTTAACGAAATGAAACAATTTTGATTTTTGACTTAAAACAATTTTTTATTATAATTTTGCTCTTTTATTTTTAAAAAAATTAAATATTTTTCACTCTCTCTTTTCGTCATTTTATCTCTCAATCTGAGTTTTGATTGGCGGCTGGAGTCTGGACTATGTTATTCGACCCGACAGCGATCGGATCCGATTCCACACCCGATTATGACATATTCTCTTTTTTTTTTTAAAGACTATTTACACAAACTTATTTATAAATAAATTTCAAAACAGGGACTTTTGGTATTATTAAATAATAATATTCTAGATATTAGAGAAATTATTTTTAAATCATTAATCATAATATATTTAAATTAAAATATTAAAACACGTGTTTAATATTTTTATAAAAAATGAATAATTGAGAAAAACAAATTGATTGTTTTTATAAAAAAAAAAACCCTTGAAAGGAACAGATTACGTTTTTTCAGTTATAAGTTCAAAGAATATTTTTTTTGTCATCAAAAATAAAATTTATACCATATTTTACTCTTGTAGACTTATTTTTATTTTCTAAAAAGGGAAACGGTATTTGAAAACAAAATTAAAAAAAAAAAGAAAGAAAGAAAATATATTATCCTTAATATGAGAAGAAAGAGGTTCACTATTAGACATCCTAAAATTTCAATATTGTATTAAATGTTTTAAGCTTGTGTTATCATTTTAAAATTTTACATTAAATTTTTTATTTTAAAAAGAGTATTCAAATTCGAGACTTTAATAACAATCATCAAAAGGTATATTCATAATTTTATGAAGAAAAAAAAGGTATAGTTATAATTAAGTTATAGGTATAATAGTTAAATTTTTAATTTTTGTATAGAATTCAAGTTATGATTTCAATTTTAATATTAATATTTTTGTAATTTATATAATTAAAATATTTGTGTATAATAGTTAAATTTGAAATATAAAAAAATATAAATACAAAAATTTTAAAGTAATACTATACTTCTCAAATTTTAATCTTAAATTTTTTTTTATTTCTAATTATATATTAAATAATTATTGAATAACTAATTTTTATAATTTTAAAAACCACCGTTATATCATTTCACAACTTAATGGTTACTTTATATATTATTTTGAATAAAAAATTTAAAGAATTGTTTAAAGATAAAATTTTAAAATATTATTTAAAAAGGGTAGAATTACTCAAAATTTTAAGATTCTTCCAACCCTAGTTCAAGACTTCAAGTTCCTTTAATAATTTGATATTTATATCAAAATGAATTATCATTTTTATCCAATAATTTATCATCCATAAAACACCAAATATCAAGTTCAAATATTGCATTATAATACTCTCAATTTTAATAAGTCTAGCAGATATTTGACAGTAATACAATATAATAATATTATATATATAAAAAAAAAAAAACTCATTCGTAATGTCTAATATGATATAATATAATTAAAAAAATAAATATAATAATAACTTAACTAATCTTGCTATATCATGTTAGATAATATGAATAAGTTTATATATGCAATATTATTTATAATATTAAAAAATATATAAAACTATGACATAAAGGAGTTTTGAAGCAAAATCGGAGCCATGGAAATTTTGATTTAAATGAGACAAAAATAAGTTAAATATATATGAGAACTAATGCATAAAATGAAAAAGAAAAACCTTTAAATGGTACAAAAAGTCTAAAATTGCAATCTCGCTTACATCTCAACAATAATGAGCTCGGGTTATATCCATATAATAGGAAAAAGAATAGAAAAAAAAATAGAAAATAACACATAAAAATCATGACTATGTTATTTCATGAAGGATAGATTATAATATTTTATGCATCTTTTATAGCTAATAATTATGTCATTTCATGTAAGATAGACTTGATAAATTACATTATATTGCTTATTAAGAGTCCATTAATTATAACTTTTCAAATTAAATTTATGCTAGTATAATTTTAAAAGTATAATTTTTAAAAAAAATTATTAATCATTTTAGAAGTGGGTAAATTACAAATTTAACTGAACTCGATCTCAAACCGAACCAAAATTAAACCAATTAGTTTCATATAGATGAAACCAATCAATTCAATCATAAGAAACTCAAACCAATTAATTTTATTTATTAATTTTTTATTAAAAAAATAATCTATTTTAAGTATATTTTCTTTTAATTTAAACTCAACTAAATTGATCGATTTCAATAAATAGAACTTATCTAAGAGTCGAATTTTAAATTAAACTAAACCGAAATTTTTTAATTCGATTCAGCTCTAGTTTAGTTTAGTTCAACTAAACTAATGTCCAACCCCTAATTTTAATAAAATATATAATTACTTAAATAAATATATTTTAAGTTTATATTATTAAAAAATTAGAGTAAAATTTTTAAAATAAAATAAAGTTACTTCAAAACAAGAGTTTTACTTCTACTTATAGAAATAAAATGGCTTTTCAATCTTAGAAACTCTGTTATATTTTACAACCGAACCCTTAAAAATAAATTTCAATGGAGCTTCTAATGTTTGCAAAACACTTTTAATCTTTAAAAAAATCATACAAACAAACTTTAAATCATTTAAATACCTTTTAAAAATATGAAACCAAACATAATTTAAATAGATAATAACATTTTTATCTTTAGAATTTAGTCTAATTTTTAATTTAATCTCATAAATTTTAAAAAATTCAAAATTGTCCCAATTAATCTACATAATTCCATTGAACTTAAACACAGCATGTAATATAATATAATAAGACATGGCACACACTTATAAATTTAAATTTTTAAATATTTATTTTTAAAATTTTATTTTATAATAAAATTAATATTTACTTTATAATACAAATATATCGTCTCCTCAAAATCATCTCTTTAATCTTTATCTTCTTCATCACTTTGGTCCCTCTAAAAAAAACCCATCTTCTCGCCGTCAAATAAAAAACAATCCAAGGATTTCTGCGTGAATTTGTATACAAGAGCCTACCTTGATTTTTTCTTTTGATTTCGTTGGCCTTCTCTATTATGAAGACGAGATATGAATCGAGAAAATGTTGAGATACAGCTGAAAAATTTGAGAGAAGCGAAGCAAAGTTCAGGAGGGAAGACCAGACTTGGAGGAGGCTTTGGCAAAAGGACAAGACACCAAGTAATGAGGCCAAAGAAGACCAGTATTCTCTCGTTGTTTTTGAAGCCAAGTTTGTGTTTTGGAGAGAATTATTAAAGCAAAAACCAGAAATGGTGAATATGGCGAGAAATGGGAACCGGGTTTTTAGATTGGCAGTGGTTTTTGTTGGCGTGAGCGGTTTGGAACGAATATCTTTAGATTTTTATATGTATTTAATGTTAATATATTTTTTTAATTCGTTATATGTTTATAATTTTATTATCGTACATATTTTAGTGAATATGTACTTTTTATGAAATTTATAATAAAATATTTATAAATTTTAATCGATCGTAAAATAATATAAATTGTGATATTAATATTTTAAAAAATTTATATAATATAATAATTTAAATTATATCACAAATTTAAATTTATTAAAAAAAATTTCATTAAAGTTAAACTTATTTTTAAGTAAAAATTAATAAAAATAATTTATAAATAATTAACACAAATTAGATAACATATTTAAAAAGTAATTTAATTAAACAAAAATAATTTTTCTTAAGTTTAATTTAAAATTTAAGAACATATCTTATAAATATAATTATATTGACATATTATAATTTTAATATAAGTCAATTTGTTAACTAAGTCAATAACATATTAAACATTAAAATATTAAAAAAATTAAATAAAATGATTATCAATATCCATCATTTAAAAATAAAAAACAAAAATTGACTCCTCCCACTTAAAATATTCATATTATTTTATTTAAATAATGTAATATCAGTAAGATAAAAATTAAAAAAAGATCGAAATATTTCTTTAAATAATCAAATAAACATTTAACAAGTATAAACCAATAATTTTGGAAGAATAAAAAATCAAAAATAACAAAGTTGGAGGGCAATATTTTTATAACAAGTAAGTTAAAAATAATTAATACATTAAAGAAGAGATAAAAATTATTATTTTAATTTTTTATTTAGAGTTAAAATAAAGTAATATTATATGTTAGAAAAATTTAAAAAGAACATGTAAATATTTTCAAATATCTTAACAAATATTCGCATGATATTTCACTAAATCACATTCGCTCCAAATCTGTGCGAGTTTTAATTTTATGTATTAATCTGTTCAAAACTCACTTTAAATCTTATCAAATTCTTCTCACTACTGACATATTTTAACAAATTTACAAGTTATTTTGCTATCCTTAAATAGCATATTAATTTTGTTCAATGTTCTTTCAAGTGAGGTTAATGCAAAATTTAAATTCTGTGGTACACGAGTCCTTTATGAATTTAGAAATCAGAATCGAGATTGTATGTCAAAATTTTTGGTGTTTTATTTCTAGATAAGATATCATATCAAATTTGAAGATGCTAGCGAGTGTTGTTAAATTTGACCATATATGATTATAAATTATGATGATAATTAGAGAACGAGAGAAAGATAGATGAGAGAGAAAAGAAATATATTTTATTTAGTACAATAATTAAATGTAAACTATTTTATTTAATTAATTTTTACATTAAATAAAAGAATGAGATTATAAACATGTTCAAAATTAAATGGAATAACATAATAAATTATGAACTGTCCGTGAATAGCGAAAATTTCAATGCAAAAAAAAAAATCAATTTTCCTTCAAAATAGACTAAATCTTTCTTAAAGATTGAAACAATTTTAAATTTTTTAAAATTTATAAAATAAAATTAAAAATTAAGTCAAATTTATATAACAAAAAAGTCATTTTTTACCTTTCATTTAAATACATTTTTTTTATAACAGCATCATGCATGCACTTTTAAACATCATAACTTGTAAAATATGATGCGAACGTCACATCTTAAACATCTTGTGTTTTATACGAGAAGGCAATTCTACTTCTTTTTATCTTAAACACTAACACAATTGATTAATTTCAAAAATAAATGTGCACATAATTAAATTTTATAAAATAATTGTTACTTATTGGAACAGAGATAAATTTGGTCACAACATGAATAATAGATTTTGACAAGATTATAATACAATTTCAAATACCAACAAATAGGTAAGGCAATGCCCAACATAGTAAATGCAGCCACAGATAAGAAATTGAAGTCCACTCTACCCCCAAAGTTTCAAATTTCAAGGGGCTTTGTATCAAGACCCTGTTATTAGATTTAGGACTAGTGTCTTCAAATGCATGAGATAATGCACAAACAAATGCTTGCACTAAAATCTAACCATACAAACTAATCATACAACTCATCCATACAAACTGAGCTTTAAGTAAAATCCAAAAAGGTAAATCTACTTATTTTTACTCTTCCTGTTTTATAATGTCACAGAAATTTGTATCCTTATTTTGTGTGCGTAAGACTACTAAGCTTAAAAGCAAAAATCAAGCAAACAAGAAGCATATGCATACACGTGAACACTGAGAAACAAGTATAAAGTGACATCCATTATTGCAATAATAAACTGAGATCAACGGTTTGATCAGATCATTTAACAGGCACACCAAATATCAAAAGGATTTGGAACATTCGAGTTAATAACTCACTGGAATAAATAGCTAACAGAAAGCAGAACTAAGGTAAAATTGCAGAATCATGAGCTCACACTCATTCCTCTTCTTCTGCTTCTTCTAGCCATGTCACGAACGGCTCTAGAGCCTTCACAAAGGCTTGCCTGTAGCAAATTCCAAAACACTTTTGTAACTAACAGGTTCCATGATGAAACAAAAGTTTAAGAAGGAAAATCTATATTAAGGACAACTGCCAATAAATTATATAGCAACACATCCATCAATGAATATTTAAATTCCATTACTTCTAAAGATCCATGCTTCTTGGATTTTCCTACTGTAAAAGATAGGTAGAAGAAAATGAATGGTAAGCAGTTTCATCTTGGTGGAAGAGAGACCACCATCCTTCACGATTTGAAAAATGGAAATGAAAAAGAACACATGCTATCACAGTACATAACTTAAGTCCCACACCTCGCCTCTTCAATTGCACTGGAGAATATATATTTTCCCTTTTTCCCTCTTTTTTGAACAAAGAGGAAACCAAAAAAAAAAAACTTATGGGACAGTAGGATGAAGGATATAAAACAATTTCCCCCCACCCAAAAAAAAGATGGGAGAACATAAAGGACAAAGAAAATGTAACGGAATCAAAACCAAGGCCAGTGCAACCATACTCAGCAGTACTTATGGTTACTTACTCTGATGCCTTTGTTACAGTACTGAAAATCCCAGCGCAAAGAAAGTTAGATTACTCATGGATTAATGAGGTTAACTCAACAAATTAATGGATTTTTAATATTTTGACAGGCAATAAACAAATGAAAATACATACCTGCCCCTCGGGTTTGTTCCTTTGCGGAACCAGTGGAGAATTGTGTCTTCCGCCAGCACATCCTGGTCGTACAGAGATCTCACAATCTCTGGGAACAGCTTCATCAGCTTTGCATCCTCATAACATTGCATCTGAACTTTGTACATTAGCTCCAGCTCAAGTTTCCCACTGGTGCAGAAGGTGTTTAACAGCTCTGCCCATGTTTTCACCTGTATGGAGGTTTTAGTGTCAATACTTCAATACAGAATTGTTCTTTGAAAATGAGACAACCAACTATTTGACAGGCGGTTAGCACTTCAAAAGTCTCGAACTAGCCCACACCAAAATTATACACTTCATTTCTCTCAAATTCTTGGATGATGCACCATTACATTTTTGACATAACTGGAATATGATAATACCACAACACATGGATATGTGCTACAACAGATCGACAACTAAAGTTACACTTTACAGAGTAGATTGTCAGCACACAAATTGCAATTGCTCTATAGTATGATTCTTTTGCACTTCAATTGCATCCTTCAGTGGCTCTTTTTTTGTCTTCTCTCTTAAGCCATTTAGATGGGTAGGCATGTCAAAGACTACACATACAGGATAAATTTATTTGTCTCAAAACAGTTAGGACATGATCCAAATGCAAGGTCTGGTGCTCCAATTTACTGATATACTAGGTGATGCAACTATCATATATAATCTCACAAAACAAGTGCCCCATTTGTTTGCTTCAGCATAAGTAAAGATATCAAAAAGGAATAAGGTACTAACTCATCTAAACCTCACCTGGCGCAGAGCTGAATTGGCATTCTGCTGTTGGTTCTTCCCAGACCACTGAACTGCATCCATCAAGATATCCCACAGTATCCTGATAACCTCAATGTCAGGTAATTTAGCATCCTTGACCCGTTGTTTCACATTCTCTATAACTTCAGATATTTTAGCTTCCTCAGCTATTTGAGTTGTCAATGCAGATTTCATCTCCTTTAGTTTCACTTCAAATATTTTCTTCTCATTGTATTCAACCAAAGGTATCAATCCTTCCTTGCTGAAATCACAATCATTAGACATAATTGTCAAACAAATGCCACTCGTGGTGACAGAATAACACATTCTTTACTTGAAAATCTAGTAACTGCAAAAAATTAACATTGAGATTGCACAAGTACACATATTTTCCAGACTTTAAATTTCAAATTAACAGCCAACTAACAATAAAATTAAGTTATGCTTTTCAACTGTGAGGTACCTTAATTTCGTTGTAGTTTTGATGTGATGCAAGGCACACCATAGATGTTTCTAGAATAAAAATGTTTTCATATGTATTTTTCTTCAATGTAATTAAGCAAAAAATTGATTCAGAACAGAACATGTCGGTTTTCAATTGATCTCAACTTGACTGACCTAATCCTAAAAGAGAACATCCAGCTCTACAGAATATAGAAAATAGTGCATTTCTCTCACATGCACACATAAAGAAGAGGTTACTTATGCAGGACCTTCTAATTTCATATTTTTACAATAGTGATCTTGATAATGGTACCTATTTCATGCAGTGATGGCGAGGCAAGAAGCAGCAAGTTTCTCTCAACTATATACAAGTTCCCAAGAAATTCGGGACCCAAAGTAGTGATGAATAAACACAAATTAACAATCATTAAAAATCTAGAAGCACAAAATGTTGAAAAAGTTAAGAATAAAGTTGAAACATTTTTTTGTATTGATTGAAAAAGAATGAAGTACCATATTGGAACCCAAACACTTCAACGTTATTGCTGTAGGAACAAACTATTGGCTATTCCATATGCAAAGTATCATGCAAATTGTACTAAAACTGCGGTAAAATATACAGATTTACAATTGAGAAAGGCAAGGATAAAATAAGAGATTATCCTAGAATCAGAAAACTCACGTGAAATGTTCAGCGAATCCTTCAGCAGATCGCTTTGAAGATGGAAAGAAGTCCAGGAGATTGTCCTCCATTTTTCCACGCTTCAGAATTGAAATTAAATCGTCAAGGCTATTATCAACCAGATACTCCTTAAAGAAGTCTGTTATGAATGTAAGAACTAGCCCTTTTCCAACGAGATTATCCTTAAGCAGTGGTTGGAACACAGTCTCAGGTGGAAGCCCTGAGAGCTTCTGGGAGAATGCAAGTGCTGTGAAAATTGCCAGCTTTTTCCTTTCATTCTCCTCAAAAAGCTCCAATGACTGCAAGAATCTTCGCATAACATTTTCAAGATTCTTTATGAGAAATGGCCTCCGCCTCAAAATTTTTTGTATATAGATTACAGAGGGTATAATGACTTCACGTGTGGGCTCACACTGAATTATAGAGTAAGGGTGGCACTCCCCCTCATCAGGTTTTGTTGTTCCAGGTTGTGTGCGGCCTCCAGTGAAAACAACCTGCATTTAAATAGAAAAATATTAAAATCAAAAATAAAAAAACAAGCAATTGATTTGAACTCAAATAGATCTAAATAACGTAAAATGCCCACCAAACTACAAAGAATAAATATGCCAAGGAAGCAGTAATTTAGATATTTCTTTTTTCACTTGCTTCTCACATGAATGTAAAAAGAAATACATTAAGAAAATGTCGCAGAAATGAGCACGTTCATAGGGAGAATTTAACAAAACAAATCAGTTAGTAAGGAAAGATCAATTTATATGGTTTACGAGCAACATAAGCTCTGTAAGAAAGAGTGACCTCATGCAAGTAATGGGTGTGGAAAGAAAAAAGTATAGACTAGGAATTAGGGGAGTAGATATAAATATTAAAACATTGCTATGGTTAAGAACATAACAAGAAAATGCATTTTAATAATAATAGCATGAAGAATTTTCTTGAGATACACAACACTCAAACTAAGTAAGAATACAGTTCTAAATAGTCAAGACTCAGTATTCTTAATATCATGATAACAATCCCAGCAATTCACTTTATACCAGAAGAAATTTAAAATTCCATATTTCTATGAACAAAAAATCTTGCCTCAAAAAAGGTGTCACCGTATCTAGAGAAATTAAGGTCAGAAGATTCAAGGCTCTTGGCAACAAGTTCCTGCACGTAGCAAACACTCATTTACAGTTAGGTTTGCAGAAACACAAATAATGAGTTAAAAGGAATGTAAATTCATAAGAAAACATTACCAGATCACCAGCATTATCCAAGTAAATCTGGACCACAGCATCCGAAAATGCAGCAGGGTCCAGCGGCGCAGCAATATTCCGTTTGCGGGGCTTAATCCGCGTTCCACTATACACACATATGTAAATAAACATATTATGGATAAATTTCAGGCAAGAGGTAATGAATAATTTACAAATAACTAGTCAGCCGTCAGATTCCTCATAAGTTACATAACCAAAGAACCATTGTAGATAACAGTAAAAATAATTTTAAAAAACAAATAGAACTTACCCAAGAGTGGGTTTCTCCTTCGAGCTGCAGGATCAAAGGGGAAAAAGTCTTAATTAGCAATTAATCAACAAATAAACAAAAGTACATTTTAAAAAAAGCAACCGAAAAATATTCCCTTTAAATTCTCAAACAATTGAAAAAAACACTCAAAAAGGATTCCTTTTAATATACAAACAAAAATTCAATTTAAATACCAACCGACTCAAAACTACAAATTTCATAAATTAAAATCATTCAGATCAAAACAAAGATCAGATTAAATCACCTGAATTCCAATAACAAAATTTTTATTTCTAAAAAAAAAAGAAAGAAAGATCACGGAAGCAAATTAATTGAAGAAGTTAACAAAAATTGATCGCTAAATCATCGTTTCAAATAAAAAAAGACGCTAAAAATTTGATCTTTTCAGCTTATAAATACACGAAAACCGATCTATTGAAGTTAAATAGTAACAAATTTGTCGTTTTTCAAGTTAACAAATACACACAAAAAATTGATCTTTGTTAGGTTACAAATTCGCAGATCTGTAAATAATTAACAATAATAAAACGAAAAAAGTGTGGGCGTACAAATAAAAGAAAAGAAAAAGGATTATCGATATTTTCATATAACACAATCATTAATTAATGATCCATAGCAAATCTGTAACCAAAAAATATTAAAAAAGAAAAAAAGAGAAAGAGATTGAGAATGTTACCTCATAAACCAAGAGGAAGAGAGGATCAAAAGAGAGGAGAGACTCTCTCTGCGAGATTCAGAGCTCTTATTCTTTTCTCTTTTGAGAAATTAAGAGAAAAAGAAAGAGAGATTGAATGACGATGGGGGGTTTTGGACAGGAGATAATTTATATAATGAATACTTTTTTGTATTTTATTTTAAATTGTTCTTTAGTAAATTGCTTAAAATAAGATA
Organism: Ailanthus altissimus; assembly: GCA_946807835.1. Lineage (NCBI taxonomy): Eukaryota > Viridiplantae > Streptophyta > Magnoliopsida > Sapindales > Simaroubaceae > Ailanthus > Ailanthus altissimus. The sequence goes on from OX327712.1 coordinate 4,194,990, forward strand.
AAAGGAAACGAAAAAGAAATGGGTAGTGATTTGCGTGACTTTTTTTTTTTCCTTTTGCCTTGCTTGCTGTTCGTCAGGGTACAGAAACGTTCGGTTATCCACCGATAATAAGTAGCGTTTATATCATTTGATACCCCTAGGGTTTGGAATTACGCCCGGCAGTTTTCATAAATATTTCTTTCCGCCCTTTCTTTTTACTGACAATCATGTACCTATTTCATAAATATGATTTTACGAGGATAAAATTATAATTAAAAGAAAAAAATATAGGATGTGCCTTTTAGTACAGCCGACTGCCATTAAATTAATTTAATGGCTGAAATTTGATTATATAAACCCAACAACAAATTATTTAAAAAATATTAAATTTTTTTTTTAATATTTAGTTAAATATTAAATAAATTTTTTAAAATTAAATCATTAACAAAATACTTCTTTATAATATTAAAATTTTAAAGATAATATATTATATTATATATTATAATTTTAATTATAATAATATTAATTACATTAAATTTTATAATTTTAATTACGTTAAATATTATAAGTTCAATTTTAATTTTATTTTAATTAGGTTAAATAATTTTAATTTCAAATTTATTTTCGATTTCGATTTTAATTACATAAAATATTATAATTCTAATTTTAATTTCACTTACTTTAAATATTATAATTTAATTTAAATTTTAATTACGTTAAAATTATAATTTTATTTATAATTTAAATTTAAATTTAAATTAAATATTAAATATTATAATTTCAATTTCAATTTCAATTTCGATTTTACTAACATTTAATGTTATAATTGTAATTCTAATTTCAAATTTAATTATTTTAAAGTTATCATTCTAATTTCTATTTCTATTATGTTAAATGTTATAATCCAAATTCTAATTTTAATTACATAAAATATTATAATTATAATTTCACTTTCAAATACATTAAATATTATAATTACAATTCCTATTTCAATTTTAATTTCAATTATGTTAAGCGTTATAATTTCAATTTCAACTTTAATTACGTTAAACATTACAATCCTATTTCTATTTTTAATTTCAGTTACGTTAAATGATACTATTTTAATTCTAATTTTATTTTTAATTATGTTAAATATTATAATTTCAATTACGTTAAATATTATAATTTCAATTCAAATTTCGGATTTCAGTTACGATAAATAATTTCAATTACAATTTCAATTTTAATTTAAGTTATATTAAAGGGAGAAAGTCAATTTTATCCCAATATTTTGAGCATAAATACAATTTTACCCTAATTAGAGTTAAAATGTCTAATTTTACTCTAATTTATTAATTTTTATTGTCAAATTACATGAAAATAGTAATTTTAAAATATAATTACCAATTTACCCTCATTGTTTGTCATTTAACTTTGAATACGTGATACAATCTCACTCATTCATTGTCATTAAATACATGTGTGATTATGTAGTTGGTTTATATTTTTAATAAATATTTTTAAAAATAAATCAATAAATATATATTTTCCATAATTTTTTTAATAAAATAACACTTGTCAAAAATTGATTAATTATAAAATTACACGTGTCATCATGCAATTGGTTTATATTTTTAATAAATATTTTTAAAAATAAAATAATAAATAATAAAATACAAACTTGCCACTGCACCAGGACGCTAGCTGCCATTTTTCGGCAACATTTAGTGATAAAAATTATCAAATTTTACATCATTAAACTCTATTTTCTTAATTTACATAATGTTGAATTATTTTTACAAAAAAAGATCAGAAAACAGCCAAATGTGGTGGTGATGGGCGGTGGCCGCTCCTCCTTACCACCACATTTGGCCATTTTTTAGTCTTTTTTTTATAAAAATAACCACATCATTGAGTATATTAGAAAAAATAAAATTCAATGATATAGAATATTATTTTTTTGTCGTCGAAAAATGATGATCAAGATACTTTTTTTAATTATTTATTTTATTTTTAAAAATATAACCAGTTATTCGATGACACGTATTATTTTAAGTGATCATATTTATGACACGCATTCAAATATTGCATATGAGTAAAATTGTATCACATGTCCAAAGTTCAATTTAATTATGTGATTATATTACTTTTTTACTCTTCTACCATTAAAATTAATGGCAAAAGTTAATAAATTATGACAAAATTGGATATTTTATCTCTAACTGGGGTGAAGTTGTATTTATGCCCAAAATATTGGGGGTAAAATTATCTTTATTCCTTATATTAAATGTTATAATTGCAATTCATATTTTAATTTTAATTACATTAAGTAATTCCAATTCCAAATCCGTTTTCAATTTCAATTATGTTAAATGTTATATATAAATTTAAATTTTATTTTTAATTATGATAAATGTAATAATTTTAATTTCAATTTCAATTGCAAATACATTAGATATTATAATTCCAAACTTACTTTCAATTTTAATTACGTTAAATGTTATAATTATAATTCTATATTTTAAATTTGATTACGATAAATATTATAATTCGAAATCTAATTTTAATTACATTAAATGCTATAATTTCAAATCTAATTTCAATTACGTTAAATGTTATCATTTCAAATTTAATTATAATTTTAATTACGTTAAATGTTATAAATTTAATTTTAATTTTAATTTCAATTACGTTAAATATTATAATTACAAATCTAATTTTAATTTTAATTATGTTAAATTGTTATAATTCCAATTCCAAATCTAATTTCAATTTTAATTATGTTAAATAATTTCAATTTCAATTTCAAATCCAATTTCAATTTTAATTACGTTAAATGTTATAATTCCAATTCCAATTCTAATTTTAAGTTCAATTTTACGTATGTTAAATGTTATAATTCCAATTCTAATTTTAAATTCAATTTCATTTATGATAATGTTATAATTTCAATTCCTATTTCAAATTCAATTTCAATTACATTAAATGTTATAATTTTAATTTTAATTTTTTAATTACGTTAAATAATTCTAATTCTAATTTTAATTATGTTAAGTAATTTTAATTTTAATTATGTTAAATAATTTTAATTTTAATTATGTTAAATAATTCTAATTTCAAATCTAATTTGAAATTTGATTATATTGAGTGTTATAATTCTAAATGTAATTTCAATTTTAATTACGTTAAATATTATAATTTCAATTCTAATTTTAATTTTAATTTCGTTAAATGTTATAATTATAATTCTAATTTTAAATTCAATTTCAATTATGCTAAATATTATAATTCCAATTGCAATTGTAAATTCAATTTTAATTTTGTTAAATATTATGATTTCAATTTCAATAATGCTAAATATTATCATTTCAATTCTATTTTTAAATTCAATTTTACTTATGTTAAATATTATAATTCTAATTTCAAAATTCAATGTCAATTACGTTAAATGTTATAATTCAAATTCCAATTTTTAAATTCAAATTCAATTACGTTAAATGTTATAATTTTAATTTTAATTTTAAATTAAAGTTTAATTATGTTAAATATTATAATTTCAAATCAAATTTTAATTTCAATTACGTTAAATGTTATAATTTTAATTCTAATTTTAAATTAAAGGTTAATTATGTTAAATGTTATAATTTCAAATCAAATTTTAATTTCAATTACGTTAAATGTTATAATTTTAATTCTAATTTTAAATTAAAGTTTAATTATGTTAAATGTTATAATTTCAAATCAAATTTTAATTTCAATTACGTTAAATATTATTGTTGACCTGAAGAAGTAGTTTTTCTGACCAACGAGCCTTAAATTTGTTGAAAAGAGAATCGAACTTTGGGCCTCGTCTGGACTGGATCAGTGGATATAGGCTTAGATTCCCTATTTTTCGCGAACTGTAGAGGAAGGCCTGTAATAACAACACACACATAAGCTCAAATATGGTCTCGCTAGGGTGAGTTCTGGCGAAGATACTCCAATACTTAAGTCAGAAAATATGATTTTTTGTTCTCTCGATATATAAAATATGATAAGTTAAGGAGTAAAATCTTCTCTCTCACCGCCGCGGGGGAGGGGGGGTACCTTTTTTCTTTCTCTCTTTATCTTTTTGGGAAAATTTTCATCATTCTCCACCGTGTTTCCTCTTTTTTCTTATATAGTGATTGCCTTTTATGGACTTTTTTGGGCTTTCTTCTGTAGTAGTTTTATCTTGTGCCAGATATTTTCTGTTGTATTTTTGATACACGCCAAATACTTTTGTACTGCCCCCTTGACATACACTAAATATCTTTCTACAGATTTTGTCTCCGTTCTTACTCTATGTCAGATGTCACTTCTGATGTGTTAAACATATTCCTTGGGTTCGTCTCCGCTGGCGTTTTTGGTTCATGTGAGGCTTATTTTGGTTGGCCCGGGTTGGTACCTACTCGGTCGTAGTCGCGATAGGGCTAGTATATACCGAACAGGTTTCGTCATCAGTCAACCAAATTCTCCACATCCGAACCGATTCTGTTGTTTTCACGGGTTTAGGCCCATTGGCCATCGTTCTTAGGCTTGTCTTAAGCTTTGCCTTCTAAGCCCTTGGGCCTGAGGTTAGGGGGGAATAGGGGTCTGCCAGTTTCTAGTTTTGATTTATCAGAACTAAAAACTTTATTCTTGTCTGGTCGGTCTGCATTGCTACTCCGGTCCCTAATTGTTTCTGTGGTCGTCTTTTTCGTCTGTGCCAATCAACTTTATTCGTTCTGAACAGCTTTGTAATTAGGTCTAGATTTTAACAAAGTTAAAAAGTAGGTGGAATTGTTCTGGTGTCATTATGGAGACCTGAAAAGTGGTTGCCACGTAGTGGCGGTTTCTCCCAAGATTTTTGAATTTTAATGGCTAGTCTCTTCAAACGTCGTGTCCTTCCATTTTTTTTAGTGACGTTATTTGATTAGAGTCCCTCGGACCGTCTGATCTATTTGAATCCAACGGCTTGGGTTGCAACTATTTGAAGAGGTGCACCTTTATTACACCTGGCAATCCGAGACATTGCGTCTCTGGTGCCAGACGCCTTTTTACTTTTCCTGTCGATCTCGTCCGTTCATTTTCTTCTATTTTGAACGGCCTAGATCACTTCACTACTGCTTACTAATAGTCACCCTCTTCTTCGTTTTGTTCCTTTCGTTATGCACTTTTGATTTCTTGCTCCCTTCCTACTGTGTTTCCGTTGCTTTTTTTGTTGAACCTGGGTTTTTAATCCGACGACTTCATTCTCCGTCATTCTTCGTCCTGGTCTCTCTAAATTTTTTCTGGTATGTTATCGTATTCTCCCTTTTCAGACTCTTTTCTTGCTTTCTGTTTGCCTATATTTTTTTTCTATCTCGGCTTTCTTCATTTTTTTGTGTTTTTTTGGTCCTAATAGCTGTCGCCTATTTTGCCATTTTCTGGCGTGGTTGATTTCTTACTGCCCTTGCCCAATAAGTCGTGTCCTTATTTATAAAACACCTTCTATTAGTTGATGGCCTTCAGTGTCAATCCAGACTTCCTAATTGTGGACATGGCGGTTGAGGAGGGAGAACAGTCCCCGAACCTCCCCTTGGTTAGGCGGGTCAGGGGAGTTGGGGCAAATGAGGGAGCAACCACCTTTGTGGGTGGAGTTCCCTCATCTAAAGTATCCTTACACGAGGCTGAACCAGTCTCGAGCTCCGAAGAGGACAAAGGCAGCGACCCCGAGGACACTGTGGAGGGGGAGGTAGTGGAGTACGAAATAAATAACCGATACCGCGCCTCTTACCTCAGCGAGGATGACCTGACCCTGATCAGGTATTCCTACAATATTCCTGAGTTGGTCACCCTCAAACTGCCCTTCTGATGGTGAGGTGGCCATTCAGGTTGAATTCTCGAGGCTGGGACTTAGGCTTCCCATGCAATGATATTTTGCCAAGATATTGGCCTGCCTCGAGATAGCCACTTCCCAACTAGGCCCGAACTCTTGGAGAGTGCTTGCGAGCTTGTACGTTTTGTGGTCAAAGGCAGGGCAATCCCCCCCATTTTTGAGAGTTATGCTTCTTGTACCATTTCAGGAGTAATGCTAGAAGCCAGAAGGATTTCTACTACCTCTCGTTTCACGGCCTTTAAAACCCGATTCTAGGTCGGCTGACTTCCGTAAAAGATTGAAAGAGGGAATGGTTTTTTGTTGGTGGAGAGTGGGGTCGAAGGGTCCCCAAGAGGGATGGGGGAGAGTGGGTCATCCCTGTTGTCTTTTCTGCTGATGCAGATCTTAATTCTTGTATTAGTAAGTTGGGCTTAAGTGATTGGCTTAGCTCGGCTGACTCTTATTTGTTTGCCTATCTTTTGCAGTTATCTGGGGGACCGGCATGGAAGTTTTCAAACAGACTCTCACTCGGATCGACACTACACTCTAACATATTTGTCCGGTTCAGGAGCTACTATCCCCGTCCAGCCTTGTCGAATTAGGACTATTTCCATCCGTTCCGTCTCTGCCTTGAACCCGAAGTAAGTTTCCATCTCTTTTTACTTTCTCCTCTCGTTCCCTCTTTTTTTTATTCTTACATTAGTGCAAATTTCAGGAATGTCTTAACAATGAGATGGTGAGAGAAGAAAAAGGAGTCGAACCAAAGGCTCTTCCTCTGGTGCACAGGGGCCTTTAAACCCCGATAGTATTATAGGAATGTTGTTCGATTCAGGAAGGGATCGGGGGAGGAGGCCTTCCAGGGGAAGGTCATCTTCACCGTCTGCTGGTGATCGAGCCCGTGAGGATAGGCCTTCCTGGAGTTTGACTGTCCGAGAGAGGGGTCCCACTAAAACTCTACCACAGGACTCTCATTCCGTTTAAACATTGAGCAGAGGGTAGGGCCCCCCGGCTCGTCCCTCAACCCAGACTGCACTAGTTGGATGAGCCACATCTTCATCGAGCTCTCTGAGGCGGGAGGGGTGGTCTTCTCGCGATGGGCCTTTTCGAGTGTCCTCCTCCGTGCTGGCCCCAGAGGCCAAAGAGGACTTGGGCTTCTTGCTCATAGTTATGAGGGAGATGGAGAGGTATGTGACCTCTATTTGGGTGAGTCAAGTGTCCTCTCTAGATCCCGCCATGGGATTCAACGTCGTGCTGAGATCGGCTCTTGATGTAAGTTACGTAACAACTGGATTATTTCTCTTTTGTGTTTTACTTGCTTTGACTTCATTTTTCTTTGGCAGTTTGTTTTCCTCATTTCTCAATTCTGAGCCAAGATCCTAGATTTCCCAACTTGTGCTCGAAAGCGGAGGATTACCTTGCTCAGTCTCGGGCATATCAACGTGCGAAGAGGATCGCCAAGCAAGAAAGAAAGATGGCCGATGAAGCGAGGGCCAAACTCAAGGAGATGACCGCTAGGGCCAAGGGAGAGAATAGGTTGTTTGAGCTCGAGCACCAGAAACGGTTGGTGATAAATAACCTGGCGGTGGCGGGGGTTAGATTTGGTAAACTGATGCGCCAAAACGAAGAACTTAAAGCATAGTACGGTGCTGCCTAAAGGGAGAGGGAGTTGGTTGAGCAGAGCCGAACCTCTCTAGTGGCCTAGCTTAAGTAGCAGCACAACCAATGGTCGGCTGGTCATGAGGAGGGCTTTCGTCAAGGGGCGATGGAAGGGTTTTAGAGGTCCATTGCTTTTTTTAAAGAGTATTACCCAGAGATTGACCTCCAATGGCTGTTCTCCTTAGTTACTCGAGGCTCTTTCCATGAAGGAGAAACTTCCGGGGCCCATGATGACGACCCGCTTGTACTTGATGATGCTGGTGGCGACGAGCCCCTATTGGCCGGTGTGCTTGCCCTTTTTGAGAGTGCTGTTGTGAGCGGTGGTGAGGTTATCCCTCTTGCCGACCAGGGGAAAATCAGTGGCATTGCCACCACTGAGCCGTAGGGAATATTAGATGTCCCGGCCGACCCTCCCGCTGCTGTAGCTCCTCCAGTCGGTAACATTTCTAAGACGAGTCCCGTCGTGGGATTGAATAGGCACGATTCTGTTCCTGCTGCCTAAGTGGATCGGTTCCTCTATAACCGCTTCTCTATAGTCGTCTCTCAACAGTTGTTTCTCCACAGTTTTTTTTTGTCTTGTTTGTCATTCGTTCTTGTCTGTGGTCGTTTGTTCGTCTTGTCAAATCTTCAATGAATGGACTGTTTTATTTTTTTCAATGTATGCTCGTTCCCCTTTACCTACTCAGAGTAGATTCTTCTCTTCACAGTGCGGTTCGCTGAAATAGCCGAACCGCTTATAAAATATACTTTCAAAATTGAACCATTAGTGGTAATAGTTGTTTCTAACAAATATTTCATGAAAGAGAATAGACTTATAATAATAACAATGGACTGACCGATATTCCGAATGACTTTAGTCAGGACCGACTAGCAGTCAATCATTTTTAACTCATGGACCGAACAACAATGGCAGAATAGCTTTTCGTGGTCGGCACGGTTGAGTGGACACTTTTACTTGGACTGCAATTTAGGAGTAGTTTGAAGTAGAAGCTACTTGGGGAATCTTGGGGCGGTATCATATTCAATTGAGTAACCGGGCTGCCCCTAGTGTGCATTGGTCGTTGGCGTAGTCCAAAGCGGGTAGCCCGAGCCATGTCGAATGGGGACCCTTCAATACTCTTAGGGGATCATCTCGATGTAATAACACTGAACAACGTGTCATAAGTGCTGTGGAAAGGCTACAGTATACCATGGAAAAGTCACGGTCCAACCCTCTTCAATAGGTGCCACAGTGTAACCTGTAGTAATGCTGTGGAAGAGCCACAGCCTTTGCCCTACCGAGCCGTCCTAATCTTCAATATTCGTAAAGGATCGTCTCGGTGTAATAACGTTGAACAGTGTGTCATGAGTGTTGTGGAAAGGCTACAATGATACTGTGGAAAAGCCATGGTCCAACCCTCATCAATGAGCACCACGGTGTAACCCGTGGTAATGCTGTAGAAGAGACACAGCCCTCACCCCATCGAGCCATCCAGGTGCGATGCTGTAAAAAGAAAGTCGAACCGATCACAAAGAAATGCTTCACGAGCGTCGAGCTGGTGACGGCAAAAATAGAACAAAGGTTGAACTGATCACGGAGAATCGCTCCGTGAGTGTCAAGCCAGTGATGGTGAAAATAGAGCAAAGGTCGAACCGATCACTACGAATCCCTCCGTGAGCATCGAGCCAGTGATGGTGAAAATAGAGCAAAGGTCAAACCGATCACGGCGAATTGCTCCGCAAGCATCGAGCCGATGACAGCAAAAATATTCCTCGAGACACGGTGATGCCTTGTCAAAAAATGAGGATATCCTTGCGATGATAGCGTCGCGCGGATCTTGATTTGGGATGCGACATGCTAATTTGGGTGGTTAGATGCAAAACCTTTTGTCAAATAATCCGAGTGCGCCTTCTTTGGCGGCTCATTCCGTGTTCCGGTTAATTTGCTCCTCACGAATGTCCATGCAACAACAAGAAAAGAAACGAGTTTTCATTTAAATACAATGTTCATACAGGGAGGGGGGGTTACAAACAAAAACTTTAGAGATAGTATTTTCTTAGCAGTTCGGCATTCCATGGTTTTCTGACGGCTCGCCTGTTTATTCCTTCGAGTTCGTACACCCCTCCTACACGCTTGAGGATCTTATACGGCCCTTCCCATGTGGGACCTAGGACTTCGTCTGCGGGGTTCTTTGTGTTGAGCACCACCCTACGTAGCACTAGATCTCCCTCTTCGAAACTTCGGGCCCTGACTTTCCTGTTGTAGTACCTTGTCACTTTTTGCTAGTAGGCTGCTACTCGGATCTGGGCCTGATCCCGAAGCTATTCGGTTGAGTCCAACTCTCATTTCATCAGGTCATTATTGATTATTTCAGAGAAGTTTAATACCTAGTAGGGCAGGGTTCCAATCTCCGTGGGGATCACTGCTTCGCTTCCGAAGACTAAAGAGAACAGTATCTCGCCGGTGACTGTCTTACTAGTAATTTGGAGTGCCCATAGTACTTTTGGTAGCTCTTCTACCCATACTCTCTTTTTTCTCGCCTGCTTCTTCTTGAGTAGCTTTTTGATTAACTTATTGGAAGATTCGAGCTGGCCGTTGATTTTAGGGTGCGATGGAGAGGCGAACAACAGTCTTACTCCCAGTTGCTCACAGAATTGCTTAAAGTTGTTATTGTCGAACTATTTCCCGTGGTTGGTGATGATGGAGTAAAGGATGCTGTACTAACAGATCATGTTTTTCCATACAAAATCATGGATATTCTTTTCTGTGATCTTTGATAGTGGCTCGGCCTCGATCCACTTTGTGAAATAGTTGACCGTTATGGCCACATACTTGTATGACCCCTTACCTTGGAAAAGTGGCTCGATCAAGTCAAGCCTCTACTGGGTGAATGGCCACGACTCGCTCATTGTGGTTAGCTCTCTTGCGGGTGCTTGAATCTTATATGCGAATTTCTGACACACGTCGCAACGCCAAATAAGGTATTTAGCGTCATGAAGGACCATGGGCCAATAATAACCAATTCGTAAGACTTTATGGGCTAAAGCTTCCCTCTTCGAATGATTGCCGCATACCCCTTCATGGATTTCCATTAAGACCCGCTCTGCCTCCGCGGGGTTCAGGCACCTCATGTAGGGGTGAGTGAAATCCCTTCGGTATAATACCCCATCGATCACCGAGTTTCTCGCGGCTTGGTATTTAATTATTTAGGCTTTCTTTTTGTTGTCCGGTACCGTTTCGTTCAAGATATAGTCCTTGATGGGGTCCATCTAGCTCGGCGTTGATTCTATTTGCGCGATCTGCTTACTTTCCTAGGTACTTGGTCTCCCCAAGAAATCTATGGGTACCGTACTAGGGATACTGGCGTCTTCTGCTGAGGCCATTCAAGTGATGACATCCGCTTGATGGTTCTTATTTCTTGGGATCAACTCTATTTTTATCTCCCTAAACTGTTCGGTCAACTTTCGTACCTTCGTGAGGTAGGCGGCCATCCTTTCCTCTCTTGCTTTGAACTCATCATTGACCTGGTTTACCACCAATTGAGAATCGTTCTTGACCAGCACTACCTTAGCGGCTAACGTTTAAGCCACTCTTAACCCAGTTAGAAGAGCTTCGTATTCTGCCTCATTGTTTGAAGCTTTGAAATCGAAGCGAACAACGTACCTGATCTCGTCTCCTTTAGAGCTGATGAAGACGATCCTCGCCCCACTTCCCAACAATTTGGATGCCCCGTTCATGTAAAGCACCCATGCTTCTGAGTTTGTCTCGAGGACTTCTTAACCGGCGGCTATCTCGTAGGTACTTTCAGCCACGAAATCGACTAGGGCCTGCCCTTTAATGGCAGTTCGGGGCCGATAATGAATGTCGAATTCGCTCAACTCCATGGACCATTTGACTAGTCAGCCCGAGAGGTCCGACCTGTGCAAGATTTATCTGAATGGTTGGTTGGTTAACACCACGATGGTATGTGCTTGGAAATAGGGTCGCAACTTCCTTCTAGTCATGATTAGTGTGAAAGCCAATTTTCGGGGGGGAAGGGTATTGAGTTTTTGCCTCGGTGAAGGCCCTACTTATATAGTACACTGGTCGTTGTACCCCTCTTTCTCTCTGGCGAGGACCGAACTGACCGCCCGTTCTGAGACTCTTAGGTAAACTACCAACGGTTCTTCTTGTATTGGTAATGCTATGTGTACTAATTCAGAGAGGTAGGTCTTCCACTGTTGAAATGCTTGCTCGCATTCTCCGGTCTACCGATCCTTCCCCTTTTTTCTTGATGGCTTAAAAAAAGATGAAGCATTTGTTGGTGGCTTTGGAGATGAATTTGTTTAGTGCCGCGATTCTACCAGTTAGCCACTCGATCTCCTTCACTGTACTTGAGGATTTCATTTCTAAGATAGCTCGAACTTTATCTGGATTGGCCTCTATTCCCCGTTGACTACCACAAAGCCCAAGCATTTTTTGAATTTTACACCGAAGATGCACTTCTCGGGGTTCAGCTTCATTTTGTTCTCTCTTAGTACCATAAAGGCTTTCTTGAGGTCGGCCACTTTTACTGACTTGGCTATCATGTCATCCACATATACTTTTGTATTTCTACCAATCAGTCATCTGAAAAAGCCTGTTTACTAACCTTTGATAGGTAGCTCTTGCATTTTTCAATCCGAACGGCATCACCTGGTAGTAATAAGTCCCTTGATGGGTGATGAAAGATATTTTTTCTTGGTCGGTAGGGAACATCGGGATCTGATTATAGCCAAAAAAGGCGTCCATAAAACTTAACAGCTCGTGCCCTGCCGTTACGTCCACTAGTTGGTTGATCATGGGGAGTGAAAAGCTGTCTTTGGGGCACGCCTTATTCAGATCAGTAAAGTCAACACACATTCTTCACTTTCCGCTTGCTTTCTTTACCATTACCACTTTGGACAACCATTCCGGGTAGTGGACCTCCCTAATGAATTGGGCCACCAGCAGTTTTTCCACCTCTTCCGCTACAGCTCTGTTTTGCTCCTAATTGAAGATTCTTCTTTTTTGCTTGACTGGTCGAGACGTGGGGCAGAGAGTCAACTTGTGGGTGGCCAGCCTTGGGTCAATTTAGGGCATGTCTCGGTGAGACCAGGCAAAGATGTCTGAAAACTCCCGAATCAAATGGGTCAGCTCTTGCTTTACTCCTGGCCCCAGCTGGGTCCCATCTTGACCACATTTTTTAGTTCCCTGACCTTGACCTGAAGTTCTTTCATTTCTTTCACTGGCTCTAGAGATTCGATGATCCCTCTCTTGGATCAATGGTGGAAATACAAAATGTCATTTTTGCCGTGATTGTGTAACAGCTCCTCGTCATTTTCTGATCTCCTGATGCTACCCTGATCCCTTCTCCCTTGGGGAATTTTAGCTTTAGGTAATGGATGGACAGGACTGTATTAGTATTCACCATGAATGGCTGCTCGAGGAGGACTCTATACGAGAATGAGCGGTCTACCACCATAAACCTAGTCATCACTATCTTCTCATAGAGCCTTCGTCTGATGGTGAGGGGGAGGGTTACCACTCCAACTGGCATCACACAGCTTTCCCCGAATCCTTGTATCGCTGTTTGGGTTTCCCTTATGTGGAGATCCTGATTTTCAGATCATCCAGGGTTTCTTTGAAAATTATATCGACCGAGCTGCTTGGGTTGACGAATACCCTATTTATTCTCTCTCCAGCTACCACTACTTCGATTACGAGTGTGTCGTCATGGGGTAACTGACCCTTTTAGGATCTTCCTCTGTGAACATGATCGGCACTTCTTATGGTAGCCTCGGCTTCTTGGCTAAAAAGGTGTTGCACATGATTTGATATGCCACTATTGAGTACTTGGAGTAGTTTTTTCGTTACTTATTCAAGTCTTTTGCTAAAGTGGGTCCCCCTAAAATAATTGCCACGAAGTTAGTGTTCGACGTACTAACCGGACTGGTGGTCGTTGTCTTTCGATTTGCTCAGAATTCTTCCAGGTACCCATTCCTTATCAGGTGGTCGACCTATTTTCTTAGCTCGGTGCATTCTTCGATTGTGTGCCTATGACCCTTATGCATGTCGCACCATTTCTTAGAAGTAGGTCGTTGTTCCGCTCTTTTTCCTTTGAAATTTCTCTGGAACAATCCCTTATCTCAGATAGCCTTGTAGACATCTTTGAGTGGCACAGCTAGAGGGAAAAAATCTTCAACCCATACCACTCTTTTCCCTATACTCAGCGGTTCGTTGTTTCTCGAATTTCAGGATGCCCCTTGGGGGCCACCTATTCAGAAATGGTTTGACCCTTCCCTCTGTTCCTGAGGTTCGTTGTTTCTTCTATTATCTGGCGCATAGCACCAGCTTGCAAAATTTCTTCCCTACGAGGGGGCGTACTCGCCTTCCATGTTCTGATATTTCAATGAGGGGAGCGGGGCTTTCTCCTTTCCCCTATGTTTTGCTTCCCCATGCGGCCGTGTCTTTCCTCGAGGTGGTTCAGCCAATGATCTCTTAGCTTTCTCACTTTCTTCTATAGATATGTATTTTGGGGCTTTATTGTATGCTGCCGCATAGCTTGTGGTACCACTTTTTGTCAGGTGGTACTAAAATCGGTTGTCATAACCCCGCCTTTAGGGCGTCCAAGGCGATGGGTTGGTCGAACGCCCCCAGCACTATCACTTCCTTGTAAAACCTCCGAACGTAGTCCTTTAGGCTCTCCTCCTGACCCTGCCTAATCTGCTTTAGCTGTTCTGAGTCCCTGACTACTTTGCATGAGCCCCGAAAAATATTGTACGAATTTTTTGGTCAGCTCGTTTTAAGAGGCAATGCTGTACTTTTTTAGCCCCCTGTACTTGAGTAACGCCGGTCCTTCCAAGTTCATATGAAAAAGCCAGCACATTTGGTCCTGATATGGATAGTAAGTTGGTAACTTGATATACACAATGATTAGGGTTAGTGACCCCCTTGTGGGTGGGCAAATTGGGGAGTCGAAACCTGCCCGGGAGCTCCATATCTTTCACCTCATCCGTTAGTGGCAACCTTTTCTCCCTTTCCAGCCTCTTGATCCGTTAGTGGCAACCTTCTCTCCCTTTCCATCCTCTTCTCAAGAGGCTAGTCATTCTCTCTCCTTTCGGCCAAAAGGTTTTCCAACTTTCCTTCCAAACTGTGGACCTTGCTCTCAAGGCCCAATTCTTTCTGTTGATGTTGTCGTGCCTCTGTTGGTGGCTTTCTCTCCCCCAACGGCTCCAGCCCTGGCCCTTCTGGCTCTGTCTCTCTCCTCTCGGGGATCTCCTGACTTATCCTATTTATCCCGGTTAAATTGTACGAAGTCTCTGGTCCTTCCCTTTGTTCCGTCTGTTCTCAAATCTCTTCCTGAGATTCCCTCCCACGGTTTTTGCTCTCTGGCGCTTGTCCCTAATTAACTCAGTCATAAGTTTCCTTAGTTCCTCTATTTCCTCCCTCAGGATTCTCAACTCTGCCTTTATTTCAGGGTGCAGAGAGCTCTCTGTTTGACGGAGAGGTCGGTTTAGGTTTCGCTCACCGGCAATATGATATCTGCTAGCAGATGATCGTTTAACCATTCTAGAATGTCGCTTCTCCCGACAAAGCTTTTTGTTTGATTCCCACAGACGGCTCTAAAAATTGTTAACTTGAAGAAGTGGTTCTTCGAACCAATGAGCCTTAAATTTGTTGAAAGGGGAATCGAACTTTGGGGCTAGTTTGGACTGAATAGTGGATACAGGCTTAGATTCCTTATTTCCCGCCAACTGTAAGGGGGGCCTGCAATAACAACACACATAAGCTCAAATACGGTCTCGCTGTGGTGGATTTTGGCGAAGATGCTCCGATGCTTAAGTCAGAAAAATGAATT
The DNA here is from genome assembly GCA_946807835.1 of Ailanthus altissimus. Classification (NCBI taxonomy): domain Eukaryota; kingdom Viridiplantae; phylum Streptophyta; class Magnoliopsida; order Sapindales; family Simaroubaceae; genus Ailanthus; species Ailanthus altissimus. The sequence goes on from OX327712.1 coordinate 4,210,302, forward strand.
TTTTGTTCTCACGATATATAAAATATGACAAGTTAATGAGTAAAATCTTCTCTCTCACCGTCATAGGGGAGTACCTTTTTTCTTTCTCTCTTTATCTTTTCGAGAAAGTTTTCATCATTCTCCGTCGTGTTTCCTCTTTTTTCTTATATAGTGATTGCCTTTTAGGGACTTTTTTGGACTTTTTTCTGCGGTATTTTTGTCTTGCGCCAGATATTTTCTGTTGTACTTCTGACACACGCCAGATACTTTCGTACTGCCCCCCTGACATACGCCGAATATCTTTCCACAGATTTTCTGTCTTCGTTCTTACCTCATGTCAGATGTCACTTCTGATGTGTTAAGCATATTCCTTGGGTTCGTCTCTGTCGGTATTTTCGGTTCAAGTGAGACTTATTTTGGTCAGCCCGGGTCAGTATCTGGTCGGCCGTGGTCGCAATAGGGTCAGCATATGCCGAACAGGTTTTTTCATCAGCCAATCAGATTCCCTACATCTGAACTGGTTCTGTTGTTTTCACGAGTTTACGCCCATTGGCCATCATTCCTAGGCCTGTCTGAAGCTTTGCCTTCTAGACCCTTAGGCTTGAGGTCGGGGGGGGGGGGGGGGGGGAGAGGGGTGTGTTGGGATATTCCAATTCTAATTTCAATTCAAATTTGAATTTGAATAATTCTAACTCTAAATTTAAATTCAATTTGAATTAAGTTAAATTTTATAACTTTAAATTTAATTTTAATTTTAATTACGATAAATGTTATAATTTTAATTTTAATTATATTAAATATTATAATTTAATTTTAAATTTTAAACTCAATTTTCCTTACATTAAATGTTATAATTTCAATTTCAATTTCAAATTGAATTTTATTTACGTTAAATGTTGTAATTTTAAATCTAATTCTAATTTTAATTTTAATTACATTAAATTTTATAATTACAATTCCAATTAAATTACATTTTATAATTCTAATTTTAATTTTAATTACATTAAATATTATAATTCTATTAGATTTTATAATTTTAATCTAATTCTAATAATATTTAAGTATATTCTATTTTACTTTTTTAGGGTAACCACCCATGTACATGGTTGTATTTGACATACTTTCTATTTTAATAATATATTACATCTTATTCCTTTTAAAAATAATTATATTTAGTCTAATCATTTTAAGAGAAATAGAAAAAAAAAATTAATTACAGAAATGTTTGTTATGTTTTGCATTCTTTTTTAAAACAAATCTTTTCATAAGATAAATTGAATTTTTTGTTTGGTTTTAGCTTTATTTTTTGGAGTATCTTTATATTTTGGATATGTTTATAATTTTTAAGGCATTTATTGGACTATGTTAATTTTTCAAGTTCTAATTTTTGAAATATATAACAAACCAAATTTTTTGTTTTTAAATTATAATATTTAATATAATTAAAATTAGAATTAGAATTCAAATTGAATTATAACATTTAATAAAATTAAAATTAAAATTATAAAATTTAATATAATTAAATTTGAATTGAAATTAGAATTATAATATTTAACGAATTGTAAAGAAAATTGGATAAGCAATTATAATATTTAATGTAATTGAAATAGAAATAGAAATTAAAATTAAAATTATAACATTTAACGAAATTGAAGTCGAAATTGAAATTGAAATTAGAACATTTAATGTAATTGTAATTGAAATTGGAATCAAAATTATAATAATTAACGTAATTGAAATCAAAATTGGATTTAAAATTATAACATTTAATGTAATTGAAATTAAAATTGAATTTTGACTTATAATATTTAAAACTAAAATTGGAATTATAAAATTTAACGTAATAGAAATTTAAAATTGGATTTGGAATTATAACATTGAACATAATTGACATTGAAATTAGATTTCAAATTATAATATTTAACATAATTAAAAATAAATATAAAATTGAATTGAAATTATATCATTAATCGTAATTAAAATTGAATTTAAAATTAGAATTGGAATTATAACATTTAACATAATTGAAATTAAAATTGAATTTTAAATTATAACATTTAACATAATTGGAATTGAAATTGAATTTAAAATTATAACATTTACATAATTGAAATTGAAATTGGATTTGAAATTATAATATTTAACGTAAATAAAATTAAAATTAAAATTTGAATTATAATATTTTACGTAATTGAAATCATAATTGAATGAAATTATAATATTTTATATACTTGAAATTAAAATTAGAATGAGAATTATAACATTTAACGTAATTTAAATCGAAATTAAAATTATAATATTTAACGTAATTGAATTTAGAATTATAACACGTAATTGAAATTGAAATTAAATTTGAAATTATAACATTTAACATAGTTGAAATTGAAATGGAATTTAAAATTAGAATTTAATGTAATTCAAATCAAAATTAGATTTATAATTATAACTTTTAATGTAATTAAAATTAAATTTAAATTAAAAATTGTAATTATAACATTCAAGGTTGTGAAATTAAATTTTTATTTGAAATTATAATATTTAACATAATTAGAATTAAAATAGATTTGAAATTATAACATTTAACGTAATTAAAATTGAATTTAAAATTCAATTACAATTATAACATTAACGTAGTTTAAATTAAAATTAGATTTGAAATTATAATATTCTCTGTAATAAAAAATAAATTTAAAATTTAACGTAATTAGAATCGAAATTAGATTTGAAATTATAATATTTACGTAATTAAAATTAAATTTAAAATTAGAATTATAACATTTAACATAATTTGAATTGAAATTGGATTTGAAATCATAACATTTAATGTTATTAGAAATTGAAATTGGAATTAGATTTTGAATGATAACATTTAACGTACTTGGAATCAAAATTGAATTTGAAATTATAACATTTAACATAATAAGAATTAAATTTAAAATTAGAATTAGAATTATAACATCTAACGTAATTGGAATTGAAATTATAACATTTAACGTAATTGAAACTAAAATCGAAATTGAAATTGCAATTGGATTTGAAATTATAACATTTAACATATTTTACGTAATTGAAATTGAATTTAAAGTTAGAATTGAAATTATAACATTTAACGTAATTAAAATTACAATTAGAATTTGATTTGAACTTGAAATTATAATATTTTATGTAATTGAGATTTAAATTAGATTTAAAATTATAACATTTAACGTAATTAGAATTGAAATTAAAATTGAATTTAGAATTATAACATTTAACGTCATTGGAATAAAAATTTGATTTGGATTTATAATATTTAACATAAATGAGATTGAAATTGGAATTGGAGTTATAATATTTAATGTGGTTGAAATTGAAATTAAATTTGAAATTATAACATTTACATAATTGAAATTGAAATTGAAATTCGAATTATAACATATAACGTAATTGAAGTTGAAATTAAAATTAGAATTATAATATTTTACATAATTAAAATTGATATTTAATTTAGAATTATAAGATTTTATGTTATTGAAATTGAGTGATTGAATTAGAATTATAACATTTAACGTAATTGAAATTGAAATTAAAATTAGACTTATAATATTTAACGTAATTAAAATTAAAATTTGAATTGAAATTATAATATTAAACCTAATTGAAATTGAAATATTATAAGGAATTATAATATTTAAATTGAAATTGGTTTTGAAATTATAATATTTAATGTAATTCAAATTGAAATTAAATTTAAAATTATAACATTTAATGTAATTGATATATTTTTTTTGCTATGTATTGTTTATATAATTAGAATGCTATCATTGAAATAATATTTAAATTTACGTTTCTAATCTTTTATTACATTTTATTTTATCAAAATAAATATTATTATCAGATTCGTTTTGTCTAATTTTATTTTTTGTACTTAATTGATTATAAATATCTAATTATACTTTTATGAGAAAATACTTATTTAATTAAGGACATACTTGAGAAAAACCAAATGACTAACAATTTACTTCCAATTGCCATTTGGGTGATGTCATCGGCTGTTCAACACAGCGATTCTAAATTGTCTCAATTACTAAAGTTGCACGCGTATATAATTGAGAATGGTATACCTTTGTATATCTGGCTGTGCCCGACAGCTGGATGACCTTTAAAAAAAAGTCTTCATTAGTTGATAAGTGGTAGCCAAGCATTTAACTTTTTACAATAAGTTAAATAATTTGTAATAAAAAAATCAAGTGAGTGTCTATTAAATACATTTATTATAAAATTAAATATTTTTTTAAAATTTTTTTAAATTAATTACATATTTAATTTTAATTTTAATAACATTAAATGTTATAATTTTAAATCTAAATTTAACTATAATTACATTAAATATTATATTTTTAAATTCAATTTTAATTACATTAAAAATATTATAATTCTAAATTTAAATTTAATTATATAAAATATTATAATTATTTAATATCTAATTTTAATTTTATTTATATTAAATATTATAATTATTCCAAATCTAATTTTAATTAAGTTAAATATTATAATTACAAATACAACAACTATGTTAAATATTATAATTTAATAATTTTAATTTCAATTACGTTAAATGTTATAATTTAAATTTTAATTACGTTAAATATTATAATTTTAATTTCAATTTTAATTACGTTAAATGTTATAATTTTAAATTTAAAGTTAATCACGTTAAATATTATAATTATAATTATAATTTTGATTTTAATTACAATTACGTTAAATATTATAATTTTAAATCCAATTTTAATTTCAATTACGTTAAATGTTATTATTTTAATTCTAATTCTAATATAAATCAAGTTAAATGTTCTAATTTTGATTTTAATTATGTTAAATATTAAAATTTTAATTTCAATTACGTTAAATATTATAATTTTAAATCTAATTTCAATTTAAAATTATTATAATTCCAAATGTAATTTCAATTGCAATTACATAAATTTTTATAATTCTAATTTCAATTACATGAAATGTTATAATTTCAATTCTAATTTTAATTACGTTAAATATTATAATTTCAATTCAAATTTTAATTTTAATTACGTTAAATGTTATAATTTTAATATCAATTTCAATTTGAATTTTAATTATGTTAAATGTTATAGTTTTAATATCAATTTTGATTTTAATTATGTTAAATAATTTTAATTCCAAATCTAATTTTAATTTCATTACGTTAAATATTATAATTCTAATTTCAATTACGATAAATGTTGTAATTTCAATTTTAATTTTGATTTCAATTACGGTAATTGTTATAATTTCAATTCAAATTTTGATTTCAATTATGTTAAATATTATAATTCTAATTCTAATTCTAATTATAATTATGTTAAATGTTATAATTTCAAATGTAATTTTAATTTTAATTATGTTAATTGTTATAATTCTAATTTAATTTCAGTTATGTTAAATATTATAATTCAAAATTTAATTTTAATTTCAAATACTTTAAATGCTATAAATCTAAATCTAATTTTAATTTTAATTTTAATTACGTTAAATGCTATAATTATAATTTCAATTTTAATTTTAATTACGTCAAATGTTATAATTTTAATTCTAATTTCAGATTTAATTACGTAAATAATTTCAAATGAAAATCTAATTTGAATTTCAATTTCAATGAAGTTAAATGTTATAATTACAAATTCAATTTCAATTTGAATTTCAATTATGTTAAATCTTATAATTTCAAATTCAATTTCCATTTTAATTATGTTAAGTATTATAATTCCAAATCTAATTTAATTTCAAGTATGTTAAATGTTATAATTCCGATTTCAATTTTAATTTTAATTACATTAAATATTATAATTTTAAATCTAATTTAAATTGCAATTATGTTAAATATTACAATTCTAATTCCAATTTTACTTTCAATTAAGTTATATGTTATAATTCTAATTCTAATTCTATTTTCAATTTTAATTACGTTAAAGGTTATAATTTTAATTTGAATTATGTTAATTTTAATTTCAATTCTATTTTTCAATTTCAATTACGTTAAAAGTTATAATTTAAATTTTAATTATGTTAAATGTTATAATTCCGAGTTTAATTTTAATTACGTTAAATATTATAATTTAAAATCTAATTTCTATTTCAATTATGTTAAATGGTATAATTTCAATTCTAATTCTAATTTTAATTATGTAGAATGTTATAACACCAAATCTATTTTCAATTTCAATTAAGTTAAATAATTTCAATTAGAATTTGTTAAATATTATAATTCTAAATCTAAATTCAAATTCAAATCTAATTTCAAATACGTTAAATGATATCATAGCTCTTGCACTTGTTACATTGGTTGGCATGTAACTAGTGTTTCAAAAAATATTTATATTATTAAATGTTCATAAAATAAATAACAAGAGTTACAGTGGCAATAGAGTCAGTATGCTATCTTTTAGAGAAGTCGTTACATCTTTTTGTAGCATCTAATGATCTGACAACGATTGGTTACAATAATTTGTCGCGCTAATGCACTATATATAATAAAAAAAATAAATACATCTAAAATTGGTTGTATGTTGTATTATACTTAACGTACGATGTGTTTCCACTTTTTTCATCTTCCACTCACAAATGTGCAAAGCTGTCCTCACATTGACATAAATTATGTGCACTTAGCTGCATATATAATATAATACAATGTGATGATATTTTATGAGTGTCCTAAATAATAATGGTTAATATAAAGTATTTAAATAAAAAATATATACCTACAACTTTATGTATGTTGTATCCTACTAACATAGGATATGTTTCCACCTTTTACACCTCTCACCCACAAATGTGAGAGAGTGTCGCCATTTATATATAAATTGTGTGTTTGCATTTAGCTAAACAAAAAATGTAACATAATATAACGGGGTGATATTTTATGAGTGTTCAAAATAACCATGATTAATATAAAGTACCTAAATAAAAAAAAAGAAATATTTCAACAACTTTTTGTATATTGTAACCCACTAACATAAGGCGTGTTTCTACTTTTTGCACCTTTCACCCACAAATATAAAAGGGTGTCCTACTTTTTCATAAATTGCGAGTTTGTATTTAGCCAAAAAAATGTAATATAATACATTTTGGGAGTCCTAAATGACAATGGTTAATATAAATTGCATAAAAAAATTCAATTACATCCACATCATGTTGTATGTTGTATCTCATTTAACGTAGGATGTGTTCCCACTTTTTGCACCTCTCACCCATAAATATTGTATCCTACTTAACGTAGGACGTGTTCTTACTTTTTGTACCTTTCACCTATAAATATAAGAGAGGGTTCTCACTTTTTCAAAAATTACGAGTTTGTATTTAATTAAACAAAAAATATAACATAATACATTATGGGTGTCTTAAATGACCATGGTTAATACAAAGTGACTAAAATATACATAACCTATTGTATGTTATATCCTACTTAATGTATGACGTATTCCTACATAATATTTGCACCTCTCACCCCATAAATATAAGAGAGGGTTCTCACTTTTTCAAAAATTACGAGTTTGCATTTAACTAAACAAAAAATGTAACACAATATATTATGGGTGTCCGAAATGACCACGGTTAATATAAAGTGCATAAAAAAAAAATGTCAATTGCATCAAAAACCTGTTGTATGTTATATCCCACTTAACGTAAAATGTGTTTTTACTTTTTGCATTTCTCACCCACAAATATAAAAAAGTGTCCCCACATTTTTATATATTGTGAGTTTGCAATTAGTTGAACAAAAAATGTAACTAATACATTATAGTTGTCCTAAATTATCATGGTTAATATAAAGTGTGTAAAAAAAAAACATTAATTACATCCATTGACAGAACCCGACTTAGAATTCTACAATGTGAACCTAGGTAGGCCCTGTCGGGCACCCCAACAGAATGCTTCCCAAAGTCCGCTATCAATCCTAGAAAATTTCATGAGGTGAACCCTAAAATTTCTCTTAATTTCTTTTGGATATATTTTCATAAAAACGGAAAAATTTTAATTTTTCTAAAATTCCTGGATTTAAATGGACAGAGTTTCTCCTGTTTTTTTGAAACTCTATATTTCATAAACTTACAGAAAATACACCAAATATTTCTCATATCTCTCAGCTGCAAAGGGGACCTCCCGTCCCTTCCTAAATCAATCAACACATGCATTCTTGATTATACTCCAACAAACATCCATGAAAACCAACAATTTTAAAAAGGCATAAATATTCATTTTAGTTTCAAAATCTGTTATGCATGCTACACAACGCAAAACGAAATATGATACATGTATATGCATTAAATGTATACATATAGCTCTGTACATGAACAAGAGATCGTCGTAGGGCTGGTCCATTACTGATCTACAGGAGAAACTGTAGGCTGTACGCTACTGGCTGTACCTGGGGAAAAAAATAGAAACAAAAAAAATAAAGGGTGAGTTGATAAACTCAATGAGTGGGTGTGAAATCTAAATAATTGTGGAAATATACTGAAAATTTTAAAAAGTACTGAAAATTGTTCTAAATCGTTTTTAAATCTCAAATACTGGTAAAACTCTACCGAGCAATTTTCTTTATTTAAAAATTTTAAAACTTAATAGGCTACTGCTGAAATCTGTAAACATTATTAATAAATATTTTTTTTTCTAAAAAAAAAAAACTACATATCTCATATAATTGTCTAAAACTTTCTTTCTGTTCTAGTCTGTCTAAAAAGCCCTAATGGCTACCCTAAGGCTGGACCCACTCGTCGATGTGGCTGACAAAATGAGTCAGTTATAGGGCGGTCTCTGCTAGCAACAACCACTGTGACCAATTTGATAAACTGATAAATCTAAGACATCCACTATTTATGTGGCGGAATATACATCGTAGACATATAGCGAGACAACACCCCGAAGCATAAGCGACTCACTGACTCGACACCCCGACTCCCCGAAGTTAGTAACACTCAACCCAACTGACTGACTTGCCCACGCATACGGGGTGTACCGGCCGAGTCTATACCATCCCCACAGGGATCTAAATCTGATAGCTGATAACTAATAAATTGGGTACCACTGGCCTTTAAAAATTGATCGTATCTAAAAACTGTTTCTTAAAATTAATATGTAAATTTCTAAAATCTGTTTCTTACTGCTGAAAAATAAATCTCTAAATTGTTGAAAATACTGAACTGTAATTTTAAAATTTTGCGGTATTTCTAAATAATAAATTTTCAATTCTCATTATATCAAAAAAATCAAATAAAATATCACTATGCTTTCTAAAATTCTTAAAAATCACGTAACTTGAGTAAATTACCTGAAACAACAATATTTAAATTAGAAAGTATATAAATACTAATAATTTAAAATAAGCTGCATTTAATTTCTTTCCCACTCACTAACTGTCCTACGCTAAAGTTTTTTTTCTGGGCTTGTTCTTTCACCGGTTTCGACATTCGGCACCTACAAAGCATAAATTACGCTTTAGTCTCCCCTAAAATGACAAAATTACTAAAATACCCCTAGTGCACATTTTCGGCCACCACTAAAATTCCTTTCTAAATTTATAATTTTACCCCCAACAATCTCAATTTATGCACAAACTATCATTTTTTTTTTATTAAAGGGGTTCATAATCCTTTATAATTTCCTTTGGACATAATTACCCTTAATCTTTGTCATAAATGACAATTATGTCCCATATTCTAACTTTGATTTTCACCTATCAAAAATCATCTTAAGGTTCCTAGAATTCATTCGTAGCCCTCAAATTTAGCTAATTGCACTTGTACTACTAAAAACTCCAAAATGACCAAAATGAGATTTTTACCATTTTTCAAATTTCTTTTTACCTATGGTCTTATCTACCCCCCAAATTTATTCTAATGCCCTAAATTTATTCAATTGAAGTCCAATTATACAAAAACCCTAATTTACTATTTTAGGGTTTGGAATTCTCACCTTTTAAAGTAAATTTACCCTTAATCCACCATTGAATCTTGCTTAGGGACTTGGAAACAACTTGAATTTGGTGTGGATTCCTTGATTTGGCTTAGTAATGTCATGGGTTTCATTGTTCACCTTCTTCTCGATTTATGGCCAAATTTCTCTCTTTCTCTCTCTTGTTTTCTTTTTTTTTTTTTCTTTTAACACTTCTTTGCAATTAAAACACTTGGCCTTTATATATATATATATATATATATATATATATATATATATATATATCCAAAAATTGTATAATGGCCCTCCAAGAAATGCCTAATAGCTACCTAGTCCTCCAATTAAAAAGCCTTTGATTGGTGGCTAATAATTTAATAATTATTATTAATAACTAATAAAATATAATATAATAGACTAATATATGCAATTGTCCTAATTTGATTGGTCCATATGTCTTAAAATACACATCCTTATCCAACAAAAATGGCTTGCTTAGGGTGTAATGCTTACACAAAATTTATTGGTACAAATATTGAATTTTTACTACTTAGTCAACCGAAAAAAAATTTTAAAAATATTCGGTGAGCACCCAACGCCCAAATTGACTATAAAATTACCTAATTGGGTCTATTACGGCTCACGTAAACTCTAAAATAAATGTTCTGAGAAGGGTCAAAATTTAAAACTTCTACGATTCCCTAATTGTCAAATACCAAAATTCTAGGTATTCGACTATTCATGAGAACTGGGCATTACAATTTCACCCCTCCTTAAAAAAATTTCGTTATTGAAAATTTTAAATCATACCTATCTAAAAAAGGTGGGGATGTTGTGCCATCATCTGGTTCTCACGTTCCCATATGGCTTCCTCTATTCCATGATTAGTCCATAATACTTTCATTATAAGAATGCGCTTATTACGAAGCACATGTTCTTTTCGATCGAGAATCCGCACTGGTTCCTCCTCTTATACTAGATTTTCCCTCAATTCCATAGGCTGCTCCTATAAGATATGTGTTGAGTCTGCTATATACTTGCAAAGCATGGAAACGTGGAGCACATTATGAATCCTAGCCAAATTTTCTAGTAATTGTAGGTAGTATGCTACTTCGCCAACCTTCTTTATGATTTCGTACGGCCTAATGTACTTAGGGCTCAGCTTTTCTCGCTTCCCAAAGCATAGTACTCCTCTACAAGGTGAGATCTTTAGGAAGACCTTGTCCCTAACTTCAAATTTTAGGTTATTTCTTCGATTGTCTGCGTAGCTTTTCTGCCTATCATTAGCCATCTTCGACCTCTATCTTATAATCTGAATTTTCTCTGAGGTGATTTAGACAATCTCAGGACCTAGAAGCTTCCTCTCACTTACCTCATCCTTCCTCTCACTTACCTCATCCCAGGAAACTAGAGTTATGTACTTCCTCCCATACAATGCCTCATATGGTGCCATTCTAATACTCGATTGATAACTGTTATTATAGAAAAACTCCATTAACGGTAGATGGTTATCCTAGCTTCCCTTAAACTCTATTACACAAGTTCTAAGCATGTCTTCTAATATCTGAATCACCCGTTCTGATTGTCCGTCAGTCTGTAGGTGAAAAGTAGTGCTAAAATTCAGTTTAGTGCCTAGCCTTTTGTAATCTGGGCCAAAATTAGGAAGTGAACCGCAGATCTCGGTCTGAAACTATGGTTACTGGAGTGCCATGAAGCCGCACGATCTCATCTATATACAATTGGGCCAACTTCTTTAAGGTATAATTACTCTTGATGGGCAGAAAATGGGCGAACTTTATCAGTCAATCTACAATCACCCATATAGCATCATGCCCCCCCTCTGGCTACGCGAAAACCCTACTACGAAATCTATAGTAATGCTCCCACTTTTATTCTGGAATCGAAAGCGGTTGTAGGAGACCTGCAGGTTTCTAATGCTATGCTTTCACCTGTTGGCATACTAGGCATTTAGAGACAAATTTAGCTGTGTCTCTCTTCATGCCCCTCTACCAGTAATGCTCCCTCAGGGTTCAGTACATCTTGGTGCTCCTCGGATGCATGGCATAGGCTGATGAATGAGCTTCTTCCATAATCTCATTTCTTACTTTTTCCACATCCAGAACACATAATCTCTGACCCAACATTATTGTACCATCCTCAGCTACTGTAAAATATTTCTGTTATCCCTCTATGATCTTATTCTTCAATCTAATCATCTGAGAATCTTGAACCTGTAGCTCTTTAATCTGATCAATAAGTCTCAGCCTAACTTGAAATGTAGCTAGCAATGCTCATGACTTTGATAATTCTAGCTTTAGACCTAAAGACCCCAATTCTAATAACATCGATAAACGAGAGGCTCTTAAGTAAGCCACTGAACCCATAACCTTCTTACTAAGAGCATCTGCCACCATATTCACTTTTCCCGGATGGTACTCAATGATGCATTCAAAATCTTTTATTAATTCAAGCCATCTCCGCTGTCTCATATTGAGCTCTTTCTGTGTAAACAGATACTACAGGCTCTTATGATTTGTAAATATCTTGTAGAGAATTCCGTATAAATAATTTCTCCAGATCCTCAGGGCAAACATTACTGCAGCTAGCTCTAGGTCATATGTAGGGTAATTCTGCTCATGTCTTTTCAGTTGTCTTGAAGCATAAGCTATCACCTTTTCATTCTGCATCAAAACACAACCTAGACCTTACTTGGAGGCATCACAATATACGATGAACTCATCATTCCCCGACGAAAATGTAAGCACTGGGGCTGAGGTAATCTCCTCTTCAACTCATCGAAACTCTGTTGGCAAACTTCTGATAACACAAATTTCTCTTCTTTCTTAGTTAGCTTAGTCAGCGGTGCGGCTATCTTAGAAAACTCTTCCACAAATTTTCAGTAGTATCCAGCCAAACCCAAAAACTTACGAACCTCTGTCACGTTTATGGGCTACTTCCAATTCAGTATAGCCTTAATTTTCTGAGGATCCACTGACACCCCGTTTGCCGAGATAACGTGCCCTAGGAATGTAACCTTATCCAACCAAAATTGGCACTTGCTAAGCTTGGCATATAATCGATGTTCTCTTAAAGTCTGTAAAACTGCCCTCAAGTGCTCTACATACTCCTCCTTGCTACGTGAATAGATCAGTATGTCATCAATAAATACTACCACAAACTAATCCAAAAATGGCTTGAATATCCAATTCATCAAATCCATAAATGTAGCTGGGGAATTCGTCAACCCAAAAGGCATGACTAGAAATTCATAATGCCCATAACGAGTCCCGAAGGAAGTCTTAAGAACATCCTCTTCTCGTATCTTCAGTTGATGATAGTCGAACCTCAGATCTATCTTAGAGAATACCTTGGCTCTCTGTAACTGATCAAATAAATCTTCGATCATTGAAAGCGGGTACTGATTGCGTACTGTTACCTTATTAAGTTCTCGGTAATCAATACACAATCACATACTTCTATATTTATTTTTTATAAATAATACCGGCGCTCTTTATGGGACGTACTCGGCCGGATAAAGCCCTTATTCACTATCTCCTCCATCTGCACTTTCAATTCTTTTAACTCGGAAGGAGTCATTCTGTAGGGTGTCTTATATATTGGTTTCGTACTAGGAATTAGTTCTATTTTAAATTTCACCTCTCTATATGGGGGCAATCCTGGTAAATCTTTTGGGAACACGTTCTAAAATTCCCTAACTACTGGATATCTTCTAATTTTGTATCCCCGTCTCTGGCCTTAATGGCATATACAAGATAGCCTTGACACGAGTTTTTCAACAGTTTTCTCGCTTTAACTGCTGATATGATACTAGTGGGAAGAATTCTCCGAGTCCCACAAAAACTAACCTCAGATTTCATTGGCTTACATAACCGAACCTCCTTCCTGAAACAATCCACCGTGGCCCGATAGGTGGACAACCAATCCATTTCCAGAATCACATCAAAATCTCTAATATCCAAGAGGATCAGATCTGCTAAAAACTCTTGATCCTCAATACTAATGTTACTATTCCTGCACACTCTATCAGCCACCAGAACATCCTCGGTAGAAAGAGATATAACTATACTATCCTCTAATAATTAAGGCACTACGCCCACAATCATTACAAATCTAATAGATACAAAAGATTGGGTAGCTCCAGGATCACTCAATACATGAGCATGTCGATTAAATACCCACAGTGTACCTGTGACTACATATGGTGTCGCCTCTACCTCTTACTGCATCACCGCAAACACCTTGGCCTGGGTATGAGGTCTACCCGGCTATCTTTCTGAGCCTCTACCTCGACCAACTCCTCCACTAGACTGGCTTGATCTGTTAGGTCCTCTAATGAAGCACTCTCTCTACTTTGTACTTGGCCTCTACTACTCTATCCCTGAACTGAGGCTCTACTCTCGGATCTGCCACCAGGCGTCACATTAGGGCAATCTCTCATCAAGTGGCCCTCATGTCTATATTTGTAACAGTCGGTGGTCCCTATTCTATACTCATTCGAATGAGATCTCCAGCACCTACTGCATGTCGGGAACCTCCTCATACCCTCTCAGCCGTCTCTAGATCCTGCTGACTATATGCTTACTGAGGCTTAGCTGGACTAGGTCTGGTCTTTTCGGCTAAGTCTCCGGCTACTGGATCCCACAGATCTCTCCTTAGTCTTTATCACCTTACTCAGGCCTCCCTGATTCCTACCCGTCCAGCTACGCTTTAGACTCTGCTGACACAACCTAGGGATGGCTACCATACTCCTCTCCACTCTGGTCGCCACCTCCACTAGTGCTCCATACTGAGTGTGAACGGCTAAAGCAACATGTGTTCGGATCCAGGGATTAAGTCCCACAACAAATCTACTCGTTTTCTACTCCTCATCATCTGCTATAAATAGGACTACTCGAATCAACTCTAGGCATCCTTATAACTCTTAGGATTAAACTTTTTCGAGAACTCTCTTCTAAATAATGCCCAAGATATACCTACTGTGTACCTCCTCTGCAGTGCACTCCATTAATATTTTGCTCTCTCCTTGAGCGAATGCTGAGTAAGAGACCATCTGGTCCTCGAAGCACCCCATAATCTGAAAAAAAATTTCATTGTTCTCCATCCATGATAATGCTCTCTCTGGATCTCTGGTGCCATCATATGATGTGGCGCCCAATTTCTTGGCGCACTCTAATGATACCTCTAACTCTCTTAGGTGCTGAATTACGGTAATCAACATCTGAGCCATCTGTGCCACATCCATAGCTCCACCTTGTGGCTCCACACACTGAGGTGACTCCAGAGGGGTTGGTGGTCTCGACGCATTTATTGACTCATTAACTCGTTCTAGTTCAAGTACTGCAGCCTGAGCAGCGGCTCTCTTGATAGGTGGTCATCCATGATGATGCATATTTCTATACATGTCAATAACAAAACATGATTAATTATACATGAAATGCAATTTTCATAAAGCTGAAAATGCATACCATACCCAAAAATCCGATCCAAAATAAATATTTAACTCAAAACATCGAAAACTTGGCTATGATACCACACTGACAGAACCCGACCCAGAATCCTACAATGTGAACCTAGGTAAGCCCTGTCGGGCACCCCAACGGAATGCTTCCCAAAGTTCGCTATCAACCCTGAGAAATTCCATGAGGCGAACCCTAAAATTTCTCTAATTTCTTTTTGATATATTTTCATAAAAACGAAAAAAATTTTAATTTTTCTAAAATTCTTGGATTTAAATGGACAGAGTTTCTCCTATTTTTCTGAAACTCCATATTTCATAAACCTATAGAAAATACACTCCAAATATTTCTCACATCTCTCAGTTGTAAAGGGGACCTCCCGTCCCTTCCTAAATCAATCAACACATGTATTATTGATCATACTCCAACAGACATCTATAGTAGAAAAACCAACCATTTCAAAAAGGCATAAATATTCATTTTAGTTCCAAAATCTGTTATGCATACTATACAACGCAAAATGAAATATGATACATGTATATGCATTAAATGTATACATATAACTTTGTACATACACAGGAGATCGTCGTAGTGCTGGTTCACTACTAATCTATAGGAGAAACTGTAGGCTGTATGCTGCTGGTTATACCTGGGGAAAAAAATAGAAACACCAAAAATAAAGGGTGAGTTGATAAACTCAATGAGTGGGTGTGAAATTTGGATAATTGTGAAAACATACTAAAAATTCTAAAAAGTACTGAAAACTGTTCTAAATCATTTCTAAATCTTAAATAATAATAAAACTCTACCGAATGGTTTTCTTTATTTAATTGTTTTTAAAACTTAATAGGCTACTGTTGAAATCTGTAAACATTATTAACAAATATTTTATTTTTTAAAAAAAAAAAAACTACATATCTCATATAATTGTCTAAAACTTTCGCTCGGTTCTAGTCTATTTGAAAAGCACCAATGGCTACCCTAATGTTAGACCTACTCATTGACATGGCCGATAAAATGAGTCAGTCACAAGGTGGTCTCCGTTAGCAACAATCATTATGACCAATCTGATAAACTGATAAATCTGAGAAAGTCGTTGGCTAATTATTTGTATATAAAGAAGAAACTTTATCAGCTGTCCATGTCAAAGGGGACACTGATAAAAGACCATATATATGCCTTCATCATTAATCTTGAAGCTATCAATGTAAAGATAGAAGATGAAGATAAAATAATTATCTTGCTTAGTTCTTTTTCCTATAGTTTTAAGAATTTTGTTGATACACTGCTCTACGGCCGAGAGATTTTAACTATGAGTAATGTGAAATTATTGTTAAACTCAAAGTAATTAGGAAGGTAAATAGAGGATAATGCAGAAGGTTTATTTGCAAGAGGACAGGACTCACATAGAGATGGAAAGAAGAACTTTTACGTAAGCAGGACAACCCCAAATTTTAACATATTTTAGACTTAGTTTCCTTCCATTCCATATCTCATAAGGAGTAAAAAGAACAACTTTCGATGAAACTCTATTCAATATATAAGCAGCAGTTTCTAGAGCATAGCCTATAGATATTCAGGGACATCGGTGAAGCTCATAATCGATCAGACTATATCCAATAAAGTCTAATTCCTCCTCTCCAAAACACCATCATGTTGTGAAGTACTTGGAGGAATATAATAAGTGAGAATCCCATTCTCCTTTAAATAATTCAAAAATTTACTACTCATGTATTTACTGTCTTGATTTGATCAAAGGCATTTGATATACATTCGGGTTTGTTTCTCTACTTCGATTTGAAACTTTTTGATCTTTTTAAAAGTTTCTGACTTGTGTTTTATAAGAAACACGTATCCAAATTGTGATAGATCATCAATAAAGATAATGAAGTATTGAAAGTCACCCATTGCAGTGTGATTCATTAGACCATATATATCATTATGTACAAGTTTCAATAAATCAGTGGCATAGTGTCAAACACCAATAAATGGAGCTTTGGTCATTTTTCTTTGAATACAAGATTCACAAACTGGATAAGGCTCTATAGTCAGATCAGGTATACGACCATCCTTAACCAGACGGGTTAGGCGTCTCACACCTATATGACTTAATCTCATATGCCACAATTTTGTATTATTTAAGGTTCTCGAGTTATTATTAGCATTCACCTGTACATTCACGACATTTCCTGCTGTATCTAATATATAATGGCCATTAATCAACTGACATTCAACTAATAAAATATTATCAAAATTATACAAACATAAGGAATGATTCCTTACATACATATGATATCCCTCATTGTCCAATACAAGAATGAAAATAATTTTTCGGATAATGTTTGACACATAATAACAATTATTCAATACAATAATTTTATTACATGGAAAAAGTAAATTAAAATGTCCAATAGCCTCTACTTGCAAGAAATCTCTATTTTCAATATGAAGCTGTACTTCTTTAGGTTGTAACAGTCTAACTTCCTTCAGACCCTGCAACACATTGCAGATATAAGAAGGACAAGCAGTATCTAATACCCAGTCAATATTAGCATCAAATCCTAAAAAAATGCTAATGATAGGCAAGTGTATACCTGAGAGGGTCTTCTTAATCATGGCAAGGTATTTTAGGTAGTTTCGCTTCCAATACCCATCTTCGCTGCAATGGAAATATTTTTCTTTTGCTTTGTTCTTATGTTAGAGCTTGGGTATGTGTTACTTTTGAGGACACATTTTGGATGTATACTTTATTTTCTTTTTTATTATTTTCTTTGAACTTCTTAGAATTCTTTGAGACAGAAGATGAAGCACCTTGAACATAGAAGGCCGTGTTGGGAGTTGTCCATTCATGGGTGTTTGCATGTGGGTTTTGTGTTTAACAATAATATATACATATCTCATACATATAATGAAGCAACGGAAGCTCAAAACATTGCAGTAAACACAATCAAAACATATTAATTGAATTAACAGAAACGAAATTGAGGAATAACCTTTGAAGCCATTGGATGGAGATTGTTGAAGTCAACCAAAATGTTGTCTTTGATCAATTCTAGTAATCAACAATGGTGGGTTTGATTATCTAGAATGACAGCCTTTGATCCAGCAGAAGTTTAACCACTTAAACTTATGATATTAATTTTTCCTTTTTGATTAACAATTAATCAAAACCTATTTTGCTAAATTGGTTTTATGCCTTAAAAGAAAATAATGAATTCAACTCTTGAATCCATATTTTAGAAAACAATTTCTCTTTTTTTCTCTTTGAATTGGCTGACCAAAATAAATCAAATTAACAAAAAGACTTATCAATTTAATTTACATTTGTCTTATTTATACAAATGAATTTAATTTCATTTCATTACAATTAATTTCACTTAATTTCAATTTGTATTTAACCTAAATTAATCTTAGTTAACTCTTAACTTTAGTTAGGTTAAATTAACATTTAAATATTCTAACTATAGTTAACATTTAACTTTAGTTAAGTTAAAGAACATTTAAATATTTTAACCATAATTAACTAACTTAATCATGGTTATGTTGACTTTTACTTAACCATTAAGTATTGTTAATCTAATTTAACTAAATGGTTAACTCTTAACCTTAGTTAAACATAAATTATTTATTCAACAATTAAATAAATAAATATTTATTAGAATTATTTAACAATTAAATAATTATCAAGTGAAATTATAATTATGTCCTTACTCGGTTACCAAGTTAACCTAAAGTGGGTCCCACCATCTGACTATATACTTTACTTAATGTAACCTTAGTAAATTGCTGAATTTTACTGTATTGAACTATTCAATACAGTACGCTGCCCAAGTGCTCAAAGAGTACATTTCATATTGGGACTCCCTAGGTCCACGCCCGATTCGTCAAATGAAACTATTCCACAAGTCCATGAACGATGCCCCACGCACACGTTACGGATATTACAAATTAGCGCGTTAGACCATACATGTTGAGGTTACTCCATATTCGTATAATCCTTCCATCATTATATCCAGGATGAGCGGGATACAGATCATTACTGTCAAATCCCGATAATTTCATCCATTACTATATTATCTCCAGATTCGTATCTTTATGAACAATATATGCAAACACTTTTGCTATAATGTTCGAACCTGTAGGAAACTCCTTTCCCAGGTAGATTGCTTACGGCCATAAGACTTTACAAGATACAATCTCAAAGTTTAGATATACAACCCATCTATGTGAGCTGGCGGATTCCATATCTACGCACACTGAACTCTATGAGCATCGGACCATACCCAGCGACACGTAGCGGTCAGACCATGAAAGGTCTTTGACATACGTGGAACCAAAGTATGATGGATCTCCTATAAGTTCACCGTGGCGCTCAGGTTGAAGGACCATAAATACTACTCAACTCGAGAGGACCTTCATTTGACGGTTTCATAGGATATCTATTGGGGTCCTTTTGAGTCTGTTCAGTATCCAGTCCTAACTGAATACCTGTATGTCTATATGAACTTCAACCAAGCTCATGGTTAACTAAGAATAACCATCTGTACAATACAGCTATAGACATACACTAATCTATGTGTATCACCGATAGACCCACATTGGTGAACGTAGATTAGGAACTCTTTATTTGAGAAGATACTTCCATAATGACATTTCTTAGTATGTATTACAACTTATTGCAACTTTGTCATTACTAGTAGATTCTCAGGTCTTTGTTACATTATAGATTAGGTTCTAACTTTTTAGATCTCACTGGCTATTATAACCTGCTAACACTTAGCATTTATAACTATCAGCTTTGCTAACTCTTAGCCATGGTCTAAACTTCTTTAAACCATATATGAACTCATTCATATCATATCATGTTTATAATGTTACAAGCTTAATTACCATTTAATAAAAGTTATCAGCGATTTAATAAAATATGCATTGTATAAATATTACAAACTAAATATTCATACAAACTGGGATGGCTCGTAAGCACATACCCTAACAGGCCGTGCCCTCTTTATTCATATCCTCTTGAGCTATTTTTAGCATGTTATGCAGATCAGCATAAGTAGGGGGCCAATTCTTGTATGTTGAAGTTCATGATGAACTATGCAAATGACTCTAGAAGTGATTGGAGAATCAAAATGTTCCCCAATGTATTGCTAATTGATATATCCATGGTTTTTAACCTCTCAATATGAGATATGATCTTGAGGACATGGGGAATCAATGGACTGCCCTCGGGTAGTCTAGCTTGAAAGAGAAATTTGGCAACCCTGTATATTTCAACTTGAGGCCAATCACCAAATAATTCTTTTAGGTGGAGCATTATACTCTCAGCATTGTTCATATGGACATGCTCTCTTTAAAGCTCCACAGATATTGAGCCGAGGATGTACAATTTGACTTTCAAATCATCATGTGACCGTTTTTTATATGTCTTATTTTCTTCTGAAGAAGTATCATAAGAAATAGCTCAGGACAGATGTTGATCAATTACATATCCAAGCTTTTCAGAATCTAGAACTATTTTGAGATTCATAAGCCAGTCAGTATAATGTTTTACACCTTTGAGTTGGTGCGCATTAAGGATACGAACTAGTGGGTTGCTTGAAACTATGTGATCTTGACAAGAAAAAAGAAAAGACGTTAGCAGAATATTTCAATCACTAATAAATAACATTTTAGATTATGGGCATAATAGTTATACATTTTTTAATCTAAAAATGCTATCTCACTGTTTTACATAATCAATTTAATCTCTTAAATAGAAAAATGATAGTTTTAGATTCTTTAAACTATACAGTGAGAAGTAGATCCCATTGGCATTTTACTCTAACCTCACGCTGTAGCAATATTGATTCTTGTAAACCCAAAAGATAGACAACTCTTGTCAATTGCATCTCATGCAACTTTTACCATTGATCTTAAATACACCTTATCCTCATGCTTTAACCATATTAAATAAGTGTATTCTAGATTAACTTGTCAATCATCAAATATATACTACTAGTATAACCCTCACACTATAAAAATATTAGGCAATACGTTTACATATATTTGCCTCATCTCATATTTAATTGACATAGCTCGAGTCACCCTAATCAATCCCTCACGCTGTATCAATATTGGAAAAGACCGAAGTGAACTATTTAATACTGTATTGACAAGACGGATCGTTATATAATATTATCTCATAATACAATATTATTTAATCCAATTTATAGATATTTTTTACTTTAATATATATTTTTAATAATTATTATTACTATTAACAATTGTAATAAATTTTCGCATCTCATACGAATCTATTTTATAATTAGAATATTTGTTTATGCAAGCACAACTAATTCCCATCAATAGAGCTCCCATTATGATTAATAAGCATAAATATATATATATATATATATATATATAGACACACACACAACATTTAATACAATGTTATAACAATTATAATTGTATTAAATGAACCTCACATGCAAAAATTTTAATTGGAGTGTATTGTCCAGTGATCAGTGTTAAAAGTTGAACGTTATAGCATTATACAATATAATACTCCAAATTTCTTTTTTTTACTCTTTTTCATCTTCAACCTTAAGTGGCCTGAGTTTCTGACTTATGAACGGCCTCGCATTCATCATTAAGAATGCTTCAGCATTCAACACTTGACGCCTTAATGTTCTGCCCTTTTTAACGCCTTTATGTTAAGCACCTTAATGCCCCAGCAGTATCACAAATAACACCCCTAGCGTTATCACAAATAATGCCCTAACAGTATATAGCGAACGCCTCAGCATTCATTGACGAACGCCCTTGTGTTCACTAGTGCATGCCCCAACATTCAGTTCCTAGGGTTGCGACATTTTTTTTGACAAAAATCATTTTTCTACACTTTAAACACTTCAAAATGTAAATTTTTTTTTTCTATTTTAAGGCATTCTAAATACTTCATATAACACTCTAACAACCGAAAAGCACAATAAACATGCTCTGATATCACTTGTTAATGTATTTTAGAGTGTACACATGTGATTGTGTATATATTTTGAAAAAAGTAAATACATGTATCATATTCACGATTTTATAGTGGAATTAAGCATGTAATCAATATATACATATATAACTTATATCATCAACAATATAAGAGTACAGAAAACATACCTTTGAAGAACTTCGGTGAAGATTTCAATTCCAGATTCTTCCTAACTCCAACCTTGAGCTCAACTTGAAGTGCATTGTTGTTCAATTTTAGTTCACAACAATCTGGTGGGATTGTGAAGCTAGAATAACAGTAACTGAATTTTCAACAACAAGGTTTTATTTCTTGAAAGAAAAATAAGAAGAATTTATTCTTCTTTCTCTCTAGTTTTTCTCACAATCCTTTGTTCAAAGAAAAACTCTTCAAAACCAAAAACTCTCTCAAATGCTCTCTCCTTGCACGTTTTTGCTTCACCCATTATTAATCAATTATTCAAATTAATTTTTAGGTATGTTAAGCAATTCACAAGTGCTCCCAAAACTGATTAAGTGGCCAAAAAAACTAAAAAAATAAGATTTGGTGGCTATTATACCTAAATAGGTATATGTCTCCCAATTAAACCATAATAATAAATAACTAAATAAAATTATTATTTATTTAAATTATATTTATTCAATTATTTAATAAAACTATTTGAATAATTATTTATTTTTACCTTATTTGATTTTACTAACATGGTTAATAGGTGCATTTATGGTGAAACAATGCATGGAACAAAATTATGCCACTTGTTAACATCTAGTTAGTTAACAACTCTTATCAACTAATTAAGTAATGTACTTAACATTTAAGTCTGGACAAGTGCACAACCTGAGGAACCCTGAAATATATTTTCGGTTTGCTGGAATTTCTAGGATGGAACTATTCAATCCATAATACTGCCCTAGTACACAACGAGTACACTGTATAATGTGAGACTTTCTAGGTCCACACTCAAATTTTTATATGAAACTCCTTCATATGTTCGGGAACGATGCCCCCCCCCACATGTTACGGATATTATAAAATGGCGCGTTAAATCATACAAGTTGAGGTTATAACATATTCGTATAATCCCTTATATCCATATTTGGATAGAGCGGAGATATAGATTAATATCGTAAAATCCCCATATGCCCGACTGTAAGCTTATCTCTAGAATTGTATTTCAATAAATAATATTTTCAAACACTTTTATAATATTATTTATCTCTAGGGTTAAACTCTTTTCTCGAGAATTATTGCTTATAGCCATAAGACATTCTGCAATATAATCTTAGAGCATTAAGATATATTACTCACCTAAATGAGCTGATGGATCCTATATCTATGCACATTAGCCTCCATAGTATTAGATTATATTGTACGACACCCAGATGTCAGACCATGAAAGATTTCTAACATGTATAGAAACAAAGTATGGTGGATCACTCACAAGCCCACCGTGGCACTCAGGTCAAAGGACCACGAATACTGCTCAACTTAAAAGATCCTCTATTGACGGCTTTATAGGATTTCTATTAGAAGTCTTTGTGAGTCTATTCAGTATTCAATCCTTACTGAATACCTGTATCTCTATACAAGCTTCCATTAAACTCAAGGTCTGCTAAGACTAACCATCTAGACCATCCAGATATAGACATACATCGATCTATATATTTATTAAGGTATTCACTGATAAACCAGTATCAGTGAAGATATATCATAAACATAGTATTTGAGAACATATTTGCATAATGACATTTTCTAACATTATTTTCAACTCTCTGCAACTACGTCATTACTAATATATTCTCAGATCTTTATTCCATTTCAAACAAGGTTCTAACTCTTTAGATATCACTGACTCTTATAAGCTGATAGTCTTATCACTGTCAACTCTTAGCATTTATAACTCTCAACATTGCTAGTTTTTAGCACTGATCTAAACTCATTTAGACCATATCTAAACTCTTTCAGATCATACAATATTTAAAGTATTACAAGCATCTTACCATATATAAAATATAATTAGCGATTTAATGAAATGATAATACTAGTATAAATATTAAACAAATATTCATACATAAAGAGATGACATATAAGTACAAATTCTAACAGATTTATAGATTTAATAGAAGTAAGTATGACAGTTATATGTATTTTAAGAGCTTAAGTAGTGGGATAATTATGTATTTACTTATATATATGGATGATATGTTGATTGCATGTATAGATATGGAAGAAATACATAAAATTAAAGAAGCAATTGAGTAGTGAGTTTGAGATGAAGAATTTAGGAGCAGTAAAGATGTTTTGGGTATGGATATTGTAAGAGAAAGAAAATACATTATCTTCTTATCACAACAGAGATACATACTCAAGATTCTAGTAAAATATGGTATGTTCAATGCAAAGGCTGTCTCTACACTCTTAGCCATGCATTTCAAACTTTCAGTAGCACAATCGTGGAAATCTGAAGAAGATAAATTACAGATGAATAAAGTACCATATACTAACATTGTTGGGAGCATCATATATGCAATGGTTTGCACAAGACATGATATAGCATAAACTATTAGTGTCGTGAGTAGATACATGGTGAATTCGAGAAAAGATAACTAGCTTGCAGTAAAGTAGATATTAAATATGTTAACACCAGAGTGTATTGTGATAACAAAGTGCCATACACCTAAACAAGCATCAAGTGGTTTACTAGATGTCTAAACACATTGATGTACGACTCTATTTCATTAGCAAAATTATTCAAAGTGGCGAGATTAGTTTAACGAATGTTGCATTGTCTGAAAATCTGTTGACATGTTGACTAAGCCACTACCCTCGATTAAGTTCATCGTATGCAAGGACTTAACCGAAGTCACTACTATATAAGAGTGACAAAGATTTAGAGATGAAAGATCTTGGATGCTTCAAGGATGATCTTGAATTAAGGAGGAAATTTATGAGAAGTTGATTAAAAATCACCTTAGAAGAGGTTTGAGATCGAGCCAAGTGAGTAGGGGAGGTAAGGACGTGAAACAGAGGCTAAAAGACATTGTCAGCAGCACCAGGTCTCAGCACCGCAGCCTCAAATCCAGAACTTGGAGTGCTGCAGCCTTAGCCTTCCAGGCGTAGCGCCAGGTGCTGGCCAGCGGCAGTTCCCACTAAGTCTTCCTAAGTACACTAGGACTCCTCTATCTTGTTCCCATTTAGATTAGGTTTTACCTATGACATCTATAGCATATATAAAGGCTTTATTTCAGCTTGTAAATACATTATAATACAACTACACATAAGAGAAAATCTTAGATTACAAAAAGAGAAAATTGATTGAGAAATTTTTATAAGTTATTTGTGAGCTTTTGAGATTATTATAAAAGGCATACTTTGTGAATGCTTTGTGATTCAATAAAGAGAAGTAAGATCTTTATCCGCTGTGCAAGTAGACAATTGCCGAACCATATAAATTATTGTGTGATTTCTTCTACCTTTTCTCTCTATAGATTATTTGTTAATTCTTTCCTTTTTATGCCATATAGGAGGGACATGGGGGCTCATTAATATGTTTGCTCACGGTAATTGTAGCCTTTCAAGTACTTGCTGTGCTATATTTCTTGAATGAATCGATTCCACTTCAACATTAACATTTAAATTTCTCTCACATTCCACGTTCTTATGCCCTCTCCTTTCAATCGAACAAGTCACTTTTGTCTTTACAGCTGAACATGAAACTACTGGGAGTAGCTCGAGAAGAGAGATAGGGGTGAATAAGTCCACTTTGCTATCTCTGAATAGCAGAGAAGCTAAAAATGTATGCTTTAAACTCTTTAAGGTAAATCTACTTCTAACTTGTTATAGCAATGAAATGTTGGGGTGTGGAAACTAATGAAAGAAATGAAGTGAATGTGCAGATTATAGCACGCATTATTACCTAAGTGAAAGATCAATAATTGACAACTTGGAAGCCAATAGTTAGCATTGCAGCATCATCTAGGAGTGGACATCGGTTTGGTTAACCGACAAACTGAATCGAATTAAGCCGAATTAGAATTTTCGATTTGGTTTAGTTTTAATTTCGATTTGATTTTCTTAGACTTGATCAGTTCGGTTTAGGTTCAGTTCAAATTGAAAAAATACATTAAAAATAATGAAAAGAAATCAAAATTAAACAGAACCAAATCGAACTGATTTTGTTCGATTTAATTCGATTTGGTTTAGATAGACTTGAATCGATCGGTTCGGGTCAGAACCCAAACCAAAATCGGTTCTGCCAATCCCTAACATCATCCAACTAATAGTATCCGAGCTCCAAACCTAGAAACCTTAGAATTTTTTATGCTTCCAACTGCCCATCGGTCTTTCTTAAGTTACTTAAAAGCCCCCAATAACTTAACAACAAAGAACATCCCTCATCTAAATTGCTTTATATTCACTGAACATAAAACTTTGTATCTTATCTGCCCTCTCTCATCCTCTACCCTTTTTATAGTAGAAAAATATATGTTTTCAAATGTATAGACTTGCAATCAGAAATACCTACTGAAGCATTGCAAGCAAAACTACCAAAGTTCTAATATTCCCATCATGGAGAAATTAACCCCAAAAAAAAAGGTCGGGATTAAACTCTTCAGCAGCAGATCAATGACACGCTTGATCTGAGCTCCTACAGGAGCTTTACGGTGCTAGTGATATGTCAAAGTCTCTCTGTATCGTTTGAAAATTTAACAGCAGGAACAGGAGGTTTTGCAACAAACGAGGCCTTGGAAGGTGCTGCTTTGGCTGCAATGCCGCGCAGGGTCGACCGGCAATTCTCTAGCTGCTTGTTAAATTTCTCAAAATTTTCTTGCAATGCCATCTGCCCGTACAACCCAATGACTCAGGAAAACATTTTTGGGATCTACTATATCCTATCAACCCAATAAATAAATACACACGATTGTAAAAAACTTGATCAAAATTTCAATCCATTCCACACAACACAAAGGCAAAATAATGTGTTAGGACTTTGATAGGATTAGACCTTGTTTAAGATTAAGATTAGGTTTTGATAAATTCTCTATTAAAATGGGATTCTAATGAGTTTATTCTACTATAGCAATAAATTATTATATAAGGGGTTAATTCTATTTCAATAATAAGATGAAAGTTCTAAATTTTCTTGTATTTTTAAAATTGTTGAATTTCCTCCCTCTCTTATTCTGCAAATTCTTGAATTTATTCCTATTGTTTTTTTATTATCTATGTAAAACAATAAAGTGAAATTGATAATAGAATTATAAATCGGTCTATTTAATCTTTTTTTGAACTAAATAATGCAAGTTATTTGAATCGAATCAAATCGAATTTATTTATTAAATTATTATTATTATTTTATCAATTTTAATTTCTTTTTTAGGTTCGAATTGATGTTTATAATAACTTAAAAAATTGAACCAAAGCAATCAATTGGATGAATTTTTTTGAATTATGTACAATTTTGTCTACCCTAATTAAAAGATAAATAATGTATTTATTATAATAATTCAACTACCTCTTTAGTAATTGAGTTGGATTTGGAATGTATTACTGTAATCTTTTTTGGATTAAAATTTCACTAAAATTTACTTGCTCTCTTTTTACATGATGTTATATTTACTGAGTAATGATATACCTTGTAAATAATATTTTAAAATTTTTATCTCAAATTAATATATCAAGTAATTGGTAAAATAGTGCAACTTTTAATTATATTTATTGAGTAATGTTACACTTTGTAAATGATATTCTAAATTTTTTATTCTAAGCTAATGTATTAAACAATTAGTAAAATAGTGTAATTTTTAAAATTATTATTACGCATTATATTATCTAATAATTATTTGACACATTATTTAAATAAAAAAAATTTGAAATACCATTTGAGAAATATAGCATTATTCTATATTTATCATATGCTTTGATAAATTTTTTTTATTTTTAAAAAAAGTTAAAATTTTAATATCATTAAATTACATAGTATTAACGAAAAAAATTTAATTATCATTTAAAGTAATAAAAAAAAAAAAAGCCCTCCATACAAAGCCCAAGTGTTTTATCAGAAATTTTCTGTTGGTCTTGAAAACATGGCAATAAATAGGTTATTTAATGCAGTAACTAAATCAATTGAAATATTTATTAAGGCAAAAATTGCTGGGGTGAGAGACCTACGCGCTAGCCAACTGCGCCACCACCCCATGCTATAAATACCAACAATATCTATATAAATCTTATAACTTCGAAGCTTAACAATCAACGGAAACTTTTGATTTGTGTTTGCACTTGTTATCAGCCAAATGACAACAATAATTAAACAGCAAAAGCAAAGAAATCAAAAAGAGTGAATGCATTTGCAGATTTGCAGTCAGTGGCAGCAAGCAAAAGCAACCCAGCAGAACTACATTTCTCTTCATCTTCTTTTACTACTTCTGACAACACTTGCAGCAACACACAACAACAGCAGAATCACTGCCAGCATTTTTCCCAGGAGTAAACTGTTATCAATCTTCAGTTCAAAGAGTCCATGACTTCAAGAACAAGATTCCATGCAAAGACTCATTGTTTCACTCAAGTGGTGGATCATTTTGTGCTTTTCAGCCAAAGAGTGCAAAAAAATATTTTACCAGAAGTACCTCATCAATAGCCATAACTGGCAGAGAGGGGGAGGTCCTATCTTTGTTCAAATATTTGTGCTTAACCTTTGTTATTTTAGAATATATATATATATATATATATTTTACTTTTGATATTTGTACATAGTTTTTTTTCAAATTTTTTTTTAATCGGATGTTAAATAAAATAAAATAAAAATCTGCGGACAAGAATAGTTAAATGATTTATAATTGGTAATATAATTAAAAAAAATTAAACAAAATTGCTTTTGTCAAATTTTTTGGTAGCCAGCAATTTGTGAAGTTAGATGATGTCGGCGTCAAAATATTCGCTGACAACGGCATTTATGGGATTTAGAGGGGCTTAACCCTATTATGGTATGATTACACTTGACGAATTTTTTAGATTCCCTTATCATTGATAGGGTTTAGGGTTTAGAGTGGCCTTATACCATAATCATGCCATGTGTTTTTGCGCCCCGAAGTGGGGCAACATCGTCACTTATTTTTAATTTATTTTATTGTGTATAATATAATTAATTTTGTATTATTTATTTAAAATTATATTTATATTTATTTAAATTTAAGTTTGAATTTTTTGTTAAAATTATATTTGTTTTATTTTAATAATATTATTTGTAATTATTTAAGTTAATTTTATTATTTCTTAAGTTTAATTTAACTACATTATTTAATTATATTATTCATTTAATTTTTGTAATAGTTATTGCATATGATCCCATTGATATTTTTTAATTTAAAAATATTATTTATTGTGTTTGTAATAATAAATAATATGGTTAAATTAAATAATTAATAAATAATATAATAAAATAAATATAATTTTAAATAAATAATATAAATTAATCAAGTCATACATAATAAAATTATCAACAAAATAATTATAAAGTATAAAATAGAAAACAGTTATTGTTGACAGAATCCGCCTTGAGACTCTCAACTGTAGATCCCAGCGGTCTTGCCAGATATCTCAATGGAAGTTTCTCAGAATTTAATTGTGTAAGTTGAGAAATTTCACGATGCGAACTCCTTTTTAGTTTTTGCTATTACTAAAAAAATCTTGAAATATACATAAAATTTACTTCTTAAATTTAAAAAAAAAATGGACAGAGTTTCCCCTATTTTTTTAAAAAATCAATACCAAACTTGCAAAGAAATTGCATTTCTATTTCAAATAATTTCTCAATACTACCAAATAGGACCTTTGGTCATTTCTAAAACCAAACCCAACTCAACTCAATAATTTCATTATGATCATTAAACTGGAATACTGATAAAAAAAGTGAAACGATCATTAAAATATCAAAACATTTTCTTGGTTGTCCAAAACATATGTACAATACACAAGTCTAGAACTATTATACTGAAAGCAAAAAGAGTGCTATTTAGCACATTTACATTTACAAAAATGATCTTTAGATTTGGCCCACTAATTAACAGTAAAAGAATCAACAGCTTGCGTACCGAGACCTGCACCTAGAAAGGGGGTTTAGAAAATATAAAACACAAAACGAGTGAGCTAAAAGAGCTCAGTGAATGCATTTAAGATTTCAAATACAATAAATTCTGCATAGATGTTAAATTATAAAGAACATGCATAAATCATACTTCTAAAACTTGTATAAAGCTGTACAATAGTTTCTAACATCATATGCCGATGAAATCTCACCGATCGGGTTTTATTTACGTCTTTAGAAAATAATAAATTCAAAATTTGTAAGACATAATAACTAAAATGTACATATAAATGAATAATATGCGATCGGTAAATTGAAAACTATTAAAGCTCTCGCTTGGCCATTTTCTTTCTAAACTGTACCAATGGTAATCCTAAAGCTCTATATTCACACAACGACTCAACTAGCACCGCACACGTGAGTAGGTCATGGGGCGTCTCAACTAGCAACACCCACTGTGACATCTCAAGACATCTCACTGGCTATGCAACAGAATCCTACATCGCATACATATAGCGAGACAATACTCCGTACACATAGAGCGACTCACATGACTCGACAACCCGCATTCCCAGAGTTAGTGACACCCCTTCTCTCAATACTTGCCCATGTGTATGGGATATACCGGCCGGGTCTTAAACCATCACCACCACTGTAATTTGAGGGTACCAATAGCCTTTGAAACTAATGCAGTAGTTTTAAAGCTGTTTCTTAAACCGAACATGTAAATGCATATTGATGAATATATGTCAAAATCATAAATCATGTTTATGCAATAAAAGTATATAAAACATACAATTTTATTATGCGAAAATATAATAAACAAAAGATAAACAATGACAACTTTTTACTCACAACCGCTCCCAGCTCAATTTCGCTCTGGATTTCTGCTCCCATTATCGGTCTCGATTTTCTTCACCTACACGCGATAAATCACATTTAGAACTAATTCAAACACTAGAATCTCATTTAACTACTAAACGCTCTAATCGGCATACAAAGCCCGGATGGATACTACTTTTCGATTTTCATTTACGAAGCCATTCAATCTTATCTAATTCACCATCCGATGCCTAGAAAATTGATTAACACCCTATAACTTTGGTTGGACATAATTGCCTTTCACCTTACCAAAACGGACAATTATGTAAGGTGAAAGGCAATTATGTCCCATTTTCTTTATTTTTGATTTTCATCAACCATATACATTCAGTTTTCATAAGGCTCCATTTATACACCATAATTCAACTAAAACACAACTCAAGCCCTATAATCCCCTAAGTGGCCGAATTTTTCCCTACTCACCCAACACATTTCTTGTTCAATAGCATCAAAATCAAGCTAATTTCATTCTAATGCCCTAATTACAACCAATTGAAGTTTCTACATCAAAGTCACCCAAAATCCTAATTCTCACCTTACTAGTTTCTTCAATTTGATGACTCCTTCAAGCTCCACACTAGAATTCAAATCAATCTAAACCAAGAATACACACAAGAACATCAATTGAAGCAATCTTAAAAGTTCACATATCATCCTCACAAAACAATGCTTTTCCTACAACTTTTTCTTGGATTTTCACTAATGGAAGCTTCAATTGATCTTAGGAACTTATGGTTGGCTTTATTTTGGCTTGATCAAGCATGAAAAATCATGAAATCACTTTGGGTTTTACTGTAGCAATGTTACCCCTCACTTGGCCGAAATTTTTCACTCTTTTGAGCTCTAAGATGTTATGCTTTCCTCTCTAAAATTTTTTATACAATTCCACATTTATATTGTGCTCTCTCAATTGTCCAATTTGCCCTTCAACTTACTCTAAATTTCTACTTTACCATTGGTTGGAAAGTAAGTATGTAATTTATTCCTTTATAACTATTTAATTAGAATAATCAAAGGAACTAACTAGAATTCCTAACTTAGCAATCCATGAAATTGTCTTTAATTGGTCCATTCTCTAACATATGGATTGTGTTTCACAACAAGAGCTTGTTTCATGCACAACCCTTAAATGAAAATTCATGTAGTAATTTAAAATTTTCTTTTCCAAGCCTATGATAAAAATTTCAAAAAAATATTCTATGGTCGTCCGACACTTCGACCAAGTGTGAAATTACCAAATAGGTCTAATATCTCTCAAGCATACAATAAAAAAAATATTTTTAATAGCGTTAGAATTGGGTAACCCTACAGTGTCTTATTGCTCTACACCTTAATCTAGGCACTAATACTACTAATAGGGATTGGATATTACAATTGTAGTGGACACTGTTCACTATAACAGATATTGTTAAAATAGTAAAAATATATTTGCTTTCACTTTTGAATTATTTGACTATAAAAGTTAGAAAACTTTAAAGTTAACTAAATAAAAAAAAGACCACCAACAAATTTGCTATTTACGAAAAAATTTCTTTAATTGGTACAGTTGTTGAAGTTTGGAATAAGTCTATGTTAGACAAAATAAAAGAATAGACACAATATTTCTTAGTTGTTAAGGCGTGTCATGCATTATCCTTAAAGCTATTTCTACCTCCTCAAGATTAATAATCAAGATGCAAAGGGTTTTATGATAGTATAGTTTCTAAAATTCAATGCAAGTGAAATTGTAAGAGTACACGCTTTATGCAATTTCCTTAGACAACAAGTAATGACTTTGAATTAGATTTGAATTGATTTATAGAGAATTTGTGAATTAAAGAGAAGGAAAATTAAAATTATGTTTCTAATAGAGATGTGCTTGCAATATATAAAGAGAATATTTCTCTCAGAAGAGACACTAAATCTCTTCAAAAAACCATAATATTTAGGAAGCTTAGTGGCTCTTATCAAGGGTCACATCTCCAAAATTAAAAATTACGGCATTGCTTATATTGTTGTGATGCTTAAGTTCTAGCACTAAGTACTGCGACACTACTTCTTGATGCCACAACGCTCAAGTCTCTAAAACTTGAACATTGCGGCACTCCTTCTAAGTGTCACGACGAGTAAACTATTTTCCAATAGCTTGGCTTTTCATTTTTTTAGTAATCATACTTTACAGTAATTAAGTGAAACAAAGTTTCTATCAACTTTCATTCATTCAGTGTAAAATAAAGGATTAAATTATCACGTCAAAAACTCTATTAAATTATTTTTAGTGGATTGGTACTTTTATGGCCCTGTGTCATCCTGGTTTCAAGAATGCTCTAAAGATGTATGTCTAACTCTCATAGAAACCGACCTAAGTTTACACTCACATAGGTGACACTTTATCAAATATATTTTGCAGTATAGCACATCACCATACAATAATGGGCTATAAAGTTTATTAAAAGTATAAAACTCATTATTTTCCATTGTAGATGTATTACTTGGCATTAGGGAGGGACTTTAAAAATATAATCAATAGTATAACAAGACTATAAATGACTTGTTCTTACCTTATGAATCTATTTCATGAGATTTTTAATCACATAGGTGAAGTTATCATCACTCTTACCTTATACTATAGGCAAAAGTCTTATCCTCTTCGATGTATGATATTTAGTGATTTTGTCATAAGATTGGCCAAAATCAACTCTGACCTTACAAAATCTAGATTCACCACCCCCAAATTCTAGCAACTACTTAATTATACTATGTCTTAGACGTATTTTTTTACTTTTTCCATTATAGATTTTACCTTACTCTAGCTATTGCAATTAGACAATCATGATGAATTAAAATTGATGTAGGAGGGTGATAGTTAATAGGAACATCAATTATGAGTGTTCCTAACCACTCAGCTTTGGAACAAGCTTTTTTTACAGTTATAAACTCTGACTCTATAGTAGATCGAGCTATACATGTTTGTTTAGTAGATTTTCAATACATAGCACCTCCACTTAAGGTGAACATAAATTTGCTAGTAGACATAACTTTATTGGACTCAAAAATTCAATTTACATCATAATAACCTTATAATATAGGTTGTTATATACTATATGTGAGTCCATAATTGTTAATGTCTATCAAATATTTTACAAGTTTATCCAAGGTATTCTAACTCTTTGTTCGGATTCTAAGTATATGTACTCAGTCTCTCTATAGCAAATGCTATATCAGGCATAGTATTATTAATTAAATATATAAGAATACTAATTATTTGAGCATAATGGATCTGATTATCACTATGCTTAATATTCTTACAAAGTTTAGTACTATCATCATAAGGTGTTGATATCGGTTTATATGCAATGTAATCAAACCTCTTCAAGAATTTATCTATATAGTATTTTTGGGATAAGGTGAGACCATTTGGTGTTTTATTATCTTCATTCCAAGACTAACATTAGCTTCTCCCATATCTTTCATATCAAACTTGATTAATAGAAATCTCTTATTCTCATTTATCACTTTTATACTAGGACTGAAAATAAGCATATCATTCATATAGAGACATATGATGACATAATTTTTAATGTGAAAGGTTTTAAAATAGATGCATTTGTCTGAATTATTAATCATACAACCATTTGATACCAGAGTATTATCAAATTTCTCATGCCACTATTTATGTGTTTGTTTCAAGCTTATATAATGATTTCATAAGTTTACATACTTTATGCTCTGTATCAATACTCACACAATCTTTCGGTTGTTCAATATAAATTTCCTCTTCTAAATCTCTATTTAGAAATAAAGTTTTAACATTCATTTAATGTATGTGTAAATTATGAATTGCAGCTAATCCAATCAAGATTCTAATAGATGCAATTCTAGTTACAGAAGTATAAGTATCAAAGTAATTTGAATATTTCTTTGTGTCAATCCTTTGGCAACCAATCTTACCTTAGATTTCTCAATTAAACCATAATCCATTATATTCTTTTTAAAGATCCATTTACAACCATTAGACTTGGTTCGATAAGGCAAATCAACAATTTGCCATATATAATTACTGATAATGGAGTTGATATCATCATTAACAGTATCTCTCTCCAAAAAAGAGCATCATAAGAGGACATGACTTCTCTAAATGTTTGAGAGTCTTCTTCCATAAAAAGACATTGAAATCATTACCAAAGTTTGTAGCTTTCCTCATTCTTTTACTTTTCTAAGTTCATTATTAGAACTTTTCAGAGGATCATCATATACTTTTAAATAACTCAATGTTTTTTCAGTATGGTATTTTTTTATAGGAAAAATAGTCTCAAAGAACTTTGTATTTTTAGATTCTATTATATTATATTATTTATATCAAATAAATCAATGGTATTTTCTAATATCAAGAATCTATATGCAGCACTATTATGAGCATAACTTATAAACATACAATCAACTGTCTTAAGTTCCATCCTTTTCCTTTTAGGATCAAGAATTAAGATCTTAACAAGATGCCCCCACACTTTGAGATATGATATATAGGTTCATGGCCTCTCCATAACTTATAAGGCGTCTTATCAGTTTTCTTGTATGGTATTCTATTTTATATGTGACAAATAGTAAATATTGTTTCCTCTCAGAAGTTCATAGGTGTCCCAGAATTTATCAACATGCAATTCATAATATGTCATTAAGAGTTCTATTTTTTTCTTTTAACCACGTAATTTGATTCAGGAAAATATGAATGTGTAACTTCATGTATAATTCAATTGCCCTCACAATAGGAATGAAATATTTTAAACACATATTCTCCTTATCGATCAGTTCTTAACCTTTTAATTTTCTTTACAAGTTGATTCTCAACTTCTTATTTATAAATTAAGAACTTATCATATGACTCGTCTTTATATCTCAATAGATATATTTTGGTATATCTTGAGAAATCATCTATAAAGGTTATGTAAAGCCTTTTTCCTCCCCTGGTCATGACATATTTAAGATCACCAAGGTCACTATGGATTAAACTAAGTAATTTAGTTTCTCTAAGAGTTATTAGTTTACAACTTTTCTTTATGGACTTTCCTTTCACACACACATTACATTTATAAATATTCTCTAAGTTCATATTAGGAAGTAAACCAACTATTTTTATTTTCTTTAATAATGATAATTTAAGTGACCAAGTCTATCATGCCATATATTAAAGGACTTAACAATGTAAACTAAAGAAGTACTTTCATTATAATAATTGTATCAAGTACATTGAATTTGAACAAATATTGGAACAATATCCCTGAATATTTCATTCTTAGTCATTACAACTTTATCTCATTCAAATGAGACCTTTATATTTGCCTTACCAAGCATAAATATAAAAATGAGATTATATTGTTAGGGTCGGTGCTTACGCGCCATCCTTGAATGTACATATATTTGTGTATTTATACAAGTATACATTCTCATTAAGTCGCTAATACCTATTTATATGGATACAATGTAACATTACAGACGTTGTATGATCTGAAAGAGTTCAGATCAGATCTAAAGGTTAAATGTTATTTGTTAATTGCATAAGAACACGTGGTACATTGTGGACCCTCGGTTGAGTTTATCCAAGTGTGGAATTTAATGGGACCCACTAAGGGGTAGACTTGGTAACTATTTATGAGGGGCAAAATGGTCATTTCACACAATGATGATTTAATTGTTAAATAATCATAAATATCTCTTTTTATATTATATAATATTATTTTATTATATATTACAATATAGGTGTCATCTATTTATTATTTTATATTATTATTTCTTTATAATAATATTATTTTTCAATAATGGGTGACATGTGTTTTATTTATATTATTATTTTAATATATATAAGAGATATGTGTGTGAAAGAGAATTAGAGAGTGTGTATTGTTAACGGGAATGGAAAAGAATAAAAGAAATGAAACAAAGAGAAAGAAAAGAAATGGAATTGAGAAATAAAAGAAGAAGAAAAAAAAAAAGGAAAAGAAGAAAAATAAAATTGTTTTATTTTTCTCTTTGGTTTTAAAAGTACCAATTATGAATTGCTTCATATTTCTATTTCCTTTCCTTTTAGAGAAAAGGAAGAAGAATGCACACGACCAGCCATTTTGGGGTTAAAAGTTAATCCCGTACTGGTATATGGGGCTGCTGTTTTGGCTCATTAAGTCCACCAACGAAAACAGGGACTAAAATGCAAAGTTTTCAAAATATGTGTCCATCGCCCCAGCGCTGAAATAGTGATCGAAATAAGAAAAACAACCTGCTTAAGTCGCGTCTAGCACTCCAGCGCCCCAGCGCTATCATCCCACCGCTCCAGCGGTAATAGCTTTTTCACGCGTCGCCCCAGCGACAACTGCATAGCGCACCAGCGGTAGTCCGACGAGAATTGAGATTTTCAAGCTCATATCAATCCCTATATAAAGCCACTCGTTCCCAGCCTTCAGGAAGGAATCCAAGACGACCCAAGAGCCCCAAGAATACAGAGCACGAGTCGTGGAGAGCAATAGGAGCTTAATTGAAGCAACTTTAGA
This sequence comes from Ailanthus altissimus, assembly GCA_946807835.1. Lineage (NCBI taxonomy): Eukaryota > Viridiplantae > Streptophyta > Magnoliopsida > Sapindales > Simaroubaceae > Ailanthus > Ailanthus altissimus. The sequence continues at coordinate 4,248,201 of OX327712.1, forward strand.
GAGAGATACAAGACGTTCTTCGGCATCAAGAGTTCCTAGGCAGCGCAATTAAGAGCAATTCGACGTCTATATCGGTTTGCTAATAATTGTATCATGATTTATAATTATTTTTACTGCTATTCTCTTGTAGCCATGAGCTAAACTTGTTTTCTAGGGTTAATATTTGAACTCAATATGTGTGCTTAATTGTCATATCTTTTAGTATTTAATAAACTTAGTCCTTTATTATTTAAATTACTTGTGTTTAATGCTTCAATATATCTGGCCAATATATGGTGAATGAATTGGTAATATGTTGATAAACTCGGAAGAGGAATCAATATATTTAGACCTAGGTAATTTGATGCATGATTGTAGAGTAACATTCAATGTTGCATATGCAAGTTTCAATTTAGGATAGGAATATACCTAATTGGCATGTATGATCTATAAGACCTAATCTTAATGAATCTTAATTTATTACAAGTACCATAGGAATATAGGTATTTGTTAAACTAAGATATACTTGCATGACCTTGGAAGAGGCTTGTGAATATATTAGTGTCTTGATCAATAATAAAGACTAAGTAAGTTAAATATTAGAGGATTAATCATTAGAAACATATTGAGGGATAATATTAATCCTAGGTTTTCTCTACATTGCTATCACCTAATTTTCTTTACATTGTGTTTTTGTTTTATATTTCTTACATTCATTCTTAGATTTTTGTTTTTCTGAATAATTATTAGGAAGATATAATTTTAGTAATTGGTTAAAAAGAAAAAATTATCCCTGTGGGTTTGACATCCGACTTATTTAGTCTCTTTATTACTTGCATACGATAGTGTATACTTGCACTTAATTTATGATATAGAAATATCGCATCAATGGCTCCAGAGTCTATAACCCACTCTTTGTTGCCATTGACAACTATGTTCATTTAGGAAACCACAAAAACGACTATCACATCATCTCCCTAAACTAAATTGGCTTTAAGAGTTTTATTATTTTTCTTCTTATCTCTTTTTCTGTACTTACACTGATAAGTAAAATTACCATACTTATCATAAATAAAACAATTACTTTTATTTTTAAATGAAGGCATTGAACTTTTAAAGTATAATTTGTTTGTGGTTTTAAGATACTTCTCACTTAGATTAGTATCATTTTCAACAAAGTTGGCATTAGAAACAATTTCCTTGGCCTTCTTATCGTTATGCACTATATTTTCATCCAACTTCAAATGTTTTCTTTTATATTTATTGCTTCTCTTGTAATTTTTCTAAGATTCTGGTAATTTTTTAATTAAGCAACTAGCAACAAATGGCTCAGGGAGAACAATATCCTCAATCTTTAAATCCTTAATCATTAGGTGAAACTCATAAATTTGAGATGTTACATCTTTTTCTTTGGACATTTTAAATTTAAGAAATTTATAACAACATACTTTTGGGCACCAACATCTTCAATGATATATATATTTTTTAGTTATGCCCAAATTTTATATGCATCTTTATATGTTGAATAAACATTATATAATTCATTAGAAAGTGTGTGTAAAATGGTATTGTGACATACCTTGTTTGTCTTGTTCCATTTTGAGAATTCTTATTTATAATTTTGTTCATCAGCCTTTGGTGGAGAATGTGTAAGGTACTCTGCCATGTTTATCACATCCAAAGTGTCGAACACTCGATATTGCCATCTCTTGAACTACTTCCCATCAAATGATGAAATTTTAGTAGCCTCAAATAATGATTTGGCTACAGCCAATAAAGAGGAACCGAAAGTTGTATCCATAGAAATATTTTTAAAATTATTAGACAAAATAAAATAATGGACATAATTTTTCTTAGTTGTTAAGGCGTGCTATGTACTTTCCTTAAAAAAATTTTTAATAACCAAGATCAAAGGATTTGTATGGTAGTATAGTTTCCAGGATTTAATGACAAGTGAAATTATAAGAGTGCACACTTTATGCAATTTCTTTGGACAACAAGTAATCATTTTGAAATGAATAAATTTATAGAGAATTTATAAATCTAGAAATTGATTATTCAAAGTGTTTTTTCAATTGATATATGCCTGCAATATATAAGGAGGAAATGTCTCTCTGGAAAGACACTAAGCCTCTTTAAATTAGGTGTCATTTTATTGTATGGTTTATGAAATAATGTAATACATAATTTTAAAAATTTTAAAATGCTATCAATAAATCACCTAACATATTCCACCTCATTTGGAGATATACTATTTGTATAAGTTTTAGGATATTTGACATTATTCATTTTAAAAAGGTAATAATTAATTACTAATAATGTGTCTCGTATTGCTTATAAATGATATATTTTTTTATTTTTTTAAAAATAAAAATTAGTGGTTTGAAATTAAAATTTTTTAATATGAAAATGCATTTTAAAATTATAATATGAAAATGAAATTGTTCCCTTCTAGGAGTCCAACCCAATATTGAGGCCTAACCTAGTTGGGCTAGGATTAAGGGCACATCAACCCATACCTCAAGATAAGGTACCTTAAACTAGAAGGAGATCGGAGGCCTAAATTTGACCCTAACCGATTGCAGATGGGTCAGAAGCCAAAATCCCATCTGCATATACCCAAGACATAAACCTTTTTAGTATTAATGTTTAAACCCAAGGATGTCATCTATAATTTTTTAGTACAATAAACCCTGAGGAGCTTAAAGTTTCACATTAATGTTAAGATCTTGTGACTTAAAAGGTCATTGTCAATCATTCCTGGATAAAGGAAGCCCTAAAAATCTTGGGATCGGGATCAATCCCATCAACCTTAAGTCTACTACAAAATATAACGAAGATAGAGTCCAGACTTTTCACCCTGATTTATCGAGATGAAATAGTAAAGACCAACTATAAAAAGGTAAAGTTACAATAGATAAAGGTAATGAGAAATTTTCACACCTACACTCTTTAGCCAATTTTCCCCCTTAACTATATTCTACCATTACTGACTTAAGCATTAAAGGGTCTTTACCAAAACAACTACTGGCGCAACTTAACCTTGTCTTTATTTTCTATTGTAGGCGTCCCAAAATTACCGAGCAAGGCCCTTTTCAATGAGGCCTAATAGTAAAGGCCTAATTTTATTTTGCCCAAAAAATAAATTTAAAGCTCACTAGCCCAAGACACCAGCTTTTAGGTTAATAGTTTTTAGCACTATTTATAAGAATCGAGATGGAAGGCCTTGAAAGTGTTCATCGAAATCAAAATGACAGACTGTTCTCGGAGCAACACTGACGGCAACTTGAACATCCAAAACCAAATAATAGGGTCCAATTAGCAATTCCTGGAGAAAAAAAAATTTAGCATTACAGGGCATAACTTCCTTACTAATAGAGATGAGGGAAGAGCTATAGATAACAAGAGAAGAAATGGAGGAAATGAGGAAGTTACTGATAAAAATCCTAAAGAAGCATAGAGGATTGGTAAGGGTGAGCAAGCCTCAAGGTGTAAAGTAGGAGGATGGTCCTTCAAACCCAAGGGGGACAAACACACAAAACGAACCATCGCTAGAGTCTTCAAAATAGAAAAGGTGAAAGTACAACAAGTTTCACGCGAAGATTGATCAATGAATTGGTCAGGATCTAGCCATTATAGGAGAGAGTGTGCCTTGTCCCAAGTTAAGGATTCAAGTCGCGTGGTTGAGCATAATGGACAAAAGGTAGGAGAACCCATAGATGTAGGAGGGGAAGTTCAGGAAGATAAAGTACCAAAGAGATCATAAGCGGAGTTACCTTTAGAGGAAAAGGTCCGAGGATTAGAAGAACGATTACATAACATGCTTGAAGAATGAGAAAAAAGAGACCTTTCTCCTCTAAGGAAGACAAAGAGGGGGAGAAGATCCCTCCTGATAAACGAGCTCATAGATGTGAAATTGCCTACAAGATTTAGATTATCCAGCCTCCACACTTACAGAGGTACTATAAACCCTAACCACTATGTGGAACAAGTTACAAATCCACTGTCGATCACAAGGTTGAAATAAGAACAGATGTGTCAGCTATTCCATATAAACCTGAAAGGCTTCATGCTTCTATAGTATCGAGATTTGAAATAGAGAAGCATCTCTTCTTATAGCAAGCTCACAGATAAGTCCAAGTAGCACTTTTAAGGGTTTTGTGAGGTAACTAAAAACCCTTAATAGTTAATAAGGGTCAAGAAAAGGCGAAATGAAAGCCTTAGAGAAATACATGAAAAGTTTCACATTGAGGTTATCCAACTCAGAGCTTTTGACCTTCTCATAGCCCTAAAAGCCTTATAAGCCGAGTCAAAGTTAAACTAGTTTTGATACTATCTCTCTGAAAGTTCTATTCTGAATAACGCGACTGTTTATGATCATGCACCCAAATATATTTTCATTGAGGAAGATAAGTAAGTCAAAAAGGCGATTGTAATAGATACTGTTAATAGACAAATACATCATTGAGAGATATGAAGAATATGGTCCTCATAGATGATAGTTCTCGAAGGGAGAAGGGACATAACTCCACCGTGAACTGTTAAGTACCTATGGATGGATTAGATTGTAAGATTTGAATTAGGAGGACAGAGTGTAAAAGCCCTGTCTCGATTGGCAAAGATAAAAAAGTTTGTTCCATTGGCCACTTTTTTAGAAGTTATCTTTAAGGCCATTAACCAAGGCCTGCTCACTAAACTCCCCACTATAAAAACACTCTTAGATAGACATAATCATATAAAGATGTGCAATTTCCATTTTCCATCAAGATATTGGTATTACATGGGGAAATGTCATAACCTAAGAGAACAAGTAGAGTAGTTGGTGAGGAATAATTATTTAAAAGAGTTCTAAGCTGATTGATAATGCAAAGAACAAGTAGCAAACACCTTAAACAAAGAGCTTGCTCCACTAAAACCAATTATTATCATCTTAGAAGGACTACATTGGCGAGAGATTCTAATTGACAGAGAAAGAATTATTAGGTACTTTATGCTGGGACACTAGGTAATGTGTAACATCCCAGTTACAAAAATGCCATGGATGCAAGCTATCTCAATCATGTTTACTGAGGAGAACGCTCAAGGGGTAAATTAGCCACATAATGATGCACTAGTGATCAAAGTACATATAGTCAGTATGGAGGTAAATTGAGTGTTTATTGATCTAGTAAGCTCGATAGATATAATTTTTGAATAAGCCTTGGATGAGTTAGGGATCATGGATTTGAAGATGGAAAGAACACAAACCAGTTGGAAATTATACTTATGTGCCATCCAATATTGTATGAATATTAAATAATTAATATTCATACAATAAACATTTCGAATAGATCGTTAATATTAAATATAAAAGTAAGATGCTTGTAATGTTTTAGACATTGTATAATATGAAGGAGTTTAAATCTGGTCTAAATAAGTTTAGATCAGTGCTAAGCGTTAGCAACTTTGAAAATTATAAATGTTAAAAGTTAGCACTGGTAAGAGCTTTTCAGGTTATAAAAGTTAGAGCCTTGTCTAAAATAGGACAAAGACCTAAAAAATTATTAGAAATGACATTGTTGCAAAGAGTTATAAATAGTGCTAAAAAATGTCATTGTGCAAGTATGTTCTTAAAACTTTATGTTCCTAATCTATCTTTATTGATGCGGGTCTTTTTATGAAAATCTTATCATATATAGATCAGTATAAGTCTATATTTAGATGGTCTATATGGTTAGTCTTAGCAGACCATGAGCTTGTGGAAGCTTGTATAGATATACGAGTATTCAGTTAGGACTAGGTATTAAACAGACTCAATGAGGACCTCTAATAGACATCATATAAAGCCATTAATGAAGGGTCTTTTTGACTTGAGTAGTATTTGTGGTCTTTTTGACTTGAGCACTATAGTAGACTTGTAAGTGATCCATCATACTTAGGTTACACACGTCAGAGACCTGTCATGGTCTGACCGCTGGGTATCATTAGGTATGGTATGACACTTGATTGATGCTATAGTAGTTAAGTGCAAGCACACGCTATCGTATCAAGTAATATAGGATTTTAAGTCCAAGTATTGATCTCACAGGGACTATGCGATCAAATTCTTTCAATCAAGTACTAAAATCTAAAATTTAATTAACTAATCTAACTCTATCAATTAAACTAAACAAAAGCAAAGGGTAGAATTCATAAATAAATATATTCTAGGGCTGTGACCGTCCCCTAATATTTTATTGGACTGATTAACTACTTAGTTAATCCCTTAATACCAATTGATTGGCTTAGATACTAATCTCATCACTAGCCTTTGTCAATTGTCAAGTGACTATATTACATATTCTAACAATTACCTATATGTCTATGGTAATCAAATCAGAATGTAATTTATTAAGATCAAGTCTAAATTAAACTATATATGCCACTTAGGTATATGTCTATCCTATATGGAACTCATAGTTACCTTATAATCATGCATCAAACTATTCTAGGATAAACGCATGAATCCATCAGTCGAGTTCATCATGGTTTCTTTCATTCAAAATATTGATCAGGTATAATGAAAGCATTAAACACAAGATGAAATGAATCAATTGAATGTATTAAGTTAATAAACTAAAAATTAACAAAATCTAAATCTATACTAGGTTTACATAGTCTAACCTTAGATGAACAATTTAGACCATCACATAATCAAAAGTATCTAACCAATTCATAAAGATCGACAAGAACAATAACATAATGATAAAGAAATAGTAAAAAATTAATCAAAGTGAATCCTTGATGTGCTTCTCCCTTTTCTTTGACTTGAAGCTTGAATCTTGATCTTGGTTTTTTAATTTTTGGCTTTGATATTTGATTTTGTGTTGTGAATTCTTTATCTAAATTTTTGCCTCTTCAAAAGTCTCTATTTTTGCAATAGAGACTTTTGAAGAGTGTTTTTATAGCTCTTACAGCCTTTCAAAAGAGTATTGTTATAGCTATGAAAAACTCTAGGGGTAAAGGCCTTTGAATCCAAGTCAAAATAGGAGAGTTAAGAGGGGATTTTATATATTCCATGGGTGCTGCGGTACTGAGTTGTAGGCTCCCCAGTGCCCAGCTATTAACCTGGGCTATGCAGCGCCTAATCATGGGCGCTGTGGTGCCCAACCATGCTTCAGGTGCTCTCGTATTTTGAGCGTAATGTTTTCATTTTTCGTCTGATTTGCCTTCTGTTTATTCCTATACGTCAAAATTTTCATTTTGAATCTATTTATGATAAAAAAAAAATACAATTAAATATCCAAATATTCATAATTTAGAGCAAAATACGAAAGTTAAGTATAAATTATACTAGTATTTTTACGCTCTTATCAATATTCATGGAGTCCGGTGTGTATAGATATGGGATCCATCAGTACATGTGGGTAAGTTGTATATCTTGATGTACCAATATTGTATTTCAAAAAATATTATGACCATAAGTAATAAACCTGGGAAAGAGTTTTCTATGGGAAAAATAATATCACAAAAGTGTTTACAGATATTATTTATAAATATACGAATCTGGAGATAAGTTCATGGTTGAGCATATGAAGACTTGACAGTGATGATCTATATCTTCGCTCTTCTAGGATATAAATGATAAAGAGATTATACGAATATGCATTAACCTCAACTTGTATGGTTCAACACATTGTTCTGTAATTTTCGTAATGTGTATATAGAGCATCGTTTACAGACTTACGAAAGAATTTCATAAGACAAACGAGTGTGAACTTAGTAAGTCTCACAATATAAAGTATACTTGTTGAGCACTAGAGTAGCATACCAAATAGAATGGTTTGATATGGGAAGATCTTAGAAAATAAAAATTGTTTTAAGGTCTATTAAGAAGCTGACAGGGCTCAATTGTTGGGCTCAGGATGTTGACAAGTGGCAAGTAGGACTTGCCACCTCATTATCTAATTAGTTGCCACATGTCATGTCAAGGCATGAAAATGCCTTATAATGGCATGACACATGACAAACCATTATTATCATTTGAAAGAATGAAAGCATAAAGCATTACCATGCTTAATTAATCCAAAGCAATGAATTGTCGTGCTTGAATTTAAAGTAATGTAGCTACTATTTGGCTATCATATAATGGCAATAGAAGGATTTTGGCCACCAGCTACCATTTGGCCAACACTTTAAACAAGAGCATTGTCATGCTTTCTTTTACAAGCATGAGATGGCTTAATTTAATGGCTTTTAAAAAGCATAAAGGCACTCCTCATGCAATGATTTGGCCAACTGAAGCTCTTTGCTACCAAGCTAAATTTGAAAGCATGAAGTGGCCAAAATTAAAAGCCTTGTCATGCTTGAATTAAATGGCCACTAAGGCTATTTTAATTAGATAATTAAGTGGCCATTTTCCTTATAAATTCACTCCTTAGGCAATTCAAATAAATACAAGTGAAGTAAAGAGTTACTAAATAGATTTACATTTAGTTAATTAGCTGAGTGAGAGAAGAAGCAAAGTTGCTTTAACTTTAGTTCCAGTTGAGATAAGAAGCTGCCATTTTAGCTCCAGTTATCCTACCACGTACTAAACTAGAATTGTTATGAGTATGATTTAACGGTGAGCTCCTTATAATGAGAGATATGTATTTTTTATTCTGTTGCTATATTTTACATGTGAGACGTATAAAAATAAATTTTTAAATGTACATATTCACCTTACGCACAACACATTTAACCCATTATAAAGGCATAACGATAACTGCATCATACCTCTTAGGGTTGTAAATTTGCCTATGTCTTTGAGAGATAGACCCTACGTCGAGACCGTCATAACTAACTTTGTGATAGTTGACTAGCATTTCTCCTATAAAGTTTTACTTGGGTTGCCTTTTATGAGAAACACCAATACGACTCTCTCTATTCACTATATAATGCTAAAGTTCCCAGCATAAAAAGGAATAAGAGTTGTGGTCGGGGATCAAAAGATGGCAAAGAATTATTATGTGGGTCAAGCTAAAAAAACATACTGCATTTCTACTATTTATCCATGGGAGGAAAAAGTAAAGTCCCTAAAATCGGTAGATGAGCTACAACTAGTATAGGTAAAGCTGGGCTCTTATGAGAAGGTGGTAAAGATCGATTCACAATTAAAACTCGAGATTAAGAACAATCCGATTGCTATAGTAAAAGAGTTCTCGTACGCTTTCACCTGGTCTCATGAGGACATGCCTTGCATAGATCCGTCTTTAATGTCCTATACGTTAGCTATTAGCCTCTCTTTCAAGCTAGTTAAATAAAATATAAGGGTCTTTAATCAAAGGAGGAATGAGATGATGGCTACTGAGGTGGAGAAGTTGTTAGCCACATGCTTTATATAAGAAGCCAACTACCCTAAGTGGTTAGCTAATATGGGGATGGTCAATAAGGCCAACAAAAAGTGGAGGATATGTATTTTTATCGACTTGAATAAAGCCTATACCAAAGACATTTTTTCCCTCCTAAAAATTAACTAGTTAGTAGCTTCTACAATCGATCATGATCTTTCCAATTTTATGGATACCTTTTAAGGGTACAATTAGATTAGGATGTTCTCCCAAACTTGGAGAAAACTTCGCTCGTCACCTACAATGACACTTACTGTTATGAGTGAAAATTGAGTCTACTTATCAGAGATTAGTAAACAAGTTATTTAAACCTTTGATAGGGAATAGTAAAAAGTCTATGTGAATGACATAAATGCCAAGTCTATGAAATCAGAGGACTATAAAAAAGACTTAAGGGGGATATTTAAGATGCTGAGAAAGTATAACATAAAGCTAAATCCAGAGATGTATGCCTTCAAGGTAAAATCAGGAAAGTGCCACGGGTTTATGGTTAGCTAGAGAGGCGTCAAAGAAAGCCTAGATAAGATACCAACTATCTTGGAAATGAAATCTTTGAGCACTGTAAAAGAGATTCAACAACTAATGGGTAAAGTAACAGCTCTTAACATATTAACTCTAAAACGATTGATAAATGCTTTGAGTTCTTTCAAGCCATTAAAAAGAAAAAAGAACAGGTGAACCCTGTAGTACGAGAAAATGTTCTAGCAACTTAAAGCTTACCTCACACAACCCATCTACTTCATCTTTCCATTAACTAAGGATCGATTAATCATATACTTTAGGGTCTCAACTCTAGCAGTAAGTTCGATTTTAGTTAAAGAAGAGGCAGGGGTTCAAAGACTGATGTACTTTGCTAACAAATCCTTCATGGATCTAGAGAGCTGCTACCCACCTGTAGAGAAGCTAGCCTTAGTGCTAGTCCTGTCGGAACGAAAAGCTAAACCCCTACTTCCAAGCTCCATAATCTTGCTTATCGATCAACCTCTAAGGCAAAACGCATATAAGCACAATCTCTTATAATGATTGGTTAGGTAAGGAATCAAGCTCAATCAGTTTGACATATAGTATAAACTGAGAGTGGCTATTAAAGGCCAGGCCTTAGTAGACTTTGTAGTTGATTTCACCCTAAAAGAAGAAATATCATAATTCTTTTATGAGGAACCCTAAAAAAAATGTGGAAGCCCCAACTTGGAACATTTACAACTATAGAGCATCGAACTTGCGAGGATTTAGAGTGGGTGTGGTACTTATTAGTCATGAGGGGATGAGATTTGTTATGCGGTTTGGTTCAAATTCTCTACTTGAAACAACAAAGTCAAATATAAAGCTCTACTGGTCAAACTGAATGTTGTTCAAGGTCTCTTAGCTAAAATATTCTTGGTAAAAAGTAATTCTCAACTAGTTATAAATCAGGTCAATTAGAATTTTACAACATGTAGAGAAAACATAGTTGTATACCTCAAGAAGGTTCAAGAGTTGGTTAGTCTTTTTGGAGAAGTAAAAGTCCATCTAATCCTAAGAACCAAAAATCATCGAGTCGATGTCTTAAAATGCTTGGTTGCCACTGATGAAGCTTGAATACTACGATCAGTACCTCTTAAACTTATCCTAAGGACATAATATATAAGATGCCGAGTAGATAATGTAAGTTGATCCTCAACCTACCTAGATGGATCCAATTAGAGACTATATAGCCTCTGGGGCCCTTTCAAAGGATTAATGGGAAGCGCTACAACTTTGGTATAGGGCTACTCAGTACATATTAATAGATTGAGTACTGTACATGAGGTGTTTAGGGCATGAAGAGGTAGAACATATACTTAAGGAACTTCATGAGAGCATGTGTAGGAATCACTTAGGATTAGAGGCGCTGACTCACAAAGTCTTCAGGATCGGGTACTTCTGCCTACTACGTTCTAAGATGCCAAGAGATTGGTTAGTCGGTGTAATGCTTACTAGAGATACGTTGACAATATACAATCTCTTTCTAAGAAGCTGAATACCATATTAGGACTATGGCCCTTTACTTAATGGAGGCTTGACCTAATCAAACCCTTAGCCCAGGAAAAGGTATCATTCAAATACATCAATGTTGTTGTAGACTATTTTACCAAGTAGGTTGAAGCTGATGCATTACCTAGCATAACTAAGAAAAAAGCTTAAGACTTTGTATGGAGAAGTCTAATTTGTACATTTGCAATGCCACATGTGATCGTGACAAACCAGAGGAAGCAGTTCGACAATAGTAGCTTTAAGAATTTTTATGAGTAGTTTAAGAGTACAACTCTAGTTCACTTCCATAGCTTACTCAAAGATGCATAGGCAGATAGAGGCTTCCAGAAAAAAACCCATTAAAAAGCTACTTAAGAAGAAATTAACTAATAGATATTTGGATATGTTGAAGAGCTACTCGAGGTCTTTTGGGTATTCAGAACAATTAGCAAGACCACTTCAGGGGAGACCCCATTTTCTCTAGCCTTTGAATGTAAAGCTATGATTCTTGCAGAGATTGGTATTCCAACTTATTGAGAAACATCACTTTAAAGATGGGGCAAATAAAAGGCTAATCAGAGGAAACCTAGATTTGTCTAAACACAAAAGAGAACTGGTGTAGATCAGGGTTACGGCTTAACATTAAAAAGTGGCTTGGAATATAACCAGAAGGTCCAGGCATGTGAATTCATGAATGGAGACCTAGTACTAAGGAAAGTACTCCATAATACCAAAAAATCTAACAAAATGAGTCCTCAACTTAACATGGGAAAAGCCTTACAAGATCATTAAAAAGGTCTGAGCGAGAGTATACGAGCTTAAACATACTAATGGCAAGATGGTGAGGAAATCATTGAATATTGAGCTTTCAAAAAATTATTATCCTTAAAATGATTTACTTTTCTTATTTGTCTTATTATGAAAAAACATGTATATTTTGCTTATTTCTCTTATTATAAAGTATGCCATTATGAATTTTTTATAATAAAAGTCCAAGCCCCATTAGCATCAAAATATTTTTAGTGATATGAATCCCAAGCTCACCTAGTACAGGGAAACGTTTTTACAATGACATGAATCCAAAGCCTGCCTAAAGCGGGGATGGAATTTTTACTAGGCGACATGAATCATAAGCCTACTTACAGTAGGGATGGAATTTCTAAATTAACATAAATCTCTAGCTCGTATAAGGCACGAAAATTTTATACATCGTCGTGAATCCTTAGCTCGCCCAAGTAGGGATGGAATTTTCATAAAGTAACATAAATCCTGAGCCTACCTAGGGTAGAAAAAAGTTTATAAATCGACATGAATTTTGAGCCGAAGCAGGGTAGGGATAGAATTTCTACAAGGCGACATGAATCTTGAGCCCGTCCAGGGCAGGGATGGTACTTCGACATGAATCTCAAGCTTTCCTAGGGCAGGAAAAGTTTATACATTAATATGAATCCAAAGTCTGCCTAAGGTAGGGAAGGTTTAGACATCAACATGAATCTTGAGCTCGCCTAGGGTAGGAAAAGTTTATATGACATAAATCTTGAGCTTGCCTAAGATATGGACGAAATTTCTACATCAACATGAATTCTAAACCTGTCTAGGGTAGGGATTATACCTGAAGACCTAAGCCTGCATAAGGTATAGATAATCCTAATCATCTTAGCCTACCCAAGGCAGAAGCACAAGCTAAAAACCATAATCGGTCATGAGAATAACCCTAAATAATAAAAGCTTATCAAACAAAATAATGCTTAGGCAAAGTAAAGCACTCATGGAGTTTTACACCAGAAAGTAACATATTATATAAAAATATCAACAAAATAATTTCAAAGAAAGCAATCTTGCCTGAGGAAAAGAGCAAAGTACAAAAAATATTCAAATTTAAGCCGACCGAGCAACATGGTTTTCAATATATAATAAGACCATGTTCTTGGTGGCACATCAGTAGGTTAAGCAAGAATATTGATAACAAAAGCAGGCATATTAGGGACAAGAGTCGAAACAACCTCAACTGGAAATGCCACTAGTGGGACCTCTTTAGGGAGAGCGGCATCTTGAGAAGTCGTGGCAAGATCATGAGGAGGATTGACAATAGGATTAACAAGATTAATAATTTCCCCCTGAATACTTAGAGTCTGGTCTTCAGCCACCTAGGGACGATAGCTCACTGCACTATTGAATTATTGAAGGTCAAAGTTAGGATAATGTTCTTTGAAAACTCTCAGACACCTCGAGAATCCCTCCAAAACCCCGGAGCCTCATCCTTCACCTTAACCCTAAACATAAGTACTCTCCACTTCCTAAGTCAGGTCATCAATCCTACTGGCCATTTTTGTTCTAATCAACTAAAAAGACTCCAGCTTGTGGTGGGTCTCAATAAATTTGGCTTCCACAAGACCATTCTATCGGGTTAATTCAGACACCCGACTCTTAACAGCTACTACTAAAAAGGATGTTTCCCATTCTATCATAGTCTTCTGCCTCTCTAACTTAAAGGCCTTGCTATTCTCCTAAGCTATCTTTGTCTTTGCAACCTTAACTCGAGCCCTTAGGTCTTTGGATTCCCCGCAAACCTACTAGACCTCCTACTTTGCCTTGGTCAAATTCTCATTATGCTATTAGATGTTTAACAACCATCGAATGACATTTATTCGGTGCCTAACAAAGGTATAGGCAACCTAACATAAAAATAAATGTGATTAAGAATCCGAATATAACTAAAATAAAAACTAACAAAAGAGAGAAATCTTACGTCTATCAAGCTTTCGACTCTAAGGTGAACCACGATAGTTGAATCCCAATCAACTATCTATTAGGTTCAAATATCCACATACCACTCCCCTTATTGCAAAAATGGAATCAAGTACTCAATTTGGAAACATCTACTAGAAACAAAGTCTAAAAGCATAACCATAACCAGGGTTTCAGACACCTACTGCAACAACTCCTCATAAGAAAGCAATTAAGAGCTTAAGGCTCTTGATGTCTAAGAAGAACTTAGGGAAGGACCTCGGGTTATGGAGGTAGTTAAAGAATGATGCAAATGTATTTCATTAGGAGTGATCCCCATTCCTTTCTAACTCGGCCTTAGAGACTAATCCCAAGGCAGTGTGATAAGGATTAATTAAGTCTAATATTTCCATCTTCCAAACTTAATATTTGTTTGTTGAAATTAAGACTTTTCATCCTTTATACATTTTATTGTTATTTTGTAGGTTTTGAGTCAATGGAGTAAATAAGGATGAAAATTCAAAGAAAAAAAGGCAAAAATATCACATTGCTATAGTACAATGCTACAATAGATTTCTACCTAAACTAGCTACAATAATTTGCTATAATAACTTGTTATACTAACTCGTGTACAGTAATCCTAATCTAAATTATATCTAATGTTTTATTCTAAATTAAAGATATAAAATTTATAAATAAAAGATTAAAAAGCCTAATTAAAGCATAAAAAAAGAATCAAGAGGAGAGAGAAGAATAGAGAGAAAAAAGATAGAGAAATAACAATTTTTAAAGGTTTAAGAAGACTAAAAGATTAAAGACTGCAGAAAAATTAGTTTTATCTCTTTAACTCTTTATCTTTCTAGTTTTTTATAATTTTCATGATGTTATTCTTGATAATCTATAAAACTCTTTATTTTACCATGACCTAAGTTTTTCTTTCTAGGGTTAGACTTTTGAATCTAGTATGTAATTAGATTTTATTGATTCTTAGTTTATGAACTTAATACATACAATTGATTCACTATATTTTGTGTTTATTACTTTCATTATATCTGACCAATATTTTGAATGATTGAGGTATCATAATTAACTTGACAAAAGGATTTATGCGTTTAACCTAAGATAGTTCGATGCATGATCATATGATAACAACTATGTGTTCCATGTAGGATGGATATATACCTAGATGGCATGCATGACATAGACATATATGTGGTTGTTAGAATACGTGATATAGTAATTTGACCATTGACAAAGGCTTATTATGAGATTAGTGTCTAAACTAATCAATTTGTATTAAGAGGTTAATAAATCTAATAAAATATTAGAAGATAAATCTAAACCCCATATTATTATCAATTGGTGAATTCATCTCTTTGTTTATTTGTTATTTAGGTTTAGTTTAATTTGATAGAATTAGGGTAATTAATTAAATTTTAGATTTTAATTTTTTTGATTAAAAGTTAAGTAGTTATAATTTTAGTACTTGATTGAAAGAATTAGATCACATAGTCTCTGTGAGAATGATATGGACTTAAATCTTATATTACTTGATATGATAGCATGTGCCTGCACTTAGTTAGTATAGCATACAATCATTGTGCATATTGTTCTCAGAATGGCCCTTGTAGAGGTACTCATTCTCTTTGGCTTCCATGGCCTCTACCCTAGAATCCTAAGCCATTCGATATTGATACGAGAGAAGCTCCTAATGCACTTGAAGCACTTGAGCCAAATAAAAGGTTTAAAACCCTTTAGGGATCCATTCCTTTAAGTCCCACTTCTGACCCTGAGCCCCGATACTTCATTATAAGCATGCTTTCAACTAAGGTCATCCTCACATGCTTGCATTCCTAAAAGAGAAAAAAAAAAAGGAACATGATTACAAATGAAATGAAGTATAAATTAAATTACAAAAATTTGATAAAGCTTACTTTTTCTTCAAAGAACAAGGTTGTATAATTCAAATATAAGATGTACATTTTTCAAGCTCCATTAAGAAAGTAAACCCTTATAGCTATCAGTGTGGCATAAAGCCGCTTCAACTCGAGCTTTACACTCATTGGAGAGATCTAGCTTAGTAGCCCAAGTACTTACAAATAGAATAAGAAAAGTTATGCCACGGGTCACCAAGAAAAATACAAGATATTTCAAAGGATAATAAAAAGGGAATGAGTTGCATCAAAAGAGAACTAAGTCAAGACAAACCAGAAGGTTGGGGAATTTTTTAACCCCACTCCTATCCTGCCAAGAACTAGAACTCTTTCTACCCTTTGCTGGTGGAAGGTAGATTTTGAACGAGAACAGGAGCCCATTAGCTTGACAAGTAACAGAAGCCCTTATTTTCAGCTGTGTTATGCCTAAATTAATACAAGTATCGTAGCTCCTGAAAAAAGGGCTTAGACTGTCCTGTATCAACCATAAGACAAATAACCTTGAAAACACTTTCCAAGAATTAGGAGCTAGTTAAAAAAAAGGCGATTCCTAAACAAGCTAACATTCTCCCAAATTATGGCTATACGGGAGTCTGACAGAAGCTTAAATAACTCAGTATTACAAAGTTACCTTTCCCTATTTGGGATAGTTAGGAAAAATGTTGAATTGAGGGACACCTAAAGACACGGAGGTAGGGATATTATATAGAAGTCTAAGGCACTCTAAATCCTCATTGGTCATATGAGACATTTGGTATTGAAGATTTAATTCATACTTAACTATCTCGTATTCAACTCCTCAATCTACCAGCTCGAGACCTGCCTCATCCCCTAATGCAAATTTATTACCCCTCTTTCCAGGTCCGCGATAGCCAAAGCAGTCTTGAAAACTTCCATACCTTTCGATAAGGAGGCTTTTGTTGGGTGTTGATTATTCTAGGAATTATGCATGTGGTATATATGTTTATCATAAAAAATATACATATCTCATACTTATATATGCACAACAGAAGTCTAAAAATTTACAGTGAACACAATAAATACATATTAATCAAATTAATAAACAAAATTAAAAAATTAACCCATGAGGTCTTTAGATTAAATTGCTTGAAATCTATCTAAAATTTAAACTTTGATCACTCCTAGCAATCAACAAGGATGAGTTTGATTGTCTAGTATAGCAGTATGTTAATTAAGCAATTAGTTTAACTCTTAAACTTAATTCAAAGTTAAACTCATTAATTTAGTTAAATTTGTTATTTGTTTATTTAATACTTGAATAAAAATAAATTTACTTCATGTTTTAATGGCCAAATTAATTGGAGAAGATGATGAACAAAATATGTTTTCAACTCTTGAAAATTTTCAATTTTCATTATCTAATTCTCTCTTAAGTTTTCAGCCAACCTAAACACTTAACCAACTAAAAATAATTCATTTTACTAATATAAACCAAATATATTTAAGATGCATTTGATTTTAATTTCACTTAATTTGAATTTGCATTTAACTTAACCTAACCATAGTCAATATTTAACCTTAGTTAGGTTAGTTTAACTTAACTCTTAAGTTAAATAAATATTTAAATAATCTAACCTTAGTTAACTAACTTAATTATGGTTAGGTTAACCTTTACTTAACTATTAAGTAAGGCTAACTTAACTTAATCATATGGTTAACTTTTAACTATAGTTAAGTTAAATTATTTATTTAACTATTAAATAAATAAGTATTTATTTTAATTATTTAACAATTAAATAATCATTAAGTGAAATTATTTTTATGTCCTTACTAGGTTACTAAGTTAACCTAAAGTGAGTCTCACCATTTAACCATATACTTTAGTTAACTTAACCATAGTAAATTGATATATTTTCCTGTATTGAACCATTCAATATGGTATGCTGCCCAAGTGCATAAAGAGCATATTCCATATTGCGAGACTCCCTAGATCCATACCCGATTTGTCAAATGGAACTATTTTATGAGTCCGTAATCGATGCCCCACACATACATTATAGATATTATAAATTAGTGCGTTAGACCATACAAGTTGAGGTCATTACGCATACATATATGTTGGCGAAGATCTAATTACACGTGGGTGTATGCATGTGAAATTGTGTCTATTGCCTAAAATACGTATTTTATACATATTCTACGCGGCGGAAGCATGTAAATTACAATAAACACAATAAAATAAAATATATTAATTACATTAATATATTAGTAGTATAGAGAGCTCACATCAATGTGTAATATTATACACGTATTTTTTTCGGAGTCCGCATGTAGACCAACTCGCAGACAGTTCTAGTCACCAATACGGTGAACTTGGTGAGCTAGAACAGCAGCCTTATACGTAGCAATGGGTTTAACTCTTAAGCCAAAAAATAGCCAGTGTGTGTTTTTATCCTTTTCTCCAAAAGGATAAGAAACTGAGAATTTAAAACAATTCATAATTGCTGCAATTGGAAACATAAAGAAAAATGAAATAATTTCATTTTCCCTTAATTTTCTTCTTCTTCTTCTTTCTCTTTCTCCTCTCTATTTCTTTCTTTTTTTTCCTCGGTCAAATGGCCAAACACACTACACACACATACACACATTTCTCTCTCTCTCTCTTTATATATATAAAATAAAATATTAATATAATATATAATATAAATTATAATATAATAAGAGAGATATTTTGATTATTTAACCATTAAATAATCAAAGTGAGAAATGATCATTTTACCCCTCATGAATAGTTACCAAGTTTACCCCCTAGTGGGTCTCACCAAATCCCACACTTGGGTAAACTCAACTGAGGGTCCACAATACGCTACGTGTCATAATACAATTAGTAAATAATAATTATTAACTAATTATTGTATTTAACACTTAAATACAGACACATACGCATTCCCGTGGTATTGCTGAATATTGTTGGATTAGACAATTTAATCGACACGCTGTCCTAATGCACAACGAGTACATTTCATATTGCGGGACTCCCTAGGTCTTATGCCCAATTCCTCAAATGGAACTATTCCTTGAGTCCGTGAATAATGCCCCACGCACACGTTACGGATATACAAATCAACACGTTGAACCATGCAAACTGAGGTTACAACGTATACATATTGTCCTTCCATCATGATATCTAAGATGTGCGGGGATATAGATTATTACCGTCAAATCCCCTAGTGCTCATCCATGTTTTATCTCCAAACTAGTATCTCACTGAACAATATGCGCAAACTCTTTTGCCATATTGTTCTACCCTGGCGGAACTCCTTCCCGGGATTGATACTTATGGCCACAAGATTTTTTGAGATACAGTCTTGAAGCATCTGAATATCAAACTCCTTATACGAGCTGAAGGATCCTATATCTGTACACACAAGACTCCATAAGCATCAGACCATACCCAGTGATAAGGGCACAATTGTCATATATTTTCTCATATATTTATTATTGATATTTTATGGTTTTATGAGAATAGATGGCTATTTATGTGCTTTGTTATTATTTATAGAGACTTGAACGAAATTTAAAGAAGCTAAACCAACAAATATCACACTTCAGCTGGCAGATCGTTCTCTCACCTATCCTAAGGGATTAATTGAAGATGTGTTAGTTAAAGTCGATAAATTCATCTTCCCAGCTGATTTCATTATTCTGAATATAGAAGAAGACAAGGAGATTCCTATCATCGTTGGAAGACCCTTCCTAGCCACTGGAAGAACAATTATTGATGTGCAAAAATGGGAGTTGACCATGAGGGTACAAGAGGACACAGTCACTTTTAAGGTCTTCAAGGAGATCAAATTACCAGCTGAAAATGAAGATTGTTTCTGCATTAATGTGGTGCACCCAAGTGTCAAGCAAATTAAAGATATAGAGACATTGGATCCTCACATCCGAAAAAGAGCATTGAAGTATAGGAAGGCAAGAGAGAAGAAGAAAAAACAGCATCACGTTGAGAAAAGGAAGAACCATCTCCCCGGTCTAAGATTAAAGTCTTTCCAGAGAGACATAAGGAGAATACAGCAAAAGATATTGCTCGAGGTTTAATTGCAAAAATATGGAAGCCGAAAAAGAAGAAAGCCAACAGGATCGCTTACACAAATACTTCTATTAGCATCTTCGACCCGCCATAAGAGAATAAAAAGTCACGTCAAGCCGATGATGTTAAATCAAGTGCTACTTAGGAAGCAACCCAAGATAAGTATTATTATTAGTATTAGTATTTTTTTAGCTCTTTTCCAAAAAGAAAAAAAAAACCCAAGAAATGCAGCACTGCAGCGATAGGTTCCAGCGCGGCCGCGATAGAAAATTTGAGTCATCACCGCCCCGTGGTACACTCATTACCGCGCCAGCGCAAATTCCAGTAACTGTGCAAAAACCAACCTTTAGCGTTGCAACGACGGATGACTATCGCGTCAGCGCCAGAATGGCGCCCCAGCGACGGAGAATCAGCGCCGTAGCAAAATTTGAACAGGGAAGTCTCTTGCTTTCATTTCTTTATTTTTTGACATTGGGGACAATGTCTAAATTAAGTTTGGGGGTGGAAAACACTTTTTTATGTTCATTTTGCTGCATAATTTGAGGGTCGTTCTTGCGAGTTAATTTTTTTTTAGTTAATTAATTTTTATTAGGCTTTGTTAAGATGATCATTAGTCTATGATAAGAAAGAAAAAATATATATATATAATATATATATATATGACTGAATTTATTTTTTACAAATCCCTAGAGAATGATAGATACTTGAAACAATTTTGATTATCTAACTTTAGGAACAAGTTTAACCTTATTTATAATCACCATTATTTTTTAGCACTGTATAAGTATGAATAGTTATAACTATTACTTAGAGATACTTATGCTTTAGGGAATACACCACAGTCTTAAGGACCGATACTCTAAAACTTGTCTTTAATTACTACTTGAGGCGAAATCCTAGGAAATACATGAATAGAGAAATGACATTAGGCCGTCTTTGGACTGATTGAGCATTTCTAGCTTACGTTTTATTGTATATTTATCCTTAGTACCCTATTTTGAGCCTAATTATCCATTCTTTGGTTTAACCACATTACATGCCCAAGACTTAAAGTTTATTTACTCAGAAATGTACCCGTAACACCATAAATCTTGCATTTGCTTAGAAATACTCTTGAAAGGAAAAAGTTGTGGTGATATGAGAAAAATAAGTTTAGGTGGTATTTATCAATCTAAGTTTGGGGGTATTCAAAAAAAAGAAGAAGAAGAAAAAAAAAGTGTAAATAAAATACCCTCAACTTAAGAAAAAGAAGAAATTCTTTGAAAATAAAGGTTGAAAAGAAGGATGGGAAACACAATAAGTTTGGGGGAAGAGATAATACAAGGAAAAGAAAGATCAAGAGATTTCTAGGTAAAATCTAAGTGTTCATGGTGTGAATTAAACTTCATATATTTATCCTTTTATCCCACCTTGACCCTAGCCTTACATTACAAGCTAAGTAAAATCTTAAATAGATCTTTAGACATGTAATTTTCTACATTAGTGGAGAGTGGTAGTAAAGACAAGCTTATGGAAGTGTCATTATACAAAATTGAATGCCGAGACATCATCTTTTCTGTACGAACTAAAGTATAAAGTAAATCAAAGTAGGGTTTAACTATTTACTTGCTGCTGGCACACATACACATGGTGATTGTTTATAAGGAAGAATGAGGGACTAAATAAAGATAATTATTAATAGTTATTTATTTACCTTAAGAATTTGTACCATTTCATCAGCCTTTGAGACAATGATTTTGATCATCTTACTAGTATTAGTATATTTTGTTTTGTTAAATGAGTCAAGTATAATCCTTTGTTTCTCTCTTAGTTTTATTTTCTTGCTTGAGGACAAGCAAGTGTTTAAGTTTGAGAGAATTTGATAAGGGCAAAATTGTCATATATTTTCTTATGTATTTATTATTGATATTTTATGTTTTATGAGAATAGATGGCTATTTATGTGCATTATTGTTATTTATAAGGATTTATGCAAAGTTTCAAAGAATGTGTCCATCGCCCCAACGCCACAAGGATTATCGCCCCAGCTCTGGAATAGTGATCGAAATAAGAAAAATGACCTATTTAAGTAGCATCTGGCGCCTCAGCGCCAAACAGTCAGCGTGCCAGCGATAAAACAGTGCTCCAGCGCTATCAGCATACCGCCCCAGCAGTGAAGCCTTTTTCACGCATCGCCCCAGCGACAACTGCATAGCGCCCCAGTGGTAGCACTAGTCCGAGTCCGACGAGAATTAAGATTTCAAGCTCATATCAATCCCTATAAAAAGCCACTCGTTCCCATATGTCAAGAGGAAGCCAAGACACTCTAAGGAGCAACCTAGAGCAATTTAAGAACACCAAAAATACAGAGCACGAGTCTTAGAGAGCAATAGAAGTTTAATTGAAGCAACTTTAGAGAGAGATTCAAGGCGTTCTTCGGCATCAAGAGTCCCTATGCAGCATAATTAAGAGCAATTCGACGTCTATATCGGTTTGCTATTGATTGTATCATGGTTTATTATTATTTTTACTGCTATTCTCTTGTAGCGATGAGCTAAACTTATTTTCTAGGCTTAATACTTGAACTAAATATGTGTGCTTAATTGTCATATCTTTTGAATATTTAATAAACTTAGTTATTTGATATTCAAATTACTTGATTTTAATGCTTCAATATATTTGGCCAATATATGGTGAATGAGTTGGTAATATTATTGATAAACTCAGAAGAATAATCATAATATTTAGACCTAAGTAATTTAATGCATGATTGTAGAGTAACATTCAATGTTGCATATGCAAGTTTCAATTTAGGATAGGAATATACCTAATTGGCATGTATGATCAATAAGACCTAATCTTAATGAATCTTAATTTATTATAAGTACCATAGGAATATAGGTATTTGGTAAATTAAGATATACTTGCATGACCTTGGAAGAGGCTTGTAAATACATTAGTGTCTTGATCAATAACAAAGACTAAGAGAGTTAAATATTAGAAGATTAATCATTAGAAAGCATATTGAGGAATAGTATTAATCCTAGGTTTTCTCTATATTGCTATCACTTAAATCTTTTTGCATTGTATTTTTGCCTTTATATTTTTTTTAATAATTCTTAGATTTTTATTTATCTGAATAATTTTTAGGAAGATATAATTTTAGTAATTGGTTAAAAAGAAGAAATTATCCCTGTGGGTTCGACATCCGACTTATTTAGTCTCTTTATTACCTGCATACGATAGTGTATACTTGTACTTAATTATAAGATATAGAAATATCGCATCACCCAGCAGTTACACCATGAAAGGTTTGTGACATGCGTAGAACCAAAGTATGGTGGATCACTTACAAGCCCACCGTGGCACTCAGGTCAAAGGACCACGTATACTACTCAACTCGAGAGGACCCTCCGTTGACGGCTTATATAGGATGTCTATCGGAGGCCCTTATGAGTTTGTCCCATATCCAGTCCTAACTGGATATCCATATGTCAATAGGAGCTCTAAGCTCACGGTCGGCTAAGAATCACCATCTATACCCTATAAGTACGACATGTACTGATCTATTTTTAAGGTATCCACTGATAGACCCGCATCGGCAAAAATAGATCAGAGACAATTATTCGAGAACATACTTATGCAACTGGCATTTTCTGGCACTCGATTGCAACTCTTATAACTATGCAGTTACTAGTATATTCCCAGGTTTATGTCCCATTACAGACAAGGCTCCAACTCTTGGATATGCTGAGTATTACAACCAGCTAACCCTTAACTATGCTAACATTTAGCATTTATATTTCTCAGCATGGTTAACCATAAGCCCTTATGTAAATTCCTTTAGATCTGATCCGAACTCTTTTAGATCGTCAATGTCTGTAACATTACATTGCATAGTACCATATAAATGGGTATTAACGATTTATTGAGAATGTACACTTATATAAATACACAAGTATATGTACATTAAATGATTGCACGTAAGCACCGACCTTAACAATGGCTAGCCTGATAGGTACAAGGACGAACCTCTAAAGGCCTATAAGGCCTCTATAGAGATAGGAGCGAGGGTTCAAATCCTTGAGGGCGCAGGTAACTTGAGTAATTTTGTGGTGGGACACCGGTGGCTCTAAGGTGTCATCTAGCCAGTGGACCGAGGAATTTGTGGGTCTCATACACTTTAACAATATAATCCTTCCATCATTTATACTATGGATGTGCGGGGATATAGATCAGCACCGTTAAATCCCTATTAGCCCATTCTTGAACTTATCTCCAGATTTATATCTCAATAAACAATATACGCAAAACATATTGCGATATTGTTTAACCCTATGGAATAATCTTTTCCCAGGTTTATACTTGTGGCCAAAAGACTTTATGAAATACAATCTCAGAGCATCGGATATACAACTTACCTATATAAGCTAACAGATCCCGTATCTACACACACCGAACTCAATGAGCATCAGACCATACCTAGTGACTTATAGCAATCAGACCATGAAAGATCTCTGACATATGTGGAACTAAAGTATGGTGGATCACTCACAAGACCATCGTGGCGCTCAGGTCAAAAGACCACGAATACTACTCAACTCAAAATGACCTTCCTTTGACGATTTCATAGGATATCTATTGGGGTCCTCGTGAGTCTGTTCATTGTCTAGTCCTGACTCGATACTCACATGCTTATACAAGCTCTAAGCTCATGTTCAGCTAAGAACAACCATCTGCACCAGTCAGATATAGACATACACTGATCTATATAATAATGATTCACCGATAAACCCGTATTAGTTGACATAGATCAAGAATATAATGTTTGAGACATACTTACACAATGACATTGCCTAGCACCTATTGCAACTCTTTACAACTATGTCATTACAAGTATACTCTCAGGTCTTTGTCCCATTATAGATAAGATTCTAACTCTTTAAATCTTGCTAACTCTTATAACCTACTAACTCTTAACAGTTCTAACTCTTAGCATTTATAACTCTCAACATTGTTAACTCTTAGCCCTAGTCTAAACTTTTTTAGATCAGATCTGAACTCCTTCAGATCATACAATGTATGTAGTGTTACAAGATTATACAATATAATTATAAAATTAACAATTTTTATTTAAAATTTTTACTGTATAAATATTAAACAATTAATATTCATACAATATTAGAATGGCATATAAGCATCAGCTCTAGCAAATTCCTACTTGCTTTAGTCCCATTCATACTGGTATCTCATATCAATATACTCCACTTGTTTCTCAAACATCATTGAAGTTTAGGCCTGATTGGGTTCAGTACATTATCCATGGATTATTTCCTAGATATTATTACAACTCCAGGAGTTAAGAACTTTTTAGTTATATGGTACTTAGAGTTCATATGATCAAAATACTGGTATGCCATATGGCTTTTTGGTTTGAGCAATTACCGTTATTTTACAATATAATAGGATATGATTCACTGTGCTTGAAACTATTAACGCTCTGTAATTAATAGGAATATCTATGGCATCTTGTCTTTTTCCTAAATTTATGTCAAACGTCGTCTCTACATAAGTTAAAGGATCTTTTTCTTCAACTAAGAAAACACCAATGGCACTTATAGATATCAAATATACCTAAATAGTGGCCTTGATATCCTTTCTACTTATGAGAATAGTATGTTAAAGGTATTTCACTCAATTGAACTTAAAATTCCACTATCGGTTCATATATATTGTAATTGACTTCATCAAGTTCAATCTTTCTAGAATCCTCACTATCCCTGAGAAACTCTTTCTGTAAGAAAGTGGCATCATATGTAACAAACATATTTCGTTGCTCTGGATCATAGAATTGGTATCCCATTAAACACTTAGGATATCCATTGAACCGATACTTGTACTACTGGATGCAAGTTTATCATGTTGCATAACTCTTATGCAAGCAAAACAACTTAAAACTTTAATATACTTAAAACTTGATTTGGTGTTATTCTATATCTCATACAGAGTAGAATGAACGATAGAAATTTTTTTGATTATGACTATTCTCTATCTAATGGGTCAATCTTTCTTAAGTTAAGGTGCCTTAAATAGTAACACTTACTATTTTTAACCTTATCATAATAGAAATATTTTCGATTATGACTATTCTCTATCTGTGGTTTGAAAATATCAAATATTTCTTTATGTAAAACTATTCTCAAATTTATAAGTAAATCATAAATATTTAATTCAGTACCCTATAGTGCATTGATCAAGAGTACTAATTGATTGCTCATACTTATTTTATCTCTGTAAAATAAGTATCTTGTATTTATAAGACAAATTAGAAGATGTGTAGCAGAACATTTCTAATCGTTAATAAATAATGCATTAGATCATGAGTATAACTATTATATATTTTTAATCTAAAAACACCATCCCACTGCTTTACTTAATCCCTTTAATCTCTTGAACGGGATAATGACAGTTTAAAAAATTTTAAACTATACAGCAGGAAATGGACTCTATTGGCATTTTACTCCAGCCTCACTCTAAAGTAATATTGACCTTTGTAAACCCAATAGATAGATAACTCTTGTCAATTGCATTTCATACAACTCATACTACTGATCCAAAATACATCTTATCCTTACGCTAAAGAATATTGGGTAAGTGTATTTTAAATTAACTTATCAATAGTTAAATATATGTTACTGACACTACCCTCACGCTAACGCAATATTGGATAATTTGATCTCATATATTTGACTCATCTCATGTTTTACCGGTATTAGACCAAGTCACGCCGATCAAATCCCTTACGCTAAAGCAATATTGGGAAAGACTATAGTGACCCATCTTACACTGTATAGACAAGATAGACCAGTTAAAATATTATCACATAATATAAAAAAAATTTCAATCTGATTAAGAGAGATTTATAAATACAGGCTATCATCACATGAAAAGGTTATTCTCAATTAATTATTTATTTTCGTGCTAGCACAACTAATCCCCACCAGTAAAGCTCTCATTGTGGTTACCAACAAAAAATATAATAACCCCAATTTATCATGAAAACTAATAACTCGTATTATTGCATCTCATAAACCTCCACATGCAAAAAATTTAAAAACATTACTCTTTTTTTTTAATGCCAACGCAACAGCGTTGGTCTTTTAGCACCGCTATGCTAGGGCTTCAAAAGCCTCTGCATTGGGACGCCAGTCGTCCAGTGCCCCAGCGATCATTTACTGCTAGGGCGCTATACATACAACGCCCCACATTCATCATGAACGTTGCAGTGTTCATCATGAGTGTTGTGGCGTTTCAGATGTAATTTTTGCCAATTTTACATTTTCAACACTTGAAATGCACCCTCAACTAGGGGTGGGCATTTTTGGTTCGGTTCGGTTCGGTTTTTGAGGTGAATCGAAAACCGAACCGAATAGTTCGATTTTTGTAGAGTAAAATCGAAAACCGAACCGTGAGTAGGTGAAACTGAATCGAACCGAACCGGGTCGGTTCGGTTCCTTGGTTCGGTCCCCTAGTTTGGTTTTTCGGTTCGGTTCGGTTCCTCGATTTTGTTCTCGGGTCAGATTTCGGTTCGGTTGGCGGGTTGGATTTCGGTTCGGATCAAATTTTAAACTCTGTTTTTCTGGGCTTTTTAAAACTTTTTTAATTGGGCTCCATTAAAATCAATTTCTTCACTTTTATTGGGCCATTTAGTTAACAAATCCTCTTTTTAATACTATATTAAGCTCACTAGAAAAAATCTCATAAAAAATAATATATATTACACCAATAAAAATAAAAACAACTTAAATTAAAAGCAATTATAATTATACTTTGACTTAACAATTATAATTTATAACATACAAATACAATTATATAATATAACAACACATAATTTATAACATAACCAATTAATAATAAAATATAACAATATAAAATAAAAATAAAAATTTAAAACCTTAAATTAAAAGCAAAATGTCAATATAACATAAAAATTAAAAAACTCGAAAGGTTAATAATTAATATGTCTATAAAAATCCATAAGAATATCAACACAAGCAACAAAAGTCCATAAAAAAACAAACACAATTAAAAGTCCATAATAAGATCAACAATAATCAAATCTTTAATATTTGTGATATAGCAACATAAGTACATAACATTACTCCTCAATATCACCGTAGCTCTCTTCCATATTCACATGTGTTGCAATATCCAATGATGTAAGCACAGAATTCTCCACCTCTATATAACATAAAATTATAACATATTAAGTATTAACACAGTAGTAAAAAAATTAATAACTTAAATTTATGTAAATGATAAATATTTAAATGTACTTACCAGATTGAATTGACTCATAAAGTTCTAAATCTTGAATATCAGAGGCATCAATGCTAACATGAAGTTCTCTATCTCTAATTGAAGATTGAAGCCAATTCTGTGTACAAATCAGAGCTTCTACTATTTTTGGAGTCAATGAACTTCTGAATGGATCAAGAATGCGTCCACCTGTACTGAATGCACTCTCAGAAGCCACTGTAGAAATAGGAATTGCAAGTAAATCCTTAGCAATAAGAGATAAAATAGGATATTTAGTACAATTGTTCCTCCACCAACCCAAAATATCAAAATGAAGATTATGAGAATCTTCACTTTGCTCCAGAAAATATATTTCCACTTCTGACTTTCCAATAATTGGTTGCAATTTTGCCTTTTGTCTCTTAAAAGCTTCCTCTGTATTATATTTCATTCTTTTATTCCTCACATCCAAGTCATTGTCTTCTACGTTTAAATTGGATAAAGGAACATTAACAGATAAAGTGCAATATTGGGCACGATAAAAATCATACATGGAGAACAATAACTCCTTAATCCCTTCTTGCATACTCTTAACTAGATTTGGCGCATACAAGTTCCCATAACAAAAACTTACATACTCCATCTTGTATCGGGGATCAAGAACAACAACAATAATCAACAATTTATTCATAGTATCCAACGAACCCCAGTATTTATCAAACTTTTTTTTCATGTTAATGGCCATTCTCTTCAACAAATTATCATCATCACCTTCCTCACTCAATCCTGTAAGCTGGAATTGAATCTTGCTTACCTAAAAAAAAATACAAATTATAAAAGTCTAAAACACATATATATTCAACATTTAATTAATTTATTTGCGACTGAAAAAGAAACAAATTTTTACTAACCTGACTAAAATACAAATGAGATGTAAGCGTCAAAGAGGCACTACATTTCAAAGTTGCATCATAAAATGTCTTCAAAAATTCAACAAAGACTTGAGCATTTTCCCAATCTTCAGATTTGGGGGGCCCCGCTTTACCCTTCCCATCATCACCATTGTTGAAGTAGTTGCAGTAGTGTCCATCTTCCTCTTCTAAACGCTCGAATGCAATTTAAAATTTCAAGGCACTACTCAACATCAAGTAGGTGGAGTTCCACCTAGTAGGGACATCCATAACCACAAGCCCTTTCCCTTGAATATTTTCATATTCAACACACTTTCTGAATTTTTCTAATCTCATGGGAGATGATCTAACATATCGGACTGCATTTCGAATACTAGCAATTGAATCACTTATTTCTTTCAATCCTTCGCCAACAATCAAATTAATGATATGAGCAGCACACTGCAAATGTAGATATTTCCCATCCAAAAATGTCCCATTAACTTCCCAACTCTTTAATCTCCTCCTCATGTAGCTAATTGCCACATCATTAGCACTAGCATTATCCACAGTAATTGTGAATACCCTTTGGATGCCCCATTCACGTAACACATTCTCAATATATTTTCCAATTGCTTCTCCCTTATGATTTGTGATTTGAGAGAAACTTAGAATTCTTTTTTGTAACTCTCAATCTGAATCAATCCAATGAGCAGTTACTACCATGTAGTTTATATTTTGTATAGAAGTCCAAGTATCAGTAGTAATACACACCCTCACCTTATTTGCAGAAAAAATACTCTTCAACAAAATCTTTTCATCGAGGTACAATTGATATATATCTCTAACTAGGGTTCTTCTAGATGGGGGATCGAACCTTGGACACACAACATGGCAGAAATAGTGAAATCCTCTACCCTCACTAAAACTAAATGACAGCTCATCTAGAATCACCATTTTGGCACAAGCTTTCCTACAATCCTCCTTATTATATGTAACAGACATGACACTACTAGCACAACCTTTAGCAATTGGATTTTGACTTAATACCCCTTGACTCTCATCTATAATGGTGGCCAAATACTTCGTACAAATTAATAAATGCTTTTTAAATTAGAGGTCCCATTCTTAACAGAATGAGCAGCATAAGTTTTACCACAATAAATACATTTGGCTCTATCATTTTCAATCTTCACAAAATGAGACCAACTATCGGAAACTTTAAGGCCACTTGATTTTTTGGGTTTGTCAACACTTTCTTGTTCTTGTTCAATCCTTTTATCCATCTTCCTAAATTAAATTAACACAAATAAGTTACTAACTCATAAGTCATAACACTTAACAAATTTACAACTCAACTACAACAATATTAACAAAAATTGACCTAACAATGCACCAAATTCAGCAAAGTGTACCAAGGCAACACAAATTAGTTAAACTGTCAAACAACACATCTACTCCAAGTTTCAACACAAATTAGTTAAACAACACATCCACGATCCACTCTAAGTTTAAAAAGGATGAGCATTTTTTACCCGATGAGTGAAGCACAGAAGCAATGACTGTCGCAGCTCAGAGGTGGACGGCAGTGTACGGCAGCGTGGACAGTGACTTGGACGGCAGCGTAGGTGCGAATGAGAGACAAATACCGAGGCGGTGAGGCCATGGTCATCGCAGCTCACAAGTGGACGGCAACGTAGATGGCCGTGTGCACGGCGGCGTGGATGTGAATACAGACACGAGCGGTGAGAACGTGGTCGTTGAACGTGGCAGGTGGACGACAACGTGGACAACACAGCAGTGTACGGCAGGGTGGACAACGACTTGGAGGCCGATGTGGACAACGGCGTGGATGTGAATCAGTGACAAAGACCCGAGCGGTGAGGCCATGGTCGTCGAAGGTCGCCGGTGTGGTTGACAAAAACAGCAACGTGGACGGCGGTGTGGAGTCGTGGACGGCGACCGGTGAAGTAGAGGCTGAGCTGCCGAGAAACGAGAGACGATAGATGATTTTCAATTTTGATAATTGAGAGTAGGGTTTACTGTTTAGCCTTTATATACTATAGAGTATAGATTTAGTGCAACCATGATCATTATAATAGTTTACACCCTCTAATCAAAATATGCCACGTGGCATTTTAAATTTTTTTTAAAATAATTTTTGGTTAACCGGTTCGGTTCTCGATTCTTTGATTAGGAACCGAGAACCGAACCGAAAATTTGGTTCTCGATTCTTTGATTAGGAACCGAGAACCGAACCGAAAATTCAGTTTTCTATGTGTTGAAAATCGAAAACCGAACCGATTCAGAGTGAACCGAACCGGCCCGGTTCGGTTCGGTTTACCCGGTTCGGTTCGGTTTTTATGCCCACCCCTACCCTCAACAACCCCAAAACTTGTCCTACAAAATAGCCAACACTAAAAACACCCAAAATAATACAAAAAAGCTTTGATACCAATTGTTGAGTGTTGATTATTCTAGGGTGCATGCATGTGGTATATATGTTCATCATAAAAAATAATATACATATCTCATACATATATGTGCACAATAGAAGTTTAAAAATTTATAGTGAACACAATAAATACATATTAATCAAATTAATAAACAAGATTAAGAATTTAACCTATGAAGCTTTTGGATTAAATTGTTTGAAGTCCACTTGAAATATAAACTTTGATCAATCCTAGCAATTAACAAGAATGTGTTTGATTGTCTAGAATAGTAGTATATTAATTAAGCAATCAGTTTAACTCTTAAACTTAATTTAAAGTTAAACTCATTAATTTAGTTAAATTTGTTATTTTTTTATTCAACACTTGAACAAAAATAAATTTAATTCATATTTTAAAGACTAAATTAATTGGAGAAGATGATGAACAAAATATGTTTTAAACTCTTGAAAATTTTCAATTTTCATTCTTTGTTTCTCTCTTAATTTTTCAGCCAACCTAAAACACTTAATCAACTAAAAATAATTCATTTTACTAATATAAACCAAATACATTTAATTAACAATTAATTTAAGATGCATTTGATTTTAATTTCACTTAATTTGAATTTGCATTTAACTTAACCTAACCATGTCAACATTTAACCTTAGTTAGGTTAGTTTAACTTAACCCTTAAGTTAGATAAATATTTAAATAATCTAACCGTAGTTAACTAATTTAAACATGATTAGGTTAACCTTTACTTAACCATTAAGTAAGGTTAACTTAACTTAAGCATATGGTTAACTTTTAACTATAGTTAAGTTAAATTATTTATTTAACTATTAAATAAATAAGTATTTATTTTAATTATTTAACAATTAAATAATCATTAAGTGAAATTATTTTTATGTCCTTATTAGGTTACTAAGTTAACCTAAAGTGGGTCCAACCATTTAACCGTATACTTTACTTAACTTAACCATAGTAAATTGATATATTTTATTGTATTGAACCATTCAATATGGTATGCTGCTCAAGTGCATAAAGAGTACATTTCATATTGCGAGATTCCCTAGGTTTACACCCGATTTCTCAAATGGAACTATTTTATGAGTCCATAATCGATGCCCCACGCACACATTACGGATATTACAAATCAGCACGTTAGACCATACAAGTTGAGGTCACTATACATATGTATAATCCTTTCATCATTTATACCCTAGATGTATGGGGATATAGATCAGCTCCATCAAATCTCCGTTAGCCTATCCTTGAATTTATCTTCAGATTTGTATATCGATAAACAATATACGCAAACACTTTTGCGATATTATTTAATCCTGTGGAATGATCTTTTCCCGAGTTTATACTTGTGGCCGCAATACTTTATGAAATACAATATCGAAGCATTGGATATACAACTTACTATGTAAGCTGACGAATCCCGTATCTACGCACACTGAACTCCATAAGCATCAGACCATACCTAATAACACATAACAATACCATGAAAGGTCTCTGACATATGTAGAACTAACGTATGATGGATCACTCACAAGCCCACCATGGCGCTCAGGTTAAAAAACCATGAATACTACTCAACTCGAGAGAACCTTCCTTTAACGGCTTCATAGGATATCTATTGGGGTCCTTGTAAGTCTGTTCAATATCCAGTCCTGACTAGATACTCACATACCTATATAATCTCTAAGCGCATGTTCAGTTAAGAACAACCATCTGCACCAGTCAGATATAGACATATATTGATCTATATAATAGTGATTCATCGATAAACTAGCATTGGTGAACATAGATCAAGAATATAATATTTGAGACATAC
This sequence comes from Ailanthus altissimus, assembly GCA_946807835.1. Taxonomy (NCBI): domain Eukaryota; kingdom Viridiplantae; phylum Streptophyta; class Magnoliopsida; order Sapindales; family Simaroubaceae; genus Ailanthus; species Ailanthus altissimus. The sequence continues at coordinate 4,281,681 of OX327712.1, forward strand.
TTACACAATGACATTTCCTAGCACCTATTGCAACTCTTTACAACTATGTCATTACAAGTATACTATCAGGTCTCTGTCCCATTATAGACAAGGTTTTAACTCTTTAGATCTTGTTGACTCTTATAACCTGTTAACTCTACTCTTAACAGTGATAACTCTTAACATTTATAACTCTCATCATTGCTAACTCTTAACCTCAGTCTAAACTCCTTTAGATTAGATCTGAACTCCTTCAGATCATACAATGTCTGTAGTGTTACAAGATTATACCATACAATTATAAAATTAACAATTTTTATTCGAAATATTTACTATTTAAATATTAAACAATTAATATTCATACAATATTAGAATGGCACGTAAGCACCGGCTCCAATAGCTTTCTCCAAGAACCCTGAGTCTCTCTAAACCTACCGTTTCATCTAATAAGGAGAGTTTTCTCAGCTTTAATTTCATCCTTCATGCCCACCAGTAAGGCTCCCATTGTGGTTACCAATAAAAAAAATAATAACCCCGATTTATCATGTAAACTAATAACTCGTTTTATTGCATCTCATAAACCCCTACATGCAAAAATTTAAAAAACATTACTCTTTTTGTTTTTAATGCCAACACCGTAGCATTGGTCTTTTAGCATCGCTATGCTAGGGCTTCAAAAGCCTCTGCGTTGGGACACCAGTCGTCCAGTGCCCCAGTGATCATCTACTGCTAGGGCGCTATACATACAGCGCTTTACGTTCATCATGAACGTTGCAGTGTTCATCATGAACGTTGCAGTATTCATCATGAGCGCTGTGGCGTTTCAGGTGTTATTTTTGCCAATTTTACATTTTCAACAATTGAAATGCACCCCCAACAACCCCAGAACTTGTCCTACAATATAGCCAACACTAAAAACACCCAAAATAATACAAAAATGCTTTGATACCAATTGTTGGGTGTTGATTATTCTAAAGTGCATGCATGTGGTATATATGTTCATCATAAAAAATATACATATCTCATACATATATGTGCACAACAGAAGTTTAAATATTTACAGTGAACACAATAAATACATATTAATCAAATTAATAAACAAGATTGAGAATTTAACCTATGAAACATCTGGATTAAATTGCTTGAAGTCCACATGAAATATAAACTTTGATCAATCCTAGCAATTAATAAGAATGAGTTTGATTGTCTAGAATAGCAGAATGTTAATTAAGCAATCGGTTTAACTCTTAAACTTAATTTAAAGTTAAACTCATTAACTTAGTTAAATTTGTTATTTGTTTATTCAAAACTTAAACAAAAATAAATTTAATTCATATTTTAAAGACTAAATTAATTGGAGAAGAAGATGAACAAAATATATTTTAAACTCTTGAAAATTTTCAGTTTTTATTCTCTAATTCTCTCTTAATTTTCCAGCCAACCTAAAACACTTAACCAACTAAAAATAATTCATTTTACTAATATAAATCAAATACATTTAATTAACAATTAATTTAAGATGCATTTGATTTTAATTTCACTTAATTTGAATTTGCATTTAACTTAACCTAACCATGTCAACATTTAACCTTAGTTAGGTTAATTTAACTTAACCCTTAAGTTAAATAAATATTTAAATAATTTAACCATAGTTAACTAATTTAATCATGGTTAGGTTAACCTTTACTTAACTATTAAGTAAGGCTAACTTAACTTAAGTATATGGTTAACTTTTAACCATAGTTAAGTTAAATTATTTATTTAACTATTAAATAAATAAGTATTTATTTTAATTATTTAACAATTAAATAATCATTAAGTGAAATTATTTTTATATCCTTATTAGGTTATCAAGTTAATATAAAGTGGGTCCAACCATTTAACCATATACTTTAGTTAACTTAACCATAGTAAATTGATGGATTTTACTGTATTGAACCATTCAATATAGTATACTGCCCAAGTGCACAAAGAGTACATTTCATATTGCGAGACTTCCTAGGTTCACACCCGATTTCGCAAATGGAATTATTCCATGAGTCCGTAATCGATGCCCCACGCACACGTTACGGATATTACAAATCAGCATGTTAGACCATATAAGTTGAGGTCACTATGCATATGTATAATCCTTCCATCATTTATACTTTGGATGTGTGGGGATATGGATCAGTACCATCAAATCCCCGTTAGCCTATCCTTGAATTTATCTTCAGATTTGTATATTGATAAACAATATACGCAAACACTTTTGTGATATTATTTAATCCTGTGGAATGATCTTTTCCCGAGTTTATACTTGTGGCCGCAATACTTTATGAAATATAATATCGAAGCATCGGATATACAACTTACTATGTAAGCTGACGAATCCCGTATCTACGCACACTGAACTCCATAAGCATCGGACCATACCTAATAACACATAACAATACCATGAAAGGTCTCTGACATATGTAGAACTAAAGTATGGTGGATCACTCACAAGCCCACCGTGGCGCTCAGGTTAAAAAACCATGAATACTACTCAACTCGAGAGAACCTTCCTTTGACGGCTTCATAGGATATCTATTGGGGTCCTTGTAAGTCTGTTCAATATCCAGTCCTGACTAGATACTCACATACCTATATAATCTCTAAGCGCATGTTCAGCTAAAAACAACCATCCGTACCAGTCAGATATAGACATACATTGATCTATATAATAGTGATTCACCGATAAACTAGCATTGGTGAACATAGATCAAGAATATAATATTTGAGACATACTTACACAATGACATTTCCTAGCACCTATTGCAACTCTTTACAACTATGTCATTACAAGTATACTATCAGGTCTCTATCCCATTATAGACAAGGTTCTAATTCTTTAGATCTTATTGACTCTTATAACCTGTTAACTCTACTCTTAACAGTGCTAACTCTTAGCATTTATAACTCTCATCATTGCTAACTTTTAACCTCAGTCTAAACTCCTTTAGATCAGATCTGAACGCCTTCAGATCATACAATGTCTGTAATGTTACAAGATTATACCATATAATTATAAAATTAACAATTTTTATTTGAAATGTTTACTATTTAAATATTAAACAATTAATATTCATACAATATTGGAATGGCACGTAACAATCGGCTCCAATAGCTTTCTCCAAGAACCCTGAGTCTCCTTAAACCTACCGTTTCTTCTAATAAGGAGAGTTTTCTCAACTTTAATTCCATCCTTCATGCCTAACATTGGTGTCCTAAAGTTTAAATTACCCGTGTTCCTAGAAGCCATTACAATTTGGACAAATTATCTTATGGGAAAAAAGGCAACAGTATATAATCAAATCCACAATAAAAGAAAAATATAAATATTTTAGAAAAACAAACAAATCCCAAACACATAAGTAATTCACAAATATCAAAAACCATCCATTGAAATTTTACTAGGCAAAAAAGAGCAATGATTACAAATAAAACGTTCAAAAATTAAGATAACAAGTAAATGAGAAAAATGGTAGACTTTGATGAAGACAAGACATTGGAACAGTTAAAAAACCTTGCTAAAATAGTGACACATAACCCTTTGAGCTCTCTCTCTTTTCCTCCTGTCTTGCCAAAAGTTTTAAGTAAAAACAAATGCTGGAAGAGCCATCAAAAGGCATATTTATAGTCCTAAGATAGTTCAAATCTCAACCGTTCATGAGAATGGACGAATCATATCAAAACACATTAAAAAAAAGTCCTCTCAGCTGACTGACAAGATAGTTAGAATGATAGGAGTGATAAACGCATTCCATATATTGATTAATACCCTTCTTAGTTTGATATTTGCTCATTAAGTATTAAAAGTATGGCCACTTATGCATGCATTGTTGTTTTGTAGGTTTAAACCAACCAAAGCATAAAGAAGGTCAAATTTGATGAAAAAAGAGCAAAAAAGTCATTTCATAAACAATCCAAGCTGCAACCTCGAAAGTCTAAGTCACAACCCCAAAAAATTGAAGAAAAACACTACCAGGTGTTGGGGATGCAACCTTAATGTTTTGAGGTCGTGGCTCCAATTCAAGAAATTATGTGGCATTGCAGCGGCACCACATATAGTTTGGGTTTTGTCTATTTTAACCTTTTTTATCGTAATTTTTAAATGGTGTTTTTGAAATGACCTATAAATAGAAGATCAAATGCGTCATTAGAGAGGAAGAGAGCACGAAATAGAGAGAGAAAACTAAAGATTTTAGTGAGAGAAACACACTTGGAGCCTGGATTATTAAAGAACCATTGAAGATTGAAGGACCTAATGACTTTCCAACTAGATCCTTCTTTCTCTCTATTGCATTTACATTTATTTCAAGTATGTATTTGTAATTTGTGTTGTTTGAACATGATTACTCTTGTGAACCTTTGGATTAATGTAATTGAGTGTTTTATTATCGATAGCTAGATTACATGTTCTGAGGCATGATGTAACTTTACTTAATACTATATTTCGAATTATTATGTTAATTAATGACTATCTTGTATTTTTCATTTATGTTTTTTATGAGCTTGATACTTCTAATTTGATTAGATGTTTAAACTTATGGGTTATGTGCTTGAGAGAGTTTAACCCATATGTTAGTTTTAAAAAGCATAATTTTGAGTGTATTGAGTTGGGAGACTAATAGACTTAGAATAATCACTTAAGAGTAACTTAATGTATGTATAGATAACAAGTTAAACATGGATATCAACTTAGTTGTTATGTATAGGATCTTATTTGACGCTCGGGAGAGGTAATGAGGTCAATTCTAAACTCTTGATTAATGAATACACAAGTTTAGTTGTTAATCACTAATGATAAAGAATATAAGAATAGTAGAGTGAAATCAAGACCTTATGACTCTTTACCATAGAATTCGCACCTTTTTTATTTGTTAAATAGTTTAGTTTAAGCATCTTTAATTTCATAAATCAACTTAGTCTTTAATTTAGCATAGATAAAATTAAGCTGTCAACATGATTTTTGTTGTGTTAGTAAATTATTACTAACAAGAACAAAATAAAACTTCATCTTCTTCTCACTCCATCGATGGCTAAACCATATTCATATTTATGAAACTAATATTTGTATTCAAAGAGTTTGAATACATTGTAGTAATTAAGATTAATTTAGGATACCAATCCTCATGAAAATGATACTCACTCATAATTTTATTACTTGATCATGACCCATGCACTTGCAATTACAATTCGTGTGTGTATAATTTTGTGAACAATGGGCTACATAATTCAAAACACCATACTTAGAATTGTGACACATCACCGACAACTCTTTAGTTTAAAAGATTTTTCAAGGTACCAAAAAGATGGTTAATAAGTGCATTACTCTCGAATACACAATGGTAAAAAGATGGTTAGCTGGTACACAACTCTGAAAGAAACATCAATAAAAAGACAATTATACATAACTCTAAGTATGGTGTTTTGTATAAAACCTCCTCAAGGTATGGCTAAACAACTAGTAGAATTTAGAGAATAGGGAAACACTAGAAAACCATGATCAGGTCAATTTATAAGCAATAAAACTGAGCATGGCACTACAAATAGTTTCTAGTTATGACAAGTCACAACTGAAAAATGAGGGATCTCCGCCCCCTACCCGTTTTAGGGGACGTTGGCCCAAATGCTAGTGCTCAACTTTAACCTAGTCCTACCTAGGTGGGCCAAAGACTAGGAACACACTTTGTTGAATTTAAGGGTAAGACCTTAGGGGTACCGAGGCCTAAATCTGACTCGAGCCCATCAAATAGGCCTTCGATGCCCAAGGCTCATCTATACCAAGAGATCTCCTCAATATTTATATTTAAAACCTAAGGGGGTCACCACAACCTTTAAAGTAGACCATAAAAAGTAGCGGAAAAAAAAAAGGATAAGAATTACAAAGTTTTTAGCTTTGAAAAGTTAAAATTGAAGACTAAGGAACTTATGTTCCCTTCGAGAGTTCGGCCCAATATTATGGGCCAACCCAGCTGGTCTTAGGATTTAGGCATACCAACCCATACCTTAGGGTAAGAAACCTTAACCCAAAAGAAGAGCGAAGGCCTAAATCTAGCCTGAACCAATTACAGGTAGGCCACAAGCCAAAAGTCCATCTACATATACCCAAGATAGAAACCTCTTCAATATTTATATTTAATCTTGAGGAGGTTATTCATAATTTTTTAGCATAATAAACCATAAAGAGTTTAAAGGCTCATGTTAATATTAGGATCTCATAACTTAAGGGGTCCCTGTCAATGATCACTCGATAAGAAAAGCCTAAAAATTTTTGGGATCAGGATCAATCATGTTAACCCCAAGTCTACCATAAAATATGATAAAGATAGAGTCTAAATTTCTTGCCTAGATTTCTTTGGACGAAATGACAAAGACCATTTATAAAAATTTAAAGCCATAATGGAGAAAGTTAATGAGAAATGTCCACACCTACACTCTTTAGCCCTTTTTTTCCCTCTTAACTACATTTTTTCCTTCACTGACTTAAGCATTAGAGGTTCTTATCAGAACAACCACTAGCAAGACCTTATCTTGTCTTTATTTTCCATTGTAGGTATAACACTTAGGCTCAACAACCAAGTATATATTATCTGCTTTACGATTCACCCACACATCCTTCACCCTCATGGATTTACTTTTAGGCTTCACGTAAGTATCATTCATCCAAAACGTATCTGTTTAATTAGAAGGGCTAAGCCTTATAAACTATCCTAGAATCATCTTCACAAGCGATGTGGGATGTGAAAATCCCCCTTATTTAGGACCTTACATCCTTATCAAAGTCTTTTAATCTATATACTAGGTTGTGAGCCTTCTCTGATACCATCTGTAACACCCGAGCCTAACAATTAAGTAGATATTATCTGTTTTAGACTTCACACATGCGTCATTCACCTTTAGATATTTGATTTTGGACTTTACACAAACTTCTTTCACTCAAAATGCGTCTATGTAGTTAGAATAACTAAGCCTTATAAGCTATCTCAGGCTCACCTTCACAAGCAATGTAGGATGTGATAGTGGTCATACTAGACTCATCAAGTAATACCCATATCAACATAATCTAGTAGCAGAAGACCGGTTTTATTTTCCTTCCAACAAATTTAAAGTTCATTGGCTTTAGAAATAAGTTTTTCAAGTCAACAAAAATAATAAAAATGTATCTAATAGTTTTTTTTTTAAAAAAAAACGTTTGGATAGCAATGAGAAAATTCACACTAAACATTAAATCTGAATGAGAAATCTTACACTAAACACCAACCCTTACTCTTATTTTTACTCGAACTCGATAATTGGGACACAAAGCATATTCATAACCAGTCGATCTAACTTGAGAGGCATAGTTTGTTGGAATATATAAGAATTTTTTTCAAATGTGACATCTACCTTTTATTCTTTTCTTTATAAAAATTCATAAATGAGTACTGTAGGAATCAAAATCAATAATAAACTCTTACACGTGTATTTTATAGAAATATAAATGTTGACCTTAGATTTTGGATTCTCGACCCACGAGTTGAATTTGTTCATTTTTTGGAACAATAATTGGACCTCTCAAAGAGCTGGCAAAAAATAACCACTCTTGAATGTTTGTTTTTCAATCAAGATTAATTAGTAAAGCATGTAATCATATACAAAAGTAAGGTTATAGTGGTTCGATTCAATATGAACCAATATTTACTTCACCGAGCATAATCAACTTACTTAAATGCAATATTGAATAATATTTTTATAGCCAGATTATAGGGAATCAAAATAATTATAGATATGGCATCAAGTAAATGAGCCTTATGGGTTTTAAAGAGTCGTGGGGACTATAATGAAGCCTTTAAGGGTTATAATAGATTCTTCAGAGGCTATAATGGTGCCTTGGAGGCTATAATAGAGCTTTAGAGATATTAATAGAGTTATGGAAAAGGTCTAGAAGAAGAAGAATAAGCTCCATTCCTCTTTATTTGGCCTCCTCTTTATAGGCGTAAGTTGTAGAGTTTTTCTGAAATTGAATTCGAGACATGTAGAGTCTTTTTAGAATTGTGCCATGTAGAATCCTTTTAGAAGTAAGACATTACTGACTTTGGGGTCATCAGGAATAAGTACAATGTAAGTTATTGATCAATGGTGGATAAATACCTTCTCGTTTGCCTATTAAGATTGTTCGGCCTTATAAGGCTTACGTAGTTGGCTTTTTGAAGGGTTTACATGGTTAGTCTTTTAGAGAGCTTATGTGATTGACTTTTTGGAAGTTTACATGATCATCTACTTAGAGGGCTATTATGGACTAATGACCATGGGCATATCTTAAGGTTGCTCCCTTTTTTATATCAAGTATTCCCAATGATAGTAGGTTGGAGTAGAGGATGCTTATATAATGGACCTTCTCATAAGCCTTAGGTGAAACGTTCTTAGAATGTTTGAGTTTGGAGTTTGCGGGCTATATTGGGCATTTTAAGAAATAAGTTTGGGCTAAAATCCCAAAAAATAATAAGTTATTATATAAATTAAGTTTTAGATATCACTAGCTAAATAAAAACTGTTAGAGCATGATTGTCTTTTAATATAATCCATGCACCTATAAATAGAGGATCAAATGAAGATGATAATATCCTTTTTTTTCATCAATAAATTAGTAGTGGTATTAAGAATAAATGATCCAAATTTCCTTATTTTCTTCTATGCAAACAACCATATGAAAAATAGGGAGGTCTAATATCATGCTCCTCTAAGTACATCTCAGTCTTTTTGTTATTTAACATTTTATTTAAAAACAACTCTATCGAAAGTAATTGTAATATTTTTTTATTCTTACAATTGTTTTTTAAAAACAATCTTTTAAGAAACGATATCAAATGGCATTTGTAATTGTGACCTCATTATAAAAGATTTCGGTACACTTTAATTTCAAAATAAAAGTCTTGAATCCAAATCTTTTTTCCAAATAAAAAAACCGATACGGAAAGATACCCAAGAAAGTGGATAAGAGTTGGCTCCCTTTTTCAAAGCCTCCAAATTATATTAAGGCCCAAATGGTAAAGATTATCAGAGCCCATATTCACGTCCCCCTTAGAATTTTTGGCATATGAGCCCACATTAACGCAACTACACTAGGTCCATTTGCTACATTTGTCAAGGCTGGGAAGGATGTGCTCGAACAGATTTCCTGAACGGAAAATAAGACTATTAATACTTCTGGTGTATTATTTTAGAGGAAAACCTAGAAGTAGAAGTAATATTGCGAGGGTTCTAAAATGTAATTGAAAAGTTAAAAGATTTAAAATCTATATTATAAAATTTTAAACTGTTAAAATAAAAAATTAATAGGAGTCAAAAACATGATATTTTATTTAATATATTAAAAATATAATTACATATTTATTAATTTTAAATTTTTTATAGAGCTTGAAGGCCTTGACCCTTTCAATGCCTATTTATTTGGGTGTCTCTTAGGAATGATAGAATTTTTCATAGAGTTAAGATTTTGTAGTGATCCGTTTCAAATGAGAAGTAATTCGAGTTGTATTTAGATATTTTTTTGGGAATAAGACAGGTTTGAGTATAGTATCAAATATTTAATCATATTTAATATCAAACACTTATTTCTAAATTGAAGTAAACTCATTTCTTAAAGGAGAAAAAGAAGATGAAGATGAACAAATAAAAGAGGTAAATAATTTTATTATTATTTTAATTTCTTAGTTATCACACATCTAATTCAAATTCTTTATATATATATATATATATATATATATATATTATAGGTTTGTAAGGAATTTTAATAGAGACTTGATGTTTGGATTACAAATGAGGCAGAATGATTTAAATGCCAAAGTTTAAAGATACCATTAATTTTTGTGATTTTTGAATTTTAATTCATGATATTAATTTTTAAAATTAGCAGTTGAAGACTTAAAGACTCGAAGTAGTTTATATTTTTATGTGATGTTTACAATATTTTTTGGTATATTATGATTGTATTGGGTGAAATATTATTTTACAAAATTAAATTAGTACAAATAAAAGAGTTATTTAAAAAACCAAAAAAAAAAAGACATAGGATACCCATGGAGATCCCCTAACCCACCCAAACTTAAATTACATATATCAACTATGGGGTGGGTAAGGAGATTCTCGTATTATTCAGGTATGCGGGTAGGGATTGTGATTCCCCCATCATTGCCACCCTAGTTTCTCTATTGCTAAAAAAAGGTTAATTGTTTTTATAAAAAAATTTAATGATGTTTGATTAAAATTGAAAAATAATTTTTAAAAATTATGAATACTATTTTATCTCTATTTGAAAAAACTTAAATTTTGAGATTTTGATAGAGTTTTTTGAAGTTTTTGGGGGCATCATGTCATATAATATAATGATATAATCTAAATTTCATAGTGTATCCTTAATAACAATTGACCCTATTAAATTAATATATTTTTAATATTTTATTAAAATCATATTTCCATATTTCTTTGGCATCGTGTTTTTATAAAACTCTCTGCAAAAAAATGATTTATTATTATTAAATAAGTTTTTATTTTTAATTTTTGTATTAAATACAATAATTTATTTAATTCATTGATTATTATGTATTAATTTTATTTAAATTTTTGTATTTTAAGAGATTGAATTTAATTAAATATAGAATAAATTTAATTATATTTTAATTTATTAAAAAATTAGATAAATAAATTTATTTGATATCTATTAAGTATTTTTTTATAATTTAATAATATATATAATAATATGTAATCAAATAATTTAATAACTTTCAATTAACAATTAAATGATTAATAATTTTTTTAAAATATTTAATTTATAAAAACCCTATTTAAAATATTCAAATCTGAAACATAAACATATTTTTCCTTTAATTTGTATCGTAAAAATCCAATAGATACAAAAGTAAACAATATTTTATTAGTTAGTCAATAATAATCAGTTTGATATTATAATATATGCCAAATTTGACTCGAGACTTTCCCAAATCTCGAGGGTAGGTGAAAGAGATATTAATACTCGATTATTATTTATATCAATTCAAGGCCCGAGTATCACATGCTTTATTATTTATATCAACTTATTCATTATCAAATTCTACATGAATTTTAGGCACAACAAATTTTTACATAAATATTTTGTCAATTAACTTATTAGATCTTCTTGTGAGTATTAATTTTTTTTTTAACTTGGTAAAAGAGGAATAGACCTTTAAATTAGTAAAAAAATGCATTGTAAATTCTTTATTATCAAGCCATTTAAGCAAGTGCTTCTGGTAAGTATTTATTATTTAAATTATAAAATTTCTTTAAGAAGTGTATGAAATTTTAATATTTTAAAAAATTCAAAATATATATTTCATGATGAAATAATTCATAAATTTTTATTAATAAAAAAATTAATTTATTATATGTCAAATACTTTTTTTAAAAAAAGTAAATTTTTTTATTTTTTATTTAAAGAAACAAAGTCTTAATTTATGAAGACAAAAATATAAATCCTTTGATCATAAAACATCTATTAATTTTTTTATATAATATTTAAAGTTTAGTTTTATGGGACCATATTTTTTATATAATTTTTAAATCGTTAATTTAATACACTCTTAACAAAAATACATTAACTATTGTATATGAATTATATATATATTAAAATTAATCTCAAATTTATTTTTAAAAAATGGTGTTATAAGACTTGGCCTAATTGTAAATATTTAATAATATTTAAAATAATTTATAATTTATTGCTTTTGAGAAATTAAAATTTATAATAAAACAAGTCCTTTTATGTTTTCTCAAAATTGAGGATAAATTCAAATGGGTTCCAATTAAGATAAATTAATTAATGAATGACATTGCTTTGTTGTCCTTTACCTTATTACCAAATATAAGAATCCATTGCCTAATCTTGTCATCACCTGATTCATTCATTTAAAGTACACTAGACAAAGCAAAGCATCTCCAAATGTCAGACTCTTGTTTTAGTTAATCAATTTTTAAAAAAAAAACAAATTCAATAATATATAGAGAAAGTATTACCATTAAACCTTATTTTTCTTTTTCTTTTTTTTAAATAATAATATTACCACTGCATCACTATTCAATATTTTTCCCCAAGTATCAAATTAGGAAAAAAAAATCAAATTTTAATAGTTATTAGATAATAAGTGTTCATTTTACATTTTTTTTCTTAAATAAAAATATTCATTGACAAATAAATAAATATGGTTTGACAAATAAATCAATAGTTAAATATGAATTTAACTATTGTGAATGTGTCAAAAAATGATCGTAGAATACGATTAACTTTAAGATTTCAATGCTTTGAATCTCAAATCTAAATATATCATATTGAATTTTAAGTAAAGAATAAGGTTTTGACTTATATGAAATTTACCTTTACTTTCATCAATAAATTTAATTTAATCCTAAATTCATGAATTTCGTATAAAATTTTACATTAATTTTTTTTTTTGTGTGTATATTCCAGTGCTAAATGGACTAAATTGCAAAATCAACATGATTTAACTTTAAATATATTGAAACATTACTCTGAAATGATTTTTGATCTGTCAAACTCAATCGAGAAATTTATAAAAGTAACAATTTGTACACTTAATTATAAGGATGTAACACGTTAACATAAATTTTTTACTTAAAAATTTAAAATTATAATTCATCGTATATAAAAAAAAAAGGCAAGTCATTAGTTCGTACAATGTAATTTATAAATTTGATTTTATCCATTAATGATCCAATTAGTATATTAACTTCAAATTTTAAACTTGCATTTGTTTATATCCTTGACAATTACCTTATAAGATTATATATATATATATATAATCCAACTCATATACAGCTGCTTATCCAAAATTACCTACTCTCTAGTCTCTACAGCTATATTTAGATTGGGAAATTTTTTAAAAATACCCTTATTTTAATAATTATTTTTAGCTATACATAAATTTTTTAATATTTTATAATTAAAAGACATAAAATAAAATATTTTTATCTCTTAACTATATTTTCTTTAAATTTGAACGATACACCCAACAAAAATACACAAAGCTCATAAAAAATTTACTTCTTTCACTTTAAAGATCTAAAAAGTTTTTTGAATTAAAAATATATTATATAATATTATTAGATAATGAATTTTTTTATAATAAATATGTTAAAAAATAAGTACATTAATTTAAAATGAATGAAAATAGTAAAAATAATGTCAAAATAAGTGAAAATTAAAATTGATGCAAAATTGAAGGACAGCTAATGCAATGGCAAAGAGTGGTGTGCATCCGGTGTTGCACACAATGCATAGGCTTATGCACATTGCTTATAACTTTTGTCTAACTATGATCGACGCCTAAAATTAATAGTTTTCATTGAAATTTTATACTTTTAAACTATTTTTCATCTATTTTTTTTAATATTTACTAATATTTATTACAACATAAATTATTAATTAAAAAAATTAAATAATTTATCAAGTATTTACTATGAGACGAGAAAAATATATTTTAAAAGTAAAATAATATAATTATAACTCTTTTGGTTATAAAAGATTAAATATTTAATGAGTTGTTAGAAAAGAAAAATAAGAGAAAAGGGGATTATTTTCGAAAATTTTCTTATTAAATTAGACGAGTTACTGTTTATTTATTTACTTTTTTTTTCTTTTTATGGACAAACAAAAAAGGCCTAAATAAAAATAATTTCGTCAACTGAAAGAGAGAAGGGGAGGGGGGCAAAAGTGTAATATGACTTGGAGAATTATGGACCACTTTGGTCAGAGGAAACTGATTTTAAAATTTACGGAGCAGAAGATTAAAATAAATTGCAGTTCAATTATGAAAGATTCTTGTTACGTGCTATACGCAGTCCAATGTCCGCTCTTTATAATCCCACAACCCTCAGGCTCACTTCCTCGCTACTGAGCTCTTCCTCTTCCTCTTTCTCAAAATCTCCGATCCTTTTCCCTTCCCGTTTTGTCCCTAGATTTCCTTTTATTTCCAGTCCTCTGTCCCTGAGGACATCTTCGTTGTTCGCACGCTGCACCACCTCCTCCTCCGCCATGGGTGACGTTCCCGATTCCGGCATGGACGCTGTACAAAGACGTCTCATGTTTGAGGACGAGTGAGATTCAATTTTCTGCTTTTTAATTAACTTATTTTTACTTGATTTTATTTTTGTAATTATCTGATCGCAATTTGTTTACATTTCTTAAGTTTTTTTTAAAAAAAAATTATCTGATCGTAACTGATTGGATTGCTATTCAGAGAATCTATTTTGTCCTGTATATTACATGATTTTTTGAATTGTCTTTTTAGTTTGTTTATTTATTTACTTTTTAAGAAAGAAAAAAGGATTATGTTAATCTGCTCTTTTAAAAATGCAAGCTTTGTTGATTTATTTGAATTTTATTTTGAATTTATTATTATTATTTTATATTTTTTAAATACGGCTGGGTAGGTACCATACTTTGACTGGCTAGATTATATGGGAAATATCTGCTAGTGCCTAATTTGAAAGGAGAATTATTATTAGCGATCCGCGATTATTTGATAGAAAGAAAATAAAAAATTTTAAAAAGAAAATCAAATTATGCGTAGAAATGTTAGTTTATGAACAGGGTAATTATAATTATTGGGTTGATACGCAATTCAAAGCGCATAATTTGTATTAGATATGACTTAAGGTTGAATCAGCGAAAACAAAGAATATAAATTGGATCATTTCCGTGTTATCTGTTTGTCCATTTATCAATGATCTATTTTATGATTCTTTGTGTGTAAATTTTTGTATGTATGTATACAGATTCTAAACTTTTCAATTGTGTAATGCTACATGCTTGCTAAGTTCTCATGATCTTCGATTGAAACCTTTGACAGATGCATTTTGGTGGATGAGAATGATCGTGTTGTTGGTCACGAAAATAAATACAACTGTAAGTAAACCTTCTGTGAGTGCAACATGTTGATATTGTTTCATTATTTTCTTATCTTTCAAGTGTTTAAAGCAATGCATTGAATGCTATCATTTTCCATTTCACTAAGTTTGTTGGCTGATTATATGTATGACACTCGTGGCTTAATTGTGTGTCCGTTTGTAATTTCACTGCAATGTTTTATATTTTTTGACCATCACAAACAAATGGTAGTTGATTGTTAAGAATGCAGTGGTCACATCTGCATTGTGGTCTCTGTTTATAATTGTTTAAGGAATAGAGGAAAAGAAAAGAGCTAGATTCTTCTTCTTTGGTTTGAAATATTTGGTTAAGATTCCGAATTTCATGTTCTTTTCTTCCCACAGTTACTTATTAGGTGTTTTTTTCTCAGTTTGCCTGTATGCTTAGAAATATAGTGCTGCATTTTTTATCTGTATCAATACTTTATTCTTATGCATTTAAACTAAACTAAAGCTTTTGTTTATCTGCAGGTCACTTGATGGAAAAGATTGAATCTTTAAATTTGCTACACAGAGCTTTCAGTGTATTTTTGTTCAACTCGAAATATGAGTTACTCCTTCAGGTATCTTTTGCTCTGTCCTATAGTTTAAAAATTGTGCATTGATGGGATTGCATTTGATTGTGCTATTTTGGTAAATGCTTGTAAAGATGGCCTCGGAGTGAGTTGCTTGAGATGCATAATTAACAATCATCACAAGGTAACCTTGGTAAATGCTTCATAGGGCTTTCAGTAGATATAATTGACCTGTTTATGCAAGGGTCAACATTAAGTGATAGGTCACTGCTTCTCTCAAATACGTAGTGTATTTCCTGAATCTTTTGTGGTCAATTGCATGCTTAATTATGCTCCCAAATTACTGAAAATTTGAGTTTGGTCTCTGAATCTATCTCGTCTTGACAGCAACGTTCTGCAACAAAAGTGACGTTCCCTCTTGTGTGGACAAACACCTGCTGCAGTCACCCTCTATACCGTGAATCTGAGCTTATTGATGAGAATGCTCTTGGTATGTAAATTACATGCTTTAAACTCTATTCAGAGTCTATTTATTCTCTATTACTGCAACTATCTTACATGCATTTTTGAATTCTGTTCATTTGCTTATCAGGGGTCAGGAATGCTGCACAAAGAAAGCTTTTGGATGAGCTGGGCATTCCAGCTGAAGACGTGCCAGTTGATCAGTTCATTCCTCTGGGTCGCATCCTGTACAAGGCACCCTCAGATGGAAAGTGGGGGGAGCATGAACGTAATTACTCCAACTTGATCTATTTTAAACTTCATTTTGGCTGATGTCTTATTTTAATCATCAAGTTGAAGAGTTTGAGCAATCTCACGGAAAAACTTATATAAATTCTACAAACAGTAGCAATAGCGGTTGGTACTTTTGTGTTTGAAAAGCAGTTATCAATACTAAGATTGCTGGGTCTGGGATTTTACTTGTATTCTCCTGAAGTTCTTAAGCTGTCATGTTGACTACTATTTCTCTCCTTACTTTGCAGTTGATTACCTGCTCTTCATTGTCCGAGATGTTAATGTCAATCCAAATCCTGATGAAGTAGTCGATGTTAAATATGTCAACCGAGACCAACTCAAGGAGCTTTTGAGGAAAGCAGATGCCGGAGAGGAAGGTTTGAAGCTGTCTCCTTGGTTCAGACTGGTCTTGGACAATTTCCTGTTCAAGTGGTGGGATCATGTCGAAAAAGGTACAATCAAGGAAGCTGCTGACATGCAAACCATTCACAAGTTAACTTAGGAAAGCCGCATTCTCTTGAAACACAACATTTACGTATCAGTACCTTTACTCCAATAAATTTGGCCTTGCTTGAGTTCTAGACATATTAGCATTTTGTCACTGTTGTTATCCTCTTCTTTTGCATACCAACTTCTGTTGTGGCACTATATTGTGAAGATCGAAGTTTATGCGGGGAAGCTTGATGGTCTTTGTAATTTAGATTTTGTACGTGCTTTAATTAAAAATAAAACCATATTTACTCCAATAAATATGTTTAATTTTACCTTTATTTTATTTTTGTCTCGAAGTAATGAAAATGGCAATACAATTTTTAAAAAAATGGAACTCTCATTTTCTTTTTTCTTCAAATTTTGGATAAAATATTCATATGGGTACTAAGCACGTTCACACAATTTCAATTTAATTTTTTTTTGGAAAGCCAATAATATCAAGATATTTTTAAGTGAATTTAAATATATATTCTAGTGAAACAGTACTGTACAAAATTGGGAAACAGTACTGCACCTTGCCTTTAGAGATAAGGACTGTATTTTTTTTTTTTTTGTTGGAGGAATAAGATTGATCAGCCTCAAAAGAAAAATTGTGGATGTTAAGATGTTGTCTGTCAATGTTGCAGAATTTTTTTGGCCCAAAAAATATTAAAATATGATCCCCTGATGGGCTCTAATTGTGGACTTCAAGTGGTGAGCCCAAATAATAGATAATTATAGTGGGACATTAATTTAAGCCCATCTCGAGACAAACACTAAGATGGCAAAAAAATAATGGGAGGTCATAATATTTTCATTTTTTTAGGTAAAGTCAAATATTTGCAGAAGTCGTCACTCAATTTTTCTTTGTACAAATCGCTATTAATTTTGGTTAGCATGAGTCACACGTAATAAAATAAAATATTATTTTTTACCTTAATTTTTCTGAGAATTCGTAAAATGATTATTTTGCCTTTAAACAAAAATTGTATAATAAAATAATGGGGGGTAATAATATTTAGATCCTTAAATTTTTATGAGCTTAAGTCATAATATAGCTTGTTGAGTTGTATCAAATAGGTCTTTGACCTTATTGAAAAAAATTGAAACACCCTTAACTTGACTATTAAATTACATAATACTGTGTTGGTAATAAAATGAAAATTTCTGAAAATGACCCAAAATTTTGAGTTATTATTATTTTAGTTATAAACTAATGCTCTAATCTTTATTACCAAAAATAGGTAAATAGACATAATTATCCATATTTATAAAATATAATTAAAACATTTGAAACCAAATGTATCAAAATCAACATTTTAAAAATACTCTCAAAATACACACTCCAACATACTTAAATTTGGACTAAATAAATTTTAATCTTCTAATTGAAAAAAAGTACAAATATTTTCTATCATTATGCAATGTAAATTATTTTGTATATATTAATAAATTTATATTTGACGAAATTAGAGAATATAGTCTTGAAGTTTTGTGTTTATTTTGTAAATATACGAGTATCAAAATATAAACGTAATGAAATGTGATGAAGTGGAGATGAAATAAGATGAATCAACGAAAAAAAAACTAAAAATCTAGGTTTCCTATGGGTGCGAGATGGAATTGCGATGCGGTTATGCAAAACACACGCCCAACAAGCATGCTAATGCTGGCCCTACCAATCATGTGCACAATTGGCATGTATACTAGCTTTGCACATTTTTTATTATTTCAAACAACTTTTTAATCTTTGTTTTTTTGTTATATGTGTTATGGAGTATAAGTCACTCATTGTATGTTATGGGGGAAGTGAGAGAGCTATAGTGATAGTGATGTGAAATATATTAGGTATAAAAATTTAAGTATTTTAATTCCGAAGAGTATGAAATATGAAGAAGTTTTGAATATTGTGTGTCATTCAATTGGAGCTAATAATGTGTAGTATATGTCTCTAAAACTTTTTGCTGATACAATAAGGTTTAGATTAGGACCAATTGAAATTAAAAATGACAATGATGTTCAATTCTTTATAGAGATCAATGAAAGATCGTTTATATCCTTTATGTAGAACTTAAAGCTCTTGTATTTGAAAACAATGCACAAGATCCCATTGAGAACCAACAACCTTACTATAATTATTTCATGTTAGTAAGCGGTTGCAACCAAGTAGGTAGCATAGCCCCAACAATATTAACTATTGTGCTTCCCACAAATATTATGACTGACTATCGTTATTCTCCTATAATGTTCAACAAAGACCTAACTTATATGCACTATGATAGTTAGACAGATGAGGATGTCGATTGTAATTGAAATGTTAATAATATGGGGAAGCTAATGGATTAGACGATGTAAAAGAAGGCGAGCAATGTTATATCTTTAATTGTTCTCTTAATCAGGCATACAATGCGTATAATTCGCATAAAAGAGAAGTTGAAGTTGCAGCAAAAAATACATTTTGATTTTTTCCTCTAATACTACCATTGAACTTGGCCATATTAAATAAGATATTATATTATAGAACTAGAGATGTATTTGGGAGAAAGTTTTATGATAACAAAAATAAACTTTATTAGGCTATTAGCTTGTTAGTACTGAAGAATAATTAGTGCTTTAAAGTTTCAAGGTTTATGAAAGACCATTTTGAGGCAAAATGCATAATGAGAGATGCAAATGGCAAGTATATGTAGTGTTAACAGATGTGAGAAAACACTTTGTGTGCAGACTAGATGCAAATCACATATGACAATTGGACCAATCTACAATTAAATACACTAATTAATTAAGATAATATATTGTTGCTCCAAATATATATGAGGCTTCTTCATTTTGGCCACTTTCAATATTCATATCATACTTGGGCTCTATAAAATGGACATACCTTACAACATCTTCGAATTTAATATCCTCAGTATAGCTCTTTGATGAAATCCCCAAATTTATCATCAATTTCACATCCTCATTCTTTCTATGTTCTTTTGGTACTAACTTACGATGTACCTCCAGAATTTATAAAAATTTCTCATCAATCCCACGTCCTCCTTTATTTGATCTTCTTTCAGTTCTAACTTACGATATACCTTTAGAATCTAAAAATGTTTTTCATCAATCTCGCGTCCTCATTCTTTTTTACGTTCTTTTGGTACTAACTCACGATGTACCTCCAGAATATACAAAAAGTTCTCATCAATCTCACATTCTCATTTTTTTTTATGTTCTTTCAGTACTAACTTATATTGTATCTCTAGAATCTACAAAATATTTCTCATCAATCTCACATCTTCCTTTTTATGTTCTTTTAGTACTAACTTGTGATGTACATCCAAAACCTATAAAATTTATATATATCACAGAATTATTGATCACTAATACAAATTTGTAACAAAAAAAATCAAATGTGAAGATGATAATATGGATTAAAAACATACAAGTTTATTGTTGAAAACCCATTCGATAACATTTTTAAATAGTAGATTTCCTTATTATGCTAATTCAGAATGCATAGAAAATGGCCAATTTGATGTGTAAAACTTTTACCACAAACTGTTATTGCCTCGTAATTCCAAATTTTAATTAATAAAAATAACTAATTAACCTCAATAATAAATCAAAAAAATTACACACCTAAAAACTATACAAAAATATGTATATATTATATTTCATTTTGCCATCCTTAGCAGGAGTTTTTCTGACTTTTTCTAACTTCTTCAAGATCGTTGTGCTAAGTGTGTTGTACATTACTTTTCATGTAATATTGCTCTATGGATAGTTATTAAACTCATCCAAATAATTAACTATACTTAACACAACGTTTTGAATGCTTTTACACTTGTCACATGGCATCAAAACAAGATGAAAAAATAAAACAAACACAATTTTACTATATCTTCATCGTTTACTTGATGCAAGTCCAGTACACTAAACCAAAATTCACCTCATTGTATATTAACTTCTTTATACCACCAAAGTATTTCTCTCATAATCAATTACTTAATTTTTTTGTCAGCTCTCAAATTAGCAAATAATCTTCTATCTTTAGTCTCGTTATTAATACAAACTCCTTAATGGGGAATCAAATATGTATATTTGAGATAAAAAAAAATCACATCTCTTTATCTAGATTTCTAGTTGAACTTGCCTTAATAAAACCTCATGCACGGAAAGTCCATTAACAAAGTACAAATTAATGTCTATTTATACTATAATACTATTCTTACTAAATAAATTACAATATATAAATTAGATACTCTAACTAAATAAATTATTACTAGATATACTATTTTCATTTAATAAATTAATTAAATACAATAATTTCCATAAATTAAATACCTTAACTAAATAAAAATAAATTAATAAACTATTTAATTAAAATTAATTAAACAAATATAATTTAACTAATTAATTAATGTAACAAGTTATAATTATAAAAATATTTTTATTTACATTCGTGCCCTCAAAGCTGCATGGCCTGCCCTCACCCACTTCGCTGCTGCTAATCAGTGTTTTCTCATAAATTCAACAAAATTTTAGGCTTTTTTTCCCTCACAATCTATTCATATTGTATTACTTTTCTCGCAATCTACTAATATGATATCATTTTTTCTTACACATTTAGGACAAAAATCTATCATTATAGCACTATATTTTAAATTCAAAAAACTTACCAAATATTAGCCATGTCGTTGGTTATCTTAATGTTGTCGATTTAGGGTATTTTGATGTAAGTTATTAATTTGTTTAAAGTGTCAGAGACAATTTTGGAATGGTTTTGTGAAAAGTGAGAAAATATTGACGTGAATAATTGTGTCTATTCTTAAATTGTTTGGCTACAAAATATTAAGAATTTTATTTGGAGCTAAAAAAATAATGCCCTAATTTTGGGTTAATTTTGAAAAATTCTTAAAATAAAATATAATAAGGGCAATTTAATTATTTTACATAATACAGGGACTTGTTTGATGAAAATAACCATATTATGACATTGTCTAAGAAAATGTAAAGAGTTTAAGAGTTTATATGTTATAACCACATAAATTAATATTATTTATTTATTTAACTTGATGGTCATCAACCTTAGTCAGGAAGAGGTTACCACTACATGACTATATATAATATAATGGCAGTGCAATACTATGTTTTTGATACAATTTGTTTTTGTTCTTGTTCGTGAAAAATATGCTTCGAGTTAGTGTACGTTCAGTGTCTAGCTAGACAAAGATCACTCCAGATTTATGAGAAGTCGAGATTGAAGGATTTATTAGCAAGCGAGTTTTATTAGGAGAAAGAATATTTATATATATAAAAAAAATTTACTACATTTCTTTAATCTGAAAAATAAAAAAAAAAGTTAGAAACATATAATAACAAACTCAATAAAATTCCTATCTTTAAACAAATTGATTTGTTAAAAAAATCAATTTAATATAAATGACAATTTCTATCTTTAAAATCTTTAATTTGTTAACAAAATTAATTTGATTATAAAAGACAATTAACCAAATCAATTAGTTATATAAGAAAATTAATTAACTATTAAAGACAATTAACAAAATCAATTTAACTATAAATGACAATTAATAAAATCAATTATTTATATAAGGCAATCTCCAAAATGAAATTTTTAACTTTTATCAAAATGGTTTATTTTTGTATTTTTGCCCAATTTGTCAATTCATCATTTGACAACTTTGTGGCAAAAATACAAAAGAGAAAAAAAATTGAACCTGCAAAATAAATATGATTAATCTTAAACAAATATCTTCCCCCCATTTTTTTTGACATAAACGGCAAAAGAAAAAACTTTTTGCTTCCCGTGAACAGTAGTTATGAACATGGGTTGGGAAACAATAGACAAGATTTATTGTTAGACCTGGGTTGTGGTGCAGCAAGTATGTTATAGAGCTTGGGTCTTTTAGGAAAAAGGACGGTCGAAGCTCTATCAATAAGGCTGGGGGATTTTCAACAAGTGAGGACGCAAAGTCCTGGGTTGAACAATAAAAAGGATAAAAAGCTAAGAAGCTTGTGAATAATCTTTGTAGTGAATTATTAATGATATAAATAATGAAAAATCAAGATTATTTATAAGTTGTAAAATAATATAAATAACCTATTTTTATAAGGAAAAGAATTATAATATAACACAATTTTTTATTATGTTCAATTTTCTAAATAAACTACAACACATAATTGGGTCTAAAATCCTTAATATGAAAAAGCCCATTAGGTACTTTTTAGACCGGAGTCAATAATGCCCCTTGCAAGGCAGTCAAAAAAATGATTTTGTCAAGGCTTACAACATTTAGCTGTCAAAACTGCCTATTAGGAGCCTATCAATCTAAATTGCCTGGGTCCATGCTAAGAATTTTGGTGCTCTAAAATCACATGGATTAGCCCAATATCTTCTTGGGATCGCTCGAGTGCCTTTCTTTATAAAACAATTTTCTAAAGTCACTCTGATCTTCAACAGTCGTCTAGGATCATAATACTGCCATACAAAAATCGTTTAATTCTTATTTATGTGCGACAGGTTGGCTTGTCAATTTGACTTACCCGAGTCATCCTAGAACTCTTATGATATTTTAATTCATTTAAATCTCAAAATCGCCCAAGCACAACTTTAATCCAAATAGTCGACCACTTAGTCTAAAACGATTTGATCACTTTATTTCTCAGAATGACTATTTACCAAATTATAACACTAGATAGGTTGGCCTCGGCTACTTTGCTCATACTTCACTCTCTTTATGTGAACAATTAACCTGAATTTATAAAGGACTTCATAAAATCACCCAAAATCACTCTAAACTAATTCACAAGATCATTTCTATACTGTAATATCGCCCAAAAGAACATGAGCTAACACCATTGAGTAATCATATGAAACATGTCAATGAGTTGCGAATCGTCTTTTGCAATAGATACTAAAATTGTCCTGTGATATTGCTTCCACAAACTTCATAAATTCACTATTTCTCTTGATCCTCAAGATTGTTTCCTTATATTTTTAGGCCGACTTTTCTTTTTGGAGTTAATTTTATGTCGGCAAAAATGCTTTATCTTTTGACTGTTCTAATAACTGTCATGTCATTAAATATCAGTAATAATTAATAACAGCTAATCATTATCCCTATTAATTCTTCTTAAGTTAAAATATCTATATTAACTCTTCATTAAATGCCCAACTGTTCAAGTACGACCCTTCATTATAACCGCCTTGATGCCACTATAAAAGGGAAAAAAGTTCATTTTTACTTTTGACTTTTACTCTGAGCATTTGCATTTCCTTCAACTCTCTCAATCACTTTCAACTTGCTCTTTAGCTCCCAATAACCTTTATCTCATCTTCAAGGTAAGTTCAAGCTAATCTTATTTTTAATCTTGATTATTTGCTTTTTATCTTTAAATTTTGTTTGTTTACTGTTGTTCTTTTCTTTGTAGTTTTACCATGGTATCTAAGTCCACTACTTCTACTCATTTTAAGAAATCTAAATCGAAATAATCAAAGCTAAAAAAATGCCTCTAAATCTCATTTCCAAGTTTAGAATGGTCCACGAACAGGTCGTCCATAAGGTATTATTTTATAAAGATGACTCCTCCCAGTTTATTTTAGGTCTATATAATCTTTCTATCACTCCTCAATATTTGGATTACTTTCCTACTCATAGAAATGACCCTCTTAGGTTTGGCCAACTACATAACATGTTTATGTGGATGATTTATAAGTCTTTATTGAAAATATCTAGTGATTTTGTAGGATGGTTAAATTTTTTCAAACCCCATTTTAAATCTATATAGAAGTCAACTGGGGTTTATGATTTAATCCAACTATATAGATATCAGATACCTCTATATAATGGGCTGATATAGGTCGCTTTATTATTTTGGTTTAGGGCTTTGAATGTCTTTTATTTTAGGTTAGGTTTTATAACCTTTACCTTATATGATATGGCTATTCTTTTCGATGTCCCTATCTATGAGGTCGGCATTAATATTGATTTTTCAATAGGTTCTGTTGACCTATACTTTTCTAAGTCAGAAGCAAGTTTTGAAAAGTTCATGACTTGTTTTATGAAAAAATTGGCCATTTCTTCTAAGGTAGAACATATTGCCTTCTTACTTTTTTGGTTGAGTAAGTACGCAATTTTCCCACATTCGCAAAAGATAACTAAGAAATACTTGAAGGTGGCAATCGTCATAGCTAATGGCATCAAACTAGCCTTAGGACATTTTTTTCTCTCCTATCTTTATAGGAGCTTATACGAAATAGTCCTAAGCAAAAATTATGATACCTTTCCAAATGTAGGTGGTCCATTTTGGATACTCTATTTCTGGATCGCCATACATTTCCCTTGTTTTTTCAAAGTCACTTTCCAACCCCTTGAAGGCCTCCTTCATTCTAATGCCACTTCGTTAATCCAATGGTAACTCGATTATGGGAGTTTTGAGGACGTATTCACTTTCTTTTACTCAACCCCCTATTTAGATGATCATCTATTTTGTCATCTTAAGCCAGCTTCTTTGGCCCTGTGTGGACTTACCAGGCTTATCAAGGTCAATCATTTTCTTTGGAATTAGTTGAATCTAATATCGACTGGTATAAATCTTGGGTTGCCTGCCTAACTGCCAAGGATCTCCACCATGGTGTTGTTATTACTGTTGAAAATAACAAGAAGTGTGGCATTGAGACTTACCATCCTCAATGGGTAACTCGCCAATTTGGGCTTATCCAGGCCATCCCTCATCCTAATCTCTTCTTAGCTAACCAAAAGTTTAGAGCCATGGTGGTCTTTAGGAGCTTAAGTTTTGTTCAGGAGACCACTACTGTAAATAGTGAGTTATAAAAATCATTTCAAATAATCGATCTTTTCGTTTCTCCTTGTCGGCTTGAGTCTTTTGATCAATACTAAGAGGAACCGGTCACCTTTTATTTTACAATACCTATAGACATAATTCTTTCTTTGTACAATTTTATAGCTAACACTGATCTTGCTGATGCTGTACAGGTCGACCATCAAAAGACAAGGGGTAAGCTCATCAAGAGATTTTTGATTTTGAACGATTTTTTTAGCATTAAATATAATTGTAATAACTTAGATGAAATGAAAAGACTAAGTCACCAAAGAAAAGAGGGAACTAGTCTTGAAACACAACTGGGTGACCATTAAGCACTAAACTAAATAGGTTCGCGAAAACAGCCTATGGTTTGGTGAGGTGTTATTTGAGCAACCTTTTATGGATTCGAGACTGCCAATTCCAACTACCAAATTCAGCATAGCTGGACACATTCTTGATAAAGGAACAAGCCAGCCTTCATGGATTGGCCTTTATTTAAATAATTATTCTAAACGACTCTAGACCCCGCACTAGTATTAGTGGCAGAAATTATTCTTTTCAAGGTAATACTTATACTTTTCTTAGCTCTATGGCCTTTGTTTTGATATTAGTTTTTCTTGTCTATGTTTTAAAGGCCGTCACCACCACTTTGGATGCCCCATCAACAGGTGTGGAGGAAGACTTGGCTTCACCAAGAAAGCATGTCAAGGCAAATAACCGCTCATTTAGCCTATTTAGTTGTATTTGACTATCCAATAACTTTATTTCTTTTATGCGGATGACCACAAAAAAGTCAGCAAGGATAAAGATTATCCACTCAAAAACGTCTTCAAAATCGATTACTTTCTTGTAATCGGGTACTCCAGTTGAGCGGTGGACCCCTGCTAGTCACTCTCAAACTCCTCAAGTCTCAAGTGATAGGGCAAACCAGATTTTTGTGGGAGAATTGCCTTTAGCTCCTCAAGCTTCTCCGACTCACAACTCAATTTTTGTGAAAGAATCGCCTCTAAATCCTCAAGCTTCTTGGAGTCAAACCTTCAGAAAACCTACCCTTAAGAGGTCGACTCTAAATGGTGCAACTTTAGCTTTTGACGTTCTATCAGATCTATTAGTGGAATCGTCTAGTGATAACAAGGACTTGACTGATGAGTCTTCACCAACAATATCTCCTGTTCGCCCTTCGTCTGTTCAGAATGAAGTTAAGACAGTGATTGATGAGCTAAAGGGGTTGAAGGGAAGAATGGACAATCTACTAATAGACGATCGATAGGTGATAGAAGTAAATCAGAATATTAAGTTTTTGTTTGACAACGCTACAAGTGACAATGTTTTGGTCGATCTGAAGATGCAAATAGGTGACTTTGCTACTTCATTTACTTCCATTGCCACAAAGAAATAATTGGCCGTTCAAATAGTTAAAGAGGCCGAGAAGAAAGCAGATGAGAAGGCATCATTAGATTGTTTGGAGGTTTAACAAATGTTTGAGGTGTAAGAGCTTGGGGATTAGAGTAGAGTCACCAAGCAAAAAATGAAAGAGCTGGAGAGAGTTCCATAGACAAAATAAGAGATGCATTTCTAAACAATTCTCTCGCAAAATGAGAAAATTTTGGCGTGATGATCTTTGTTCTTTGATTAGCCTGTTCACTTGAGTTCTTTCTATAAGTAATCAAATCATTCCTTTAATCAGTGCTTAAATTGACCTGCAAGGTAGGTAACTGATTAGGTAGCCTTGGAATATGTAGGCAAGATTGTGGTATATGGATCAAAGGGATTTCTGCGATCGCTAGTATGAACCCTGATGCCCCCTGAGCGAGATCGTTGGCTTCTGAATTATTTGTTCTTGTGGAGTACTCAACCATGGTAGAATGAAAGCCTTGGATGAGGTGTTTTACTTTGTTGTAATTTGGGACCAATAGGTCGGCCTCACAACTATATTCATCGGTCACATGTTTGATTACTAACAAAATAGCCTTTGACCTCAACATCCTTGACCCCTATCTCAGTAAGTACTTTTAACTCGATGACCAATGCTTCACACTCGGCCTGATTATTAGTAATGGAAAATCCAAGAAAAATGACATATTTGTTTTCATCCCTGTAGGGGATACTAGGACCATTCCTGCTTTAGTATCCTGATTAGTCTTTGAGCCATCAAACCACAATCTCCAACTTGTACTCAACATGCCAATCTCATAATCTATTATTTCTGTGTATGGTGTAGGATGATCAACTAAAAAATCAGCTAAAACTTGTCCTTTGATTGCCTTTTAGAGAATGTATTCAAATTGAACTCTGATAACATAATCACCCATTTACCAAGCTAATTTTTCAAGAACAACTTTGATAGGAAATACTTTATGATGTCCATTTGGCCTATCACGTGCACTGTTGTGGGTAGTAAGTAGTATTGTAATTTTGTGCATGAAAAATAAAAGGCCAAGCATAATATTTCCATCGCTGTATATCTGGTCTCTACGTCATTTAGAACTCGACTAAGATAAGATACGACATTTTCAACACCCTTCTGTTTTTGATCCAACACGCTGCAAATCGACTCTTGAGCAGCGGATATATAAAGAAAAAGAGGTAGTCCTAAATTAGGCGATACCATAACTGGTGGGCTTGTCAGGTATTTCTTAATTTCTTCAAAAATATTCTGATAGTGAGTAGTCCATTTAAATTCTTCTCTGTGATTCAATCTTAGTAGGGGCGACCAAGCATGTAGTTTTCCGACCAAGTTTGAAATATATTGCTGTAAAAAAATTTATTTTTTCGATTAACTATTGTAGTTCTTTCTTGGTTCTTAGTGCAAGAATGTCCCTGGTCGCCTTAACTTTGTTATGGTCTATTTCTACACACCCCCCCCCCCCGGTTGTGTACCAAGAATCCAAGAAAGTGATTGGTTAAGACATCGAATGCACATTTTAAGGGATTCATTTTGAGCTGGTGCAATTACATTCTCTGGAAAGTGGTCCTTAAATCGCTAAGTGTGCATTCATAGTTCGATTTGATCACCATATCGTCAATGTATACTTTGACAAATCAGATGATCATGTCATGAAAGATTGCGTTCATGGCATGTTGATAAGTCGCCCTAGCATTTTTCAGTTTGAACGGCATGAGTACCTACTTATAAGTACCGATCTCCTCAGGACATCTGAATGTTGTTTTATTAAAGTCGGTCTTCTTGATGAAAATTTAGTTATAGCTTCAATGTTCATCCATAAAGCTGAGTATTTGGTGTCAAGTAGCCGAGTTAACTAACATATCAGTTATGGGCATTGGATATTGATCCTTTAGAGTCTCCAGGTTGAGGTTGTTGAAATCTATGCAAAATGTGAGTTTGTCATTCTTCTTGATCAACGGGATGACGTTGGACAACCATTCTACATAGTTGGTCAGCTTGATAAATCATGCACTAAGGAGTCTTTTGATCTCTTTGGCTATTTTATCCTTGACTTTCCTAGACATTCTCTTTATGTGGTGTTTATATGGCCAAAATTCATCTTTGATTGGCAAACTTTGCTTGACCAACTCCTTGCTGAGGCTAGGCATCTCAGTATAGTCTAATGCAAAAAACAACAAATCTTTGCATTTCCTGAGAATGGCCTATAATTTGTCCTTATAAGCTGGATCTAAACCCTCGTTAACAAAAATCGGTCTGTGGTCGCCCACTCCCCTTAAGTTGAATTCCTTTAGTTTACTTTGAGGGTTGTGGTTATCCAACTTTTCTAGAGCTGGTTTTAACTCATAGCCGATTTATGGGCCTTGAACTTTATCCTTGTAGATACATTCAGCCAAGGTACTTGTATGTTGTTATCTATTCATTGAAAAAATAGACTAGAGGTTGGTCTATTTTGACTATTGCAGGGCGAGCAAGGTCGCGCTTGATTACTTGAGTATTTGTTTGGACTGTTTTTGAGCTATAATGGTCTGGGTTGCCTCATTTTAATAAATTTGTGGTAATGGTTGGATTGTATAATGCGACAGATGCCACTTAGTTATCACCTTCAAATGGTTTGAGGTCGGCATGAATTATCTCGACCGTTTCATCTGGTTGCCATCTGAAAATCATCTGGTGCATGTTGGATAGCAATGTTTAATTCAAATGAATCTAATCTTATCCAAGAAGAACATTGTAGTCATTTAGTACACTGACTATATAAAATTGTTCATCCCTTTCAATATGACCGAGTTTTACCTTGAAGGAAATGAATCAATCAGCTAGTGTTTCACGGTCCATAAAGTCAGTTATGATAACCTCAAAGTGCTCTAAATTGCTTTTATTAATGCTCAATTTCCTTAGCATCTTTAAGGGTAATATGTTGACTCCAAACCCATTATCAATCAGGATCTTTTTGCATGAGACTCCATTGAGATCGACATTAACATATAATAGTCGAATGTGCCTGGTCAAGTTATTTTTTGAATGGGGGAGTGTCAGAGGTGCCGGCTATCTGGCTCATCTCTAATATGGCAAAATTTGACTACATCGCCATCTAGAGTGAATGATTCCCTTGGTTTTGATTGGAATGATTCAGGCAATATGACCACCATGTTGATATTCTGTTTAGGGGATTCTTCCGTTACCCCCTGGTAAGGTTGGTTTATTGGTGAGTTGAGACTGTCAAAGTCAATATAAGTATCTTAGGTCTTGGGTGGCTCATGTTTCCTCTCAACCCTTACCCAGACTTTTCTTTGGGATGCACCATTTTTCCTGGTCAGCCAGGAGGGCCGTTGCTCATCTGTTGCCCTATTCCCATAGAATGTTTTGTTGAGACTTTCAATTTTGGTCAAGTTCTTAGAATTTGGTTCTTTTATTTGGCTCTGTGCGGTCTGTTTGAGACATAGGAGCTGTTCATGTCTCCGCATTCTTCTTTTCTGAGTCTTGGACTGCATAGAATGTGAAGAAATGCAGCCCCTTAATAATTGAACACATTTTGCCTCAGCCTATTGACGTTCTATTGGCCGACTGTCCTTGCCTTTAGTTTAAACATATGTAAAGGCCATGAAGGGGTGTTAGCATTATCTAAATCGCTTGGGACCTTCTGAATAGTGGTATGGCATTGAGGATAGGTTTAACAAGCCTCTTCTAGGGTAGGCTGGTCTTCCAGATTTTGCTCAATAGTGACTACTATTTCTTTTTTAGACACCTCTAGACCTGAATCATTAACTTGGATATTGATTCTTGGCTTATCTAGTGTCCAGACCCTTGTGTCTGATTCATTTGCTAGTAATCTTGTTTTTGAAGGGATAACCACATTTACACATAATGCAAGAAAGTGTCAGTCTTCATGAGGCGAGTCTTGCTCTTTAAGCTAAAAAGAAGCTGGCCTTCATCGATGAGCCTTTGAATCTCATTCCTAAAAATGACACAATTATTTGTACTACGTCGCCAAGAATTATATCACTTGCAGTAGTCCTTCCTTGTACGTTGGTCAACCGAGGAAATCATATGGCCTTTGGACAATCTAATTTGCTTGCCCATTAGCAACCAATCAAAAATCTGATTAGCCTTCCATAGATAAAAAGAATATTTTTTGGTAATTTGGATGTTCTTACCAACCTGCTTCTTCTTTTTGGCAGGCATTAATTTTTTTAACATTGGACACTCATAAAAGCCTACCTTTGATTACTTCGGCAAGGCATACATCCTCATCGGAGTCAAACTTTTCTGATTCAGTTTTTGAATCGGCCTGGATGACTGTGACTTCTAACTGGTTCTTATAATAAGTTCCTTTTGAGGATGTCTGCTTCTGATCATTTTCCATTAGAAGTCTCTTATAGCTGACGGTCTGAGTTGCCAACTCATACAGATCGCAGTAACAGTGTCCTTTAAAGTGCTTTCTGATTGCAAATGACATTTCTTGGATGACCATAGGTACAGAGTCAACTTCCAAAATTTGTGTTAGGCACCATGTCTGAAGTTTTTTGAATAGACTGATATACTTTGAAACCAATATGCCTGACATTTGGGTAACTTTAACCAGGTCAGCTAAGGTGACCTCTTGAGGTGGCCTGTAAAATTTAGCATAAAACTTGTCTTCCACCTACTCCTAGTTAATAATTAACATTGGCACCAAGCTGTTGTACGAAGTGAATGTTGTTTTAGTTAATGAATTATTGAATAGCCTCAATTTCTAGAACGGAGAAGAATTGGCCTTACCATATTGCACTATGAATTTGAAAATGTGCTCAAAGATGGTGATATTTTATTCACCCAAAAATAAAAAGAATTTGGGGATCTTATATGACTTTGGAAAAGGAAAAAGTGTATTTATATTATAGGGGTAAGGGTTCCTATAAGAAGTACGAGCCATAGGCCTCAAATTGACCCCCATATTTTGTAATGTTTCTGCTAGCATATTGCGGTCTAACTCAAGTCGTCCAGGATAACTGGTAGGCTGTACTGGTTCCATGGACCTAAACTGAATCGGACTAGATAAGCTGTGGCTGGCTTGGTCTTGATTTTAGTGTAGACTCCTCAAGTTGATCATGTTACTAGCTTGGTCATAACTAAGAGTTTGTCCTGGCTGGTTTTAATAGACCTGAGAATTAGAAGAATCAACCCTTTCGAGTCGTCTTATTATATTGATAGAACCATAAGGTAAGTCAACCTGATTATGCTATTATCGTCGACGATCTTTTAATTTAAGGTTTGGTCGATCTTGAAGCAGAGTTGTTAAATCTGTTTGGTTCTATCTCATCACCTCGAAGTTCTTAAGTATGCTTCAGCTAATACTTTGATAATCTTTAATCAAAGGCTGAAACACTGCAACCATCTGTTTGGTCAACATAGTGCTGACCAGTTAATTTTCTTGGGGTGATCTGAGAAACCAACCCTTGAATATCGACCATGAAGAATGACCTGGGGTATGGAAAAGTACTACGATGAATCTCTTCCAACTGCTGGTTCAACAAGTCTTCCTCAATATGGGTTAAACGCGCCTCATCCAGCTCAGCTTCTGATAGATCTATGAGCTGAGGTTGTGTAGTCACGAACGACTCAATTTCATTCTTTTCTGTGTGATTTTTAGCCAGTTGTCTAGTTGTTACTGGCATACAAGGAATAGGTCCTACTAAGCGTGCCAAAAAGAATGTTCGCGAAAAATATACTTTGGCTAAAGTAGCCCTGGATTTGTGATAAGCTGAGACTGAAGGCTTTTACTAGCAAGCGAGGTTTATCGCTAAACCTGAGCTGAGAAACAACATGCGAGGTCTATCGTTAGACCTGGGTTGTGATACAACAAGCGTGTCGCAGAGCTTGAGTCTTTCATGAAGAAGAATGGGCAAAACTCTATCAACACGGCTACGAAATTTTCAACAAGCGAGGATGCAGAGTTTTGGGTTGAACGATAAAAAGAATAAAAAGTTAGGAAACTTGTGAATAAATTGTGTAGTAAATTGTTGATGATACAAATAATGAGAAATTAAGTTATTTATAGGCTGTAAAATTATATACATAACCTACTTTTATAAGGAAAAGAATTCTAATATAAGACAACTTCTTATTATGTACAATTTCCCAAATAAGTTACAACACACAGTTGAACTTAAAATCCTCAATATAAAAGAGCCCATTAAATACTTTTTGGGCCGACGTCAACAATTCTAAAAGAAAAATATTTTTTTTATTTCTGTTAAATTTTAAAAAAAATCTTGCATATATGAGCATTAGGTAGATTTACACAATTTTTAATTTTCAAAAATCTTTTTTTGAATACACTCATAAAAAGAATATTGAGTGAATTTAAATATTCATTTTAATAAAACAATGCTGCATAAATTTTATAATTTTGACAAAAAATATTTTATACATTTCTATAAAAAGATACCTTACAAATTTAATTATTTGAAAAATATCTTTTGGCATTTATGTTGCCTTTGGAGATAAAAAAAAAAAGTAATGTAGTGAAAATAAATAAGTTTTCTTAACACTAGTTACTTTATTCAGGTGACAAGATTGGTGTATTTTCTTACTTTAAATTAAGGGTTTAGGCTTAAGATTTTAAAAAAAAATTTATGAGAATAATTATTTTTTCTTTGAGTGGAATGATATCATACCATTAATATCGTCAAGCCTCTTGCAAAGAAGAAGACTGTCATACCCATAGTGGGTAAGGATAAGACTATTTCTAAAGAAAGAGAAGACAAACCTTCCGTAGAAAGGAAAATATAGACCTCTTCAAAAAGGGAGAAATTATTATCGCATAAAATTAAAAGCAAACTAAGTCAAACCAATAGCATAAATCATCAACAATGAGCAAGCAAACCACATATTCCGAAACCATGATAATAAGCTACCGAGCGGAGCATCATCGGACTGGAGCAAAGCTGCTGAGAGCGGTGAATGCTTAGCAAGGTAGTGAGTTCAGAGAGATGGCCGGAGGGTTACCCATATCTCGCAGTATGCCCGAACAACAGGAACACCCGAGAACGAAGAAGCCACGACAAAACACTGGCGGTCGACGACGTACTCAGGATAGGCCACGGCTGAAAAAGGTTAGGAAGCATATGGCGGTTTCGAATCAGTTCCACCGTGTCCCGGAGAGGCTCGGAGTGGGCTTGGGAGAAACAATGGCGGCCAAGGCACACTGACTTTGTAAAAATTATCGGCAGCTCCAGGCAGCAGTAATGCAAGCCGCCAAATTTGCATCAGCCCGATAGGCGAGGACTAGGCTGTGGGAGCAAAGCTGCACTAGGACAATGGCTGGAAGTCTGACGGTGGTCGGCAAGGTGGGGGGTCAAAAAGATGGTCAGGGATGAGGAGAGATGGGTAGAAGGCTGAGTCGGGTTTAAGATGAGCGGAGGGCATTGTTATCGAGCTGCAAGGAGGGGCGGCGCATCTGTGACAGATGGGGAATCATGAACGTCGAGCAGGAGCTTGCGACCGAGGTGGTTGACTCCACCTGAAACAGAATAGGAAAAACACCACAGAAAACAAAAGGAAAAGAAAGAGAAACAAGCTTGGAGAAGAGAAGAGCAAGGTCTTCCGGAGAGAGGCCGACGGCCTTTCCTTAGGGGGCTACGGTGGCTACGCTTTGGGGGCTTTTCTCCTTTCAAGTGCTAAGTGTGGATGCACATTGTTAATCAACAACTTTGAGAAACATTTTTTATGAGAATAATTGATGATCTTATTATGAAAGTGTAATAATGTATAATTTTATGTATATGCTATATAATAAATATTTAATATAATATTGGTGTTAAAAAAATAATTGTAGATAAATGTTATTTATTTATTTTTTATTATAAAAGAGATAAGATTTAAATTTAAAATCTCAACTATAATAAAAAAATAATTCATTATAAAAACTCTTTACCGGTTAACTATTTATGTAAGTACATAACAAAATCACTTCCGGTGCTGAGCCCACCAAATAATAATAATAACAATAATAATTTATAAATGCACAGTATAATTCAAAAATACCCCTTTTATTAACATTTTTATGGCCCAAAAATATTAAACTATGATCTCCTAATCGGCATTCATGGTGGACTTCCAAGTGGTAACCTGGGACATTTAATGTAAGCAGACAAATAATAATATGACAAACAATTAATGGGAGGTCATAATATTTTCATTTTTTTTAGGTAAAGTCAAATATTTGCAGAAGTCGTCACCCAATTTTTCTTTGTACAAATTGCTATTAATTTTGGTCAGCATGAGTCACACGTAATAAAATAAAATATTATTTTTTACCTTAATTTTTCTGAAAATTCGTAAAATGATTATTTTGCCTTTAAACAAAAATTGTATAATAAAATAATGGGGGGTAATAATATTTAGATCCTTAAATTTTTATGAGCTTAAGTCATAATATAGCTTGTTGATTTGTATTAAATATGTCTTCGACCTTATTGAAAAAAATTGAAACACCCTTAACTTGACTATTAAGTTACATAACCACTGTGTTAGTAATGAAAAGTAAATTTTTAAAAATGACCCAAAATTTTGAGTTATTATCTTTTTTAATTATAAACTAATGCTTTAATATTTATTAATAAAAAATAAGTAAATAGACATTATAAAATATAATTAAAATATTTGAAACCAAATGTATCAAAATCAACATTCTAAAATCACTCTCAAAATACACACTTCAATATACTCGAATTTGGACTAAATTGCTTTTAATCTTTTAATTGAAAAAAAAAATGTACGATTATTTTTTATTATTGTGCAATGTAAATTATTTTGTATATATTTATAAATTTAAATTTGACCAAATTAGAGTTACAAATATAGTTTTGAAGTTTTTGTATTTATTTTTTAAATATATATGAGTATCTAAATATAGATGTAGTGTAATGTAATGAAGTAGAGAAGAAATAGGGTGAATCAAAGAGAAAAAAAATTAGAAATTTGGGTTTCCCATGAGTGCGAGATAGAACTGCAATGTGGTTGTATGAAACATGCACCTAGTAAGCATGCTAATGCTGTTCACGCACCAATCTCGCGCATGATTGGCATATAGACTAGCTTCACAAGTTTTTTTTAATTAATTTAAATAGCTTTTTAATCATTTTTTTTGTTATAAGTGCCTGTTTACTCTCAAAATGTAACACGGCTATTGTAGTATAGATTGAGGTGTCGATCCCACGAGAAATTTTTTAGCAAAATAGGTTAGTAAAATAAAATTATTAAAACAGTAACAAAGGTAAAAATTAACTAATTGATTTATGTGGATGAGATAAAATTGTTTATGAATCAAGGGAGATGTCTTATGATGATGTAATTAAGGCTTCCAGAATCACTATTATACTTCATAAATCTATTCTATACTTTGATTCAATGTTTATAACTCAATTGAAAGTTTCACATCCCAAACAATCAATTGAAAGATATGTAAAATATGACACATTTGATAATACATGTTTTTATATGATTAAACTATTTGCAAACATTATTATAAACCACGTTCATTTATACAAGTTATGTAAAATTGATAATATATTATTTTGACAATTTTGCAGTAAAAGATCAACTTGAATATCAAACAATTATTATCTTTACATGTTATCTAAGATCAACAATATATCAATTGATAATATTGCAGTAAAAGATTAACATGTAAAATAATGTGACCAATAACAATTATAATTCAATAAGAATCATATAAAGACAACATGACTGAAAATATATGAAACATAAGAATTATAACCTCTGGATTATAAAACAAATAATAGATAAGAGTTTAGATACAAGTAAACTTACAAGCATTTATAACTCTTGACAAAGAATCAAAGTCTAGAAAAAATTTTACACATAAAAGTTCATATCTTAGCTTGCCAAGAACTTTAGCCTAACTTATAACTCATTCTTATGAGTATTAAAAAAAGGTATTTGAGAGAATTGTAAGACATAAAAAGACGTCTATTAGCCTCTTAAGGGTGTCCTTATATAGGTAATGAATAGAGACATGTTTAGTGTGACTTCAATCTTTAATAATTTAGGCCACCCATTCTTTCACCAAATTGTCATATCTTTTTGATAATATAAATGATTGATGTAGCCTTCTTAGTCAACATAAAAGTTGTATAGTTTTGTATGTTCTTTCCGTAGCCACTAGGTTCATGCAATTTCGATGAGCATCTAATGATATATGGATAAAATACCAAAGATACATCAGATTTCGACCAATAATCCTTTTACCAATTTGCAATACACTTTGGTTTATGAGAACATCTACTTTAGACTTTTCTATCAACATATAAGTTGTAGATAATTGTGTCAGTATTTTTTATCTTCAAGAATTACACTAATTGAGTATGTATTTTATAAATTACGATCTAAATACATGAGGTGGGTCAATCTAAGCAAAAGTTGTAATCCAGTTTTGTTGTATCCCAATTTTGGCCTATAAAATATTAGATTTGGATTTTTAATTGTTGTTGAAGTTTGTACAAGATTAAGTCATGTTGCTCTAAGTTCATA
Organism: Ailanthus altissimus; assembly: GCA_946807835.1. Lineage (NCBI taxonomy): Eukaryota > Viridiplantae > Streptophyta > Magnoliopsida > Sapindales > Simaroubaceae > Ailanthus > Ailanthus altissimus. The sequence goes on from OX327712.1 coordinate 4,319,139, forward strand.
AAGCCTCAACTTCATATTCTCATAAGTGTATGACTGTTTAAAAAGTTATGATTTTTCTTATGAAGTTGGAAAATAGTTAAGCACTCAAGAAAAAGTCAGTTTTAAGGACAGACATATAAAACTAACATTGATCCAAAGATAAGAAAATTAATTCGTTTAGAAATCAATCATTCTTGACATGCACCAGTTTTAGGACTTCAATTGTTTTGTGAGAATAATACAAATATAGCATGGTGAGAAAACTTCCTTACAAAATGTTGAGGGAGGAAATGCCCTTCTCCCTCTTGAGGTTATATTGAAGCGAAGAACCTCAAGTTCAACCTAGAACCCTAACCTCCTTGCGTAGTGGAATAACCTGTTAATTAAGCAAAATAGCAAGAATCCAAAGCAGAAAACAAAAGAGCACAACACAATTTTACGTGGTTCGGCCAATTGCCTACGTACACGGTAGATCCAAGGATCCTAGTATCTCTTATTATAACTTCCTAGAGATTTTATAAGGAAAATCCAATTTGAAGAACCCTTAAAAGGACCTAATGTTTAGTGAACCATTGTTCTACCACGAACAATGATCACCCAAACGACGGTTCCACCCTAGCGCACATAAGCACTTAGTGTCTACCCAGTTCTTCCCCTCTCTTAGAGTCTCTCTTAATACTTAATCTCAACTAAAGGGTTTACAAGTGTTTATATATAGTGTATTTCATGCCCACTAACCCTATTCCTTGTTGAAGTAAGAGTCTACTTATTTTGAAAGTTCAAAACTTCCCAAAACTAAAAATTCTAAAGAAAAATAGACTTTTAACTCGTCTGGCACCGCGGTGCTCGTCCTTGGGCACTGCGGCACTAGCCAAAATTGTGCCTAGCGCTGCGGCGCTGGGTTGCTATCCTAGGCACCCCGGCGCTCAGCCATGGGCGCCACGGTACTCAACCCAGTACGCACCTCCCGCGTTTTCTTCACTTCTTTCACGTCTTCGAGTCTCGTTTCGCTTCCCTCTTTGTGTCCCACACGTCCTAGACTTCTTTATACGTGTCCCACACATTCTAGACTTCTTGTAACTCTCCACTTTGGTATTCATCTCAATTCTTGTCCAACCAAGATTGTTAATCACCAATTTTCCAACACAAAATATTTGTCTTCTAAAATTGAATGAAGACTTTATTAAACTGAATTGATTCTTCTTTTTTTGGTATTATTTTTTTTAAGAATACAAGGAAGCATTACAAAATAAAAAAATAATTTCTCACCAAAATATATTACATGCAATTTAAAAATTCACTTTAAATCATCCGTCAACTATGCAACCAACTTATTCTTTAATTTGAATAATATCATTCTAAACAAAAATTAGCTAATTCAAAAGATCAATGAAAGTTCGTAAGCTGTTTTCTCAATATTTTCACTTACTCACAAAAGATATGTGAGATTAGAAAAATTTATACTTAAACATGAAAATTCTCTTAGTTATATATGTTGAATCATCTATCTTACCACAAAACTTAACATTGTACTAAAAAATATTTCAGAAGTAATTCTGTAATAATCTAAATAGAAACAGTGGCTCAAACCAAATAAATTTGAAATCATACCTAAGTAGAAAAATAAATTTTTTTATACAAGAATTACCAAGACTACAAGCAATAAAAAATAATGTATGAAATATAAAATAAAATAACAAGAAGTTAGTTAAAATGCGTTTTAAAAATTAGAAGAAAACAAAAATTAACTACTCTGCCATTTTTAATCTAATTTGACCTAGAATGCGTCTCAAGAGTTCAAAAATGATTTCTTTACTTTGCCATTTTAATCAAATAAGTATCTTTTATTTGAATTTTTTTTTGGAATGCAAAATACAACTTATGTCTACTATCCTTCCCCCAAATCAGATTAAAATATTATCCTTAATGTTTAATAGAAAAAGATAAAGTATATAAGACATTACCTAAAAAAGTTAGTTATTCAAAATAAATAAACTTGAGAGATACTTAAGCAAATATTTAATTTTTTGCTTACTTTACATCTCATGTAAGTGTCAATATAAATTAGGTTGATTTCTTTCTATAGTGTTATTATTATATAATATCATGTGAGTTTTGAGATTTAAAATAGTTTGAATAATGCATCTTTGAAAATAGATCTTTTTGCACGAGTTCTTTTGACTGGCACTTGCGAATTGGTGGATGTGGGGGAGATGTTTTTTTTCTTCAAGTGATAGATAATGCTTCATACTCTTATTTGTTGTCGTCATTAATCTCATGGAAGAAGTGAATGTTTTTTTTTTAATAATGGACTATATCTTTATTAAGATCTCGAGGTGAGGGAATATCCTCAATTACAAGATGTTCATACTGGCGTGGAACTTTTTCAAACCAAATAGTTTCAAAAGCCAGGCTTAGTGCTAAGTGTGCTGTTTACGCTCAAAATATAACACAACTATCGCAGTATAGATTGAGGTGTCAATCCCACGAGGAAGCTCTTGGCAAAATAGGTTAGTGAAGTAAAATATTAAAGCAGTAGCAAAGGGTTAATTGATTTAAACGGATGAGATAGAATTGTCTATGAATTGAGAAAAATGTCTTATGATGATTTAAGTAAGGTTTTGAGAATCACAATTATGCTTTATAAATCTACTCTATACTTTGATTCGATATTTATAACTCAACTGAAAGTTTCACATCCCAAACAATCAATCGGAAGGTATGTAATATATAGCACATTTGATAACACATGTATTTGATTTAGTTAAACTCTTTGCAAGCATTAACACACATCATGTTATTTATACAAGTTATCTAAGATCGATAATATATCATTTTGACAATATTGCAGTAAAAGATTAACTTGAATATCAAACATTTATTGCCCTTACATGTTATCCAAGATCGACAATATATCAAATTGACAATACTGCAGTAAAAGATTAACATATAAAACAATGTAACCAGTAACAATTATAAATCAACATGAATCACATAAGAAAAGCATGACTGAACATATATGAGACATGAGAATTATAACCTCTGGATTATAGAAAATAAAATAGATAAGAGTTTAATCAAAACCAAACTTACAACATTTATAGCTCTTGACACCGAATCAAAGCATGGAAGTAGATTTACTACACATAAAAGTTCATCTCTTAGCCTTGCTAGGAACTCTAGCCTAAATTACAATACATGTTAATGAGAATAAAAGAAGAGAGAAATTATCTAATAAAAATGTCCTAAGGGTCTCCTTATATAGGCAATGAATGGACATATGTCATGGATGACATCAATCTTCAATAATTTTAAGCCAATAACTCGTGTATCCACATGCAGCATGTTTTTGATAATGTAAATGAACAATTCAGCTTCTGCAGCCGACATGAAAGTTGTAGAATTTTGACTTTTCTTTCCATAGGCACTAATTTCATGCAAATTGGATGAGTATCCAATGAGATATGCGCAAAATTCCAAAGATACATCAGAATTCGGCCAACAACCATTTTACCCAATTGCAATGCGATTTGGTCCATGATAACGGCTGATTTGGACTTTACCATAAACATACGAGTTGTTGATAGTTAAGTCAGCAATTCACAGCTTCAAGAATTATACCAATTGAGTACGTATTTTGTGAGATACGGTCCAAATACGTGAGTTGGGTCAAGCTGGGTAAGAGTTGTAGTCCGATTCTGTTGTATCTCAATTTTTGGCCCATAACATGTTGGATTTGGCTTTTCCACTATTCTTAAAATTTGTGTAAGATTGAGTCATGTTGCACCAGGTTCAAGAATTTCTTCATTTCGATTTCTACATTGAGAGTTATGTCCAGTTTACCTAAACCTGTCCAAATAACATTCATTAATCACAATTTAAGGAGAACACTTTATTTCAAGCTAAAAATACAGAAAACACTAAAATTAGTGACATTAAATGGTGATTGAATCTCTTAACAACATGCATTTTCATGTGTTCATCATGTGCCAATTCGTAGGCCACCCAATTGGTGAACCCGTGGGCATAGTTAAAAGAATAAGAAATGAAAAATGCAGATATGATTCTAATGTAATGCAATACCAAACCAAGTTCAGAGAATGAGCGGGTAGTGATATTGATGTCATGAATGACACTAGCAGCATCCGAGGTAACCACAATGACAAATAACCCCAAAAACCAAGCCAGGTGAAGCCCTCGGAGAATAACCAATGCCTCGAGAATGGCCATTGAGGATTTTGTGTCAAGGAAAATAGACGAAGATGCCAAGATAGCTCCATATTAGTCATGCAAGACTCCACCTAACCCAACCTTGTGATGCTTTGGAGAGAGGCTGGCGTCAGTGTTAATTTTTTATTAAGCCCAGCCTAGGAGCTTGCCATCTAATGCATGGAGCATACTCAGGATCAGTCTTGGTTGCAAGAGTAAACATGAACTCTTGCCAATAATGTTTGGACCAATTAAGCACATCATCAGCGATCATTTCTTTCTTTTCTGTAACGAATTTGTTTCTTAGAAACCATAGTCTCCAAAACATGATTAGTAACACCTCAAAATCCATTGCGGATAAACTCGCCTTGCAGTTCATTAAGAGATCCAGAATAGGTGTATTATGGGAAATACACATGCCTTGCAAGAATGAGCAAGCCTGGCATACCTTTTTTAACGCATCACATAGCCATATTGCATGTATGAAATTTTTAGCTCCTTTAGCACAGCGGCTACAATGCTCATCAATAGGGACATGATGCCTTTTGAGGTTTGCAAAAGCAGAGATCCAACCATGTATGAGTCTTCAAACAAAATGCTTAACTTTTGGGGGGATCTTCAAACACCACAATTGCTTCCACCAAGACCGGGATTCAATGTTATCATTACTGGATGAAGCTTGATTAGGAAAATAAGATAACCAGTATCCGCTCTTAATGAAATATTGTCCATGTTTATCGAAATGCCACATAACCGAGTTAATCTGCTGACCCCAAGATGGAGAACGTGGGATGTTGAGTATTAAGTCACATTCTTCATCTGGGAAAGAGTCACGAACCAATTCGCAGTTCCATGCACTCGATGGAATGTTGGAAGAAGTGAATGTTGAGTGCCTTAAAATTTTGTTTTTTCATGTTTTCCTTTTTTTTATTTTTATTTGTTGTGTTTTAAGCTAATCTCCTCGGTATTTACAGGTATTATCATTGAAAACCCTCACAAGAATATAGCTCATTTACTAAAGCAGCCTAGGTGCTTAAAGGCTTGTTGCATATGCCAAATGCAATTGCGATCATCAATGAAAGTGGTTTAGTTATTGTTTTTCTTTTAGTTTTTTTTTCATTAATTGCTGAAGAATTAGCTAAGTATAAATTTGGGAGTACTTGTTGAGTTTATTTCTGTTACTTATATATCTCTTGAATCTATATTTCTTAATTGTTTATTTTATCTATTTTATTTTTATTAGGAACGTTACTTAAGTATAAAAAATAATAAAGATATAAAGGAAGTGATTTAAAGAAAAGCTAATTATGAAAGTTAAACGAAGACTTACAATTTATTTTGAAAGTATTCATAATTATGGGAAACCTTGTGAAGTTAGAAATTACATTTCTCTATTTAAGTTTGGAGTTTAAAGTAGAAAGGGAAACCAAAAAGGCAACAGGTTTAAAGGAAAAAGAGATAAAAAATAATATGGAATTTGTTTTTAAATAAGAAACGGAAAGAATATTTTTGTAAATGACATTTTCCTCGCTTCAAAGGAAGTGTCGCTAACCTATAAAATAATCAAGACTTCTTGGATAGTGGGTAAGACAGCAGAAAAAAAAAAGGCACGACTTAGATGTAAGGGCGGAATTAAAATTTGAGCTTTAGTGGTCAAATTTGAGGAGTTAATGAACTATAACATAATTTTAAAGATTGGCGATGATGTTTAAATTTATGAATTTTCAGTATTTTATTTTAAAACATTGATCAATTGTAGATGATTTTTTTTATTAAAAAAATAATAAAGATATTAAACAATAAATAAGTATTGTATTATTAGTAAAAATAAATTTTAATTTTAAAATTAATATATTTAAAGAAAAAAGTATAAAGAACAAGATCCATAAATAATACAAATGAAGTTATAACAGTAAGACATAACAAAATAACTAATATATAAATAAAATATATAAAAGATTCTAACTTATTCCTTGAAGAATTTTTTTCTTGACCTTTGAGATAGAAAAAAGAATTTGACATAAATTGAAAAGAAGATAAAATCACCAATGTAGGGTGTTCCCTAATTGTAAATCTATTTATATAGGTTAAATTAAAAAAAAAATTTCCATGCAAAAAAAGAATTAAATATAAAATTCCTTTCTATTAAGAAAAAGATGTGTAAATATAAAATTATTTTTATTAAAATAAGAGAATTAAGTTGAAAATTAAAAAATGCAAATAAGGACCGCTTGCAAATTAAAAAATATTTTTTATTAGAAAAAAATATTAAAATGGAGAAAGATGAAATATTATTTGAACATTAAATAAAATATTAAAAAGCAAGTCTTTAATACTAATATAGATTACTTTCTTAAATTAATAATTTAACTCATTAAAGATAAGAATTTTAAAAGAAATTTGGAGAGAGCCAAATAATTATTTTAATATTAAATAATTATATACATAACACAAATTTAAGAGGTTATGCTAGGGCTTGGGGGGCCATAGGTCCGCCCCTACTTAGATGAGTTTTTATAGGCAGCACTTGGATGTCTAAAACTTTCAAGTTTTTTTTTCCTTTCATAGTTGGTTTTATTTACTTTGTTACTTCTAATTTAATTATATCTTTCTAATTTTCTTATACCAGAATTAAGTTTGATAAAGTAGTGCTCTTTTAATTTGAATTGATTCTTGCTTCTTAAGAAGAATTAAATTAAAATTCTTTTCATCATCAATACAAATATTTTTATATTTAAGAACTTGTTTAACTAGCCAAGACAAGAATAACCTTTTAAAGATGAATTAATTTGCACTTAATATTATGTCAATGAGATGTCAATTAATCAATTTTGATGTGCCACTCTAATTCAAAGATCGAGGAAGAAATCGGACAATTATGCCACTCTATTTTCATTACGAAGATGTATTACATCAAGATCTGTTGCTCAAACTGAATTACGCCAATGTTATGGAACAAGACCAACACTACTCATACTCTTACTAAAAGCACCTGGTTTTGGTCCTGTTATTCCGGAGGTAATAAACCTATTTCCCAACCTGGTTCTATCTTGAAGGCGTAAACTTTTTTCGTAAAGCACTGTTCAAGCTAGTTCGAGAAAGTGAGCCAGTGCCTGTGTTACCGGCTATGAATGAGTTCTGCGACTTACACAGGCACCGAGCCTGCGAGCTTGCCCATAGCTCGCTCATTGAAGGTCTATTGTTGCATTCGTGGTGGTAGTTGAAGGAGCCCATACATGAGCGAAAACTTCGATATTCAACGACTAATGATAGCTTATACGCTCGACGAACCCTTATTGAGAATTTATTAATAAATAGTTAATAGTACAATCATAATTTTTAATTAGCTTTGTTGTTCATATTCAACTCTTTTGTGTGAAAAAGTATTTCAAGCACTTGTAATTAATGAAGTTCTAACATATACTTTATCTATTAATTTGCTTTAATTTCTTTGGTTTCATTAGTTTAATCTCTTTTAAAACAAATTTTGTTTTGTATTAGGTAAGAATTATATTTCTTTATATTAGATTAGTCTTTTAAAAATTTAAACCGTTTCTGTGGATTTGACTTCATTTTTGACTTTTTGTATTCTCATAGATTCGTGAGCTTGTGAATACAACTAAAATATGTATAATACAATACTAAAATTTAACATAGTACACAAAGTTTTCTACAAATGAGGCCTAAATTAGAAGTGAATTATAATCTCTGTATGATACAACTGATAATGGGCCCCATGTAATTGTGCAATCTCATTTATATAAAAATGTGTCAAAATTTATCTGATGAATATGAAGGTAAAAAATTAGCAAACTTTGTAAACCCAAGATATAATTACTTAAATACTATATTACCCTTTCGAGTATGTGGAAGCCCTACTGCAAAATCTATAATGATATATTACCCCTTATAATTAAGAACAAAAAAAAAGGTACATGTAATCTTGTTGGTCTCAGATCTTCTACTTTAACTTGTACTGTTATGTTTTGCTAATCTAAGATACATATTTGTACTACTGTAAACTATTTATTTTTCTTTAGCTTTGAATTATTTTGTACAAAAATTTTATTAACCATAACTAACTTCTCATCCACTCTCGATGATAGATTAATTCGTATGCCATCCCTCACTTCTTACTTAAATTTAACTATGTAGGTATCCTAGTCTTACATCTCTTGAATTCAATCAATCAAAAAAGGCATAACTCAAAAGTTTGCTAAAAAAACTTTGGATTTATCCACTGATAAATCAACCGCCATAGATCTCAACTTATTTGCCATCATATTGGCCTTTATTAAATGATAGTTAATAGCACGATCATAATTTTTTATCAGTTTGAACCATCTTCATTGTTCATATTTAACTATTTTTGTGTGAAAAAAATAATTCAAGCTCTTATGGTCAATTAAGATTTAACATGTACTTTATCAATAGGTTGAGAAGTTATTGTTCCAATCCCTAATATTATACTATTTGTCATTGAAATTTATCTTTTAATCTGTGAAAAATAGGGGAAATAAATAGTGATAAACGCATTTCATACATTGTTTAGTACCCCTCTTAATCTGATATTTACTTGTTTTGAGTATCAAAATATAACCATTTATGCATACATTATTATTTTATAGGTTTCAACCAACTGGAGCATAAAGAGATCAAAATTTGATTAAAAAAGGGCAAACAAGTCATGTTATAAGTACCCAAGCCATAACCCCAGAAGTCTAAGCCGCAGCTCCAAGACAAGCCAAGAAAACAAGACCAGGTGTTGGGGTTGCAACAAAAAATTTGGAAAAAGAGTGGTGTTGCAGTGCTAATTCTTGGAGGCTGTAGCGCCACCACCTGCATTCTTTATTTTGGCTCTTTTGCCCTAATTTTAAGAGCGTATTTTTGGGAGCGCCTATAAAATAGGCATTGAAAGGCCTCATTTTAAAGGGGAGAGCATGAAATAAAGAGATAAAACTAAGGGCTTTGGTGAGAGAAACAAACTTAAAGCTTGGATTATGGGAGACCATTGAAGATTGAAGGCCGCCAAAGATTTCTCCAACTAGTTCCTTTTTTCTCTCTACCTCATTTACCTTAATTTCAAGTTTATATTTGTAATTTCTGTTATTTGAACATGATTACTCTTGTAAACCTTTAGATTAATATAATTGAGCATTTCACTATAGATAGCTAGATTACATGTTCTACAGCTTGATGTAATTCTACTTAGTACTATGTTTTGATGTGTTATGTTGATTAACAGTTATTTTGTGTTTATTATTTATGCTTTTTATGCGTTTAATACTTCTAATTAGATTAAAAAATTGATTAGATGATTTAAGACTTATAGGTTATGTGCTTGGAAAAATTTAACCTATGTGTTGGAATTGAAAAGCATAGCCTTGAGTTTATTGAGTTGGGAGACTAATAGACTTAAGATAATCACTTAAAGGTAACTTAATGCATGTATGTATAACAAGTTAGATAGGGATATCTACTTGGTCGTGTATGTATGGGATCTCATTCGACACTCAAGAGAGGTAATGAGATTAATTTTAAACTATTGATTAATTAATTCACAAATTAGTTGTTAATCACTAACAATAAAGAACATAAGAATGATAGAGTGAAATCAAGATCCTAAGACCCTTTACCATAGAATTCGTACCTCATTGATTTACTAAGTTGTTTGTTTTAAACATTTTTAATTTCATTATTCAACTTAGTCTTTAAATTATCCTAGATAAAGTTAGGTTGTCAATTCTTATGGGAATGATACTCACTCATTACTTTATTACTTGATTATGACCCGTGCACGTGCGGTTATAATTCGTGTGTGTATAATTTTACGAACAAGTAGCTTAACTATCTTCCAAAAAAATTACTTAGTAAAAATAACTACTACCTTAACGTACCTTTAGACAACAGATGGTGTAAATTAAACTGTTGTTTTTGTTTTTGCTTCTTTTTTATTTTGAATTAATGTAAATCATACTACTACAATGAAATATTGATATATACATGCGTAATAATTTTATAGTTTTATTTTTTACATAATTATTCAATTAATAGTATGAAAATATTATATATCAAAGCATGAATTTCCCTGACAACATAAATGTACATATAGGAACGAGGAATGTTAATATTAATAAGAAGTCGTTTTTGTGCAGTAAAAAGAGGAACTTTTCTATGGATGGAAAGACAAATACAATTAGTCATATCCAATTCCTCCAAGCTTGCTCTACCAGACAATGACCAATGAAGTTTGTGGACAAGATTTACATACACAACTTCATTAAATGATGGTCATGGTAAATAAGGTCTCGAGGCCAACTCATCTTGCCAGCTTTAAGTGATATCAATTTTAAGTCTAGTTTTAAATTCTAGTTTAAGAAACTCAATATAGGAGTGAATTAGGTATTTAAAAAATTATATGAAAATGTTATAGAAATGTATCACACTTTAAAATTAATACAGGAATGATTGAGCAAACAATTAAAAATGAGCAAATAATTAATACAAGAAATTAGAAAGGGTACTAAAAGAAAAATAAATTTAATACTAGTTGTTTACGTGGTTCGACACTCCACATGACCTAACTTTACACCTAAATAATTTTCTTGAGGACTCTACTAGTCTTGCCTAAACTTTAGGCTAAGAGTCAAATACACTTGACTTTTAAAGGTATTAAAAGACTCTTACAATAAATTAGTTTTTCAAGTATCAACTAAACCCTTATAATAAAGGAGTGAATTACTTAGTTTCTAATATTTTCTATGAATACTTCAATAAACAAAAATAAAAGATAATTTAAATACAAATAATTCAAACTCTCAAATAAGTGAATATGACAGTTTAAGCACATTTAGTTTATATTATTGAAAGGCATAAGCACAATAAAGCTCAAGGATGTTAAAATGGGATGGCTTGATGTCTTTTAAATTGTCTTGAACAATGGTATTTTAATATGATGGATAGATTCTTTTGAGTTGTCTTGAATGAGGATACTTATTAAAAAATGAGAGAACTAGTTATTTTTAGCCATTGTAGTACTTTCCACGTCCAAACTATTTTGGCGATTTACTAAACCATCAAACAACTTTGAGTAGGTTAGCTATTAACTCAAACCAATTTTGAAACCAGTTAAAATATTGGCTTAGCAGTTAAGCCGCTAAACTACTTTGATCGAAACTGGTTAATTACTTTGCACTCTTTAAGTTGCATACACTTAAATGATTTGGCTATAATTTATTATAGAAAACTTTTCAAATTGACTTTTATAAAATTCTTTAGAAAGCTAACAAAGTTATCTTTCTACTTATGTCAAGCTTGTACTCAAGGTTAGTCGCATGCAATGTTAATATAATTTTTAAAATTCCATTCTATTTTATTAAAATGCTTTCTTTGAGTCATCTTATCTTTATTGTTTAAAACTTTCAAAACTTTGCACTATGATCCAAAATTATTATTTTTCTCTATTGGTTGGAATTATCAAAATCTTCAAGGTCTTTTAAACTAAAATTCTCCCTCTTTTGCATGATAACAAATAACTATGGAATATTCTTAATATGAAAATAGTCTCCCTTCTTTGATCTAAGCTTAACTAATTTTTGCAAGATCTTTTGACATGTACCAAATATTAATAATGTCTAATTTAAAAGTTAATCCTTTATTTTTATTAATTATCAATTACATGACTACATGTTATATTATATATGTGAAATTTCAAATTTAAGAGAGAATCTTGACTCATATACGAGAGGTACATGCATTAAAAAAAAAAAAAACCAGCTTGTTAATTTATTTTGCTCATTCACTCTAATTTGATTAGTAAATCAAATATATAAATATTTATTTATATATAATTATAGAAACACACAAGCACACACATATATACGGGCAGATCCTCGGCACTACATTTTTTGCACAATATTTTCCACAATTTTCATAAGGATTGGCACGGTTCGATTTAGTCCAGTATTTTGGGAACCAAACTAGTCTAGTTAATATTTTTTAAAAAAAGGGAAACCAAAAAAATCAAATGGCATAGAGAAAATTGAATCAAACCAAACCGGTTTTTTTTTTCCAGTTTTGGGCTCAAAATGTGGGTTTTTTTTTCTATTTTATTTTAAATTATAGGCTTTTTAATTTATTTGTCCAAAATATTTATGGGGTCATTTTTAGACCTAATTCTTGTGCCTATTTCATATTAAGATAATTATAATTTGCTTAATTTGAGATAAATTTAAATTTTTATTTATTAAAAATATAATAATTTTTTATAATATTCATAAAAATAAAATTCTCTTATTTTATAAAAATAAAAATATCCATCAAAATAAAATTGACCATCAATTTTTTCTTAGTTTGGTTATTATTTAGAAAAAATCGAAACCAGAACCGGACAAGTTTTCTTAATAAAAAAATCAACCTGAATCGGCCAGTTTAGTTCAATTCGATTTGAGTTTTTCGATTTTCGATTTTATTTGTCCACATTTAATTCTTAAATTGTTGGATCAATGCATATTTAATAGTTTAGATGTAATTAGCCATGTGTAATGAATGCATTGCTTTTAATGCACATTTAAAATTTAATCTCAATTATTGAATATGCATTGATCTAATGGTCTAAAAATTGTGTAAGATGTTATGTAAAAAATGTCTCTCTCTCTCTCTCTCTCTCTCTCTCTCTCTCTCTCTCTCTCTATATATATATATATATATATATATATATATATATATATAAATAAATATATGACAAGATCTATGGCACCTCTTTTTTTACACAATTTGTTATACAAGTTTCTAACCATTATATCGTTTTCATTTAATGGTTAAGATTAAAGATGATGTGTTATTATTGTAATTTTTAAAAGTTATTTAACTATTAATAGAACCCATCATAATAAAAGAGGTGAAAGAAGATAATATTATATTATCATAATGAGTCCCATTAATAATTAAATAAATTTTAAAAAAATATAATAATAACACATCATCTTTAATCTTAATCATTAAATAAAAAATTATTTAATAATTAAAAAATTGTGTAAAAAAATAAGTGCCATAAATCCTTCCTCAATAAATATATATGGAGAGAGGCTTAATTAAATGCTTTAGTAAAACTAAAGCATTATATTATTGCGACCAATCAACGTATAAGGAGAGAGGATTTGTGAGAAACCTCTTTATTACATTACAATATTATAATGCCATAAGCAAAGGAAATATAGGAAAGCCTCCGAAGAGACGAATTAGTCATTGTAAGACCAGAACTTCGCTTGAAGATCTTTCACTACCTTCGGGTCCAGCTGGAATGCCCTAGCGAGAATGTCAGGATTAATGGGCGGGTGGGATCCGAAGATGGCGTTTGCGATAGTAATGACACCAGGATTCTGGCTGTTCAAGGCAGCAATGGCGACGGCATTTGTTTTTCCTATATTGGCCTGGAAGTGAATGAGGCCAATTGGAAACACAAAAACATCTCCCTTTTTCAGGACTTTGGTGAAGAGTGTGTTGTTGAGCTGGTTCGATGCGACAAAACCAACGTAGAGAGTACCTTCCAGGACTGTTAGAATTTCAGTGGCACGAGGGTGAGTGTGAGGTGGGTTTTCACCAAATGGTGCATAGTCGATACGTGCTATAGATATGCCAAGAGTGTTGAGTCCAGGAATTTGATCAACATTTAGGAGAGTCACATTTGAGCCAACTTGATTGTCTGTGTTTCTAGGAATGTCGAGCCCTGGACCGAAGAAATCTTCTGGTTTGGCAAGCTTTGGGTCTTTGCAGAACTTCCCATTCACAAATACTGCATGATAACAAATTAAAAAAAAGTGTTAATAACATGAACATTTAACTAGCAGAAACTTGTAAGGTTTATAAACAGAGAGAGCAACAAATACATACCACCATCGAGATTATCAATGGCCACGCAGATATCCTGAAGAGGGCTAGGGTCATTGGCAGAGGCAGATGAAGAAGCCAACACCAAGAAGGCTAAAGCTATGAGAAATTGAACACCTTTCATGGCCATGGTGATGAATGGGCTATGTATGTATCTCTGGTTTTTGCTGCAATATTAAGGAAATTATATACCTATATAGATGAGTCCTTGAACTATTCTTAGTCCTCGAAGCAGGTGCAGACCTACCAAGACTTCATTGGTTAAATACTTTTGACCTGTAGTACATTCAATCCTTAAGTAATTATTTGTTGATTAATTTGACTATGTGACTATTATGTTTCAATGATGATGTGTACATTCAATTTCAACCAGTAGTACATTCCATCCTTAAGTAATTGGTTATTGATTAATTTGACTATGTGACTATTATGTTTTATTTTCACATAGGCTGATAGTTTAAAATAATTATCAATATTTAATGGTTGAGTTGGAATAAAATTAAAAGGTATAGATTGATATTTAGTGGATAAGATTTCTCATCTCATTTTGTTTTAAACGAAGACCTATATTTAAAATAGTGTTGAATTTAATTAATAGTGTTATCATTAAAGTACATATATTAAAAAAAAAAATAGTGTTATTAACAATAAGGAAACTGCCAATTGATTTTTTTCATTTGGACCAAGTAAGAAAATTTAATAATGAAAAAAATTATATCTATTAAACAAGAAATGAGGTTGAGACCCCAAATTATGGGCTAAGGCAATCCACAATTCGGAAAGTACCAAAAATTCATGAACAGAAAATCTAAATTTTGGTATCGGGTCATCAAATGTAAGATCAATCTCAAGAGAGAGTCAATTTTGCTTATGTATTTACAACATTATTTTCTTTGATCACTCGAGTGCAATGTAATAGTTATTAAAACTCACAAGTGCTTCGCATATGTAAATTGTGTTTATTGACATGTCGAATACCAAATGAATTGAAATATAAATTTTGTATTCTAAATTTATTAGTATCACTCATTCGAATATATATGACAACTTTTATTCATTGTGTACAAATACTAAACTTTTACGTTAGATTCAATATTTTTCCCTTTTTAATGAAAGTTTCACTGATGTTCATTGCTTACATATAACACAATTAAAAGATAACAATTGTTGCTTACATTCAACAACAATTTTACACTGACATGTGTCTTGACAGCAGGGAGTAGAGACATCCTGGCTTAAGTTCACTGTAATATAAGGAATCTAAACATGTGATTTCATTGCGTGATTAATTAATAGTAAGAAAGAAAATAAAGGGGGGAAAAAACAAAAGCAAAGAGTTGTTGTGGATTGGTTAGAGATTTTGACAGATCCTTAACAAGATAATGCATTTACCGCTGTGCCTAATTAAACTTGTAATTTCATTGCCAAAAATTAATTAAAGCTTCCAATAGTAGTAGTCAGTGCAGAATTCTCTTAAAAGGAAAAAAATAAAAAAGAAGCAACACTTGATTTAGTATATATATAACCACTTCTATAAAAAAAAAGGGCAATACTTATTTAAGGACATAAATAACCACTTCTAAAATAAACAAGCAAACATACTTCATTTTAATGTTGACAGGCTAACAAAATATCAGTCTAAAAGTTGTGTTCTTGAAGGTCCACTAACATTACCCCAGATTTTAGAACGGTCTATAACAGCAATATTGACAGTGCCATCGTTAATTGGGTAACCCTAAGAGTGATTGATCACCTTCTTTTCTTAACTGCCAGGTTTGGTTGCGTAAACAATCCTAAAACTAATCAAGAAATGAGTTATTTCAAACTACTCAATCCTAAAATCTCAGCGATTTATTGAGGGTCGAGAAATCTTGCTTGGGGAAAGTGTCTGTGTATAGAATGGAGTCCTCGAATTTATCTGTGTTCGCGATTTCATAGTCCCAAAAGGCAAAAGCAAGTGAAGACTTGAATTATTTTCGTTTGGTATTGAATAGCGACGTGGAAAAGTTGCTTAAGAAAATATAAAAGTTTCTGTTATTTCAAAAATATTAAAAATATTTTTTTATCTTAAGAAAATTGTCAATTTAATTTTTGAAATTTCGTTAAATTACTTTAAATGCCACAGTTGATTTTTATAATTAAAAGAGAATTGTGTACATGTACTACTTGACTTGTCATGGTAGGATTGATTAGTTATTTGTTAGATTATTTGTTTAATTAATGTTTTATTTTTATTTTTTTATATTCATTCTTCCAACTAATTATGCCACTTCAGAATTTGTACGATTAATTTGTATATATAATATTACTATCAAAAAATTATCATCTGAAAGGATAACGAAGTAAATTGATATATTATATTATAGTGAATGGTCTCGCATTTAATCAAATTTATCTATATTTCTCTGAAAAAGTGCATTTTAGGTGCTACTTTTTCAATGATAGAGATTGATTAAAGTATTTAAAAATATATAAAAATTGACTAAATAATTTCACTAAACTTTAAAAATTAAACTGCAATTTCTCTAATCTTAATCTAAATTTAGCATTAACTTTTGTCAGTTTTGTATCTTACAAAGTCGATTTATCAAATATAATTTCAAGTTTTAATTTACTATGAAGTTAGAAAAATGCTAAATTACTCACCTATAAATTTTTATAATAATTACCTTTTGCCTTTTTTTAATATCCTATTACTTCTTTGTTAGTATTTTTCTCTTAAGATTGTGAATAGAGATATTCAAAAAAGAAGAAAATTGCCACTTCCCCATGTTATTTCTTACATTGATCATTTATCACCTTAATTTTTTAAATTATCTTTTGAAATTGGTGATTCAAAATTAAGGTAGAGTTTGATTTTGAGTTGAAAATCAAGATAGAGTCAACACATGATAGAAAAAGCAATGGATAGACGAGAAAAGGACAAAATAGAAAGCCGAAAATATAGAGGGGCCCATAACACACATAAGGGAACATACATTGGTCTGGACACCGTGACATTAGCCTTGTAACATTGAGACATAGAAGTCAATATCACCGATGTCAAGGCAATTTGAAAATTTTCTTCCAAGGTACCAAAACCACCTGTTAAAGCAATAAAAGTGTTTGCATGGTAAAGTATTCTAGCTATACGTTCATGCATGGATGAGATACGTAATTCTTCTCCTATTATTTTCCCGATCAGGTTTACCATGGCTAAAGCTGTAGAAATAATACTTAAAACTTGATTTGCTACTAAATGTGCAGCTGTTGACACACATCCTATTAATCTAAGGCTACTCCCTCCATATATCAAATAAATTTTTCTTGCAGCTAATGCTTGTTCTAGATTGTTTACAGCCTCTATAAACACATTTTTCTTAGGACTAGATCCACAAAATACATATACATTTCGAAATCGTCGAACTAAAGTTTCTTTTATATCTACATTCACCTTTATCTCAATATATAAAAATAAAGATAATGTGGTACTGTATTTATAGAGTACCAAATAATAACATTAATTTTGATAACCCGATAATTTGTCAAAAGAGATTTAAAAATAGAACACAACAATTCAAAGATGATAACCCATATGCATTATTTAACTAAAAGATTTGAATTTAAGATATTTATATGAGTAGCTCTATTATTTATTTAAAAAATTAAAATAAAGATGCATTCGTATGTACAAGTAGTTGTGATTGTGGCTCACATCTTCCTTTGATTTTACATCCAGTAATGGCTTAAATGTCTTCTATGGATCGGGGCTAGGCTTCTCATCCAATTTTCTTATAAATTGGCAAACAGGATCTTTTAGATTCAGATTCCCAAGACTATATTGTTGATGTTCATTTTTAAATTTGTTCTATAAATCGAAAAGTTCACATTACACGAGTCCACAAGGATGTGTCTCAAGAGTCACTAGAATATCATCCAAAAACTCCTTATTCAGTCCATCCTTAATGAACTAAATTTTATCTTTTAAATTTCTAGATGCAAATTTTAAAAAACGACAGCTTCAGTTACAATTCTTGTTAACGCGTTTTAGAGTGTATGCATGTGATTATTTATATGTTGAAAAAACTAAATACATGTATCATATACACGATTTCGTAGCTGAATTAAGCATATAATTAACATGTACACATGTATCTTAAATTATTAACAACTTAAGATTATAGAAACATACCTTTGAAGAACTTTGGTGAAGATTTCAAAATTTTTAGATTGTTTCAAACTTTGAGCTCACTTAAAGTGAATCCTTGTGCAATTCTAGTTCACAACAATCCGGTGGGATTGTGAAGTTAGAATGACAGCTATCAATTGTTTCCAGCAACAAGTTTTAATTTTTTTTTTTTTTGAAGAGAAAGAGGAGATTAATTGTTTTTCTTTTTCTCTCTTATTCTTTTACAACACTTTGCAAAATGAATTAAAACCAAAAACTACCCTCTCTTCTCCTTCTTCTGTTTCTTGTTTTCATTTTCACTTAGAGAATCAATTATTCAATTCAATTTTTAGGTGTGTCAAGCACTTCACAAGTGCTCTAAAAAATGATTAAGTGGCTAAATATATATAAAAAAAAAAGATTTTGTGGCTATTATACCTAATTAGATATATGTCTCCCACCTAAATCAAAATAATAAAAAAATATTATTAATTTAAATAATATTTATTCAATTATTTAAAAAAATATTTGAATGTACTTTACCTTATTTAATATTATCAACAAGGTTAATAGATGAATTTATGGTAAAACAATTCATGAACCAAAATTGTGCCACTTGTCAACATGTTATTAGTTAACAACTCTTGTCAACTAATTAAGTGATGTACTTAACATTTAAGTCTAGACAAGTGCATAACTTGAGGAATCTTGAAATATATTTTAATTTGCTGATATTTCTAGGATGAAACTTTTCAATCCATAATACTGCCCTAGTGCATAACCAACACACTTCATATTGTGAGACTCTCTAGGTTCACGCCCGAATTGTCATATGAAACTTCTCCATACGTTTATAAACGATGCCCCACAAACACGTTACAGATATTACAAAACGGCGTATTAAACCATATAAGTTGAAGTTATAATATATTCGTATAATCCCTCAATCATTTATATCTAGATAGAGTAGAGATATAGATTAACACCATCAAATCTCTATATGCCTGACCATAAGTTTATCTCTAGAATTGTATTTCAATAAAATAATATTTTTAAACACTTTTGTGATTTTATTTATCCCTAGGGTTAAACTCTTTTCCTGGGAATTACTACTTATGGCCATAAGACTTTTTGAAATACAATCCTAAAGCATTAGGAGATATTACTCACCCATATGAGCTAATGGATTCTACATCTATGCACACTGAACTCTATGAGCATCGGACCACACCCAACAACACCCAACAATCAAACCATAAAAGGTTTCTGACATGTGTGAAACTAAAGTATTATAGATCACTCACAAAGCACACTCGAAAGACCCTCAATTGACAGCTTTATAGAATGTCTATTAGAGGTCTTTGTGAGTCTATTCAATACTAAGACTAACTATCTGGACCATCCAGATATAAACATACACTAATCTATATATTATAAGGTCTTCACTGACAGACCCGCATCAATGAAAAGATTAAGAATATATTATTTAAGAACATATTTATATAATGACATTTCCTATCATTATTTACAACTCTTTTTAACTATGTCATTACTAATATATTCTCAAGTTTTTATCCCATTTTAGAAAAAACTCTAACTCTTTAGATATCGTTAACTCTTATAAGTGCTAATTCTTAGCATTTATAACTCTCAGCGTTGCTAATTCTTAACATTGATCTAAACTCTTTTAGACTAGATCTAAACTCTTTCTGTAATACCCAGTTCCCCATGAATAGTCAGATACCTAGAATTTTGGTATTTGACAATTAGGGAACCGTAGAAGTTTCAAATTTTGACCCTTCTCAAAACAATTTTTTTAAGTGTTTATGTGAGCCGTAATAGCCCTAATTGGGTAATTGCATAGTCAATTTGGGCGTTGGGTGCTCACCGAATATTTTTAGAATTTTTTGGTTGACTAAGTAGTGAAAATTCAATATTTGTACCAATAATTTTGGTGTAAGCATCACACCCTAAGCAAGTTATTTTTTTAAGGATAATTATGTGTATTTTAAGATATATGGACCAATCAAATTGGGACAATTGCATATATTAGTCTATTATATTATATTTTATTAGTTATTAGTAATATTTTTATTAAATTACTGGCCATCAATCAAAGGCTTTTTAATTGGAGGAGTAAGTAGCAATTAGACCTTTCTTGGAGAGCAATTATGTAATTTCTGGATATATATATATATAGGCTAAGTGTTTTATTTCAAAGAAGGGTTAAAAAAAAAAAGAAAACAAAATAGAGAGAGAGAGAGAGAGGATTTCAAAAATGAAGATAGGAAGGAGATGAACAGTGATACCCATGAAATTTCCAAGCCAAATCAAGGAATCCACACAAAATTCAAGTTGTTTCTAAGTGCCTAAGTAAGATTCAAGGGTGGATTAAGGGTAAATTTGCTTTAAAAGGTGAGAATTTCAAACCCTAGAATAGTAAATTAGGGTTTTTGTATAATTGAATTTAAATTGAATAAATTTAGGGCATTATAATGAATTTGGAAAGTAGATAAGACCATAGGTAAGAAGAAATTTGAAAAAATGGTAAAAATCTCATTTAGGTCTTTTTGGCTATTTTGGGGTTTTTAGTGGTACAAGTGCAATTAGCAAAAATTGAGGGTTAGGAATGAATTCTAGGACCCTTAAGATGAGTTTTGATGGGTGAAAATCAAAGTTAGGGTATGGGACATAATGGTCATTTATGACAAAAATTATGGGTAATTATGTCCAAAGAAAATTATAAGGGATTATGGACCCCTTTGACAAAAAATTGTAATTTTTGCATAAATTGAGATTGTTGGGGGCAAAATTATAAATTTAGAAAG
Source organism: Ailanthus altissimus (assembly GCA_946807835.1). Classification (NCBI taxonomy): domain Eukaryota; kingdom Viridiplantae; phylum Streptophyta; class Magnoliopsida; order Sapindales; family Simaroubaceae; genus Ailanthus; species Ailanthus altissimus. The sequence goes on from OX327712.1 coordinate 4,340,190, forward strand.
AAATTTTGATGGTGGCCAAAAGATGTACTCTAGGGGTATTTTGGTAATTTTGTCATTTTAGGGGGACTAAAGCGTAATTTATGCTTTGTAGGTGCCAAAGGTCAAAACCGGTGAAAGGACAAGCCCAAAAAAGAAACTTTAGCGTAGGACAGTTGGTGAGTGGAAAAGCAATTAAAGGAAATTAAATGCAATTTATTTTAAATTATTAGTGTTTATTTGCTTTCTAATTTAAATGTTGTTGTTTCAGGTAATTTACTCAAGTTATGTGACTTTTAAGAATTAAGAAAAGTATAATGATATTTTATTTGATATTTTTATATAATGAGAATTAAAAATTTATCATTTAAAAATACCGTAAAATTTTAAAATTACAGTTCAGTATTTTCAACAGTTCAGAGACTATTTTTCAACAGTAAGAAACAGTTTTTAGACACTATCAGTTTTCAAAGGCCAGTGGTACCCCATTTATTAGTTTTCAGCTATCAGATTCAGATTCCTGTGGGGATAGTATAGACTCGGCTAGTACACCCCGTATGCGTCGGCAGGTCAGTCAGTTGGGGTGTCGAGTCTGTGAGTCACTTATGCTACGGGGTGTTGTCTCACTATATGTCTGCGATGTATATTCCGCCATATAAACAGTGAGATGTCTCAGATTTATCAGTTTATCAAATTGGTCACAGTGGTTGTTGCTAGCGGAGACCGCCCTATGACCAACTCATTTTGTTGGCTACATCAACAAGTAGGTTCAGCATTAGGGCAGCCATTTGTGCTTTTCAGGCAAACTAGAACCGAGCAGAAGTTTTAAACAATTGTATGAGATATGTAGTTTTCTTTTTCAAAAAAATGAAACTGTTTGTTAATAGTGTTTACAGATTTCAACAGTAACCTATTTAGTTTTAAAAAATTTAAATAAAGAAAATCGCTCGATAGAGTTTTACCAGTATTTGAGATTTAGAAATGATTTAGAATAGTTTTCAGTACTTTTTTTAAATTTTTAATATATTTTCACAATTATTTAGATTTCACACCCACTCATTGAGTTTATTAATCCACCCTTTGTTTTTTGTGTTTCTATTTTTCCCCCAAGTACAGCCAGCAGTGTACAGCCTACAGTTTCTCTTGTGGATTAAAGTGGGTCAGCCCTACGACGATCTTTTGTGCATGTACAGAGCTATATGTATACATTTAGTGCATATACATGTAAATTTAGTTTTGCGTTGTATAGCATGCATAATAGATTTTGGAGTTAAAATGAATATTTATACATTTTTGAAATGGTTGGTCTTCTTGCTATGGATGTCTGTTGGAGTATGATAAAAAATGCATGTGTTGATTGATTTGGGAAGAGATGGGAGGTCCCATTTACAGTTGAGAGATATGAGAAATATTTGGAGTGTATTTTCAGCAGGTTTATGGAATACAGATTTTCAGAAAAATAGGGGAAACTCTATCCGTTTTAATCCAGAATTTTTAGAAAAATAAAAATTTTCCCGTGTTTATAAAAATATATCAGACAGAAATTAAAAGAAATTTTAGGGTTCGCCTCATGGAATTTCTCAGGGTTCATAGCAGACTTTTGGAAGCATTCTGTTAGGGTACCCGGCAGGGCCTACCTAGGTCCACGTTGTAGGATTCTGGGTCGGGTTCTGTTACTTTCAGATCATATAGTGTCTAAAAAGTTACAAGTATCTTACCGTATATAAATTATAATTAGCAATTTAATGAAATGATAATACTAGTATAAATATTAAACAAATATTCATAAATAAAGGGATGGTACGTAAGAACAAATCCCAACGATTCTATCGAGCACATTTATGACAGACTTATAACATTTTTACTCTTCACCTTTTGGCATAAGAATTTCTTCCAAGACGAGCAATAAAAGAAACAAAATTATTTGTAGGCTCACAAGATAATCGAACGTTGGCTTCGATTAACCAACTAATATCCGCAAGGATATTTTTCAACATTAATAGCCTTAGTCTTTCACACTATACTTTGAAAATCTTAAGTATAGCATTTTGAGGCAATGAAGAAAAATGCTTTTGACGGTTGGCAAGAATGATATTCATTTTAAACGAATGAGAAAAGTAAAAAAGAGGAATGCACGGTGTAGGAGACAGTTTTAGGGAACTAAAAAACTGACTTTAATAGCCATGGAGTATCATATCTGTCACTTGGCCGGGAAAATAAATCACACATAAGAGGAAAAGCTACAGAAGAAACTAACACGTCCAGAATATAGGAGTTTATTCCCAAGTACAAGATTGTCAAAATAATAAATAACCCAATGAGAACGGGGTCAATCCACAGGGAAGTGGAATTAAAATTACAAACTATAAATATTAATTCAATTAATCAATTAAAATAAAAGTTAAGGTTAAGGGGGTCCACTCTTGGCATATAAAATAAGAATATATTTAACTCTTTTTATAACTTAATTAGAATCCTCACACGAAAGAAGTTCCAATTGAAAGATATAACAATTAAAGTTCATCACCATTTATATATTAAGTAGTATTTATTTCTTTCAATTATTATAAACCAAATCTTATAAATAGGTTCAAGTATTTATTATGTCAATATTTATATTTGTCTACAATAAATCAAGACTCCCACTTTACAAGAAATGGTATATACGTCAAATAGTGTAAATGGTTTCAAGAATTTATTGTGTCAATTATAAAAATTATCTATAATAAATTAAAATACACCACTTTAGAAGAAAGAGTATTAATATTACAAACAAAATAAATACATTATATATAAATTTGCATAACTTAAGAATAAAACATTAAATTCATAAATAAGAGTTAAGTATATTTTATTATCTTGTCAAGAGTTTCACCTTTTCACTTTAGTAAAAAGAAAATTACTTAAACATAATAAAACTAAGGAAAAAGAAAAGAGATGGAAGAAAAAATAACATGACTTTAGAATAGTAAACAATTGAAATAATATTACAAAGAAATAATACAAAAGTTAAGTGTTTTAAACTAAAATCTAATTCTCTAATTACATTTTTTGAGCATAAACATGCTACTTATTTATAGATAAATCGAGCCAAATGAAGAGGAAACCACTTGGATGATAAAAGTCAAGAATGCTGACAAATAATTTATATTGATTATCATTAATACACCCACTTGATTATCCAATTTGGAATTGATGTGGTCCAAATTAGCTGCCACTCAAAACATTAAAGTTGTAGATAAATCTCTTATCTTTTCAAATTGAGTTGTCTTATACGTATTAAATGTGTATTACTATAGTTATGGGCCAAATACTGATGACTCTTCGAATTGAGCCTGTACTGTAGATTAGTTCTGTTCTAGGCCATTTTCACCCTTAAATGTTTGAATTTCAAATGCCTTGTGAAATACAATATGTTTTTCCATTGATCAGCACTTCACAGGATCAAGAATCACTCCAATTGGTTTCTTAGGTAGATAGTTATGCCCATTTTACCGAACCTACCACAACACAGTTAAAAGTTAATTATGTACAATAGTGTAAACATACTTAAGTTAAGGGGGTTGAAGACACTAGTAATACAAAACAATGATATAAAATTCTTATTAAATATGTAATTTCAAATATTCATCACACCTCCTAACCAGTTTATTGCTAGTCCCTAACAATTCACACATAAATAAAATTTAAACACTGCCTAAGTATTTCAAATAAAATGTCAGTTAAAGATCACAATCGCTATAAAGGTTATTTCAATTATAACTTCTAAAATTGTGTGTGTGTGAATTAACCCAAAGCCTTCTTATCACAAATTACAGCATATATAACCTTGAAAATTTTCTCCAAATAAAAGCCTCAACTCTATATCTTCACAAGTGAATAACTGTTTAACGGGTTAGAATTTCACTCATGGAGTTGGAAAATAGATAATCAATCAAAACAATGTTACATTTAAGGACAGACAGACAAACTAACATTGATCTAAAAGATAGGAAAATCAATTGTTTAGAGTCAAACCATTCTTGTCATATGCTAGCTTCAGGACTTTAATTATTTTATACAAATCTTACGAATAGAGAGTCTGGTGATAAAATTGCTTCCTAATGACTTTTGTCTAAATTGAATGAAGACTTTATTGAACTGAATTGACTTCTTTTCTCTTTTTTTGCTTTTGTTTTTGTGTTTATTTTTGTTTTTTTAAAGACATAAGGAATCATTACAAAATAAATGCAATTTATCACCATAATTTTTTTTTTTATCATCTTTTAGCTAAGCAACCAAATCAAATAATATCATTCCAAAAAAACATTAACCATTTTAATAAAAGTTCGTAAGCTATTATCTCAACCTCTCTACTCACTCACAAAAGATATGTGAGTTTTGAAAAGAATATGTATACTTAAACATAGAAATTCTCTTGGCTATATATATATTGAATCATCCATCTTATCACAATGCTTAATATTGTGCTCAAGAAATAATTTTGAAAGTTATTCTTTAGTAACCTAGATAGAAAAAATGATTTAAATTAAACAATTTTGATTATTTTATTCTTGTCATATGCTAGCTTCAGGACTTTAATTATTTTATACAAATCTTACGAATAGAGAGTCTGGTGATAAAATTGCTTCCTAATGACTTTTGTCTAAATTGAATGAAGACTTTATTGAACTGAATTGACTTCTTTTCTCTTTTTTTGCTTTTGTTTTTGTGTTTATTTTTGTTTTTTTAAAGACATAAGGAATCATTACAAAATAAATGCAATTTATCACCATAATTTTTTTTTTTATCATCTTTTAGCTAAGCAACCAAATCAAATAATGTCATTCCAAAAAAACATTAACCATTTTAATAAAAGTTCGTAAGCTATTATCTCAACCTCTCTACTCACTCACAAAAGATATGTGAGTTTTGAAAAGAATATGTATACTTAAACATAGAAATTCTCTTGGCTATATATATATTGAATCATCCATCTTATCACAATGCTTAATATTGTGCTCAAGAAATAATTTTGAAAGTTATTCTTTAGTAACCTAGATAGAAAAAATGATTTAAATTAAACAATTTTGATTATTTTATTCTTGTCATATGCTAGCTTCAGGACTTTAATTATTTTATACAAATCTTACGAATAGAGAGTCTGGTGATAAAATTGCTTCCTAATGACTTTTGTCTAAATTGAATGAAGACTTTATTGAACTGAATTGACTTCTTTTCTCTTTTTTTGCTTTTGTTTTTGTGTTTATTTTTGTTTTTTTAAAGACATAAGGAATCATTACAAAATAAATGCAATTTATCACCATAATTTTTTTTTTTATCATCTTTTAGCTAAGCAACCAAATCAAATAATGTCATTCCAAAAAAACATTAACCATTTTAATAAAAGTTCGTAAGCTATTATCTCAACCTCTCTACTCACTCACAAAAGATATGTGAGTTTTGAAAAGAATATGTATACTTAAACATAGAAATTCTCTTGGCTATATATATATTGAATCATCCATCTTATCACAATGCTTAATATTGTGCTCAAGAAATAATTTTGAAAGTTATTCTTTAGTAACCTAGATAGAAAAAATGATTTAAATTAAACAATTTTGAAATTATGCCTCAGTAGTAAAGTAAATTTATTTACACAAGAGTTACAAAAAACTTTAGCAACAAACAAATATACATAAAATGAATTTAAAATAAACCAATTAGAATGTGTTTAAAAAGTTTAATAATGTCCTATTTACTCTGCCATTCTAGAACTAGAATGCATCTCAAGAATGCATAAATAAATCTTTTATTCACACTATTCATGAAATTATTTTTATAGAACCAAGTGATAACAAAAAAAAATAATTAACACTAATATTACATATCAACTATCCTTCCTCAACTAGATTGAGACATTGTCCTTAATGTCAAAATATAGAAAGAGTAGAATATAGCAAATATCACTTGAAACATCTTTTGATTAGAAATAAAACCTGTAACAAAATAAAACAAGCTATATAAAATACTTAAAATTTTATAAAAGTAGATAGGCTACAGACAAAGCATCAAATCTATCTTGCGTTTTTTTTTTCACTATCATCAGTATACCAATCTATCTGACGCATCGTTGGATTATATAGAGGTGTAAAAGTTTGTAATTCATCGAGTAATTGATCAACAGTTGAAGAAAAAATGAGGATCTGTCGTGCTGCAGATGAGACGAACTGTTTTTCCACTACATAGTCAAGAAAAGATAAAAACTCATTATAAAAATCATCAACATTTAACAAAGCAATGGGTTTTTGGTGGATTTGCAATTGTGCCTATGAGACTATTTGAAAAAGTTTCTTCAAAGTTCCAAAACCTCTAGGTAAAGCTATAAATGGATCATCATTTTGAAGCATAAAAGACATTCATTCATGCATTGATGATACCTATAACTCATCCCCAAATTTTTTTCCTACAATATTCCCAATAGCTAAAGCTTTCGGTATGATATCCAAAACTCGACTGCTTTTATTTTGTGCAGCAGTTGCCATACATCCCATTACCAAGGGTTTCTGCTGCTTCTACAAACTCTCCAATTTTTCCAGGGCTGGATCTATAAAAGACACAAATTTCTGTGAATTTATGAGTTAATGTTCCTTCCATTATTACACTCACCCTCTCTCTTGAATGATTTTGAGTTTGTATGAAGATGCAATGTATTTATAAAGCCAAAAGGTGTTGTAAAGTTAAGTCAAATGGGTAATTGGTTGTTAATGGATAAGATTAAGCTTTAAATGCAAAAATTTTAAAATTGATTGTAGGTGGTTGGTTGTTGGAAAAGACCTTTAAGGTTGAAATAAAATATTTAAAAATAACAGCTACAGTAGATATATACAAGTAGTTATGATTGTGGCTCATATCTTCCTCTGGTTTTACATCTAATAACAGCTTAAACGCCTTTTATGGATTGGGGATAGGCTTCCCATCTAATTTTCTTATAAATTGGCAAATAGGGTCTTTTAAATTCAGATTTCTGAGATTGTACCACTCATGTTCTTTTAGGAATATGTCTCATAATTCATGAATTGCAATATGAATATATCTACTAGGATGCGTCTCAAGAGTCGATAAGATATCATCTAAAGACTCCTTACTCAGGTCATCCTTAATGAACCTAATTTTATCTTCGCGATTTATAGACACCATTCCTAAAGTACGACAACGTGTGTTGCAAGTCATGCATGCACACTTGTAACAAACGCTTAATCTTTTTGCTCTTCGCTTTTTTGTAAAAGAGCTTATACCTAAGCTAGGCATGAAAAAAATTAATGAGTTTGAAAATTCACCTGTCAATCAAACTTTGGCTTTAATTAACCAATGTACATCCATAGATATATTCATAATCATTAATAACCTTAATCCTTCACATGTTGTTTGGTAAAAAACTTTTAATGCATTTTGAGACAATGAGGAAAAATGCTTTTTTAAATTCTTTAAAATGTTATCCATTTTGTTTTTAGAAAGGAAGAAGAAGAGAAGGTAACAGTAATTATGAAAAACTGACAAAACTTACTTGAAATGTCCCAGAGTATCATTATCCGCCACTTAATAGGGGTGCAAAACAAAACTTTAACAAAAATACTAAATTAACTTGCAAAAAAAAAAAAATTAAGTTAAAAGAAGAATAAATATATATAAATATGTAAAACAAAGATTAATTGGTCTTGTAACAAAGGTCAGACAGGGACACAAATTCTTCATGGAAATCTTGATTTTCTTAGAACGGCTTGAGTCTTTGCCCATTTACCTTAAACACATTACCATTCCTAGAATTTTCAATGTCAATTGTTCCATAAAGGTGCACATGTTTCACAATAAAAGGGTCACTCCATCTTGATCTTAATTTTTCAAGGAATATGTGAAGTCGAGAATTATAAAATAAGACCTTCTGACCAACATCAAATATATTTCTTTGAATTGTTTTATTATGAAAAGTTTTGATTTTAGCTTTATGAATTTTTTAATTTTCATATGCATCATTTCTCAATTCTTCAAGTTTATTTATTTGTAATTTACATATCTGTCCAGTAGAATCAAAATTCGTATTAAAAGTTTTAATGGCCCAATAGGCTTTATACTCAAGTTCCACAAGTAAGTGATAAGGTTTCCAATAAGCCTTAACTATCCTATAAGGAGACATACCCAATGAAGTTTTAAAGATAGTTCTATAAGCCCACAGTGCATCATAAAGTCTTAAAGACCAATCTTTAGGATTTGAGTTTATAATTTTTTCTAAAATTTGTTTTATCTCCCTAATTGCTAATTCAACTTGTCCATTTATTTGAGGATGATAAGGGTTGGCAACTTTATGAGTAATATCATATTTTTTTTATTAATGTTTCAAATAGCCTATTACAAAAATACTTACCCCCATCACTTATAATGGCTTGAGGGATTCTAAATTGACTTAAAATATTTTCTTTCAAAACTTTCATGACTGTTTTATGGTCATTATTTTGACATGTAATAGCCTCAGTCCATTTTGAGACTCAATCTACTACAACTTGGATATACGTAAATCTAAATGACAGCAAAAATGGTCTCATAAAATCTATCCCCCAACAATCAAAGATTTCAATAACAAGAATGGGCAGAGGCATCATGTTTCGTTTTGAAATGGATCCTAATTTTTCATAATTTTCACACGTTATACAAAATGCATGTGTATCTTTAAATAAAGTGGGCTAATAAATTTATACTGCAAGATTTTTACAGCTATTTTCTTTGATGAGAAATATCCCCCACATGTTTTAGAATGACAAAATTCAACAACTCTACTTACCTCATTGTCGGGTATACATCTTCGAAATATTTGGTCGAGACAATATTTGAAGAGATAAGGATCATCCCAATAAAATTTTCTTACCTCAGTTAAAATTTTCTTTTTGTCTTGAGCATTCCATTGAGGTGGCATTTCTCATGTTACAAGAAAATTAACAATATTAGTATGCCAAGACATTGTAATAGTAGAAAATAAATATTCATCAGGAAAAGAATCATTAATAGGTGTTATTTCTGTTGATGAATCTTATGCGAGTCTTAATAAGTGATCTGCAACAACATTCTCAGCTACCTTCTTATCCTTGATAGTGATATTAAATTCTTGAAGTAATAGAATCCATCGAATCAGTTAAGGTTTTACATTTTGTTTTGACATTAAGTACCTTACAGTAGTATGGTCAGTAAACACAACAGTTGAAGAACCAATTAAGTAAAAACGAAATTTGTCTAATGCAAATATTACAACAAGTAGTTCTTGTTCAATTCTTGTGTAATTCATTTGTGCATTTTTTGAAGTTCTACTTGCATAATAAATTACATAGGATTTAATTTCTTTTCTTTTTTCCAATACAGCACCAACAACGTAGTCACTAGCATCACACATGAGCTCAAATGGTAAAGACTAGTCATGAGATTGTATGATATGAGCAGATGTTAAGAGGTCAATTAATTTTTAAATGAATTTTGACACTCTTGAGTCTACTCAAATGATACATCTTTTGTTAAAAGGTTATAAAGAGGTTTAGATATGGCACTAAAATATTTTATGAACCTCTTATAAAATTCAGCATGTCCTAAAAAGAATCGGACTTCTCTGACAGTTTTTTGTGGATGCAAATGTGTAAAGAATTCGACTTTTTTCTTATCCACTTCAATTCATTTCGAAGACACTACATGTACCAAAACAATTTCAAAAGTAACCATGTAATGATATTTTTCCCAATTCAACACAAGACTCTTTTCTTCACATCTTTTTAAGACATTGTTTAAGTTTCAAGACAATTATAAAAAGAATTTTCAAACACAGTTAAATTATCCATGAAAACTTCTAAATAATGCTCAACCATGTCACTAAGAATGCTTGACATACATCTCTAAAATGTTGTTGGGGCATTACAAAGTCCAAATGGCTTTTTTTAAAAGTAAATGTCTCAATAGGACAAGTGAATGTAGTCTTTTCTTGGTCCTCTAGTGCTATAAGAATTTGATAATAGTCAGAATAACCATCTAAAAAGCAATAGTAAGGATGTTCTACTACTCTTTCTATAATTTAGTCAATGAATAGTAAGAAAAAATGGTATTTTCTAGTTTCTGAGTTCAATTTTCTATAATCTATGCACATCTTCCAACTAGATGAAACTCGAGTTAGTATTAACTCACCTTTTTTATTTTTAATGATTGTGAATCCAAATTTTTTTAGTACTATCTGAGTAGGACTTACCCACTTACTATCTGAAATAGGATAGATGATTCCTACTTCAAGTAATTTGAGAATTTAAGCTCTCACTACCTCTTTTATATGTGGATTTAATCTCCTTTGAGGTTGTTGGTGTCAGCGCAGTCGGATCTTAGGCACGTGGGTGTATGCATGTGCAATTATGTCTATTGCCTAACGCAGCAAAAATATAAATTTTGTAATAAACACAATAAATAAATATATTAATCACTTTAATATTTAATAAGGTTAGAGAACTCACCAAACGTGTAACGTTATACACGTATTTTTTCTGGAGTTCGCATGGAGACCAACTCGCTTGCAGTTCTAGTCACCAACTCGGTAGGCTTGGTGAGCTAGAACAGTAGCTCCATATTCAGCTTGGGATTAACTCTTAATCCCTAAAATGGCCGGGAGTGAATTTATATCCTTTTCTCCAAAAGGCTAAGAAATAGAGATTTGAAGCAATTTACAATTGCTCCAATCGGAAGCAGAGAGAAAAATGAAACAATTTCATTTTTCCTCTCTTTTTTTTTCTTTTTTTTTTCTTTTCTTCTTCCTTCTCTTTCTCTCTATTTCTTCTCTTCTTTCTCTCTAAGTTGTTTGGCCTTTATTCTCTTGCTTCTCTTTCTTCTCTTTCTTTATATATATATATATAAATAATATAAATATATAATATAAATATAATAATATATAATATAATATAAATAATAATATAATATATAATAATATATATAATATAAAAAGAAAGATATTTGATTATTTAACAATTAAATAATCAAATTGAGAAATGATCATTTTGTCCCTCATGAATAGTTACCAAGTTTACCCTCTAGTGGGTCCCACCAAATCCTACACTTGGGTAAACTCAACTGAGGGTCCACAATACGCTACGTGTCATTATACAATTAGTAAATAATAATTATTAACTAATTGTTGTATTTAACACTTAAATATAGACACACACGCATTCTCGTAGTATTGTTGAATATTGCTGGATTAAACAATTTAATTCAGCACGCTGCCCCAGTGCACAACGAGTACACTCCATATCGCGGGACTCCCTAAGTCATACGCCTGATTCATCAAATAAAACTATTCCATGAGTCCGTGAACAATGTCCCACGCACACGTCACGGATATACAAACCAGCGCATTGAACCATACAAGCTGAGGTTACAACGCATATATATAATCATTCCGTCATGATATCCTGGATGTGCAGGGATATAGATTATCACCGTCAAATCCCCTTGTGCTCATCTATGTCTTATCTCCAGACTTGTATCTCAATAAACAATATGCGTAAACTCTTTTGTCATACTGTTCGACTATGTCGAAACTCTTTCCCGGGATGATTGCTTGTGGCCATAAGACTTTCTGAGATACAATCTCGAAGCATCTGGATATCAAACTCCATATAGGAGTTGACGGATCCCATATCTATACGCACCAGACTCTATAAGCATCGGACCATACCCATAAAGAAATTGATTCTGGCCCAAGGTTTTGTAGCCATGTTTTAGCTTTATCTTTTAAAGAAAAAGGAAAAAGCTTAAGTTGAATTGTGTTCATGTTACAATTTTGGTTATTATACGTGTTACACACTTCTTCAAATTCTCTTAGATGTAGATAAGGGTTCTGCATCTAAGCCATAAAAAATAGGTAAAAGTTGGATAATCACTTGCTTAAAATTAAAATGTGTTGCATCCAATGAAAAAATTAAGCAAGATGATGCACCGGTTCGTGTAGGGTTCATGTAGTCTCTAAGTATCCTAAGTCGGTTATGGTCATTATGTTGGGACTGATTATCCCCTAGGTTCATGAGTCCTTCAATTTGATTTTTGGTCATGGTGTTAATTGGTGAAGAATGAGAAGATGAAGGAGAATCCAACAAATTATCAAAGGAAGTTCCGAAATTACCTTTCACCAAACGATGAGAATTAGGATCTCGAAACCAACTACTCATATGAAGAAATAAAATAAAATATAATAACAGTAAATAATACAAATAAGAGAAAAAAAATAAAATATTAAACATGGGCAAATAAAATAGGCAAAACTAAAATTAAAATAAAATAAAGATAAATCATTAGAAGTTAGATTAGTAATGTTAGATTATATAATAAAAAGTTAATAAATAAAGAGTATGAGGCTTAACCTTCCATGAAAATAATATGTGAATAATAAATAAAATAAAGCAAGTTAGAAGGCTTAGCCTTCCATGAAAATAAAATAAAAAAAATGTTAATTTCACTTCCCAGACAATGGTGCCAAAAACTTGACACATTCAAAATATAAGAGTTTATTCCCAAGTGCAAGATTATCAAAGTAATAAATAACCCGGTGAGAACGAGGTCAATCCATATAGGAAGTGGAATTAAAATTACAAACTATAAATACTTTAAAGACAATTAATGCAGTATAAGATGTTTGCAAATATTAATTCAATTAACCAATTAAAATAAAAGCTAAGATTATGGGGATTCACTATTGGCATATGAAGTAAGAATATATTCAACTTTTTTTATAACTCAATTGGAATCCTCACACGAAGGAGGTTCCAATCAAAAGATATAAAAATTAAAGTTCATCGCCATTTATATATTAACTAGTATTTATTTCCTTCAATTATTATACACTAAATCTTATAAATGGGTTCAAGTATTTATTATGTCGATCTTTATATTTGTCTACAATAAATCAAGACTCTCACTTTACAAGAAATGATATATACGCCAAATCGTGTAAATAGTTTCAAGAATTTATTGTGCCAACTATAAAAATTATCTATAATAAATCAAGATACACCACTTTAGAAGAAAATGTATTAATATTACAAATCAAATAAATACATCATATATAAATTTGCATAACTTAAGAATGAAACATTAAATTCATGAATAAGAGTTAAGTATATTTTATTATCTTGTCAAGAGTTTCACTCTTTCACCTTAACAAAAAGAAAATTACTTAGACATAATAAAATTAAAGAAAAATAAAAGAGATGAAAGAAGAGATAATATGACTTTAGAATAATAAACAATCGAAATAATATTACAAAGAAATAATACAAAAAATAAGTGTTTTAAACTAAAATTTAGTTCTTTAATTACATTATTTTAGCATAACATGCTACCTATTTATAGAAAAATATAAATAAATCAAAACAAATGAAGAGGGAACCACTTGTATGATAAAAGTCAAGAATGGTGGCAAATAATTTACATTGATTATCATTAATACACTTACTTGATTATCCAATTTGAAATTGATGTGGTCCGAATTAGCTGTCATGCAAAACATCAAAGTTGTAGATACATCTCTTATCTTTTTAAATTGAGTTGTCTCATATATATTAGATACGAATTTCTATAGTTATAGGCAAACTAATGATTATTCGGATTGGGTCTGTACTGTAGATTAGTTCTGTTTAGCCCATTTTCACCCTCTAAACGATCGAATTTTAAATGCCTTGAGAAATACAATATGTTAGCCCATTGAGTCAGCACTTCACAGGATTAAAAATTACTCTAATTAGTTTCTTAGGTAGAAATTTATTACAATTTTACCGCACCTACCACAAAACAGCTAAAAGCTAAATAAGTACAATATTGTAAACATACTTAAGTCAGGAGGGGTTAAAGACACTAATAATACAAAATAATGATATAAAACCCTTATTAAATATGTAATTTCAAATGTTCATTAGAAACTAAAAGCTAAAAAAAATATAAAAAAATCAAAACATAAAATATGTATAAAATGTCAAAAATAGTACAAATAGATTGAATCTGATCAAGCATGATAGACAAGATCCAGAAGATGGATCTCATCTAGGTACATAGAGTGACCTACCTTTTTCACATAACTTTTTAAACACTGTCCATTCACTTTAAAATTTTGCCCATCAGTAAGATCCTCGATTTCGACAGCACCATTGGAAAAAACGTTCCTTACCACAAATGGACCAGTCCATCGAGATCTCAACCTTCTAGGGTGTAAATGCAATCTAGAATCATAAAACTAACTCGTTGATTTACCTCGAAGTGTTTCCTTGAGATCTATTTGTCATGAGTCGCTTTCATCTTAACTTTGTAAATCCTAGAGTTTTCATATACATCATTTTGTAACTCTTCTATTTCTGATAATTATAACTTTCTTTGAAGATCTGCAGCGCCCAAATCAAAGATAAGAGTTTTGACAGCCCAGTAAGCTTTATGCTCTAGCTCAACAAATAAATGGTAAGCTTTTTCATAGACAAGTCAGTATGGAGATATTCCTAAGATGATTTTGTATGAAGTGCGATATGCCATAATGCATCAGAAAGGTGTAGAGACCAATCTTTGCGATTTGGGTTAACCGTCTTTTCTAAAATCTGTTTAACCTCTCTATTTACTAGCTCGGCTTGTCTATTTATTTACGGATGGTATGCAATGAAAAATTTATGATGAACACCATATTTGCGCATCAAAACTTCAAAAGAGTAGTTATAGAAATGTGTTCCTTTGTCACTAATAATAACACGTGGTGTACCATACCTAAATAATACATTTTCTTTTAAAAACTGTACCATAGTTGTGTTACAATTAGTATAACAAGCTACAGCCTCCACCTATTTTGATATATATTCAATAGCTAGAATGATGTAAAGGTAGCCAAACGATGAGGAAAAATGGCCCACAAAATTGTTACCCCAATAATCAAATATCTCATTAACAAGAATAGATTTAAGAGGCATCATATGTCTTAGAGATATAGTACTTAAGAATGACAAAAATTATTAGTGTCTTTGAACAAAGTGAGCCACTAAAGACCATACTATAAAATTTTTATAGTTGTTTTTTCATTGAAAAATGACCGCCACAAATAGTACTACAGAAAAAATTTAAGACACTAGAAGCTTCACTTTTAGGAATGTAGCGTCTCATAATTTGGTCAGAAAAGTATTTGAAAAGATAAGAATCATCCCAATAAAAATTATGTACCTCAACAAAGAACTTAAGCTTATCTTGTACACTCTAGTTAGATGGAATTTCTCCACAAACTAAATAATTTACAATATGTTCATACCAAGGTACTTGGCTCACAGTGAAAAGATGTTCATCAGAAAAATCATCTTGAATAGTTAGAACATTAGTAGAGTCATTGAACTTAAGGCGGGATAAATGATCTGCGATGACATTTTCAACACCTTTCTTGTCTTTAATGGTTAGATCAAATTCCTGCAAAAGAATAATCCACCTAATTAAATAGGTTTTAGCATCCTTCTTAAAAAGAAGGTACTTAAGGGCTATATGGTCACTAAATATTATTATAGGTGAACCAATCAAATAAGAATAAAATTTGTCTAAGACAAAAAATAACTGATGGTTCTTTTTTAGTGGTAGAGTAATTCATTTGAGCATCATTCAAAGTTCTACTAGCATAATAGATAATAAATGATTTTCTTTCCCTTTGTTGCCCAAGAACTACTCCTACAGTATAGTTACTTGCATCACACGTAATCTCAAATGGGAGATTCCAATCTAGTGATTGCATGATAGAAGTAGTGGTAAGTTTGGCAATGAGTGTTTGAAATGCCTCTTCACACTCTTGTGTCCATGAGAATTCAAAATATTTTAGCAGAAGATTACACAATGGTCTAGATATGGTAGAAACTTTTTTTATAAACCTCTTGTAAAAGCTAACATGTCCAAGAAAATATTAGACATCTTTTACTGTTTTGGGCGTAAGTAATTTAGAGATTAATTCAATTTTGTCCTTGTTAACCACTATCTCTTTTTTAAATACAATATGCCCCAAAACGATCCCTGAAGATACCATAAAGTGACATTTCTCCCAGTTTAGTACAAGTCCTTTTTCTTCACACTTACTTAAACAACTTTTAAGTTAAATGGACATGAATCAAAAGAATCAGCAAAAATAGTCAAATCATCCATAAAACTTCTATGCATTTTTCAACTATATCAGAGAAAATATTCAGCATACAACATTGAAAAGTAGCTGGTGCATTATGTAATCCAAATGGCATTCTACGAAAAGCATAAGTACCAAATGGACATGTAAAAGTAGTTTTTTCTTGATCTTCTATAGCTATCTCAATCTAGTAATATCCTGAATACCCATCAAGAAAGCAATAAAAGAGATGTCCAGTTACACGTTCTAAAATTTGATCAATAAAAGGCAATGAAAAATAGTCTTTCTTGGTGGCTATGTTTAGCTTTCTATAATCAATGCATATTCTCCAACCGTTTACTACCCTAGTTAGAACTAGTATCATCTCCTCATTTTCTACAACAGTAACCCCAAATTTTTTAAAAACTACTTGAATTGAACTTACCCATTGACTATTAGAAATTTGGTAGATTATACCTGCATCTAATAGTTTCAAGACTTTTTTCTTCACTACTTCTTTCATTGTTGGGTTAAGTCTTCTTTGATGGTCTCTACGAGGTTAGGCATCCTCATCTAAATGAATTCTATGGGAGCATATTAATGGAGAAATACCTTTAATATCAACTATGGTCCAACTCAGTGCAGACTTATGTTATTTTAACATTTTAATTACTTTTTTCTCTTATTTAGCAATAAGTTTAAAAGAAATGATCATAGGAAATGTTTCATCTAGTCCCAAGAATGCGTATTTCAAACCTTTGGACAATGGGAAAAGCCTAACTTATGGTGTCTCGAGGTTTGATAGTTTCAATCTTTCTTTCTTTCTCGTGGAAACTTTTCAAAGCATAGCTGCTAAAATTGAGTCCCTTTATTCTATAAGTAAAAAAATACTAAATACATTATTTATTTCATCACAATAACATAATTCTTCAAAATCAAAATTAATGAGATTTTGTACAGAATCAGAGTCATAGTTTGTATAAGCTTCCTTCTCTACAAATGTGTCTATCATATATGAATGATAGCATTCTTCTTCCTCTATTGGTTTCTTGCCAATATGGAAAATGTTCACCTCAAGAGTCATATTCCCAAAAAATAATTTTATTAGACCATTTCTATAATTAATAAGAGCTTTAACAATGGTAGAAAAGGTCTTCCTAAAAATAAGAGAAATTTTAGACTACATAACCATAGAATAAGTATCTAAAACAAGAAAATCAACAGCATAGTAAAATTTGCCAATTTATAACAAAACATCTTCTACTATTTATCAGTGATTTTAAACCTAGGGTGCATGCATGTGGGTTTGTGTCTATCATACAAAATAGCATATGTATCACATACATATAATCGCAGTGGATGAGTGGATTATAAAATTACTCATGATAAACACTAATAAACTTTTACATATTATCTCATAAATGTAAAATTCTTCAAGATTGAGAAATAGTACCTGTTAAGCCTTTGGTATATATTTGAACCGAAGTACCTTCCTTGAAGTAACCCGTTCATAATTCTAGTTCCTCAACATAGTGGGCTTGGGGAAGCTAGAATAGTAGCTTTTCCAGCAAAGGATTCAACACTTGGATCCTTGTTTCTACCTTGTAGTATGGGTGACCAAAATGAAAGAGAAAAATAGAGAGAATGTTTTTGCTCTCAACACTTAGAGAAAATTTCCTAACACTTAACCTTTCAAATTCTCTCTACCATTTTTACTAATACCTTAGCCTATTTTCACCTTCCAATATTGAGCAACATATTGCTCTTTTATTTGGTTATTATTTTCTTTTTATTTTTTTACTTAATGTCACCCATTATTATGGTCATTGTTTGCCATTAGTAATTTACTTATCTTTTTTCTTCCAATATCACACATAATGGCATCTATTATAATGGTCAATATTTGTCATTAGTAATTTATTTATCATTGTTTACAGTAAATAAAATGAAAATAAATAAAATAAAAAATGACTTGGATGAACTTAGCCAAAATCTTGGCCAAAATGAAAAACTCTTTTTCATTTGCAAGTGACATTTAAGGCCTACCATTTACAAGTGCTCCTTATTTACTTTTATTATAACATTTAATCAATAGTAACTAAATGATTTAATCTTATTAAATCATGATAGAAACACATGCCAATTTAAATAAAAAAAAAATTGTTTGACTTCAATTAAATAATAATATCGTATATTATTATTATTTTATCCAATAAAAATTTTAATGAATAAAAAAATATTATTATTTATCCAACAAATAAGGGTATTTTGGTAACTTCTAAGTCAAACAATAATTGGCCTACAATGTGCCATGTGTGAAGATACCATTGGTCAACAACTAATTGTTAACTAATTGATATACTTAACTCTTAAGTCTTGACACGTGCACGATCGGAGGGAGACTGAAGTAAATTTTTGGTTAGCTAGAATTTTCTGGATCAAACTATTCAATCCGATACGCTGCCCCAGTGCACAACAAGTACACTTCATATTGCGAGACTCTCACTAATTTGTCAAACAAAACTATTCTGTGAGTCCGCGATCAATGCCTCACGCACACGTCACGGATATTACAAATCAGTGCAGTAGACTATATAAGTTAAGGTCATAGCGCTAGGGTTTGTTAGCCCTAACACTGCGGTGCCAACTACCTAGCGCTGGAACAAAATTTTCCAGCACCTCGGTGCTGAGCACTCATGGCCACGGTGCTCCCACCTTCGATAAACCTATTTCAATAACTTGAAATGTACCTTTTGAGCACCGGAACATCACCAACAACAATTTTACACTCAAAACATCCAATATCAACTCAAAATAGCTCTAATACCATTTTGTAAGTGATTTTAAATCTAGGGTGCATGCATGTGGGTTTGTGTCTATCATACAAAATAGCATATGTATTACATACATATAAGTGTAGCAGATAAGTGAAATACGAAATTACTCATGATAAACACTAATAAACTTTTATATATTATTTCATAAATGTAAAATTCATCAAGATTGAGAAATAGTACCTTGTCAAGCATTTGGTATTTAGTTGAATCGGAGTACCTGCCTTGAAGCAACCCGTTCACAATTCTAGTTCCTCAACACGGTGGGATTAGGAAAACTAGAATAGCAGCTTTTCCAGCAAAGGATTCAACATTTGGATCCTTGTTTCTACCTTGTAGTATGGGTGACCAAAATGGAAGAGAAAAATAAAAAGAATGTTTTTGCTCTCAATACTTGAGAAAATTTTCTAACACTTAGCCTTTCAAATTCTCTCTACCATTTCTACTAATACCTTGGCTTATTTTCACCTTCCAATATTGAGCAACATATTACTCTTTTATTTGGTTATTATTTTCTTTTTATTTTTTCACTTAATGGCACCTATTATTATGGTCATTGTTTGACATTAGTAACTTACTTATCATTTTTCTTCCATTATCACACATAATGGCATCCATTATAATAGTCAATGTTTGCCATTAGTAATTTGTTTATCATTGTTTACAATCAACAAAATGAAAACAAATAAAATGAAAAATGACTTAGATGAATTTAGCTAAAATCTTAGCCAAAATAAAAAACGCTTTTCATTTCAAGTGACATTTAAGACTTACCATTTGCAAGTGTCACCTATTTACTTTTATTATAACATTTTATCAATAGTAACTAAATGATTTAATCTTATTAAATCATGATAGAAACACATACCAATTTAAATATAAAAAAAATTGTTTGACTTCAATTAAATAATAATATCATATATTATTATTATTATTTTATTCAATAAACATTTTAATGAATAAAGCAATAATATTATTTGTCCAACAAATAAGGGTATTTTGGTAATTTTTAAGTCAAACAATAATTGGCCTATAATGTGCCATGTGTCAACATGACATTGGTCAATAAAAAATTATTAACTAATTGTTATACTTAACTCTTAAGTCTTTACACATGCACGATCGGAGGGTGACCGAAGTAAAGTTTTGGTTTGCTGAAATTTTTTGGATCGAACTATTCTATCCGATACACTACCCCAGTGCACAATGAGTACACTTCATATTGTGGGACTCTCTAAGTCCACTCCTGATTTGTCAAACAAAACTATTCTGTGAGTCCGCAATCGATGCCCCACGCACACGTCACGGATCTTACAAATCAGTGCAGTAGACTATACAAGTAGAGGTTATAGTGTATACGTATAATCCTTCTGCCAATCATATCATAGAAGTGCAGGAATATAGATCACTACCGTCAAATCTCTATGTGCTCATCCATGAACTTATCTCCAGACACGTATCTTAATAAATAATATATGCAAACACTTTTACAATATTGTTTAACCCTGTAGGAAACTCTTTTTCTGGGTTGTGTTTATGGCCATAAGACTTTCTAAGATACAATCTCTGAGCATCGGATATATAACTCATCCATGTAAGCTGACAGATTCCATATCTGTACACACCAGACTTCATAAGCATCGAACCATACCTAGAGACACCCAGTGGTCACACTATAAAATATCTGTAACATGCGTGGAACCAAAGTATGATAGATCACTTACAAGCCCACCATGGTAAGGTTAAAGGACCACGTATACTACTCAACTCGAGCGGACCTTTTATTGATGGCTTCATGGTATGTCTATTAGGGTCTTCGTTGAGTCTGTTCAGTATTCAGTCTTCACTGAACACCTGTATACTATACGAACTTCTAGTAAGCCCATGGTTAGCTATAAACACCTGTATGCTATAGTATACACTGATCTATGTAAAAGAATTCCACCGTCAGACCTGCATCAGTGAATTAAGATCAGGAACATATAATTTGAGAATAGACTTACATAATAACATTTCTTAGCACCTATTGCAACTCTTGCAACTATGTTATTACTAATGTATTCTCAAGTCTTTGTACTGTCACAGACAAGATTCTAACTCTTAGACTTCACTGATCAATATAACTTGCTAACTCTTTAGCATTTATAGTTTTCAGTGATGCTAATTCTTGGCATTGATCTAAACCTCTTTAGACCAAATCTGAACTCCTTCAGATTATATAATGTCTGTAGCATCACAAGCATTGAACCATTTAATAATAGTAATTAGCGATTTAACAAATAATGTACTGTATAAATATTATAAAATAAAATATGCATACAATAATGGGATGGAAAAATATATAGCTATCTATTCTCATAAAATAATAAAATATCAAAATAAAAACATGAGAAAATATATAACAAATTTGCCCTTATCAGCCTCAAAGAATATAACCAACTCTTTGCTTTTATCTTTTAGAGAAAAATGGAAGAATTTAAGCCTAACTGTGTCTATAGTTTTGGGTTGGCTATGGAAGGTGATAACTATCTCTTTAAATTTTCTAACATGTACATAAAGATTTTCACTATCTAGACCATGAAAAGTAGGCAGAAGTTGTATCATTCCAGGTTTAAAATCTAAATGTAGTGTGTTGGGTGGGAATATAATGCATGACAGTGTGACTGTGCGAGTAGGATGCAAGTAATCTTTTAGAGTCCTAACAGGGTTATCCTCGTGTTGGCTCATTGTGTTGAGATTACAAGATGAACTAGATGGTGAATTCTGTTCCTTTACAAATTGTGTTGGCTCATTGTGTTGAGATTACAAGATGAACTAGATGGTGAATTCTGTTCCTTTACAAATTGTGGTGGTGGTTCTAGTTCTACTTCTCTTACAAATCTTCATCGTTTGTCTCTAAGTTAATGCATACATCTTAACAATTTTTTTTTACTTTTTTTAACTATTTTTTTTAATGAAGAAAATTCTAAAAAAAATCAAAAAGTGAACAAAAGAAAAAAAAAGAGTTAGGTGGTAAAATCAACCATAAAAATGAGATACAATACAAAAAGTGAGATAAAACACAACAAAAAATTAAAAGAGCTAGGTGGAAGAACCAATCATGAAAAATAAAATAAAATACAATAAATGAACAAAAGATAATGAACTGTAAAATACAATAAATAAATAAAAGAAAATAAATTTTAAAATACAACAAATGAATAAAAAAATAAACTAAGTTAGGTGGTAGAACCAACCATAAAAATAAAATACAATACAATAAACTAACAAAAGAAAATAAACTACAAAATACAACAAATAAATAAAAGAAAATAAATTAAGTTAGGTGATAGAACCAACTATGTAAAATTAAATAAAAATAAGAAGAAAACAAAATAAGTTAGATGATAGGACCAACCATTAACACTAAAATAAATTACAACAAAGGAAATAAATTTAAGAACTAAAATTTTACGAAGAAAAGTAAATATACAAAGTTACCGCTTTAATATTGATAAATGCAACCTACTTTTGCCTAGAGCGCCTCCTCGGCAACAGTGCCAAATTTTGTTTAGGCTCAAAATGTAATGCAGCTATCGCAGTATAGATTAAGGTGTCGATCCTATAAGGAAGCTTTTGGCAAAAGAGGTTAGTAAAATAAAAATATTAAAATACTAACAAAGGAGAAAATTAACTAATTAGTTTATATGAATGAGATAGAATTGTATATGAAGTAAAGGAGAAGTCTTACGATGATGTAAGCAAGACTTCAAAAATCACAATTATACTTCATAAATATATTATATACTTTAATTTAATGTTTATAACTCAATTAAAAATTTCACATCCCAAACAATCAATCGGAAGATATGTAAAATATAGCACATTTGATAATACATGTTTTGATATAACTAAACTCTTTACAAATATTAACACAAACCATTTTCATCTATACAAGTTATCTAAATCGACAATATATTATTTTGACAATATTACAGTGAAGGATCAACTTGAATATCAAACAATTAATATATTTATATGTTATCTAAGATCGACAATATATCGATTGACAATGTTTCAGTAAAATATTAACATGTAAAATAATATAACCAATAACAATTATAATTCAGTAAGAATCACATAAAGAAAACATGATTAAAAATATATGAAACATGAGAATTTTAACCTCTAGGAGGACATGTCAAGTATCCGCTTGGGATCATGTCTTCTTAGGACTATTTTGGATATACAATGCATTATAGAAAAATAATAGATAAGAGTTTAGATACAAACAAACTTATAAACATTTATAACTCTTGACAAAGAATCAAAGTCTATAAATAAATTTATTATACATAAAAGTTTATCTCTAGCCTTGCCAAGAACTTTAGCTTAGCTTACAATTCATTTTTAAGAGTATTAAAAGAAAGTATTTGAGAGAATTGTAAGACATGAAAAGATGTCCATTGGCCTTCTAAGGGTGTCGTTATATAGGTAATGAATAGAGACATGTTTAGTGTGACTTCAATCTTCAATAATTTAGGCCGCCTACTCCTTCACCTAATTGCTGCACCTTTTTTATAATAGAAATGATCAATGTAGCTTTCTTGTTCGACATGAAAGTTGTAGTATTTTATCTGTTCTTTCCATAACCACTAAGTTCTTGCAATTTAGACCAGTATCTAATGCGATATGGACAAAATACCAAAGATACATCAGATTTTGGCCAACACACTTTTACCAATTTAAAATACAATTTGGTCTATGATAATAACTGTTTTGGACTTTTCTATAACATAAGAGTTGTAGATAATTGAGTCAGTATTTCTCAGCTTTTGAGTCATACTAATTGGGTATGTATTTTGTGAAATACAATCCAAATATATAAGGTAGGTTAGGCTGAGCAGAAGTTGTAATTCAGTTTTGTTGCATCCCAATTTTGGCCCATAAAATATTGGATATAACTTGTTAACTGTTCTTCAAGTTTGTGTAAGATTGAGTCATGTTACTCTAGGTTCATGAATTTCTTCATTTTGATTTCTATATTGAGAGTTATGTCTATTTTTCTGAACCTATGTAAATAATATTCATTAATCACAATTTAAGGACAACACTTTATTTCAAGCTTAAAAATATAAAAAAAATGATAAAATTAGTGACATTAAATGGTGAATGAATCTCTTAACAAAAATGTATTTTATTATGCTCATTAGTGCCATAGAATATAAGTCATTTAATGTATATTTTGGGGAAGGTGGGAGAGTTTTAGTGACAATAATGAGAGATATATTAGATACAAAAATTAGGTATTTTAGTTTCGAAGTATATGAAATATAAAAAAATTTAAATACTGTGTGTCATGTAGTTGGAGTTGATAATGTGCAGTATATAATGTCTCTAAAAATTTATATTGATATAATGAAGTTTAGGTTGATACCAATTAAAATTGAAAATGATAAAGATGTTCAGTTCTTTACAGAGATCAATAAAAGATCGTCATATCCTCTACGTGTAATAGTATATTTTAGAGCTCTTGTATGTGAAAAGAATGTACAATCTTTCCTTGAGAACCAATAAGCTTGCTATAATTACTTTATGTCGATAAGTGGTGGCAACCAAATGGGTAGCATAGCCCTAACAATACCAACTATTGTGCTTCATACTATGATTAATTATCGTTATTCCCCTATAATATTCAACAAAGACCTAACTTATATGCACTATGTGTTGGGAATCGAGTGTGTGACATACGAGTGTATACGTAATTTTAAAAATTATTACACGCAACGAAAATATGTTAACATATACACTCAATTTAACAAATTTAACCACATATATCACATATATGCTCAAGTATAACTATTATACAACAACTTATATATGATAAACAATTATGTACATAAAATTAAAATGTAAAGAACACTTACCTAATGAAGGTAGTTTTACAAAATCTTCAAGTCCTCTAACAATCCAATTAAATAGCTCACCTTAAAGTGAATTGTTGAACAATTCTATTCCATAACGGTTTGGTGCAATTATGGAGTTAGAATGGTAGCTTAGTTTTACAATTTCCAGCATATGTATTCAAACTCTTTGAACACAAATTATTTGATTCTTAAATAGAGATGGTAAACATTTACATACAACTCTTTTTTAAATGATGGAAATAATTTTCATAGATTAATTAATTTTAGCACAACTCTTGTCTATAATTACTAATCTTTTTCTCCATTTTCATTTATTCATTTTGATCCATTCATAGGAGAAGAAGATGAAGAAAAGTTCCTTTTACTTTCAACACTTGAAAAACACAAAACCAAAACTCTCTCACTTACCTTGAATTGCTTAGCTGAATCTTCTCCTCCAAAAAGAATCAATTCCTTCAATTGTTACCTAAAGTTTTATTTTTGTTATTCAACATTTTTTGATAAAATAAAAACAAGTGCTCCACCAATTTAATTATCGGTCTCCCACTTAGGATTTATTTATTAAGCACTAGAATAATGGCCACCTATATAAATCATTACCTAACAAATATAATTATTTTAATCATATTAGGTAAATAAATGGCCAACATCTAGGCCTCTCATTTATTAAAATACAATGGCTATGATTAATATATTATCATATTATCTAATAATATAATAATAATATCTAATTTAATTATTCAAAAAAAATTTGAATAATTATTTTTTACCTTACTAGTTTTTACTGCTAGGGTTAAATGGTAAACCTAAGGTAAAATCAAATCATGGAACAAATTTTGCCACTTGTTAACATCCTATTAATTAACAACTCTTGTTAATTAATTTAATAATGTACTTAACAATTAAGTCTTGACAAATGCATATCCTGAGGGATCCTGAAATAATTATTATATTTTATTAAAATTTATTGGATCGAACTATTCAATCTAGTTCGCTACCCCAATGCACAACAAGTACACTTCATATTGTGAGACTCTCTAGGTCCACACCTGATTTGTCATATGGAGCTCCTCCATACGTCTGTGAACGATGCCCTACACACACATTACGAATATTACAAATCAGTGCATTAGACTATGCAAGTTGAGGTTATTGCATATTTGTATAATCCCTTCATCATATATATCCTGAAAGAGCAGAGATATAGATCATTACCGTCAAATCTCTATTTGCTTAACCATCAACTTATCTCCAGATTTATATTTTCTTAAACAATATCCACAAACACTTTTATGATATTATTTATCCTTTTGGAATATATTTTTTTAGGTTTATGCTTGTGGCCACAAGACTTTCTGAAATATAATCTTGCAGCATTAAGATATACAACCTACTCATATAAGCTGATGGATCCCATATCTACGCACACCAAACTTCATGAGTATCGGATTATACCCAGCGACACACAGCGGTCAGACTATAAAGAGTCTCTGACATGTGTGAAACTAAAGTATGGTGGATCACGCACAAGCCCACCGTGGAGCTTAAGTCAAAGGACCACAAATACTACTCAACTCGAAAGACCTTCCATTAACGACTTTATGAGATGTCTATTTGAGGTCTTTGTAAATCTGTTCAATATCCAATCCTCACTGAATACTTGTATGTCTATACGAGCTTCCACTAAGCTCATAGTTTTGCTAACACTAACCATCTGGACTATCCAGATATAGACATATACTAATCTATATTAATAGATTCCACAGATGGACCCGTGTCAATGAAATTAGATCAGGAATATCATGTTTAAGAACATACTTGCATAATGACATTTCTTAGCATCATCTGCAACTCTTTGCAGCTATGTAATTATTAATATATTCTCAGGTCATTGTTCTATTTCAGACAAGGCTCTAACTGTTTAGATTTCACTAACTCTATTAATCTGTTAACTCTTAGCATAACTAACTCTTAGTATTTTTAACTATTAGCACTGTTAACTCTTAGCACTGATCTGAACTCCTTTAGACCATATATGAACTCCTTCAGATCATACAATATCTGAAACGTTACAAGCATCTTACCATTTATTATAAATAATATTAACGATTTTATTAGAAATACTATCATTAAATATTTATACATAATGGGATGGCACATAAGCACAACTCCTTCAGATCATACAATGTTTGAAACGTTACAAGCATTTTATCATTTATTATAAATAATATTAACCTTTTTATAAGAGTGTGTGGAGCCTACCCAACACCTTGGGTCCACCAGGGTTTCAACTGGCGCACCACTCACACCCCTCACAGGTTACCTATGCCCCCAACCAATGTCGAATCTGAGATCTCATCCCTTATAGGCTTTTAAGGTTTGATGCTTGTACCCATCGGGCTGGACAGCATAGCTCCCTGATAAAATCCCCAAATTTTATATCAAACTCACATCCTACTTCTTTTTATGCTCTTTCGGTATTAACTTACGATCTACTTCTAGACCTTACAAAAAACAATTATATATATCACAGAATTATTAACCACTAACAAAAATTTATAATAAAAAAATCAAATGTAAAAGTAGTAATATGGATTAAAAACATCAAGTTTCTTATTGAAAACCCATTTGTTATTGTCTTGTAAATCTAAATTTTAGTGAATAAGAATAATAAATCAACCTCAATAATAAATCAAAAAAATTACACACCTAAAAGCTATAAAAAAAATTTGTACATAGTATATTTCTCTTTGTCATCCTTAGTAAGGGCTTCTCTGACTTTCTCTAACTTCTTCAAGGTTGTTGTGCTAAGTGAGTCATATGTTAACTTTTATGTAATATTGCCCCAAAGATAGTTATTAAAATCATTTAAATCATCAACTAAACTTAGCACAAAGTTTTAAATGCCTTGACGCTCATCACGTGGTATCAAAACACGATAATAAAATAGAATAAATATAATTTTATTGTATCTTCATTGTCTACCGGATGCAAGTCTAGTACACTAAACTAATTATCTACCTCCTTATGTTAATTTCTTTCTACCACCAAAGTATTTCTCCAATAATCGATTACCCAATTTTCTTGTCAGCTCTCAAACTAGCAAATAATCTCTCATCTTTAGCCTCGTTACTAATACAAACTCTTTACACAAGAATCGAATACGTTTATTTGAGATTAAAAAAAATTCTTTATGCAGATTTTTAGTTGAACTTGCCTTAATAAAACCTCATGCACCGAAAGTCCATAAAACAAAAATTTTGTATATCTAAAAATCTGCTCATACATGTCGCCCTAAATACTTTCATCTGAGAGAACATCAATTTATGTCTTATAAGGTCTAAGGCCCATTGTTGTGAATTTTCTAATACAAGTGCACGTAATGAAATAAGTAATATAATGATACATAGAGTATTATTCCCATGATGACTTTGTTATTATATTTTTGCTAAGTATGAACCTATATTCATTCTCAATTTATCCAAACACCAATTAAAAAGGTGCATAATTTAAATAAAATAAAAGATAACAATAGTTTAAGCAGCAAATTGTGAATTCATTGATAAAGATAAATATAGGGTTTCAATCTTCACTTTACATTTCGCCTAAATTACTAATTTCACTCTTTGAATCAATCATTCAACTAAAATTTCTAGCCAAAAATCTTAAATTACCTTCAAGCCTCTACCGATGGTCAAGTAGGAATATCTATTTTTACTAAATAACTATATTCCTATGTGAATTAATTTAAGAAGAGATTCATTAAGTTTAGGTTCTCTTTAATTGTTGCATATGTTATGCAAATATATTCATATTTCATATGAACTCATTATATCAATAAATAATCATATGTTATTCTATCTATGAAAAATCTTAAATCCCCTTTTTAAGTTCATAAAAGTTACCTAATTAATCTAGATGGTGATCAAGCATCCAAAAAGTATTTAATACAAGATGGTATAAATAATTTAATTATTAAATAATATAAATTAAAGGGGTGAATATAATTCAAAATATATGTAAAGATCTAATTGTAACCCTAAAAAATATTTTGATTAAATTAAGAGTTCTAAAGTATGCCAGGTTCAACATTATTAAGAAAATACAAAATCAAGAAAAATAAAAAGAAAAAAATAATCCATCACTCCATTCCTTTAATCTTTAATCTTCTCTTCTTTTTGACTCTTTTTTATATTTCTTCTTCTCTCTAAACTCTCAAAATACGGCTCTAGACTATAAAAAAGATTGTTCTCATTGAAATTGGACTTTTTCCCTTTATTTATAGGCTTTCTTCTTCATGTTACGGTAAAATTCTAAGTTCAAGTCAACTTAGAATTCAAATTTCAGTAGCATTGGCTTGATATTATTCCAACACCACAACCTTACTCCTAGATGCTATGGCCTTAATTTTCTACCTCTTGGAGCTGCAGCCTTGAGTTTCTGCCTAAACTACTTCTTTTGGTTCATGTTTAATGCGCTGCAACTTTACTTATAGGGCTGTGACATTAGGCTTTGATCCCATCTTTATATTCCTGCCTTGTTTTCTTGAGATTTTCAATCTCAATATCTCTATTATCTTTAAATCTATATAAAAAGCTTAATAATCATGCTTAAATTTAACAAATACCACCAATATCTTTGAGTATGATATAATTGACATTTAAAAGAACTTATTGACTAAAATTCTAAATTCTTTGAACACATTGTGCTTTTTATAAATAAATAACAAAATGAATTAAAACAACCGATATAATAAAAAATAAAAACAAATTAATGAATCAATTAATTAATTCATTATATTATTTTTACTTAATAAAATACAATAATTAAATTAAATATTCTAATTAACCAAATTATTACTAAATATACTACTTTATTTAATAAATTTATTATATTCAATAATATCCCTAAATTAAATATATTAACTAAATAAATATAAATTAATAAATTATTTAATTAAATACAATTAAATAAATATTATTTAACTAACGAATTAATATCACAAGCTATAATTATAAAAATATTTAAAATAAAATAAAATAATTAAAAAATTGTTTTTTATTTATTTTCGCACCCTCAAGGTTGCATAGCCTAACCTCGCCTAGTCTATTATTGTCGGTCAATTTTTTCTCATAAATCTGACAAAATTTTGGGTTTTCTTGTCACAATCTACTCAAATTTTACTACTTTTCTTGCAATTTACTAATACCATATTACTTTTCACACATTCAAGGTAAAAATCTATCATTATAGTACTATATTTTAAAGTAAAAAAACTTACCAAGTATTAGTCATGCCGCCGATTATCTCATTGCCACTGATCTCAATATTGCCGATTTAAGGTATTTTGTTGCAAGTTTTTTATTTATTTGAAGGGTCAGAGACAATTTTTGAGTGGTTTATGTGAAAAGAGAGAAAATATTGATGGGGATAACTGTGTTTTTTTTAAAAATTGTTTAGCTACAGAATATTAAGAATTTCATTTGGAGCTAAAAAAATAATTAATTTAAAATTTTCCTAAAATAAAGTATGACAAGGGTAAGTTAATCATACATTAATCTTTAGAAAGTAGTTGCTTACTCACTATTAGATTAAACAAATAATGATCATCACTTGAATTTATTTTTCTATTTTTTAAAAAACCTCTCTTATTCTTGGTTAACTGTAGATATATTCAATAGGAATTTAATACTGTTATCTCTTAAAGTTAGTACAAATTATTTTTTAATGATAATTTAAATTTTAATTACATTCTCATTCTTTTGATATAATTGAAAAAACAAAAATATTATTTTTTAAAAAAAATATTTTAATTATTTATATGCCAAAATTATAAAATTTTATTTTTTTAAAATAAAAATTTAATAGTGTAATTAAAATAAAAACAGTTTTTAAAATATAATTCGTTCATGAGATGACTGTATTAATACCTTAGTAGAAAAAAATACGAAAAAAAAAATCTATTTTTCAACTGATGCTTAGATCTGAGTCCTAACGTTTGTAACAAGTTTATTGGAAAAAAAAGAAAAGAAAAGATATTAATTTTGAGATCAGGTGCCACGCCACTGATTTGACATCAATTCTGACATGAGCAGTGAGGCATCGTTAACGCATAGCAGCCACATGGCCCACATTCATTTCACCGTTCCTTTATTTATTGATCCAATTGATATTCAACAATTAACGACGTTTATCGCGTCGCCATCAAGCGCATGGACAATATCACCAAAGGAAGATTAACACTGTCAGCCCAAGGTTTATATAAATTATATATTAATGGTATTTTGATTTTAATTATACCGTCATTCTGAAAATAAAAATATCTTTACCTTTTAAAAATATTTTAATCATTTATGTAATATCCTCTTTCAAATTAAAAAGAAGAGGTAATAATATAACTAAAACTAAATTTATAATAAAATATAATTTATGTAGATCTTATGGGGTGACAGTGTTAATATTCCATTCCAAATGGGATAAGTTGTCTTAAGATTATAATCATATAAAAAATTAATATACAAAAACGAAATATATTTTATGATAGTAAAATGTGCATTTAATTATTTACTATTATAAATTAATATTTTACTATTTTAATTATATGTTTATCAAATTTATAATATTTTATTAATAAAATTATATGACTCTTTTAATCTAATTATGTGTAAGGCTGGACACAATTCGACTAAGTCCATTTTAATTTTTTAAAAAAATAAAATTGAAATTAATTTTTTTAAAGGTAAAATTTAAATCAGATCAAATTAATTTTTTTTGATTCGATCCTGTTTCATTTTTGATTTTTTTTAATTAAAAAAAATCAAAAATACAAAGATTGGTGTTCGAACTGTGACCTTAAATAGAGAGTTCATCCATTTTACCACTGAACTAAAACTCTTTCTTTTTATAAAATTACATTTTACTTATTTATATCATGTAATGAAATATTAATAATTGAAAAAAAAAACTTATTTAAGATTTGAATCTATAAACTCAAAAAAAGACCTTTTCCATTTAACAACCGAACGAAGCTCAAGTACATTTTATATATATTATATTATATAATAAAATATTAATAATAAAAAAATACATTGCAAGGAATCGAACCTCTAAACTTAAGAAATGATTTTTTTCCCCATTTAACCACTGAACTGAAGTTGTTTTTTGGGTATGATTACATTATATTTATTTATGTACATGTTATGAAATATTAATAATTAAAAAAAACATTACTATGAAACAAATCAACAACTTCAATAAAAAGTCTCTCTACTATACTATTGAGTTGAAGTTCAATCTTTGGATTAGATGACATTTTACTTATTAATATTTAAATTATAAAATATTAAAAATTAAAAACATAATCACAATTTAAACTTGCGACTTAAAAGAAAATTTTATTTTCGTTTAACTAACTAAGCTGTGACTTCAACTATGATAACTTGCACCCCAGTAATATATATTTATATTATAAAGTATTAATAATTTTAAAAAATTGATTTTTAGATTCGATTCTGGTTTTATGTATAACCGAACCGGAATCGAATTAAACCGTTTGATTTTTTAATAAAAAAAATTAGAATAAAAAATCAGATAAACTAAGTAATTCAATTCGGTCTAGTTTAATTTTTTAATTTTTAATTTTGTTTTTGCCCATCCCTAATTTTGTGATACATCAAATACAACATAATATTGAATTTAATTCATTTTAATTCAATTCGGCATAACAAATTTACCTTATAAGTGAAGTTACTTTATAAATGAGAGGCTAGGTTTTGAAATCTTAAGAAATTTAACCTAACGTAATACTAATGTTGACTAATATGATTATAAATAAACTTTTTAATTAATAAAAGAAATATTATCATCAATACTTTTAAGATAAAAATTAATATTAATACTTAAATTTTTAGCAAAATATGTACAGATGTTCAAATATTATGAATATTTTGTTAAATTAAATAAAATCTATGTCAATATCCCTTGTACATGTTAAAAGAGGATAATATAACAATTGCACCAAAACGAGTTTTGAGAAAGCTCAATTTTCAATTCAAAATTTTACTTTTTAACTATTAAAAATAATTAGTTAAAAATAATAATAATAATAACAATAATAAATAATAAATTCTTTTAAAAATAAAAATAAAATAATAATATAATAACAATAACAATAATAAAAAATTAAAAATTAAAATTAACATTTAATAATGATAATAAACAAAATCTTTTCAAAAAGAAAATAAAAAAGGTTGTTGCTAACCTACGCCATAGCTAAGCGGTCAGGCGTGGCCACAACTACTGCGACGAACAGCAACTACCAGCAACAACTCATATCTGTTGTTGCTACGGCCAGTGGCAACCATGCTTGACTGTTGCTACTGTCGCCAGTAGAGGCTTGGGCTGACCAACAAATTATTTTTTAAAAAAACATATTGTTTTTATTTTTGTTTTATTTTATTTTTAAATATTTTATTATTTTTAAAAGAGTTTGAGAATTTGATGTGTGAATCTATTTGAAAATATTAATAATACTATTTGATAACAACTTTAGAGCTACTCGATAACAATTGTCAGTACATGTGACACTTTAAAATTTTGTTGATTTAAAATTAATAAAAACCAAAATGAAGATCACTTGACTTTTTTCTATTTGATATATCTTAATTTAAATACACATTTAAATAAAATAACTTTATTACCCTTTATCACGTTAACTTTTACGTTAAATTTTTAACAATTAGGCCTCTATACATATTTTACTAAAACTTTAAGTATTAATATTTATTTTTCAAACTTTTAAGTGTTGGTAATATTAGTCAATATTTTAGGGGTATTGATGATGATATCCTTTAATTAAATTACTTTTACTTTTTCGTGTCCAGCTGTAATGAAAAGGTTATAAATAAATAAATAAAAAATAGATATGCGAATGCGACGCGCTGCACAGCAAAACTGAGATTCGATTCTCAGTCCCAGAAGCTTTTCCTCTCTCTAAAATCTCTCTTCAGATTTAGTGATATCAATCACTCTCTCTAAATCTCTTCTGTTTTTGTTCAATAACTGCAGGTTCCTGAATCGGAGCGTTTTGAGCATTTTTTGTACGATCCAAGGTAAATCATGGCCTTTCGGTCATAAGTTGATATCTTGATCGTAATCATAAATTGCTTGTCATTTGTTAAATTATGGATTCGATTTTCTTGTTGCTCTTGGTTGCTAATGATTGATAGAATGATCGTTCGATCATAAGTGAAAATTATGCGCAGATGATTAGGAAATTTAGATTGATTTAATTGGATGAGATGTTTTTAAAAAAAATTATTGCTATTTTGTTGATTGATCGTAGCCAAATTAGCTGCAGTTATTGAACATATTATTTCTTGACCAATTGATTTATCTTGCTTAAGTTCAACTTATTGTTTCTGCTTTTTAATCTCAGTAAATCTCAAAAATTGAGCATTTGATCACAATTGCTACAATATATTGTTGATTGATGCCGAGATTTTCTTTTGAGATTTGTTTTTTTGTCGAGATTTTCTTTTTGAGATATTATTTTCCCAGTCACCTTTATTTTCTAAGCATTCGGTTTTTTTTTTTTTAAAAAAAACTAGATTTGCCCTTAGTTATGACAAATCTATTGCTGAATAAATAATTAGTTAATAAATAAATAAATGTTGCGGATGGGAATATATGTCCTCAAAATTCCCTAACTCTTAATTGTTACACCTACCAATCTTGTGTTACTTGATTTTTTTTCTTTTTTTTGTTTAAATTTATTGTTATTTATGGCCTTCTAGCAAAATTGGGAAAGGTTATTTTTCTTGTCTTGAAATAGTATGGATAGAGTTATTAGGTGTTTCCGCAGGTCAATTCTTGATGTGGAAATTCATCGTCTTATATATATATATATATATATATATATATATATATATTTTCAATGCTACTTTTGAATAAAACTTTTGACTCAGATCGGTCAAGTTCCAAATCATTTTAGATGTTCATTGTCCTGTTGAAATTGCATCTTTGCTGCGGTTAATACTTTGCTTCCAGTTGTTGGATTGCATTCCTTGACCCATTACATTTTGCTAATTTACATCATGTACTTGTAGTGTCGCTTTCCTTGTATGTTCAAGGAGAATTTATCTTCTGAAGTTTTAATTGTACTGAACCATGTTAAATACTATTAGACCTATTGCTATGGTGGTTTTATATTGCAGCTGAAATTTATTGTGGGCACTGTAAAGCTCTAGGTAAATGCTCTAGTACAAGAAACTGAGTCGGAATTTTTGGGTCATAGTGACAGGACCACCAAAGGACAACTTCTGGCCTGCAAATCTAACACTGATCTGAGTCTACTATTGAGAACACTGGTTCTATCTGTTAGTTAAAATCCCCATCAAAATTTAGCCTTGCTTCTTGAGAGGGGATGAAAGATTGGAATGAAGCATAACTTTCCCTTGATTATTGTATCATGCATTCTTTGTTATGATTTTGCATTGTTTGTGTTTTTTAGCATCAAATTATGCCTTGCGAAGGTTCTATGGTTTATTAGGACCTATTATGTTGGAATTTGCAATGTTCTCGTTAAATAATTTAGATACATGGTCTTTCTTTATGTCTATGAAATAGACATCAAATAGCTAATTCTCATATCCCCAGTTGACTGAAATTGTTTTCTTTCTTTTAATGTTTGGGCTTCAAAATTTGTTGTTATGCAAAGGTTTTGGCAGTATGGGTATTTATACCGTGCTTCCATGTGTTGGTTCAATACTGAAAAGATGATGGATGACATTATCGATTATGACTGATATTAAATTGTCTTTCTGTTTTTCTAAATGACTGTAAAGGGACTAATATATATTTATTTCTTTCTTTTTCTGAAGGTTCTTCGAATAAATGGCATTAGTTACAACTGCTGAATTTTGTGATGCAAATCCACAGTTGATTGTGAGTGGCGAGCTCCGTGCACTCCAACCAATTTTTCAGATATATGGCCGGCGCCAAGTCTTTTCTGGACCACTAGTTACCCTCAAGGTATTTGAAGACAATGTTTTGATTCGTGAGTTTCTTGAGGAGAAGGGTAATGGCAGAGTTCTTGTTGTGGATGGAGGTGGAAGTTTGCGGTGTGCAATATTGGGGGGCAACCCTGTTGTACAAGCCCAGAATAATGGATGGGCAGGAATAGTGGTGAATGGCTGTATTAGGGATGTTGACGAAATCAATGGTTGTGATATTGGTGTGAGAGCTCTGGCTTCTCATCCAATGAAAGCTAATAAGAAGGGGATTGGGGAGAAACATGTTCCAATTACCATTGCCGGGACAAGAATCTCCGATGGAGAATGGCTTTATGCAGACACCGATGGCATCTTGATTTCTCAAACAGAGTTGTCTGTCTGAGTTTTTCTTGAGCAAATATGGAAACTGGAAGCACTACGCCTCGCAAGTATGTCCTGCTTCAATGTATTATATGTAGCTTTCTATTCTTGAGCTCCGTATTAACGTTTGATTAAGTTATGTAATGTGTTGAAGGTTTAATGACTTTGTTAATATGTTTGTTTTTTCTGCATTAAGTTGTAGTGTTGTTTTTTATTTGATGTTCATGAGATGAAGATGAGGATAAGAATAATTTATTGGTGGCTTCAGCTTCTTCTTGGCCTTTCTGATGGGGTACTAAAGATTTCTATTCTTTTCTACTAGATATGATTTAAAGAAAGCTTGTATGTGGTAACGTATGCTTTTTCAGAATTGTAAATTGGTTTATCGACAAAAATGATGTTTAATGGGAGTGTCGTAATTGTATGTTTCAACAAAATTCCTGTAATATGTTGATTTGATGTTTGAGTTCAAAAATTGTTGTTACTAAACAGATCTTATTGATTTGGGTTGGTCAGGATATTCATATAGTTTGGTCTAACGGGAGGCACGGGAGTGGTTTTGTGGAAGAAAGATTAAATCGTATTTGATGTTCCCAATCTTTGGAGAGATATATAAAATGTTTCTGGGTTACACGGAGATCAGATGATCTGCCTATTTTATTAGAAATGAAAGACGGTAGAAATAAACAGAGGTAGAAGAACTATTAAAAGGAATAACCCACATTGTGGAGCCACCATGATAAATGTAGAAACACAAAGATTCAAAGCTTGGTGCAAAATTGAAGCTGAGCCCACCTCTAACCCAATTGCAGTATTTCTATTTCTATCCTCTGCCGGGGAAAAAAAAGACACGGCTGGTGTTGTGCGAAGCGTTGGTTGAATAATAATTATACAAATTTACGATGATAACGTTAGTAGAGAAATGTGATAAAAATAAACAAAAAGAGAAGACACAACAATTTACGTGGTTTGGCTTTAAATTTACGTCTACAGATAAAGACACAAAAAAATATTTCACTTATAATAAATAGAAATATACAATTGTTGTAAGTAATTTTCACAATTCAAAACTCCAATATACCTAATATGCTCAATAGACCATTTGATTAATGAAATTACATAAATATGTAATTTCTCTCAATTACTCTCAAATACTTATAATGTCTCACACACTTTATCTTATGGAATTGCCTTTATTTATAACAAATTCATAACATATAAATATTAACATTTGTATGTGAAAGACAAAATAAAAAAATATTAATTTTAAGCACAAATTTAGTACTTACCAAACTATCTTCAATTATTAAATATTAGGTGCTAATTTCTTTAAATAATTCAAGTTAATATTTCAACAGCTCGTTGGAATGTGCAGAAATTTTGGATTGGAAAACAGAAATTTAACTAGCTTAAGGAAGAATTTTCAGGCTTAAAAGGCTGAAGTGTCTGAGAATTGATCGAAGAACTAGGTATGAATTTTACTCTTCATCCGCTGGATAATAAGATGTGTACCTCTTCATAATTTAAAGTGGGGAGTTCAATTCTTAACAGAAATTAGGTGTATATTTTGTCTTCGAAAAAAAGAGAAAAAAAAAAAAACTCCATTTTAAAGCTTGAATACATCTGCTTCGCACAAGTAAGTTTGAAAGTAAAGATAATGAATCTAATTTCAACATATTCTTTAACTGAAAAAACAATTTTATCTAGAATTGCTCTTCTAACACTTGTAAGATTGAGAAAAAAAATTCTAATCCAAACAAAGAATAATAATCTGGAGTAAAACAAAGATGGTTGGTCTTAATTTTGATTATTATTTTAAAAAAAACTAAATTTGAATGAAAATGGCATAGAGGAGGTGGTTCCAAGTATCAGGAACGCCAGGCAAACACCAATGGCTGCAATCAGGGATTGTGTGGCTGCCGATGCCGTAGAAAGAAGGGTGCCCGTCTTTTCTAAGCTGGGAAAGAGTTGTGACATTGAGCAAATACACTGGCTTTGTCATATTACTTATCACTTTCTCCAACACTATCTCTGCTTTGTGCTGACCCCCTGGATACTTGGACCCAAATACTGGTTCTGTTGCTTGTATGCAACCCTTTACATCTGGCTGCCCCCAGTCACCTCCACTGTTTGAGATTTTATTTTATTTTATTTTCAAAGAATTAATGTTATGTAATGATTATTAATAAAGAAAACATTAAAATGAAAATAAAAAGTTAAAATGATTTTTATATATTTCACATTTTTTTTGAGTAAATATGTAATTAACTTAAGAGATTTGAATATAAAATTTGTATTTTAATTAAGATGAGATTTTGCCTGTTATTCTCTGAAGTGGTGTATATAAATGTTACATTGATTTTCTGTATAAAAGTTAATAATTACATAATACATAACCGTTTTTAATTAGTGTTACATTAATAAAAATAAAAATTTTACATACTAATTTTTGTAAGTTTAGTATTACTGTTTTTGTAAGAGATTTTAGTTTTTTTTTTAAGGAAAAAAATGCAAATATCTTTATATTTAAAAGTAATTCAGTATCGAATTAAATCAACTCAACGTCGAGTTAATAAGGAAGATAAAAAAAAACAACATTGTATTTTATAAATGGATATTATATTGAATTTCTTAAAATAAAGCCTAACTTTAGTAATACTCATAAAATTAAGGAAGTAGTAGCAATATCTATCTGTAGAGAATATTTTGACAAAATTAATGAGAAAAGAATAGTAAATTTACTTCAACATTTAAATTTTAAATAAATATTTTAAAAATCTTAAAATTTAGTAAAATTTTCACTTTCTTCTTCATTTTATCAAATTTTAAGGACTCTTAACACTCTCAAACTATTCACCTAAACACCCTCAGCTACTGCTAGCCGCTGCCTCCACCACAATGTGCGGCAAGCAATCATCTCTGATCAAAACACACGAGGATCAAATAGTGACGAACAAGATGATTCTAAGCACAACTATTTCGATCGATTCCTCTTCAATCCCACAAATCCTACAGATGCTCTCAATAAATTTAAAAACACCAGAGCCAAAATTTTAAATACCAACTACAGTCACAAGCTCCTGAATCTTCAACTACTGACTCTTAGAAAACTTTAGAATCAAAGCTCCAAATATCAGATTCTTCAACTGACAATAAATTGGACAAAACCCTAGAAGGAATAGACAATGAGTGATAATGGAGCAGAAATTGAAGGAGGAGAAAATGAAGAAGAGGGATTGTGCGGGTTTTTCTGTTTATGAAGGGAGGTGGATGTAAAATTGTTTTGTAGCGAGGGAGAAATGCGTTGAAGAAGTCGAGCCGAATAAGGAAGATGTTATTAAGAAGTGCTTTGAAGTAACCACCTCACACGGTCAAAACCAACTTAGAGATATCCAATTCCCCATCGTCTTACTACCCCGTCCAAACGTACAATAGAATTTACAACCCATGCATCGGGTCAGGGTAAGTGAATTTTTATTGAATTATTTATTAAATTTTTAATATTTTAAAAATTAATAATTGTGTTTTTATGAATGAAAATAGTTATGTTTTAAAAATAAAAATAATAACAAAAAATATATTTTAAAAATAAAATTGATAATAATTTTTTTAAAAAAGAATATAATTGATAATTTTAAAATATTAAAAATTAAGTAAATAATTTAATTAAAAAAAAACTAAACAGTCAATTTGTTTTAAAAAAAATACACCGTAAAGTTTGGTATGTACTTACTTCGAATGATCGGGTGAAACACCTTGGAAGAAGACTGTAGTTTTGGTTGGATCAACATTGTTGTCAATCCATTTAGCCCACGTGTTCAATGCTTTCCCGTAGGCTATTAAGCGATCCATGTCTTTGATTATTTCATCTCCATCTTGAATAAAATCCCACCTAAAATGCTCAAACAAGCATTGGCATATTGAGAAAATATTGAAATTATATTATGAAAATAAATTAAGGATCAATAAGCGAAAAAGAAAAAAAAAAAAGAGAAGAAAATATTACGGTTGTTTCCTTCCGGTGTGAAGCCACCAATGCCATGTATTGAAGATCAATACATCGTTTTCCTTCCACAAATTTCCACTTTCAACAGAGCTTATGTTCAGAACTCGCCCAATACTTGTGCTTACAATATCAACTAGAAATGCATTGCGAGAGAACATTATTTTAGTGTTGAAATTCTGCAAAAATAATCAAGACATGAAATTAACATTCCAGAGATTGCATATAGAGTTAAAACTTTCGGCCAGTTATAAGGCTATAATTTTCTCTCCTTTTTCTTTTTTCAGGATATTATTAAGGAAAATTACTAGTTTAGTCATTTATCTTTTTTTAAATTACTCATTAAATTTTTATATTTTTTTTGAAATACTTAGTCTAGTTCCTATTATTGAAAAGATAAGGGAAATTTTCAAAACTCAACACTCACTCTCCTAAAAAAAACCTCTCAAATCAGCATTGTGTAGATTGATGATTTCAAAGATGACATTTATAAATTGGCGTCTTCTTACATTGATGGTTGACTTCAAATTTGAAAAATGACTAATAATTAGTAAGTTTTTTGAATTTTAGGTGAAATTAGCAATTTGTGTTAAAAATGAGTGAAAATGATTAGGTTGTGAGTGAAATAAGTGAAATATGAGTAGATTGTGTGAAAAATGTGTTGAAATAGAAACAATTTGACTAAAAATGACCTAAAAAATGTATTTTTTTTTGTATAGATGACAGTTAGCCCGACAATCGATTGTCTATATTCAAAACATTTTGCGTGCATGGGCATCACATGGCATGCTGGCGCGTGAATTTTTTTTATAATTTTTTGTTTAATATTTATTTATTCATAAAACTAAAATAAATAATTAAATTATCCATGATTTAATTTAAATTGAAGTATTATTTGATAAATAACTAATTAATTAATTAAATTAATTATTATTTGTTAAAAAATAATTTGTTAGTATGCAATAATATTTAAACAATGAATGTTAATGTTTGTTTATTAATATCTTTGTTGAATATTTTATTTAATTTTAATTATTCAAAATGTTTGTTTGTTTTAATTTTATTTATTATTTATTTTTATAAAAAGAGTAATGTCTCTAAAGAATATAGAGTAAAAATGTCTCCAAAAAATATAAAATTTTTTAAAATAAGTTTTTTTTAGCGTTGATTACATCTTACTCGAAGATGTGGGCTCTCAATTTATCAAACATAAATTGATGCAACAGGTAGTCGAAATTGCTCAAGACAACTTATCTACTATTATATGAGATTTGTGCCTAATATCATACACATTAAGACTCAAAGATGAATTATTGGACGACAAATTATAGGCTGAGGTTGACAAAAAAAAATATCTGTAGGTTAAATAATTTAATTTTTTTTATTTATATTGTATTATTTACAAAATAATGTCTAACTTTTTGTAGATTTACATTTTCGTCAACTATAATTGCGAGCATTGAATTATAGTTGAGGTAGATTTAGTGCAACAATAGATCATTATCCACGATTTTAACCTTAATGGATGCATTGACGACGTGATAGATGCTTATGTTACTCTATTATATATTTTAATGTCACACTATCTCTAGGCTTACAGGTTTTATAATTTTAGAAGGGATATTGTATTAGACTTGTTGCATTTTAATGTGATTAAGTTAAGAGAGGGTAATATTTAATAGAGGATCTTAAGTGAGGATTATGAGATTCTTATTTCTGTGTTTGTTAAGGATTTTATGTTTGGTCAGCTTTTAAAAATTAGTTTTGAGACCCAATTTTTTTAGATAGAAGATGGTTATAGAGTTATGGCATATGCCTCAAAATAAATAAATAAATTTTATGTGTGATTTGGTTTGAAATTAACATGAATTTTATATGTATGAATAATAAATATAAGTTGAGTTATTGTAACGAAATACAATTTTATTGTAACAAAATATCACAACAGGTGATATCAAATAATAAATTTAAGTTATAGAAATACAATAAGGTAGCAAAATAATAAAAATAAGTTATAAAAATATAAATTACATTAAATAGTAAATTTAACAAATACAAGTTCATGACACCTGAAATTGAAAAAAAATTATTTAAATTAAAAAAATATAAATCTAAAAACTCGCGCAAAATTAGCTTGAAATTGTCGTGCGAAATGCACGTAATGGAAGGCGTTCATGAGCGCCTCTTGCACACAGGAGAAAGGCGCGCGGTACGCTGGCGCATGCTTCTTCTCGTGCGCAAGAGGTATACCAATGCTCCTTATTCAATTTGCATACTATATTCTGCGCGGGAAACAACGTACCAAAAAGTTTTTTTTTTGTTTTTTATATTATTTTAGTTTATAATAAATAAATAATGAAACACTTAAATTGTCAAAGTAATTAATTATTTTATTTTAATTAAAGTAAAAAAAGTAATTAATTAATTAAAATAAAAGGTTTTGCAAAAAATAAAAAATAAAAATTTATAAAAAAGTCATTTTACGTGAGTATTTCTTATATGCAAAAAATGCTTGTCTAATGAATTTTCAACTTAGAAAACATATATTTTTTTAGATATTTTAGATATATGTTTTTTTTTTCTCTTTTTTTCACTTTTTTTTAAAGAATTTTATAACTAAATATCGGAGTATTTTTTTGAAATATATTTTGAAAAATTCAGCTAAATTTTTATGTATTTAATTTTAAATATTTTATTTATTAATATATTTTATCAATAAAGGTAATTGTATCGGATTTATATTATTTTGGTCAATAAAAATTAACCTATTACATTATGGTTAGAAAAGAATTGTTTAAAAATATAGACCATTTTAAAAAAGTTTCTAAACGATGATGGTTGAAGTGCATTTTTTGAGTGTAATAAGATCAATTGGATCAAATAGAGGACCATTGATCATGATTATATATATTAATTTATTTTGCTATGCTTAAAAAATGTAATTCAAACGCTATGTTTTTAATCGCTAAACTTAATATTTTAAAAAATTTAAGAACCTAATAAATAATTCAAGAAAAACTTAAGAACTAAACTATCAACCTCTATTATTAATTATTGACGATGAGATATAATGCTAAAACAACGAAAATAATTTTCTTTTTCACTTTCAATTTTTCATTGTCTATGACTACTAACTTGAGTAAGAATAAAGGAAAAATTGCCAATTAACTTTTTGCTCTTTTGACTTTTTAGTAGCTTCTCCCGTTATTTTTTTTTAATAAGTACTATTATTTCTTTTTACTCTTATTTTTTGGTCTACAGTAACCAATTATCCTCCTAAAAGGAGAATAATAGTATTTATTAAAACATCAAGAGAAAAATTAATAAAAATTCTAAACAGTGGAGGACTAATTAGCAAATTTCCAAAATTAAATACGTGTTTTCTTGGGCAAAATAAAAAAAGATTGTTGGTTACTCGCCTATAATTTTGCATTTTTATCAATTTCTTTCATGATTTTTTTAACAAATAGACATATTTATTTTTTATTATATATTTTTAAAGTGATCAATTATTTCCTTAAAAAAGAGATTAGTACTTATTAAAAAATAAAAAATATCAATAGATAACCAAAAAATTCTCCATCAGACTGGTTAAGGAAGGGAATCAAGAATCTGTTAAGGTTGGTGGCAAACAAAGATTGAAGAAAAAAATGGTTGGTGGCACACTAAGATTGAAGACATTATGTTTGAAGAAAGAAAT
This sequence comes from Ailanthus altissimus, assembly GCA_946807835.1. Classification (NCBI taxonomy): domain Eukaryota; kingdom Viridiplantae; phylum Streptophyta; class Magnoliopsida; order Sapindales; family Simaroubaceae; genus Ailanthus; species Ailanthus altissimus. Next base: position 4,384,128 of record OX327712.1, read on the forward strand.
AGTTAGTGGCCTAAATTGTTAAATTAAATGAGTGCCATTTTTAAATGCTAAAGAAGATGTGTTCAATTGGAATACTACCACTTTCTTCTATAAATAGAGGAGCTTTATTAATTTATAAAAATCATCTCAAAAAACATTGAAAGCAATTGTTGTAGTGTTCTTTTCTTTGAGTTGTTTCTTCTATTTATCAGAGAGAGTTGAATTGTTCTCTCCTTATAATTAGAGAGATGTTGTAATCCCATTTTCATAGTGAAAATTCCTTATACTTGCCTCATGGTTTTTTTCTTAATTTGTTTGAGGATTTTTCACGTAAAATCTATGTCATTCATTTTTATTCAATTTCTCATCTCTATTTTTTAATTAAGATACTACTTCAACCTACGATTCTCCAAAAATAAGTGGTATTAGAGCCTCAAGGCTTTCAGGTTAAGGTATATCGTTCACGGATACTATTCACAGGCATGTAACTGTTCACATACATGGTACTATTTACAGTGAAATAGTGGGAGCCGATTCGAGTGAGAAGCAGATCGTAGTCAATCAATATGACGCCAAAGTACGAGATAAAGAAGTTCAACGGGAATAATTTCTCGATGTGGAAGATGGGAATGATGGCAATATTAAGGAAGGACCATTGTTTGGCAGTAATTGGTGACAGACTGACAAGTATGACTGATGAAAAATAGGAAGAGATAGATAGAGATGCTATTACCAACTTGCATCTGGGATTAGCAGATGAAGTTCTATCAAGCGTAGTAGAGAAAAAGACAGCGAAAGAGATATGAGATACTTTGACAATATTGTACGAGGTAAAGTCTCTTCACAACAAGAAAACTCTACACTTTACGGATGTCAGAATCTACGACGACAACTAATCATATCAACACTCTCAATACTTTATTTTCTCATCTTTCTACTTTGAGTTACAATATTGGACAAAATGAACTTGCTGAGATTCTACTCCAAAGTCTTTCAAGTTCATATGATCATCTAATCATCAGCTTAAACAATAATCTCCTAATGGACTATCTAGTATTCGAATATGTTACAACCTCTGTTCTTGAAAAAGAAAACAGGTTTAAAAATATGGAAGATAGAGCAATTAATTCGCAACAAGCGGCGGTTTTACTGATGACTAGAGGCAGATTAATGGAGCATGACTTTAGTGGGAGTCACAGACATGGAAGATCAAAGTCAAGAAGTAAAAAGAATATCAAGTACTACAATTATGGTAAGAATGGGCATTTCAAAAGTGAGTGTCGATATAAGAAAGGTATAGAAAAGACCACCGAGCCACCAAAATCTTAGGATTGTGTTGCAAGTACTTCTGATGATGATAACGTCCTATACAGCAAGGCAACAACTATTTTCAATGATAGAAAGAGGCTCACTGATGTTTGGATAATGAATTCGGGAGCAACATGGCATATGACCTCTCGTTAAGATTGATTTCACAATTATAAACCCATCTCTCGAGGATCTGTATACATGGGTAATGTTCATGCCTTGGAGATTGTTGGTATTGGCACCATCAAGTTGAAGATGTATGATGGAATGATTCGTACTATCCAAGAGGTACGACATGTGAAAGACTTGAAGAAAAATCTATAGTCTCTAGGATAACTAGATGAGTTTGGATGCAAAACCCATATACAAAATGGGATCATGAAGATTGTCAGAGGCACACGCATGGTAATGAAGACAGAAAAGGTAGCTGCTAACCTGTTCATGCTCTTTGGGGAAACATATTCAGAGGCAGAAGCATTTATTGCATCAGCCAGTTTTGCAGAAGAAATGACGATGTTATGGCACTAAAGACTTGGTCACATGTCAAAACGATGTTTAAAAATTCTCTCTGATCAAAAGTTACTTCCTGAACTTAAAAATGTTTCTTTACCCTTTTGTAAGCATTGTGTTATAAGTAAGCATCATAGATTGAAATTTAGCACATCAACAGTTAAGAGTAATGACATCTTAGACTTAATTCATTTTGATGTTTGGTAAGCACCGGCCATATCCTTGGGAGGAGCAAAATATTTTGTGTCATTCATTGATGATTTTTCCAGGAGATGTTGGGTTTATCTTATCAGAAGAAAGACAGATGTGTTTTCTACATTCAAAGTCTTCAAAACATGGGTGGAATTTAAAACTGAGAAAAAGATTAAGTATTTAAGGACTGACAACGAAGGAGAATATACTGGCAAAGAATTTGATGCATTTTGCAAACAATAAGGCATCAAAAGACAATTCATAACAGTGTACACTCCCTAACAAAATAGAGTGGCAGAGCGGATGAATATAACTCTACTTGAAAGAACTAGAGCTATGTTAAACACTGGAGATCTAACCAAGTCATTTTGGGTAGAAGTAGTTAATACTGCCTGTTATGTGATTAATCAGTATCCATCAACAGCGATTAATCTAAAGATACCAATGGAGATGTGGATTGATAAGCTAGGTGATTATTCTAATTTACATACATTTGGAAGTCTTGTATATGTGATGTACAATATTCAAGAAGTCACAAAACTTGATCCAAAATCTAAAAAATGTATATTCTTGGGGTATGCTGATGGAGTAAATGGGTATTGCTTGTGGGATCCTACTGCCCACAAGGTAGTTATCAGCAGAGATGTGATATTTGCGGAACATAAGCTACAAAAGAAAGAAAATGATGGCATAACGAAAGAAAAATCAGAAACTACCAGAGTGCAAGTAAAGGAAAAGTCAGAAAATGAAGAAATTTCTGAAGCAACACTAGAGCATAATGAACAAGAACCAGTTGAGTCAGAACAGCCACCTTTCAGACGATCAAATCGGGTGAGTTCAGCACTAATTTGGCATTTAAATTATCATATGGAGAGCAATGTTGCATACTATCTTCTAACGAAGGAAGGAGAGCCATCGACTTTTCAATAAGCAACGAACAGTTCGGATGCATCTCTATGGATGATAGTAATGTAAGAAGAAATTGAAGCTCTTTATAAGAATAGAACATAGGATCTTGTACCACTACTATATAAAAAGAAGGCCATTGACAACAAATGAGTCTACAAGATCAAGAGAAATAGGGATGGTCAAGTGGAGCGGTATCGTGCAAGATTGGTGGTAAAAGATATGCTCAGAAAGAAGGTATTGATTTCAATGAGATCTTTTCACCGGTTGTTAGACTCATACTATTCAAATAGTCTTCACTATTTGTGCAACATTTAATTTACATCTAGAACAGTTAGATGTAAAAATAGTTTTTCTTTATGGTGACCTTGAAGAAGAAATTTATATGCTCAAATCAGAAGGTTTTGCAATAACAGGAAAGGAGAACTTGGTTTGCAGGTTGAAAAAATCTCTATACGGTCTTAATAGGCGCTGAGGTGTTGGTATAAGAGATTTGATTCTTTCATATTGAGTCTTGAATACAACAGACTTAGTACATACCCTTGTGCATATTTCAAGAGGTTTGGTGATAATGAGTTCATTATCTTATTGTTGTATGTTGATGACATGGTGGTAGCAGGCTCCAACAAAGATCAAGTAACAGAGTTAAAGGCTTAAATGGCTAGGGAATTTGACATGAAGGACTTGGGACTAGTAAACAAGATTCTAGAGATGCAAATTCACTGAGACAGAAGTAATAAGAAGATTTGGCTTTCATAAAAGAACTATTTGAAAATGATCTTGCGACGCTTCAATATGCAAGATTATAAGCCAATTTCTACCTCACTTCATATTAATTTCAAGTTATCCTCAAGTATGTGTCCTAGCAATGAAGCAGAGAGAAAGGAATTGTCTCGAGTACCATATGCATCAACAATAGAAAGTTTAATGTTTACCATGATTTGTACAAGATTGGACATTGCACAATCAATGGGAGTGATTAGTAGATTCATGAGCAATCCTGATAAAGAGCATTGGAGTACTATTAAGAGGATCATGAGATATATTAAAGGTACCTCAGATGCTGCATTATGTTATGGAGAATCAGAATTCACTATCAGAGGATATGTTGATTCAGATTTTGCAGGTGATCTTGATAAAAAAAAATCCACAACAGGTTATGTGTTTACAATTGCAGGAGGAGCTGTTAGCCAAGTTACTAAACTTCAAACTATTGTGGCTTTATCAACAACAGAATCTGAGTATATGGCAGCTACAAAGCTTGTAAAGAAATAATTTGGATAAAAAGACTATTGAAGAAGCTCAGGCACAATCAAGAGAAGATTCCTTTGTATTGTGATAGTCAGAGTGACTTACATATTGTAAGAAATCCAAATTTTCATTCTAGAACAAAGCACGTTGAAGTTCAGTATCACTTTGTTCGTGAAGTGGTAGAAAGTGGAAACGTGGACATGAAGAAGATTCACACCAAAGATAACTTAGCAGATGCATTAACCAAACCGATCAACACTGATAAGTTTATATGGTGTAGATCCTCATATAGCCTGGCAAAAATGTAAGTAGCATGGAGATGAAAAGTGTAGGTGGAAGAATGTGAAGACGTGATTATTTTAATCAAGTCTTCAAGTAGGAAAAATGTTAAGATTGGTGGCACACCAAGATTAAAGACACCATGTTTGAAAAAAGAAATGGTTGGTGGCCTAAATTATTGAATTAAATGGATGCCATTTTTTAATACTAAAGAAGATTTGTTTAATTGAAACACTACCACTTTCTCCTATAAATAGAGGAGCTTTATTAGTACATAAAAATTATTCCAAAAAATATTAAAAGTAATTGTTATAGTGTTCTTTTCTTTGAGTTGTTTCTTTTATTTATAAGAGAGAGTTGAATTATTCTCTTATTGTAATTAAAGAGATGTTGTAATCTCATTTTCATAGTAAAAATTCTCTATACTTATTCCATAATCTTTCTTTCAATTTGTTTTAAAGTTTTTCACGTAAAATTTGTATCATTCATTTTTATTCAATTTTTCATCTCTATTTTTTTAATTAAGATACTACTTTAACTTATAATTCTCCATAACAGAATCTAAACAAATCAAGTCAATTTGCAAAAAGAAGGAAAACTAGCTAGCAAAGATTCCAAACCGATATTCTTTTATTCAATGAACAGAACTCCGTTTTCTCTTTTGTGAATTTATATTTATTTCAATTTCCCTCTTAATTTTTCAATAAGTATTATTATTATCCCTTTCTTGGTACTATTTTCAGTAACTAATTACTTCTCTAAAAAGGAAATTTTAATAATATTTAAAAAAAAGAAAAATGGTAAAAATACAAAACTAAAGAGAATAATTGACAAATTTCCAAATCCAAATTATTTAAGGATAAATGTTATACATTCTCTTTCTTTATATAAAACTTCAAGATTCTTCAAATGCATGCACCATCTCTAAGACATATAGCTTATTCTTCAATCTATGTAGTGTGTTTTCTTTGCAAGACCCTACAATTTTCTGATCAAAGAAATGCTAAAAATACCAAATTGGCTGTTTTTCATGCAAGCAATTGCACAATAAATGCATAAGAATCAATAAATTCTTTTTTTTAATGATGCTTTATTAGCAATTTCGTATACAGAAAATTCAAAAACATAAGCCCCACACACATTTTTCAAGTTTAGTTTTCCATGTATATATTTCTTAAGGATTCATGGAAATCTAACTTGAAAAACTTGAAAAATTCTTATATATATAGTGCTCAATAACTAGTTATTTGTTAATTAATTACTTTGACTGAAACTCCAAATTATAAAAGAGCAAGTGATGAGAATCTAACCGGGAATGTAAATGTTGAAAGCCCTCCGGTTCTGGTTAATTTGTAGGTAGCCGTTGGCACAGATTTATGAAGCATACATGTGAGTGATTGCCACTGGTTCAAACTCAGTGAATCTCCTACGAACATAATGCTTTTCCCTTCAAGTCTTGATAAGAAATCTTCACCGTCAAACCTATGTCAATCAATAGTGTTTGAGTACTCATACATCTTGGAAAAAATAAAATAGAATTAAGTTAAAAATCTAATAAATTTTTTTGAAAGATTCAATGAAGAACCTGATAAATGTAACAAAAACACTGGCACAAGCAGAACCAAAACTTAAAAAGGTGGGCGCCAAATTGCCAAAATTAAAAACTTTTAGGTCAAAAGTTTAATTATAGAGGGGCCAATTATTCAGACTTGAAATCTTGAACGGGTCAAAGTGAAAAATATCTATTTTTAAGAATAAAATGGTAAAAAAATCACTACTTAATTTAAGAAATTTCAGGGGCTTGGGGGCCATGATCCCTCTATATCTCTGCTTAGTTTCGCCTCTATTTAGAAGTTATATTCCTATAACTGGTACTACTTTTAAATGAACTCGTGAAATTTATTAAATAGAGTATCATTATCATGAGAAGTCATGCCAACTAAACCTATATAATTAGGTTGATATTTTCACATATTATGGGCAATGTAGGAAAATTTTCTTTTTTTTGCATATATGTAAGAGAAAATTTACAAACTTACACAACTGTTTTTTAAAATTTTTAGAAAAATGCCAATTTCATCCTTGATTTAATTTGTATATATATCAATTTAATACTTTTTTGATAAATATTCATTTAGTCCCATTATAGATGTTTTTAGCTACTTTTTACTATGATTTTCATCCCTCAATCATGATCATTCTCATTCTTATAGGGACTAATTGAATATTTATAAAAAATAAAGATTAAGTTGGTATATATAAATTAAATTAGGGATGAAATTGGCATGCATCTTTCTTTTTTAAATTTTATGTTGAAACATAAGATTGGAACCTAAAATTTAAAGATCTAACGAAAAATTTAGGAAAGTTCTGCCTTTGTAACAATACAATGGTTATGATATGAACAATCATATTGATTTATGAATAGAATATGATATTTGATGATTAATAAAATGAGTGAAAGCAACGTAACAACAGCAGTGTTTTCATATTGAGAAGTTAATGAAGCAATCGTCAAGTTATTGGAATTGAGAGTGACAGCCTAACTGTCATAGACCCAAAAGGAGATTCCAATTGTCATTGTCCATGCATTATTAGCTACAATCATAATGATTTTTATAACAAATAGAAATATTTTACAAGACAATGCTTCAAACTCAAGATACAATATAATACGTATGAAATTCCATCATTTGGATTTTATTTGCTAGCAAATATAAGGACCACCATCATAAATGTTTTCTTGAAACAATTAGGTCAAATTTTTATGCAAATAATATTCGCTTTTTGATACATAGTTTTATGATTTTGAATAAAAAATTATTTACTAAATGAAATAATATTTCCTCAAGACTTTATATTGATGAACATTTTACAACAATCATGAGAGTTGCAAGAAAATATAAACGTTTTTTTTAATGTTATTTTTCAGTTAATTAACTTCATAGAAAAGAAATCTTTTGACGACCGAATCTATTTTCTTTCACGGGACAAATAACTTTTTCCTCGAAAGTCAATTCGAGAAGCAATCGGGAATGAAAAGGTTTGTTTATTTATTTAGAAACGTTGTTTCATGCATGGATTCATAATTCATTCACGTCGTAATCAAATGATTCGTGCACTAATGGAAAAAAGAAGATAAATCACAGCAGCAATTTGTTGATTAATATATGATGATTGATTAATTTGTTGATTAAAATCTAAGAATAAGTTAGTTGGAGTATGATGGTTGATTTATAATTTTTTTTAAAAATTAACCAAGGATCTAAGCACATGTTAGTTGGAACTTGGAATCTTATTTTGTTACTTCCTATTAAAATAAAATTAGTCTTTTGTTGAGTACAAATCCGAGGTTTGTTTGTTTATTTGAGTAATCTTAATCACGGTTTTTTTTTGTTCTCATTGTAAGAGAGTTGTAGCGAATAGTAGAATGAGCTCACAGAAAAACATCTACATCTTCATTTGGTTATTTTTCATTCCTAGAAAATAATTAAAATAGATAAATAGAGAAGATGTAGTATCCAAATGCCCAGCTAACCATCATTTTCATATATCAGCATTTTCATTTTTCATTATTATCCCATTTATTTAATTACAAAGATAAAAATACTCTTATAATTTTGTAAACAATAAAAATATTTTTTTTAATTAAATAAAAGAATAACCATGTAATTAAAATCAAAATAGCCGTGCCACCATTTAAGGGTGGTAGTGTTAATATCCCTTTAAAGGTTCTATCATACAACATTGTGTCATGACCCCCGTTTTGTTTTTTAATTTTTAAATTCATATTTCTTTCAAGATCCTGTTTTTATAGTACTGACATTACGTTATAGACCAGGGCGTCTCTACCTATATTTTTAGGGCGATTTTCAACTCCTAATTATGAAATGAATCTATCTCCACTTTTAGAGGTACTTTAACGGGTAGAATTATGTTTAGAGGTACTAAAAGAGCCAAAATCTTCTATGAAAATTTTGAAGCTAATAAATGTGCAAATATAATTTTAACTCTTTAATATTATATATATATAAGTTAGACCTCAACTCTTTTACCTTTACAATTATAAATATTTTACTTCACACAATATTGATTATGGGTCCACTCTTGCACTCGGTTCTTAGGTGGAAGGTTGTGTGGTATCTTACTATGTGTCCGTAAATTAAAAACTTTGAGACACTCGAATCTGATACATAATTAATCCATGAAATCTAACATATAAATTGAAAATTCTATCATAAAAGGTAAAAAAAAAAATCAAGCCAAATTCCTACAAAACATAATCATATTCAAGACCTTAATTAAGATATCGAAAAGGGAAAAAAAATTAAAGGAGTTTGTTAATTATAAACTGAAGAAAATGAAGAGAACGGGTTTGATTCATGTACCTTGGTAGATCGCAGCTACTGGGTTGCCACCTATATTTGAGATAATCAGTGTCTGGCCTGCCATTCTTTTGGCAATCAAATTCTTTTTCAATAAATGGGCAGTCTTTGGATGAGTTATAAAGAGGATAAGATGTATCATAAACCCAACTTCCTTGAGAAAAATCACATCCATATCCATGAATTTGTTGAAAAAGAGAAAGCAGAAGCTGAAGCAATAATAATATTATTGCAAAAGTTTCAGAAGAAGCCATGAAGAGAGAAGAGAGAAATTGCAAGAAGAATAATTAAGAGGGTTTAATATTAATGTGAAATGTGAATTGAAAAAAGATGAGAGTTTATTACATATACAAGAGGCGGCATCCCAATAAGGAAGAGAGAGCAAACTGGACGCGATTTGGATTCTTGATTCCTCTTTCCATATATATGTAGAGAGTTAACAAATAAATAAAAGTTGACTTAAGAAGAAATGCATGCGTGTTAATTGGTAATTTAATATTTTCCTTTTTGAAGACACAGTTTTAATTTTGTTGTTGTATTTATACAGGGGTTGATCTGGAAGGGCCAAGAGTCTGTCCAAATTTTATTAAATAAGGATTTATTAAATAACTTTTTTGCCATTAATATTTTTCTTATATTGTTGGCAAGAAACCATTTTCAACCAACAAAATCATGGATCTAAGTGATAAAAACCAATATATTTTAATATTATTTCAGTTCTTTTTTTTATTTTTTTATTTCTATATCATTTATTTTTGCATAAAGCAGCAAAGGAACACATTTAAAGAACCGAGGGCAAGCAAAGGGCGCTAGTCATCCAAATGCACTTTATGAAAATCCATTAGCTGCAAAATTTGGTTATCTCAGATTCATATTCAGTTGCCTAAGAAAGGAAAAATACTAACTTTTATTTCACGGGATGCCCGGAGTCATTTTTTACCATTTAAAAAGTATAATATTATTATATATATATATATTATATTTTTATCATTTAATAATTATTTTACATATTATTTTATGCGATGTAAAAATTATATTTTAAATTATTTAAAATACCATTTAAAAGTATACTATTATGTATATATTAGAGACTTTGGATTTGTTGAAGAAGAAGCACATAAATAAACAAAATCACTTAAGTAATATATGCAGAACAAGTAACTAAGAAATAAAGAGAAAAAAGATAGAAGAAGAACACACAAAAAATTACGTGGTTCGGCAATTTATCTACGTCTACAGCAGATTAAGATCACATTCTTATTTTATTATGAACAACAAAGCACTCACAAAGTATGTATTTTACAAGAAGATCACTAAGAAAACTTTCTCTTTCACATTTAGGAATTTTCTCAAAAAGATCACTAAGATAACTCTCTCTTTCACTCTTAGGGATTTTCTCTCATAAAGAACTACAAAAATTTCTTAACCTATCACAAAGATTGTTAATGATCACTAAGATGTATTTATAAGCCAATTGATGGCATTTATATAAGCGTTGAGATGTCCTAGGTTTACTCTATACGTGTGAGAGTCATATTAAGGAGTCCTAAAATAAGTGGGAGACGAAATAAGAAAAAAATGAAAAATGAAAAACCAATTCCTGCGACCAGCGCCGCGGCGCTCACTGCCGCAGCGTTGGTGCGCCCGCTTGGGTGTCGCGGCGCTCAGGTGCTGGATTGGGCGTCGCGGCACCCATACTTGGTCACCGCGGTGCTGGCGCCTGATGCCCCTCTCTTTGTTTTCCGGCTCCTTTTGCATCCGTCTTGCATCCTTGCGCATCCTACGTGCTTGACTTGATCTCCAAATCATATTCCGATGATTTTTAATCAATATTATCACAAATCCCCTCCTTGATTCAAAATCATTCACAAAGCAACTCGATCTCTCATTTCAGCATTTTCGATCACCCTCACAAAGTAGTGACTCCGGTTAAGTCCTTGCATAGGACGAACTTAACTGAGGAAAGTGACTTAGTCAACATATCAGCAGGGTTTTCAGATGACACTACTTTTGTTAGACTAACTTCACCACTTTAGATAATCTCTTGAATGTAATAAAGCCTCATATCAATGTGTTTTAATTTTTCGTAAAATACTTAATGCTTGCTTAAGTGTATAGCATTTTGACAATTTAGATCCTAAGATTTTTTTTCATTACCCGTAACTCAAGTTAGTCCCTATAAAAGATAATTGGACATTTTTAAAGATAAAAATAATAACAAAAAAGAATGTAATTAAATATTTTCAAAATCTTTTTAGAATCAATGATAATTCTAAGAACTCTAAGATTAAACTATCAGTTACCCTTACCAACATGGCCGACAATCTTCTAAACGAAGGAATAACTAACAAAATTTTAATAGTTTGTTGTATAAATAATTCCGGGTAATATAGATATTTGAGATTTCTGCGAAAGAAATAAACAATGACTACATCATAAAGGTATTTATAAGCTTGTTTCACTGGAATATATATCATCGATTTGTTTAAGGCAAATGAACATATTATAGATGTTATGAAAGACTTTACTGAAACACAAACACTTAATAATTAATTACTGAATTGACAAAAGTATACTTTCGTGGGAAAAAAAAAAAAAAAGCAAAGGCAGAAAGGGAAATGAGTGGATCAGTACCAAATCAAAGACATTAAACGTTGGGGGTTTGGAATCTTTCAACGTTTTTCCGTTGGCATCTACTGCCAAAAGGCCATGTAAGACGAAGAATTGTGGCAATTGACTAATGCAACTGTGACTTGGATTTGAACAATAACCAAAGGGCAATATTTGAATAAGCCAATAATGGTCAAAGTTTGAAGCCCCGTGGAGCTTCAAGCGCAATGCACGAAAGAGATACAATAAAGAAAAAAAAACTTTCCGGCAAACTCAATAAAGCGAGTAATTTATTAATAAAAATAAGTGAAAATAGAGTTACAATTAAGGAGGGTTATTGAGCAACTCAACCCGATAAAAAAAAACCCAAAAGAGAGCAAGAAAATAAGAAAAAAAATAAACAACCTCTAAAAATAAATTTAAACTAATAAAATTTGTAATTAGATAATTCATTTGTATTTTTAAAGAGCATAGACAATATATTCGGAATAGGTTGCAACCACCAAGTAAAATTATCCAACTAGAGTCCAAAGATTTCTAATTTATCCGCAATTGCATTATTCTCCCAGAATGAATGATTAAATTTAAATTGAATATGATTAATATAATTCTTATAGTATTGTCATCGATTGTGAAGCTTCCAATGAGGGCATAATGTGGGATTAGAAAGAAGAAGAAAGATCAAGATGGAATCAAACTCCAAAATTATCTTATGCCATCCACAAGCCAAAGAAATCTCCAAAGCTAAAATAACTATCATAATTTCTACAAAATATGTTGTTTTAATATCTAGAGGACCAAAAAAACCTCCTACAAAACAACATGTGCCATTCTTAATCCCCCTCTCATAAGCAAATGTGCCTGGGTTACCTTTTGAAAGTTCATCTATGTTAATCTTGACCCAACCTTGAGGAGGAAGATTTTAGAATAGAACTATAATTCTTCGTGCACATTGCAAATTAGAGGCGATTCCCAAATTGTGTAAAATGCAGTTATGTTCCCTATAAGAGATAAAACTAGGACAAAATGAGGCAAAGTAACGAATATGATCAAAACAATCTGCCTTGAAGCTATTCAAATTAAAACTCTGATTATTAAACCTAGGTTTTTTTTTTAAGTCAAACTCAATAAAGCGAGGAATTTATTCTAAAAGAAGAATGAGAGAGTTACAAAGAAGGGGGACTGAAAGCACTTTACCCTTACTTAGCAAAAACCATAAAAAGCACAAAATTAGGCATTCTACTTATATCCTTAAAGAGTATAGAACTAGCATCTAAAGGAGGCTATAACCACCATATAAAATCATTAAATTGTAGCCTGAGGTTCACCAATTTATCTACCATTGCATTGTTCTCTCTAAAGATATAATTAAATATAAATTGTAAGTCATCAATATAATCCTTACAACGTTGTCACATATTGTGAAATTTTCGAGGAGTACATATGTAGGCTTAGAAAGAAGATGTAAGAATAAAATAGAGTCAAACTCTAAAATTACTTAATGCCATCCGCGAGCAATAACAATCTTCAAAGCTAAAATGGTCTAAGATAAGACTATCATCACCGTAAGCAAACCCAGGAAAAAATGTAGCAAAGTATCAAATGTGAGCAAGATAATATACCTTAATGCCAAAGGAATTAAAATTCTGATTATCAAATCTAAGGTGATTTCGATTTAGTCAAATCAAATAGAACATATAAATGGCCGACAACTTCTATAAGTTTAAAAGTTAGAGGCTAGAAGTTTTAGATAAATTCACTTTCTATAATTCTATAACAGTTGAAACCGAACAAATGTTTTGTTTAAAATATGCACGAACTAAGTGTTGGGGATCATTTGTGGGTGGGTGTATGCATGTGCAACAATGTTAATTATATATAATACGTATCACATACATATTTGACACAGCAGAATAATAAAAATCATACAATAAACACATAAATTTATATATTAATCAAATTAATATACAAAGTGTAAAGTTGAGAAATCACCAAAACGTGTAACGTTTGACATGTGTATTCTGAGAGTTCGCCTGGAGACCAACTCATTGGCAGTTCTAATCACTAATTTGGTAGGCTTGGTAAGCTAGAACAATAGCTCTAAATCTAGCATTGGGATTAATACTTAAACCCTTTGAAATTATTTTTTCCTTGATCAACTCTTTGATCAATGAAATAAATTCTTGTGTTGTTGTAACTAGTAGCCAATAGTAAAGATGAGTTATAAACTAGTTTTAACACTTGAAACTATTTTACAAAAAATCAATTCTCCTTTCTTTCACCTATTTGGCCGACCATCATTTTTGAAACCAAAGCAACAATTGCTTTTTAATTTCAAAGACAACAACCAAAATGAAGCAAAAAACTCAATTGCTTCCTACGTTCCACACATATATATCTCATAAAAAAATATTGTAACACATATATATCTCATAAAAAAATATTACAATATTAATATAATATTAACAAAAATATTAATAGTGGAATTACTAATTTACCTCTCATAAATAATTATCAAGTTTACCCCCTAGTGGATTCCACCATATCCACACTTGAGTAAACTTAATCGAAGGTCCATAATACGTTACGTGTCATGATAGTAAACAACAATGGTTAACTAATTATTATATTTAAAACTTAAATACAGACACGTACACAGTCCCATGGTAGTGCTAGATATTACTAAACTAAACAACTCAATCTGGTACGCTGCTCCAGTGCACAACGAGTACACTTCATATCATGAGACTTCCTAAGTTCATGCCTGATTTGTCAAAAAGAACTATTTCATGAGTCCGTGAACAATGCCTCACACACACGTCACGTATATTACAAATCAGTGCATTGAACCATCCAAGCTGAGATTACAACGAATACGTATAGTCATTCGGTCATGATATCCTGTACATGTAGAGATATGGATTATCACTGTCAAATTCTCATGTGCTCATTCATATCACATCTCCAGACTTGTATCTCATTGAACAATATGCGCAAACTCCTTTGCCATATTGTTCCAACCTGGTGGAAACTCTTTTCTGAGATAAATGCTTGTGGCCATAAGTTTTTTTAGATATAGTCTCGAAGCATCTGGATATCTAACTTTCTATGCGAATTGACAAATCCCATATCTGTACACACCGAACTCTATAAGTATCGGACCATACCCAATAGTTACACCATGAGAGGTCTGTGATATGCGTGAAACTAAATTATGGTGGATCACTTATAAGCCCATCGTGACACTCAGGTCAAAGGACTACATATACTACTCAACTCAAGAAGATCATTCGTTGACGGCTTACGTAGGGTGTCTATTAAAGGTCCTCATGAGTTTGTCTAATATCCAGTTCTAAATGGATACCCATATGTCAATACGAACTCTAAGCTCACTTTCGGCTAGGAACAATCATCTATACCCTATAGGTACGACATATGATGATCTATATAAAGGTATCCACCGACATACTTACATCAATAGACATCCCATAAAGTCATCAATAGAGAATCTTTTTGAGTTAAGTAGTATTCGTGGTCTCTTAACCTGAGCACCACGATGGACTTATAAGTGATCAACTATACTTACGTTTTATACATGTCAGTGACGCTTTTATGGTTTAAATGCTAGGTGTTGTTAGGTATAGTCCGATGCTTATAGAGTCTAATATGTGTAGATATAAAATCCATCAACTTATATGGGTAAGTAGTATATCCAGATACTCCAAGATTGTGTTCCATAAAGTCTTATGACCATAAGCAAATCACTCGGGAAAAATGTTTCATGTGTAAGAAACAATATCATAAAAGTGTTTGTAGATATTGTTTAACAGAATACAAATTTGTAGATAAGTTATATTATTGAGCATATGGAGACTTGATAGTGATGATCTATTTCTCTACTCTTTCAGGATATAAACGACAGAGAGATTATACGAATATATATTAACCTCAACTTGTATGGTTCAACATGTTGTTTTGTTATGTGTGTGAGGCTATATTTATGAACTTACAGAAGAGTTCCGTAAGATAAAATGGGTATGAACTAAGGGAGTCTTATTATATGAATTGTACTCGTTATGCGCACCGGATTGAATTATTCAATTTTGGAAGTTCTCAAAAATTTGAAATTATTTTAGAATCTCTTGGAAAGATCTAAGGTTTAAGTGTTAAGCCAAAGATTTCGATAAGTAAGACTTGCCACTTTAAACTTTCTATTGTATGTTACATTTTATACCATTAATTTATTAGGGCATGACACGTGACATATTTTTATTCGTCATTTAATTATTAAATGTTAATAATTAATTTTAACTAAATAAACTAATTGACCAAAGTGGTGTAATTGATACTTTACTTATAAGAATTTTAAAAGCAAAGTGATTTCGTAAAAAGCAAATATATTGATTTCAATTGAACCAAAAAGCAAACAACATTTGATGGAATCATTCATTTGGTAGCCAAATAATATTCAGCCAATATTTCCAAAAGATAAACTAAGAGGTGGCGTTTGTTAATGAGTTAACAAAATATATTGTCACCCTTTTATTCCATATTCGACCATTTATTGTAATGGCCACAAATTTAATTTTTATTTAGCCTTTTTTTGACAAATGAAAACGTTATTTGTTAGGCTTATAACTTTTTTACACTAATTATTTTTGCATTGGTTCAAAATGTGGCACCGTTATAAATATGGCTCTTCATTTCTTATAAGTAAAAGTGTTTATAAGCATTATAAAGTAAAGATTCGAAACAAATTAGAAGTAATTTTTGCTTCTGATAAATTATTTCAGAGAGAATAATAAAGTTACCGTTTTAACTTGAAGGATCTTACCGTATCTTAAACTAAAATGTGCAAAGCATATTTTGAGAGCGAGTTTCATGAATATTTTATTAGTGTAATGAAATATTTATTTATATTTTATTTTTTATTGCATATTTATGCATGAGATGTGCAAATAAAAAAATAAAAAAAAGTACACGCTCACCTTACACACATCACACTTTTAGCTAATCTCCAACCACTGATACAGCCAATCCGCCGACTTCCATCACTGCCAAGGGAAAATCTAATTCTAGAAATCCTGTGACCTCCCTCTGCACAACCCATATGGTGGATACTTGTTAGGTTTAGCGCTTACGTGCCATCCTTGAATGTACATATACTTATTATTTATACAAGTGTACATTCCTATTAAATCATTAATGGCTATTTATATGGTACCATGCAATGTAACATTATAGACATTGAATGATCTGAAGAAGTTCAGATCTGACCTAAAGAAGTTTAGATCAAGGCCTAAAGTTGGCCACAGTGAGAGATATAAATACTAAGAGTTAGCACAACTAAGTGTTAGCAGATTATAATACTCAGTGAAGAGTTGCAATCAAGTGCTAAGAAATATTAATAAGACATACACTTGGGAATATACTAGTAACTGCATAGTTGCAAGAGTTGAAATCAGGTACTAGAAAATGTTAGTTGCCCAAGTATGTTCTCGAATATTATCCCTGATCTATTTTTGCCGATGTAGGTCTATCGGTGGATATCTTCATATAGATTAGCATATGTCGTACCTATAGAGTATAGATGGTTGTTCCTAACTGATTGTGAGCTTGGAGCTCATATTGACATATGGGTATCCAATTAGGACTGGATATGTGACAGACTCACGAGGACCTCCGATATATATCCTATATAAGCCATCAACGAAGGGTCCTCTTGAGCTGAGTAGTATGTATGGTTCTTTGACCTGAGTGCCACATGGACTTGTAAGTGATCCACCATACTTTAATTATACGCATGTCACAGACCTTTTATGGTGAGACTGTTAAGTGTCGCTAAGTATAATTCGATGCTTATAGAGTCTGGTGTGTATAAATATGGGATCTGTCAGCTCGCATAGGGAGTTTGATATCCAAATGCTCTGAGATTGTATCTTAAAAAGTCTTGTGGCCACAAGCATTTATAACAGGAAAAAGTTTCCGCCATGGTTGAACAATATAGCAAAAGAGTTTGCGCATATTGTTCAATAAGATATAAGTCTAGAGATAGGTTATGGATTAACATATGGGATTTGATGGCGATAATCTATATCCCTACACATTTAAGATATTATGACGAAAGGACTAACGTAGGCTTTGTGACCTCATCTTGGATGGTCGATGCGTTGATTTGTATTTTCGTGATATATGCGTGGGGGCAGTGTTCATAGACGCATGGAACACTTCCTTTTGATGAATGAGTGTGGAATTAGAAAGTCCCGTAATATGGAGTGTACTCGTTGTGCACATGGATAGCGTACTAAATTGAATTGTTTAGTCCAGTAATATTCAACACCACCATGATAATGTGCACATATTCGTATTTAAGTGTTAAATACAATAATTAGTTAATAATTACTGTTTACTAATTGTATTATAACACGTAGTGCGTTGTGGGCGTTGTGAACTTTCAGTTGAGCTTATCCAAGTATGAGGTATAATAAGACCCACTATAAGTATACTTGATATCTATTTATAAGAGAAAAATTAATAATTTAACATATTAATTATTTAATTATTAAATAATTAAAATATTTTATTATTATATAATATAATAATATTATATATTAATACTTAATTATCAAGCATTTATACCTATGATATTATTATTTAGTATTATATTTTTTTAATTAGATTTGGTAGCCTAGTTTAATACTTTTAATATTATAATATTATTATTTTAATATATATATATATATAGAGAGAGAGAGAGAGAGAGAGAGAGAGAGAGATGGAATTGTGTAAAAACGGATGGAACATTCACGAACCAATTTGAAATTATTTTAAATTGAGAAAAGTGTTTGGAATTGGTTGGAAGCAAAAATTGAAACAAAAATGTTTTGCTTTGCTTTTATTGTTGTTTTATTTTTTAGGTGGCCGGCCATGTGTATAACAGGAAAAGAATTTGATTCAAATTTTGAGTTAATTTTAAGTGTTAAAATTAATTCTTTTACTTGTTTTCATTGGTTAGCAATTAAAATATTATAAAAATTTATTTTATTAATTAAAGAGTTAATAAAAAAAGTTTTAAATTTAAATATTAAACCCAATACTAATAATTGAAACTGTTATTTTAATTTATCAAATTCATTAACTTGGTGATTAGAACTGTCAACTTTAATTTCTAGACAAATTTTTAATTTAAACATGTAAAGAGTTACACATTTTAATTAATTTTTAATCTCCTTTTAATATATTAATATATTAATATAATTAATATATTATTTATTATATTTATTGTATATTTTAATATTTTATTGAATCTAAATATATATGTGATATGTATTTAATACAATAAACACAGTTACACTTGTAAAAAGATCCCAACAATAACAACTCATTTCAACATATTTTCGTTCCTATGGCATTCAAATGAATTTCGTTCCTATTTGCCTTCATTTCCCAGATGAAATGATTTTTATTCTATTTCAATAACTCAATTTCCAGATCTCGTCCCCATAAAAAATCTAACTCCTTGCCCAACACAAAAGAAAGAAACAAAGAGAGACAAAAGAAAAGGCAAAGGCGATTTACTAAAAACAATCAATAAATTAATTTGCAAATAAAAAAGAAATGTAATTTATAAATCTGAGAGAGAGAAAATTCTTTTAACACAAAAAGGGCGTAGCTTCCTTTTCTTTAATCCCGTATTTATGGCTTTACCTATTAAAGATATAGCATATTAATATATTAATTATTTATTATATATATTTTATAATTAATAAATTATATTTATTTTTTTTTATGTATTTATATTTTTTTATTTATGTTAACTTAAAGTTTATATAAAAGTTATCTCTGTAATATTGTAATATACAATATTATAATAATAATATAGTCTTTCAAATTTTATAATTTCTCTTTATTATTTTTGTTATTTTTTTTTTTTATATTTTATTTTTTCTTATATGGTATCAGAGCCTACGGTTCAATTATTTCATTGTCTTATTGTTCGGTGGAACTTGCTAATTTTTTTTCAAAAACTCTTAAAAAGCTCACCGGAGTTTCACCGGAAGTTCGCCGTGATCAACACCGCCCAACCCAAAAAGTTCAGACGCTGCCGGCCAGTTGAATCCTGTCGGAATCAAGCTTCTCCGCCGCCGCACGCTCCTTCACGCGCTGACCAAACTCTTCACCGCCGTTACTGTTAGCCTTAGATTTTGACTGATTTCTGACGCATTAGCGTGCACCGCCCAAACGACTGCACTCAGAATCAACTGGAGATTCCAATGGCACCGGAATCTTGTCGATCCGAAGCTGCACGCGCCTCTGAATAGAGCTATCGTTTGCCACCGTCCACCTTAGATCTTCGCCATTTTTCGGTGAGTTGCTTCTCACCGCCGGCTCTATTCAACTCCCCTCCGCTGGATCTATCAGTCCTAGGTCTCCTTTTGAAATTTCGGTGATCCAATTTACAATAAGGGTCTTTTTGCAAACTTTTTAAAGTTATATAGACAGTTTACAGTTTATCTAAGTTTTGGGCCATTTTGTAATTTTTTATTTTTATCGGTTTTTATTTCTTTTTTTGTTTTTGCAATTTTCAAATAAATTGATAGAATAATCTCTCAACACACTTGCACTCGCAACAGTTGATTTTTTTCTATCAATGCGATTGCACTCGCAGTGGTTGACAACGCACTTGCACTCGCAATAGTTGATTTTCTGTTTTTTTATCAATGCATTTGCACTCGCAGTGATTGGCAAAGCACTTGCACTCGCAACGGTTAGTTTCAAGTTTCATTCAACGCGTCTGCATCCACAAGTGATTAATTTTCTCAATGCCAACCATTACAATAAAAAACTATTCTTTTTCAAACTCAAATTTTTAATTGAATTTGAGAGAGGATATTAAAAATATAGAATATTAATATATTAATAACCTATTATATATATTTTATAATTAATATATTATATTTAATTTTTTTTATATATTTATATTTTTTTATTTATGTTCACTTAAAGTTTATATAAAAATTATCTTGATAACATTGTAATACACAATATTATAATAATAATATAATCTTTTAAATTTTATAATTTTTTTTCTTATTTTTATTATTATTTTTTTATATTTTATCTTTTCTCACGTTACCTTTACCTTCGTTTCCCATAACACCATTGCGCCGACCAAGAGGGAAAAAGAAAAACAACAAAGAAAAGAAAATTTGCTCCTGTTACTACTGCGTGAAAAAAACAATTATGTGAATGGCAACAAATAGTACAACCTTTTTTTTCTCCATCAAGTAATTTTCAAAAGCTTTTGCAAACATCTTCAACTTCTTCATTACCACCAATCTACTATTTATTTTTTATTTTTGCCATGCTACTGATATGCAAAAAGAAAAAAAAAATAATCGTATGAAGACAAAAATTTATGCTTCTGTGCAAGAAAGAAATTCACACTTCTACAAACATCTTCGGCTTCTTCACCACCATCAATTCATGCTGCCATGCAAAAAAAGAAAAAATCGCACGAATTGGTAGCAACCAAATCGCACAATAGCCTTTTTTCTTTTTCAACCAAATGATAAAAATGCTAAAACAAAAGCAACGGGTTTTCCATCCGCGTGAAGGGGTGGTCGTCGGCGTCGGTCTGGTGGCAGGATAGGGAAACATAGGGTAGGGTGTGGAGGGGTGGTCGCTGATGGCTGGGCTTGAATGGCCGGAAGTTTCTCCCAACCGAATCTTCGGTGGCCGGAAAAAACAAAAGAAAGTTTCAGAGAGTCTCTAGGGTTTAAAAGAAAACTTAGCGCTTTTTTTTAATTTTTTTTCATTAATAATAATAAAAATAATAATATATTGATTTAACAGATGTTGAAAAAGTCAGATTAATAGAAGACAAAAGAATACTATCTTTTTTTTAAAACTCTAATAATTTTTTTTAATAATTAAATATTATTGTTAATTTTTTAAATTTAAAAGTATTATGAAAATTCAGCAAAATCTTAAAAGTATTTATGATAATGTTCCTTATGAAAGTCATTTGTACGAATCACATTTTTACAAAAAAAAAAATATTTTCATAGTTTGTCATATCCTTATTTTTTATTGAATTTTATTTTTTTCTCTATAGTTTTTATAATGAATAATATTATATATTTTAAATTATATTTTTAATAATTATATGTTAAATAATTATTAGTTGATAAATAGTGTAATAGTTAATTTTAAAATTTGTGTAATTTTACTATTTAATAATTACTTGATATATCATTATTTAAGATATAATTTATAATACAACTTAAGAAGCGTAGCATTACTCTTTTACAATAGGATTATTTTTATGAGTGACCTTGAAGTATGACTTAAAATTAAAGATATTCCTCACATTTTAAAATTCGATACAAATACCTCTATTATTATAAAATGCCATAGAATATATCCATATTATTATAAAATAACAAATATATCCTTATTCATAGTCTTTTTAATTTACTTTTTCAATTTTAGTGCTCTATTTATTTTTACTTGAGTACTAAAATAAAAAAATTTACAAAATATTTATTATTTTGATTTTTTAACATTTATTTAAAATTTTTTTTTTCAATTTTGATATTCTATTTTTTCTTTCTTACTTGACTACTAAAATAAAAAATTAATAAAATATTTTTTTATTTTTTAATATCTGTTAAATTTTTTTAAATATTTTAATCTAAGTAGAAGTTTACAATAAAAATAAATTTTTTTAAATAAATGTTATAAATTAGAATAAATAGTTTGTAAAAAAATTTTTTTTTTTGTTTTAATTGTCAAGTAAAAAAATAAAAAGAAATATACATAAAAAAAGAGAGTACCAATTTAGGTCGTACCTAAGGGTTCCATAAAAATAACCTTTTAATTTTTGGTACTCTACTCTTTCTATTTCTTTTTTTTTAACTTGACTCCTAAAATAGAAAATATATATATTTGCTTACAAGCTATTTATTATTTCTGATTGTTAAAATTTATCTAAAATTTTATTTTTATTATAAACCTCTACTAATATTTATATTGTAAACAAATGTTAAAATGAAAATAACAAATATTTTGTAAAAAAATATTATTTTTATTTTAATAGTCTAGTAAAAAAGAAAAAAAAAGAGTATCAACTTTGAAAAAATAAACTAAAAAGAGTATGATTAGAATATATTAGTCATTTTATAATAATTTAGATATATTTTATAATATCTCATAACAATAAAAATATTAAAGGCTAATTTTTAAACATAAGAGTTACCCCTAATTTTAAGTCATACCACGGACACCCATAAAAATAACCCTTTACAATATCCAACAATGTGCCTAATTTGACAAAATCTCATTAAGCTAAGTTTTATGATTATAGTTGATACGTGAATTAATATTCTTAGTGCTTTTTCAACTGGTTATATTTATTAAATTTTATTAATAAAACTTCACATATGATTGTTCGTATTTTCAGCGCACCTCAACAAGAAGTAATTGAAGAAAAAAAAATTAAACTTTAGCACGAAATTAAATTAAATGTTTAGCGATTCACATGTAATTTAAGCATGTGTAGAAATCAAATAAAGAAGTAATCATCGCCTGGAATTTTTTTTTGTCTTTTTCCTCTTTAAATGTTTATATTCTCGTGCTGGCCAGAATTTATTAGAGCATGTTGGAGAATATTACAATGGCAAAAAAGCAGTAAGGCAGCGATAGGTTTCACCAGCAAGAACACAACTTTAGAAATGGAATCTCAGCCGTGCTCTATCATTTGATTCCCACGGTGAAAGCTACTGCAGAAACGATATTTAAAATTTTATATGTTTATTTTAATTTAACAATAAAAGAATATAAAAAAATACTTCAATTCATAATTTTTAATATTTTTTTGTTAATACTAATAAATCTTTCGCATTATATTTTTTATCAACGGTGATAAATTACAAAAGATTTGAATTATTTATTTTTTTTCTATAAAAAAAAAAATTAACCTAAAAAAAGCACCAAAAAAAAAGTAAAAGTGATTCTAAAAATTCTTTTTTAAAATACAAGAATTTTTATTTTATTTAAATTTTTAATCATAATAAGATTATGATAAAATAATATCTTTATATTATTTTAATTTAAATAATAAAAAGGATAAATATAATATTTAATATTATTTTTAATTAAATTTTTTAGATAATTTATAATTATCTAATTATTTAATTTAAATAAATAATTTAATTATTTAAATAAAAATTTTAATTATTTATTTAATTTCATTATTATTATGGATTTGGCTAACAATTGATTGAACTTAATTAGTTTAATTAAATTAAACGTGGGCCAATAAATTAATTAATTGGTTATAATAAGTTTAATCAAATTAAACTTGGGTCAATTTATATTTTAAATTCAACAATTAATTCAATAGTCTATTTTAGTGTTTATGAAACTAATATGAAAACTTAATGGACTTACAAAATTAAGTTCTAATAAGTTAAATCATTTCATTAAACTCCTTAATCAATATGATTTTATTTATTAATTTTATATTATTTTACTAAAAATATAAAGTTGAACTCTTAATTTTGCAGATAAATTATAAAATAGAAAACTGTCTTCATTCATTTAATAATCATTTCATATAGATCAAATTTCTACAAGTGTTCGTAATTAAAGTTAGGCTAAGTGTCCGTTAACCTTTCAAATTACATATTTATCATTGATTCACATTGATCATCTTTTAAACATTTAATTTGTAAAATTTACAAATTTATTATTTTCTTTAACTCTTAAATAAAACTTAGCCCTCATTATGTTCAAGACTATAATCAATTATTAAGATAAGAACTTATCTAACTTATTTTTTAGAAGTAGTAGATTTTATATCTGTGAGAAATGTTCACAGCCATCTATTTTGTTATATTTATGAAATACTTAGTAATTGACTAAAAATTTTTTACAGTCTTTTTCTTATAAAATAAAAAATATAACTAAATGAATAAGAGTTTATTAATTACTCAGGATTAAGATTAATTTATATATAATTATATTATGATAAAATAATTTCTTTTTATTAACAAAGATTAACAGAGAATTAATTTTATCATTATTTAGTCCTATATAATTAACATTATACAAAATATTGTCATTTTTTATGTCACCGCATAAAATAATCCTGATAAGACTATTGTATATAATATATAAATGAATCGAATTTATAATTTATTAAAATAAAATTTCTTTCTTTATTTAGATTAAAAATTTGTTTAAATTATTATACTTAAACTTAATTCTTTTATATATAATTATTATATATTAAATTTAAGATTACATATAAAAATAATTTTTTTATAATATTTAAATAAAAATAATTAAAATTATAAATAAATTAAACAAATAATTTTTATTATTTATTTTTAATAGTATTTAAATATAAATAATTATACTTTTAAATACACTTCTAATCGTTATAACTTAATTTGAAACTATGGTGCCGCTGTTGAGTGGACAGAATAGCTTCGACGCCACTGTAGATTGATTCTTAGCGTTGTTTTGTACGCGGAAAAGGCGAGCTTTGTAGATGGAAAGCTGAATTTTAGGCAACGTTGGTGATTTTGTACCCCTACTCTCGTCAACATCACACAGTATTAATCATTTATTCCATTTACGTACACTTCAAGAGACGCTGATATGCTGCTGAATAGAAAGCAAAAGAAAATAGAACTCTTTTTTCAGGTAGAAAAATAGAGAAACCGAAGTTACAAAACATCTATTATTTGATGTGCTTTGTAAAATCTAGCAATTAATTTATTTTATGATGTATAACAGTTTATTTATTTTGTTTTCATAGATATTTTTTTAATTACTTGCAATTTATTATATAAATATAAATAAAAAATATACACTATTATAAAACAGAGATATATGAGATTTAATGATAACATTATATATTTTTAATATGACCTCATTGTAACATCATTAATACTTACATCATTGTTATGCCATTTATTAAATTACATGTTATGTCGGTTGTCACATAAATTTAAATGTTAACTGTCACAACACTTATTAAAATTACAAATTATATATTTGTGATAGAATGTATATATCACAAAATTTGTCTATTGATATAAATAATCTATCATAGATTAATGAGGTAATTTTGAATAATAAAATATTTTTATTATAAAATTTCGTTTGTGACAAATATTATCTATCATCGTAGCCCTTTTTATTTTAATAGTGAAAACTCTATTTGTGTAACAAATTCAAAACAAAAAGTAAAATAATAATGATATAATTTCAATAACATTAAATATAATAATTAAATGATAAGTTTGAAATTACATACTTTGATTTTAAGTGATGCTATCATATACACAAATAATTCAATCAACAAAATTTTCCAAAAATTTACTTTAATTCGTATTATCCTCCAACAAGCTAGGATGAAAAACATTTAGAATTGTAGCTCGATATTGTAAATCCTAGCAATACATATGCTTTCTTATGATGTTCCTATGATCTTATCATTGATATTTTTCCTATGATCTTGTTATTGATTTTCTTTTTAACTTGTCATAACAACTTTCTATAAATTTGTCATGGAAATTTTTAACTTCAAAGATTTTTTTTTATATAAATAATCTCTTAGTCATAAATTTCATCATTTTTCATATCTTCTTCTTTCTCCGTCTTTTAATTTTTAAGCACACTAAAAAAATAATCTAACATGCTTTAAAATTTCTTTTCATTATAGTCATCATTGCATAGTATTTATTTTAATCTAAATACTCAACTTGACTCTCAAATTTACTATCAAACTAGCTTTAATACCATAAATAAATTAAAAATATAATTCAAAAAATATAATTTTTTTTTAACATTAGCTGAGTGGGGGAAAGCAATGGATTTAAAAAAGAGAAAATATACCTAGTAAGAAGGGAGACAAAATGAGACATAGCCCTCAGAATATGTAGGAAAATAATAAAAGCATGCCATAATACTAAAGTGCATGTATGGGAAATGTGTTCATCAACATTAAACATATGCTTGTCATACATACATATAGTGCAGTAGAATCAAAAATTTAATTTTTTAATATAATAAATACATTTAAATTCAAGTCTGATTACACTAATGAGATTGGAATTGAGAAATCATCTTCTAAGTTTTTTAAAAATTTAAAACCGGAGTCCACTTGAAGCACATTCCTTGACAATTTTAGAATCCAACTTGAGTGGGTTTGGATCTCTAGAATAATAGCTCCAATTTATAGCAATAATATTTAACTTTTAAAAAATAATTTGGTCAAACACTTTAATCTTATTTAAACTCTTTAAATTTGAATTGTTAGTTAAACATTTTAAGTAATTGTATTTGTTTCAAACCAGTAAAATTGGTCTTCGTTTGTGCAACTTTTATACAAATAAAATAAAAATTCTCTCTTGCTCACTAAGTTTGGCTAGCCATAATTGAAGAAATTAAGAATTAAAATTGATTTTGTCTTTAATATTTGAAGCCAAGGATAGTTTCAACATTTGAAATAAAATAAAAACTCATCTGCTCTCTCTCTCTCTCTTTCTCTTCACTTTGTCGAGCCAAATTCATCACCTTTTTCGAATGAAACAATTTCATTTTATATAGACATTTTCCCTCTTAATTTGTTTAACAAACAAAGGCCCCGCCAAGCCATACATGCTATACCTCGTTGTTTGTCTATTATTGAACAATTAATAATAATAATAACATTATTTATTTAAAAATAAATTTTGAATAAATAATTAATCTTGTTTGTCTCACAAGTAAGGTTATTTTAGTCAATTTTCAAGTCAAACAATCAAAGGTCCAAATTGTGCCATTTATCATCATCATATTGGTCAACAACTCATGTTAACTAATTAATGTACTTAACACTTAAGTCTTAATAAGTGCATAACTTGAGGAACCTTACAACAAATATCTAGTTTGTTAGAATTTTCTGGATTGAATGATTGAATTTATTTTGCTGCTCTAATGCACAACGAGTACACTTTATATTATAGGACTCCTAGGTCCATGCCTGGTTTGTCAAATGGAACGTTTTTATAAGTCTGTCAATAATGCCCTACACACACATCACAAATATTACAAAGTAGTGCGTTAGACCATATAAGCTTTGGTTATAATATATTCGTATAATCCTTTCATCATCTGTATCTTGGAGGAGCAAAGATTTAGATCATTACCGTCAAATCTTTATATACTCAATCATGAACTTATCTCCAGATTCGTATTTTCATAAACAATATCCGTAAATACTTTTACAATATTGTTTAATCTTACGAAATTTTTTTTTCTGTGATTTATACTTATGGCTATAAGATTTTCTAAAATACAATTTCGAAGCATTAGGATATACAACTCACCCATATGAACTGACAGACCTACACTAAACTCCATACGTATTGGACTATACCTAAAAATACCCAATAGTCTCACCATGAAAGGTCTTTGACATACATGGAACCAAAGTATAGTGAATCACTCACAAGCCCATTGTGGCTCTCAGGTTAAAGGACTAAAAATACTACTAAACTCTAAAAGACCTTCCATTAATGATTTTATGAGATGTCGATTAGAGATCCTCGTGAGTCTGTTCAGTACCTTATCCTCATTGAATACCTATATGCCTATACGAGCTTCTAATAAGCTTATGATCAGCTATGACTAATCATTTAAACTATCTCGATATAGAATATACTAATCTATATAAAAAGGTTTCATCGATAGACTCGTATTGGTAAAGATAAATTAAGAACGAGGTGTTCGATAATGTACTACATAATGATATTTTCTAATACCATTTGTAACTTCTTGCAATTATGTCGTTACTAATATACTGTCACGTCTTTGTACCATTTTAAACTAGAGTCTAACTCTTAGAATTTGCTAACTCTTATAACCTGTTAACTCTTAACAGCGCTAATTCTTAACACTTATAATTCTTAGCATTGCTAACTCTTTAGTGCTGATCTAAACTCTTTTAGATCATACAATGTCTGAAATATTACATACATCTTACTATATATATTTAATATTAACGATTTTATTCAAAATTTATATTGTATAAATATTAAATAATTAATATTCATACAATATTTAAATGGTACATAAGTGTTGAAGCTGGTGCTCACGTGCTATTCCAATATTGTATGAATATTAATTGTTAATATTTATACAATAAACATTTCGAATAAAAATTGTTAATATCATATTTATATGTTATAATGCTTGTAACATTACAGACACTGTTTGATCTGAAAGAGTTTAGATTTGGTCTAAAGGAGTTTATACCAGAACTAATAGTTAGCAAAGCTGAGAGTTATAAATGTTAAGAGTTAGCAGTTTATAAGAGTCAGTAGGGTCTAAAAAGTTAGAACCTTGTCTATAATGGGACAAAGACCTGAGAGTATACTTATAATGACATAGTTGCAAAGAGTTGCAATAGGTGTTAAGAAATATCATTATATAAGTATATCTCAAATAATGTTGCTGATCTATGATCACCAATGCGGGTCTATCGGTGATTCACATTATATAGATTAGTGTATGTCTATATCTAACTGGTTCAGATGATTGTTCTTAGCTGACCATGAGCTTAGAGCTTGTATAGGCATGCCGGTATCCAGTTAGGATTGGATATTGAACAGACTCACGAGGACCCCAATAGATATCCTATGAAGCCGTTAAAGGAAGGTCCTTTCGAGTTGAGTAGTATTCGTGGTCCTTTGACTTGAGCGCTACGGTAATCTTGTGAGTGATCCATCATGCTTTAGTTCCACACATGTCAGAGACCTTTCATAAGAACCCCAATAGATAACCCATGAAGCCTTTGGATTAATTTGCTTGAAGTATACCATGAAATGAATCTTTGATCAATCCTAGCAATCAACAAGGGTGGGTTTGATTGTCTAGAATAGCAGTATGTTAATCCAACATTTTGTTTAACTTTTAAACTTGATTCAAAGTTAAACTTTTTAACTTAATTAAATTTATTTTTCTTTTTATTCAACTCTTAAACAAATTAAAACAAATCCCTTTTTAGTTATTACAATTAGTAACCATTTATTTATTTGTTTTGTTGTTCTAACACTTAAAGTACAAAACAAAGAATTTCAATTTCTCAAATTGAAATGGCTCCTAAAAATGCAAAATCTAAAAACTTAAAACTTATGAATTTTGAATTTAATTTCTCTTTATATACTAATGCATAAATTTCAAACTAATTTGAATTTTATTTGCATTTAATTTAACTTAACCTAACCTTAGTTAACATTTAACCTTAGTTAGGTTAGTTTAACTTATCCTTTAAGTTAATAAATATTTAAATATTCTAACCATAGTTAACTAACTTAACCATAGTTAGGTTAACCTTTACTTAACCATTAAATAAGGTTAACTTAACTATATGGTTAACCTTTAACCATAGTTAAGTTAAATCATTTATTTAATAATTAAATAAATAAATATTTATTTTAATTATTTAATAATTAAATAATCATAAAGTGAAATTATTTTTATATCCTTACTAGGTTACCAAGTTAACCTAAAGTGGGTCCCACCATTTAACTATATACTTTAGTTAACTTAACCTTAGTAATTTGCTGAATTATACTGTATTGAACCATTCAATACGGTAAACTGCCCAAGTGCTCAAAGAGTACATTTTATATTGGTACTCTCTAGGTCTACATCCGATTTGTCAAATAGAACTATTCTATTAATTCATAATCGATGTCCCACGCACACGTTACGAATATTACAAATCAGCGTGTTAGACCATACAAGTTAAGGTCATAACATATATGTATAATCCTTCCATCATTTATACCTTGGATGTGCGAGGATATAGATCAACACCGTCAAATCCCCATTTGCTCATCCATAAACTTATCTCCAGATTCGTATCTCGATAAATAATATACACAAACATTTTTGCTATATTTTTTAACCTTATGAAAAACTCTTTTTCTGGGTTTATGCTTGTGGCCACAAGACTTCATGAAATACAATCTCGGAGCATCAGATATACAACTTACCTACGTAAGCTGACGGATCCCGTATTTATGCACACCGAACTCCATGAGCATCGAACTATACCCAGTGACACATAGTGGTCAGACCATGAAAGGTCTCTGATATATGTGGAACCAAAGCATGATGGATCACTCACAAGATTACCGTGGCACTCAGGTCAAAGGACCACGAATACTACTCAACTTGAGAGAACTTTCCTTTGACGGCTTCATAGGATATCTATTGGGGTCCTCGTGAGTCTGTTCAGTATCCAGTCATAACTGGATACCCACATTTCTATACAAGCTCTAAACTCATGGTCAGCTAAGAACAACCATCTGAACCAGTCAGATATAGACATACACTAATCTATATAATGTGAATCATCGATAGACCCGCATTGGTGATCATAGATCAGCAACATTATGTTTGAGATATACTTACATAATGACATTTCTTGACACATATTGTAACTTTTTGCATCTATGTCATTATAAGTATACTCTCAGGTCTTTGTCCCATTATAGGCAAGGTTCTAACTCTTTAGACCTCGCTGACTCTTATAAACTGCTAACTCTTAACATTTATAACTCTCAGCTTTGCTAACTATTAGTTCTGGTATAAACTCATTTAAACCAGATTTGAACTCTTTCAAATCAAACAGTGTCTATAATGTTACAAGTATTATACCATATAAATATAATATTAACAATTTTTATTCGAAATATTTATTGTATAAATATTAACAATTAATATTCATACAATATTAGAATGGCACGTGGGCACTAGCTCCAACAAACTCCCATTTGCTTTAGTGCCATCCGTACTGGTATCTCATACCAATACACTTAACGTGTTTCTCAAATACTATAGGAGTTTAGGCTGAGTGGGTTCGCTACGTTATTCAAGGATTGATTCCTAGATTTTATTACAAATCTTATTGGCAAGAACTTTCTAATTATATGATATTCAGAGTTCACATGATTAGAATACTAGTGTGCCTTATGGCTTTTTAGCTTGAGCAATTATCGTTATTTTGCAATATAGTGGGATAGGATCTACTAAGCTTGGAACTATTCAAAGTTCTGCAATTAACTTGAATATCCACAGTTCTTTCTTTGCAGGCTTCTCAAGCTGCAACATATTCTACCTCTAAGGCAGAATTAGTTATGGACATTTACTTACTTTTAACTAGCTTCGATACTGATAAAGAGAAACACATAACTAGATGTAGACTTTTTACCATTCAGATCAGACGAAAGTCTGAATATGTGCGTCTCTTTATTTGTAAGAAATGTTTCTCTATATTATATAAACTTATCCTCTATACCTCTCAGGTATTTCAGATATGTTTCACAACCATTTAATGGTCGTGATCTGGATTAAACAGATATCAGCTTGTAACACTTACAACCATCTTAATCCAGATTTTGTCCATAAGATTGTATGCATTAAGCTATTTCTAGCTTATGTATCTGAGACGTTAGACACTCTAACTCTCTCATCTTCTTCCCGATGACACTTTCTCTGAGAAAGATGAATGTTATGTTTAAAAGGGACTTTAACTGTCTCACAGTCAATTAAGTTGTACCTTTTTATAGACTAAGTCTATGTACGAAGATTGAGAGAGTTTAATTGCTTCTTAGCTATATCTTCATAAAGCTTTATACCTAATATATAGAAAGTCTCTCTCATATCTTTTATGAAGAAGTTCTTTATACAGATAACACTTATCTAATTTACTTGCTATTTACCAACATCGTTTCCAATATTAACTATATATTTTTCACTTTAGAGAACTAAAAAAATAATCATACTCCCACTGCCCTTTTTGAACACACACGCTTCCTCTTCATTCTTGATAAAACCAGACTTTCTGATTTCATCATATAGACAAAGATTCCAGCTTCGGGAAAAATTGCTCAAGTCCATAGATGGACTTTTTCAGTTTGCACATTATATTAGAACTTAGGCTTGGATGCAAAAACATCAAGTTGTTCTATGCATATCTTTTACTCGAGATATACATCCCAGAACACCTTATTTACATCTATTAGCCAGTCCTTATAATCATAATATACGGCAATAACCAACAAAATCCAAATTGACTTTGGCATGGTTACTAATGAAAAAAATTTCCTCATTACCAATCTTAGATCTATGAGTGTAACCTTTCAACATCAGTCAGGCCATGAAAGACTATTTCTTCAGATAGGGCCCACACTTTCACTGTGTAAATTGATTTATTGCTAATAGAAATAGTTTCTACAGGAAGCATAACTAAGTCCTAGACTTAATTGTCATACTTAGAGTCAATTTCAAATTTTATGGTATCTTGCTATTTTCCCGAACAATATCAAACATTGTCTCTCTATAAGTCAAAGGATCTTTTTTTTCAACTAATAAAACACCAAGCGCACATTCAGGTATCAAATACACCTAAATGATGGCCTTGATATCCTTTTCGACTTACGAACATAGTGCGTTAAAGGTATTTTACTTAATTGAAAATAAAACTCCACTGTTGGTTCATTTATTTAGATTGAGTTCATCAAGGTCAATCTTTCTACAATCTCCACGATTTATGAGAAACTCTTTCTCTAAGAAAGTGGCATAATGAGAAATGAATATATTTCGTTCATCCGAATTATAGAAGTATTGGTTCATATAGTATCCCATTATACACTTAGGATACCATATAAACCAATACTTGTACATTTGGATACAAGTTTATTCTGTTGCATAACTCTTATGAAAGCAGAATAACACAAACCTTAACATACTTAAGACTCGTTTTTCATTTAGTTTATATCTCATATAGAATAGTAGGAATGATTTTTGATGGAATTATTTTTAATAAGTGAGTAGCAGATTCTAAATCATAACCCTATTGATATTATAGAAGATCAGCGATTCTCAATATCAATAAGATTGTATCTAATATAGTTTGATTCCTTATTTGCTAAACATTTTTATGTTCAGGAGTATCTAGAGGACTATGCTGAGAGAGAATCATATTCTCGTTAAAATAATTTATGAATTTACTGATTATGTATAAAATACTTTGATTTAATCAAAAGCACTCAATATACATAAGGGTTTGTTTCTTTATATTCATTGTCAGAACATTTTGTACACTTCAAAAATTTTCTAACTTGCGATTTCTAGAAACATATGTCTATTTGGTGACTAGTCACTATAAAGATAATGAAATATCTAAATAACCTATAGTAGTAAGATTTATTGGACTAAATATATCTATATGTACCAGATCCAATAAACCAGTGGCTTGGTGTCTTGCACCTATATAAAGATTCGGTCATATTCTCTTGAATTCTTAATTCATAAACTAGTCAATGTTTTATAGTCAGATCAAATATCTGACCATCCTTAATCAGACGGGATAGTCGTCTTACAACTACATAACCTAATCTTATATGCCACTATTTATTATTATTTAAGTTGCTGAAATACTATTTATTCTATTCACCTATACATTTATAACATTTCTTGTTGTATATAAGATATGACAGCCATTCATTAACTGACATTTAGTTGGTTAAAACATCATCATTATCATAAGAAACTATTTCCATTGTTTTTATAATAACCCTCTCTGTCATCTACAAGGAGTGATATGATTCACCAAATAATGTTTGGTTCAAAATAGCAATTATACAACATTTATGCTTTTACCAGAAATAAGAAGTAACTTTGAAGTCTTAACAGCTACCACGTATAGGAAATCTCCATTACCTACGTGAAGCTAAACTTCTTATTTCTTAGTAATCAAGCATTCCTCAAATTATGCAACATCTTGCAGATATGAAAATGACAAGCGGTATCTCATACCCTTACTCACTTAGCATCATATACTAATGAAATGTCTATGATGAGAAAAACAGTTATCTAATGAGTCAATCTTTCTTAAGTCAAGGTGCGATAAATAGTAACATTTACTATTTCAAACCTAATAACGGTGGAAACACTTTCCGTTATGACTTTTCTCTATCTGTGGTTTAGTAATATCAAATATTACTGAATCTAGAACTATTTTTAGATTCAGAAGCAAGTCTTACATATTTTATTCGGTACCCTATAGTTATTGGGTATTTATCAAGATTATTAACGGATTGCTCGTACTCATCTTATGTCTATAAGACATGTATCTTATCTCTATAAGAAAAATATCTTATCTCTATAAGACAATTTAGGAGATGTGTAGCAGAATATTTCTAATTATTAATTAATAACGCTTTAGATCATGGGTATAACTGTTATACATTTTTTAATCTAAAAATGCCCTCCCACTACTTTACTTAATCCCTTTAATCTCTCAAACGGGATAACGACAGTTTAAAATTTTAAGCCATACAGCGAGAAGTGAATCATATTGAAATTTTACTTCAGCCTCATGCTAAAGCAATATTGGCCTTTATAAATCCAACAAGTAGACAACTCTTGTTAATTGTATCTCATACAACTCTTTCTATTGATCCTAAATACACCTTATCCTCACGCTAAAGCAATATTGGATAAGTGTATTTCAGATTAACTCGTCAATAGTTAAATATATGTTATTGACATTATCCTCACACTAAAGCTATATTGGATAATATGTTCACATATATTTGACTCATCTCATGTTTTATCGGCATTAGACCAAGTCACACCGACCAAATCCCTCACGCTAAAGCAATATTAAGAAAGACTATAATAACTCGTCTTATACCGTATTGACAAGACAGACCATTTAAAATATTATCACATAATATAATAAATTTCAATCTGATTAAGAGAGATTTTAAATACAGGCTCTCATCATATGCTCTCATTACATGAGAGTTTATTCTCAATCAAATATTCATTTCTGTACATGTATAACTAACCCCCACCAATAAGGCTCTCATTGTGGTCATAAAAAATAAATAAAATAAAAATATTATTTTTTTGGTTTATCATGTAAACTAATAACTATTATTAATATATCTCATAAACCCCTCACATGCGGAAATAAAAAAAAAAGTTACTCCTTTTTTTAATGTCACCGTTGCAGCGTTGGTCTTATTGTGTTGCAGCGCTAGGGCTTCACAAGCCTCAGCGCTGCGATGCTGCCTTACTCACGCTGGGGCACTGGTGCTTCCAGCGCTGGGGCGCCAAACAACCAGTGCCCCTGTGCTCAGCCAGCGCTGGGGCATCATACACCCAGCTGCAGCGTTCATATGAACGCTACAGCTCTGGACATGAGCGTTGCGGCGTTCCAAGTGCAGTTTTTACCAGTTTGCATTTTCAACACTTAAAATGCACCCCAACAGCCCCAGAACTTGTCCTACAACTTAGCCAACACTAAAAAACATCCATAACAACACAAAATTGTATGATACCAATTGTTGGGTGTTGATTATTCTAAGGTGCTTGCATATGGGATGTGTTCATCATACAAAAAATATACATATCTCATACATATATGTGCATAGCAGAAGATTAAAATTAATACAATGAACATATGTAATACATATTTATCAAATAAAAAAACGAGATTGAGAAATTTAACCTATGAAGCCCCTTAGAATAATCAACACCCAACAATAAGCACCATCTCCAACAACTAATACAATTTCAAGGGAAAGTGGTAAATATAAAACCAAGATAAAAAAAATAGCAAAGGGAAAAAATGATCAAATAAAATGATAGTTAAGAAGCTAATAGACATCCCTAAATAGCTGATTTTGTATCTTAGTAAGAGCTTTAAACTACTAAGAAAAACTATTACAGCGAAGCGAAGCCACATATTTGTAAGGGTATCAACAACAATGTTGACCTCTTTGAATGCGTGGTGGAAATAAAAGGACATGTGAGTACTATAAAGATAAAAATTAATCCAACGAGATTGAAGCTGCTAAAGGGGATGGAGAGATGTTTAAAGAGCAAACAAACCACCAACATAGAGTTACTCTTAAGAATCAAGTTACACTAACCCTTAAAAAAATATGCTCAATAACAAAGACTATCAGCATAATACATAGTATAAATACCCAAAGAATAATTAAAACCACCAAGAAAACCACACCTTTCATCCTGAAAAACTACACCACACGAGGCTACAACTGGGTTACCTTTAGATATCCCATCATTGTTAGCTAACCATGAGGCAAAGGAATCTAGCAAAGAATATAGATACGGGGAGCATAAGGAAGAGCAAAGGACAAATCCAATGCCTCTATGACTTTTCGATCATCCCCAAACACAAAACCAGGAAAAAAACTTGGTAGAAAAATGAATATGAGTCAAATAATCCAATTGAACTTGATGAAATAAGGTAGAGTTATCCTCAAAGTGAAGCTTATTTCTACTCTTCCAAATTGAATAAAATAAGTAAAAGCAAACCGGAAGCCACAAATTAAATAATTAAAGACTAAAAGACTTAGCAATAATCGATTTCAATAAATTATTGACCGGACCATCTAGAGCAACATGAGTCCTAAAATTTGAACAATGATGAGTAAAAGAACATCTTATAAAAAATGATTAGCATCTTTAAAGCAAGCAAAAGACTCACACATCGAGTAAATAGAAATAAAGCAACCCTTGGCTATGAATAATATCATCCGTGGGAACCTTATTCTAAAGTAGTATCCACATAAAAGTATCAGGTTTCAGAGGAATGAAAGGCCTCTAAGCTTGATAACACCAATCTTATTGAAAATGTAAAGTTTTGAGTAATTCATAACGATCCTTAAGAGTTAAAACCTATCTCTTGAAGACTTTCAAATCAACATATTAGGAATGTTCACTTTCAGTAAAACAATAGACTCAATTTTTTCTGCAAGGATGGAATTAAAGAATTAAGATAATCTATAATAAACCATGAACCTCTATAGATAATATCTCAAACCTTGCAGGATAGAAGCAAACAGAACCCATCCTTCTTGAAAACGATAGAAGTACCTAACCAATTATCAAACCACAAGTGAACTGAGTTACCATCACCGATGATCTATCTACTTCTTCTATAAAAACAATACCCAAATAGCTCAAAAACCCGACCACAAAGAGGAATTCCTGTAAGATCTTCCACCACCAACAAAATGATAACATGATCTGAGAAAGTTAGCATGAAGCATGCATTGAGTATGAAATCCCATAAAGACTTGAGAAGGCAAGCCTTATTTGGATAATTCAAACACTAAAGACTAAGACTTGTTAAATTTAGGAATACAAGTCTTAGTCAAACTTTCATTGTAAGATCGTGCTTTTGTTACATTGGACATTATGGGTCTTGCAGAACATCTCACATTTCCTTTTTTGGACGTTACTAGTGAAAATTACAATGAAACATTCCCAGAATGGAGCAAAAGCAGGAACAAGAGGTATCCACTGAAGAAGATCCTTCACTTTTTTTTGGGAAGAAAAAGAGGATCCGAAAAAATCGAGAAAACGAAAGAGATCTAAGTGAATGAAAAGGAAAAAAAAAAAAGACAGCATGAGCAAAGTAAATAATATATGCAAAAACACTATCTTACATACTCTATCTAATGAATTGTGTGATGTGTACTCCATATATAAAGATACATACGAGATTTAGGCATAACTAAAGAAAAAATATATAGTTAAAGATGCTTGTGCCCAAAAGTATGTCATAGCTAATTTCTTAAACTTTAAAATTTCTGAGAAAAAATATGTTACAACATAAATACATGATTTTCATCTCTTAATCAATGATTTTAAAAATGAGAGAATAATTCTCCCAGAACCTTTTGTGGTTGGTTGTTTGATAGAAAAGTTGCCCGATTCTTAGAAAGGTTATAAGAAAAGCAACAAGCACAAAAGGAAATACTTGGAGGTTTTTATTGTGCATATAAGAATAGAAGAAAAGAATCACCAATGCACAAATTAGTTTCTAAGGATAATTTGGTTAAGGGTAAAAATCATATTAAGAAGCATCAAAAGTCCACAAACAACTCATAAACCCTATTTCAAAGAGAAAGGTAAGTGTTATGATTATGAAATTTGTGGT
Source organism: Ailanthus altissimus (assembly GCA_946807835.1). Lineage (NCBI taxonomy): Eukaryota > Viridiplantae > Streptophyta > Magnoliopsida > Sapindales > Simaroubaceae > Ailanthus > Ailanthus altissimus. Next base: position 4,422,600 of record OX327712.1, read on the forward strand.
CATTTTACATATTGGTGTTAGTATAGAAGTCAAAAGGGAAACAATAAAACTTTTAAGGTCAATTTGGTTGAGAAAGATGAGGTAATTGCCGCTGTGATTATTTTTCAAGTGATCATAGTTACAAGTGGCAATAAATAATAAGTCATTAACTCTATAGCCACTAGACATATATGTGGTGACAATATTGCTTTTCACGATTATGTCTAATCAAAATAATGAAAGGAACAAGTTAATCTTGGTTATTACCATTCTACATCGGTGGTAGGGAGAGGAAAAATTCTTCTTAAGTTGACGTTTGGGAAATCTTTTGTCTTGAATAATGTACTCCATGTTTCAAACATTAGATATAATCTTGTTTTTGTATTCATACTAGAAAAGGCAAATGTAAAAGTCTCATCTGAAGGGGACAAAGTTGTAACGACCAATGGCGGAACATTTATTGGAAATGGATATTCTTTTAATGAATTGTTCAAACTTAATGTACTTGATACTTCTACTAATAATAATTCTTCTTTTGGTTTTATGGTTGAGCCTTTTTAATTTATAGCATGATAAACTAGGTCACTTTAATTATCTTTATTTAAGAAAGATGAAAAGAGTTGGTTTATTTCTAACACGAGTTTAGATGAAATGCATATGTGTGATATATGTATAGAAGAAAAATCCACCAAGAAAATTTTTAAACCAATAACTCTTAGAGAAACTGAATTACTCAATTTGATTTATAGTAATATAAGTGATCTTGAAGATATCATAACTAGAGGAGAGAAAAGATTTACATAACCTTTATAAATGATTTCTCAAAATATATTAAAGTATATTTGTTATTAAATATGGATGAGTCTTATGAGAAGTTCTTAATTTATAAATAAGAAGTTGAAAATTAACTTAGAAGAAAAATAACAAGATTAAGAATTAATAGAAGAGAAGAGTATGTGTCTTATTTGTTTAGTTCCTATTGTGAAGATAATGGAATTAAACATGACGTTACAACACCATACTCTCCTGAATCTAATAGGGTGGCTAAAAGAAAAAATAGCATATCAAAAGACACGATAAATTGTATGTTAATATATTATGGGGCACCTATGAACTTGTGGGGGAAGTAATTTTGACTGCTTGCCATATATAAAATAGAATTCTTTATAAGAAAATAGGAGTTACACCCTATGAGTTGTGGCAGATCATGCACCTAACATTTTTATACTTCAAAGTGTAAGGGTGTCTTGCAAAGGTATTAGTTTGTGACCCTATAAAGAAAAGGATGAGACCTAACACAATTGATTGTATATATTATAGGTTATGCCTAAAATAGTACTGCATATAGATTCTTGGTATTAGAGAATACCAATGGATTGTTTGATGCAAATAAGAAAATATAATCTAAAAATGCAGAGCTCTTTGAATCTTATTTTCCTAAGAAATCCAACTTAGAGACAACTTTGACTTATATAAAGGTTCATGATGACTCTCCAAAAAGGTTTAATAATAAACTTAGAAGAAGTAAGAGAATGAGGAAAGCCACTAATTTTTGCAATGACTTCTATGTTTTTCTTAGGGAAGAGGATCCTAAAATATATAGTGAGAATATGATTTCTTATGATTGTAACATCCAATCCCTATTAGTAGTATTGGCGCCTCGATTTCGGTATAGAGCAATAAAGACACCATAGGGTTACCCGATTTTAACCCTATTAGAAATTTTTTTATTTATGGTGTGCGTGAGAGATATTAGACCTAATTTGGTAATTTCATACTCGATCGGAGCGTCGGACGACCTTAGAATAATTTTAGAGTTTTTCTATATTGGCTTGGAAAAGAAAATTCTAATTTACAACATGAATTTCCATTTAAGGGTTATGTATGGAACAAGCCTTTGTTGAGAAATACAATCATATATTAGAGAATGAATCAATTAGACGAAATCTCATGGATAGCCAAGTTGAAAATTCTAGTTAGTTCTTTGGACTATTCTAACTAAATAGTCACAAATGAACTAATTACAAACTTAGTTTTCAACTAATGGAAAATTAGTAATTTAGAGTAAGTTGAGGGGGAAAATGGTCAATCGAGGGAGCACTATATATATGTTGGAAGTGTGTAGAATTTTTAAGAGAACAAAAAGCAAATACTTAGAGCAAAAGAGAGAGCAAATTCATCCAAAGTAAAAGGGGTGCTGCTACAGTGAAATTTTAGTTTTTTTTTCATGCTTTTTCATGATTAATAAAGCCAAAATAAGATCACATACCAATTCTTAAACTCAATTGAAACCTCCATTAGTGAAAATTCAAGAAAAAGAGGTAAGAAAAGCATTGTTTTGTGAAATTTATAAGTGAGCTTTTAAGATTGCTTCAATTGATGTTATTGTGTGAATTCTTGGTTTAGATTGAGTTGAATTCTAGTGTGGAGCTTGAAGGAGTCATCAATTTGAAAAAATTGATAAGCTAAGAATTACAGTTTTAGGTGATTTGAATGTAGAGACTTCAATTGTTTGTAATTAGGGCATTAGAATAAAATTGGCTTGATTTTTATGTAATTGGAATAAGAAATTGAGAAAAGAAATGTATTGGAACATAGGGTGAAATTTTGCCACTTTAGGAAAGTTAGGGATTGAGTGGTGTTTTGATTGAGTTGTTGTGTGAAAATGGTGCCTTATGTATATTGAATGTATATAGTTGATGGAAAAATAAAAAATGAAGAAAATGGGACATAATTGTCCATTTTGGAAAGGTGAAGGGCAATTATTTACAACTAAGTTATAAGGCGTTTAATACTTTTTAGGGTGCCAGGTGGTGAGTTAGATTAGATTAAATGACTCTGTAAATGAAAATCGGGAAGTAGTATGCATTTGAGCTTTGTATGCCGATTAAGACGTTTAATAGTTAAATGAGATTTTAGCATTTGATTTGGTTCTAAATGTCATTTATGGCGCATAGGTGAAGAAAATCGAGAGCGGTAACGGGAGTAGAAATTTAGAGCGAAATTGAGCTCGGAGCGACTGTGAGTAAAAATGTATGTTTTATGAGCTTTCAATGCATAAACATGATTTATGACCTTGATATATATCTATAGATATGCTTTTACATATTTGGTTTAAGAAATAGTTTTAAAATTACTGCATCAGTTTTAAAGGCCATTGGTAGCCTCAAATTATAGTGGAGGTGATTGTATTAGACCCGGCCGGTATATACCGTGCACATGGACAAGTCATGGGGTGTGTCACTAACTCTAAGGAGTCGGGATGTCGAGTTATGTAAGTCGCTTTATGTGTACAGGAAATTGTCTCCCTATATGTATGTAATGTAGGATTTCGCTGCATAGCCAGTGAGATGTCTTGAGATGTCACTATAAGTGCTGCTAGTTGAGGTGTCCCATGACCTACTCACGTGTGCGGTGTTAGTTGAGCCGCTACGTGAGTATAGAGCTTTAGGGTTACCATTGGTACAGTTTAGAAAGAAAATGGCCGAGCGAGGACTTTACTAGTTTTCGATTTACCAATAGCATTTATGCATTTATATGCACACGACAGTTATTGTGTTATACAGATTTTGGATATATTTTTTTCAAAGATGTAGATAAAACCCGCTCGGTAAGATTTTATTAGCATATGATATTAGAAATTGTTTTATGGCTTTACATCAGTTTTAGAAGCATGATTTATGCATGTACTTTAGAATTTACTATCTATGCATAATGTTATTTTATTTGAAATCTTAATTGCACTCACTGAGCTCATTTAACTCACTCGTTTTTTGTTTTATGTCTTTTAAACCCCCTTTCCAGGTGCAAGTCTCGGTACGCAAGCTGCTGATTCTCCTATTACTGAGTAGTGGGCCAAATCTAAAGATCATTTTTGTATATGTAAATGTACTAAATAGCATTATTTGCTTTTGGCATAGTAATTGTTGGCATGTATATTTGTATGTATGTTTTGAACCAATAAGAAGAGATTTCAATATTATAATGATCGTTTTTACTTTTTATGAGTATGCTCATTTTGTGATTTAAATGAAACTATTGAGTTGTGTTGGATTTGGATTGGAAAGGACCGGAGGTCCGAATTGGTAGTATTGAGAAATGTTTGAAAAAGAAGTGAAATTTCTTTGTAGCTTTTATATAAATTTTTCGAAAAACAAAGGAAGCTCTGCCCGTTTTTCTTTTAAAAATTAAGATGTCGTTTTCATGTATATTACAAGATTTTCTCAGTAATAACAAGAACTAAAAAAGGGGTTCGCCTCACAGAATTTCTCATCTTACCCAGTTATATTCTGAGAAACTTTCGTCTGGGTGCCCAACAGAGCCGTTGGGATCTACTGTAGATGGTCTCGGGTCGGCTCTTGTCAGAGTTGTATCAGGGCACAATTTTTTTTAAAATTTTAGTTAAAAAGTTCATTTTTAGAATGAGACTCTTGAAATTGCATGCATATTTTTCTAAGTTTAGTCAATTAAATTTTATGCATTTGATAATCATTTGCATCACTAAATTTACAGAAAATATGCATCGTCGTGGAGACCTACGTACTAGGAGAGCAGCTGCGGAGGCTCTTGCATCTGAAGAGGAGCAGGGGAATAAGTCGATAAATGTTCCTACGCCTTAGACCCCTCCTGAATCATCTCAACTTGTTGAGCCAGAGGGTGAAAATGTGAATATAGCTCAAATGTCCTAGATACTAGTAGCAGTGATCCAGCAGCCGCGAGAGACCGGAGTATCCATTGAGCGTGCCAAGAAATTGGGTGCTTAGTCTTGTGATAGTACCGGAGACCCCGATAGAGCCCTATCCTGGTTAGAGAACAATGAAGAAATTTTTCAGGTTATGGGATGTACTGAAGAACAGATGGTGGTATACTCTGCATTTCTATTGGAGGAAGGAGAGAAAGATTGGTGAAAGGCCCTGCAAAGGAGGAATGCCGATGGAGTGTCTTGGGCGCTTTTCAAAGAGGAATTTCTGAATAAGTTCTACCCCAAAAGTTATAAAAATGCGAACATAGAAGAGTTCTTTAAGCTCGAACAAGGTTCCTCTCGGTGGCAAAGTACGAGAAGAAGTTTTCACAGCTTTTCCGTGCCATTCCCTTTATAGCCGATAATGAGGAGTAGAAGGCTAATCGATTTGCAGTGGGTCTCAATCCTCATATTAGGGCGTACGAGGTATCGACAACCCCCACTCAGTATGGAGCATTGGTGGAAGTTGCAACTCGGGTTGAAAGAAGCATGACGGTTATCCCTAAACCAAAATAGCAGGGCCAGAAAAGAGGTTGGTCAGGTGGTTCTCGAGAAGGTCCGAGTAAATTCACACAAACAGAGGAGAGATCTTCATGGTCCAGCAATCAAAAACCAAGCCAAGGAGCTCAGTCTAGCCAAGCTTCCGTTAGGCAACCATCCGCCTGATCTCGAAGCACTAAGAAGAGTTGGAAGAATTTCCTGGTGTGTAATAAATGTGACAAGGCCCATCCGGGAGATTGTAAGAAGGAGACTACTGAGTGTTATAAGTGTGGTCAAGAAGGCCACTACATAAGAGATTGCCCAAATGATGGAGCTAGCAGTAAGCCAGAAGATATACCACCATCTCCGGGACAAACGAGTGGTGGCCGAGGACAAATTCGAAGAGGTCCCCAATTCAGAAGGCCAAGCGGCTCAAGCCAGCCTAGTAGGGGAGTCGGTCGAGGAGGATCATCTGGAGGATCGTAAGGCAGACCGCATACCCAGGCTAGGGTATTTGCGGTTACCCAACATAAGGCGGATGCGGCCCTAGAAGTTGTGACCGGTGCGATGTCAATTTTTGATCGAGATGCTTATGTACTGATAGATCCTGAGCAACCCATTCTTTTATTTCTATGGAGTTTACTGCAAATGCTAGAATAGTGCCCCAATTATTAGATTGTGCGATAGTAGTGTCTCTTCCTACAGAAGACTCCATTGTAGCAGAAATGGTGTATAGGATAGTAAAATCAGTATTGAGAGCCACGAGTTTATGGCGGATTTGATTGTATTGGCCATTAGTGAGTTTGATGTGATTTTAGGGATGGATTGGTTGTCTAAATACCAGGCCTCAGTGGATTGCTTCCCGAAAGAAGTTAAATTATGTAGCTCAGGTGGAACGGAAGTTATTTTCTGTGGGATGCGAAAATCACTTTCCGCCAGTATAGTGTCGGTAATAAGGGCAAGAAAGATGCTTTAAAAGTCATGTTAGGGGTACTTAGTCTATGCCATAGACGTAAGAGATGGTGGAACGAAATTGGACGATATTCTAGTGGTTAAGGAGTTTACGGATGTATTCCCAGAGCATTTTCTTGGCTTGCTTCCAGATAGAGAGATAAAGTTTAAAATAGAAGTAGCCCCTAGAATGCAACCAATTTTCAAAGCACCCAATAGAATAACTCTTTCAGAATTGAAAGAACTGAAGGTTCAGCTAAAAGAGTTAGTGAACAAGGGTTTCATCAGACCGAGTACTTCTCCTTGGGGGGCACCGATTTTGTTTGTAAAGAAGAAAGACGGAAGTATGAGATTAAGCATTGATTATAGGGAACTGAATAAAGTAACGGTGCGTAATCATTATCAGCTTCCAAGAATTGATGATTTGTTTGATCAGTTACAGGGAGTCGGAGTATTTTTCATGATAGATCTGAGGTCAGACTATCATCAACTAAAGATTCAGGAGGAAGATGTTCCTAAGACGGCCTTTAGGACCCGATATGGGCGTTAGGAATTCTTGATTATGCCTTTTAAACTGACTAATGCCCCGACCGCTTTTATGGATCTCATGAATAGAGTTTTTCGATCCTATTTAGATCAATTTGTGATAGTATTTATTGATGATATATTAGTTTATTCAAGCAGTGAGGAAGAGCATGTAAAACATCTGAAGATTGTTTTGCAAACCTTAAGGGAGCATTGATTGTACGCCAAACTCAGTAAATGTCAGTTCTGGCTAGATAGAGTTGTTAGGGCATGTAATCTCTGCAGAAGGGGTAACAGTAGATCCCCAGAAGACAATAGTGAATTGGAGATAGCCCACAAACATGACGGAGGTCTGTAGTTTATTGGGTTTGGCTAGGTATTATAGAATGTTTGTAGAGGGATTCTCAAAGATAGCTGCTCCTCTGACTAAACCAACCCGAAAAGAAGAGAAGTTTGTATGGTCAAAAGTGTGCCAAAAGAGTTTCGAGGAGCTAAAGCGAAGGTTAACTCTGGCCCTAGTGCTTACACTTTCGTCGGGGAATGACAAATTTACCATATATTGTGATGCTTCTAAGTAGGGTCTAGGTTGTGTGCTGATGTAGAAGGAGAAGGTAATAGCCTATGCTTCCAGACAATTAAAGAAGTATGAACAAAATTTTCCTACACATGATCTAGAATTAGCTGCAGTAGTTTTTGCTCTAACAATTTGGAGGCATTATTTGTATAGGGTTCCTTGCAAGATCTTTACGGATCATAAGAGCCTGCAGTACTTGTTCACCTAGAAAGAATTGAATATGAGGCAGAGAAGGTGGCTGGAGCTTATTAAAGATTATGAATGCACCCTGGAGTACCATCCGAAAAAAGCTAATGTAGTGGCAGATGCTCTCAGCAGAAAGCCTGTCAGTTCAATAGCTCACTTGAAGGTCGCATATCTATCAATGTTGATAGAATTGAGGTATTTAGATGTAAAATTAAAATTGTCAAATTCGGGAGCACTATTAGCCACATTTCAGGTCCGTCCAATACTGGTTGATTGGATCAAAGAACTACAGACTTAAGATCCACAGGTAATTATATTGAAGGATGAAATCGAGTAGGGCAGCGAAAGGATTTTTCAGTGACCAATGATGGTGCAGTGACCTTGGGTCGGAGATTATGTGTTCCGGATGTAAATGACTTAAGAAGAGAGATTATGGAAGAAGCTCATTCATCTGCATATGCTATGCATTCGGGGAGCATAAAGATGTATCATACCTTAAAAGAGCACTACTGGTGGAAGGGCATAAAGAAAGATATAGCCAAATTTATCTCAAGAGGCCTAACTTGCTAGCAAGTAAATGCTGAGCATCAGATACCTGCAGGGCTCTTGTAACCCCTTCTGATTTCAAAGTAGAAATGGGAGAGAATAACGATGTACGTTGTGGTAGGACTTCCGCGTAGCCAGAGCGGCAATGATGCAATATGGGTAATTATTGATAGGCTGACAACATCTGCCCATTAAAAGCAATTATTCTTTAGATAAATTGGTCCAGTTGTACGTAGATGAGGTGGTGTGACTTCAAGGAGTTCCAGTATCCATTGTGTAAGACAAGGATCCATGGTTCACTTCTCAATTTTGGCCCAGCTTACGAAAAGCTCCAGGCACAAAATTGAGTTTCAGTACGGCCTTTCATCCATAGACGGATGGTCAGTCTGAACGAAAAATTTAGACACTCGAAGATATGCTTAAAGCGCGTGTTATAGAGTTTAAGGGGAGTTGGGATACTCATCTGCCGCTAATGGAGTTCGCCTACAATAATAGCTACCAGACTAGCATCGGGATGGCACCATATGAAGCATTGTATGGAAAGAAGTGTAGAACTCTAGTTTGTTAGGATGAGGTAGGTGAAAGGAAGTTGATCGGCCCAGAAATTGTCTAGATTACATCGAAAATTATTCAAGTTATCCGACAAAGATTGAAAATAGCTAATGATAGACAGAAGAGTTATGCAGATAACAGGAGAAGAGACTTGGTGTTTGAAATTGGTGATAAAGGTTTTCTGAAGATATCGCCATGAAATGGAGTACTAAGATTTGGGAAGTGAGGAAAGTTGAGTCCTCGATATATTGGGCCGTACGAGATAGTTGAAAGAGTTGGAAATGTGGCATATCGTCTACGGTTACCCAAAGATCTGGCTATAATCCATGATGTGTTTTATGTTTCCATGTTTCACAATTATATAGCAGATCCTTCGCACATCTTAAGGGAATAGTTAGTAGAATTAAACGAGAACATGACCTACAAAGAGAAGCCTTTGCAAATCCTAGATTGAAAAGAGTAAGTGCTTCATAATAAAAGTATTCCCTTAGTGAAGGTGTTATGGATGAACCATGGAGTAGAAGATGCCACGTGGGGACGTGAAGATTAGATGCGAGTACAACATCTCCATGAGATAGGTGTGATTTAAATTTCGAGGATGAAATTTTTCTTAAGGAGGGGTGAAATTGTAATATCCAATCCTTATTAGTAGTATTGGCACCTCGATTTCGGTATAGAGAAATAAAGACACCGTAGGGTTGCCCGATTTTAACCCTATTAGAAATATTTTATTTATAGTGTGCGTGAGAGATATTAGACCTAATTTGATAATTTCACGCTCGATCGGAGCTTCGGACGACCTTAGAATATTTTTGGAATTTTTTTCTATTGGCTTGGAAAAGGAAATTCTAATTTACAACATGAATTTCCATTTAAGGGTTATGTATGGAACAAGCCTTTGTTGAGAAATACAATCATATATTAGAGAATGGACCAATTAGAAGAAGTCTTATGGATTGCCAAGTTAAAAATTCTAGTTAGTTCTTTGGACTATTCTAACTAGATAGTTACAAATGAACTAATTACAAACTTAGTTTTCAACTAATGGCAAATTAGTAATTTAGAGTAAGTTGAAGGGAAAAATGGTCAATCGAGGAAGCACTATATATATGTTGGAAGTGTGTAGAATTTTCAAGAGAACAAAAAATAAATACTTAGAGCAAAAGAGAGAGCAAATTCATGCAAAGTGAAGGGGCTGCTGTTACAGTGATATTTTAGTTTTTGTTTCATGCTTAATAAAGCCAAAATAAGGTTACATACCAATTCCTAAACTCAATTGAAACCTCTATTAGTGAAAATTTAAGAAAAAGAGGTAAAAAAAGCATTGTTTTGTGAAATTTATAAGTGAGCTTTTAAGATTGCTTCAATTGATGTTCTTGTGTGAATTCTTAGTTTAGATTGAGTTGAATTCTAATGTGGAGCTTGAAGGAGTCATCAATTTGAAAAAATTGACAAGCTAAGAATTAGGATTTTAGGTGATTTGAATGTCGAGACTTCAATTAGTTGTAATTAGGGCATTAGAATGAAATTGACTTGATTTAGATATAATTGGAATAAGAAATTGAGAAAAGCAATGTGTTGGAACATAGGGTGAAATTCTGCCACTTTAGAGAAGTTAGGGATTGAGTGGTGTTTTGATTGAGTTGTTGTGTGAAAATGGTGCCTTATGTATATTGAATGCATATGGTTGATGGAAAAACCAAAAATGAAGAAAATAGGACATAATTGTCTATTTTGGAAAGGTGAAGGGTAATTATTTACAACTAAGTTATAAGGCGTTTAATAATTTTTAAGGCGTTGGGTGGTGAGTTAGATTAGATTAAACGACTCTATAAATGAAAATCGGGAAGTAGTATGCATTGAGCTTTGTATGCCGATTAGGACGTTTAGTAGTTAAATGAGATTCTAGTATTCGATTTGGTTCTAAATGTCATTTATGGCGCGTAGGTGAAGAAAACCGGGAGCGGTAATGGGAGTAAAAATTCAGAGCGAAATTGAGCTTGGAGCGGCTGTGAGTGCAAATCTGCAATTTCTTTTATCTTTCATTTATTATATTTCCGCATAATGAAAATGTATGTTTTATGAGCTTTCAATGCATAAACATGATTTATGACCTTGATATATATCTATAGATATGCTTTTACGTATTTGGTTTAAGAAATAGTTTTAAAATTACCGCATCAGTTTTAAAGGCCATTGGTAGCCTCAAATTATAGTGGAGGTGATTGTATTAGACCCGGCCGGTATATACCGTGCATATGGACAAGTCATGGGGTGTGTCACTAACTCTAAGGAGTCGGGATGTCGAGTTATGTAAGTCGCTTTATGTGTACGGGAAATTGTCTCCCTATATGTATGTAATGTAGGATTTCGCTGCATAGCCAGTGAGATGTCTTGAGATGTCACTGTAAGTGCTGCTAGTTGAGGTGTCCCATGACCTACTCACGTGTGCGGTGTTAGTTGAGCCGCTGCGTGAGTATAGAGCTTTAGGGTTACCATTGGTACAGTTTAGAAAGAAAATGGCCGAGCGAGGACTTTACTAGTTTTCGATTTACCAATAGCATTTATGCATTTATATGCACACGACAGTTATTGTGTTATACAGATTTTGGATATATTTTTTTCAAAGATGTAGATAAAACCCGCTCGGTAAGATTTCATTAGCATATGATATTAGAAACTGTTTTATGGCTTTATATCAGTTTTAGAAGCATGATTTATGCATGTACTTTAGAATTTACTATCTATGCATAATGTTATTTTATTTGAAATCTTAATTGCACTCACTGAGCTCATTTAACTCACTCGTTTTTTGTTTTATGTCTTCTAAACCCCATTTTCAGGTGCAGGTCTCGATACGCAAGCTGCTGATTCTCCTATTACTGAGTAGTGGGCCAAATCTAAAGATCATTTTTGTATATGTAAATGTGCTAAATAGCATTCTTTGCTTTTGGCATAGTAATTGTTGGCATGTATATTTGTATGTATGTTTTGAACCAATAAAAAGAGATTTCGATATTATGATGATCATTTTTACTTTTTATGAGTATGCTCATTTTGTGATTTAAATGAAACTATTGAGTTGTGTTGGATTTGGATTGGAAAGGACCGGAGGTCCGAATTGGTAGTATTGAGAAATGTTTGAAATAGAAGTGAAATTTCTTTGTAGCTTTTATATAGATTTTTCGAAAAACAGAGGAAGCTCTACCCGTTTTTCTTTTAAAAATTAAGATGTCGTTTTCCTTTATATTACAAGATTTTCTCAGTAACGGCAAGAACTAAAAAAGGGGTTCACCTTGCAGAATTTCTCATCTTACCCAGTTATATTCTGAGAATCTTCTGTCGTGGTGCCCGGCAGGGCCGTTGGAATCTACTGTAGAGGGTTTCGGGTTGGGTCCTGTCAATGATGCTATTTTATAGATCGAGATAATTAATGATAAAATTAACTCAATCATAAAGAATCATCTGTGGCAAGTGGTTGATTTACCTTTAGGTACCAAGCCCATTAGATGTAAATAGATGTAAAGATGTTGGTATAATTGAAAAGTATAAGGCAAAGTTGGTTGTCAAAGGGTTCACATAAAAGAAATACTTGGATTATTTTGATACTTATGTCCTGTAACTAGAATTACATCCATTAGAATTTTGATTGCATTAACTGCAACATATGATTTGTTTAGACAACAAATGGTTGTAAAGATCGCCTTTCTAAATAGAGATTTAAAGGAAGAAATTTGCATGGAACAACCGGTAGGTTGTATTAGTGTTAATACAGAGGATAAAGTATGTAAATTAATGAAGTCTTTGTATGGCTTGAAACAAGCAGCAAAATAGTAGAATGAAAAGTTTGACAATGCTTTAATATCAAATAGTTTTATAAAACCTTTGATACTAAGAATTATGTCACTATATGTCTTTATGTGAATGATCTACTAATATTAAGTTCGAGTATGGAAGTAATAAATAAGATTATGAGATTTTTATTAAGTAAGTTTGATATTAAAGATTTAGGGGGCTGATGTCATTCTTGAGATAAAGATAATAAGAACATCTAATGGTCTTACTTTATCTCAAGAACACTATCTAGACAAGTTTCTAAAGAGGTTTGTATACACAGCATACAAACTGATGGCAATACCTTATGATGCTAGTGTTAAACTTTAAAAGAATATTGAACATAGTGATAATCAGAACCGTTATGCACAGATTATTGGTAGTCTTATGTACTTGATGAATAATACTATGCCTAATGTAGCATATGTTATAGAGAGACTGAGTAGGTATACTTAGAATCCAGGAAAAGAGCATTGAAGTACCTTGGATAGAGTTACAAAATATTTGATAGGCATTAAAAGTTATGTACTTTAATATGGTAGATCATAACCTATGATAGAAGGTTATTGTAATGCTAATTGAATTTCTGAATCAAATGAGGTAAAGTCTACTAGTGGATATATGTTCACCTTTGGTAGAGAAGTCATATGTTAGAAATTCACTAAATAGACTTGTATAACAATATCTTCCATGGAATCAGAATTGTTAGCCTTAGAAAAAGCTTATTCAAAGGCTGAGTGATTAAGAACACTTATGGCTGATTTTTAAATTAATTATTACCTTCCTACATCAAATTTTATAAATTATGATTGCTTAGTAGCCATTGCTAGAGTAAAGAGTAAGATCTATAAGGGAAATAGCAGACATATTTGTCTATAATATGCCATTATTAAGCAACTGCTACAATTTAGGGTGGTGAGCTTAGATTATACGAAGTCAGAGATGAATTTGATCGATCCTCTGACTAAACCACTAAATAGAATATTAGTGAAACAAACGTCGAGAGGGATATGTAATATCCAATCCCTATTAGTAGTATAGGCGCCTAAATTTTGGTATAGAACAAATAAGACACCGTAGGGTTACTCGATTTTAACCCTATTAGAAATATTTTCTTTATAGTGCACGTGAGAGATATTAAACCTAATTTGGTAATTTCACACTCGATCGGTGCGCTGGACGACCCTAGAATATTTTTAGAATTTTTCTCTATTGGCTTGGAAAAGAAAATTCTAATTTACTATATACATTTCCATTTAAGGGTTATGAATGGAACAAGCCTTTATTGAGAAACATAATCCATATATTAGAGAATGGACCAATTAGAAGAAATCTCATGGATTGCCAAGTTGGAAGTTCTAGTTAGTTCTTTGGACTATTCCAACTAGATAGTTACAAATGAACTAATTACATAATTAGTTTTCAACTAATGGCAAATTAGTAATTTTGAGAAAGTTGAAGGGTAAAATGGTAAATTGAGGGAGGACTATAAATAGGTTGGAAGTGTGTAGAATTTTGAAGATGATCAAAAGCAAACACTTAGAACAAAAGAGAGAAGATTCGAGCTTGGAAAGGGGGGCTGCTACAGTGACATTTCAAGTTTTGTTTTCATGAATTTTCATGTGTAATCAAGCCAAATTAAGGTTACAAACCAATCCCTAAGCTCAATTGAAGCCTCAATTAGTGGAAATTCAAGAAAAAGAGGTAAGAAAAGCATTGTTTTATGAGTTTGATAAGTGAACTTTCAAGAATGCTCCAATTGACATTCTTATGTGTATTCTTGGCTTAGATTGAGTTGAATTCTAGTTTGGAGCTTGAAGGAGTCATCAATTTAAAGAAATTAGCAAGGTGAGAATTAGGGTTTTTGGTGATTTTATTGTAGAGATTTCAATTGATTGTAATTAGGGCTTTAGAATGAAATTGGCATGATTTTGTTGTAATTGGAACAAGAAATTGAGAAAAGGAATGTGTTGGAACCTAAGGTGAAATTCTGCCACTTTAGGAAAGTTAGGAATTGAGTGGTGTTTTGATTGAATTGTTGTGTGTAAATGGTGCATATTATGAATTGAATGTATATGGTTGATGGAAAACCCAAAAAAATGAAGAAAATGGGACATAATTGTCCATGTTGAAAAGGTGAAGGGCCATTATGTCCAACTAAGTTATAAGGTGTTCAATAATTTTCAGGGCGCCGGATGATGAGTTAGTTTCGATTATGGCTCCGTAACTAAAATCAGAAAGTAGTTTACATCCGAGCTTTGTATGCCGATTAGGGCATTTAGTAGTTAAATGAGATTCTAATGTTCGATTTGGTTTTAAATGTCATTTATGGCGCATAGGTGAAGATAACCGAGAGCGTTAACGGGAGCAGGAATCGTGAGCGAAATTGAGCATGGAGCGGTTGTGAGTGGAAATCTGCCATTTCTTTTACTTTTCAGTTATTATGTTTTCGCACAATGACTATGCATGTTTTATGAACTTTCGATGCATAAACATGATTTATGATCTTGATATATTCATAGACATGCTTTTACATGATTGATTTGCGAAACAGTTTTAAAATTTCTGCATTCGTTTTTAAGGCCATTAGTACCCTCAGATTATAGTGGTGATGATTGTATTAGACCCGGCCGGTATATCCCATGCACATGGGCAGGTCTTGGGGGTGTGTCACTAACTCCAGGAAGTCGGGATGTCGAGTCATGTGAGTTGCTCTACGTGTACGGGATATTGTCTCCCTATATGCATGCGATGTAGGATTTTGCTGCATAGCCAGTGAGATGTCACTGTGGGTGCTGCTAGTTGAGGTGCCCCGTGACCTACTCACGTATGCGGTGCTAGTTGAGTCGCTGCATGGGTATAGAGCTTTAGGGTTACCATTGGTACAGTTTAGAAAGAAAATAGCCGAGCGAGGATTTTACTAGTTTTCGATTTACCGATAGCATTTATGCATTTATATGCATACAGTAGTTATTATGTTATGCAGATTCTGAATATAGTTTTCCAAAGATGTAGATAAAATCGCTCGGCAAGATTTCATTAGCATATGATATTAGAAACCATTTTACAGTTTTACATTCGTTTTAGAAGCATAATTTCTGCATGAACGTTAGAAATTGCTATCTTTGTATAATGGTCTTGTAATTGAAATCTCATTTACACTCACTGAGCTCCTTTAGCTCACCCGTTTTATGTTTTGTGTTTTTAAACCCCTTTTCCAGGTGCAGGTCTCGAAACGCAAGCTGCTGATTCTCCTATTGCCGAGTAGTGGGCCGAATCCAAAGATAATTTTTGTACATGTAAATATGCTAATAGCACTCTTTACTGTATGCATAATAGTTGTAGGCATGTATATTTGTAAGTATGTGTTGAATCAAGAAGAAGAGATTTCCAGTTTATGATGATCGTTTTTACTTTTTATGATTATGCTTATTTTGTGATTTAAACGAAATAATTGAGTTGTGTTGGATTTGATTTGGAAAGGATCGGAGGTCCGAATTGGTAGAATTGAGATGTGTTGGAATTAGAAGTGAACTTTCTTTGTAGGTTTATATGGATTTTTCGAAAAACAGGAGAAACTCTGTCCGTTTGTTTTTAAAATTAAGATGTCGTTTTTATGTATATTACTAGATCTTCTTAGTATTACTAGATCTTCTTAGTAGTAACAAGAATTCAAAAGGGGTTCGCCTCGCGGAATTTCTCAACATACCCTGTTAGGTTCAGAGGAACTTCCATCGGGGTGCCCGGCAGGGCCGCTGGGATCTATAGTAGAGGGTTTCGGGTCGGGTCCTGTCAGGATGAGACTTCTTCTTAGAGCATGTGACAAAAGTAATGATAACTCTACCTATGTGATTGGCGATCCCAATGAAGTAGGTTTATAAAGGTAAGAATAAGTCACTTGTTGTCTTGTTGTACTAACGATTGTATTTTATGAGTCGCACCCTATGGAAAGGTAGTGTATCTGTAGTGGATAAGGGTAAGTAATACTTTTAATGAACTCCATAGCCCTTTATAGCTTGGTGGTGTGTTAAACATGTAAGACTCACTTGGAGTGTCACCTAAATGAGTATGGAATTGGGTTGGTTCCTATGAGAGTTAGGAAAATATCTCTAGAGCAATCATGAAACCAGGACGACATAGAGCCATTAATAATGCCAAATTGTGAAAAACAAGTTACTAGATAATTTAACTTGATCATTTAATCTTTTATTTTGCACCCAAAGGAATGAAGGTTGATAGAAACTTAGTTTAACCTAGTTCTTGTAGAATACAATTACTTAATCATTGGTTGGTTTATAGCTTAGAAAAGCACTAATTCATATAAGGTAAATTCTACTTTGATATATAGTTGATTTGATCACATTAGCTAATTTAAAATATATAAGGGATTGTTAATATTTATGAGTGTATTTCAAATAAATAAATTTAAATCAAAGAATTAGAGTAAAGAGACAGAGCCGAGAAAAGAAATAAAGTGAATGGGATAAAAGAGGCATCTAGGCACTCAAAGCTATAGCTTGGGCACCGCGGCGCCCAGTTAGGACAATTTAAAATTGTCTCGTTGAGCACCGCAAAGCTGAAGATAAGTGCTGCTGCACTAAGAGTTGGAAATGTGACAATTGAAAGAGTCATCTATCCCTTTCAATAAGTATGGCTTTTTAAAGAGGTGTTGTATCTCTTTAAAGAGATACATTATTTTTATAAATACTATAGGCACATTTCTTTTGATTCAACTAATCTTTAATTAAAAAATTCTCTCTACATATCAACTACATTCAAAGTCTTGTTGTCCAAAGAATTTACATTTAGTGTGCACATCTACAAATTCTAATTGTCACTAAATCTTAAAATTATACTACCATTTAAATTCTACTGCACCTTAATTATTATTATTCCGGAGGTAAAAATAATTTTAAGGATAATGCCTTAACATTCTCTACAACTTATTGTATCCTTTTTGTTTGTACACATCCCACTTTATTTTCAATAATGTGTATATATATATATATATATTACAACTTAAAGGACACGAATCATCCTAAGTAATAATGTTTCTATGACATATCTAGTAATGTTTAATAAATAGCCATAAAAAATTAGATGATGTAAATTACTTAAATGTTAGTACTTTAAAACAATAAACTATAATAACTAATATTTCTATTTTCGACTTCAAATTCAAATGCAGTTATGACAACAGCGTAGTGGAATAAGGACTTGCAATGCATTTATTTCTTTAGTTAGAGGTTCTAAGTTTGGAATCTACTTTTCCAACATTAAAAAAATTCAAAATTAAATAAATTTATAAAAAAAGTTAATTTTTTTTTTCAAATCTATTATGATATGATACTTTGAAATTTTTTTAAATAACTTGTTAAACAATAAATTATAACAATTTTGTCTAGAATACAAAAGATTTTATTCTGCAACTAATTTAAAATTTTATATTTATCTTGTAATATAAATTTATTAAGATTATTGATAAATTATTTTGTAGTGAGCTTATAAAAGTAGCTCATCGGTTGTATCTAATAAGTTTATGTGCATAGCCTTTAATAAAGATATAAATAGATGATATTATTCAATTTTGAAAGTTCAATATTAAATGTAACATATGATGTAATTGATGCACTTCATATATATATATATATTGGAGAAATTGGTGATTAAAAATTATTGTTGAGTATGATTTTTTTGAGTTGAGACAAATAAGAAAATGACACGTGGTTGAGAAAGTGCTGGACGAATGAGAAAAGGGCAAAAATTGAAATCCAAAAATATTAAGAAGGGTCATGACACTACCTAAAATAGAGGTTGGGCGATGCAGTCCAGCGGCTGTTGCACTAAGCCAAATTCATGGTAGGGTTGCGACGCCAATGCCTGGGCTTTAGGCCCTTTTTTTTTTTATTATTTATATATGATGTATTAAGATTCCTAGAGGTAGTAAAGAACTATATATAAACCCTAATTTTGCCTGTAGGGTGGCAATGCTTATACAAGAATGCAAAATAGAGAACGAAAGAGAGCTTTGAGTACGAGAGTGTTATAGAGCCTTAGAAGCTCGTATTATTGTGTATTTATGTGTGTCTCTTAAGTGATTCTAGATAATCGCTTAGTAAATTCTCGTTCCTAGTGTGATTAATTATTTTTTCTATTTATCTTGTCTAATCTTTGTAATTCTTGAACACTTATGTGTGAATTCTGCCGCATTTATATATATATATATATATATATATATTAAAAATTAATAATTTTGTCCTATACTTTTATTGAATTATGTATTAAGTTAATATCTTTGTTGAAAAGATACTGTTAATGTTTATTTTTTCTATTCTTTTTTTATTTTATTCGCAATTGACATGATGTGATAGACATCCGATTAAAAATTAAAGTAGATGATAATTACTAATTTTAGATTAATTAGTTATTAAGTAATAATAAAAATAAAAATATTACATATTGATTGGTTAAAGATTATAACTTGAAGAATTTAGAATAAAAAATTAAAATAATTATATGATGACAAATTGAAACTTTGAAATCATTATTCGTGCAATACCACAAATCAGCAACCATCATCCCACCAACCACCAAACTTCTATCCCAGCTATACCACTAACCACTAAATCACCATCCCAATAATACTACCAATCATTGAACTATTATCTCAAAAATATCATCAATTACCAAACCCACATCCAAAAATAACACATTAATCTAGTTCTTTGTTTTTTTTCTTAGACAATGGAGATGAAAGGAGAAGTGGGTTGGTTGGTTGAGCACTAGCATGGAGGAAAGGGGTTTAGTGGTGGTGCCTAAAACAAGGCCTGGTTTTGTTTGTAAGGGTTGGGGGTTGATTGAAAATAAAATTTTAATTTTTTAATGTAAAATTGATAATATTATGAAAGACATGTTTATTCCTATAAAATTAATTTTAGTGAAATATTTTAGACGATAAAAACTAATGATAGCATTTTTAAAAAATTTAGAATTTAATGAGTGATTTAAATTTACATATAGGCTATACCATCAATTTCCCTATATATATATTAGTGCATAATAAGAGAAAACATTGCTTTTTAATTTTAGAGTATTGGGACAAAGTTTAGAATAATACTATATATTTTTAAGTTTGTATTCTAAATAATGATATGTCAAGTAATTATTTGGTACAATTAATAATTTTAGAATTTATACTATTTACTACCCAATAATTACTTAACATTATTATTTAAAATATAATTTGAGATGTATAACATTACTCTAAAATTTAATGCTATATTTTAATCTTTTGACAATATAAAACATATCTTATGTGCAAGTTTATGTTTTGATTGTTGATGAATATTCTACAACGAATTTAAAAAGGCCGAGCTTAATTTAGTGCATCAACTAACTATTTAAAACGTTTTCCATTCTTTATTTTACGTAATTCTCAATTGTGCTATTTTTCCATTTCCTTCCTTTTTCTTTTTTAAATTTTACTTTCAAAACAAAAAATGAAAAGAGGAATGGCTTTATGTAAAATTTATATGATACTTGAAATAAAAATTGTCAAATTCGAAGGGAGAAAATTGATGTAACGAGCTTCATGTAAGCTGTACAAATAATGAGCTCCGTGTGCTTAATATACTAATGATGGTAGATTTGTATTACATTGATAAGGTTTATTCTCATTTTTTAATAGTATATGCGTCTCAATGAGGGATGTATTTAAACAACAAAATCTTTAAGAGATCTTTTCATTAAATAATAAATACATGTTTCTATACTTTGTTGGAATGTACATCCGCTCCGGTTATTATTAATTACCTCAAAATTTGTCCAAACATATATAAAAGGACAAATTGTTAAATATCATTTCAAAGCATTATATAATAAATTTTCACATTCTTAGCAAGAAATCTGTCCTGACATAATTTTGTAAAAACTTAGAAGCATATTCTTTTATCAACAATGAATTTTTTTTAATAAAAGCATATTCTTTTATCAACAAGAAATGTACTAGCATATTCTTAGTTATTGTTTTTCTCCTATGAATTTTTTGGTTTACTATTTATTTCAATCTCTGTTATTTATTATATCTTAAAATTAAATACACATTTCACATAAATAAACTTTTTAAGACTTATCCTTTATATTAATGTATTTTATTCAAAAACATTTTGTTAAATTTTATTTTTAATATTAATATTAGACCCTTATTTAAAAATTAAAATTTTTAAATAAAATAATCTAACTCTATGGTATCACATTTAACTAAGTTTCTGCTAGTCTACGAAAAATATGCTTTTAAAGAGTGTCGGAAATCAGTATAACTGTAACAGTTATAATGTAGTTGGAGCAGCTCTTGCAACACTGAACGCAACTGACATAGTTGCCCGTGGATACTGGAGACTCTGGCTTTAAGACTGTATTTGATGGACTCAACAACCTTCATCTCTTGCGCATAAGTAACGCGGAGGACATTGTTCCTTTTCTTCCACCACTAGTTGACTACGTTGATGTTAGAGAAGAGTTAAAAATTGACACCACTAAGTCACCGTATGTGAAGACTGATATATCCAAATATTTGACTCTAATCTTTATTTGGCATAACTTAGAGAATTGTCTGCATGGAGTTACAGGAACATAAGGGAATAATGCTTTTAAATTAGGGGTTGATTGTGATATTGCACTTGTGAACAAAGAATTCTTTTAAAGAGTGAATATGAGGTACCAGCTAATTGGTGGACTGCAGTGAAGAACAAGAGCATGGTTTAATTGGATGATGGCTCTTGGAAACCATAGGAATATGTTCCAGATTTTCCTAGTACTACTTAATCGACATAGATTGGAAAATAAATATAATTACCAATAAGAAAACTATTAATTTAAAAATCTCCTAATTCCACCAAATAATGTAATTTATGTATTTCTTAAATAAGTTTGTTTAATCCAATAATATATATTTGGGTCACGACTAATTACCCCTCTCCTGTTTTAAGCATTACTTACTTACCCAAAAATATTTTATATTGCCAAAAAACTCCTTTGTTGTTACAAAAATTCTGTTAAATCATAACTTTAATTATTTTTTT
Source organism: Ailanthus altissimus (assembly GCA_946807835.1). Classification (NCBI taxonomy): domain Eukaryota; kingdom Viridiplantae; phylum Streptophyta; class Magnoliopsida; order Sapindales; family Simaroubaceae; genus Ailanthus; species Ailanthus altissimus. Next base: position 4,444,048 of record OX327712.1, read on the forward strand.
ACTAATTTGCCCTTCCATTAATGACATCATCCATTTTTTTTTGTGTAGAAATTAATAATATATATTTTAATTATTTTATCATTATTTAATTAGAAAAATTATAACAATAATTTATGAAAAAATAGTAAAAGAATGATGGCATCAATGTAAGAGCAAATTAGTAAAAACGCAATAAGAGTTAAGATTTAAACAAATTTTTATACAATATAAGGACTTTTGGGTAATATGAAATATCAAGAAGCAAATAAGTAATGCTCAAAATAAAAATGGGTCATATATAGTTTTCCTATATATTTAGAGAGAGAAACATGATCCTGGTAAATAGATTCTTTGCGTGATGTATTAGTACAACATAAAAAATTATATGGCCTGGGGAATGTGTTGTAACATCTTTTCCTGTCTTTTTTTGTTCTAAATAAAAAAACACTTACCGTGGACCAGAATCAAAGTATAGTTAAGATAAAAAAAACACTTACCGTGGACCAGAATCAAAGTATAGTTAAGATAACAATTCCTGTAAAACATCCTAGAGTCATATATGAAAAATTTGTAGAAACCATGGCCTTAAAAGAGACACAAAAACACTAGAAAAAGTGTTAAGTTCATTAGTACTAAAACAAGTTCGTTGGCTGATTTAAAAACAAAGTTTTTTTTGTATTTCACTCTCTCTTGCATATAAATTTAGTTGTTTTTCTCTCTTTTCTTTTCTCATTAACTGAAACTTCCTTTCTTTTTTGACATTCTTTTTCTCTCCTTTTATATTTGACCTCTCTTACTTTTGAACTCTCACTCTTTTTTTTCATATCACTTTCCCTTTTCGACTTTACTTGTGCTTACGTGCCATCCAATTTTGTATAAATATTTATTTTATAATATTTATACAATGCATATTTTATTAAATCGCTAATTATATTTTATTAAATAATATTATGCTTGTAACGTTACAGTCATTGTATGATTTGAAAGAGTTTAAATCTGCTCTAAAATAATTTAGATTAGAGCTAAGAGTTAGCAACACTGAAAGTTATAAATTTTAATAGTTAGCACTGCTAAGAATTAGTAGGTTAAAAGAGTTAGCATAATCTAAAGGGTTAGAACCTTGTCTACAATGAGACAAAGACTTGAAAACATATTAGAAATGAAATAGTTACAAATAGTTGCAATTGATGCTAGGAAATATTATTATGTAGTCTGTTCTCAAGCCCTAGTTCCTGGTTTATTTTAATGATACGGGTCTTTCAGTGAAATTTTTTTATATAGATCAATGTATGTGTAATATCCAATTCTTATTAGTAGTCTTGGCGCCTAGATTTTGGTATAGAACAATACAAACCCAGTAGGATTACCCAATTTTAGCCCTGTTAGAAATATATATGTTGAAAGTGTGAGAGATATTAGACCTAATTTGATAATTTCACACTCGATCGGAGCGTCAGACGACCCTAGAATATTTTTAAAATTTTTTCTCTATTGGCTTAGAGAAAGAAATTCTAATTTACTATATGAATTTTCATTTAAGGGTTATGTATGGAACAAAATTTTATTGAGAAATACAATCCATATATTAAATAATGGACCAATTAGAAGCAATCTCATGGATTGCCAAGTTGAGAATTCTAGTTAGTTCCTTTGACTATTCTAACTAGATAGTTATAAAGGAACTAATTAAATCCTTCCATTTGAACTAATGACAAATTAGAAATTTTGAGTAAGTTGAGGGGCAAAATGGTCAATTGAGGGAGCACTATATATATGTTGGAAGTGTGTAGAGTTTCCAAGAGATCAAAAGCAAACATTTAGAGCAAAAGAGAGCAAAATTCGTGCAAGTGTTGAAGGTGCTGCTACAGTGAAATTTTAGTTTCGTTTTCATGATTTTTCATGCTTAATCAAGCTAAAATAAGGTTACATACCAATCTCTAAGCTCAATTGAAGCCTCAATTAGTGAAAATTCAAGAAAAATAGGTAAGAAAAACATTGTTTTGTGAAATTTATAAGTGAGGTTTTAAGATTACTTCAATTGATGTTCTTGTGTGTATTCTTGGTTTAGATTGAGTTGAATTCTAGTGTGGAGCTTGAAGGAGTCATCAATTTAAAGAAATTGGCAAGGTAAGAATTAGGGTTTTCGGTGATTTGAATGTAGAGACTTCAATTGGTTGTAATTAAGGCATTAGAATGCAATTGGCTTGATTTTGATGTAATTGGAACAAGAAATTGAGAAAAGAAATGTATTGGAACATATGGTGAAATTCTGCCACTTTAGGGAAGTTAGAGATTGAGTGGTGTTTTGATTGAATTGTTATCTGTAAATGATGCCTTATGTATGTTGAATGTATATGGTTAATGGATAAACCAAAAATGAAGAAAATGGGACATAATTGTCCATTTTAGAAAGGTGAAGGAAAATTATGTCCAACCAAGTTATAAGGCGTTTAATAATTTTTAAGGCGCCGGGTGGTGAGTTAGATTAGATTAAATGACTTTGTAAATGAAAATGAGAAAATAGTATGCATTCAGGCTTTGAATGTAGATTAGGGCGTTTAGTAGTTAAATAAGATTATAGTATTCGATTTGGTTCTAAATGTCATTTATAGCGCGTAGGTAAAGAAAATCGAGAGCGGTAACAGGAGCAGAAATCTGGAGCAAAATTGAGCACGGAGCGGTTGTGAGTGAAAATCTGTCATTTCTTTTATCTTTCGATTACTATGTTTTCGCATAATAAAAATGTACGTTTTATGAGCTTTCAATGCATAAACATGATTATGATCTTGATATGTATCCATAGATATGCATTTACATGTTCGGTTTAAAAAACAGTTTTAAAATTTCTGCATTTATTTTATAGGCCATTAGTACCCTCAGATTATAGTGGTGGTGATTGTATTAAACCCGGCCGTATATCCCGTGCACATGGGCAGGTCTTGGGGGTGTGTCACTAACTCTGAGAAGTCGAGATATCGAGTCATGTGAGTCGATCTATGTGTATGGGGTATTGTCTCGCTATATGTATGTGATGTAGGATTCCGCTGCATAGCCAGTGAGATGTCACTGTGGGTGCCACGTGACCTACTAACGTGTTATACAGTTTAAAATAGTTTAGGTGCTGCTAGTTGAGGTGCCCCGCTACGTGAGTATAGAGCTTTATGGTTACCATTGGTATAGTTTAAAAAGAAAATGGCCGAGCGAGGACTTTACTAGTTTTTGATTTATCGATAGCATTTATGCGTTTATATGCACACGGCAGTTATTATATTATATAGATTTTGGATATTACTTTTCAAAGATGTAGATAAAACCCGCTCGGTAAGATTTCATCAGCATATGATATTAGAAACCATTTTACAGCTTTACATCAGTTTTAGAAGCATGATTTATGCATGTACTTTAGAATTTGCTATCTATGCATAAGGTTGTTTTTTATTTGAAATCTTAATTGCACTCATTGAGCTCCTTTAGCTCACTCGTTTTATGTTTTCTAAACCCTTCCCAGGTGCAGGTCTCGGTACACAAGCTGCTGATTCTCCTATTGCTGAGTAGTGGGCCAAATCTGAAGATCATTTTTGTATATGTAAATGTGCGAAATAGCACCATTTACTTTATGCATAGTAGTTGTAGGCATGTATATTTGTATGTATGTTTTGAACCAACAAGAAGAGATTTCGATATTACGATGATTGTTTTTTGCTTTTTATGAGTATGCTCATTTTGTGATTTAAATGAAACTATTGAGTTGTGTTGGATTTGATTTGGAAAGGACCAGAGGTCCGTATTTGTTGTATTGAGAAGTGTTTGAAATAGAAGTGAAATTTCTTTGCAGGTTTTATATGGATTTTTCGAAAAACAGGGGAAACTCTGCCTATTTTTTTAAAAACAATTAAGATGTCATTTTCATGTATATTACAAGATTTTCTCAATAGTAGCAAGAACTAAAAAGGGGTCCACCTCACCGAAATATCTCAACTTACCTATTTATATTCTGAGGAACTTCCGTCGAGGTGTTCGGCAGGGCCGCTGGGACCTACAGTAGAGGGTCTTAGGGCGGGTCCTGTTAGCATATCTATATCTAGAAGATTCAAATGGTTATTCTTAGTTGACCATGAGCTTAGTGGAAGCTTGTATAGGCATGTAGGTATTCAGTGAGGACAAGATACTAAACAGACTCAAAAGGACCCCAATAGATATCCTATAAAGCCGTCAATGCAGATTCTCTTGAGTTAAATAGTATTCGTGGTTCTTTGACCTAGCGCCATGGTGGCTTGTGAGTGATCCACTATACTTTGCTTCCACTGGTGTTTAAGACCTTTCATGTTGTGACCGCTGTGTGTTGATAGGTATGGTCTAATGTTGATGGCGTCTGGTATGCGTAGACATGAGATCCGTTAACTCATATGGGGAGTTGTATATCCGAATGCTTCGAGATTGTATCTCAGAAAGTTTTTATAGCCTTAAGCAATAAACCCGAGAAAGGAGTTTCCTATAGGGTTAAATAATATCGCAAAAGTATTTGCATATATTATTTATCAAGATACGAATCTAGAGATAAGTACACGGATGAGCTTATGGGGAATTGATAAAATTGATGGAGAGATTATGCGTACATATTATGACCTCAACTTGTATGGTCTAATGAGTTGATTTGTAATATTTGTAACACGTGTGTGGGGCATCGACCACAACCTCATAGAATAGTTCTATTTGATGAATTAAGCATGGACCTAAGAAGTCCTAAAATATGAATTATACTCATGGTGTAATAGAGGCCGCGTACAGGATTAAATAGTTCAATCCAATAAAATTTAGCAAACTAGATATTTGTTTCAAGATCCCTTATGATATGCACTTGTTGAGATTTAAAAGTTAAGTACATTAATTAGTTAACAAAAGTTTTTGAACAATTAGATGTTGATACATGGCGCATTGTGAGCCATTCATTATTTTACTATAAAAATTACCATAATACACTTTGGCTTGTTTGATAAGCTATTTGTATTAAAGTTAAATAATGACTTACTATGGTTCAGTTAACTCAAGGGCATGGTTATATGGGACCCTCTTTTGGTTAACTTAGTTACTAAGTAAATTTAGATAACTTATAAGGTAAGTTTAATTTGGTTACTTAATAGTTAAGTAATTCAAATTAAAGTGAAATAAAAATGCAAATGAAATTGAAAAAGTCTATGAACGACAAAGAAAGAATTGAAAGCATTATGTTAACTTTTCAAGAGTTGAAAAATAAATAAAAACAATAGATCACCTTCTTCAATTGCTCAATGGTTGGCCACTATTAACATAAAGTGTTGTTTTTTATTGTTCAAAAGTTAAACAAGAGTAAAAGCAATTATATTGCTATGAAAAGAATAATTTAAGTTAAAAAGTTTAGCTTAAGATTGTGTTTAAGTAATAAACACAGTGCTGAAGTGGACTTGTTATTCTAGTTCTAGATACTCAAACCCACCTTTGGTGAATATGAGAATTGACAATAGTTGTAATTCAAGGCGAACTCAAGTTAAAATAATCTAAAGGCTTATAAGGTGAATTCTCAATTTTTAATCTCATTAGTGTAATGGATTTAAAATTAATGTGTTTATCATTTCAGAAAATCAAATTTCCATTTTCGCTGTGTATAATTTATGCATAAGGTGCATCAATTAGAAATGATGGACATATTGTTGGGATTTATGCTCACGTGTCATTTCATTATTATATAAATATTTTATTTTATAATATTTATCCAATTCATTATTTGTAAATCGCTAATTACTATTATTAAATGGTTTAATGCTTGTGACGCTACATACATTATATGATTTGAAGGAGTTCAAATTTGGTCTAAAAAGTTTTAGATCAATGCCAAGAGTTAGCATCACTGAAAATTATAAATATTAAAGAGTTAGCATTTTATATTAAAAAGTGAAGTCTAAAAGTTAGAATCTTATTTGTGACGGTATAAAGACTTGAGAATAAATAGTAATAACATAGTTGCAAGAGTTGTAATAGGCGCTAAGAAATGTAATTATGCAAGTTTATTGTCAAATTATATGTTCCTAATCTTAATTCACTAATGTAGGTCTATCGGTGGAATCTTTTTACATAGACTAGTGTATACTATACCTAGATGGTCTAGATGGTTGTTCTTAGCTAACCATAGACTTATTGGAAGTTCGTATAGTATACAGGTGTTCAATAAGGACTGAATACTGAACACACTCAACGAGAACTCCAATAGACATCCTATGAAGCCATCAATGGAAGTTCCTCTCAAGTTGAGTAGTATATGTGGTCCTTTGACCTGAGTACCACGGTGGGCTTGTAAGCGATCCATCATACTTTGGCTCCATATATGTCACATACCTTTCACGGTGTGAACGCTGGGTGTCGCTGGGTATGGTTTGATGTTTATAGAGTTCGGTGTATACAGATATGAAACTCTTCAGCTCACATGGATGAGTTATATATATCCAGATGCTCAAAGACTATATCTTAGAAAGTCTTATGGACATAAGCAACAACCTCAAAAAAAGAGTTTCCTACAGGGTTAAACAATATTGTAAAAGTGTTTACATATATTTTTTTATTAAGATACATGTCTAGAGCTAAATTCACAGATGAGCATATAGAGATTTGACGGTAGTGATATATATCCCTGCTCTTCTAAGATATGATTGGCGGAAGGATTATACGTATGCGCTATAACCTCAACTTGTATGGTTTACTACACTAATTTGTAATATCCGTGACGTGTGCATGGGCATCGATCTCAGACTCACAAATTAGTTATGTTTGATAAATCGGAGTGGACTTAGATAGTCCCGCAAAATGAAGTGTACTCATGCACTGGGGCATTATAATGAATTGAATAATTCGATCCAAAAAATTTCAGCAGATCGGACATTTACTTCAGTTTTCCTTCGATCGTGCACGTGTCAAGACTTAAGAGTTAAGTACATCAATTAGTTAACAATTAATTGTTGACCAATGGAATGTTGACACATGGCACATGTGGGCCAATTATTGTTTGATTTAAAAATTACCAAAATAACCTTATTTGTTGGACAAATAATATAATTAGTTTATTCATTAAAATGTTTATTGAATAAAATAATAATAATAATAATATATGATATTATTATTTAAATTGAAATCAAACAATTAATTTTTTATTTAAATTGGCAAGTATTTCAACCATGATTTAATATGATTAAATCATTTGTTTAATATTTATTAAATAATAAGATAAGTATAAATGGGTGGCATTTGTTAATGGTAGACCTTAAGACATTTTTTAATGATGAGAAAGTGTTTTCTCATTTGGCCTAGATTAAGGCTAAGTTCAATTAAATGATATTCTATTTTATTTTGTTTTAATTTGGTTTATTATAAGATAATAATAAACAAAAACTAATGGCAAACATAATAGATGCCATTAGGAGAGAAAATGAAAGATAATAATAAACAAAACAGTAATGGCAAACATAATAGTTGCCATTAGGTGAGAAAATGAAAGATAATAATAAAAAAAATGAATGAGCAATTAGTTGCTTAATTAATCATAAAATATTCATGCAAGGGGTTAAGTGAATGGTAGAGAGAATTTTAAAAGGCTAAGTATTAAAAATTCTCTCAAGTGTTGATAGCAAAAACACATTTTTTATTTTTTCTTCTATTTTTGATCACCCACACTTCAAGGTAGAAACAAGGAATCAAGAGTTGAATCCTTTGTTGGAAAAATTGCTATTCTATCTTCCTTAAGCCCACCGTGTTGAGAAACTAGAATTATGAATGAGTTGCTTTAAGGCGGGTACTTCGGTTCGACAGTATACCAAAGGCTTGACAAGGTACTATTTCCCAATCTTAAAGTATTTTACATTTATGAGATAACATGTAAAGTTTAATTGTGTTTATCATTATAAAATTTGTATTCCGCTCATCCGCTGCTTATATATGTATGAGATACATATGTTATATTTGAATGATAGACACAAACCCACATGCATGCACCCTAGGTTTAAAATCACTCACACATTTAACATATACATATACCTTAGTGAATATTTAACACTTTCATTAGAACTATATCAAACAAAACCTCATCTTTATACTTTTCAATTGAGAATGAAACAATCACTTATTTATTTACTTTGACTCCTCAATAATTACCTAGCCAGTGTAGCTTATATGGCTTAGGATGCTTCAAAGTTTTTAAATTTAATTTTCCCACCAAACTAGTGCTAACCACATAAGTACAATTCCCCCATCCCCCTCCCATTAATAATCATGCTATACATGTTATCATTGACATGGCATCTAGTGCAAAAAATATTACCACGTTGTATTTTCTTGTCTTCTTTTATTTGCACACTAAGAGCTTTCATTGCAACCAAAAGCTCTCCATAACCGGATAATTAATATCACTTGAATCCTCCAAAGGTGGCATGGGCTTATCATCAGGTTCACCTTTGGCCTTAATATCATCATCAACTTTCAATATCATCACTTTTTATTTAGGCATCTAGATACAATATGATATATTCCCACCACTTAAAACAGTTAATATCCATATTTGTAAAAGGTTAGGAAATTTACCTTTGTTTGGTGCACCTCAATCTTTGTTGTTTTTGGAGGTTTCGACCTTAGGCTTAAAATTAGGCTTTTCATTAATTTTGCTCCAATTCAGTTTCTATATTGAAGAAGAACTTGAATTCTCCCAATTTATGAGGAACCCTTCCTTTTCAATTATGCTTCACTTTTATGGCCATGTGTTCTATGTCATTCAACTAGACATAATGTTGTAACTCTACTACGTTTGCAATATCATGGTTCAAACCAACTAAGAACCTAGCCATAGTATCTTATTGGTCCACTTTCAGATTAGCTCGAATAATGGCTATTTCTATTTCTTTGTGGTAGTCTTCAACACTTTTAAACCCTTGATTAAGGCTTTGTAACTTTTAAAATAAGTCTTTATAGTAGTTATTTAGATTAAAAAGCCTCATCATAATAGCCTTCATCTCTTCCCATATCTCAACGGGTCTTTCACGATTCCGTCTCCTACTTAAAATAAGTTGATCCCAACAAACAATAGCATAATCTGTAAATTATTTGGCAGCCAGCTTTACCTTTTCCAATTTAGAGTAGTTGTGACATTCAAACACCAATTCTATCTTTTTCTCCTACGCTAAACAAGCTTCAGGATCATTTTTATCTTGGAAAGATGGAATTTTCATCTTAATGCTTTCTAAGTTGTTATTAATTCTATCTTCATATCCAACTTTTTTTTTTTTTTCATGCCAATGCCTAAATCTGCCTAAATTAACTTTAGACGCACGATTATCATCATCTAGATCATCATTGTAGTGATCTTTATAACCATACCTAAGTAGATTTCTTTCTCTTCTTCGCACATTATGAGCTCTAGGTGGCTGCCTCTTGGGTGAGCTAGATTCAAAATTATCTATTCTCTCATTCACCTCATTAAACCTCAATTCTAGTTAAACAAATTTTTGTTCTTAAGACTTAAAGAAGAGTTTAAAAAGTTAAAAAAACCTCACAAACACTCATTTACGTGTTTTCTCTCAAGATTAATAGCAGTCATACTCGTGTCTACTCAAATTTGGTTTTTACCCTCTTACGAGCTTACACTCTTTTGTCTTTCTTCACTCTTTAGTCTCCTTTTTAGTTCTTTATTGATCTTAAATAAACTCAATCAAAATTACCTTGTGACAATCCAATATCAACAAATCTAATCATTAAGGATCAGAATGGGTTAAACGCAAAGAAAAGAATAGGTTGAACTTAAGAAGTAAAAAGAACAATTTATTATGAAAACAAGTCACTACTTATGTGATTGGCGATCCCAATGAAGTAGGTTCATAAGGGTGAGAATAAGTCACTTGTTATCTTATTGTACTACTGATTGTATTTTGTGAGTCCCGCCCTATGGTGAGATAGAGCATTTGCAGTGGATAAGGGTGAGTAATACTTTTGATAAAGTCCATAGTCCTTTATGCTTGGTCATGTGTTAAACCTACAGGACTCATTTGATGAAGTGTCACCTATATGAGCGTGAAATTGGATCGGTTCCTATAGGAACTAGGTAAGCATCTTTAGAGTACTTATGAAAGTAAGACGACATATAACCATTAATACTGCCAAACCGTGGAAAAAAAAGTTACTAGAAAATTTAACTTGATAATTTAATCCTTTATTTTGCATCCAAATGAATGAAGGTTGATAGAAACTTGGCTTTACCTAGTTCCTGTAAAATACGATTACTTAATTAGTTTTTGGTTTGTTGCTTGGAATAACTCCAATTCATATAAGTTAAATTCTACTTTAATATGTAGTTTATTTGATAACATTAGTTTATTTGAAATATACAAGGGATTGTGTTGGAATTTATGCTAACGTGCCATCCCATTTTGTATGAATATTTTATTTTATAATATTTATATAATATATTTTATTAAATCGCTAACTCCATTAATTAAATGGTACAGTGCTTGTAACGCATGGGACATAGATCTGAGAGTACATCAGTAATAATATAGCTGCAAGGTGTAATATCCAATTCTTATTAGTAATATTGGTGCCTAGATTACGGTATAGAGCAATAAGACACCGTAGGGTTACCCGATTCTAACCCAACACTTCAACACCTGTTTGAGATCATATAAAGATTTATTCAACCTGTATACCAAGTTCTCTTTTCCTGCTTTTACAAAACCTTCCGGTTTGAGCATATAAATTTATTCTTCAAGGTCACCATGAAGAAAAACATTTTTTATATTTAACTGTTCTAGATGTAAATCAAATGTAGCACATACAGCAAGGACCATTCGAACAATATTGAGTCTAAAAACTAGTGAAAAGATTTCATTGAAATCAATGTCTTCTTTTTTAGCATATCCTTTTACCACCAATCTTGCACAATACTACTCCACTTGATCATCGCTATTTCACTTGATCTTATGACCCATTTGCTACCAATAGCCTTCCTTCTTTTTGGTAGTGATACAAGATCCCATATTCTATTCTAATGAAGAGCTTTAATTTCTTCTTGAATTACTGCCATCCATAAAACCTGCAAAACAATTACACTTCTATTGCAAACTGCTTTTCAATACTACCAAATAAGACCTCCGGTCCTTTTCAAAACCCAATCCAACACAACTCAATAATTTTATTTTGATCACAAACTGGCATACTATAAAAAAGTAAAACGATCATTATAATATCGAAACCTCTTCTTGTTTGTCAAAACATATGTATAAATACACAACCGATAACTACTATGCAGAAAGCAAAAAGAGTGCAACTTAGCACATTTACATTAATAAAATGATCTTCAGATTTGGCCTATTAATTAGAAGTAGGAGAATCAACAACTTGCGTATCGAGACCTGCACCTGGAAAGGGGGTTTAAAAGATATAAAACACAAAACAAGTAAGCTAAGAGAGCTCAGTGATATTAAATTTTGCATAGTTATTAAATTCTAAGGACATACATAAATCATGTTTCTAAAACTTGTATAAAGCTGTAAAATGGTTTCTAACATCATATGTTGATGAAATCTTGTCGAGGGGGTTTTATTTACATCTTTGGAAAATAATATCCAAAATCTATACAACATAATAACTAGCATGTGCATATAAATGCATAATATGCAATCGATAGATCAAAAACTATTAAAGCCCTCGCTCGGCCATTTTTTTTATAAACTGTACCAATGGTAATCATAAAGCTCTATACTCATGCAGTGACTCAACTAGCACAGCACACGTGAGTAGGTCACGGGGCGTCTCAACCAGCAGCACCCACAATGACATCTCAAGACATCTCATTGACTATGCAGCGGAATCCTACATTGCCTACATATAGTGAGACAATACCCCGTACATATAGAGCGACTCACATGACTCGACAACATAACTTCCCAGAGTTAGTGACACCGTCCCCCCCCCCCCCCCCCCCCCCAATACTTGCCCATGTGTACGGGATATACCGGTTAGGTCTAATACAATTACCACCACTATAATCTGAGGGTACCAATGGCCTTTGAAACTAGTGTAGTAGTTTTAAAGCTATTTCTTAAACTAAATATGTAAATGCATATCTATGGATATATATATCGAAATCATAAATCATGTTTATGCATTAAATGCTCATAAAATATACAGTTTCATTATGTGAAAACATAATAAACGAAAGATAAATAATGACAGAATTTCATTCACTACCACTCCGAGCTCAAATTCGCTCTGGATTTTGCTCCCATTACCGGTCTCGATTTTCTTCACTTATACACAATAATTGACATTTAGAACTAATTCAAATGCTAGAATCTCTTTTAACTACTAAACGCCCAAATTGGCATACAAAACCCGGATGGATACTACTTTCCGCTTTTCAGTTACGACACCATTTAATCTCATTTAATCTAGTTCAATTCACCATCCGAAGTCATAAGAATTATTAAACGCCTTATAAATTAGTTGGACATAATTGCCCATCACCTTTCCAAAATGGACAATTATGTCCTAGTTTCTTCATTTTGGTTTTTCCATCAACCATATACATTCAATATATATAAGGCACCATTTATACACAACAATTTAATCACAACACAACTCAACCCTAACTTCCCTAAAGTGGTTGAATTTACATCCACTACTCAACACATTTCTTTTCTCAATTTCTTGTTCCAATTGGATCAATATCAAGCCAATTTCATTCTAATGCCCTAATTACAACCAATTGAAGTCTCTACATCAAAGTTACCCAAAACCTTGATTCTTACCTTACCAATTTCTTCAATTTGATGACTCCTTCAAGCTCCATACTAAATTCTACTCAATCTAAACCAAGAATACACACAAGAATACCATTTGAAGCAATCTTGAAAGTTCACATATCATCATCACAAAACAATGCTTTTCTTACCTCTTTTTCTTAGATTTTCACTAATGGAGACTTCAATTAATCTTAGGAACTTGTATTTAACCTCATTTTAGCTTAATTAAGCATGAAAAATCATGAAAAAAACTTGAAATTTCACTGTAGCAGCACCCCTCTTCGCTTGGACGAATTTTAACTCTTTTAAGCTCTAAAATGTTATGTTTTCCTCTCTCAAAATTTCTACACACTTCCACCTTTATATAGTGCTTCCTCAATTGTCTAATTTGCCCCTTAACTTACTCTAAATTTTTAATTTACTATTAGTTAGAAACTAAGTATGTAATTGATTCTTTTGTAAGTATTTAGTTAGAATAGTCAAAGGAACTAACTAGAATTCCCAACTTGACAATCTATGAAATTGTCTTTAATTAGTCAATTCTCTAATATATGCATTGTGTTTCTCAACAATGGCTTATTTCATATATAACCCTTAAATGAAAATTCATGTAATAAATTAAATTTTCTTTTCCAAGCCCATGGAGAATAATTCCAAAAATATTCTAGGGTTGGCCGACGCTCTGACTGAGTGTGAAATTACTAAATTAAGTCTAATATCTCGCATGCGTACTATAAAAAAAATTATTTCTAATAGGGTTAAAATCGAATAACCTCACAGTATCTTCATTACTCTATACCAAAATCTAGGTGCCAATACTACTAATAGGGATTGGATATTACAAACTCCATCAATGGTAGGTGAGTATTCCAGCTCCCCTTAAACTCCATAACACATGCCTTAAGAACATTCTCGAGTATCTGAATTGTCCACTCAGACTGGCCATCCATTTGTGGATGAAAAGCTATACTGAAATTCATTTTAATGCCTAGAGCTTTCTGTAAGATGGGCCAAAATCAAGAAGTGAACCTTGGATCTCTATCTGACACTATAGATACTGGAGTGCCATGAAATCGTACCACCTTATCTACATACAACTGGGCCAATTTATCCAGGTAATAATTACTTCTGATGGGTAGAAAATGGGTAGAGTTTATCAATCTATCAACAATTACCCATATCATGTCATTGTCTCTTTGGTTACACAAAAGTCCTACCATAAAATCCATTGTTATCCTCTCTCATTTCTATTTAGGGATCAGAAGGGGTTGTGAGAGCCCTACAAGTTTCTGGTGTTCGGCTTTTACGTGCTGGCAAGTCAGGTATCTGGAGACAAATTCAACTATATCTTTCTTCATGCCCTTCTACCAGTAGTGCTCTTTTAGGGTATGATACATTTTTGTGCTCCCCAGATTCATAGCATATGCGGAAGAATGAGCTTCTTCCACAATCTCTTTTCTTAACTCATTCACATTCGGTACATATAATCTCTGACCCAAGGTTACTATACTATCATCGGTCACTGAACACTTCTTTCGTTGCCCAGACTCGATTTAACCCTTAAATTTAATTACATGTGGATCTTGAGTCTGCAATTCTCTAATCCGATCAACTAGTATCGGGCAGACCTGAAATGTGGCTGATAATGTTCTAGAATCTGAAAACTCTAATCTCAGACCTAGAGACCTCAATTCTATTAGCATTGATGGATATGTGGCCTTCAGGTGTACTACTGAGCTGATAAGCTTCTTGCTGAAAGCATTTGCTACCGCATTGACTTTTTCAGGATGGTACTCAATTGTGCATTCATAATCCTTAATAAGCTCCAATCATCTTCTCTATCTCATATTTAGCTATTTTTGGGTGAATCTTATGGTCTGCAAAATTTTTGCAGGGAACCCTATATAAGTAATGCCTCTAAATTATTCAGGCAAAAACTACCGCTGCTAGTTCTAAGTCATGTGTGAGATAATTCTGCTCATGCTTCTTTAATTATCTTAAAGCATAGGCTATTACCTTCTCTTTCTATATCAGCACACAATCTAGACCTTACCTGGAAGCATCACAATATATTATAAATTCATCCTTCCCTGATGGAAGAGTAAGCAATGGTGCTGAGGTCAACCTTTTCATCAACTCATCAAAACTCTGATGACATGCTTCAGACCATACAAACTTCTCTTCTTTTTTGGTCAGTTTAGTCAAAGGATCGGCTATCTTTGAAAATCCCTCTACAAACTTTCCATAGTACCCAACTAAACCCAAGAAACTGCGGACCTCTGTTACATTCGTGGATTGTCTCCAATTTACTATGGATTCAATTTTTTGGGGCTCTATGGATACCTTTTCTGCAGTGACTACATGTCCCAAAAAATGTAACTCTATCTAGTCAAAATTGACATTTATTGAGTTTGGCATGTAAACAATGCTCCCGTATAGTCTATAAAATAACCCTCAGATGTACTGCTTGAATAGATCAATATATCATCAATAAACACTACTACAAACTGATCTAAATAAGGCTAAAAAATTCGGTTCATAAGATCCATAAAGGCGGCTAGGGCATTAATCAGCCCAAAAGGCATGACTAAAAATTCATAATGCTCATATAAAGTTCTAAAGGCAGTCTTGGGAACAACGTCCTCCTGGATTTTCAATTGATGATAGTTTGACCTCAGATCTATCTTGAAAAATATTTTGGCCCCCTATAGTTGATCAAATAGATCATCATATCTCAGAAGTAGATATTGATTACGTACTTTTACTTTAGTCAGTTCTCTATAATTAATGCACAATCTCATACTTCCATCATTCTTCTTTGCAAACAAGATTGGTGTCCCCTAATGAGAAGTACTCGACCTGATGAAACCTTTATTCATCAACTATTCCATCTGAACCTTCAATTCTTTCAATTTCGAAAGAGCCATTCTGTAAGGTGTTTTAGAAATTAGTTTTGTTCCAGGGGCTAATTCTATTCGAAACTCTACTTCGCTATCTGGAGGTAACTCTAGAAGATCATCTAGGAACGCATCCAGAAATTCTCTAACCATTGGAATTTTCTCAAATTTTATTTCACCATCTCTTACTTCTATTGTATATACTAGATACCCCTGACATGACTTTTGGAGCATTTTTCTTGCCCTCACTATGGACACCATATTAGCGGGAAGTATTTTTTGTACCCTACAAAAAATAACTTAAGTTTCCCATGGCCTACACAATCTGACTCTTTTTCGAAGCAATCCACTGTGACTCGATATTTGGACAACCAATCCATCCCCAAAATCACATTAAGTTCACTAATGGCTATCAAGATCAAGTCCACCAAAAATTCTTGGCACCCTATACTTATTTTACTATCCCTATACACTTATTCTGCTATAATGAAGTCTCCAGTAGGAAGAGACACTGATAAGCTACAATCTAATAATCATGGCTATACTAGCATTTATAGCAAACTTCATAAAAATAAAAGAGAGGTAGCTCCAGAAGCTATCTGTTAGGGTTTGTTCTTACGCACCATCCCTGTTTGTATGAATATTTATTTTGTAATATTTATACAATGCATTTTTTTTTAAATCACTAATAACCTTTATTAAATGGTAATTAAGCTTGTAACATTATAGACATTATATGATCTGAATAAGTTCAGATCTGGTTTAAAGGAGTTTAGACCAGAGCTAAGAGTTAGTAAATGCTGATAGTTATAAATGCAAAGAGTTAGCAGGTTATAATAGCCAGTGAGATCTAAATAGTTAAAACCTTATCTATAATGTGACAAATACTTGAGATTCTACTAGTAATGACATAGTTGCAAAGAGTTGCAATAGATACTAATAAATGTCATTATGTAAGTATCTTCGCAAATAAAGAGTTTCTAATCTACGTTCATCAATGAGGGTCTATCGGTTAAACACAATAATATAGATTAGTGTATGTCTATATCTGTATTGCACAAATGATTATTCTTAGTTAACCATGAGCTTGGTAGAAGCTCATATAGACATATAGGTATTCAGTTAGGACTGGATACTGAACAGACTCACGAGGACCCCAATAGATATCCTATGAAACCGTCAAAGGAAGGTCATTTCGAGTTAAGTAGTATTTGTGGTCCTTCAACCTGCACACCATGGTGGGCTTGTGGGAGATCCACCATACTTTGGTTCCACGTATGTCAGAGATCTTTCATGGTCTGACCGTTACATGTCGCTAGGTATGGTTCGATGCTCATGGAATTCGGTGTGCGTAGATATGGGATCTGCCAGCTGACATAGATGGGTTGTATATCTGAAACTTTGAGATTGTATCTTGTAAAGTCTTATGGCTGTAAGCAATCAACCTGGGAAAAGAGTTTCCTACAAGTTCGAACATTATAGCGAAAGTGTTTGCGTATATTATTCATTAAGATACGAATCTAGAGATAAAGTAACGGATGAAATTATCGGGATTTAACGGTAATAATCTATATCCCATTCATCCAGGATATAATGACGGAAGTATTATACGAATATGTAGTAACCTCAACATGTATGGTCTACACGCTAATTTGTATTATCCGTAACATGTGTGTGGGGCATCGATCACGGACTTATGAAATAGTTCCATTTGATGAATCAGGCGTGGACCTAGAGAGTCCCAATATGAAATGTACTCTTTGAGCACTTGGGCAACGTACTATTTTAAATAGTTTAATACAGTAAAATCCAGCAATTTACTAAGGTTAAGTTAACTAAAGTATATGGTTAGATGGTGGGACTCACTTTAGGTTAACTTGGTAACCTAGTAAGGACATAAATGTAATTTTACTTAATGATTATTTAATTATTAAATAATTCAAATAAATATTTATTTATTTAATTGTTAAATAAATAATTTTAGTTTAACTAAGGTTAAGAGTTAACCATTTGGTTAAGTTAGATTAACTATACTTAATGGTTAAGTAAAAGTTAACCTAACCATGGTTAAATTAGTTAACTATGTTTAAAATATTTAAATGTTCTTTTACCTAACTAGAGTTAAGTGTTAACCGTAGTTAGAATATTTAAATGTTTATTTAACCTAACTAGAGTTAAGTGTTAACTATGATTAGGTTAGGTTAAATGCAAATTGAAATTAAGTGTTATAAATTGAAATTAAATTCATTTGTATAAATTAGACAAATGTAATTAAATTCATTAAGTTTGTTAAGTTTTGATTTTGAAAAAAATTGGCCAGCTATTACAAAGAGAGAAAAGAGAAATTATTTTCTATTAATGGATTCAAGAGCTGAATTCATTATTTTCTTTTATAAGGCATAAAACTAATTTATCAAAATAGGTTTTGATTAATTGATTAAGTATTAATCAAAAGAAAAAAATCAAGAACCTAAGTTTAAGTTGTTAAACTTATGTTGGATCAAAGGCTGTCATTCTAGATAATCAAACTCACCATTATTGATTATTAGAATTGATCAAAGGTTATATTTCGGTGGACTTCAACATTCTCTATCCAAAGGCTTCAAGGGTTATTTCTCAATTTCGTTTCTGTTAATTCATTTAATATGTTATGATTGTGTTTACTGCAATGTTTTAAGCTTTCTCTGCTTCATTATATGTATGAGATATGTATATATTGTTGTTAAACATAAGACCTACATGCAAACACCTTTGAATAGACAACTCCCAACACTATCAGTACATAAGCATCTAATCAGAGACTGACATATTAGCTGTCACAACCTTTGGGGCAGCATCCCTTTCTTGTTGGATCAGTGCAAAAACCCTAGCCTGTGTATGAAGTCTGCCTTACTGCCCTTTAAATAATCCACCTCAATCGGCTCCCTCACTAGTCTGGCCTGAGCCATTGGGCCCTCTGAATTAGGAACCACCTCTACTCTATCATCGGCCATTACTAGTTTGTCTCGGAGTTAGTGATCTATTATCCGACTTACTACTAGCTCTAATTTTCGTACAATCTTTTATATAGTGGCCCTCCTGACCATATTTATAGCAACCTATAGTCCCCTTTTCTATAATCCCTAAGATGAGCCCTTTCACATTTACTACACAGCAAAAAATTCTTTCAACTCTCTTTAGTATTCTAGAATTCTGCTGATGGTTGCCTAACGAAAGCTTAACTTTGATTAAGCTCCTTAGCTTAGTTTTTTATTGCTGAACCATGTAAATTTCTCTTCTGTTCTTCTGGATTTACTAGGTCCTCCCTGAAAATCACCTAACCAACCCTTTTTCTAACCTTGCTGTCTCGGCTTAGGAATGGCAGCTATACTTCTTTCAACAAGAGTTGCTGCTTCCACCAATGCTACGTAGGCCCTAATTTGAGAATTAAGGCCCACTGCAAATCGATTAGCCTTTTGCTCCTCGTTATCAGCTATGAAGGGAATAACACGGATGAGCTCTGAAAACTTCTTTTCATACTCTGCCACAGAGAGGGAACCTTGTTCTAGCTTAAAAAACTCTTCTATCTTCGCATCTTTATAATTCTTAGGGTGGAACGTATCCAGAAATTCTCTTCTGAAAAGTGCCTAAGACACCCTCTCGGGATTCATCCTCTACAGAGCTTTCCACCAATCCTTTGCCATCTCCTTTAAGAGAAATACTGAATATGAAACAATCTGTTCTTCCAAACACCCTATAACCTAAAAAATTTCTTCATTGCTCTCTAACCAAGATAAGGTTTTCTCAGGGTCTCCTGTGTCATCATAAGGCTTAGCACTCAATAAACACTCCTGCCTCTCTCAGCTATTGAATTACTACAGCTAGCATCTGGGCCATCTGGGCCATCTGAGCTACCTTTATGTTTCCACCCTCTGGCTCAGCAGGTTGAGATGACTTCAGAGGGGTCTGATGCATATGAATATTTACTGACTCATTCGTATGCTCCTCTTTAGATGTAAAAGCCTCTATAACTACTCTTCTAGTACGTGGGCAATTTTGATCGTGCATATTGTCTGTGAATTTTAATAATGAAAATGGTTATCTAATGCATGAAATTAAATTTAATAAAATTAGAAAATGAATGCAATTTCAGAAAATCTCACTTTAAAAATAAAATTTTTAACTGAAAAATTCAAAAACTGGGCTCTAATACCACATTGACAGGACCCACCCCATAACCCTCTATTGTAGATCTCGGTGGACCCTGTTGGACACCCCAATGAAAGCTTCTTAGAGTCTAACTACCCAAACTGAAAAATTCCGCAAGGCGAAACCTTTTTTATTCTTGCTATTACTAACTTAATCTTGGAATATAAGTGAAGATACTTTGCCAATTTAAAAAAAACGGACAGAGTTTCCTCTGTTTTTTTGAAAACCCAACAACACAATACTTGCAAATAAACCACACTTCTATTTCAAACTGTTTTCTTAACTTTAAAATAGGACCTCCATTCCTTCCAGAATTAAATCCAAACTCAATACAATAAATTCATTCCAATCCACAAAAATTAATTTACAATAAAATTAACATACTATGAAAAGTGAAACCTGTGACTATATTATAGAAATCTTTTCTCGCTTGATTAAAACATATTTACAAGATACTTAAAATCTATACAACTATGCAAAAAATTAAAAGGTGTTATCCAGCACATTAACATTTACAAAATAATCTTCTGACTTGACCCACTAATCTGATGTAGGAGAATCAGCAACCTGTGTATCGAGTCCTGCACTTAAAAAGGGTTTTAGAAAATATAAAACATAAAACGAGTGAGCTAAAGGAGCTTAGTGAATGCTTTTAAAATTTTCAATAAAAAAATATGATCTATATAAATATTAAATTCTGCATACTGCCTAAAATATTTTTCTCAAGCTATTATAAAACTGTAAAACTATTTTTAAGCATTATATGCTTATAAAATCCTACCAAGCGATTTTTATTAATAATTTCTATAAATAATTACCAAAATCTATAAAAACATAGTAACTAACATGTACATATTCAAATGCAATGATATGTGTTCGAAACTCAAAATCTACTAAAACTCTCACTCGGACATTTTCTTTTTAAATTGCACCAAATGGTAACCCTAAAACTCTATACTCACGCAGTGACTAAACTAGTGCCACACAACGTGTGAGTAGGTTACAGGGCATCTAAGCTAGCAATACCCATTGTAACATCTAAAGACATCTCACTAGTTATGCAACGAAATTCTACATCACGTACATATAACGAGACAATATCCTATATGTAATATCCAATCCTTATTAGTAGTATTGGGGCCTAGATTTCGGTATAGAGTAAATAAGGCACCGTAGGGCTATTCGGTTTTAACCCTATTAGACATATTTTTGTTATGGTGCACGTGAGAGATATTAGACCTACTTTGGTAATTTCACACTCGATCGGAGCACCGGATAACCCTAGAATATTTTTAGAATTTTTCTCTATTTGCTTAGAAAAGGAAATCCTAATTTACTACATGAATTTTCATTTAAGGGTGATGTATGGAACAAGCCTTTGTTGAGAAACATAATCCATATATTAGAGAATAGACCAATTAAAAGCAATCTCATGGATTGCCAAGTTGGAAACTCTAGTTAGTTCCTTTGACTATTCTAACTAGATAGTTACAAAGGAACCAATTAAATCTTTCCATTTGAACTAATGGCAAATTAGAAGTTCTGAGTAAGTTGAAGGGCAAGATGGTCAATTGAGGGAGCACTATATATATGTTGGAAGTTTGTAGATTTTTCAAGAGATTAAAAGCAAACACTTAGAGCAAAAGAGAGCAAATTCGTGCAAGGGGGGAAGGTGCTGCTACAGTGAAATTTCAATTTTTTTTTTTATGATTTTTCATGTGTAATCAAGCTAAAATAAGGTTACATATGAATCCCTAAGCACAATTGAAGCCTCAATTAGTGGAAATTCAAGAAAAAGAGGTAAGAAAAGCATTGTTTTATGAGTTTGATAAGTAAGCTTTCAAGAATGCTTCAATTGATGTTCTTGTGTGTATTCTTGGCTTAGATTGAGTTGAATTCTAGTGTGGAGCTTGAAGGAGTCATCAATTTGCAGAAATTGGCAAGGTAAGAATTAGGATTTTTGGTGATTTTGAGGTAGAGATTTCAATTGGTTATAATTAGGGCTTTAGAATGAAATTGGTTTGATTTTGTTGTAATTGGAACAAGAAATTGAGAAAAGGAATGTGTTGGAACCTAGGGTGAAATTCTGCCACTTTAGGGAAGTTAGGGATTGAGTGGTGTTTTGATTGAGTTGTTGTGTGTAAATGGTGCATATTGTAAATTGAATGTATATGGTTGATGGAAAAACCAAAAATAAAGATAATGGGACATAATTGTCCATTTTGGAAAGGTGAAGGGCAATTATCTCCAACCAAGTTATAAGGCGTTCAATAATTTTCAGGGCGCCGGATGGTGAGTTAGATTAGATTAAATGACTCCGTAAATAAAAATCGGAAAGTAGTTTGCATTTGGGCTTTGAATGCCGATTAGGGCGTTTAGTAGTTAAATGAGATTCTAGTATTCGATTTGGTTCTAAATGTCATTTATGGCACGTAGGTAAAGATAACCGAGAGCGGTAACAGGAGCAGAGATCGGGAGCGAAATTGAGCATGGAGCGGTTGTGAGTGAAAATCTGCCATTTCTTTTACTTTTCGTTTATTATGTTTTCGCATAATGAATATGTATGTTTTATGAGGTTTCGATGCATAAACACGATTTATGATCTTGATATATATTCGTAGATATGCTTTTACATGTTCGATTTGAGAAACAGTTTTAAAATTTCTGCATTTGTTTTAAAGGCCATTGGTACCCTCAGATTATAGTGATGATGATTGTATTAGACCCAGCTGGTATATCCCGTGTACTTGGGGGTGTGTCACTAACTCCGGGAAGTCGAGATGTCGAGTCATGTGAGTCGCCCTATGTGTACGGGATACTGTCTCGCTATATGTATGCGATGTAGGATTCCGCTGCATGGCCAGTGAGATGTCTTGAGATGTCACTGTGGGTGCTGCTAGTTGAGGTGCCCCGTGACCTACTCACGTGTGCGGTGCTAGTTGAGTCACTGCGTGAGTATAGAGCTTTAGGGTTACCATTGGTACAGTTTAGAAAGAAAATGGCCGAGTGAGGATTTTACTAGTTTTCGATTTACCGATAGCATTTATGCATTTATATGCACACAACAGTTATTATGTTATACAGATTTTAGATGTGGTTTTTCAAAGATGGAGATAAAACCCGCTCGGCAAGATTTCAATAGCATATGATGTTAGAAACCGTTTTACAGTTTTACAGTTTTACATCAGTTTTAAAAGTATGATTTCTGCATGAACTTTAGAATTTGCTATCTATACATGATGTTATTTTATTGAAATTTTATTTGCACTCACTGAGCTCCTTTAGCTCACCCGTTTTGTATTTTATGTTTTCTAAACCCCATTTCCCAGGTGCAGGTCTCGGTACGCAAGCTGCTGATTCTCCTATTGTCGAGTAATGGGCCAAATCCGAAGATTATTTTTGTACATATAAATGTACTAAATAGCACTCTTTACTTTATGCATAGTAGTTGTAGGCATGTATATTTGTATGTATGTTTTGAACCAACAAGAAAAGAATTCGAGATTATGATGATCATTTTTGCTTTTCATGAGTATGCTCATTTTGTGGTTTAAATGAATAATTAAGTTGTGTCGGATTTGATTTGGAAAGGACCGGAGGTCCGAATTGGTAGTATTGAGATGTATTAGAAATAAAAGTGAAATTTCTTTGCAGGTTTTATATGGATTTTTCGAAAAATAGGGGAAACTCTGTCCGTTTTTTTAAAAATTAAGATGCCATTTTAATGTATATTACAAGACCTTCTCAGTAGTAGCAAGAAATAAAAAAGGGGTTCGCCTTGCGGAATTTCTCAAATTACCCAGTTAGGTTGGAGAAACTTTCGTCGGGGTGCTTGACAGGGCCACTGGGATCTATAGTAGAGGGTCTTGGGTCGGGTCCTGTCACTATACACACAAAGCGACTCACATAACTCGACGACCCGACTTCCTGGAGTTAGTGACACAACTCCAATACTTGTCCATACGTACGGGATATACCGGTCGGGTCTTAAACTATTGCCACACTATAAGTTCGAGGGTACCAATGGCCTTTGAAAACTAATTTAATAATTTTAAAAACTGTTTCTCAAACTGAATATAGAAATTCATAATTATAATAGTATACCACAAACTGTAAATCATGCTTATACATTTAAATCCATAAAAACATAAAATTCTAATATGCTAAAACATATTAAACGAAAGATAAATAATTACATATTTTCACTCACCAAACTCTCCAAGTTCAATTCTTCTCTAAAAGTTTTCCTTCTTTTACCATACTCGGTTTTCTTCATCTAAATACCACAATTGATATTTAAAACCTTTACTAATGCTAAAATTACACCTAAAGTAGTAAGCGCCCTAATTGGCATACAATGCCCGAATGGACTCCACTTTTCATTTTCATTTTCATTTTCATATTCATTCAATTTTCTTTAATTCACTATTCAAAGCCACAAAATTGCTTAACACTCTAATAATTCGGTTGGACATATTGCCCTTCATCTTACCAAGAATGCACAATTATGTCCCTTTTACTTCATTCTTAATTTTTCGTCATCCATATTACAACCAATTAACACAAGAAATCATTCATACAAAACAATAGAACCAAAACACCACTCAAACCCTAAAATTTATAAAGTGGATGAATTCACCATTTTCCACCCAACACATTCCTTTTCTTAATGTTTTGTTCCAATGGTATTCAAATCATATCACCTTAATTCTACTACCCTAATAACATTTAATTGAAGCCTCTACATCAAAATCACACAAAACTCTAATTCATACCTTAGTAATTCCTTTTGTTTGGTGTCTCTTTGAGCTCCAAACTTGAATTTAACTCAAATCTAAGTCAATAATTCAAACAAAGACATTAATTGAAATAGTTTTGAAAAATCATATACAACCATCACTAAATGATGTTTGCTTACCTTTTTTCTTTAGATTTTTCACTAGTGCATGATCTATTTAACCTTAGGAACTTGGGCTTAGCTTGATTTTAGCTTTATTACACAAGGCAAATCATGAAGTCTTGAATTTTACTGTTGGAAATGGTTCTGTATTCTCCCTATTTTTCTACAATTTTTATTAACAATATCCTTTTTTGTTTCAATTTTTGCTTTTCATTTAAGACCAATTTTCCAGTACCTATTCTCTTTATATAGTGCCCTCTAAAATACACAATTTTCTCCTTAACTAAACTCTAAATATCAAAGATACCATCAGTTAGAAATTGAAGCATATGATTGGTCTATTTCTAACTATTTGCTAAACTAGTCAAACTAACCAAATTACACTTTTAACTTGGCAATCTATGAGCTTATTCCTTACTTGTTCATTTTCTAACACATGAATTGTCTTTCTTAACAAAAGCTTGTTCCATGCATCATACTTATATGAAAATTCATGTGTTAAATTGAAATTTTCTTTTCCAAGCCAATAGAAAATTTTCAAAAATAATCCATGCTCGTTCGACTCCCAAATCGACTGTGAAATTACCAATTTAGGTTTGATATCTCTCACGCACACCATAAATAAATATTTTTAATAGGATTGAAATTAGGTAACCCTATTATTTCTTTATCGCTTTAAACCAAAATCTAAGTATCTACACTATTAATAACGATCGGATATTACACTAATTGTCATTGAATCCTAAAATTATATTACCATTTAAACTCTACTATATTATTATAATTTCGGGGGCAAAAATAGTTTTAAAGACAGTGCCTTCACATTATCTATAACTTCTTGTATCCTTTTTGTTTGTACACATATCCCACTTTATTTCCACATTATATATATATATATATATATTGCAACTTAAAGGACATGAATCATCCTAAGTAATAATGTTTCTATGACATATCTGGTAATGATAAAAAATTAGATGATGTAAATTACTTAAATGTTAGTACTTTAAATAATAAACCATAATAACTAATATTTCTATTTTCGACTGCAAATTTAAATGCTGTTGTGACGATAGTTTAGTTCTATAAAGGACTTGCAATGCATTTATTTCCTTAATTAGAGGTTATAAGTTTGGATTCTCCCTTTCTGACAATGAAGAAAAATTCAAAATTAAATAAATTTATAAACTTTTTTTCGAATCTATTATGATACGATACTTTGTAATTTTTTTAAATAATAAATTATAACAATTCCATCCATAATACAAAAAATTTTATTCTACAACTAATTTAAAATTATATATTTATCTTGTAATATAAATTTATTAAGAGCATTGATGAACTATTTTGGAGTTAACTTAGAAAGGTAATTCATCGGTTGTATCCAATGAGTTTATGTGCATAGCCTATAATAAAGATATAAATAGATTATATTATTCAATTTTGAAAGTTCAATATTAAGTGTAATATATGATGTAATTTATGCAATTTATAAATAAATATATATATTTGTTATCGGGATCTAATATATGTGGGTGTACGCATGTGCTATTGTGCCTATTGCCTAAATACGAATTTAAACGCGGCGGAAACGTTAAATTAAATAATAAACACAATAAATAAATATATTAATCACATTAATATATTAATAAGGTAAATAACTCACCTCAACATGTAACGTTATACACGTATTTTTTTGGAGTCCGCATAGAGACCAACTCACGGGCAGTGCTAGTCACCAACACAGTGGGCTTGGTAAGCTAGAACAACAACTATCTATGTAGAACTGGGTTTAACTCTTAAACCCCAAAATGACCGATGTGTGTTTTTATCCTTTTCTCCAAAAGGATAAGAAATGGAGAATTTGAACTAATCTACCATTACTTTAATTTGAAGCATAAAAAAAAATTGAAACCATTTTATTTTTCCCTTTTTTTTTTCTTTTTCTTCCTCTTCTCTTCTTCTTCTTCTCCATTTCTCTCTTTCTTTCTCTCGGCCACTAAACCTTTCTTGCACACTAGACCAAAAGTCTGGTTGGACGTTAAATCTTCAGATTGATCCATAATATCTCTTACTTAAGATATCCATTTTGGAACGCCATCTTTACATCTATTTGCCAAACCTCAAAGTTATAATATACTGCAAAAGCCAATAACATTGTAATCGACTTTAGCATTAATACTGGTCTATAGATTTCCTCTTAGTTAATGCCAGATCATTGAGGATTACCTTTCTAGAACCAATATTGGGCCTAGAAGATCTCTATCTTCTATCTAGCTCTCACTATCCCTTTGTAAACCCTTTACAACCAATAAGAACAATTCCCATAGGTAACTTAATCAAGTCTTAGACTTGATTCTGATGCATAGAGCCAATTATGTTTTCATGGTTTCTTACTGTTTTCCGAATCGATGTCTAACATCGACTGCCTGTAGGTCAACAATGATTTTCTTCTACCAAGAAAACTCCAAGTTTACCTTCAGGCATCAACCATACCTAAAAGGTGACCTAGACATCCTTTCCAACCCTTTGGGCGTGCTAAAAGGTCACTACTTAATTGAGCTGAGTTCCTATCTTTGGTTCATTGATTTTCAGATTGATTTCACCAAGTTCAATCTTTTTATAATTCTCACGATCTATGAGAAACTCTTCCTCAAGGATAGTGGTATACCGAGAAACAAACGCACTTCGCTTCTCTGAATTATAGAACTAGTATTCTATTAAATTCACATGATACACAATGAACGTATACTTATACCTTTTGGGTATTATTTATCCTGCTGAGTAACTCTTACAAAACAAGAGATCTTACTGCATAACTCTTACGTAAGTAGGATAACCTCAAGTCTTAACTTACTTAAGATACAACTTCCTTCCTTTCTATATCTCATACGGAATGAAAAAAATAGTTTCTGATGGAACTTTACTTAATAAACAGCTGACTTTGGAGCAAATACTTACAGATATCGATCGGTAACACTCATTATCAATCGAACCAAATCTAATAAAGTTTGATTGCTCCTCACCCAAACATCATCATGTTATGGATTACCCAGAGGACTATAATGAGTAAGTATTTCATTCTCCTTAAACAAACAGAAAAGCTTGTTGTTAATGTACTCAATCTAATTGAAGGGATGTGACGTACATAATACTGTGTTTGGTCATCTCCATGAATACATTATTCACAAACTGGCTAAGTTTTGATGGTTTAGATTAAGAATCCAACCATCCTTAACTAGATTGATAAGCGTCTCACGCCTATATGACCTAAATACATATTTACTACAGCTCCGTATCATTTAAGAATTTCGATCTACAAACATTTCTAAATGTGCATTTATTAACTGACATGCAGCTAATAAAACATTATACTTATTATGCAATGCAACTATTGTATTGCATAGAAGAAGAAAGTCAAGTTGCCCAACAATTTGGACTTGAAAGAAATCACCATTTCCTACTCTCAATTTTACTTTTTCAAGCTGTTACATTCTAGTCTCTCTCAATCCCTGCAACATATTTCAAATATGAGAGGACGTGCAGTATCTCATACCCAGCTTAAACTGACATCATATGCCCTAGAAATGTCTATATTTGTCAATCACAAACCTGTGGGAGTCTTTTTGACTTTTATAAGGCTTCTAGGGTAGAGGAATTTCTAATACCTAACCTTAATGTAGTGGAAACACTTTCTATTTATACGCTCACTTGTTGATCTTTGGATAAATATTGACTCTGAGGATTTATACTAAGTATCTACCTCATCTTCTTCTCTTTACACATCTGATCTCACCAGATAAATTTGGAGTAAAAAATGAAGGACCCTGAACAAAGAGGGTCACACTCTCTTTATTCAATCTTCTAGAGAAGAGTTATTAGAATTGCCTTATGGCAAACTCTGATCAATAATAAATCCAAGATTTTTTAAATCCAAAACATTTCTAAGATTCATTTACCGATCAGATTAATTTCTAGTACCCTAGAGTTGGACTACATCAACTATGTAATACCAATTGGTTCGTAGTGGCCATTAGAGTTGACAGGCTAAAATAACAGGAGATGTAAGCAAAATAGTCATTAAATCACTAATAGAACGTTTTAAAACATGGGTATACTAATTATATATTTTTGATTTAAAATGCCCTCCCACTGCTTTACATAATCCTGGTAATCTCTCGAATGGAAAGACAATAGTTTAAACTCTTTTAAACTGTACAACGGGAAGTAGATCCCATTGAAATTTACTCGGACATCACACTGTAGCAATATTGGCCTTTGTAAACCCAACAGGTAGACAACACTTGTCAATTGCATCTCATGCAACTTTTACCATTTGATCCTAAATACACCTTATCCTCACGCTGTAGAAATATTGGGTAAGTGTATTCCAGATTAACTTGTCAATAATCAAATATATGCTACCGATACTACCCTCATGCTGTAGTAATATTGGGTAATACTTTTGCATATATTTGTCTCATCTTATGTTTAACTAGTATAGTCCAAGCCCAACCAACTAAGTCCCTTACGCTGTAGCAATATTGGGAAAAGGCCAACGTAACTCGTCTAACACCATATTGACAAGACGGATCAAAATAAAACATTATCTTATAACATAATATTCTTCAATTTAATTAGAGAGATTTTGTATCTATAGTCTTCATTCTCCTAAGAAGGGTGATTCTTAATTAATTAATTTTTTTATGCAAAAACAATTAACCCTTACCAATAGGGCTCCTATTATAGTTACCTGTACAAAAAAAGTAATTGTCGTTTATAATACAGACCGATAACTCTTATCACTGCATCTCATAAACCCCGAGTTATAATATAAATTGATAACTTTTATCATTATATCTCATAAATCTACACATGTAAAATTAATTTTGAAACACTATTCAAAACAATGTTCAAAATTATTATAACTGTAAACAGTAAAAAAGTCACTGTTTTTGTGCTACTGTTCAAATGAACGGTCCCCTCCCCCCCCGCCGCAGAGTCAAATGTCATCGCTACAGCGCTAGGAGGTTAAACCCCCAGTGCCACGGTGCTAGTCCCATAGCACTGCAGCGCCCAAAGCTTCTCCTTTGGCGTACTCGTTTCAACACTTAAAACGCGCTATTTGCACTAGGTCTGTTGCATCCATTCACTCAAATTATACCAAAATATACCCTAAATGGCTCTGATACTATTGTTGTCGGGGATCTAATACATGTGGGTGTATGCATATGCTATTGTGGCTATTGCCTAAATACGTATCATATAAGAATTTAAATGCGGCGAAAACATTAAATTAAAAAATAAACATAATAAATAAATATATTAATCACATTAATATATTAATAAGATAGAGAACTCACCTCAACGTGTAACGTTATACATGTATTTTTCTAGAGTCCGCATGGAAACTAACTCGCAGGTAGTTCTAGTCACCAACACGGTGGGTTTGGTAAGCTAGAACAGCAGCCCTCTACGTAACACTAGATTTAACTCTTAAACCCCAAAATGGCTGGTGTGTGTTTTCATCATTTTCTCCAAAAAGATAAGAAATAAAGAATTTGAAGCAATCTATCATTGCCTCAATTGGAAGTATAAAAAAAATGAAACAATTTCATTTTTTCTCTTTTTTTTTTCTTTTTCTTCTTCTTTCCACTTTCTTCTCCATTTCTCTTTTTCTTTCTCTCAGCCAAATGGCCAAAAACACACATTTCACTTTCCAAATTTCTCTCTCTTTCTTTATATATATAATAAAATATTAATATAATATTAATAATAATATAATATAAAAATATATTATATAATATAATAAGAGAGATATTTTGATTATTTAACCATTACATAATCAAAGTGTGAAATGACCATTTTGTCCATCGTGAATAGTTATCAAGTTTACCCCCTAGTGGGTTCTACCAAATCCTATACTTGGATAAACTCAACTGAGGGTTCACAATGCGCCACATATCACTATACAATTAGTAAATAATAATTATTTACTAATTATTGTATTTAACACTTAAATATAGACATGCACGTATTCCCGTGGTTCCGCTAAAAATTGATGGATTAAACACTTTAATCTGGCACGTTACCCCAGTGCACAACGAGTATACTCCATATCGCTGGACTCCATAGGCCTTACGTCTAATTTTTCAAATAGAATTATTTCATGAGTCTGTGGGCAATGTCCCACGCACACGTCACGGATATTACAAATCAGCACGTTGAACTATACAAGCTGAGGTTACAACACATACGTGTAGTCCTTCCGTCATTATATCCTAGATGTACGGGGATATAGATCATGACCGTCAAATCCCCTAATGCTCATCCATGTCTTACCTTCAAACTTGTATCTCACAGAATAATATGTGCAAACTCCTTTGCCATATTGCTCTACCCTGGCAGAAATTTTTCTTGGGATTGATGCTTGTGACCACAAAACTTTCTAAGATACAGTATCGAAGCATCTAGATATCTAACTTGCTATATGAGCTGACGGATCCCATATCTGTATACACCGAACTCCATAAGCATCGAATCTACCTAGCTACTATGAGCGGTCACACCATGAAAGGTTTGTAACATGTGTGGAACCAAAGCATGATGGATCACTTACAAGTCCACCGTGGCACTCAGGTCAAAGGACCGCGTATACTACTCAACTCGAGAAAACCTACAATTTCCCACTTATATATGATGTCTATTGGAGGCCCTCGTGAGTTTGTCCCATATTCAGTTCTAACTGGATACCCATATGTCAATACGATCTCCAAGCTCACAGTCGGTTGGGAATGACCATCTATACCTTACAAATACGACATATGATGATCTTTATATAAGGGTATCTACTGACAAACCCGCATCGACAGAAATAGATCAGGGATAATAATTCGAGAACATACTTATGCAACTAGTATTTCCTGACACCTGATTGCAACTCTTACAACTACGCAATTACTAGTATATTCCCAGGTCTATGTCCTATTACAGACAAGGTTCCAACTCTTGGATCTGCTGAGTATTATAACCAGCTAACACTTAACTGTGCTAACATTTAGCATTTATATCTCTCAGTGTGTCTGACTATGAGCCCTTATCTAAACTCCTTTAGATCTGATCTGAACTATTTCAGATCATACAATGTCTTTAACGTTACATTGTACAGTACAATATAAATTGGTATTATCGATTTATTAGGAATGTAGACTTATATAAATACACAAGTATATGACATTCAGGAATGGCACGTAAGCACCGACCCTAATAATATACATTGTAGAAATTGGTGATTAAACATCATAATTGAGTATGATTTTTTTGAGTTAAGACAAATAAAAAAATGTCACATGGCCGAGAAAGTGTCAAACCAATAAGAAAAGGGAAAAAATAAAAATCCAAAAGAACTGAGAGGTTCAGGTTATGGCACAGACCAGGTTAGTACCTAGGGGTTGCAACACTACCCAAAACAGAGGTTGGGTGCTGCAACTTAGCCAAGGCTTGGCTGCAGCACTAGGCCAAATTCATGGTGGGGCTGTAACGTCAATGCCTGAGCTTTAGGCCTGTTTTAGTTTTTTTATTATTATTTATTTATGTTGTTTTAAGATTCTTTGAGGTAGCAAAGAGCTATATATAAGCCCTAGTTTTGCCTTTAAGGTGGCAATGTCTGTACAAGAATGTAAAATAGAGAGTGAGAGAGAGCTTTGAGTACGAGAGTGCTATCGAGCCTTTGAAGCTTGTATTATTGTGTATTTCATGCTTATCTCTTAAAAGATTTATGATAATTAGTGAGTAAATTCTTGTGCCTTGTGTGACAGTTTTTCTTTTCTATTTGCCTTGTGCGATCTTTATATTTCTTTAATACTTATGTGTGAATTCTCCCACGTTCTTATGTATACGTATGAAAAATTAATAATTTAGTCCTGTATTTTTAATGAATTATGTATTAAGTTTCTATCTTTTCTTTAAAAATATCTTAGTTAATCTTTGAAAAGATTCTATTAATGTTTAATTTTTCTATTCTTTTATCATTCTACCTGCAACTCACATGATGTGATATATATATATATATATATTAATATAACTATTCTTAATGACGATTAAAAAATTAAATTAGATGATCATTACCAATTTTAGATTAATTAGTTATTAAGTAGTAATTAAAATAAAAATATTACATATTGATTGGTTAAAGATTATAACTTGAAGAATTTAAAATAAAAAATAAAAATAATTATACGATGACAAATTGAAATTTTGAAATCATTATTCATGCAATACCACAAATCAGCAAACCATCATCACACCAACCACCAAACTTCCATCCTAACTATACTACTAACCACTAAATGACCATTCCAATAATACTATCAATCATTGAACTATTATCTCAAAAATATCAACAATCACCAAACCATCATCCAAAAATAACACATTAATTTAGTTCTTTTTTTTTCTTTCTTAAACAGTGGAGATGAAAGGAGAGGTGGGTCGATCGGTTGAGCACTAACATGGTGGAGAGGGGGTTTCATGGTAGTGCCTAAAACAAGGTCTGGTTTTGTGTGTATGGGCTAGGGGTTGATATGAAAATAAAATTTTAATTTTTTTAATGTAAAATTGATAATATTATGAAAGACATGTTTATTCCTGTAAAGTTAATTTTAGTGGAATATTTTAAATTATAAAAACTAACAAAAATATTTTTAAAAATTGGAATTTAGTGAATAATTTAAATTTTTCATATAGGCTATACCATTAATTTCCCTATATATATATATATATATAGTAATTAGTGCATAGAGAAATTTGCTTTTATAGAGTATTGAAACAAAGTTTAGAATAATACTATATATTTTTAGTTTGCATTCTAAATAATAATATGTCAAATAATTATTTGGTATAATTGGTAATTTTAGAATTTATACTATTTCACCACCATTGTTAATATTATTACTTAAAATCTAACTTAAAATGTGTAACATTACTCTAAAGTTTAATGCTATATTTTAATCTTTTGACCGTATAAAACATATCTTACGTGCAACTTTATGTTTTGATTGTTGATGAATATTCTGCAACGAATTTTAAAAGGTCAAGCTTAATTTAGTGCATTAACTAACTATTCAAAACGTTTTCCATTCTCTATTTTACGTAATTCCCAATTATGTTATTATCCCATTTCCTTCCTTTTTCTTTTTTTCTGTTAATTTTATTTTTGAAACAAAAAATGAAACAAGAAATGAGTTTATGTAAAATTTATATGATACCGGAAATAAGAGTTGTCAAATTCAGAGGGAGAAAGTTGATGTAATGAGCTTCATGTAAGCTGTATAAATAATGAGCTCCGTGTGCTTAATATACTAATGCTGGTAGATTTGTATTACATTTACAAGGTTTATTCTCATTTTTTAATAGTACATAATGCAAATCAATCACCCTCTAGTCTCAATGAGAGATGTATTTAAACAAAAACATCTTTATTCAAATCTTTAAGAGATCTTTTCATTAAATAATAAATACTATATTGTTATACTGTATCCTAACTTAGTTTGCTGTATCACAAATGTTTCTGTACTTTGTCGAAAATCAGTATAACTGTAACAGGCTATAGCCTTGGGACGGCTCTTGCAACACTGAACACAGCTGACATAGTTACTAATGGATATAACAAGCCTATAGGCTCAGACACCGAATGCATGGTCACAGCATTTGCATTTTCTTGCCCTCATGTTGGAGACTCTGGCTTTAAGATTGTATTTGATGGACTCAACAATCTTCATCTCTTGCACCACATCAGACTTCATAAGCATCGGACCATATCCAACGACACCCAATGATCACACTATGAAAAGTCTATGACATGCGTGGAATCAAAGTATGGTGGATCACTTGCAAGCCCACCGTAGCTCTCAGATCAAAGGACCACGTATACTACTCAACTTGAGAGGACATTTCATTGACGGCTTACATAGGATATCTATCAGAGATCCTCATGAGTCTGTCCCATATTCAGTTCTAATTGGATACTCATATGTCAATACAAGCTACAAGCTCACAGTCGATTAGGAATGACCATCTATACCTTATAGATATGACATATACTGATCTATATATAAGGGTATCCACTGACAAACTCACATCTGAAGAAATAGATCAGGGACAATAATTCGAGAACATACTTGCTCAACTTGCATTTTCTGGCACCCAATTGCAACTCTTGCAACTATGTAGTTACTAGTATATTCCCAGGTCTTTGTCCTATTATAGATAAGGTTCCAACTCTTGGATCTATTGAGTATTATAACCAGTTAACACTTATCTGTGCTAACATTTAGCATTTATATCTCTGAGCGTAGCTAACTATGAGCCCTTATTTAAACTCCTTTAGATCTAATCTGAATTCTTTCAGATCGTACAATGTCTTTAACGTTACATTGTATAGTACAATATAAATTGGTATTAGCGATTTAATGGTAATGTATACTTGTATAAATACACAAGCATATGTACATTCAGGAATAGCATATAAGTACCGACTCTAACAATATCTATAATATCTATACTTTACAGTGATATTGTTAATGGTGTAACAGTCAACACATATCCTCCATGACATTAGGCATAAGTAATACAAGAACTGCATAAAAACTTATGCACTTATGTACATACCCCTTCTCTATGAGCTCACTAACCTGCCTTTGAAGTCTATTTGATGCTCGATTCTCCTTATTGGTGGTAAGCCATTAGGTATCTCTTCGGCAAATACATCATTAAATTTTCTATAAAAGAGAAAAAACAATACTAGGCAAAGATGGGTTAAGTTTATTAGTAGTAAAACAAGCTTATAGGCTGATTTGAAAACAAAGTTTTTTTTATCTCACTCTTTCATGCATAGAAATTTACTTGTTTTCTCTATTTTCTTTTCTCATTAACCGAAACTTCCTTTCTTTTTCAAATTCTTTTTCTCTCCTTTTAGTTTTCACCTCTCTTTCTTTTGAACTCTCACCCTCTTTTTTCATATCACTTTTTCTTTTTAACTTTACTTGTTTTTAATACACTTGTCTTGGGGTTAAAGGTACAAGAGTAATTGATTTTCTACTAAGTACAAAAGAGTATCTATTGGTATAACTATTATAAATTACATGTTTATCAAACATTTCATATAAACTAGGAATGAAATATCTATACTTTGCAATTATATTGTTGATGGCGTGATAATCAACACACGTCTTCCATAACCTTAGGCATAAGTAATACTAGAACCGAACAAAGGCTTATGCTCTTACACACATACCCTTTTTACATAAGCTCATTAACATGCCTTTGTAATTTCTTTGTTTCATAGGGATTGCTTCTATAGACTGGTCTATTTAGAATTAATGGTTCGAGTATAAAGTCTATTTGATGCTCGATTCTCTTTGTTGGTAGAAAACCATTAAGTGTCTCTTCAGAAAACACATCATCAAATTCTTATAAAAGAGAAACAAAAACACTAGGCAAAGAGGGGTTAAGTTCATTAGTACTAAAACAAGTTCTTTAGCTGATTTAAAACATTTTTTTTTATCTCACTCTCTCTTGCGTTGAAATTTACTTGTTTTATCTCTTTTCTTTTCTCATTAACCGAAACTTCCTTTCTTTTCTTACATTCCTTTTCTCTTATTTTAATTTTGACCTCTCTTGCTTTTGAACTCTCACTTTCTTTTTTCATATCACTTTCCTCTTTCAACTTCACTCGTGCTTATGTGCCATCCAATTTTGTTTAAATATTTATTTATAATATTTATACAATACATATTTTATTAAATCGCTAATTATATTTTATTAAATGGTATTATACTTGTAACATTATAGTCGTTATATGATCTGGGGACTTTAAATCTGCTATAAATGAGTTTAGATTAGAGTTAAGAGTTATCAACGCTGAAAATTATAAATCCTAATAGTTAGCACTGCTAAGAGATAGTAGGTTAAGAGAGTCAGCATAATCTAAAGAGTTAGAACCTTGCCTACAATAGGACAAAGACCTGAAAATATATTAGAAATAAAATAGTTGTAATTGATGCTAAGAAATGTTATTATGTAATCTGTTCTCCAACCTTAGTTCCTGATCTATTTTATTGATGCAAGTCTATCGGTGAAACTATTTTTTTATAGATCGGTGTATGTTTATATCTGAAAGATTCTAATGGTTATTCTTGGCTGACCATGAGCTTAGTGAAAGTTTGTATAGGCATGCAGGTATTCAGTGAGGACTAGATACTGAACAAACTCATAAGAACCCCAATAGACATCTTATGAAACCGTTAATGCAGATCCTTTCAAGCCGAGTAGTATTCGTTGTCCTTTAACCTAAGTGATGTGGTGGTATATGAGTGATCCACCATACTTTAGTTTCACAGATGTTAGAAACCTTTTATCATGTGACCACGCACTAATGGGTATGGCCTGACGCTCATAGAGTTCGGTGTGCATAAATACGGGATCCATCAGCTCACATGAGTGAGCTGTATATCTGAATGCTTTAAAATTATATCTCAAAAAGTCTTATGGTCATAAGTAATAAATTCAAAAAATGAGTTTTTTGCAGAGTTAAACAATATCGCAAAAGTGTTTGCATATATTATTTATCAAAATACGAATCTGGAGTTAAGTACATAGATGAGCTTATCGAGCATTGATATAATTGATGGAGAGATTATATATATATATTATGACCTCAACTTCTATGGTCCAATGTGCTGATTTGTAATATCTATAACGTGTGCATAGGGCATCGATCACAAACTCATGGAATAGTTTCATTTGATGAATTAGGCATGGACTTAGGGAGTCTTAGAATATGAATTGTACTCGTAGTGTATTAGGTAGCATATAGGATTAAATAGTTCAATCCAGTAAAATCTAGCAAGCTGAATATTTGTTTTAAGATCCCTCAGGATATGTGGTTGTTGAGACTTAAAATTTAAGTACACCAAAAAGCTAACAAAAGTTGTTGACCAATTGGATGTTGATACATGGCACATTGTGAGCCATTCATTATTTGACTATAAAAATTACAATAATACATTTAGCTTGTTTGACAAGCTATTTGTATAAAAGTTAAATAAAGACTTTACTATGGTTAAGTTAACTCAAGGGCATGGTTATGTGACCCAATTTTGGTTAACTTAGTTATTAAGTAAATTTAGATAACTTATAGGGTAAGTTTTATTTGGTTACTTGATAGTTTAGTAATTCAAATTAAAGTCAAATTAAAGTAAAAGCTTATATTAAATGAATTAAATCAATTCATTTGGGTTTTAGGCAAAGTGTGTGAACAATCAAGAGATAATTGAAAGCATTGTGTTAACTTTTCAAGAGTTGAAAAAATAAAAAACATTAGATCATCTTCTTCAATTGTTCAATGGATGGCACTATTAAACATAAGGGTTGTGTTTTTGTTGTTCAAAAGTTAAACAAGAGTAAAAATAATTAATTTGCTGTGAAGAAAATAATCTAAGTTAAAAGGTTTAGCTTAAGATTGTGTTTAAGTGATAAACACACTGCAGGATTAGAGCTGTTATTCTAGATACTCAAACCCACATTTGTTGAGTATTAGAATTGACAACGATTGTAATTCAATGCAAACTCAAGTTAAAATAATCAAAAGTCTTATCAAGTGAATTCTAAATCTTTAATCTCATTAGTGTAATGAATTTAAAATTAATGTGTTTATCATTTTAGAAAATTATATTTCTATTTTCACTGGGTATGATTTGTGTATGAGATGCATAGATTAGAAATGATAGGCACATAACATATGCATGCACCTTAGTGAATATTCAACACTTTCATTAGCACCATATTAGATAAAACCTCATCTTTATATGTTTCAATTGAGAATAAGCACTTGCGATAATCCAATCTCAATAAATCCAATTATTAAGGATGAGAATGGGTTAAACGTAAAGGAAAGAATAGGCTAAACTTGAGAAGCAAAAAGAACAATTTATAATGAAAATAATAAAATAGGAAAAAATTTCACTACCTATGTGATAAGAGATCCCAATAAAGTAGGTTTATAAGGGTAGAAATAAGTTACTTATTGTCTTGTTGTACTACTAATTATATTTTATGAGTCTTGCACTATGATGTGCATCATGAAGGTTCTAAATCAACTCAAGAAGGCGAGCTGAGCGTAAAGGAGAGTTCAGATGGTCCAATAACAAGGGCTAAGGCTAAGCAGCTTCAAAGGGCCATAAATAGTCAAATTGGAGCTATTGAAGCTTCTATGGGATTAGAAGCTTGCGATCTTAATGGAAACGAGCTAAATGTATTTATTTGTCTTCAATTAGAGATTGGGACATGATTTAGAGACGTTTGGTGACGTTGGGCTTAAAGAAGCAGCTAAGGGTTTTCTTTTCATGCTATTGGGCTCTATTTACTTCTTATGTTACTACTTTTATGTATTTGGGCCATTTTGAACTTGTTTAGTTTTGTTTTAAAAATTGTTAAGTCATATTGGGCTTATTTTCGGCCTTTTAAAGTTTATTAGGTAACATTAGGGTTTCACCTCATTTTGTAAGCCTATATAAGGCATGTTAAAGTCTTGTAGAGGCAGTCGCCTCATTTTGGAATTAGATGCACGAAAATATAACTTTTCTCTCTCAAAATTGTCTTCTCAAGTTTTTCAACTCTTGAAGATAGTTGCTGACTTATCACTCTTTGATCACCAAGAGTGTGGCGTTATAACCCTAAATCGATCCTTGTGGCGTCCATACGACTTATCAAGGTATCTATTTAGTTTTATCCTCCATCAACTTTACCATTTAATTTTGTTATAAATCAAGGCACATCATCTGGTATCAGAGCATAGGATTTCAGTGTGCAAACTGAAGTTTCAGCTATTAAAGGTGTCTTGCTATTTTTTGTGTTATATAATTTCGTGGGGTTATTATCAGGTTGGGTCTCTAATATTTGAAGTTAGTAGTTGAATTACAACTCTGAGGCATTGAAATTAATTCTTAGTAGTTTGTGAACTAGAGATGAGTTGGCTGAATTAAATTGTTCTTGAACCTAGAAATTTTGAATTTGAGTAAATTGTTGCTATCTGATTTTATTTATTGAATTGGTGAAAAATTCAGTTTGAGAAGAGTGTTTTAGCTATTGGTTGTGTTGTTCATTGTTCATACTTGTTTGGGGTTTTTGTTAATAATGACTGACGATGATGCAAGTAGAGTACCAAAGGGATTGAGTTTAGAACAAGCTCAACTCATGGGCTTACAACGAGCTCATGATGAATTTCGAGGTGAGATTACTGAAATTCGTGGACAACTCGCTGCAATTATAGAAATGATGCAAAGAAATACTTTGCAACCTCAACAAAGGCAAGTAGGGCATAGGGTACCTCGAAATGACCTAGGGGATGCTGGAGATGAGCCAAATAGGGATGATGAGGCTGAAGATAGGGGTAGGATAAGGAGGCAGCAAAATGACCCAACTAGTGGTATCAAACTTAATATACCACAATTTAGAGGTACTAGTTCTCCTGAGGAGTATCTTGAATGGGTTCAGAAGGTAGAAAGGGTGTTTGATTGGCATGAGTACCCTGAGGTAAAGAAGTGTAAGGTAGCAGCACTTGAGTTTACCGATTACACACTTTTGTGGTGGGAAAACTTAAAAGCTCAGCGAAGAAGGGATGACGAAGAAGAAGTTACAAGCTGGCCACTTATGAAAAGATTAATGAAGAAGAGATTTGTTCCGGATTACTATAAACAAGAATTATACATCAAACTCCAGACTTTGCGGCAAGGTTCCTTGAGTGTGGAGGAGTATGTGAAAGAATTTGAGCTGTTGCTGATTCGCTGTGATTTGAATGAACCTCAAGAGCAAACAATAGCTAGATTCCTTGATGGATTGAAGAGGGACATAGCTAATGTTGTTGAGTTACAGCCCTTCATATTTCTTGAGGATGTCATAAAGCTTGCAACTAAAGTAGAAAGACAGCAGAAAAGATGGGGTATCTATATGAGGCCAACTACAACAAGTAATACAAAGGCTGTTTCTTCACCTTCGCGAACATGGAACACACCTAAACGTGATGAGAAAGTGGAGTTTAGTAAAGGAAGTGCTAGTTCAGGTTCGTTGAAAGGAAAGGAGAAGGTATTTGAACCTCAATTTTCCAGGAGATTGCGAGACATCAAGTGTTTCAAGTGCTTGGGAAATGGGCATATTGCTTCTGAATGTCCGAATAAGAGGGTGATGGTTTTACAAAGGAAGTATGGAGAGCTTGTAAATGAAGATGAGGCTGAGATGGAAGAGGAATCTAAAGTCGAAGTGACTGAACAAGAAGAGAATCTTGAGCCAATTGAGGGAAATTTATTAGTTATTCAAAGGATTTTGAGTGCTGAAGTTGATATTGGTTTGGAACAGCGCGAAAACATCTTTCATACAAATGTCAAATCCGAGATAAGGTGTGTGCCATGATCATTGATAATAGTAGTTGCACCAATGTTGCATCCATTACTTTAGTGGAGAAACTGGGATTAACTACTGTTCCACATCCAAAACCATACAAATTACATTGGCTTAATAACAAGGGAAAGATTCAGGTTACAAGACAGGTTCGGGTGCCATTCTCCATTAAAACCTTTCATGATGAGGTTTTATGTGATGTGGTTCCTATGACAGCTAGTCATGTGTTATTAGAACGCCCATGGCAATTTGATAATGATGTGACTTATAATGGGTGAAAGAACACTTATTCATTTGTGCTGAATGGGAAGAAAGTGAATTTGATGCCATTGAGTTCTCAACAAGTTAGAGAAGATCAGTTGCGGAATCAAAGAAAGATGATGGAATCTGGTAAAGGGTTAATGTTAGCCAAAAAGGGAGATATTGAGCAAGCACTAGCTTCTGTGAGGGTTGTTTTCATGACTTGGGCAAAGCCTTTATTGCAAGTGGAGGGTTTGGATTTTCCAAGGTAGGTTGTAGAGTTGCTTGAAGAGTTCAAAGATGTATTTCCAGAAGAGCTACCATTGGGATTACCACCTATTCGAGGGATAGAGCATCAAATTGATTTGATGCCTGGAGCTTCACTTCCAAATAGACCAGCATATAGATGTAATCCGGAGGAAGCAAAAGAGATCAAAAGGCAAGTTGGTGAGCTCTTAGAGAGGGGCTATGTGCGTGAGTCACTTAGTCCTTGTTCAGTGCCTACTTTGCTTGTTCCAAAGAAGGATGGTACCACGAGAATATGTGTGGACAGTCGGGCTATCAACAAGATAACGGTTAAGTATCGATTCCCTATTCCTAGACTTGATGATATGCTTGATGAATTACATGGTGCTGTTTATTTTTCTAAAGTTGATTTGATGAGTGGATATCACCAAATTAGGATGAAAGAAGGTGATGAATGGAAAACAACCTTTAAAACTAAGCATGGATTGTATGAGTGGATGGTGATGCCGTTTGGGCTTTCTAATGAACCTAGTACATTTATGAGACTTATGAACCATGTTTTGAGGAAGTTTATTGGGCTGTTTGTTGTGGTCTATTTTGATGATATCTTGATCTATAGTAAAACTTTAGATGATCATGTGAAATATCTTATGGCTGTATTTGAGACCTTGCGTGATGCTAAGTTGTATGGAAACCTCAAGAAGTGCTATTTCTGCCAAGATAGTGTTATCTTCTTGGGGTATGTTGTTTCTGGTAGTGGAATTAAGGTTGATGAGGAGAAGGTTAAGGCAATTCGTGATTGGCCTAAACCTACTGGTGTTGCGGATGTGAGAAGTTTTCATGGTTTAGCCTCTTTTTATAGGCGATTCATTAAAGACTTTAGTTCTGTTGTTGCACTTATGACAGAGTGTTTGAAAAAGGGGAATGAGTTTAGGTGGAATGAGAATGTACAGAAGTCATTTGAACTGATTAAAGAATAATTATGTTCTGCTCCAGTTTTAGCACTTCCTGATTTTGCTAAAACATTTGAAATAGAGTGTGATGCTTCAAGGGTTGGTATTAGGGCTGTTTTGATGCAAGAAAATAGGCCAATTGCTTTCTTTAGTGAGAAGCTGAATGGGGCACGTTTAAACTACTCTATTTATGACAAGGAGTTTTATGCATTGATTCGGGCTCTCGAGGTATGGCAGCATTATCTATTACCTAAAGAGTTCGTTATTCATACTGACCATGAATCGTTAAAGTATCTTAAAGGGCAGAACAAGCTGAATAGAAGACATGCCAAATGGGTAAAGTTTATGGAGCCATTTCCATATGTCATAAAATACAAGAAGGGGCAAACTAATGTCATTGCTGATGCTCTTTCTAGGAGGTATGCATTGATTTCTATGTTAAATGCAAGGCTTTTGGGTTTTGAACAGGTGAAAGTACAATATACCAGTGATTCATACTTTGCTAATATGATGTCTAAATGTGCTAAAGGAGCTTGTGATGGGTTCTTTGTGCATGATGGTTACTTGTTCAAGTTGGGCAGAATATGTATACCTTCATGATCCTTACGTGAGTTGCTTGTGCGTAAGGCTCATGGGGGTAGTCTTAGTGGTCATTTTGGGGAGAAGAAAACTTATGAGCTACTGAAAGAGCACTTCTTTTGGCCTAATATGCTGCGGGATGTTCATAAAGTTGTTGAAAGATGTGTAAATTGCAAGAAAGCTAAGGGTAAAGAGAATGCATATGGACTATATATGCCTTTACCTATCCCAGAGCAACCATGGATGGATATTAGTATGGATTTTATGCTTGGATTACCTAGAACACAGCGTGGGAAGGATTCAGTGATGGTTGTGGTTGATCGGTTCTCCAAAATGTCACACTTTATTCCTTGTAACAAAACTGATGATGCTATTCATATTGCTGATTTGTTTTTTAGGGAAATTGTACGTTTGCATGGAATCCCTAAAAGCATTGTCTCTGATCGTGATACAAAGTTCTTAAGCTATTTTTGGAAGACTCTTTGGAAGAAGCTTGGAACAAAGTTGCTTTTCAGTATTGCTTGTCATCCACAAACTGATGGGCAAACTGAGGTAGTGAACCATACTCTATCTTCTTTATTACGGGCTGTTATAAACAAGAACTTAAAGAGTTGGGATACTTGTTTGCCTATTGTAGAGTTTGCATATAACCGTAGTGTGCATGGGCTACAAAATTTTCACTATTTGAGATTGTGTATGGATTTAATCCATTTGTTCCTATTGACCTTGTTCCTATTCCAATTGATGAGAGGACATCTATAGATGGTGTTAAGAAGGCAGAATTGATGAATAAGCTTCATGAGCAGGTTCGAATTCATATTGAGGAGAAAACAGCTAGGTATGTTAAGCATGGTAATAAAGGACGAAAAATGATTAGCTTTGAACCTGATGATTTTGTTTGGATTCATCTTAGCAAGGGAAGATTTCCTAGCAAGCGGAAGTCCAAGCTGATGCCAAGAGTTGATGGACCTTTTCGTATTATAGAGAAGGTAAATAGTAATGCTTACAAAGTTGACCTTCTTAGTGATTACAATGTTTCAGCCACTTTTAATGTGAAGGACTTATCTCCTTATTTGGAAGATTTAGAAGATTCTGATTTGAGGGCAAATCATTCTCTGCCCGG
This sequence comes from Ailanthus altissimus, assembly GCA_946807835.1. Taxonomy (NCBI): domain Eukaryota; kingdom Viridiplantae; phylum Streptophyta; class Magnoliopsida; order Sapindales; family Simaroubaceae; genus Ailanthus; species Ailanthus altissimus. Next base: position 4,488,414 of record OX327712.1, read on the forward strand.
GGGTGATGATGTGCATTATGAAGGTTCTAAATCAACTCAAGAAGGCGAGCTGAGCGTAAAGGAGATTTCAGATGGTCCAATAACAAAGGCTAAGGCTAAATAGCTTCAAAGGGCCATAAATAGTCAAATTGGAGCTATTGAAGCTTCTATGGGATTAGAAGCTTGCGATCTTAATGGAAACGAGCTAAATGTATTTATTTGTCTTCAATTAGCGATTGGGACATGATTTAGAGACGTTTGGTGACGTTAGGCTTAAAGAAGCAGCTAAGGGTTTTCTTTTCATGCTATTGGGCTCTATTTACTTCTTATGTTACTACTTTTATGTATTTGGGCCATTTTGAACTTGTTTAGTTTTGTTTTAAAAATTGTTAAGTCATATTGGGCTTATTTTCGGCCTTTTAAAGTTTATTAGGTAACATTAGGGTTTCACCTCATTTTGTAAGCCTATATAAGGCATGTTAAAGTCTTGTAGAGGCAGTTGCCTCATTTTGGAATTGGATGCACGAAAATATAACTTTTCTCTCTCAAAATTGTCTTCTCAAGTTTTTCAACTCTTGAAGATAGTTGCTGACTTATCACTCTTTGATCACCAAGAGTGTGGCGTCAAAACCCTAAATTGATCTTTGTGGCGTCCATACAACTTATCAAGGTATCTATTTAGTTCTATCCTCCATCAACTTTACCATTTAATTTTGTTATAAATCAAGGCACATCACATTATCGAAAGGTAGTACATCTGCAGTGGATAAGGGTGAGTAATACTTTTACCGAACTCTGTAGCCCTTTATAGCTTGATGGTGTGTTAACTCTACATAACTCACTTGATAGAGTGTCACCTATATGAGCGTAGTATTAGGTTAGTTCATATGGGAGCTAGGTAAACATCTGATGAGAACATGAAAATGCATATTTGTTAAGATATTCAGTCACCATTTGATGTCACTAAGTTTTAGCATTTTCTTGTATTTTAGCTTGAAATAAAGTGTTCTCCTTAAATTATGGTTAATGGATGTTATTTGTACAGGTTTAGGTTAAATGGACATAACTCTCAATGTAGAAATTGAAATGAATAAATTCTTGAACCTGGTGTAACATGACTCAATCTTACACAAACTTGAACAATAGTGGAAAATCCAAATCCAACATCGTATGGACCAAAAATTGAGATACAATAGAATCGGGCTAGAACTTCTGCCCAGCCTGACCCAACTCAAGTATTTGGATTGTATCTCACAAAATATGTGCCTAATTGGTATAATTCTTAAAGCTATGAAATTTTGACTTAACTATCAACAACTCGTATGTTGATGGTAAAGTCCAAATCAGCCGTTATTATGGACCAAATTGTATTGCAAGTAGGTAAAATGGTTGTTGGTTGAAATCTGATGTATCTTTGGAATTTTGCTCATATCTAATTGGATACTCATCCAATTTGCATGAACTTAGTGCCTATGGAAAGAAGAGACAAAACACTACAACTTTCATGTCGGTCATAAAAGTTATATCGGTCATTTACATTATCAAAAATATGCTGTAAGTGGATGAATGAGTTATTAGCCTAAAATTATTGAATATTGATGTCACCCATGACATATTTTCATTCATTACCTATATAAGGAGACTCTTAAGATGTTTTCAACATTAGATAATTCTCTCTTCTTTTCTTTTCATTAACATGTATTGTAATTTAGACTAGTGTTTTTGGCAAGGCTAAGAGATGAACTTTTATGTGTAATAAATCCACTTTTATGCTTTGATTCATTGTCAAAAGCTACAAATGTTGTAAGTTTGGTTTTGATTAAACTCTTATCTATTTTATTTTCTATAATCCAGAGGTTATAATTCTCATGTCTTATATATGTTCAATCATGCTTTTCTTATGTGATTCTTGTTGAATTATAATTGTTATTGGTTACATTATTTTATATATTAATCTTTTATTGCAATATTGTCAAATTGATATATTGTCAATCTTGGATAACATGTAAGGGCAATAAATGTTTGATATTCAAGTTGATATTTTACTGTAATATTGTCAAAATGATATATTGTCGATCTTAGATAACTTGTATAAATAAACATGATTTGTGTTAATATTTGCAAAAGAGTTTAGTCATATCAAATGTATGTGTTATCAAATGTGCTATATTTTATATATCTTCCGATTGATTGTTTAAATGTAAAACTGTCAATTGAGTTAAACACTGAATCAAAGTGTAGAGTAGATTTATAAAATATAATTGTGATTCTTGAAGCCTTGTTTGAATTATCATAAGACATTTCCTTCAAATCATATACAATTCTATCTCATCTACTTAAATCAATAAAGTTTATCCTTTGCTACTGCTTTAATATTTTACTTTACCAACCTATTTTGCTAAGAGCTTCCTCGTGGGATCGACACCTCAATCTATACTGCGATAGCTGCGTTATATTTTGAGCATAAACAAAATTTAGAGCCGTTACTAGGGAGGCACACTAAGCGAAAGTCGGTTGCGATTATAAATACTAAAGTGGTAACTTTGTACATTTTTTTTTCTTTGTAAAATATTAGTTTTATTTTCTTGTAATTCATCTTATTGTTCATGGTTGGTTCTACTACCTAATTTATTTTATTTTTTTTAGTTAATTTGTTATAATTTATATTATTTTAATGGCTGATTTTACCGCTTCACTTCGTTCACTTTCTTTTGTTTATTTATTGCACCTTTTTTTTGTACTTTATTTTCATTTTCTTTTACTTATTTATTTGCACTTTATTTTCTTTAGTTAATATGTTGTATTTTCTTTTTATTTTAATGGCTGGTTCTACCGCCTAACGTTTTATTTATTTACTTATTGTACATTTTTTTTATTGCACTTTATTTTATTTTATTTTTTTCTTCTTTTATTTATTTGTTGTACTTTGCATTTTATTTTTCTTTATTTATTACACACTTTCTTTTCTTTTATTTACTTATTGTATTTATTATTATTATTTATTTATTGTACTTTTTTATCGTACTTTACAGTTTATTATCTTTTGTTCAGTTATTGTATTTATATTTCATGGTTGGTCTTACTACCTAACTCGGTTCTATTTCTTGTTGTGTTTTATTCCACTTTTTAATTTTCCTTAAGCATTTCCTTTTCTAAAATAAAAAAAAAATTATTGTTAGGATGTATGCATCGACTTAGAAACAAACGAGGAAGATTTGTGAGAGAACTAGAACTAGAACCACCCTCACAATTTGTAAGGGAAGAAAATTCACCTTCTAGTTCATCTTGTAATTCTAACACAATGAGCCAACACGAAGAAAACCCCATTAGAACTCTAAAAGATTACTTGGATCCTACTCGCACAGCCACACCATCAAGCATTATATTTCCACTTAACACACCACATTCGAATTTTAAACCTGGAATGATACAACTTCTGCCCACTTTTCATGGTCTAGATAGTGAAAATCCTTATGTACATGTTAGGGAATTTGAAGAAGTAATTACCACATTCCATAGCCAACCTAAAGCCATAGACACTGTTAGGCTTAAATTTTTCCCTTTTTCTTTGAAAGACAAAGTAAAGAGTTGGCTATACTCTTTGAGGCCGAGGTCTACAGGAACTTGGGTAGAAATGACCCAAGCATTTTTCAATAAATACTTCTCACAACACAAAACTAATAGACTAAAAAGACAAATTTCTTCCTTCTCCCAAAAAGACAGTGAAACCTTATATCAAGCATGGGAAAGGTTTAAAGAGTTGCTAAATTTGTGCCCTCACCATAGGTATGAAAATTGGCGTTTGGTTAGTTATTTCTATGAGGGACTCACAATTAGAGAACGCCAACTTGTTGAGATGATGTGTAATGGAGAGTTCCTTCACAAAGATCCTGAGGAAGCCATAGAATTCCGTAATGACTTAGCCGAAAAAGCCCATACATGGACTGGACCTAGCATTGCTGAAAGCACAAATAGGTCACGACCCAGTGGAGTTTTTCATCTTAGGGAAGAGGATAACCTCAAAGCCCAATTAGAGGTCTTAACTAGGGAGTTAAAGGCCTTGAAAACCAAAGATAGGAGGGTCACCCACACGGTTGCTAGAGTTGAGTCACACGATGTCTGTTTTTGTCTGTGCAGGAGTGAAACACTTAGCTCAGGATTGCCCCACTTATAGTAAGATGAAAGGGATATATGAGGAACAATGTAATGCCCTAGGGATGTACAAGAAGCCTTATTCACCATACTCTGAAACATATAATCCTAGCTGGAGAAACCACCCAAATTTTAATTGGAAATCTGACCAACAAGCCAACAGCCATTAGAAACAAGAACAACAAGCACCCAAGTCTTATGTTGCACCTCAATATAATGCATGACCAACTAGGAGTTCTTTAGAGGATACATTACAAGCATTTATGAAGCCACAAAGTAAGACTAATAAAAAATTTGAAACAATTCTTGCACAAGTGGTAGACAAAAACAAAGAAATCAAGAGTCAAATCACAAAGTTGACCAGAGCCTTAACTGTACAAGAGCGAGGTAAGTTTTCATCTTAACCTCAATCCAATTCGAAAGGACAATTCATGGCACAAGCTTCTACTTCTGATGTTCAAAATCTCAAAGAAGTCAATGCCATTACTACTCGAAGTAGTAAGATTATAAGTGAGCCTACTTCTGAAATTAACACATTTACGAGTAGTAAAGACGCCCCCCTTAAAAAAGAGGCCACAATGAAAAAAGAGCCCGAAAATAAGTTTTCAATCCCAGTGCCTTTTCCTTAAGCTCTTCGACCGGTTAGGAAAAGTTCAGAAATTCAAGGTGAGATTTTAGAACATTTGAAACAAATTAAGATTAATCTTCCCTTGTTGCATTTGATTAAGCAGGTTCTAACTTATGCTAAAGTCATCAAGGATTTATGCACTATCAAAAGAAAACACCATGTGAAGAAAATTGCATTTTTGGCAGAACAGGTAAGTGCAATGAAGTAACAAAAGACACCACCCAAGTATAAAGACCCAGGATGTCCCACAATCTCCTGTCAAATTGGGACATATGAGTTTGGGCAAGCTTTATTGGACTTAGGAGCAAGTGTAAATTTAATGCCTTATTCTATTTACTTACAATTGGGACTTGGTGAGATTAAAACAACATCTGTAGTCCTATAATTAGCTGACCAATCAATCAAGAAATCACGGGGAATAGTAGAAGATGTTTTGTTACAAATTGATAAATTTTACTACTCTGTTGATTTTCTTGTTTTAGATACTCATTCTGTTGTTAACATAGAGTCAAAAATCCATCTTATTTTGAGAAAACCTTTTCTAACCACTACTAACACTCTTATTAATTGCAGAAATGGTCTAATGAAATTATCTTTTCGAAATATGACTCTTGAAGTGAATATTTTCAATATTGGCAAACAACCACGAGACGAAAACGAGTGCTATCATTTATATATGATAGACACACTTGTATAGAGAAAGTTTATAAAAATTATGGCTCTGATTCTTTGAAAAACCTTCTCAATTTTGATTTTGAAGAATTGTATTATCCTGATGTAACAACTGATGTATTTAGTATTTTTGAATCACAGGATAAAGGGACTCGATTTTGGCAGCCACGCTTTAAAGAGTTACCATGAAAGAGGGAGAGACCAAAACCATCAAACCTCGAGACACCACAAGTTGAGCTTTCTCTACTGCCCAAAGGTGTGAAGAAAAAGGACTTATGCTAAATTGGGATAAATGTCATTTCATGGTATCTTCAGGAATCGTTTTAGGGCACATTGTATCTAAAAGAGGGATAGAGGTTAACAAGGCAAAAATTGAATTAATCTCTAAATTATCTACACCCAAAACGGTAAAAGATGTTTGATCCTTTCTTGGACATGTTGGCTTTTACAAAAGGTTTATACAAAATTTTTCTGTCATATCTAGACCATTGTGTAACCTATTGCTAAAAGATGCAGAATTTACATGGATACAAGAGTGTGATGAGGCATTCTGAACACTCATTGCCAAACTCACCACCACTCCTATCATGCAATCACTGGATTGGAACCTCTTATTTGAAATTATGTGTGATGCAAGTAATTATGTTGTAGGAGCAGTTCTTGGGTAATGTAGGGAGGGAAAACCCTTTGTTGTTTATTATGCTAGTAGGACTTTGAATAATGCTCAAATGAATTACACTATTACTAAAAAAGAATTACTAGCTGTTGTTTTTGCCTTAGATAAATTTCGTTCTTATTTGATTGGTTCACCTATTGTTATTTTTACTGACCACGCAGCCCTTAAGCACCTTCTTTCTAAGAAGGATACGAAAGCCCGTTTAATAGATGGATTTTTCTTTTGTAAGAATTTGATCTAACCATCAAAAACAAGAAAGGCGTTGAAAATGTTGTTGCTGATCATCTATCCCGCCTTGAGTTCACTAACTCCACTGATTTACCACCCATTCGAGATGATTTTCCTGATGAACATCTTTTTGCTATAAGCCAAATACCTTGATATGCACATATCGTAAATTATTTAGTTTGTGGTAAACTTTCATCTGACTGGAGTGCACAAGATAAGCGTAAGTTCTTGGTTAAGGTACGTAATTTTTATTGGGACTATCCATAGCTTTTCAAATACTGTCTTGACCAAATCATGAGACGTTGCATTCCTGAAAGTGAAGTTTCTAGTGTCTTAAATTTTTGCCATAGTGCTGCTTGTGGTGGCCATTTTTCTATGAAGAAGACAGCTGTGAAAATTTTACAATGTGGTCTTTACTAGCCCACTTTGTTCAAAAACACTAATAATTTTTGTCGTTCCTGTGAAAGATGTCAAAAAATTAGGTGCTTTATCTCGAAGAAATATGATGCCTCTTAACTCTATTCTTGTTATCGAGATATTTAACTGTTGGGGTATCGATTTTATAGGTCCTTTTCCCTCATCTTTTGGCTACCTTTACATTCTTTTAGTTGTTGACTATGTATCAAAATGGGTGGAGGCTGTAGCTTGTCGTACTAATGATAATACAATTGTGGTAAAATTCTTAAAAGAAAATGTATTATCTAGGTACGGTACGCCACTCGTCATCATTAGTGACCAAGGAACACATTTTTGTAATCGTTCTTTTGAAGCTTTGATGTGCAGGTATAGTGTTCTTCACAAAGTGTCCACTGCATACCATCTACAGACAAATGGACAAGCCGAGCTAGCAATAAAGAGGTTAAACAGATTTTGAAAAAGGCGGTTAACCCGAATCGCAAAGATTAGTCTCTACGCCTTTCTAATGCATTATGGGCATATCGCACTGCATACAAAACCATCTTAGGAATGTCTCCATACCGGCTTGTTTATGGAAAAGCTTGCCATTTACCTATTGAGCTAGAGCATAAAGCTTATTGGGTTGTCAAAGCCCTTAACTTTGATTTGAATGCTGCAGGTCTTCAGAGAAAGTTACAATTGTCAGAAATAGAATAGCTATGAAATGACGCATATGACAACTTTAGAATTTACAAAGCTAAAAATGAAAGTAGCTCATGATAAACAGATCTCAAGGAAACACTTTGAGCCAAATCAATAGGTTTATCTTTATGATTCTCGATTGTATTTACACCCTGAAAAGTTGAAATCTCGATTGACTAGTTCATTTATGGTAAGGTGATGCGATATTTCTATATCATAAAAGTAAGTGCAAGTATACACTATAGTATGCAAGTAATAAAGAGACTAAATAAGTCGGATGTCGAACCCACAGGGATAATTTTTTCTTTTCTACCAAGTATTAAAATTATATCTTTCTAATAATTATTCAAATAAATAAAAATCTAAGAATGAGTGCAAAAAATATAAAAATAAAAATACAATGCAACGAGATTTAAGTGATAGCAATATAGAGAAAATCTAGGATTAATACTACCCCTCAATATGCTTTCTAATGATTAACCTTCTAATATTTAACTCCCTTAGTCTTTATTATTGATCAAGACACTAATATATTCACAAGCCTCTTCCAAGGTCCTGCAAGTATACCTTAGTTTACCAAATACCTATATTCCTATGGTACTTGTAACAAACTAAGATTCATTAAGATTAGGTCTTATTGATCATACATGCCAATTAGGTATATTCCTATCCTAAATTGAAACTTACATATGCAACATTGAATGTTACTCTACAATCATGCATCAAATTACCTAGGTCTAAATATAATGATTTCTCTTCCGAGTTTATCAAAATATTACCAACTCCTTCACCATATATTGGCCAAATATATTGAAGCATTAAACACAAGTAATTTAAATAATAAAGGACTAAGTTTATTAAATATTAAAAAGATATGGCAATTAAGCTCACATATTGAGTTCAAGTATTAACCCTAGAAAATAAGTTTAGTTCATAGCTACTAGAGAATCACAGCAATAAAAATAAAAATAAAACATGATACAATCAATTGCAAACCGATATAGACGTCGAATTGCTCTTGATTGATGTTGCTTTAGACTCTTAGTGCTCTGTATTTTTTATGTTCTCGAATTGCTCTAGAGTGCTCTTCGATTGATTCTTGAAGGCTGGGAACGAATGGCATTTTATAGGGATTGATTTGTGCTTGAAAATCTTAGTTCTCGTTGAATTAGGACTCGCGCTACCACTGGGGCGCTATGAAGTTGTCGCTGGAGCGACGCGTGAAAAAGGCTTCACCGCTGGAGCAGTAGGTTGATAGCGCTGGGGCTCTGTATCATCGCTGGTGCGGTGACTGTTTGGCGCTGGGGCGCCAGATGCGACTAAAACAGGTCGTATTTCTTATTTCGATCACTATTCTAGCGCTGGGGCGATAATCCTAGTAGCACTGGGGCTATGGACACATACTTTAAAAACTTTGCATGTTAGTCCCTGTTTTCGCTCCTTTTGCATCCTTTCTTTAAATTTTGTTCAAGTCCCTATAAATAACAATAAAGTATATAAATAGCCATCTATTCTCATAAAATCATAAATTATCAATAATAAAAACATGATAAAATATATGACAAATTTGTCCTTATCATAAGGCATGTTTTTCCTAATGGTGCTGCTGAAATAGAGGACCCCACTGATGGACGAACTTTTAAAGTGAATGGACAGCGGCTAAAAAGCTATGTGGAAAAGGTAGACGACTCTATGTACTTAGGCGAGATCCCTCTTATGGATCCTGTCTATCATGCTTGATTAGGTTCAATCTATCTGTACTATATTTTATATTTTGTCTATATTTTATCTTTTGATTTTTTATTTTTGCTTTTATTTTCTTTCACATTTTATTTTACTCTATTTTCTTCTTTTTATTTTTTCTTCAGTGTGATTTTATTTCCCGATCAAGTGGCGGATACGGTGCTCCGTGACTATTAAAGCCGGTTTCTCAGTTCCCTAAAAACTGTCCCTCAAACTGTGCATTCATCTCTTTTCTTTCTTTCAAAATGGATCACATTCTTGCCAAACTTAAAAAATATTTTCCTTCATTGCCTCAAAATGCTCTACTTAAGATTTACAAAGTACGGTGTGAAAGACTAAGGCTATTGATGTTGGGTAATATCCCTGTGGATCTTCGTTGGTTAATTAAAGCCAAGGTTCGGTTATCTGGTGAGTTTGTAAATAATTTTGTTTCTCATATGCCTGGTCTTGGAAGAAGCTCTTATGCCAAAAGGCGATGAGCAAATAGGTTACAAGTATGTCATAAATATGCTCGATGGAATTGTAACCGGAGTTGTCGTTCTTTAGGATTTGCATCTAGAAATCGAGAAGACAAAATTCAGTTCATTAAGGATTGACTGAGTAAGGAGTCTTTGGATGATATCCTATTGACTCTTGAGACACATCCCTGTGGGATCGTGAAACGTGAACTTCTCGATTTATGGAATAAATTAAAAAATGAACATCAACGATATAGTCTCGGGAATCTGACTTTAAAAGATCCTATTTGTCAATTTATAAGAAAATTGGATGGAAAGCCTATCCTCGACCCATAGTGGGCGTTTAAGCCGTTATTGGATGTAAAACCAGAGGGAGATGTGAACTACAATCACAACTACTTGTAAATACATGTATTTTAATTTCAAACTTTGTTTTATGAATAGTATGGCTACTCATGTAGATGTCTTAAATTCAAATCTTTTTGTTCAATAATGCATATGGGTCATTATGTTTAAATTTTTGTGTTTTATTTTTAACTCTCTTTTGACAAACTGTCAGGTTACCATAATCATTGTTATCATTTGGTACTCTATAAATACAGCACCTCATTTTCTTTATTTTCATATATTGAGATAAATGTGAGTGTAGATATGAAGGAAACCCCAGTTCAACAATTTTGAAATATATGTGTATTTTGTAGATCTAGTCTTAGGGAGAGTAAAGTGTTTGTAGAAGCAGCAAACAATCTAGGAAAAGTATTAGTTGCAAGAAAAATTCATTTGATTTATGAAAGGGGTAGCCTTAGGTTAATGGGGTGTATATCAACAGCTGCACATTTAAGAGGAAGTCAAGTTTTATGTATTATTCCTACAGCTTTAGCCGTGAAAAACCTGACCGGGAAAACAATAGGGGAAGAATTACGAGTCTCATCCATGCATGAACGTATAGCTAGAATGCTTTGCAATGTAGACGCTTTTATTGCTTTACTAGGTGGTTTTGGTATCTTGGAAGAAATTTTTCAAATTGTCTCTTAGGCCCAACTGAATATCCACCAAAAACCCATAGGTTTGTTGAATTTTAATAACTATTTTGATTGCTTACTTTGTTTTCTTGATCAAGCTGTGGAATAGAATTTTATTTCACATTCGGCGCAACAAATCCTGGTTTTTGCTACCGAGGTGGATGAATTGATTAACAAATTACAGTCATTACCTACGAACCTGACCCAGCAATAACTCGGATCAATTGGTCAGTGGGCCTTAACAAGCAAAAATTAGATCTGATACTTCGTTTATAAATTTTTCTTTGTTTTATTTATTTATCAGCATCATCATTTTAGTTTATATTTGCTTAAGTATCTTTCAGGTTTATTTCTTTCAAATAACTGGCATTTCAGGTAATGTCTCTTATACTTTATCTCTTTCTATTTAAACATGGAGGATAATATTTCATCTGGTTTGAGGGAGGATAGTAGACACAAGTCGTACTTTATTTTTTTAAAAAAAAATTATAGTCCGATATTTGATTAAATTGACAGAGTAAAGAGTTCATTCTTGAACTCTTGAGACGCATTCTAGGTCAAGTTAGAATGGCAGAGTAGGGAGTTTTAGTTCTAACTTTTGAAACGCATTTTAACTTTTTGTTGTTTTGTTTTATGTTTCATGTATTGTTGTTTATTGCTTATAGTCTTGATAATTCTTGTATAAAGGAATTTACTTTTTTGCCTAGGTATGATTTCAAAATTGTTTAGGTTGAGTCACTGTTTCTATTTAGGTTACTAAAGAATAACTTCCAAAATATTTTTGAGCACAATGCTAAGCCTTGTGGTAAGACGGATGATTCAATTTATATAGCCATGAGAATTCTCATGTTTAAGTATATATTTTTTCTAATCTCACATATATTTTGTGAGTAAGTGTAACACACTCCTCACTCGCCTCTCATCGAGACACGAGATCAGAGGGTGCTACGATAGCATCGAACAGAAACAACGATAATGAATATTCAAACTTCAAAAAAAATTTTTTTTTGTTTTATAAATATTTACGGGGAAAAACTGACAGAGTCTCCCTTAAAAATTTAATTTTTACACTACCTATAACAAAAGAAACACTCTCAAAATTTCCATATCCATTCTTAACCAACTTCCATATTTGTCTTTCAGCAAATATTCACAACTCATATTACAATATAAATGTATCAAACCTTTACAAAACTATTTCACATCCAGTATATTATTAAAATATATATCATATATCATGGTTTTAAAAGAGACAGTTCTAAATAAATACATATATACATGCACATACACTTAATGTCCATAATATAATACACAACAGTCTATAGACAAGCAAAATATCTACCAAAAATAATTATATATAGAGAGGGGATGTGAGCGACTCCGAGCAGCTGCAGAAAGATTTACTCTTCAGTCTTTAGTGATGGCAACTCTACTACCTGCGCATGGTAAATCCAACGCGCTAAGCACAACAGCTTAGTGGGTGTACACAAAAGATGAAACAGTATAATAAAATTTTATTACCTTTTTGCAATAAATTATATATATAAACAATGAAATTTTGAGCAATACCAATTTTTCTCCATATATCATAATAAATCAAAATTTATCAATTAATCAATTCATTAAACCAAAATATTCTTTCGATTTCTCATTTCAATTAATCAAATATATGTATATATACACAAATATCATATTTATACTTAATCCAAGTGCTGACACGATACCATGGATTGGCTAATGGGTTAACAAATATCAGATAATGATCCGACATCGGCCACTCGGTGACTACCCACCGAATCCAGAACAGATCAGAATAGATAACAGATCGGATACACAAAGTAGTATCATCGAACAAGCAAACGGCGCAGTACTACTATAATACCCTATTGGCATGCCAACTACCAATCCTCCCCTACCAATGTTCAGATTTACTTAAGGTGTCACAATAGTATTATTATAATACATTATTATTCTTTTAAAAAAAATATTTTAACACAAATTTATTATTATTAAACCAAATTATTATACAAATTCACATTTATTCAATTTTTTTGATTATTCATATTTAGACACAAATATTTTTTCATTATTACAAATAGGCCCAAAAATTTTTACTATTCACCTTTATGCTTAAAATTTTCAAAATTTTTATACATAAGCCCAAATGTTTCAAAAAATTTTATATGGGTTCAGAATATTCAAAAATACCCAAATAAGTTCCAGATTTTCCAGATTTAACAATTCAGCCCAAAATTTTTCAATTTTCCACTTATAGGCCCATTTGTTCCAAAATTTACCATTAGGCCCCAATTTCTTCAACAAGTCATATATAAGTTCTAATTTCATACTAATACACATAAAGACATAAAGTTTTTAAATATTTACAATTTAGTCCAGAATTTTTCAGAATTGTTTATATAAGTCCTATTTTCTCAAAATTCATATTTATGCCTAATTTTTCTTTTCTTTTCAATTTTGACCACCAATTAATATCCAATACTCAAAACATATTTAATAAATTTAGAAACAATATAATTATCAATTCAATGTCATAGTTCAACATACTCACCCATCATATTAATAAAATACATCAATATACACTAAATTTCCTAAGGTAAAAATTTAAGTTTCAAACTAATGTGTACACCAACCTTATAAGCTTAATTCTTCCACTTGATTTACATCTTCTCCTTCTCCTTCCCTTGGCTATCCTTGGCCAAGCTTTCACCTTCATTTGCCAAAATACACAAATAATGAATAAATTTCTAATTTACCAAATTAAAAGCATAATTCACTAATTCTACATGGCTACTTAATCTATTTACCCTTGAAACCCCAAATTCATATTCAATAGAATTTTTAGCATCAACTCATCTTGAATAACACCTTATACCTTAAAATTGATCCTTGAAACTTGATGAAGAAGGCTTTAATTAAAGATTTGGAAGCTTAATTTACTAATGAAAGTATTGAGAATTGTTGAATTTAAAGGGAGATAAAAGAAAAATAGAGAAAATGCAAAAGGGAGGGACGGCCAAATGTATTGCTTTCTCTAAATTTTTCAATACTATTCCCCCTTTTATAGCCTTTATTTTCTTTTCAAAAATACCCCCAACTAAACTCAAAATTACAAAAATGCCATTAGTTAGAAATGGTGGCATTTGATTGGTCCAAAAATTCCAAATACTATTCATAAATTAAATAAAAAATCTAGTTAAAATCTAACTAATTCTAGTAAATTTCATTTAACAATGTTGGCAAAATTCTATTGGTCCAAATGTTGGAAAAGTTGTAATAGCATGGGTTTTAATTCCATGCAAACACTTATACCATACTATACTTATTCAACCAATCAAATTCTTCCATTTCTTTTGACTAATAAATTCAATCAAAATAAATAAAAATTTTGGGGTATTACAGTAAGTGGAAAGGTTGAGAAAACAGCTTATGAACCTTCATTGATCCTTTGAATTGGTTAATTTTTGTTTAGATTGATATTATTTGAAATAAGGGATAAGTTGGTTGCATTTGTGTATAATATAATTTGGTGAGAAACCTTTGTAATGCTTCCTTGTATTCTTCAAAAATACAAAAAAAAAAAGAAGCAAAATATCAAAAAAATTAAAAACAAAAAATAAAAAGAGAGAAGAATCAACTCAGTTTAATAAAGTCTTCATCTAATTTTAGAAGACAAATATTTTGTATAGCAGTTTTCTCACCAAATTATATTTGTACTATTCACACAAGCCAATTGAAGTTCTTAAGTTGGCGTATGTTAGGAATAATTAATTTTTAAACAAATAATTTTTCTATCTTTGGATTAATGTTAATTTATATGTCTGTTCTTAAAATTGACTTTTTCTTGAGTACTTAACTATTTTTCAACTCTATAAGAGAAGTCCTAACCTTTTAAATAGTCATACACCTGTGAGAATATAGAGTTGAAGCTTTTACTTAGAGAAATTCTCAAGGCTATATTTATTGTGGTTTGTGGTAAGATGGTTATGGCTTAATTCCCACACACACAAATTTTGAAAGTTGTAATTGAAAAAACCATAATAGCAACAATGATCTTGAACTAACGTTTTGTTTGAGATACTTAGGTAGTTTTGCATATTCTATTTATACTTGAATTGCTAGAGACTAGCAATAAGCTAGTTGGGGGCTATGATGAGAACATGAAAATGCATATTTATTAAGAGATTCAGTACCATTTGATGTCACTAATTTTAGCATTTTCTTGTATTTTAGCTTGAAATAAAGTGTTCTCCTTAAATTGTGGTTAATGAATGTTATTTGTACAGGTTTAGGTTAAATGGACATAACTCTCAATGTAGAAATTGAAATGAATAAATTCTTAAACCTGGTATAACATGACTCAATCTTACACAAACTTGAACAATAGTGGAAAAGCAAAATCCAACATCTTATGGGCTAAAAATTGAGATACAATAGAATCGGGCTACAACTTCTGCCCAGCTTAACCCAACTCACGTATTTAGACTGTATCTCATAAAATATGTACTTAATTGGTATAATTCTTAAAGTTGTAAAATTCTAACTTAGAGATCAACAACTCGTATGTTGATGGTAAAGTCCAAATCAGCCGTTATCATGGACCAAATTGCATTGCAAGTGGGTAAAATAGTTGTTGGCTGAAATCTGATGTATCTTTGGAATTTTGCTCATATCTCATTGGATACTCATCCAACTTGCATGAACTCAGTGCCTATGGAAAGAAGAGACAAAATTCTACAATTTTCATGTCGGTCACAGAAGCTACATCGGGCATTTACATTATCAAAAATATGCTGAAAATGGATGAATGAGTTATTGGCCTAAAATTATTGAAGATTGATGTCACCCAGACATATTTCCATTCATTGCCTATATAAAGAGACTCTTAGGACATTTTCAACATTAGATAATTCTCTCTTCTTTTCTTCTCATTAACATGTATTGTAATTTAGGCTAGAGTTTTTGGCAAGGATAAGAGATGAACTTTTATGTGTAATAAATCCACTTCTATGCTTTGATTCGTTGTCAAGAGCTACAAATGTTGTAAGTTTGGTTTTGATTAAACTCTTATCTAGTTTATTTTCTATAATCTAGAGGTTATAATTCTCATGTCTCATATATGTTCAGTCATGCTTTTCGTATGTGATTCTTGTTAAATTATAATTGTTATTGGTTACATTGTTTTATATGTTAATCTTTTACTGCAATATTGTCGATCTTGGATAACATGTAAGGACAATAAATATTTGATATTTAAGTTGATCTTTTACTACAATATTGTCAAAATGATATATTGTCGATCTTAGATAACTTGTATAAATAAACATTATTTGTGTTAATATTTGCAAAAGAGTTTAGTCATATCAAATGTATGTGTTATCAAATGTGCTATATTTTACATTTCTTCTGATTGATTGTTTAGATGTAAAACTGTCAATTGAGTTATGAATACTGAATCAAAGTGTAGAGTAGATTTATAAAGTATAATTGTGATTCTTGAAGCCTTGTTTGAATTATCATAGACAAATCTATCTCATCTACTTAAATCAATAAATTTTATCCTTTACTACTGCTTTAATATTTTACTTTACCAACCTATTTTTTCAAGAGCTTCCTTGTAGGATCAACACCTCAATCTATACTGCGATAGCTGCGTTATATTTTAAGCATAAACAACATCTTTGGAGCACTCATGAAACTAAGATGACTTATAACCATTAATAGTCTAAAACATGAAGAAAAAAAAAAAGTTACTAGAGAATTTAACTTGATCATTTAATCCTTTATTTTGCACCCAAAGGAATGAAGGTTGATAGAAATTTACTTTTAGCTAGTTCCTATAAAATACGATTACTTAATTAGTGGTTGATTTGTAGCTTGAAAAAATATCAATTCATGTAAGTTAAATTCTACTTTGATGTATAGTTTATTTGAAATATATAAGATATTGTGTTGAAATTTCTGCTTACGTGCATCCCATTTTGTATGAGTATTTTATTTTATAATATTTATACATTACATTTTATTAAATCGCAAATTTCATTAATTAAATGGTATACTGCTTGTAATGCTACAGACATTGTATGATCTGAAAGAGTTCAGATCTAGCTTAAAGAGTTTAGACCAATGCTTAAGGTTAGCAACGCTGAGAATTATAATTGCTAATATTTAACACAACTAAGAGTTAGTAGGTTATAAAAGTCAGCAAAATTTAAGAGTTAGGACCTTGTTTGAAATGGGACATAGATCTGAGAGTACATCAGTAATAACATAGTTGTAAAGAGTTGCAATAGGTGCTAAAAAAAATATTATTATGCATATGCATTCTTAAACACAATGTTCTTGGTCTATCGGTGAAACCCTTTATTATAGATTAGTGTATGACCATATCTAGATGGTCTAGATAGTTGTTCTTAGCTGACCATGGGCTTATCGAATGCCCGTATGGAGTATAGTATTTAGTGAGGAGAGGTTGCTTGCTTAAGGTTAGCAACACTAAAGAGCCTCAATAAGGACCATAATAGATATCCCAGAAGCTGTCAAAGGCAGGTCCTCTCAGTTGAATAGTGTACATGGTCCTTTGATCTAAGCACTACGGTAGGCTTATGAGTAATCTATCATGCTTTGGTTTCACAAATATTAGAAACCTTATATGGTCTGACCATTATGTATCGTTGGGTTTGGTCTGATTCACATGGAGTCTGATTTGTGCAGATATGAGATTGATCAACTCACATGGGTGAGGTAAAATTGTATATGAATTAAAGGATAAGTCTTATAATGATGTAAGCAAGGCTTCGAGAATCACAATTATGCTTTATAAATCTGTTTTATACTTTGATTCATTGTTTATAACTCAATTGAAAGTTTCACATCCCAAACAATCAATCGGAAGATATGTAAAATGTAGAACATTTGATAATACATGTATTTGATATAACTAAACTCTTTGCAAATTTTAACACAAACTATGTTCATTTATACAAGTTATATAAGATAAACAATATATCATTTTGATAATATTGCAGTAAAAGATTAACTTGAATATCAAATAATTATTGTCTTTATATTTTATTCAAGATCGATAATATATCGATTGACAATATTGTAGTAAAAGATTAACATGTAAAACAATGTAACCAACAATAATTATAATTCAACAAGAATCACATAAAGATAGCATGACTAAAAATATATGAAATATGAGAATTATAACATTTGGAATTAAAAAAAATAATAGATAAGAGTTTAGACATAAATAAACTTACAAATATTTATAGCTCCTGATAAAGAATCAAAGTATAGAAGTAAATTTATTACACATAAAAGTTTATCTCTTAGCCTTGCCAAGAACTCTAACCTAGCTTACAATACATGTTAAAGAGAAGAAATATGAGAGAATTGTTAAGTCGTGAAAAATGCCCTAAAAGTGTCCTTATATAGACATTAAAGGAAACATGTTTAGTGTGACTTTAATCTTTAATAATTTAGGCCAACCACTCATTCACCTAATTGTAGTACCTTTTTTATAATGGAAATGATCAATATAGCCTTTTTGGCTAACATAAGGTTGTAGTATTTTGTCTCTTCTTTCCATAGCCATTAGGTTCATGCAATTTGGATGAGTATCCAATGAGATATGGGCAAAATGCCAAAGATATGTTAGATTTTGGTCAACAATCATTTTAACATATTTTAATACAATTTGGTCCATGATAATGGCTGATTTGGACTTTACCATCAACAAAAGAGTTATTGATAATTGCATCAATATTTTACAACTTCAAGAATTATACCAATTAGGTATATATTTTGTGAAATACAGTCCAAATACTTAAGGTGGGTCAAGTTGAACAGAAGTTGCAACCCAATTCTGTTGTATCCCAATTTTTAGCCCAAAATATGTTGGATTTAGCTTTTAAATTATTCTTTAAATTGGTGTAAGATTGAGTCATGTTACTTTAGGTTCACTAATTTCTTCATTTTGATTTCTACGTTGAGAGTTACGTCCATTTTACATAAACCAATGCAAATAACATTCATTAATCACAATTTAAGGACAACACTTTATTTCAAGCCTAAAAAATACAAAAAAGCTAAAATTAGTGACATTAAATGGTGACTGAATCTTTTAATAAATATGAATTTTAATGCGTTCATCATCCATTGAACCGCAGCAGGAGCATGTCTACATGGACAATGCTAACAGCATCATGCTCCTTCTGAAGTAGCTCTTTGGTGATCGACCCTAAGTCCAGATTTATAGGGTCGCCAAAGTTCTCTTTCAGGCCTGACTTTCTGAGGGCAGCCCAATGAGTCCTCACGTCTTCAAAATGATTGGATTAATTGAGAGGCTTAAGAGCATGGACACTTCTCTGAACATAACTTTAGGAATAACTTGATTCTCCTATCGTTACCCGAGTCAGTTGCACAGTTCATCATGCACTTCAACATGCAGGGTTTGACCCCTACCAATATTGATATGCATAATATATTCTAAACAGTTCATAAAGACATAAGTAAATAGGGTGCTTCATCTTCTACCTTGAGAGCTTCTGAGAAGTCTAAAGGAAAGAAGAAAAAGTAGGTGAAATAGACACGCAGAATGGGTCCTCATCGGTAACAGATATTTAAGCCATAAGAGAAGCCAAAAGAAAAAAAAAATGTTTCCATTACAGTGAGGACGAGCATTGAAAAGGGAACAACCCCAAATACCTTGCCACCATGAAACTTACTCCCTCAGGTATATTCTTTCCTATTATTAACATTTCTTTAGCATTTGATCCTAGTACAGACTGGGTATTAGATACCACATGTCGTCCTCACATGTACAATATGTTGCAGGGTCTGAGGGAAGTTAGATTGCTATAGCCAAGAAAGATACAGCTTTGAGTCAGAAATGGTGATTTCATGTAGGTCAAGTCTGTTGGACATTTTGACTTCATTCTCCCTTTTAATAAAATAGTTGTATTACATAACTATTATTTTGTACTATTTTGTATCAGACAGATTATCTCCCTTCCTATACTTGACAGTGAAGGGTAAAATATGTATATCAGGAACTGTTCCTTATATTTATATAATATATTTGATGTTTTTTTTAGTTGAATGTCAGCAAATTAATAGGCATTATGTTTTGGATACAACGAAAAATATCAAGAATATACAGGGTAGCACTAGTAGTAGTTCAGGAACTTTAAATGATACAGAATTATGGCATATTAGATTGGGTTACATAGGCGTGAAACATCTTACCCATTTGGTAAAGGATAGTCGGATACCTGATCTCACTATAAAACCTTACCCAGTTTATAAATCTTGCATTCAGGGGAAAATGACTAAATCTCCATTTACTGGTGTTGGACACTGCGTCACTGATTTATTAAAATTGGTGCATAGTGATGTATGCGGCCCAATAAATCATGATACAATGTGTGGATTTTGATAATTTGTAACCTTTATTGATGATTTGTCACGATAGGGTTATGTGTTTCTTATGAATCACAAGTCAGAAACCTTTAAAAAGTTCAAAGAATTCAAACTTGAACTAGAGAAACAAACTGGCATGTACATCAAATGCCTTCAATCAGATCGAGCCCATGAGTACATTAGCAGTGAATTTTTTGACTATTTAAAAGAGATTGGGATTCTCGCTCAGCATAGTCCTCCAGGTACTCCGTAACACAATAGTGTTTTGGAAAGGAGGAATCAGACTTTATTAGATATGATCTAGTCGATGATAAGTTTCACCGATCTTTTAAAATATCTTTGAGGTTACGCTCTTGATACTACTGCTCATATATTGAACAGGGTCGATCTAAAGCTATTCTGACCACTCCGCATAAGATGCTGAAAGAAAAGAAACCAAGTATTCAATATTTTAAAATTTGAAGCTATTCTCCTTATGTAAAAGTTACGCAATAAGATATCCCAAGAATTTAATGGGATGCCAATTTTATGATCTTCATAAATGAAACATATTCATTTCTCGATATGCTATTTTCCTAGAGAAAAAATTTCTTATGGATCATCTGGGTTGTAAAAGGATTTTATATGATAAAGTTAGAACTAGAATGAACCAGAAATGGAACCTCAAACTTAATCCAGCAGAATACCAAAGGTGTTTAAGAAACACTTAGAGTCCATGGGTATTAGATACTATTACGAATGGCACTAGAGCAAGTGGGAGTTTATTAGGATTTATGCTTATGTGTCATCCCATTTTATATGAATATATTATTTTATAATATTTATATAGTATATTTTATTAAATTACTATTTTTATTAGTTAAATGATACATTGCTTGTAATGTTATAAACATTGTATGATTTGAATGAGGTCAGATCTGGCATAAAAGAGGTTAAACAATCACTAAAAGGTTAGCAAGACTGAGAATTATAATTGATAATAGTTAGCATTATGATGAACACTTAAAATTACACATTTGATAAGGATTTTTTAGCATCATTTTTCACCATTAGTGTTATTAATCTCTCTAATTTGAGCATGTTTTTAGTATTATATCTAATTATGTTTTTATCTATTTTAATGTAGGTTCGGTAAATTAGCTATAACATTCTACCTAGAAATCTAATTTAAGTAATTCTTGAACCTGTGAAAATATAATTTCACGCAAAATAAAATTGAATTTCATACATAATTTTTAATTGGAACGTTAGGAGGGTGGAAAATGGCTTTGAAGAGGACTAATCTGTAGTGTAAGTCTAGTCTGAGCAGGCTTTAGTATTTGGGTCGTATCTCATAAAATAAGAAACCAATTATAATGATTCAAGAAGGCACAGACATATATTTTAATTATCTACAAATTGTTAGTTTAGTAAAAATTCTGATTCTGCCATCTTACCAGTCAAAAGGGTATTACAAATTCAATAGAAAGTTTGGCAGTCAAAATGTTGAATGTTTGGTCACACATGAATAATACCTATAAATTTGCCTATTTAAGGACTCCCTTGGTTGAAGGGGAGATATGTTCTGTCATTTTGTAATATTGAGTTCATTTTTTATTTGCATTCTATTTTCCTAAGTTATATTGTTCTAATTCCTAGTTAAGGCTAGGAGTGAAACACTTAATGAAGGTGTAGTTTTGTCACTTTAATCCTACTCTTGTACTTCATGTTTATGTTCAAGCAATTTGATTCATCATTTTTTAAAGTTGTTTTGGTTTGGTTGAAGCCATGATTCTTTATAGACTAAGGGCACAATGAATGCTTGAAAAGATCTTCTACATATCAACAATATATTTTTACAAATGATGTTCTCTATCAATTCAAATCATTTTTCAAGTGAGTAAAAGGATCAAAGGAACTCTACTACAACTCAAGTAAGTGTGGATCTCTAATGCCTTAGTGTTCTTTCAAATTGATTTCTTAATTTACACTTGATAATCTTTTTTTTTTAAATCAACCATTATTCTTCATCTTTGGGTACAAGACTTCATTACTCTTGGATATTGACAAAAGCAACCTTTGCCCTTGGTGATCACTCCCTGTGGATACGACACTCGGACTCATGAGTAAATACTATAATTAAGACAACATACACTTAGGTAATACAATATTTAAGTTGTAACAAGTTTTTGGCGTCGTTGCCGGGGAGTGAAATTAACTAAGATATTTAGTAATTACTTCTTCTTTTTTTAATGAAAGGCTAAGCCTCCTATCTTTCTTTACTTTAAGTATTCTTTATTTTGTTATCTTTATTTGACTAGGGTTGGTTTGACCACTTAATTTATTTTATTTTATTTTATTTTATTTTATTTTATTTTTACTAACCTTGTTCTAATCTAACATTTTATTCCTTTAACTTTTATCTAATCTAACATTTACTAATCTAACATTTTATTATTCTTCTAACTTTTATCTAATCTAACATTTACTAATCTAACTTTTTATTATTCCTCTAACTTTTATTTTATGATCGACCTTGCCACATAATTTTCTCTATCTTATTTCATTTGATTTTGCTTTATTTTACTTTATTTTATTTTATTTTCTTTCTTCTTTACTTTATTTCTCGTGTTTATAGCATTTGTTATTATATTTTATCTTCTTGTATGAGTATACGGTTTTGAGATCCTAAGTCTCTTCGATTGGGGAAAGGTAATTCTAAAACTCCCTTTGATAATTTGTTTAATTTTCCATCAACTTCTCATTCTTCATCAAACACATCACACACCATGGCCGATAATGAAAGTGTTCACAAAGATCATGATAATGCACATATCCGAACCAGCGTGAATACTTGCAACCTCCTTGCGACTCTATAGCCTCATGCTTCATTTTTCCTTTAAATACTAATAATTTTACATTTAAGCCTGGAATGATTCCCTTACTTCCAAATTTTTATGGCTTAGAATTGAAAAGTCCATATTTGCATTTAAAAGAATTTAAAGAAGTTTATAGTACATTTAATAACCAAAGATGTAGTGAAGAAATAATTAGGCTTAAATTGTTTCCATTCTCTTTGGAAGATAAGGCAAAAACTTGGCTTAATTCTTTAAGAACAAGGTCAATAGGTACTTGGCAAGAAATGCAACATGAATTCCTAAAGAAATTTTTTCCACCACATAAAACTAATGCTTTGAAAAGAGAAATTCAAAATTTTTCTCAAAAGGAAAATGGAACATATTTTCAATGTTGGGAAAGATTCAAAGATTTGTTAAATTCTTGCCCACATCATGGCTTTAAAAGATGGAGAACAATTAGTTTTTTCTATGATGGTTTAATTCTTTAGACAAAATAATTCATTGAAACTATGTATAATGGTGAATTTTTAGACAAAGACCAGATGAGGCATTTGATTATTTGGATCATTTATTCGAGAATTCCCAAAATTGGCAAGTCACTAGTTCTATCAATTCAATTAGATATAATCTTGCTAGTTCTAGTGGAGAAAAATATCAATTGAGTCAAGAACATGATCTAAGTGCTAGGGTAGCTAGTTTGGCTACGAAAGTAAAAGCCATAGAAATGAGGAAACAAAGGGAAACAAAATTCATTCTTACTGAAGAATTTTGTGGTATTTGTGATATTGTTGGCCATCCCATAAATGAGTGTCCAAACATTTCAATCTTTGAGGAAGCCATACATGAGCAAGTGAATGCCACAAGGTATACTCAAAAACCTTTTCTGTCTCAATACTCCAACACCTATAACCCAAATTAAAGAAACCATCCAAATTTTAGTTGGAGAAATGATAACAATGCGCAAACACAACCTCAGCAAAAGTCTTCAAACCCGCATCCATATTACTCACCAAACACAAAAATCCTTGAGGAGACGTTGCAAGCATTCATGCATGAGCAATCAAGATTCAATGATCAAACTTCAGGGGTTATTAATGAGATCAATAGTACACTTTCCAATCTGACATTTTTCGTGAAAAATTAAGAAAAATGTAAGTTTCCTTCTCAACCTAAACTCAATCTCGTTAGTCAATTTAAAGTAAATGAATCTTGTAAAAAAAAAAATCACTTGAAAATATAAATGCCATTACAACACTTTGTAATGGTAAGGTTATTGATAAAACTATTTCAAAAAAATATGAACCTAAACTACTTGAAGTGGAAAATGAGAAGGAAAAAAAGTCAAAGCCTTTTGAGATAGAAGAGTGTCAAATTTCTATCCCATTTCCTCAAAGATTGAAACCCACGAAAAAGCTAAACCTAAATTCTGACATCTATGAACTTTTCAAGCAAGTCAAAATAAATATCCCTTTATTGGATGCAATAAAACAAGTCCCATCTTATGATAAATTTTTGAAAGATTTGTGTACAGTCAAAAGAAAGCTAAATGTTTGAGAAAAAGCATTTTTGGCCGAAAGTGTAAGTTCAATCATTCAACAAAACACTCCTCCAAAATACAAGGATCATGGATGTCCAATCATTTCTTGTGTGATTGGTAATTTTAGGATTGATTGTGCATTACTTGATTTAAGAGCTAGTGTTAATCTTTTGCCTTACACTATTTATAAGCAATTAGGACTTAATGAGCTCAAACCTACTCCAATCACTCTTTAACTTACTGATAAAAGGGTGAAAGTTCCAAAAGGAGTAATAGAAGATGTGCTTGTTCAAATTGATAAATTTTATTTTCCTGTTGATTTTATTATTTTGGATACACAACCTGTTTTAAACTTGAACGCTCAAATTCCAGTCGTTCTAGGTCGTCCATTTCTTGCAACTTCTAATGCTTTGATTAATTGTAGAAATGGTCTTTCGAAGTTGTCTTTTGATAATATGACTTGTGAATTAAATGTTTTTAATATTTCTAAGTAGTTTATAGATGATGATGATGATAATGTGCATGAAGTTGACCTAACTGAAGAGCTTGTACATGATGAATTTCACGTCTATTCTTCTGCAAATGATTATGACATGAAAAATAATTCTGAAACTCGTTCTTGTTTATAGGTTTTTGGAATAAACAAGTGGAGACCAATATTTGAGGATTTACCACCAAACACAAAAGCTCCATTGCCATCAAATATGCAACCACCAAAACTTAAACTGAAGCCATTGCCATCTCATTGCAAGTATTCATTTTTTGGGTGAAAATGAAACTTTCACTATAATCATCTCGTCTAAGTTGAATTCACTCCAAGAAAGTAAGTTACTTGACACTTTGAAATTGCACAAAAATGCATTAGGATGGCCCATTGTTGATATTAAAGGAATTAACACTTTAATATGCGCACATAAGATTTATTTAGAGGATAATGCCAAACCCTCTAGAGAGATGCAATGAAGGCTCAATCCTAACATAAAAGAAGTGGTGAGAAATGAGATCTTTAAACTTTTAGATGTAGGAACCATCTATCCTATTTCTGACAGCAAATGGGTAAGTCATACTCAAGTTATACCTAAAAAATCTAGAGTAATTGTAGTCAAAAATGAAAACAACGAATTAATTTTGACTAGAACGGTTACTAGTTGGCGTATGTGCATTGACTATAGGAAGCTAAATTCGATGACTAGGAAAGATCACTTCCTTGTGCCATTCATGGATTGAATTTTAGAAAGGGTAGTTGGGCATGAATTTTATTGTTTCTTAGATAGGTATTCTGGGTATAACCAAATTGAAATTGCACTTGAGGATCAAGAAAAAACTACTTTTACATGCCCTTTTGGAACATTTGCATACAAAAGAATGCCTTTTGGTTTATGCAATGCACCAGCCACATTTTAAAGATGCATGCTCAGTATTTTTAGTGATATGGTCAAACACTTTCTTAAAGTATTCATGGATGATTTTTCTATTTTTGGCAATTCATTTGATGATTACTTATCAAATTTATGAAAAAGTTCTTATTAGATGCAAAGAAAAGAATCTTGTGCTTAATTGGAAAAAAATGCCATTTTATGGTTGATCATAGTATTGTACTAGGTCATATTGTTTCCTCTAAAGGTATAGAAGTGGATAAAGCCAAAATTGATTTGATCACCAATCTTCATTCTCTCGTATGTGTAAAACATGTTCGGTCATTCTTAGGACATGCTAGTTTTTATAAAAGGTTCATTAAAGATTTTAGTGCCATATCTAGACCATTGTGTAATCTTTTATCAAAAGACACTATTTTAGAATGGACCACAGCTTGTTAAGAAGTATTTGATAAACTTAAAAGCATGTTAACATCTGCTCCTATTATTTAATCTCCTGATTGGTTTTTACCTTTTGAAATCATGTGTGATGCTAGAGATTATGCAATTAGAGCTGTTTTAGGGCAAAGAAAATATAAGAAACCCCATGTCATATACTATGCAAGTAAAACATTTGATAGTGCTTAAATGAATTATTCCACGACTGAAAAAGAATTACTTGTAGTAGTATTTGCTTTGAAAAAATTTAGATCTTATCTTGTTGGTTCACCCATTGTTTTATTTAGTGATTATACAGCTTTGAATTATCTTCTTTCGAAGAAGAATGCTAAGCCAAGGTTAATTAAATGGATACTTCTCCTCCAAGAATTCAACATCATAATTAAGGATAAAAGAAAGTTGAAAATATTGTAGTCAATTATTTGTCTAGACTTATTTGTGATGAATATTTTGAAACTTCACCAATCAATGATACATTTTCAGATGAACAACTTTTTAGTATTATTAATTTACCTTGGTTTGCTGACATTGCTAATTTTCTTATTACAGGAAAACTTCCATCTCATTGGCAATCCTAGGACAAAAGAAAGTTTTTATGTGATGTGTGCCTGATAATGAAATTCATGATGTCATTTTCTTTTGTCATTCTGAAGCTTGTGGTGGTATTTGTCTTCAAAGAAAACTGCAACAAAAATTTTACAATATGGATTTTATTGGCACACCCTTTTGAAAGATACCTACAAGTTTTGCAAAACTTGTGAACAATGTCAAAAGTTATGAGGTATAACTCGTAGGAACATGATGCCATTAAACCCAATCTTAGTAATTGAACTTTTTGATTGTTGAGGTATTGATTTTATGGGTCCACTTCCTTCTTCTTTTGGATAAATTTATATTTTGGTGGCTATTGAGTATGTTTCCAAATGGGTTAAGGCAATCCCCTGTAGAAACAATGATCATAAAATGGTTTTAAAATTTCTAAAAAATAACATTTTAACAAGGTTTGAAATTCCTAGAGCAATTATAAGTGATGGAGTTTCACACATTTGTAACAAACCTTTTGAATTACTGATGAAAAATTATGGAATCACACATAAAGTGTCTACACCTTACCATACACAAACATCTAGACAAGTCGAGCTTGCTAATAGGGAAATCAAATGAATTTTGGAAAACATTATAAACCCAAATAAAAAATATTGGTCTTTATGACTAAATGATGCATTTTGAGCTTATTGTTCTGCTTTTAAATCACTAATTGGTATGTCCCCCTATAAGCTTGCTTATGGAAAACTTTGTCATTTACTTGTGAAATTGGAACATAAAGCTTTTTGGCCTATCAAAATGATTAACTTTGACTTTGATAAAGCTGGTTCACTGGGGAAACTCTAGTTGAATTAATTAGAGAAATTTAGGAATAAAGCTTATGAAAACTCTAGGATCTACAAAGAGAAAATGAAGACATTTCATGACAAACACATTGTCAGAAAAACTTTTAGATCTTCACAGAAAGTTCTCTTGTATGATTCAAGATTACACTTGTTTTCTGACAAACTTCGTTCTCGATGGACTGAACCTTTCATTGTCAAAAAAGTTTTTTCTCATAAAGATGTTGAAATTAAAAATCCAAAAAATAAAAATATTTTTAAATTCAATGGACAACGATTGAAAAACTATAAAGAGATGGTAAATAACTCTATGTGTCTCGAGGACATCCAACTTATGGATCCAATCTATTATACTTGATCAAGTTTTATCTATCTGTACCATATTTCATGTTTTGATTTTGTTTGTTATTTTTTTTTCTCTTGTATGTTTTCATTTTTCAGTTAAATGGTAGATAATGGTACTCCATGATATTTTGAGTCGGTTTTGCCAATTTTTCATAATTACTGACACCTTCTTCTTCTCCCTATTTCTTTAAAAAATGGATGACAGTTTAAAAAAATTGAAAAAACATTTTCCCTCATTGCCTCAACATGCCTTAAAAAATATTTACTAAGCAAGATGTGAAAGATTACGGTTATTAATGATTATGAATATACCTGCTGATATATATTGGTTAATTGAAGCCCACGTCCGATCGACGGGGGAGTTTTCAGATTCATTAATTTCTTACATGCCAAGCTTAGGTAAAAGTTCTTTTGCAAAAAGGCGAAGAGCAAAAAGATTAGGTGTTTGTTACAAGTGTGCAGACATGACTGCACACTTGTAACACAAGATTTTACAATTTAGGAATGGTATCTATAAATCGCAAAGATAAAATTAGATTCATTAGGGATGGTCTGAGTCAGGAGTTTTTGGATGATATTCTAATGACTCTTAAGACATATCCCAGTAGATATGTACATATTGCCATTCATGACTTATGGGAATTATTCCTAAAAGAACTTGAGCGGTACAATCTCGGGAATTTGACTCTAAAAGACCCTGTTTGTCAATTTATAAGAAAACTGGATGGGAAGCCTATCCCGGACCTATAAAGGGCGTTTAAGTCATTTCAAGATGTAAAACCAA
Source organism: Ailanthus altissimus (assembly GCA_946807835.1). Lineage (NCBI taxonomy): Eukaryota > Viridiplantae > Streptophyta > Magnoliopsida > Sapindales > Simaroubaceae > Ailanthus > Ailanthus altissimus. Next base: position 4,517,222 of record OX327712.1, read on the forward strand.
AGGAAGATATAAGCCACAATTACAACTACTTGTATATATTTACTTTAACAGTTAAATATTTTATTTCAACCTTAAATGTCTTCTCTAATAATAACCAACCACCTATAGCCGACTTTGATTTTGAAAATTTGCATTTAAAACTTAATCCCATCCAATAATAACCAACCACTCATTGAAATTTTACATTGCAACACTTTTTTGGCTCTATAAATATATTACATTATTTTTGCATCTTTATACTTACTTAAAATCATTCAAGGGTTAGGGAGAGTGTAACAATGGCAGAAACATCAACTCGCAAATTCACAAAAATTTGTGTCTCTTGTGGATCTAGCCCTGAAAAAATAAGAGAGTTTGTAGAAGTAGTAGAAACCCTTGATAAGGTGTTAACTGAGCGAAAAATTCATTTAGCATATAGAAGAGGTAACTATGGATTAATGTGGTAGGTAACATCAGCTGTACATAATAAAGGCAGTCGAGTTTTGGGTGTCATACCGAAAGCTCTAACTGTTGGAAATATTGTCGGCAAAATAATTGGGGATGATTTATAGGTATTATCAATGCATGAATGAATGTCTTTAATGCTTGAAAATGCTTATGCCTTCATAGCTACCAGGAGGCTTCGAAACTCTAGAGGAAATTTTCAAATTACCTCATGGGCTCAATTGTAAATCCACCAAAAATCCATTGGTTTGTTAAATGTTGGCGGCTTTTATAATGAGTTGTTATCTTTTCTTGACTATACGATGGAAAAATAATTCATATCATTTGTGGCACGACGAATCCTCATTTCTACTTTAACTATTGATCAGTTGCTTGATGAATTACAAACTTTCATACCTCTGTGTGATCCAACAATACATCAAATAGATTGGTATCTTGATGACAATAAGAAGAAATGCAAGATAGATTTGACTCTTCGTCTATAGTCTCTTTACATTGATTTTTTTTTTCGTATTTTGTGTGGTTTGTTTGTTATAGATTTTTCTTTTCAATAAAAGTTATTTCAGGTGATATCTTCTATACTCTACTCTTATTGTATTTTGACATTAAGGACAATGTCTCAATCAAGTTGGGGAAAGAGATAATTCATATATAATGTTAATGCTACCTTTTTTTTGTTTATCATTTTTTTATTTTCCAAAAAACAAATTGACATTTGGCATTATGAATGTCATGAGTAAAGGGTTTATTTTTGGACTCTTGAGATGCATTTTAACCCATTTCGTGCATATGTGTTCTTAGTAATTCTTTTGTAAATAAATTTGATTTTCTATCGATATATGATTTTAAAATTGTTTGGGTTTAGTCACTTTTTCTATCTAAGTTGCTAAAAAAATAACTTCTGAAATCATTTCTTGAGCACAATACTAAAGTCTTATGGTAAGATGGATGATTCAATGTATATAGCCAAGAGATTTGTTTTTCATGTTTAATTATATATTTTCTTAATCTCACACATCTTTTTGTGAATGAGTTGAGAGATTTGAGAAAATAACTTATGAGCTTTTATTGATCTTTTGAATTGGTTAATTTTTGTTTGAAGTGACATTATTCGAATAAAGGAATGATTTAATTGTCTAGCCAAAGAATGACTCAAATTTGTTAAATATATTTTGGTGAAAAGTAATTCTTATTTTATAATATTTTCTAATGTTCTTGATATTCACAAAAGTGTCAAAAAAAGGGGGGGAATCATTTCAATTCATAAAAGTCTTCGTTCAATGATAGAAGACAAAAGTATAAAAAAAAAGAAAAAAAAAAGAGAGAGATTTAATCTAGTACAATAAAGTCTTTATTTTCAAAGACAAATGTCTTTAAGAAACAGTATTTCTCACCGAGTTTATTTGTGATATCCGTGATTGAGGTTCTAAAGCTAGCACGTGGCAAGAATGATGTAACTCTTGACAATTAATTTTTCTATCTTTGGATCAATGTAAGTTTGTTTGTCTATCCTTAGAGGTAACCTTTTTATGAGCGCTTATTTGTTTTCAAACTCCATTAGTGAAACCCTAACTCTTTAAAAAGTTTTTTTTTTACCAGTAAGAATCTGGAGTTAAGGCTTTTACATGAAGAAAATTTTCAAGGCCATATATTTTGTGGTTTCTGATAAGAATATTATGGCTTAGTTCACACATACATGATTTTGGAAGTTATAAAATAACTATGATAGAGATTATGATCTTAAACTGACATTTTGCTTGAAATGCTTAAATAGTTATTTTTTTAATTTATTTACGCTTGAATTGCTAGGGACTAGCAATAAGCTCGTTGTGGGGGTATAATGAACACTTAAAAATACACATTTGATAAGGATTTTTCAGCATCATTTTGCACCATTAGTATTATTAATCTCTTTTAATTTGAGCATGTTTTCAATATTATATCTAATTAAATTTTTATCTTGTTTTCAGTTCCTAGTCTAATTCACCGATACGGGTTTATCGGTGAAACCATTGATTATAGATCAATGTATGACAATATCTAGATGGTTATTTTTAACTGACCATGGGCTTACCAAAAACTCGTATGGTATACTGGTGTTTAGTAAGGACTAAATACTGAATAGGCTCAACGAGGACTCCAATAGACATCCCATGAAGCCGTTAATGATAGGTCCTCTCAAGTTGAGTAGTATACGTGATCCTTTGATCTGAGCACCACTATGGGCTTATGAGCGATCCACCATACTTTGGTTCTACATATGTTAAAGACCTTTCATGGTCTGATGCTCATGGAGTCCAATGTGCACAGTTATGAGATTCATCAACTCACATGGGTGAGTTGTCTATTCGGATACTCCGAGACTGTATCTCAAAAAGACTTATGGCCAAAAGCAATAAACCTACGAAAAGAGTTTCTTATAGGGTTAAACAATATTACAAAGGTGTTTGCGCATATTGTTTATCAAGATATGCATTTGGAGATAAGTTCACAAATGAGCACGTAGATATTTGAGGTGATGATCTATATCGCCACTTCTTCAGAATATAAATGGCGGAAGATTATACGTATGCACTATATCCTCAACTTATATGATCTACTATGCTTATTTGTAATATCTATAACGTATGCGTGGGCATCGATCACGGACTTATGGAATAGTTTCATTTGACAAATTAAGCATGGACCTAGGAAGTCCCGCAATATGAAGTGTACTCGTTGTACACTAGGGCGGCATACCAGATTGAATAATTTAATCCAATAAATTATAGCAGACCAGACATTTACTTCAACATCCCTCAAGATATGCATGTGCCAAGACTTTAATATTAAGTGCATCAATTAGTCAACTATAGTTGTTGACTAATAGAATGATGACACATGGCAAAATGTGTCAAGGATTTAATATACGTGGGTGTATGCATGTGCAATTGTGTTTACTGCATAAAATACATATCTCATACATATTTAACACTGTGAAATAATTAAATCATACAATAAACATAATAAATAATATATTAATAATGTTAATATATTAAAAGGGTTGAGAAATCACCATAACATATAATGTTATATAAGTGTATCTTGGGAGTTCGCTTGGAGACCAACTTGTTGGTAATTCTAGTCACCAACTCGGTGGGCTTGGTAACCTAGAACAAAAGCTCCAAATCTAGCAAGAGATTAACCCTTAACCTCTTAAAATGGTCGGTTGTATGTATTTTTCTTTTTCTCTAGAAGGAAAAGAAATAAAAATTGAAACAATTCACAATTGTTTCTACGGCACCTAAAGGGAAAATGAAAACAATTTTCATTTTCTCTCATTTGGCACCCTCTTTCAAGGTCACATGAGAAGAAACAAGAAAACCATTTCATTTTTCTCTCTTCACCATTGTATCACATACACACACTTTACACACATATATATCTCACATTCATTAAAATAATAATATTATATATTAAATATTAAACGAAGCCACTTTACGGAAAAATAATATTATTATATTAAATAATAATAAAGTATAAATAATAGACGCCAACTAAAAGGCATTATTTAATATAATAATATTATATAACAAAATAATATATAATATAATATATTATAATAATAAGATATCAATGATTATTTAATAATTAAATAATCATTGTGTGAAACGACCATTTTATTCCTCATAAATAGTTATTAAGTCTACCTCCTTAGTGGGTGCCACTAAATCTTATACTTAGGTAAACTCAACCAAGGGTCTATAATACGTCACGTGTCATTATACAATTAATAAATAATAATTGTTGACTAATTATTGTATTTAACACTTAAATATAGACATATACGCATCCCCGTGGTAGTGCGGGTTGTTACTGAATTAAATAATTTAATTTGGTACGCTGCCCAGTGTACAATGGGTACACTCCATATCGCGAGACTCCCTAGGTTCACGTCTAATTTGTCAAATGGAACTATTCCATGAGTCCGTGAACACTGCCCCACGCACATGTCACGAATATTACAAATCAACACGTTGAACCATACAAGTTGAGGTTACAACGCATACATATAGTCCTTCCTCCATAATATCCTAGATGTGCAGGGATATAAATTATCACCATTAAATTCCCATGTGCTTATCTATATCATATCCCTAGACTTGTATCTCACTGAACAATATGTGCAAACTCCTTTGCCATATTGTTCCACCTTGGCGGAAACTCTTTTCCTATGATTAATTCTTATGGCCATAAGAGGTTCTGAGATACAGTATTGAAGCATCTAGATATCTTACTCTCTATGCGAGTTGACGAATCTCATATCTGTACACACTGGACTTCATAAGCATTAGATCATACCCAGCGACACCCAGCAATCACACCATGAAAGGTCTGTGACATGCGTGGAATCAAAGTATGGTGGATCACTTATAAGCCCATTGTGGCACTCAGGTCAAAGGACCATGTATATTACGCAACTCTAGAAGACCATCCGTTTATGACTTACATAGGGTGTCTATCGGAGGCTCTCATGAGTCTATCCTATATCTAGTCCTAACTAGATACCCATATGTCAATACTAGCTCTAAGCTCATGGTCGGCTAAGAATAGCCATTTATACCCTATAGGTATGATATATGCTTATGTATATAAAGGTATCCACCAATAGACCCGCACAAGTAGAAATAGATCAAGGACAATATTTGAGAACATACATATGCAACTTATATTTTCTGGCAATTGATTGCAACTATGCAGTTACTAGTAGTATATTCCTAAGTCTATATCCTATTACAGATAAGTCTTCAACTTTTGGATCTTCGTTGCGTATTATAACCAGCTAAACAATTAGTTGTGCTAACATTTAATATTTATATCTTTCAGCGTGGTCAACTGTGGGCCCTTATCTAAACTCCCTTAGATTTGATATAAACTCATCCAGATCATACAATGTCTATAATGTTACATTGCATAATACCATTTAAATAGGCATTAGCGATTTAATAGAAATGTACATTTATATAAATAATAAGTATATGCACATTCAGGGATGGCACATAAGCACCAATCATAACACAATGTAGGCCACTTATTAGTTGACTTAGAATTTACCAAAATGACCTTGCTTATTTGATAAACAAAATGCATTAATTAAATACAAAATTGTTTTGTCTTAATTAATTGGTCAAATCATGATTTTTTAATGCATTTGTTGTGTTTTAATATGATTAAAATAATATGAAAACAAAAGCATTAGATGGTCATTTTGTGGTGGGGTCAAAATGTGTTAAAAAAGCAAGTGAAGAAATTGTTTCTCCAAGTAAAAGCCTCAACCTTTTTACCATAAACCTCAACATATATAGCCTTGAAAATGTTTTCATGTGAAAGCCTCAACTTCATATCCTCACAAATGAATGACTGTTTAAAATGTTAGGATTTCTCTCGTAGAGTTGGAAAACAGTTTAAGCACTCAAGAAAAAAAGTCAATTTAAGGATAGACATACAAACTAACATTGATCCAAGGACATACAAACTAACATTGATCCAAAGATAGAAAAATCAATTGTTTAGAAAATAATCATTCTTGACATGCACCAGCTTTAGGACTTCAATTGTCTTGTGAGAATAATACAAATATAGCTTGGTGAGAAAACTGTTTACAAAATATTTGTCTTTTAAAATTGAACGAAGACTTTATTAAACTCAATTGATTCTTCTTCTTCTTTTTTTTATTTTTCTTTTCATTTTCTTTTGTATTATCTTTTTTTTAAGGATATAAGGAAGCATTATAAAAAAATATATATATATTTCTCAACAAAATATATACACACAATTTAGAAATTCACTTTAAATCATCTTTCAGCTATACAACCAACTTATTCCTTAATTCTAATAATATCAATCTAAACAAAAATTAACCAATTCAAAAGATCAATGAAAGTTCGTAAGTTATTTTCTCAACTTTTTCACTTACTCACAAAAGATGTATGAGATTAGAAAAATATATACTTAAACATGAGAATTCTCTTGGCTATATAAATTGAATCATCTATCTTACCACAAGGCTTAACATTATGCTAAAAAATATTACAAAAGTCATTCTTTAGTAACCTAAATAGAAACAGTGACTCAACCCAAATAATTTTAAATTCATAACTAGATAGAAAAGCAAATTTCTTTATACAAGAATTACCAAGACTTCATGCAATAAACAACAATGCATGAAATAAAAAAATAAAATAACAACCAGTTAGTTAAAATGCATTTCAAAAGTAAGAAAAAAAATTCCTTACTCTGCCATTATTAATCTAATTCGACTTAGAATGCATCTCAAGAGTTTAAAAATAAACTCTTTACTCTGCCATTTTAATCAAATAGGTATGTCTGACCCCATTATCTTTTATTTTTTTGAATATTTTTTGGAATGCAAAATACAACTTATGTCTACTATTCCCCTCCCCCTCCAAACCAGATAAAAAAATGTTCTCAATGTTTAAATAAAAAGAGATAAAGTATATGAGACATTACTTAAAACACCAGTTATTCAAAAGAAACAAACTAGAGAGACACGTAAGCAAATCTAAACTAAAATGATGATGCTGATAAATAAATAAAATAAATAAAAATTTACAAACAAAGTGTCAAATCCAATTTTTGCTTGTTATAGCCCACTGACCAATCGATCTGAATTATTGCTAGGTTAGGTTCGTAGGTAACTGTCCGTAATTTGTCAATCAATTCATCTGCATTTGTAGCAAAAACGAGGATCTGTCACGCCAAATGTTAAATAAAATTATATTCCACAGCTTGATTAAGAAACAGAGTAAACAATCAAAATAGTTATTAACATTCAACAAACCTATAGGTTTTCAATGGATATTCAGCTGGGTCCAAGAGGTAATTTGAAAATTTTCTTCTAAGATACCAAAACCACTTGGTAAAGTAATAAACGTGTCTGCATAGTAAAGCATTCTAGCTATACGTTCATGCATGGATGAGACTCGTAATTCTTTCCTTATTATTTTTTCAATTAGGTTTCCCACGGCTAAAGCTATAGAAATAATACATAAAAACTTGACTTCTTCCTAAATGTGCAACTATTGACATATACCTTATTAACCTAAGGCTACCCCATTCATAAATCAAATGAATTTTTCTTGAGTTAATACTTTTCCTATATTATTTGTTGCCTCTACAAATACTTTATTTTTTTCAGGACTAGAACCCCAAAATACACATATATTTCAAAATCGTCGAACTAAGGTTTCCTTTATATCTACACTCATTTTATCTCGATATATAAAAATGAAGAAAATAAGGTGCTGTATTTATAGAGTACCAAATGATAACATTGATTTTGGTAACTCGACAGTTTGTTAGAAGAGATTTAAAATAAAACACAAAAATTTAAAGATAATGACCCACATGCATTATTTAACCAAAAAATTTGAATTTAAGACATCTATGTAAGCAGCTCTACCATTCATAAAATAAAAAAAGTTCTAAATTAAAATGCACACAATGTATAATAGTTGTGATTGTGGCCTACATATTCCTCTAGTTTTACATTTGGTAACGGCTTTAAAGTCCTCTATGGGTCGGGGATAGGCTTCCCATTTAATTTTTTTATAAATTGGCAAACAAGATCTTTTAGAGTTATATTTTTGAGACTATATCATTGATGTTCATTTTTGAATTTATTTCATAAATTGAGAAGTTCACTTTGCACGAGCCCACAAGAATGCATCTCAAAAGTCAATAGGATATCATCCAAAGACCCTTACTTAGTCCATCCTTTATAAACTGAATTTTATCTTCTCAACTTTTAGATGCAAATTCGAAAGAACGACAACTCCAGTTACAATTCCATCGAGCATATTTATGACACACTTGTAACCTTTTTGCTCTTCGCCTTTTGGCATAAGAGCTTCTTCCAAGACCAAGCGTAAAAGAAACAAAATTATTTGCTGACTCACCACATAATGAAACCTTGACTTCGATTATCCAACAAATATCCGTAGGAATATTCCTCAACATCAATAGCCTTAATCTTTCACACCGTACTTTATAAATCTTAAGTATAGCATTTTGAGGCAATTAAGAAAAGCATTTTTTAAGGTTGATAAGAATGTTATCCTTTTTGAAAGAAAGTGAAAATAAAAAAAGAAGAATGCACGGTTTGAGGAATAGGTTTTAAGGAACTGAGAAACTGACTTTAATAGTCACGGAGTACCGTATCCACTACTTGACCAGGAAACAAAATCACACTAAAGAAAAAAAAATAAAATATGAAAGAAAGTAAAAGCAAAAGTAAAAAAAGTCAAAAGATAAAATATGAACAAAATATAAAACACGGTACAGAATCACACTAAAGAAAAAAAAAGAAAATATGAAAGAAAGTAAAAGCAAAAGTAAAAAAAGTCAAAAGATAAAATATGAACAAAATATAAAACACGGTACAGATAGATTGAACTTGATCAAGCATGATAGACATGATCCACAAGAGGGATCTCATCTAGGTATATAGAGTGATGTACTTTTTTCGCATAGCTTTTCAATCGTTGCCCATTCACTTTCAAAATTCGCCCGTCAGCGGAGTCTTCGATTTCGATAGCACCATTAGAAAAAACGTGCCTTACCACAAATAGACCAGTCCATTGAGATCTCAACTTTTTAGAATGTAAATGCAATCGAGAATTATAAAGATAAACTCATTGATTTGTCTCGAAGTGTTTCCTTGAGATCTGTTTGTCATGAGCAGTTTCCTTTTCGCTTTGTAAATCTTAGAGTTATCATATACATCATTTCATAGCTCTTCTATTTCTGACAATTATAACTTTATGTAAAGACCTGGAGCATTCAAATCAAAGTTAAGGGCTTTGACAACCCAGTAAGTTTTATGCTTTAGCTCGACAGGTGAATGACAAGCTTTTCCATAGACAAGCCGATATGGAGACATTCATAATATGGTTTTGTATGCAGTACGATATGCCTATAATGCCTCAGAAAGGCGTAGAGACCAATCTTTGCAATTCGGGTTAGTTGTCTTTTTCAAAATCCGTTTAACCTCTCTATTTGCTAGCTCGACTTGTCCATTTATTAGTGGATAGTATGCAATGAAAACTTTGTGAAGAACACTATACCTATGCATCAAAGCTTCAAAAGAATGGTTACAAAAATATGTTTCTTGGTCACTAATGATGACACGTGGTGTACCACATCTAGATAACACGTGGTGTACCATACTTAGATAACACATTTTTTTTTAAGAAATTTACCACAATTTTGTTACCATTAGTATGACTAGCTACAGCCTTTACATATTTTGATACATAGTCAATAGGTATAAAGATGTAAAGGTAGCCAAAATATGAGGGGAAAAGACCTATAAAATTGATACCCCAACAATCAAATATCTCAATAAGAAGAATAAAGTTAAAAGGCATCATATGTCTTTGAGATAGAGTACCTAACTTTTGACATCTTTCACAAAAATGATAAAAATTATTAGTGTCTTTGAACAAAGTGGGCCAATAAAGACCATGTTGTAAAAATTTTATGGTTGTCTTTTTCATAGAAAAATGACCGCCACAAGCAGCACTATGGCAAAAATTTAAGACACTAAAAGTTTTACTTTTAGGAATGCAGCGTCTCATAATTTGGTTAAGGCAGTATTTGAAAAGATATGGATCATCCTAATAAAAATTACGTACCTGATGACTTATGCTTATCTTGTGCATTCTAGTTAGATGAAAGTTCACCCCAAACTAACTAATTTACAATATGTGCATACCAAGGTATTTGGCTTATAATGAAAAGATGTTCATTAGGAAACTCATCTCGAATGGGTGGAACATCAGTGGAGTCAGTGAACTCAAGGCAGGATAAATGATTATTAACAATATTTTCAACGCCTTTCTTATCTTTAATAGTTAGATCAAATTCGTACAAAAGAAGAATCCACCTAATTAAACAAGCTTTATCATCCTTCTTAGAAAGAAGGTACTTAAAGGCCACGTGGTCAGTAAAAACAATAATAAATGAACCAATCAAATAAGAACGAAATTTGTCTAAAGCAAAAACAACAGCTAATAGTTATTTTTCAGTAGTAGTGTAATTCATTTGAGTATCATTTAAAGTCCTACTAGTATAATAACCAACAATAGGTTTTCCCTCCCTTCGTTGCCTAAGAACTGCTCCTACAGCATAATTACTTGCATCATACATAATCTCAAATGATAAGTTCCAATCCGGTGAGTGCATGATAAGAGCGGTGGTGAGTTTGACAACAAGTGTTCGAAATGCCTCCTCACACTCTTGTATTTATGTAAATTCAGCCTCTTTTAGTAAAAGGTTACACAATGGTCTAGATATGGTAGAAAAATTTATATAAACCTTCTGTAAAAATTAGTGTGTCCAAGAAAAAATAAGACATCTTTTACTGTTTTGGATGTAGGTAATTTAGAGATTAATTCAATTTTAGCCTTGTCAACCTCTATTCAAAACAACTTTTAAGTTAAGTAAACATAAATCAAAAGAATCACAAAAAATAGTCAAATCATCCATAAAAACTTCCATGCATTTTCAGCCATATCAGAGAAAATACTCAGCATACAACATTAAAAAGTACCTAGTGCATTACATAATCCAAATGGCATTCAACGAAAAGCATAAGTATCAAAAGGGCATGTAAAAGCAGTTTTCTTGATCTTCTATAGCTATCTCAATCTGGTAATAACTTAAATATCCATTAAGAAAGTAATAAAAGAAATTTTCATCTGCACGTTTTAAAATTTGGTCAATAAAAGGCAATGGAAAAATAGTCTTTCCTGGTGGCTGTGTTTAATTTTATATAATCAATGCACATTCACCAACCACTTACTACCCTAGTTGGAACAGGTATCCCATTATCATTTTTCACAACAGTAACCCCAAATTTCTTAAGAACTACTCGAGTTGAACTTACTTATTAACTATCAGGAATTAGGTAGATTATACTTGTATCTAATAGTTTCAAGACTTCTTTCTTCACTACTTCTTTCATTGTTGGGTTAAGTCTTCTTTGTAGGTCCCTATGAGGTTAGACACCTTCCTCTAAATAAATTCTATGGGAGCATATCAATGGAGAAATACCTTTAACATTAATTATGGTCTAACCTAGTGCAGACTTATATTCTTTTAACAATTTTATCAAATTATTTTCTTGTTCGGCACTAAGTTCAGAAGAAATAATGATAGAAAATGTATCATCTAGTCCCAAGAATAAGTGTTCCAAACCTTTGGGCAGTGGAGGAAGCTCAATTTATGGTATCTCAAGGTTTAATGGTTTCGGTTTCTCCCTCTCTCGTGGCAACACTTCAAAGCGTGGTTACCAAAATCGAGTCCCTTTATCTCGTGAGTCAAAAATACTAAACATATCAATTATTTTCTTAAGATAAAAAATTCTCCAAAATCAAAATCATTGACGTTTTTTAAAGAATCAAAGCCATGATTTTTATAAGCTTCCTCCACTATAAGTTTGTCAATCATATATTAATGATAGCATTCATCTTCTTCTCGTGGTTGGTTGTCAATATGAAAAATGTTCACCTCAAGAGTGATATTTCCAAAAGATAATTTGATTAAACCTTTTCTGCAATTAATAAGAGCGTTAATAGTAGCAAGAAAAGGTCTCTCTAAAGAAAAACATGCACATTCGCCAACCACTTACTATCTTAGTTGAAACAATAACCCTAAAATTCTTAGGACCTACTTGAGTTTGACTTACCCATTGACTTTATAATATCTGATTCCTATTAGTAGTATAGGTGCCTAGATTTTCCCGTATAAAACGATAAAGACACAGTAGGGTTACTTGATTCCAACCCTATTAAAAATATTTTTTTATGGTGCGTATGAGAAGTATTAGATCTAAATTAGTAATTTCACACTCGGTTGAAGCGTTGGTCGTGGAATATTTTTAGAATTCCTCTAATGCATGCATTTTCATTTAAGGGTTATGCATAGAATAAGCTTTTGTTAAGAATCACAATTCATATGTTAGAAAATTGACCAATTAGAGACAAGATCATGGATTGCCAAGTTTGAGGTCTAGTTAGTTCCTTTGACTATTCTAACTAAATAGTTAGAAATGATCCAATTAAATACTTCCATTTTTAACTAATGGCAATTTAGAAATTTAAAACTAGTTAAGGGGCAAATTAGACTTTTGGGAGAGCACTATATAAAGGTAAAGTGTCTAGAATTTGGCTAAGTAAAAAGCATAACATGTTTAGAGCAAAAAGAGAGGAATTCAGCCATGAGAGGGGAAGTGCTGTTATAGTAAAACCCGATGCTTTTTCATGAGTTTTCATGCTTGATCAAGTTAAAATTAAGCCAAACACAAGTTTCTAACATCAATTAAAGCTTCCATTAGTGAAAATCTAAGGAAAAGAGGTAAGAAAATCATTGTTTAGTAATGATGATGTGTGAATTTTAAAGATTGCTTCAATTGATGTTTTTGAGGGAATTCTTGATTTAGATTGAGTTGAATTCAAGTGTGGAGCTTAAAGGAGTCATCAAAGTAAAGGACATAGTAAGGTAAGATCAGGGTTTGGTGTGATTTTATTGTAGAAACTTCAATTGGATGTTATTAAGGCATTAGAATTAAATTGGCTTGAATTAGATGCCATTGGAACAAGAAATTGACAAAAAAGAAGTGTTAGGTGAGTAGGATAAATTTTGGCCACTTTAGGGATTTTAGGGTTTGAGTTGTGTTTTGCTCAATTGTTGTGTATAAATAATTCATTGTATCAATTAGATGTATATGGTTGATGAAAAATCAAAAATAAAAAAAATGGGACATAATTGTCCATTTTGGTAAGGTAAAGGGAAATTATATCCAACCAAATTTATGAGGTGTTAAGCAAATTTTATGGGTTTAGATGGTGAATTAAACAAGGTTAAATAAGATTGAATGACTTCGTAAATGAAAATAAGAAAATGGAATCCATTTGGGCCTTGTAAGCCGATTAAGGTGCTTATTAGTTTAAGTGAAATTTTACCATATGTAAAGGTTCTAAATGTAATATCCAATCTCTATTAGTAGTATTAGCACCTAGATTTCGGTATAGAGCAATAAAGACACCATAGGGTTACTTGATTTTAACCCTATTAGAAATATTCCTTTTATGGTGCACGTGAGAGATATTAGACCTAATTTGGTAATTTCACACTCAATCGGAGCATCGGACGCCCCTAGAATATTTTTGAAAATTTTCTCTATTGGCTTGGAAAAGAAAATTCTAATTTACTACATGAATTTTCATTTAAGGGTTATGAATGGAATAAGCCTTTATTGAGAAACACAATCCATATATTAAAAAATGGACCAATTAGAAATGAACCAATTACATACTTAGTTTCCAACTAATGGCAAATTAGATAGTTACAGTTAGTTCTTTGGACTAGTCTAACTAGATAGTTACAAATGAACCAATTACATACTTAGTTTTCAACTAATGGAAAATTAGTAATTTAGAGTAAGTTGAAGGGCAAAATGATCAATTGATGGATAACTATATATATGTTGGAAGTGTGTAGATTTTTCAAGAGAACAAAAAGCAAACACTTAGAGCAAAAAGAGAGCAAATTCGAGCTAGAAGAGTGGTGCTGCTACAATGACCTTTCAAGTTTTTTTTTTCATGATTTTTCATGCTTAATCAAGCCAAAATAAGGTTACATAACAATTCCTAAGCTCCATTGAAGCCTCCATTAGTGAAAATTCAAGAAAAAGAGGTAAAAAAAGCATTGTTTTGTGAGATTTATAAGTGAGCTTTTAAGATTGTTTCAATTGATGTTCTTGTGTGTATTCTTGGTTTAGATTGAGTTGAATTCTAGTGTGGAGCTTGAAGGAGTCATCAATTTGAAGAAATTAGCAAGGTAAGAATTATGGTTTTGGGTGATTTGAATATAGAGACTTCAATTGGTTGTAATTAGGGCATTAGAATGAAATTAGCTTTGATTTTGATGTAATTGGAACAAGAAATTGAGAAAAGAAATGTGTTGGAACATAGGGTGAAATTCTGTCACTTTAGGGAACTTAGGGATTGAGTGGTGTTTTAATTGAGTTGTTGTGTGTAAATGGTGCCTTATGTTTGTGGAATGTATATGGTTGATGGAAAAACCAAAAATGAAGAAAATGGAACATAATTGTCCATTTTGAAAAAGTGAAGGAAAATTATGTCCAACTAAGTTATAAGGCGTTTAATAATTTTCAGGGCGCCGGCTGGTGAGTTAGATTAGATTAAATGACTCTATAAATGAAGATCGGGAAGTAGTATGCATCTGAGCTTTATATGCCGATTAGGGCGTTTAGTAGTTAAATGAGATTCTAGCATTCGATTTGATTATAAACGTCATTTATGGCGTGTAGGTCAAGAAAACCAAGAGCAATAACAGGAGCAGAAATTCGGAGCGAAATTTAGCACAGAGCGGTTGTGAGTGAAAATCTGTCATTTCTTTTATCTTTCATTTATTATGTTTTCACATAATTAAAATGTATGTTTTATGAGTTTTTAATACATAAACATGATTTATGATTTTGACATATATTTATAAATATGCATTTACATATTCGATTTAAGAAACAGTTTTTAAATTACTGCATTTGTTTTAAAAGCCATTGGTACCCTCAGATTATAGTGGTGATGATTGTATTAGACTCGGTCGATATATCCCGTGCACATGGGCAGGTCATAAAGGTGTGTCACTAACTCTGGAAAGTCGGGATGTCGAGTCATGTGAGTCACTCTATGTGTATAGGGTATTGTCTTGCTATATGTATGCGATGTAGGATTCTGCTGCATAGCTAGTGAGATGTCTTGAGATGTCACTGTAGGTGCTGCTAGTTGAGGTGCCCCGTGACCTACTCACGTGTGCGGTGCTAGTTGAGTCACTGCGTGAGTATAGCGCTTTAGGGTTATCATGTGTATAGTTTAGAAAGAAAATGGCCGAGTGAGGACTTTACTAGTTTTCGATCTACTGATAGCATTTATGAATTTATATACACATGGCAGTTATTGTGTTATACAGATTTTGGATATTGTTTTTCAAAGATGTAGATAAAACTCGTTCGGCAAGATTTCATTAGCATATAACATTAGAAACTATTTTATATCTTTACATCAGTTTTAGAAGCATGATTTATGCATGTACTTTCGAATTTTCTATTTATGCATAGTGCTAATTTATTTGAAATCTTAATTGCACTCACTGAGCTCCTTTAGCTCACTTGTTTTGTGTTTTATATTTTCTAAACCCCCTTCCCAGGTGCAGGTCTCGGTACGTAAGCTGCTGATTCTCCTATTGTCGAGAAGTGGGCCAAATCTAAAGATCATTTTTATATATGTAAATGTGCTAAATAGCACCCTTTACTTTTTGCATAGTAGTTGTTGGCATGTATATTGTATGTATGTTTTGAACCAACAAGAAAAGATTTTGATATTATGATGATCGTTTTTACTTTTTATGAGTATGCTAATTTTGTGATTTAAATGGAACTATTGAGTTATGTTGGATTTAGTTTGGAAAGGATCGGGGTTCGAATTGGTCGTATTGAGAAGTATTTGAAATAGAAGTGAAATTTTTTTGCAGGTTTTAAATGGATTTTTCGAAAAACAGGAAAAACTCTGCTCATTTTTTTAAAAATTAAAATGTCGTTTTAATGTATATTACAAGATTTTCTCAGTAATAGCAAGAACCAAAAAAGGGTTCGTCTCACGGAATTTCTCATCTTACCTAGTTATATTTTGAGAAACTTTTATCGGGGTGCCCGACAGGGCTGCTGGAATCTACTGTAGAGGGTCTCGAGTCGGGTCATGTCACTAAATGTCATTTATGGCATGTAGGTGAAGAAAATCGAGACCAATAAAAGAAGTAAAAGTCTAGAGAAGAATTGAGTTTGGACCGGTTGGTGAGTGAAAATCTGTAATTATTTATCTTTCGCTTAATGCATTTCCGCATATTTGAATATTTATGTTTTATGTGATCCTAAATGCTTAAATATGATTTAGAACTTTTATATATTGTTATATTCATGAATTTCTACGTTCAATTGAAAATTAGTTTTTTCTTTAAGTTATTAAATTAGCTTTCAAAGGCTATTGGTACCCTCAGATTTACAATTGTGGTGATGGTTTAAGATCGGGCCGGTCTATCTCGTACGCATAGGCAAGTATTGGGGGGCATGTCACTAACTCCAGGAAGTGAGGTTATGGAGTCATGTGAGTCAGTTTATGTCCACAGTGAGATGTCTTTAGATGTAACAGTGGGTGTTGCTAGTTTAGATGCCCTATGATCTACTCATGTTGTGTGGTGCTAATTTAGTTACTGTGTGAGAAATAAAATGGCCGAGTGAGGGTTTTAATAGTTTTTGAGCTACCGAACGCACATTACGTATTTTATATGTGTACTTGTTAGTTATTATGTTTTACAAATTCTAAATATTGTTTACAAAAGATATAAATAAAACTTGTTCAGCAAAATTTTATTAGCATATGACGTTAGAAATTATTTTACAGTTTTATAATAGTTTTAGAAGCATGTTTTATGCATTGTTTCATAATTTATTATTTATGCAATATTTTATTTTATTTTTACTGGAATCTTAAATGCACTCACTGAGCTTCTTTAGCTCACCCATTTTGTGCTTTATGTTTTCTAAATCCCCCTCTAGGTGTAGGCCTCGGGGTGCAAGTTGCTTATTTTTCTATAACTAATTATTGGGCCAAATCTGACGATCATTTTGTAAATGTGTTAAGTAGCACCTTTTGATTTTTGTATAATAGTTATAGCTTTGTGCATATTATAAATATATTATAAACAAATAAGAAAAGGTTTCGGTATTATGGTGATAGTTTTACTTTTTATTAGTATGTTAATTTTATGATTATAATGAAATTGTTGGGTTGAGTTTGGATTTGGTTTTGAAAAGGACCGGAGGTTCTATTTAGAAGTTAAGAAACTATTTGAATAGAATTATAATTTCCTTGTAGGTTTTGTATTGGAATTTTAAAAAAAAAACAAAGGAAACTCTGTTTGTTTTTTAAAAAAATTTAGTAAAATATCTTCACAAATATTCTGGGATTTAGTTAGTATTAGCAAGAAATAAAAAAGGTTTACCTCGCGAAATTTTTCAGTTTTGATAGAGAGATTTTGAGGAGTTTCTGTTGGGGTGCCTGGTAGGGCCTATCGAGATCTACAGTAAAGGGTCTCAGACTATCAGGAATTAAGTAGATTATACATACATCTAATAGTTTCAAGAATTATTTCTTCTCTACTTCTTTTATTATTGTGTTAAGTTTTCTTTGTGGGTCCTTACGAGGTTGGGCATTTTTCACCAAATGAATTCTATGGGAATATATCAATGGAGAAATATCTTTAATATCAGCTATGGTCCAACCTAGTGCAGACTTATGCTGTTTTAACAATTTTGTCAATTTTTTCTCTTGTTCAGCACTAAGTTCAGAAGAAATGATGATAGGAAATGTATCATCTGGTCTCAAGAATGCGTGTTTCAAACCTTTGGGCAGTGGAGAAAGCACAACTTGTAGTGTCTTACGGTTTGATGGTTACGGTTTCTCTCTATCTCGTGGCAACTCTTCAAATTGTGGTTACCAAAATCGAGTTCCTTTATCTTGTGAGTCAAAAATACTAAACATATCAGTTATTTTCTCAAGACAACACAATTCTTCAAAATCAAAATCAATGAAGTTTTTTTAAAGAATCAGAGCCATAATTTTTATAAGCTTCTTCCACTACAAGTGTGTCTATCATATATGAATGATGGCATTCGTCTTCTTCTCGTGGTTGCTTGCCAATATGAAAAATGTTCACCTCAAGAGTCATATTTCTAAAAGATAATTTTATTAGATTATTTTTATAATTAATAAGAGCGTTAACAGTGGCAAGAAAATATCTCCCTAAAATAAGAGGGATTTTAGACTCCATGTTAACCACATAATGAATACCTAAAACAAGAAAATCAATGGGATAGAAAAATTTATCAATTTGTAACAAAACATTTTCTACTATTTTTTGTAATTTATTGATTGACTGGTCAGCTAATTATAGGACTACGGATGTAGGTTTAATCTCACTAAGTCCCAATTGCAAGTAAATAGAATAAGACATTAAATTTACACTTGCTCCTAAGTCCAACAAAGCTTGACTAAACTTAAGTGTCCCAATTTGGCAGGAGATTGTGGGACATCCTAAGTCTTTATACTTGGGTGGTGTCTTTTGTTTAATCACTACACTTACTTGCTATGCCAAAAATACAGTTTTCTTTACATGGTGTTTTCTTTTGATACTACACAGATCCTTAATGACTTTGGCATAAGTTGGAACATGTTTAATCAAATGCAACAAGAGAAGAATAATCTTAACTTGTTTTAAATGTTCTAAAATCTCACATTGAATTTTTCCCAACAGGTTAAAGAGCTTTGGGAAAAGGTACTGGGATTGAAAACGTATTTTCGGGCTCTTTTTTTATTGTGGCCTTTTTTTCAAAGGGGCGTCTTTACTACTCATAGATCTATTAGGTAGAGAAGTAGGCTTACTCATAATCTTATCACTTCGAGTAGTAATGGCATTAACTTTTTTAAAATTTTAAGCATCAGAAGTAGAAGCTTGTGCCATGAATTGTCATTTTAGATTGGATTGAGGTTAAGATGGAACCTTACCTCGCTCTTAAACAGTTAAGGCAATGGTTAGCTTAGTGATTTGACTCTTGATTTTTTTCTTTTTCGTTTACTACCAACGTAAGAACTATTTCAAATTTTTTATTAGTCTTACTTTGTGCCTTCATAAATACTTATAATGTATCCTCTAAATGACTCCTAGTTGGTCGTGCGTTATATTGAGGTGCAACATAACTTGGGTGCTTGTTTTTCTTACTTCCAATAGTTGTTGGTCAGATTTTCAACTAAAATTTGGATGGTTTCTCCAACTAGGATTATAGGTTTTAGAATAGGGTGAATAAGGCTTCTTGTACATCCCTAGGGTATTACATTGTTCCTTATATATCCCTTCCATCTCATTATAAATGGAGCAATCTTGAGCTAAGTGTTCAGCTTCTTCACACAAGCATCATATGACTAAACCCTAGCAACTGTATAGGTGACCCTTCTATCTTTTGTTTTCAAGGCCTCTAATTCCCTAGTTAAAACCTTTAATTGGGCTTTAAGGTTATTCTCTTCCCTAAGATGAAAAACTCCACTTGGTTGTGACCTATTTGTACTTTTAGTAGCGCTAGGTCCAGTTCATGTATGAGCTTTTTTTGGCTAAGTCATTAAGGAATTTTATGGCTTCCTCATGATCTTTCTGAAGAAATTTCCTATTACACATCATCTCAACAATTTGGCGCTCTCTAATTGTGAGTCCCTTATAAAAATAGCTAACTAAGCGCTAATTTTTATACCCACGGTGAGGGCACAGATTTAACAACTCTTTAAACCTTTTTCAAGTTTAATATAAGGTTTCACTGTCTTTTTGGGAGAAGGAAGAAATTTATCTTTTCAGGCTATTGATTTTGTGTTGTGGAAAATATTTATTCAAAACTTCTTGGGTCATTTCTGCCAAAGTTCTTATAGACCTCGGCCTAAAAGAGTATAGCCAACTCTTTGCTTTGTCTTTCAAAGAAAAAGGAAAAACTTTAAGTCTAATAGTGTCAATGGCTTCAAGTTCACTATGGAAGGTGGCAAATACCTCTTCAAATTCCCTAACATGTATATAAAGATTTTCACTATCTAGACCATGAAAAGTAGGCAGAAGTGGTATCATTCTAGGTTTAAATCTGAATGTAGTGTGTTACGTAGAAATATAATGCATGATGGTGTAGTTATACGAGTAGGATGCAAGTAATCTTTTAGAGTCCTAACGGGGTTATCCTCGTGTTGGCTTATTGTGTTGGAATTACAAGATGAGTTAGATGGTGAATTCTCTTTCTTTACAAATTGTGATGGAGTTCTAATTCTACTTCTCTCACAAATCTTCCTTATTTGTCTCTAAATCAATGCACACATCCTAACAATTTCTTTTTTACTCTTTTTTTTATTGAAGGAAATTCTTAAGGAAAAATTAAGAAGTGAACAAAAGAAAAAAAAAAGAGTTAAGTGGTAAGATTAATTATGAAATATAAAAATAAAATACAATAAATAAAAAAAAGATAATAACAGTAAATTACAATAAATAAAAAAAATAAAGTACAATAAATGAATAAAAGAAAATGATCTACAAGGTACAATAAATAAATAAAAGATAAAAGATAAAATAAAGTACAATAAATAAATAAAAGATAATAACAGTAAATTACAATAAAAAAATTAAGTGCAAAGTATAATAAATAAATAAAAGAAATGAACTAAGTTAGACGGTGGACCCAACAATAAAAATAAAATAAAATACAACAAATTAACTAAAGAAAATAATCCGAGTTAGGTAAAATTAAATAAAAATATAAAAAAATAACAAAAAAGTTAGGTGGTAAAACCAACATTGAACAATAAAATAAATTATAACAAAGGAATAAATTTAAAAACTAAAATTTTACAAATGAAAAAATTGTACAAAGTTATCGCTTTAGTATTGATAAATGCAACTTACTTTTGCTTAGTGTGCCTCCCCGACAATGACGCCAAATTTTATTTACGCTCAAAATGTAATGTGACTATTGCCGTATAGATTGAAGTGTCGATCTTACGAGGAGGCTTTTGGTAAAGTACGCTAGTGAAGTAAAAATATTAAAATAGTAATAAGAAGAAAATTAACTAATTGATTTATGTGAATGGGGTAGAATTGTATATGAATTAAAGGAGAAGTTTTATAATGATGTAAGTAAGGCTTCGAGAATTACAATTATGTTTCGTAAATCTATTTTATATTTTGATTCAATGTTTATAACTCAATTGAAAGTTTCACGTCTCAAACAATCAATTAAAAGATATGTCTCTACTACAAAAATAGACTTTATTGACATTATGTTACTGACACTTTTTTAAACGGTGTCAATGAATAAAAGTGTTAACAAATTACTGATACCGTGATATTAGAAATATAAAGTGTCAGTGAATTATCAATATTATGATATCAGAAAATAAAATATTAATAAATTAGTGATATTATAATATTAAAAAGTTATTTTTTATTTTAAAAAAGTAATTAAAAGAATTAATTTAAATTTATAAAAAAATAAAACATCTAAAACGTCTTCGTTATGGAGCTAAAAAATGAAAAAAAAATTATGCCCCAAACGTTATCGTTTTGGGCATGTAATAACCCTAAAGACTTTCCTCCTCCAAACTAACTTGGCAAAAACGCCGTTCTTTCTTATTCTCTTCGTCTTTTTTTTTTTTTTGAAGAGTTCTTCTCTTTAAGAATTTTCACAGCTCACCTATATTTTTTTCATGCCATTGTCATTGCCACCTTATTGTCCTTCTCCGGATCATTTGGCGCGTTCTTGATCGGAAACATTTATGTGCACGCTACAACTTAGAAATTCTATTTCGGAACTTCCATGGTCTCGATGACGTCGACTTTATTTATATTAGCTTGGATGTCGTCTGGAACTTTTCAATCTGATTTCTACAGGTTTCCAGGTTATGGCAGCTTAATAAGGACGGAACAAATTCCTTCTTTGTCTTCAGATTCCTTTTTTTATTTATTATTTTTGCCACCACTGCTCTTCCTCCTAATTCACTATCTTTTTCAAAGCTCTGTTAACAACAGAATGGGCGCCTCTCTGCCTCTCAAAGAAGCCAATCTCTTCAAACTCAACGTTGTAAGCTCCCACCCTCGTGCTCTCTTTTGCTCTGCATATTTGTTAACACAGATTAATCTTTTTATTTTTTTCATTCTTTTTGAAAATTGGTTGTTAATTGTTGCATTAATAAAACCCTAATTTGTTTTACTTTGATGGGTATCTAGAGAAACAGAGAGTGTTTGTGTTCGTTTGCTTGTTGTTTGTTGTTTTGGGGTTTTGTGATTGAATGGATTAATGGTTTTGTTTTTATTTTGGTTAATCGAAGTTTTGACTTCATAAGTACTGAAGAGAGCTGGGTTTTGTTTAATTTTCAAGTTAATTTTCGTGAGATGAAAAATTGATTTTTTTTGGGTGTTGTGAGTGATTGGTTATGGGATAATGTTGAGCCTTTAGTTGATTTTTGTAGGCAAAAATCGATGACGGCAATTTCTCTCACCTGAATACACCATCCTTTAAAAATATATAAGTACCGATTATGGTGGGAAGATTCATCTAGGTTTTGTATGTTTTCTTTCATTCTTAATCTGCTCAAATGTATGTTTTGTTTTGGTTATGTACTGATTGTAATGGGAATTTTTTCGTATTCAATATTTTATCACAAATTATGTCAACAGTGGTGGTGACCCTCACACTTACTCTTCACCTGAAAATTTTCTAAGCACTATTATTTTACTGCCACACATGTGACTTAGGATAACATCTTTTGATTGTTTTATTCTTCTTTTGTTTTTACATGCATGCCATATAGCTTAATTGATTTTGTGATGTTGGCAAAGATATAGAAAAGTGTGAATTTTTTACGCACAATTTGGGTCGATTTTAGACTTCTTGAAAGAATTTTATTATGCTTTGTTTTGCTGAATAATGATGGGGTTTTCTTTGTTTTGGTATAATATGAAGTAATGCTTTGTGGCAGTGTAGTGTCAAACAGAATATTTGATATATTTTTGTAAATGTTATTTATTGGCTCGTGTATGTTCTTCACTTTGTATGTATGTGTTTTAAGTGTTTTGACGAGTTGCTTTTATTGATTGTTTGGCTTATATGATACTTGACTTGTACTTTGTGTAATATGAGTTGTGACACTGATGGATGGATAATTTTTATGGCGTGTTTGTTAATGGATTGTGGATTTATTACTCGCTTGATTGTTATGTTGTATATTGTTGGCAAATTTGAGATTGGGTAGTTATTTGAGCATTGATGGGAAAAGATTTTTGTTGTAATGGCCACTTATTGTTAATGGAGGAAGATTTTTTGTTAGAGTGGCTATTTGTTCCCTTTGTTACAAATGTTGTATTGGTTCTGTTTATGTTACTATTTTGAGCATTTTCAACTCTTGCTTGAAGATATTGTTTTGTTTGAGGTTTCTGCGATTGTGTGTTTGTATTGGTCTCGGTGTGCTTGTAAGAAGTAATCTATTTATTTTCTGTTTCTTGTTTGAATGAATGTACGGAAGTTGGAAAAATAGCTTGGTTTGGGCTAGTGAAATAACCTAGGTTTTGACTTTTGTCAAACTTAAACTGTTTGGTTCTTATTTGGTGGGAATATACTTTCTCTTAAAAAATTTATAAATTACACGTCTTGGTATTCGTTTGGTCAATACTAGTCATAGTGGCAATATGTGCGTGTGTGATTTTATTGTTTAGTAAAAAAATTTCACTTGTTGAGGATTTTGTTTACTACTTGCTGATTTTGTTTGCTATTTACTGATTTTGTTTGTTATTTCATTTTTTTGTAGCTTGTCCATGGTTTTAGATAGCAAGAAGTCTAGTAGTAAGAAATTTGCTATGATTGACCTTCTGGGTGGTGTGTTTAAGTGTTATCCTGATGCCTCCGTTGATTATTCAAATGGTGGGGGTTTACATGATGGAAGATTATATGTATGAGGAGCAGTTATCTGCTATTTCCTTTCCCCTTCATCATTCGGTTCATTATTTTCTCTATATCTATCGTATTCCCTTTACCAAAGTGATCCAAACTTCTTTAGAATTTGGTTTTCTTATTTGGCCTTTTCTTTTACCTATACGGATATGGCTCCTTCGTTTAAGGAGATCATTACTTTGTTTCGTTGGAAAAGCACGAGCTATGGCACCTTTCGTTTTGCTCCTCACATCCATAATTTAAATATAATTACTAATATAGTTGGTTGTTGTTCTAGCTGGCATGACAGGCCTATCATTATTGGTGAGAAGTGGTTTGTTGTTACTAATATACTTGGTTCTGGTTCTAGCTAGAGTGACAGGCCTATCATTATTGGTGGGAAGTGGTTTGTTGAAGAGATGCGACATTTCACATTTCTTATTGCAAAGGTAATATTTTATTTTTCTTTTCTTTTCTTTTTTTTTTGTCATTTTCCTGTACTTTTTCATACGTTGTTTCATATTTTTGTGTTAATTTGTAAAAATATTTTATGTTTTCTTTTTTATCTTAAGTGAATTCTAGCTGTTATCCTGACCAAAATATTGATCTCTTTTAGCTTTGAAGGAGAAGTATAAATCCTTTTCTGTGTCATGGGAGACTTTGGTCACCCGTGAGTACCTCTTCAGGATTTTTAAGGAGAGGCCCTATTGGGAAGAAGTCCTTTCTTGGTATACTCTGTACCTAATTTTCACTGTTGAGCCTCTAGCTACTAGGTAATTTATATTTAAAGATTCTAGTAGATATTTTTAATTATTTAATCATAATTTTTGTTTTTTTGGGTTGTTTGCAATTTTTTTTTTAATTTTGACTTTATTTACTGTATTGTGTTGTTATCAGGCCTTATCCTGTTGTAGATCTTATTAAGTATCTAGAGCCGAGCAAAAAGAAAGATGACATTACTAAAGAGGATGTTGCCTCTACTCTCCTAGTTAAAGAAAGATAGTCTTTAGAGAGAATCCTTTTACCAAAGGTGCTTTGGTATTTTGTTGCTTTGGCTATTCTATAATGTACATATGTTATTTCTTTGTTTTCTTTTATGGAATTGTCTTAGTCTTTTAAGATTTAATTTGATATTTATTTAAATGTGCTATATATGTATGAAATTATAGTTTACAAATAAATTCAAATTGTAGTCCAATAATTTAAATTTGAAATTATAATAAAAATAGTATAAATTAAATACAAAATCTTTGATAACATAGTGTTAGTAATTTTTTGATACTATAGTATCAACGATTTATTGACACTATAGTGTTAGAGATTTATTGATACTAAGGTGTTAGAGATTTATTGATATTACGGTATTAGTAATTCACTGATACTGTGGTATCAGAGAATCACTGATACCACGATGTCAGTAATTTATTGATACTATAGTATTAATAAATCATTGACACCATATATAGTGTTAGTAAATTTATGATTTGAGCAATACTGACACTATGAAAGGGTGTCAGTGAACCCTTTCATTGACGCTAACTTAGTGTCAGTGAATGCTATTTTTGTAGTAGTGTGTAAAATATAGTATATTTGATAATACATGTATTTAATATGATTAAATTCTTTGCAAACATTAACACAAATAATATTTATTTATACAAGTTATCTAAGATTGAAAATATATTATTTTGATAATATTGTAGTAAAAGATTAACTTGAATATTAAATAATTATTATCTTTATATGTTATTTAAGAATTGACTATATCGATTGATAATATTGCAACAAAAGATTAATATGTAAAATAATGTAACTAATAACAATTATAAATTAACA
Organism: Ailanthus altissimus; assembly: GCA_946807835.1. Classification (NCBI taxonomy): domain Eukaryota; kingdom Viridiplantae; phylum Streptophyta; class Magnoliopsida; order Sapindales; family Simaroubaceae; genus Ailanthus; species Ailanthus altissimus. The sequence continues at coordinate 4,543,146 of OX327712.1, forward strand.
AAAATCACATAAAGAAAGCATGACTAAAAATATATGTGATATGAGAATTATAACATTTGGATTATAAAAACTAATAGATAAGAGTTTAGACACAAACAAACTTATAAACATTTGTAGTTTTTGACAAAGAATCAAAGTATAGAAGTAAATTTGTTACATGTAAAAGTTCATCTCTTAGCCTTGCTAAGAAATTTAGCCTAATTTACAATGCATGTTAAAGAGAAGAAATATGAGAGAATTTTTAAGTCTTGAAAAACATCATAAGAGTGTTTTTATATAGGCAATGAAGGGAAACATGTTTAGTGTGAATTTAATCTTTAATAATTTTGGCCAATTACTTGTTCACTTAATTGTAGCATTTTTTTGATAATGAAAATGATCGATGTAACTTTTTTGGCCGACATTAAAGTTGTAGCATTTTGTTTTTTCTTTTCATAGCCACGAAGTTCATGCAATGTGGATGAGTATTTAATGCGATATGGCAAAATGCTAAAGATATGTCAGATTTCAGTCAACAATCCTTTTACCAATTTGTAATATAATTTGGCTTATGATAACGGCTGATTTGGACTTTACCATCATATAAGAGTTATTGATAAATGCGTTAATATTTTATAGCTTTAAGAATTATACCAGTTGGGTACTTATTTTGTGAAATATGGTCAAAATACTTGAGATGGGTCAAGCTGAGTGGAAGTTGTAACTTAATTTTGTTGTATCCAAATTTTTGGCTTATAATATATTGGATTTTGTTTTTCAATTATTCTTCAAGTTTGTGTAAGATTAAGTTATGTTACTCTAAGTTCAAGAATTTTTTCATTTGATTTTTACATTGAGAGTTACGTCTATTTTACTTAAATCTGTGCAAATAACATTTATTAATTACAATTTAAGGACAATACTTTATTTCAAGTCTAAAAATAAATAAAAAATTTTAAAATTAGTTACATTAAATAGTGAATGAATCTCTTAATAAATATACATTTTAATGTGTTCATCATTCACTGAGCTACAGCGGGAACGTGTCCGCATGGACAGTGCTAACAACATATGCTTCTTCTGAAGTAGCTCTTTGGATCGACCCCAGGCTCAGATTTATAGGGTTGCCAAAGCTCTCTTTCAGGCCTGACTTTTTGAGGGCAACCTAATGAGTCATCATGTACTCAAAATGATAGGATTAATTGAGAGGTTTGAGAGCATGGACACTTCTCTGAATATAACATTGGGAATAGCTTGATTCTTCTATCGCTACTCGGGTCATTCGTACAGTTCATCATGCACTTCAACATGCAAGGTTTGACCTCCACCTACATTGATCTGCATAATATGCTCAAGACAGCTCACGAAGATATGAGTAAATAAGGCGTATTTCTCTATGTTCAGGGTGCTTTATCTTCTATCTCGAGGGCTTCTAGGAAGTCTAAAGGGAAGAAGAAAAAGAACGTGAAATAGACATGCAGGATGCGTCCTCAGCGGCGATAGATATCCAAGCTATAAGTTAAGTAAAAAGGAAAAGGAAAATATTTCCATTATAGCAAAGACGAGCATTGGAAAAGGAACAATCCCAAATACCTTGCCACAATGAAAAGTACTCCCTCAGGTATATGCTTTCCTATTATTGATATTTGATCCTAGTGTAGGTTGGGTATTAGATACCACATGTCTTCCTCACATGTGCAATATATTGTAGGGTTTAAGGAAAGTTAGATTGCTGTAGCCGGGAGAGGTACAGCTTCGAGTCAAAAATAATGATTTTTTGTATGTCAAGGTTGTTGGACATTTTGACTTGATTCTCATTTTTAATAAAATAATTGTATTGCATAATTATTATTTTGCACTCTCTTGTATTAGATAGATTATCTTCCTGTCTGTGCTTGACAATGAAGGGTATCATATATATATTAAGAACCATTCCTTATATTTATATTATATGTTTGATGTTTTGTTAGTTGAATTTTTATAAATTAATAGGCATTATGTTTTGGATACAATTAAAAATATTAAGAATATACAAGGTTGCACTAGTAGTAATTCGAAAACTTTAAATGATACAGAACTGTGATATATGAGATTAAGTCAGATAAGCATGAGATGTTTAACCAGTCAAGTAAATGATGGTTAAATACTTGGTTTTACTATAAAACCTTACCTAGTTTGTGAATCTTGCATTCAAGGGAAAATAATTAAATGTCCATTTACTGATGTTGGACACTGTGCCACTGATTTATTAGAACTGGTGCATACTGATGTATGTGGTCCAATAAATTATGGTGCAATGTGTGGATTTTAAAAATTTGTAACCTTTAGCGATGATTTGTCATGATAAAGTTATGTGTTTTGTATGAGCACAAGTCAGAAATTATTGAAAAGTTCAAAGAAAAGTTTAAATTAGTATGTATGATAAATGCCTTCGATCAGATTGAGACAGTGAGTACATGAGTAGTGAATTTTTTGACTATTTAAAAGAGAATGAGATTCTGGCTTAGTATAGTCCTCTAGGTACTCCATAACAGAATGATGTTATGGAAAGAAGGAATCAAACTTTATTGGATATGGTTCAGTCGATAATGAGTTTCACTGATCATTCAAAATATCTGTCGTGTTATGCTCTTGATACTACTATTCAAATATTGAACAGGGTTCGATTTAAAGCTGTTTCTCCGCAGGAGATGATGAAAGAAAAGAAACCAAGTATTAAATATTTTAATATTTGGACTTGTCCTGCTTACGTAAAAGTTATACAATAGGATATGCACCCAGGGGGTAAAAGTACTAGTAGATTAGGTATCCCAAGAATTTAATGGGATACAAATTCTATGATCTTGAGAAATGAAACATGTTGATTTCTCGATATGCTACTTTCTCATAGAAGTTTCTCATGGATTATCGGAATTGTAAAATGATTGAACATGATGAAACCAATTAGAACCAGAGATGGAATCTCAAACTCAATCCAGTAGAACCAAAAGTGTTTGAGAAACACTTAGAGTTCATAGCTATTAGATACCATTACAATAGCACTAGAGTAAGTGAGAGTTTATTAGGATTTGTGCTTACATGTCATCCCATTTTGTATGAATGTTTATTTTATAATATTTATACAGTGCATTTTATTAAATTGCTAATTTTATTAATTAAATGGTACGAAACTTGTAATGCTACAAACATTGTATGATTTGAAGGAGGTTAGATATGGCTTAAATGAGGTTAAACAATCGCTAAAAGGTTGATAAGGTTAAAAATTATAATTGCTAATAGTTAGCACTATTAAGAGTTAGGACTTTGTCTGTAATTGAACATAGACCCGAGAGTACATCAATAATAACATAGTTGGAATAGATATTAAGAAATATTATTATACACGTGCATTCTTAAACACATCGTTCATGATCTAATTTATCGATGTGGGTGTGTTGGTGAAACTCTTTATTATAGATCAGTGTATAACCATATTTAGATGGTCTAGATAGTTGTTCTTAATTGACCATAGGCTTATCGAAAAATTCTTATAGCATACAAGTGTTCAGTGAGAACTGAATACTAAATAGGCTCAACAAGGATTCCAATAGACATCCCATGAAGCAGTTAATTGTAGGTCCTCTCGAGTTAAGTAGTATATGTGGTCCTTTGACCTGAGCACCACGGTGGGCTTGTGAGCGATCTATCATACTTTAGTTCTACATATATCAGAGATCTTTCATGGTTTGATGTTCATGGAGTCTGATGTGCGCAGATATGAGATTTATTAGCTCATATATGTGAGTTGTTATTCGGATACTCCGAGACTGTATCTCAAAAAAATTTATGGCCATAAGTAATAAACTTGGGAAAAGAGTTTTCTATAGGGTTAAATAATATACACAAACAATATCGCAAAGGTGTTTGCGTATATTGCTTATCGAGATACGCATCTAGAAATAAGTTCACGGATGAGCATATGGAGATTTACGGTGATGATTTATATCCCCACTTCTCCAGGATATAAATGGCAGAAGATTATACGTATGCATTATGATCTTAACTTTTATGATCTATTACTCTCATTTGTAATATCCGTAACGTATGCATGGGCATCGATCACGGGCTCAAGAAACAGTTTCATTTGATAAATTAGGCTTGGACCTAGGGAGTCTTGCAATATGAAGTGTACTTGTTGTGTACTAGGGCAGCGTATCGGATTGAATAGTTTAATTCAATAAATTCTAGCATACTAGATATTTGCTTTAACATCTCTCGAGATATGCATGTGCTAAGACTTAAGTATTAAGTGTATCAATTAGTTAACAATAGTTGTTGGCTAATAGGATGACGATACATGGCATAAAATAAGCCAATTATGAATTAATTAAATGCAAATTTTTTTTTATTTTAATTAATTGGTCAAACCATGATTATTTAATGCATTTTTTTTGTTTTGATTTAAAATAATATGAAAACAAAGCATTAGATGGTCATTTTGTTGTGGGGTCAAAATGTGTTAAACAATCAAGTGAAGAAATTGTTTCTTCACTTAGATGCTTGATTCAGCCAACATTCACTCTAAACTGTCACATGTCTTTTGATTTGAATTTTTTAATGTAATAAATTCTATCACAATCAAATAAACACTTAAGCATGGGCAAGGTAAGAGATGAGGGACATCTTGTTGATTAAGTTAATTAAAATTGTTTTACAATTTGGTCACAAAATTCAACCAAATGCATCTATAGTTTTGTTTTATTTGTTTATTATAAGTAAGTGATAAAACAATATTAGATGGGAAGAGGTGTGTGTGTCATGCATGGTGTGCCACATGTTTTTGGTGAGAAAAAAAGCAAATGAAGCAAATAAAAGAGCAAATTTTGCTCATTTGTCAAGGGGTGACACAACCATTCAAAAAGAAAGAATTGAGGAAAGCTTTGTTTGTTTCTTTCAAAGTGTTGGAAGACATTTCAAAGTGTTTACATTTTGTGTACATTTGAAAATTCTAATTGTCATTGAATCCTAAAATTATATTGCCATTCAAATCCTATTACACATCTTTATAACTATTTTTTGAGTTCAAACAAATAAGAAAATAACATGTGGCCAAGAAAGTGTCTGATGAATGAGAACCAGGTTAGTACCTAGGGGTCACGACACTACCCAAAATAAAAGTTGGGTGCTGTAATCAACATACATCCTCCATGACCTTGGGCATAAGTAATACTAGACTACACAAAGCCTTATGCTCTTACACACACACTTTCTCTATGAGCTCATTAACCTACCTTTGAAGTTTCTTTGTTTCATAAGGATTACTTCTATAGGCTGGTCTATTTGGAATTAATGCTCTGAGTATAAAGTCTATTTAATGCTCGATTCTCATTTTTGGTGGTAAACTATTAGGTATCTCTTCGAAAAACACATCATCAAATTCCTATAAAAGAGAAACAACAACACTAGACAAAAAGGTGTCAAGATCATTAGTATTACAACAAGTTCATAGGTTGATTCAAAAATAAATTTTTTTTTATCTCACTTTCTCTTGCGTGGAAATTTACTTTTCTCTCTTTTATTTTCTTACTAACTGAAACTTCCTTTCCTTTTTCACATTCTTTTTCTCTCCTTTTAGTTTTAACCTCTCTTGCTTTTCAACTCTCACTCTTTTTTTTTCATATCACTTTCCCTTTTCAACTTCACTTGTTCTCCACACATTTGTCTTGGGGTTAAAGGTACAAAAGTAATTGATTTTCTACTAAGTACAAAAGAGTATTTATTGGTACAACTATTATGAACTACATTTCTATCATATTGCTATAATCGCCCTAAAAGAATACCTTTGCATGCATAAGTTGTTAGGTTTTGTGATTACGTGTCATTCAATTTTATATAAATATTTATTTTATAATATTTATGCAATGCATATTTTATTAAATTACTAATTATATTTTATTAAATAGTACTATGCTTGTAATGTTATAGTCATTGTCTGATATGAATGAGTATAGATTTAGTCTAAGAGTTAGAAATGTTAAAAGTTTTAAATCTTAATAGTTAGTATTGTTAAGAGTTAACAGGTTAAAAGAGTCAGCGTAATCTAATGATGCAATAAGACAAAGACTTAAAAATGTATTAATGATGAAATTATTACAAATAGTTGCAATTGATGCTAGAAAATGTTATTATATAGTCTATTCTAAAACTCTAGTTCCTAGTCTGTCTTATTAATGCGGATCTATGGGTAAAACTCTTTTATATAGATCAATGCATGTTTATATCTGAAATGTCCAAATGTTATTCTTAGCTGACAATGAGCTTAGTGAAAGCTCGTATAGGCATGCATATATTCAGTGAGGACTGGACATTGAACAGACTTACAAAGACCCCAATAGACATCCTATGAAGTCGTCAATATCAGATCTTCTCAAGTTAAGCAGTATTCATAGTCCTTTAACCTAAGCGCTATGGTGGCTTGTGAGTGATTCACTATACTTTTATTTCATAGATGTTAAAGACCTTTCATATTGTGATCGCTGTGTTTTGGTGGGTATGGTTCGATGCTTATGAAGTTTCGTGAATGTAGACACGGGATCCGTTAGCTTATACGGGTGAGTTGTATATCCGAATGCTTCGAGATTGTATCTCAAAAAGTCTTATGGCCATAAGCAACCCAAGAAAGGAGTTTCTCACAGGGTTAAATAATATAGTAAAAGTGTTTGCATACATTATTTATCGATATACAAATCTGTAGATAAGTACATGGATGATCTTGACATGATGTTTAGTATAAAAAATATTCTCATTTTGTATTATCTTGTCTTCTTTTATTTGCACACTAAGAGCTCGCATTGCAACCAAAAGCTCTCCATAACTAAATACTCAATATCGCTTGCATCTTTCAAAGGTGGCATGGGCTCATCATCAAATTCACATTCGATCTCAATATCACCATAATCTTTTAATATGATCACTCTTTTATTTAGGCATTGAGATGAAAATGATATATTCCCACCACTTAAAATAGTTGATATCCATATTTGTATAAGATTGAGAAATTTACCTTTGTTTGGTGCACCTCTATCTTTGTTATTTTTAGAGGTTTCAACTTTAGGCTAAGTAGGCTTTTCATCAATTTTGCTCCAATTTAGTTTCTATGTTGAAGAAGAACCCGAATTCTCTCTATTTATTTGGAACCCTTCATTTTCAATTGTTGCTCCACTTTTAGGGCATATGCATTATGTCATTTAACTTAATATAATGTTGTAACTCCACTACGTTTGCAATATCACAGTTCAAACCAACTAAGATCCTAGCTATAGTAGCTTATCAGTCATTCTTCAGATTGGCTCAAATTATGGCTATTTCTATCTCTTTGTGGTAGTCTTTAACATTTTTAAACCCTTGAGTAAGGTTTTGTAACTTCTGAAATAAGTCTCTATAGTAGCTATTTAGAATAAAACGCCCGCTCATAATAGCCTTAATCTCTTACCATGTCTCAATAGGTCTTTCATGATTCTGTCGTATACTTAAAATAAGTTGATCTTATCAAACAATAGCATAGTCACTAAATTATTCGGCAGCCAACTTTACCCTTTTCAATTTGGAGTAGTTATGACTATCAAACACTAATTCTATCTTTTTCTCATACTTCAAATACGTTTCAGGATCATTTTTATCTTAAAAAGATGGAATTTTGATCTTAATGCTTTCTAAGTTGTTATTAACCTTATCTCCATATCCAACTTCTTTATTTCCATTCCAATGCCTAAATTTGCCTAAATTAATATTAGAAGCACGATCATCATCATTTAGGTCATCCTTGTAGTCATCTTCATAATCATACTTGCGTAGATTTCTCTCTCTTAATCACACATTATGATCTCTAGATGACTGCCTATTTTTTGAATTAGATTCAAATTTATCAATTCTCTCATTTACCTCATCAAACCTCAATTTTAATATAATAAAATTTTGTTCTTAAAACTTAAAGAAGAGTTTGAAATATATTTTTCCTTGAGCATCAATAAATGAGCCTTCATTTGTTTTTCATGAGACATATTTAATAACATGCAAAAAAATTTAGAAAACATTATAAACACTCCCTTATATATTTTCTCACAAGATTAATAGCTATTGATTGGCGATCTTAATGAAGTAGGTTCATAAGGGTAAGAACAAGTCACTTGTTGTCTTGTTGTACTATCAATTGTATTTTGTGAGTCCCGCCTCATGACGATGTATTGCATCTATAGTGGATAAGGATTAGTAATACTTTTAATGAATTTTATAACCCTTTATTGTTTGATGGTGTGTTAAACTTGCTGGGGATCTCGAGTGTGTGATATACGAGTGTATACGTAATTTAAAAAATTACAACATATAGCGAAAGTATGTTACAAATACACCTAATTTAACAAATTGAACATATATATGCAAGTATAACAATTATATAACATAAACATGATGAACAATATTGTATTATAACATAATGTAAAATAACTCACCTAATAAAAGTAGTTTTACAAAATTCTTCAAGTCCTCCAACAATCCATGTCTAGAGCTCACATTGAAGTATATGTTGAACAATTCTAGTTCATAATTTTTGGTGGCATTAAGGAGCTAGAATGGTAGTATAATCTTAGAATTTTCAACAACTTATATTCAAACTCTTTTGAATACAATTTTGTTTCTCAAATGGAGATGGTAAATATTTTTTATACAACTCATATATTATCTAGAAATATTTAACATACAACTTTTGTATATTAATCTTAAAAATAATTTCTACATGAGATTAATATGGTGAACAACTCTTGTCATAATTATTAATCTCTTTTTCCATTTGTTTTTGTTCATTATAATCCATCCATTAGAGAAGAAGATGAAGAGAAGTTTTACAATTTTAAATACTTGAAAAATGAACAAAAATTAAAATTCTCTCTTACCTTTTTTTCTCTTCCTTTTCCAAATTCTTCACAAGAATTGAATCAATGATTCAATTGTTTTGCAAATTAATTTTGTTATTCAACATTTTGATTAAACAAAATTAAATACTCCATCAATTTTATTATTGGTCTCTCACTTAGAATTAATTTAATTAAGCACTAGAATAATGACCACCAAAATTAATTTTTTACCTAACAAATATAATTATTATAATTATAATGGATAAATAAATGGCCAACATTTAGGCCCTTCATTGTATTAAAATACAATCCCATGATCTATATATGTTATAATATTATTTAATAATATAATAATAATATATAATTTAATTATTCAAAATAATTTTGAATAATTACTTTTTATCTTACTAATTTTTACTACCAAGGGTAAATGGTAAAATGGTAAAATTAAATCATGAAACAAATTTTACCACTTGTCAATATTCTATTAATTAACAACCCTTGTTAATTAATTTAATGATGTACTTAACAATTAAGTCTTGACAAATATACAATCTGAGGGATTTCTAACTAATTATTATATTTTGTTGAAATTTATTGGATCGAACTATTCAATCCAATCCGCTACCCCAGTGTTCAACGAGTACACTTCATATTGTGAGATTCTTTAGGTCCACACTTAATTTGTCATATAGAGTTTCTCCATACGTCCGTGAACAATGTCCCACACACACGTTACGGATATTACAAATTAGTGTGTTAGATCATGCAAGTTGACGTTATTGCATATTCGTATAATCCTTCTATCATTTATATCTTTGAAGAGCAGAGATATAAATCATTACCGTCAAATCTGTTATTTGCTCAATCATGAACTTATCTTCAGATTTATATTTCATTAAACAATATTCACAAACACTTTTGTGATATTATTTATTCATTTGGAATATCTTTTTCAAGGTATATGCTTGCGGCCACAAGTCTTTCTGAAATACAATCTCGGAGTATTAAGATATACAACCCACTCATATGAGCTGACGGATCCATATCTACGCACACCAGACTCTATGAGCATCGAGCCATACCCAGCGACACCCAGCGGTCAAACCATGAAAGGTTTCTGACATGTGTGGAATCAAAGCATGGTGGATCACTCATAAGCCCACCGTGGCGCTCAGGTTAAAAGACCAGAAATACTACTCAACTCGGAGGACCTTCCATTGACGGCTTTATGAGATGTCTATTGGATGTTTTTGTGAGTCTGTTCAATATCCTGTCTTTATTGAATACTTGCATCTCTATACGAGCTTCCTACTAAGCTTATGGTTTGCTAAGACTAATCATCTGGACCATCCAGACATTGACATACACTAATCTATATTAATGGGTTCCACCGATAGACCCGCATCGATGAAATTAGATCAGGAACATTATGTTTGAGAACATACTTGCATAATGACATTTTGTAGCACTATCTACAACTCCTTACAGCTATGTCATTACTAATATATTCTCAGGTTAGTGTCCCATTTCAGATAAGGTTCTAACTTTTTAGATTTCGCTAACTCTTATAAACTTACTAACTCTTAGTACCACTAACTCTTAGTGTTTATAACTATTAGCGTTGTTAACTCTTAGCCCTGGTCTAAACTCTTTTAGACCAGATCTGAACTCTTTCAGATCATACATTGTCTGAAACGTTACAAGCATCTTACCATTTAATAATAAATAATATTAACAATTTTATTAAAAATAATAATTATATAAATATTATTACTATATATTAATACATTATGGGATGGCACCTAAGCACAAATCCCAACAACTCTCACTTGTTTTAGTGCCATTCAGGTATTAGTATCCATTGACTCTACGGGCTTCTTAAACACAGAAAGCGGGTTTGTTATAATCTGTAAGGATGTTTTTCTCGATTGTCTTATACATCTTTGTTAGCAAGATATATTTAATTATGTGGTTTCTCGGCTTGAGCAGTTACCCCGTTGACGTTGCATTATAATGTGATAGGATTCATTGAGCTTAGAACTTATTCTGAGCTCTGCAACTAACTTGAATATCCACGAAAATTCCTTTGCAGGCTTTTCAAGCTGCAATAAATTTTATCTTTGTGGTAGAATTAAATGTAGACATTTAAATTGCACTTATGCTATAAGTTTTGGTACCGTTGAAAAGAAGTACGTAATTAGATGTAGACTCTCTATCATCTGGATCAGATTAGAAATCTGATTGTATGTATCTTCTCAATTGTAAGAAACTTTATCCATAAATTAGAAACTTATCTTTCATACCTCTTAGGTATGACTTAGATATGTTTCACGACCAATCAATGGTCGTTACTTAGATTAAACTGATGCCAGCTCATAACATTTACAGCCATCATAATATATGTCTCATACATAACATGGTATATATTAAGTTACCTCTAGCTGATGTATATTAAATGTTAGACACTTTAACCTTTTTATTTTTTACTTGAGGATACTTTCTCTTAGAAAGATGAACTCCATGTCTAAAAGATACATGAACTATTTTATAATTATTAAAATTGTACCTTCTCAGGACTTAGTCTATGTATGAGGATTTGGAGAGTTCTATCTATTCCCTAACTTTATCTGTATAATGCTTTATACTTAGTATACAAAAAGCATTTACCAAATCTTTTATAAAGATGTTCTTACTCAGTTAACTCTTAACTGACTGACTTGTAACATACCATTGTCATTGTGACTAACGACGAGTATGTTTATATATAGAGAATTAGAAAGATAATTTATGCGCCCACTACCTTTTCTGAACACACATGCTTTCTCTTTATTCTTAATGAAATCAGATTATCTGATTATCTCATCAAAATGAAGAGTTTAGCATACTACAATATCCAACAAAAATTCGAATCAACTTTAGCATGTTTATTAGTGAAAGGTTTCCTCATAATCGATCCTAGACCATTGAGGGTAACCTTTTACGTTAATGGGGCTTTTAAAGACATTTACCTGCTTTTGGGCCCTACACTTTCGTGCGTAAACTTTTTTATAACCAATAAGAACAATTCTTATATAAATCATAACCAAGTCCTAGACTTGATTTTTCATGCTTAAAGTTAATTTTGAATTTTCTGGCATATTGTCAATTTCCTTAAACGATGTCTAATATCGTTTAATTATAAGTCACAGGATCATTTTTCTTTAACTAAGAAAAATATCAAAAACACATTTTAGGTATCTAATATACCTAATAGGTAGTCTTTATATCCTTATATGACCAACGGTAAATTGTGTTAAACATATTTTAACTCAATTGATCTTTAGGTTTCATTTTCGGTTCATAAAATTGATATCCCATGGAACATTTGAGATATCCTTTAAACTGTTACTTGTACCCTTTGGGTTCAAGTATATATTATTGCACAACCCTTATGCAAGTAGAATAACCCTAAATCTTAACATACTTAAGATTCTCGTTCCTTCTAGTCCATATCTCATATGTAGTAGACGGAATAATTTACAATGGAACTTTATTCAATAGATAAGTAACAGTTTCTAGAGCATAACCCTTAGATATTTTAAAAGATCAGTAAAGCTTAATATTGATCGAACTATATCTAATAAAGTCTCATTTCTCTATACTTTCAAAACATATTTATGTTAAAGAGTATCTAGAGAACTATATTGAGTTAGAATCTCATTCTCTTTTAAATAATTCGTGAATTTACTGCTTATGTATAAACAACCTCGATCTAATACTTTTAGGTTTATTTCATTTACTTATAGTCAAAATCTTTGAACACTTCAAAATTGTCGACCTATGTTTTTCTAAAAATACGTGTTTGTATCATGACAAATCACAATAAAAACATTGAAGTATTGAAACTTACCAATGACAGTATGATTCATTAGATCATATACATAACTATGCATTAGTTCTAATAAATTAGTGGCTCGATGTCAAACACTAACAAAAGGATTTAGTCAACTTCTCTTGAATTTGGGATTCATAAATTGAATAAGGTTCTATGGTCAGATCAAGTATTTGACCATCCTTAACCAGACGGGATAATCATCTTATGGCTACTTGACTTAATCACTTATGCTACAATTCGTAATTATTCAAAGTTCTCAAACTATTAATAGTTCTGTTTACCTAGACATTTTTATGCATTACTCGTTGTATGTCATTTATCGGTAAACAGATATCTAAGAGTTTGTCCTTTTTAAATTAAAGTTCTTTGAATAATAACTCTTATTATTAAAACTTTATTAATAATGGAAACACTTTCTATTGTGCATTATTATCTATATTTGTTTTAGATATATAAAATAAATTTCAGATGAAGTATTATACTACTTGTACATCTCATGTGCATATGCTCTCACTGAAGATTATTAGATAGGTTAGGATATATAATTTGACTTTCAAATTATTCTTAATCTTTTTCTGATAATTTACCGTCTCTTCTTAAGAGACATTATCAGAAACACCTCTTTTAATATCTATTGATCTATTATATCTCTATTTATTTCTTTCAATCTAGAACAATTCTTAGATTATAAGCAAGTCTTAATATTTATCGGTACCCTATAGATTATGTGCTTAATCAAGTATATTAACGGGTTGCGCATAGTCTGTTTATCTCTATAAGTTACTAATCTTATCACTATAAGATAATAAATGGAGATGTTTAGCGAAATATTTCTAATCGTTAATAAATAACGCTTTAGATCATGGATATAACTTTTTTACATTTTTTAATCTAAAGACGCCCTTCCATTGCTTTACATAATTTTTTAAATCTCTCAAAAGGAAAAACGACAGTTTAATCTTTTAAACTGTACAACGGGAAGTAGACCCCATTGGCATTTTACTTCAGCCTCACGCTGTAGCAATATTAGCCTTTGTAAACCTAAAAGATAGACAACTCTTGTCAATTGCATTTCTTGCAACTCTTACCACTGATTCTAAATACACCTTATTCTCATGCTGTAGCAATATTGGATAAGTGTATTTCAGATTAACTTATCAATCATCAAATATATGTTATTTTTATTACCCTCACGCTGTAGCAATATTGGGTAATGCAATCGCATATATTTGCCTCATCTTATGTTTAACCGGTATAGCCCGAATCACCCCGACCAATCCCTCACGCTGTAACAATATTAGAACTGATCGAAATGACTCGTCAAAAATTGTATTAACAAGGTGGGTCATTGTATAATATTATCTTATAATATAATACTATTTAATCTGATTAAAAGAGATTTTTAATTTTAATTATTATTACATTAATAAATAATAATAATAAATTTTAGTATCTCATACGAATCTAATTCATAATTAGTATATTTATTTACATAAGCACAGCTAATCCCTACCAATAGGGCTCTCATTGTGGTTAATAATATAAATAAATGATTTGTTATTTTAATATAATAATATAACAATTATAATTGTATTAAATATACTTCACTTGAAAAATTTGTAAATAGAAGTATTATGTATGAAATGATCAGCGTTAGAAGTTGAACGTTATAGAATTATCACATACTTTAACATGCTCTGATACCATTTGTTGGGGATCTCAAGTGTGTGATATACGAGTGTATACGTAATTTTAAAAATTACAACATATAGCAGAAGCATGTTACAAATATACCTAATTTAACAAATTGAACATATATATCACATATATATGCAAGTATAACAATTATACAACATAAACATGATGAACAATATTATATTATAACATAATGTAAAATAACTCATCTAATGAAGGTATTTTTACAAAATTCTTCAAGTTCTTCAACAATCTATGTCTAGAGCTCACCTTGAAGTATATGTTGAACAATTCTAATCCATAACTTTTGGTGGGATTAAAGAGCTAGAATGATAGCTTAATATTAAAATTTTTAGCAACTTATATTTAAACTCTTTTGAATATAATTTTGTATCTCAAATGGAGATGGTAAATATTTTTTATACAACTCTTGTATATTAATCTTAGAAACAATTTTTATATGAGATTAATTATGGTGAATAACTCTTGTCATAATTATTAATCTCTTTCTCCATTTGTTTTTGTTCATTATAATGCATCCATGAGAGAAGAAGATGAAGAGAAGTTCTACAATTTTTAACACTTAGAAAAATGAACAAAAATCAAAATTCTCTCTTATCTCTTTTTCTCTTCCTTTTCCAAATTCTTCACGAGAATTGAATCAATGATTCAATTATTTTGCAAATCAATTTTGTTATTCAACATTTTGATTAAACAAAATTAAGTGCTTCATCAATTTTATTGTTGGTCTCCCACTTAGAATTAATTTAACCAAGCACTAGAATAATGACCACCAAAATTAATTTTTTACCTAACAAATATAATTATAATGGGTAAATAAATGGTCAACATTTAGACCCTTCATTGTATTAAAATACAATGCCATGATCTAAATAATATAATAATAATATATAATTTAATTATTCAAAATAATTTTAAATAATTACTTTTTACCTTACTAATTTTTACTACCAAGGGTAAATGATAAAAAGGTAAAATTAAATCATGGAACAAATTTTTTAAGTCTTGACAAATGTACAATCCGAGGGATCCCTAACTAATTATTCTATTTTGCTGAAATTTATTGGATTGAACTATTCAATCTAATCCGCTACCCCAGTGCTCAACGAGTACACTTCATATTATGAGACTCTCTAGGTCCACACCTAATTTGTCATATGGAGCTTCTCCATACGTCCGTGAACAATGTCCCACACACACATTACGGATATTACATATTAGTGTGTTAGATCATGCAAGTTGACGTTATTGCATATTCGTATAATCCTTCCATCATTTATATCCTTGAAAAGCAGAGATATAGATCATCACTATCAAATCTCTTATTTGCGTAATCATGAACTTATTTTTATATTTATATTTCATTAAATAATATTCACAAACATTTTTGTGATATTGTTTATTCATTCGGAATATCTTTTCCAAGGTATATGCTTGTGGCCATAAGTCTTTCTAAAATATAATCTCGGAGCATTAGGATATACAATCCACTAATATGAGCTGACGGATCTCATATCTACGCACACAGGACTCCATGAGCATTAGACCATACCCAGCGACACCCAGCGGTCAGACTATGAAAGGTTTCTGACATGCGTTGAACTTTAAGCATGGTGGATCACTCACAAGCCTACCGTGGCTCTCAGGTCAAAGGACTACAAATACTACTCAACTCGGAAGACATTCTATTGATGGCTTTATGAGATGTCTATTGGATGTCTTCGTGAGTCTGTTCAATATTCAATCCTTACTAAATGTCTGCATCTCTATATGAGCTTCCTACTAAGCTCATGGTTTGCTAGGACTAACCATCTGAACCATTCAGACATAGACATACACTAATCTATATTAATGGGTTCTACTGATAGACTCGTATCGATGAAATTAGATCAGGAACATTATGTTTGAGAACATACTTGCATAATGACATTTCTTAGCACCATCTGCAACTGCTTGCAGCTATGTCATTACTAATATATTCTCAGGTCATTGTCCCATTTCAAATAAGGTTCTAACTCTTTAGATTTCGTTAACTCTTATAAACTTACTAACTCTTAGTGTTTATAACTATTAGCATTGCTAACTCTTAGCCCTGGTTTAAACTCTTTTAGACTAAATCTGAACTCCTTTAGATCATACAATGTCTAAAACATTACAAGCATATTACCATTTAATAATAAATAATATTAATGATTTTATTAGAAATAATAATTGTATAAATACTATCACTATATATTTATACATTATAAGATGACACGTAAGCACAAATCCCAACAAAACTTGCAAGACTCGCTTGATGGAGTGTCACCTATATGAGTATGGAATTAGGTCAGTTCCTATTAGAGCTAGGCAACCATCTTTAGAGCACTAGTGAAATCAGGACGACATATAACAATTAATAGTGCCAAATTGTGAAAAAAACAAGTTACTAAAGAATTTAACTTAATCATTTAATCTTTTATTTTTCACCCAAAGAAATGAAGGTTGATAGAAACTTAGTTTCACATAGTTTCTATAAAATATAATTACTTAATCAGTGTTTAGTTTGCAGCTCAGAAAAGTATCAATTCATATAAGTTAAATTTTACTTTGATATGTAGTTAATTTGATCACATTTGTTTATTTGAAATATATAAGGGGTTGTGTTAGAATTTGTGCTTATGTATCATCTCATTTTGTATAAATATTTTATTTTATAATACTTATACAGTACATGTTATTAAATTGCTAATTTCATTAATTAAATGGTACAGTACTAGTAACGTTATAGACATTGTATGATCTGAGAGAGTTTAGATCGTGCTTAAAAGAGTTTAGACTAGCGCTAAAAGTTAGCAGTGCTGAGAAATCTAAGAGTTAGGACCTTGTTTGTAATGTGACATAGATCTGAGAGTACATTTGTAATAACTTAGTTGCAAGGAGTTGTAATAAGTGTTAAGAAATGTTATTATGCACATGCATTCTCAAACACGATGTTCCTAGTCTAATTCACCGATGCTAGTTTGTTGGTAAAACTCTTTATTATAAATCAGTGTATGACTATATCTTGATGGTCTAGATGGTAATTCTTAGCTAACCATGGACTTACCAGAAAGCCTATATAGCATACGGGTATTTAGTGAGGACTAAATACTGAACAGGCTCAATAATAACCACAATAGATATCCCATAAGGCTGTTAATGGTAGGTCCTCTCAAGTTGAGGTTATGTAGTCTTTTGACCAGAGTACCACGACGGACTTGTGAATAATTCACTATGCTTTGGTTTCACATATGTCAGAGATCTTATATAGTTTGACCGCTATGTGTTGCTAAGTATGGTCCGATGCTCATAGAGTCTGGTGTGCACAGATATGGGATCCGTCAGCTCACATGAATGAGTTGAAAATCTAGATATAATTATTTAATGAATTTGTTGTGTTTTAATATGATTAAAATAATATGAAAACAAAAGCATTAGATGGTCATTTTGTGGTGGGGTCAAAATGTGTTAAACAAGCGAGTGAAGAAATTGTTTCTTCACTTGGATGCTTGATTTGGCCAACACATACTCTAAACCATAACATGTCTTTTGCTTTGAATTGTTTAATGTAAACAATTCAATCACAAGCAAAGAAACACTTTAGCATAGGAAAGGTAAGAGATGAGGGCCATTTAGTTTAGTAAATTAATTGAAATTACTTTACAATTTGGTTACAAAATTCAGCCAAATGCATCTATGGTTTTGCTTCATTTATTTATTGTAAGCAAGTGATAAAACAAAACTAAATAGGAAGAGTTGTGCTTGTCATGTGGGCCATAATTTGCTTGTGAAAGGGAAAGAAAATGAAGCAAAATTTTCTTATTTGTAAAGGGGTAACATGACCATTCAAGAATAAAGAAGAGAGGAAAGCTTTATTTATTTCTTTCAAAGTGTTGGAAGGAATTTCAAGACTTGAGAGATAATAGCAGTTAATATAATGTTATGGTTTTCACAATGGCCAATCAAATTACTTGCAATAACATAATGATTTTGGTTATTTAAATGTTAAACTAGAACCAAGGTCTTATATAGCTTGTAGTTACTACATAGCTTAAGAAGTTAAGCTTTTAGTTTAAGAGTTAAACTAGTGTTCAAGTGTTGAACCCCTTGTTGGAAGATACTGCCATTCTAGACTACTTAATCTTACTGAGTTGGGTACTAGAATTTCAGCACGAATGAGTTTTAAAGCGGGATCTCTGGTTAAATTAAATACAAAAGGCTTATAAGGAGATTGCTTAAACTTCTTGCCATTTTCATTTATATGATAATTTGAAAGATTTATTGCGTTTATCATTTAGGAAATTAGATTTTTGAATTTCCATTGCACACAAATATATATATGATGCATGTTTTTGTAATAGTGAATACAAAGCCATATATATGCGCCTTATGATTATCAATAATCAAAAAATGGTATCAGAGAATATTTGAGTAAATTTGGGTGTAAATAAGTGTTAAAATTGTTATTGGTGAAGTTCCAATTCTCAAATTGTGCATTTCAAAGAGTTAAAAAGGGTATACCAGTGTAGGAAGCATTGGGGTGCTGTGGCACAGAGGGCTTGGCGCTACGCCACTAAGAATTTTATCCTGGGCGACGAAGCGCTAGGTGATAGTCGCCACAACAGTAGAGGGAGTGCCCCCCCAATATTGCAGTGTTGAACCTAGCACTGCAGTGCCGACAACACTCACTCAAATTATTTTTTAAATTGTTTAGAATATTAATTTTAAACATATGGGGGTTTATGAAATATAGTTATAAGAGTTAATATGTTTTATAAACTGAGATCATTTTTCTGTGATGGTAACCACAATGGGAGCCCTACTGGTGGGGGTTAGTTGTACTTGCACAATAATAAAAGTCTGATTGAAAATCTCCTCCTTATAAGATGGGGACCAAGTCTTTGAAAATCTATCTTAATCAGATTGAATAATATTATATAATGAGATAGTGTTTTATTAATGATTCATCTTATCAATACGGTATTAAATAGATCATGTCGCTCTTTTTCCAAGATCACTATAGTGTGAGGGATTTGGCCGGTAAGATTTATACTATGCCAATTGAACATGAGATGAGACAAATATATGTGAAAGTATTGCCTTAGATCGCTACAGTGTGCGGGTAGTACCAGTAGCATATATTTTATTATTGACAAGTTAATCTGGAATACACTTACCCTAGATTACTACAGTGTGTGAATAAGGTGTATTTAAGATCATGAGTAAGAGTTTCATAAGATACAATTGACAAGAGTTATTTACCAGTTGGGTTTACAAAGGCATAAATCGCTACAGTTTACAACCCGAGTAAAATGCCAATAAGGTCTACATCCCACTGTATAGTTTAAATAAGTTTAAACTGTCGTTATCCAATTTGAGAGATTAAAAGGACAATGTAAATTAGTGGGAGGGTGTTCTAAATTAAAAAAATGTATATAAATATATATTATACTATGATTTAAAATATTTTATTAGTGATTTAAAATTTTCAATATTCGTTGACATCTTTTATATATATATTTTTTTGTCTTATGTAGCAATAGTGGCATCCAGTAATCCCTTGGAATACACACTAGATACACACCAACTCAAGGGTGTTGGTAACTTTTCTGAATGGTATATAAATCTCAGAATCATTATGGATTTAAAAAAGCTAGGATATACTATTTGCCAAAAGATGTTTCTAAGAATGCCACCGAGGAAGAAAAGGTGAAATATCAAGAATGCAAGGATGATGATTTAAATGTTAAATCTTACATCTTTGTCTCCATATCCACTAAGTTGTAGTGAAAGCATGTCCACATGGATAGTGCTAACAGCATCATGCTACATTAGAAGAAGTTTTTTGGTAATCGATCTAAGGTTAAGATTTATAGGGTTGCTAAAGCTCTTTTTTAGGCCAAACTTTCGGAGGGCAGCCCAATGAGTCCTTATGCCCTCAAAATGATAGGATTAATCGAGAAGCTTAAGAGCATTGACATTTTTTTGAACAATAACTTAGGAAACAACTATATTCTCAAGTTGCTACTCAGGTTTTTTGCACAGTTCATCATGTACTTCAACATGCAAAGTTTGACCCCTACCTACGCTGATCTGCGTAATATGTTCAAGACAGCTCACGATGAAATGAGTAAATAGAGTATAGCCCTCAATGTTTAGAGTGCTTCAACTTCTACCTATAGGGCTTCTAGGAAGTTCAAAGGGAAGAAGAAAATAAGCTGAGACAGATACCTAGGATAAGTCTTCAACGACGACAGATATCCAAGCAACAAGAGAAGCCAAAAGCAAAAGAAAAATGTTTCCATTACAGCGAGGACGAGAATTAGAAAATGAATCACCCCAAATACCTTGCCACCGTGAAGAAGACTTCCTCAAGTATATGATTTCCTATTATTGACATTTTCTTAGCATTTGATGCTAGTACAAGCTAGGTATTAGATACTGCATATCCTTCTCCTATCTGCAATATGTTGCAGGGTCTGAGGGAAGTTAGATTACTGTAGCCGGGAGAGGTATCGCTTTCAGTCAGAAATGGTGATTTCCTATAAGTCGAGGTTGTTGGACATTTTGACTTGATTCACCCTTGTAATAAAATAGTTGTATTACATAATTGTTATTTTGTACTCTTTTGTATCAGACAAATCATCTCCCTTCATGTACTTGACAGTGAAGGGTGTCCTGTATATTAGGAACTATTCCATATATTTATCTGATATGTTTTATTAATTGAATATTAGTTAATTAATAGGCATTTTGTTTTGAATACAATTGAAAATGTCATGAATATATAGGTAGCACTAGTAATAGTTTAGGAACTTTAAATGATACAGAACTATGGTATATGAGATTATGTCACATAGGTGTGTGACGTCTAACTCGTCTGACCATAGAACCTTAAATAGTTTGTGAATCTTGCATTTAAGGAAAAATGACTAAATCTCTATTTACTGGTGTTGTAATATCCAATCAACATTAATAGTGTAGATACCTAGATTTTTGGTTTAAAGCAATAAAGACACCGTAGGGTTATTCGATTTCAACTCTATTAGATATATTTTTTTAATAGTGTGCGTGAGAGGTATTAGACCTAAATTAGTAATTTCACACTCGATTAAAGTGTTGGACGGTTATGAAATATTTTTAGAATTTTTTTATTGGCTTGGAAAAAGGAAATTTTAATTTAATACATGAATTTTCATATAAGTGTTATGCATGGAACTAGCCTTTGTTAAGAAACACAATCTATGTATTAGAAAGTGGATCAATTAGAGACAAGTTGATAGATTGCCAAGTTGAAAGTCTAGTTAGTTCATTTGATTATTCTAACTAAATAGTTTGAAATGAGCCAATTAAATGCTTTCAATTCTAACCAATGGCAATTTAGAAATTTAGAATTAGTTGAGGGGCAAATTAGACTTTTAGAAGAGCACTATATAAGGATAAAGTGTGTAGAAATTTGGTTAATTAAAAGCAAAACATGTTAGAGCCAAAAAAGGAAAAATTTGGCCAAAGTAAAGAAGCTACTATAGTAAAATTGAAGGTTTTTAATGATTTTTCATGCATGATCAAGCTAAAATAAAGCCAAATACAAGTTTTTAAGATCAATTGAAGCTTTCAATAGTGAAAATTTAAGTAAAAGAGGTAAGAAAAGAATTATTTAGTATTGGTGGTGTATGATTTTTTCAAGATTAATTCAATTTATGTCTTTGTGTGAATTCTTGATTTAGATTGAATTGAATTCAAGTATGGAACTTATGGGAGACACCAAACTAAAGGAATTAGTAAGATAAGAATTAGAGTTTGGTATGATCATGATGTGAAAAACTTCAATTGATTATTATTAGGGCATGATTTGAATGTCATTGCAATAAGAAATTGAGAAAAGACGTGTGTTGGGTGGAGAAAGGTGAGTTTGGCCACTTTATGAATTTTAGGGTTTGAGTTGTGTTTTAGTTCAATTGTTATATATAAATGATTCATTGTGCTAATTGGATTTATATGGGTAATGGAAAATAAAAAAAATGAAAAAAAAGTATATAATTTTCATTCTTGGTGAGATGAAGGACAATTAAGTCCAACAATATTTATAAGGTGCTAAGCAATTTTTATTGCTTCGGATGGTGAATTAAACAAGATTGAATGACTTTGTAAATGAAAAATGGGAATTGGAGTCCATCTGGGCTTTGTAAGCCAATTAAGGCACTTACTAGTTTAAATGTAACTTTAGCATTAGTAAAGCTTATAAATGTCAATTATGGCATGTAGGTGAAGGAAATCGAGAGCAGTAAAAGAAGAAAAATTTTCAGAGAAAAATTGAGCATGGAGCAATTAGTATTTACCTTTCATTTAATATGTTTCCGTATGTTTGAATATTTATGTTTTATATGATCTTAAATGCTTAAATATGATTTGCAAATTTTATATACTGTCATCAACATAAATTTTTACTTTTAGTTGAAAAAAATAGTTTTTAAAGTTTTTAAATTAGTTTTCAAAGGCCATTGGTATCCTCAGATTATATACAATGTGGTGATAGTTTAAGATTCGACTGGTATATCCTGTACGCACGAGCCAGTATTAGGGGGCTTGTTACTAACTCCGTGAAGTCAGGTTATCGAGTCATGTGAATTACTTTATGTGTACGGGGTATTATCTCGCTATATATAGACAATATAGAATTCTGCTGCATAGCCAGTGAGATGTCTTTAGATGTCACAATGGGTGTTGCTAGTTTAGATGCCTTATAACATACTCACGTGTGCGATGCTAGTTTAGTTGTTGCGTGAGCATAGAGTTTTAGGATTACTATTTGGTACAGTTTAGAAAGGAAATAGTTGAGTGAGAGTTTTAGCAGTTTTTGAGTTATTGAGCACATATCAATGTATTTATATATATATATATATATATGCATGTTCGTTACTATGCTTTATAGATTCTGTAAATTGTTTACAAGAATTATTAATAAAGACCCACTCAGCAGGATTTTATCAACATACAATGTTTAGAAACATTTTTATAGTGATTTTTTTTATTATTTAAAGGAGAAAAAGATTCTTGCTTAGTAGTCATTCGAATGCTCTGCAACACAATGGTGTTTAAAAAAAAAGCCAGTGAGATGTCTTTTTTCTCCTATATATAGGAGAATATATTGTCTATATTCTTCTATGCAACGGAATCCTATGACAATATAGGATTCCGCTGCATAGCTAGTGAGATGTCTTTAGATGTCACAATGAGTGTTGCTAGTTTAGATGCCCTATAACATACTCACGTGTGCGATGCTAGTTTAGTTGTTGTGTGAGCATAGAGCTTTAGGGTTACCATTTGGCACAGTTTAGAAAGGAAATAGTCGAGTGAGAGTTTTAGCAGTTTTTGAGTTATTGAACACATATCAATGTATTTATATATATATATATATACATGCATGTTCGTTACTATGTTTTATAGATTCTGTAAATTGTTTACAAGAATTATTAATAAAGACCCGCTCAGTAGGATTTTATCAACATACAATGTTTAGAAACATTTTTATAGTGAATTTTTTTATTATTTAAAGGAGAAAAAGATTCTCGCTTAGTAGTCATTCGGATGCTCCACAACACAAAGGTGTTTAAAAAAAAGAACAAACTTTATTGGATATGGTCCGATCGATGATGAGCTTCACTGATCTTTTAGAAACCAAGTATTAAATATTTTAAGATTTAAGCATATCCTACTTATGTGAAAGTTACGCAACTGGATAAACTTGGACTCAAAGGGTACAAGTACTAGTTTGTCTGGTATCCCAAGAATTCAATAGGATACTAATTATATGATCTTAAGGAATAAAATGTGTTCGTTTTTCAATATGCCGCTTTCTTAGATAAAGAATTTCTCATAAATCATAGGGTTGTAGAAAGATTGAACTTGATGAAGCCAATCAGAACTAGAATTAACCAGAGATGGAACCTCAAGCTTAATCCAGCGTAATACCTTTAACACACCCTTTGCGTAGGTCAGAGAGGATGTCCAAACCATCTGCCAGGTATGGGCAAATGCCTAAAGATGCGCTTAGAGTTTTCTTAGTTGAAGAAAATGATCATTAGCCCTATAAAGAAATGATGTCGGCCCAATGGAAAGATAGGGAACTTTAAAGCCTAACTGGTTGCAAAAGGTTATGCTCAACGATCTAGGATCGATTATGGGGAAACCTTTACTCCAATAGTGATATTAAAGTCAATGCAAATTTTATTGACAATTGCTGCGTATTATGACTTTGAGATATGGTAGATGGATGTAAAGATGATATTGCTGAAGGTTTTACATCCAACCTAACTGTGAGTCTAGTATGCAAACTGAAGAAGTCTATTTATAAACACAAGTAAGCATCCCAAAGTTGAAATCTTCATTTTGATGAGGTAATTAGAGGGTCTAGTTTTATAAAAAATGAAGGGGAACATTGTGTGTACAGCAAGATCAGTAGGAAGATGATAGTCTTCTTAGTCTTTATGTTGATGACATACTAATCATTTGGAATAATATAGGTATGTTACATTCAGTTAAGAGTTATCTAAACAATAACTTCTTCATGAAGGATTTAAGAGAGACTTCTTATATACTAGGTATAAAGCTTTATAGAGATGGAGCTATGAAGCTGATAGAACTCTCTCAATCATCGTACATCAACAGTGTCTTAAAAAGGTAAAATTTTACTAATTGTAAGACAACTAATGTACCTTCTAGATATAGCATTCATCTTTCGCGGAGAATGTCTCCTCATATAGAAGATTAAAGAGTGAAAATGTCTAAAATGCCATATGCATTAGCTGTAGATAGCCTAATATATGCTATAATGTGCACTAGATCTGACATTAGCATAACTATAAGTGTTACTAGCCCTTATCAATCTGATCCAGGTGACAGCCATTGAATGACAGTTAAACATGTCCTTAAATACCTTAAAGGTACAAAGGACAAGTTTTTAATTTATAGAGATAGTGACTTTCAAGTCAAAGGATACATATATTCAGACTTCTAATCTGATCTAGATAATAGAAAGTCTACATCCAAATATGTGTTTATCCTTAACGGTGCTATAGTAAGTTGGAAGAGCACCAAACATAGATCTACAGCTGGTTCAACAACAGAAGCATAATATATTGCAGCCTTTGAGGTAATCAAAGGATATACAAGTTTTTCATTGAACTAGAAATTGTCCCTACTTCAATGGATCCTGTCCCATTATTTTATGACAATAACGGGGCCATAGTACAAGCCAAAGAGCTAAGAGCACACTAGAGATTTAAACATATGGATTGGGATTGCAAACTTTGGAAGTGTTTATTCTTCCTAAAATTTCTATTATGTTGTGGCTACTTCTTCAAAAACAATTGCTAACAGATGACATTCTACGGGCATATGGTATTTGTTTTGTTGCTACATGCTCTTTGTGCCTGTCTCTTTCAACTTTTGAGATAGTAAACCATCTTTTTTCTTGTTGCCTCTTTTCCCAATCGGCATGGTGTTGGTTAACAGCGAATTTGATCATTCTTTGCCTAATACTTCAATAGTTGGTGATCTTTGCGCTTCATAAGTTAACCAATCTTTTATCTCACAACTTTATAATCTTTGGCTAATTGTGTCCTTTTATTATAATTTATTTACTATAAGAATCAGCAGCAAAGATGCTCAATATCATAAGGTTTGAATTGTTTTTATTAAGAATGGGGAAGATAATTAAACTTCAAACTTATCAACTTAAACATAATCTCTATATTTAATTCTCAATTATTTCATTGATTGTTTCTTTTTATCTTTTTATTTATTTCTTTATTCAGATTTGCTTTTTTGTTTTTGTATTAAAACACAAAAAAACATGATTCATTAATCCCATGAAATTATTAGATTCATTAGTTAATATAAATGGCATAACCACTCCTATAAACCATATTTTGTTTTAAATACGATTTTCTATTCATCACATTCTCTCATCCCAATCTAAGACATCCGCTTATAAAATCAATTTTAGTAAAAACACAAGAACTATGCAATTCATCAAATATTTCATCTAAACTATGAATGAGATATCTATACTTTAAAGTGATTTTATTGATGGCTGGTCTATTTGGAATTGATGCTTTGAGTATAAATTCTAATTGATGCTCGATTCTCCTTATTTGTGGTAAACCATTAGGTATCTCTTTGGAAAACACATCATTAAATTTATATGAAAGAGAAACAACAACATTGGGCAAAGTGGGGATAAGTTCATTAGTACTAAAACAAGTTCATAGGCTGATTTAAAAATAAAGTTGTTTTTTATCTCACTCTCTTTTGCATAGAAATTTACATGTTTTTTGTTTTTCTTTTCTCATTAACCAAAACTTCTTTTATTTCACATTCTTTTTTTCTCCTTTTAGTTTTGACCTTTCTTTCTTTTGAACTCTCACTTACTTTTTTCATATCACTTTTCCTTTTCAACTTCACTTGTTCTTCACAAACTTATCTTGGGGTTTAAGGTACAAGAATCATTGATTTTCTACTAAGTACAAAAGAGTATCTATTGGTATAACTATTATAAATTACATGTCTATCATACGGATATAATCGCTTCAAAAGAATATCTTCACATGCATTAGTTGTTGGGCTTTGTGCTTACGTGCCATATAATTTTGTATAAATATTTATTTTATAACATTTATACAATATATATTTTATTAAATTTCTAATTATATTTTATTAAATGGTACTATACTTATAAAACTACAGTCATTGTATGATTTGAAGAAGTTCAGATCTAGTTTAAAGGAGTTTAGATCTTATCTAAAAGATTTTAGATTAGAGCTAAGAGTTAGCAACGCTGAAAGTTATAAATTCTAATAGTTAGCACTGTTAAGAGTTAGCATGTTATAAGAGTCAACGTAATTTAAAGAGTTAGAACCTTAACTACAATCGAACAAAGACTTGAAAATAAATTAGTAATGAAATAGTTGCAAATAGTTTCTATTGATGCTAGGAAATGTCAATATTTAGCCTGTTCTAAAACCCTAGTTCATGATCTATTTTATTAATGCGAGTCTATCGGTGAAACTGTTTTATATAGATCAGTGTATAAATATATCTAGAGTGTCCAGATGGTTATTCTTAGTTAACCATAAGCTTAGTGAAAGCTCGTATATGCATGCATGTATTCAGTGAGGACTGAATCCTGATTAGACTCAGAAGGATCCTATAGACATCCTATGAAGTTGTCAATGCAGAGCCTCTTGAGTTGAGCAGTATTTATGGTCCTTTGACGTAAGCGCCATGGTGGCTTGTGAGTGATTCACCATACTCTTGGTTTCACGGATGTTAGAGACCTTTTATAGTGTTATCGTTGCACATCGGTGGGTGTGATATGATGCTTATAGAGTCTAGTATGTGTAGACTTGGGACCCGTCAGTTGACTTGGGTGAGTTGTATCTTAGAAAGTCTTATGACCATAAGCAATAAACTCAAAAAATGAGTTTCCCACTGGGTTAAACAATATCAAAACAATGTTTGCATATATTATTTATTAAGAAATGAATCTTGAGATAAGTACAATTATGAGCTTATAAGGATTTGACAATGATGATTCATATCCCTGCACATCCAAGATATAATTGACGAAGAGATTATATGTATATGTTATGACCTCAACTTGTATAGTCTAACGTGCTGATTTGTAATATCCGTAACATGTGTGTGGGGCATCAATAACAGACTTATGGAATAGCTTTATTTGACTAATTAGGCATAGACCTAGGGAATCTACAATATGAATTGTACTCGTTGTACACTAGGGCAATGTACAAAATTAAATAATCCAATCCAATAAAATCTAGCAAATTAGATATTTATTTCAAGATCCCTCAGGATATGCGTTTGTCGAAACTTAAAAGTTAAGTACATTAATTAGTTAACAAAGGTTGTTAACTAGTTAAATGTTGAAACGTGGTGCATTGTGGGCCATTCATTATTTGACGATAAAAATTATCATAATACCATTGGCTTGTTTGACAAGCTATTTGTATTAAACTTAAATCATGACTTTACCTTAAGGGTATGGTTATGTGGGATCCACTTTTGATTCACTTAGTTACTAAGTAAATTTAGATAACCTGCAGGGTATGTTTCATTTGGTTACTTACTAGTTAATTAATTCAAATTAAAGTAAAATGCAAATGCTTATATTAAATGAATTTAATCAATTCATTTAGGTTTTAGGAAACATGTATGAATGGCAAAGAGAGAATTGAAAGCATTGTGTTAACTTTCCAAGAGTTGAAAAAATAAATAAACAATAGATAATCTTCTTTAATTACTCAATGGCTGACCACTATTAAACACAAAGGGTTATTGTTTGTTGTTCAAAAGTTGAACAATGGTAAAAATAATTGTATTACTGTGAAAAAAATAATCTAAGTTAAAACGTTTATCTTAAGAATGTGTTTAAATGATAAACATTACTGGATTAAAGCTGTTATTATAGATACTCAAACCCATATATGTTGAGTATTAAAATTGACAACGGTTGTAATTCAAGGTGGACTCAAGTTAAAATAATTTGAAATCATATCAGGTGAATTCTCAACCATTAATCTCATTAGTGTAATGGATTTAAATTTAATGTGTTTATCATTTTAGAAAATTATATTTCTCGCTTTCTCTGTGTATGATTTATGTATAAGATGCATAGATTAGAAATGATGGACACATAATATATGCATGCACCCTAGTAAATATTTAACACTTTTATTAGCACTATATTGGATAAAACCTCATCTTTATACTTTTCAATTGAGAATGAAATAAGCATTTGTTTATTTATTTTGACTTCTCCATAATTACTTAGCCATTGTAGCTTATACGACCTAAGATGTTTCAAAGTTTTTAAATTCAATTTTTCCACCAAACTAGTGATAGCTACATATGTACAATCCTCCTTCCCATCAATAATCATGCTACACACATTATCATTGACATGTTATCTAGTGTAAAAAATATTATCACGTCATATTTTCTTGTCATATTTTATTTGCACACTAAGGGCTCTCCTTGCAACCAAAAGCTCTCCATAACCGGATACTCAACATTAAGTATATCCTCCAAAGCTAGCATGGGCTCCTTATTAGGTTCACCTTTAGTCTCAATGTCACCATCATCTTTCAATATCATCACACTTTTATTTTGGCATCGAAATGCAATATGATATATTCCTATTTAAAACAGTTGATATCCATATTTGTAGAATGTTAGGAAATTTACCTTTGTTTGGTTCGCCTCCATCTTTTTTGTTTTTAGAGGTTTCGACCTTAAGCATAAAATTAAGCTTTTCATTAATTTTACTGAAACCCATACCTTAGACAAGAATCAAAGTATAGTTAAGATGACAATTCCTGTAAAAGATCCTAGAGTCATATATGAAAAATCTATAGAAACCATGGCCTCTTAGTAAGAGTATTTGTAACATATTACTTACATTTTCTTGGTAATTGTATTGACTACACATAGATAATAATAAGATGCATATTCCAGTGGCCAACTACATTAAAGAGAAGTGAAGGAAAGAATATGAAATATGACGAGTTGCCCAAACCGAAAATAGTGTAGGCAAAGATATATACCGAAATTGCAATACTTTGTATCTCTTTTTTAAAAAACATTTCATTCACTACAGCGTGCTTTTGATATGTTAGTCATCTTAAAGTTGGTGGTTCTAATTAGTTGGTTTGATTAAATTCTAAGAATGGTGACTTAACTTTAAATTTTGTTGCTACATGCCCTTTTTGCCTATTTCTTTAAAATTTTGAGACAACAAACCATATTTTTTCATGTTGCCCCTTTTCTCGATCGGCATAAAGTTTGTTAGCAGTAAATTTGATCACTCTTTTCCTAATACTTTAGTAGTTGGTGATCTTTGCGCTTCATAAGTTATCTAATCTTTTATCTCACAAATTTATAATCTTTGGCTAGTTGTCCTTTTATTATGACTTATTTGTGATAAGAATCAGCAGCATAAATTCTCAATGTTATAAAGTTTGAATTATTGTTATTAAGAATGAGGAAGATAATTAAAATTCAAACTTAACAACTTAGATATAATCTCTATATTTAATTCTCAATTGTTCCATTGATTATTTTCTTTTATCTTTTGATCTATTTCTTTATTTAGCATTGTTGTTTTTTTATAAAAGCACGCAAAAACATGATTCATTAATCCTATGAAAGTAATAGGTGCATTAGTTAATCCAAATGACATAACCACTTATATAAACTATGTTTTGTTTTAAATATAATTTCTATTCATCACATTCTCTCATCCCAATCTAATGATATCCATTCATAAAATCAATTTTAGTAAAAACACAAGAACTATACAATTCATCAAACATTTCATCTAAACTAAGAATGAGATATCTATACTTTACAGTTATAATGTTGATGGCGTGACAATCGAGACATATCTTCCATGACCTTAAGCATAAGTAATATAAGAATGCACAGAGACTTATGGTCTTATGCACATACCCCTTCTCCATGAGCTCACTAACCTACCTTTGAAGTTCTTTTGTTTCTTATAGATTATTTCTATAGGCTAGCCTATTTGGAAGTATAAAGTCTATTTGATGCTCGATTCTCCTTATTGGCAGTAAACCATTAGGCATCTCTTCGAAAAACACATTATTAAATTCCTATAAAAGATAAACAACAACATTAGGCAAAAAGGGATTAAATTCACTAATACTAAAACAAGTTCATTGGCTGATTTAAAAACAAACTTTTCTTTTTATCTTACTCTCTCTTGCATAGAAGTTTACTTGTTTTCTTGATTTTCTTTTCTCATTAACCGAAACTTCCTTTCTTTTTTTCAAATTCTTTTTCTCTCATTTTAGTTTTCACCTCTCTTTCTTTTGAACTCTCACTCTCTTTTTTCATATCACTTTTCTTTTTCAACTTCACTTGTTCTTCACATAATTGTCTTGGGGTTAAAAGCCCAAGAGTAATTAATTTTCTACTAAGTACAAAAGAGTATCTATTGGTATAATTATTATAAATTACATGTCTATCATACTGCTATAATCGCCCCAAAAGAATACCCTCGCACGCATTAGTTGTTTGGTTTTGTGCTTACGTGCCATCTAATTCTGTATAGATATTTATTTTATAATATTTATAAAATGCATGTTTTATTAAATCTCAAATTATATTTTATTAAATGGTACTATACTTATAACATTACTGTCATTGTATAATTTGAAAGAGTTCAGATATGGTCTAAAAGAGCTTAGATCTGGTCTAAAGGAGTTTAGATTAGAGCTAAAAATTAGCAATGATGAAAGTTATAAATCTTAATAGTTAGCATTGTTAAGACTTAGCAGGTTATAAAAATCAGCGTAATCCAAATACTTAAAACCTTGTTTGCAATGAGATAAAGGCATGAAAATATATTAGTAATGACATAATTGTAAGAAGTTTCAATTGATGCTAGGA
This sequence comes from Ailanthus altissimus, assembly GCA_946807835.1. NCBI lineage: Eukaryota > Viridiplantae > Streptophyta > Magnoliopsida > Sapindales > Simaroubaceae > Ailanthus > Ailanthus altissimus. The sequence continues at coordinate 4,575,120 of OX327712.1, forward strand.
AATGTCATTATGTAGTCTGTTCTCAAACCCTAGTTCCTGATCTATTTTATTGATGCAGGTATATCAGTGAAACTCTTTTATATAGATCAGTGTATGTCTATATCTGAACAGTCTAGATGGTTATTCTTAGTTGATCATAAGCTTAATGAAAGCTCGTGTAGGTATGTAGGTATTCAGTGACGACTGTATACTGAACAGACTCACAAGAACCCCTATAGATATGCTATGAAGCTGTCAATGCAGGTCCTCTCAAGTTAAGTAGTATTCATGGTCCTTTGACGTAAGCGCCATGGTGGCTTGTGAGTGATTCACCATCCTTTGATTCCACGGATGTTAGAGACATGTTATGGTGTGATTGTTACGTATTGGTGGGTATGGTCAGATGCTTATAAAGTCTAGTGTGCATAGATACGAGATTCGTCAACTGACGTGGGTGAGTATTACATTCGAATACTCCAAGATTATATCTTAGAAACTCTTATGGCCATAAGCAATAAACCCAAGAAATGAGATCTGGCAGAGTTAAACAATATCAAAATAATATTTGCATATATTATTTATGGAGAAACGAATCTGGAGATAAGTACACGGATGAGCTTATGGTGATTTGACAGTGATGATCTATATCCTTACCCATCCAAGATATAATTGACAGAGAGATTATACGTATATATTATGACCTTAACTTGTATGGTCTAACGCGCTATGCTAGGCATCAATCATGGACTCATACAATAATTCTATTTGACAATTAGGCGTGAACCTAGAGAGTCTGCAATATAAATTGTACTCATTGTGCACTAAGGTAACGTATAGGTTTAAATAGTTCAATTCAATCAAATATAACAAACTTGATATTTGTTTCAAGATCCCCCAGAATATGCGCTTGTCGAGACTTAAAAGTTAAGTATATCAATTAGTTAACAAAAGTTTTAACTAATTGGACGTTGAAACGTGGCGCATTGTAAGCCATTCATTATTTGATGATGAAAATTACCATAATACCCTTGGCTTGTTTGACAATCTATTTGTATTAAAGTTAAATAATGACTTTAGTATGGTTAAGTTAACTCAAGGGCATGGTTATGTGGGATCTACTTTTGGTTAACTTAGTTACTAAGTAAATTTAGATAACCTGTAGGGTAAGTTTCATTTGGTTACTTAATAGATAAGTAATTCTAATTAAAGTTAAATGCAAATTCAAATGAAATTAAAATTAAAGCAAAAACATATATTAAATGAATTAAATAAATTCATTTAGGTTTTAGGCAAAGCGTGTGAATGGCAAAGAGAGCATTGAAAGTATTGTGTTAACGTTTCAAGAGTTGAAAAAATAAACAAACAATAGATCATCTTCTTCAATTGGTCAATGGCTGGCAACTATTGAACACAAAGGGTTGTTTTTTGTTGTTCAAAAGTAGAACAAGGGTAAAAATAATTGTATTGCTGGGAAAAACATAATCTAAGTTAAAAGGTTTAGCTTAAGATTGTGCTTAAGTGATAAACACACGCTGGATTAGAGCCGCTATTCTAGATATTGAAACCCATCTCTGTTGAGTATTTGAATTGACAACAATTGTAATTCAGGGCAAACTCAATTTAAAATAATCTAAAAGCTTATCAGATGAATTCTCAATCATTAATTTCATTAGTGTAATGGATTTAAATTTGATGTGTTTTATCATTTTAGGAAATTGAATTTACTGCTTTCGCTGTGTATGAGATGCATAGATTAGAAATGATGGACACATAGCATATACATGCACCCTAGTGAATATTCAACACTTTCTTTAGCACCATATTAGACAAAACCTTATCTTTATACTTTCTAAGTGAGAATGAAATAAGCACTTGTTTATTTACTTTGACTTCACCATAATTACTTAGCCATTGTAGCTTATACGGCCTGGGATGTTTCAAAGTTTTAAATTCAATTTTTTCACCAAACTAGTGCTAGCCATATAAGTACAATTCCCTCCTCCTTCACCACCCTCCCCCCCCCCCGACCCCAAATTTCACCCATCAATAGTGATGCTACACACATTATCATTGACATGGCATCTAGTAAAATAATATTATCACATTGTATTTTCTTGTCTTCTTTTTTTGTACACAATAAGAGCTCTCCTTGCAACTAAGAGCTCTTTAAAACCCGATACTTAATATCACTGTTATCCTTCAAGTATGGCATGGGCTCACCATCAGATTCACCTTCAATCTCAATATTATCATCACTATTTTGTTTAGGAATCGAGATGCAATATGATATATTTCCACCACTTAAAACATTTGATATCCATATTTGTAGAAGGTTAAGAAATTTACCTTTGTTTGATACGCCTCCATCTTTGTTGTTTTTGGCGGTTTAGGCCTTAGACTTGAAATTAGGCTTTTCATCAATTTTGCTCCAATTCAGTTTCTATGTTGAAGAAGAACCCGAATTCTCCCAATTTGTATGGAACCCTTCCTTTTCAATTATTGCTCCACTTTTATGGCTATGTGCTCCATGTTATTCAACATAACATAATAATGTAATGCTACTATGTTTTCAATATTACAGTTCATACCAACTAAGAACCTAGCTCAGTCCTCTTTTAGATTTGCTCAAATCATGGCTATTTCCATCTCCTTGTGGTAGTCTTTAACACTTTTAAACCCTTGAGTAAGGCATCGTAACTTCTAAAATAAGTCTCTATAGTAATTATTTAGAATGAATCGCCTCCTCATAATAGCCTTCATCTCTTCCCAAGTCTCAATGGGTCTTTTACGATTCAATCTCCTACTTAAAACAAGTTGATCCCATCAAACAATAGCAAAGTCAGTAAATTATTTAGCAACAAACTTTACCTTTTTCAATTTGGAGTAGGTGTGACAATCAAACATTAACTTTATCGTTTTCTCCTACTCCAAATAAGGTCCAACATCATTATTATATTGAAAAGACGAAATTTTCATCTTAATGCTTTCTAAGTTTTTATTAATCCTATCTCCATATTCAACTTCTCTATTTTCATTTCAATGCCTAAATCTGCCTAAATCAACATTAGAAGCACGAACATCATCATTTAGGTCATCCTTGTAGTCATCTTTTTAATCATACCTGAGTAGATTTCTCTTTCTTCCTCGTACATTATAAGCTCTAGATAGCTGCATCTTTTGTGAACTAGATTTAAATTTATCTATTCTCTTATTCACCTCATCAAAATACAATTCCAGTCAAATAAATTTGTCCTTGAGACTTAAAGAAGAGTTTGAAATCTATCTTTTCTTGAGCATCAATAAATGAGTCTTTATCTTTTTCTTGAGACATATTAACTTGTAAAAAAATTTAGAAAACCTTGCAAATACTCCCTTACGTGTTTTTTCTCAAGATTAACACATTCATACTTGTGTTTACTCAAATTTGACTCTAACCTTTTACAAGCTTACACTCTCTTGTCTTTTTCCACTTTTTAGTTCTCATTTTTAGTTCTTTATTGATCTTAAATGAACTCAATAAAAATTAACTTGTGACAATCCAATCTCAACAAATCTAATCATTAAGGATGAGAATGGGTTAAACACAAAGAAAAGAATAGGCTGAATTTAAAAAGCCAAAAGAAAAATTTGTAATGAAAATAATAAAATAGGAAAACAAGTCACTACCTATGTGATTGGCTATCCCAATGAAATAGGTTTAGAATGATAAGAACAAGTCACTTATTGTCTTATTGTACTACCGATTGTATTTTGTGAGTCCCGCTCTATGGCGAGGTATCTCATCTGCAGTGGATAAGGGTAAGTAATACTTTTAATGAACTCTATAGCCCTTTATACCTTGGTGGTGTTTTAAACCTGCAGAACTCACTTGATGGAGTGTCACCTATTTGAGTATGGAATGGGGTCAATTCGTATGAGAGCTAGACAAGCATCTCTAAAGCACTCATGAAATTAGGACCACATATAACCATTAATAGTGCCAAACCGTGAAAAAGAAAAGTTATTAGAGAATTTAACTTGATCATTTAATCCTTTATTTTGCATCCAAAGGAATGAAGGTTGATAGAAACTTGATTTCACATAGTTCCTATAAAATACGATTACTTAATCAATGGTTAGTTTATAGCTTGGAAAACTACTAATTCATATAAGTTAAATTCTACTTTGATATATAGTTGATTTGATCACATTAGTTTATTTGAAATATATAAGGGATTTTTGGTATTTATGAGTGTATTGCAAATAAAAAAATTTAAATCAAAGCATGGCGCTCAGTTGGGACATTTTAAAATTGTCTCATTGTGCATCGCAACATTGAAGATGAGCGCTACGACACTGAGAGCTAGAAATGTGACTCTTGGAAGAGTCATCTATCCCTTTCAATAGGTATGGCTTTTTAAAGAGGTGTCGTATGTAATATCGAATCCCTATTAATAGTATTGATACATAGATTTTGGTTTATAGCAATAAAGACACTGTAAGGTTACCTAAATTTAACCCTATTAGAAATTTTTTTTTATGATACGCGTGAGAGGTATTAGACCTAATTTAGTAATTTCACATTTGGTTAGAGTGTCGGATGGCTATAGAATATTTTTGACATTTTTTCTATTGGCTTGGAAAAGAAAATTTTAGTTTAATAAATGAATTTTCATTTAAGTGTTATGCATGGAACAAGCCTTTATAAAGGAATACAATCCATGTCTTAGAAAATAGATCAATTAGAGACAAGCTCATGGATTGCATAAGTGGAAGCCTAGTCAGTTCCTTTGAGCATTCTAACTAAATAGTTACAAAGGAACCAATTAATTGCTTACATTTCTAACCAATGGCAATTTAAAAATTTAGAGTTAGGTGAGGGAAAAATTGGACAATTGAGAGAGCACTTTATAAGGTGGAAGTGTGCAGAATTTTGGTGAAGTAGAAACGAAAACCTATTAGAGCAAAAGAGGGGAGATTTGGTCGAGGTGGGGGAAAGGTGTTGCTATAGTAAAACCCAAGCCATTTTATAATTTTTCATGCCTAATCTAGCTGAAATAAAGTCAGTTACAAGTTCCTAAGTTCATTTGAAGATTCCATTAGTGAAAATCAAAAGAAAAGAGGTAAGAAAAGCATTAATTAGTAATGGTTATGTATGAATTTTTCAAGATTGCTTCTATTAATATTTTGGTGTGAAATCTTGATTTAGATTGAGTTGAAAGCAAGTGTGAAGCTTAAAGGAGTCATCAAATTGAAGAAATTAATAAGGTAATAATTAGGGTTTTGTGTGACTTTGATGTAAAAACTTCAATTAGTTGTAATTAATGAATTAGAATTAAATTGGATTGATTTGGATGCTATTGGAACAAGAAATTGAAAAAAGAAATTTGTTAGTTGGAGAATATGAATTCGGCCACTTAGGGTATTTTAGGGTTTGGGTTGTGTTTTAGTTAGATTATGGTGTATAAATGACTCCTTACGTTAATTGGATGTATTTGGTTGATGGAAAATAAAAAATGAATAAAATGGAACATAATTGTCCATTTTGCTAAGGTGAAGGAAAATTATATCCAACCAAATTTATAAGGTGTTAAGTAATTTTTATAACTTCGGATGGTGAATTAAATATGATTAAATGACTTCGTAAATGAAAACCAAAAAGTGGTGTCCATCCGGGCTTTGTAAGCCGATTAGGCGCTTCTTAGTTAAGTGAAATTTTAGTGATTGTAAAGGTTCTAAATGTCATTTATGACGTGCAGGTGAAGAAAATCAAGACCGGTAAATGGAGTAAAAGTCCGAGGAAGAGTCGAGCTCTGAGCGGTTGGTGAGTAAAAGTCTGTCATGGTTTATCTTTTGTTTAACGTTTTCACATATTGAAATTGTATGTTTTATGTGCTTTTAATGCATAAACATGATTTACGATTTTGATATATATCCATAGTTATGCATTTACATGTTTGATTTAAGTAACAGTTTTAAAACTACCAAATTAGTTTTAAAGGCCATTGATACCCTTAGATTTATAATTGTGGTGATAGTTTAAAGCCCGGCCGGTATATCCCGTACGCATAGGCAAGTATTGGGGGGGCGTGTCACTAACTCCGGGAAGAAAGGTTGTCAAGTCATGTGAGTCGCTCTATGTCTACAAGGTATTGTCTTGTTATATGTAAGCAATGTAGGATTCTGCTATATAGCCAGTAAGATATCTAGAGATATCACAATGGGTGTTGCGAGTTGAGACACCCTGTGATCTGCTCACGTTGTGCGGTGCTAGTTGAGTCGCTGCGTGAGTATAGAGCTTTAGGGTTACCATTGATATAGTTTAGAAAGAAAATGACTGAGCGAGGGCTTTAATAATTTTCGAGCTACCAAACGCACACTACGCATTTATATATGTATATGCTAGTTATTATGTCTTATAGATTTTAGATATTATTTTTTGAAACTATAAATAAAACCAGCTCGGCAAGATTTCATTAGCATATGATGTTAGAAACCATTTTACAGTTTTATAAAAAATTTAGAAGTATATTTTATGCATGTCTTTTAGAATTTAATATCTATGCAGAATTTTATTTTATTGAAAATCTTAAATGCACTCACTAAGCTCCTTTAGCTCACTCGTTTTGTGTTTTATATTTTCTAACTCCCTTCAGGTGCAAGCCTCGATACGGAAGTTACTGATTCTCCTATGACTAATTAGTAGCCCAATCTGATGATTGTTTGGTAAATGTAAATGCCTTAAGTAACATATTTTTTCTTTCTATATAATAGTTATAGACTTGTGTATTTTGTAATTTGTAAATATGTTTTAAACAAACAAAAAAAGGTTTTGATATTATGATGGTCGTTTCACTTTTTTATTAGTATGCTAGTTTGGTGATCAAAATGAAGTTGTTGATTTGAGTTTGGATTTGGTTTTAAAAAGACCAGAAGTGAATTTTTGAAAAGGACCAGATGCTACTTGGAAGTATTGAAAAGCTATTTGACATAGAAGTGAATTTTTGCTTGCAGATTTTATATTGAATTTTCAGAACAATACGGGAAACTTTGTCCCTTTTTTTTAAAAAAAAATTAATACGTTATTTTCACGTATATTACAAGATTTTCTCAGTAATAGTAAGAATTAAAAAGGGGTTTGTCTCGCAAAATTTCTCAACTTACACAGTTAGATTCTAAGGAACTTCCGTTGGGATGCCTGGTAGGGCCGCTGGGATTTACAGTAAAGGTCTCGGGGCGGGGTTCTATCAGAGTGGTATCAAAGCCCGATTTTTGAAGTTTTTAGTTCAAAAGTTTATTTTTAGAACAAGATTCCCAAATTTGCATATACATTTTTATAAGTTTATTAAATTGAATTCTATACATTTTATAATTATTTGCATTATTAAATTCACAGAAAATATGCATCGTAGTAGGGGCTCACGTACTAAGAGAGCAGCGGTGGAGACTTTTACATCTGAAGAAGAGCATGGAAATGAGTCAGTAAATGTTCCCACACCTTAGACGCCTCCTGAGTCATCTCAGTATACCGAGCCAAAGGGTGGAAACATAAATGTATCTCAAATGGCGTAGATATTAGCGACAGTAATCTACTAGCTGATGGAGATATAAGTGTCTATTGAGCCTGCCAAGAAATTGGGTGCTAAGTCATATAACGGTATAGGAGACCCTAAGAGAACCTTATCTTGGTTAGAGAACAACGAAGAAATTTTTCAGGTTATGGGATGCACTGAAGAACAGATGGTTGCATACTCCGCATTTCTATTGAAGGAAGGGGTGAAAGACTGGTGGAAGGCCTTGTAGAGGAGGAATTTTGATAAGGTGTCTTGAGAGCTTTTCAAAAGGGAATTTTTGGATAAGTTCTACCCTAAAAGTTATAAAAATGCAAAGATAAAAGAGTTCTTCAAGTTAGAACAAGGTTTTCTCTTTGTGGTAGAGTATGAAAAGAAGTTTTTAGAGCTCCTCTATGTTGTTCCTGTTATAGCTGATAATGAAGAGCAGATGGCTAATCGGTTTGTAGTGGGCCTCACTCCTCGGAGCAGGGCTTACATGGTATCGACAACTTACACTCAGTATGGAACATTATTGGAAGCTGCAACTCGAGTTGAAAGAAGCATGGCAACCATTCCTAAATTGAAACAGCAACGCCAGAAAAAGGGATAGACATGTGGTTTTCAGGGAGGTCCTAGTAAATCCACAAGAACAGAGGAGAGATCAATGACTGGACCCAGCCCGAGACCCTCTACAGTAGATCCCAGCAGCCCTATCAGCCACCCCGACGAAAGTTCCTCAGAATATAACTAGATAAGTTAAGAAATTTCACGAGGCGAACCCTTTTTTTGTTCTTGCTATTACTGAGAAAATCTTGGAATGTACATGAAAATAACATCTTAATTTTTTTTTAAAAAAAGGGGCAGAGTTTCCCTTGTTTTTTTAAAAATTCAGTACAAAACCTGTAAAGAATTACACTTTTATTTCCAAACCACTTCTCAATACTGCCAAATAGGACCTCCGATCTTTTTCAAAATAAATCCAACTCAACTCAAAAATTTATTATGATCATAAAACTGGAATACTAATAAAAGGTGAAACGATCATCAAAATATCGAAATCTCTTTTTGGTTATCCAAAATATATGTACAATACACAAATCTAGAACTACTATGCTGATAGCAAAAAAAGTGCTATTCAGCACATTTATATATATAAAATGATCTTCAGATTTGGCCCACTAATAAGCAATAACAGAATTAGTAGCTTGCGTACCAAGACCTGTGCCTGAAAAGAGGGTTCAAAAAATATAAAATACAAAAAGAGTGAGCTAAAGGAGCTTAGTGAGTGCATTTAAAATTTCAAATAAAATAACATTATTCATAGCTATTTTCATCTGCTAAATTCTTACGAAGTATGGAGACGTGAAACACGTCATGGATTCTAGCTAGATATTCTGGTAATCGCAGATGATATGCCACCTTCTCAACTCTTTCAACTATCTCGTACGGCCCAATGTATTGGGGACTCAGCTTTCCTTACTTTCTGAATTTTAGTACTTTCTTCTATGGTGATGTCTTCAGAAAAACTTTATCACCAATCTGAAACTCCAAGTCTTTTCTCTTGTTATCTCCATAACTCTTATGTCTATCATTAGCTATTTTCAATCTCTGCCTGATAATTTGAATCTTTTTAGAAGTAATTTGGACAATTTATGGGCCGATCAGCTTCCTTTCACTTACCTCATCCTAACAAATTGGAGTTCTACACTTCCTTCCATACAATACTTCATATGGTGCCATCCCGATGCTAGTCTGATAGCTATTATTGTAGGCGAACTCCATTAGTAGTAGATGAGTATCCCAACTCCCTTTAAACTCTATAACGCACACTCTAAGTATATCCTCGAGCATCTGAATTGTCCATTCAGACTAACCATCTATTTGTGGATGAAAGGCTGTACTGAAACTCAATTTTGTGCCTAGAGCTTTCTGTAAGCTGGGCCAAAATTGAGAAGTGAACCGTAGATCCCAGTCAGACACAATAGATACTGGAACACCATGGAGTTGTACCACTTCATCTACGTATAACTAGGCCAATTTATCTAAAGAATAACTACTTCTAATAGGTAAGAAATGGGCAGATTTTGTTATTCTATCAACAATTACCCATAATGCGTCATTGCCTCTTTGGCTATGTGGAAGTCCTACCACGAAGTCTATCGTTATTCTCTTCTATTTCTACTCTGAAATCGAAAAGGGTTGCAAGAGTCTTGCAGGTTTCTAATGCTCAGCTTTTACTTGCTGGCAAGTTAGGCATCTTGAGACAAATTAGGCTATATCTTTCTTCATACCCTTTCACCAGTAGTGTTCTTTTAGGATACGATACATCTTTGTGCTCCCCGGATGCATAGCATATGCAAAAGAATGAGCTTCTTTAATAATCTCTCTTCTTAACTCATTTACATCCAAAACACATAATCTCTGACCTAAGGTTACTATATCATCATCGGTTATTGAAAGATCCTTTCGTTGCTCGATCTTGATTTCACCCTTCAATTTAACTCATTGTGGATCTTGAGTTTGTAGTTCTCTGATCCGATCAACCAGTATCGGACGGACCTGGAATGTGGTAAATCTGACAATTCTAATTTTACACCTAAAGACCTAAATTCTATCAATATTGATAGATATGCGACCTTCAAGTGAGCTATTGAACCGATAAGCTTTCTGCTGAGAGCGTCTGCTATCACATTAACTTTTCCCAGATGGTACTCTAGGGTGTACTCATAATCTTTAATAAGCTCCAACCACCTTCTTTGCCTCATATTCAATTCTTTTTGGGTGAACAATTACTACAGGCTCTTATAATCCGTAAAGATCTTGTAAGGAACCCCATACAAATAATGTCTCCAAATTATTAGAGCAAAAACTACTGCAGCTAGTTCTAGGTCATGTGTAGGATAATTCTGTTCATGCTTCTTTAATTGTTTGGAAGCATAGGCTATTACTTTCTCCTTCTGCATCAGCACACAACCTAGACCCTGTCTGGAAGTATCACAATATATGGTAAATCCATCCTTCCCCGATGGAAGTGTAAGCACTGGGACCAAAGTTAACCTTCACTTTAGCTCTTTGAAACTCTGCTGGCTGTCTTCATTTGTAGACTACGGACCTCCGTCACATTTATAGGCTGTCTCTAATTCACTATAGCTTCAATCTTCAGAGGATCTACTGTTACCCTTTCTGCAAAGATTACATGCCCCAAAAATGCAACTCTATCTAACCATAACTAACATTTACTGAGTTTGGCATACAGCCAATGCTCCGTTAAGGTTTGCAAAATAATCCTCAGATGTTCTATGTGCTCTTCCTCACTGCTTGAATAAACCAATATATACTATCATAAACCGATCTAAATAGAATTGGAAAACTTTATTCATGAGATCTATAAAAGCGGCTAGGGCATTAGTTAGCCCAAAAGGCATAATCAAGAATTTGTAATGCCCATATCGGGTCTTAAAGGTCGTCTTAGGAATTTATTCCTCTAGGATTTTTAGTTGATGATAGCCTGACCTCAGATCTATCTTGAAAAATACTCTGGCTCCCTGTAGCTGATCAAACAAATCATCAATTCTTGGTAGTGGATATTCATTACGCATCGTTACTTTATTCAATTCCCTATAATCAATGCATAATCTCATACTTCCGTTTTTTTTCTTTACAAACAAAACTAGTGCCCCCTAAGGTGAAGTACTCGGTCTGATGAAACCTAAAGATGTTTTTGAAAAATTTACGAATCCTTATACTCGATATCTTTAAAAACAAATTACCTATTATGAGTACTGAATGCCAAGATGCATCTCCAAGCCAATGACTTGAAAAAAATAATTGAAAATAAAAACAAATTGCTTGTTTTTGTAGGATAAGTTGATAGCTATTATTTTCCTCTGTCATTAACTTCATGACAGCTTGAAAGCTTAAATTTTGATGACAAAGGACCTTTAGATCCTTTGAGAAAATTTAAAAGAAAAAGAAAGATGTGTTCCTCCCGAGACTAAGACATGCGTGGATGAATGTTAATTATAATTTTTGTTTTGTGTAGAATCACCTAATAACTGAAATTGAGTGGTGAGAAAAATACATAGCAATATATGTTAGAGAAGATATTGTCTATTTTTATACCTGTAATATTATTCTATAGCAATACTCTCGTGAATATCGATTTAAAAATACTAAGAATTAATATTATATATTTTTTCGAATAAAATAATGAACTCTTATTGAAAAATTACGAATCACGTCCAACTAGTTCTCAATCATTCATAAAAGTGAATGTAAGTACTCATAACAACGTTGGACGTTGTCGCGGAGAATGGAGAAGGCACAATTATCACTCTTGTAGTAGCCATAAATACCAAGAATGGAAGAACATAAAAAAGGGTAGAAACACCAAGACAAAGATAATGATATATAGAATAAAAGCTCAAAAGTGTTATAAAAATACTTGTTATTGATGTGGTACATTATGAGGCATCTATCAAGATATATGAATAGAATGTGAAGATAAATCTTATTAATGACTCAAGATCCTACAGATCTTACTCATATAGATGTCTTTGATTTCTTTAGAGATAAAGAAGGAAACACTCATTTAGCTAACAAGAGCAAGTTCATACATTATCCTTCAAGATAAGAAATATTGAAGGAAAATTCATGATCCAGAAGGCAACACCATCAACCAACTTTTGACCTTATCTCTTAAGGAAAATGGAAACAATCGTAATATGATGGCATCATAAAAAACTTTATTAAATCTAAACGTGTCACAAATTTTTAAGAAGTTCATGATGTAGACATTCGAATAATCATTTAGAAGTCCCTCAAACTGAACCAAATCCTTAAGCATTTGAATGGTAGTAAGCTTAATTTCAAAACTATTTACATTGATGGTAGGTCTTCAAATGCTTGAATTGCTCCCATCCACTAATGGTGCTGTATACTCTTTAAAATTTCTTGGATTGCTCTTCAGAGGTGCGAATTCATCGCCTTAATTCTCCATATTAGCCCTTTGTGATTGCTCTTATCGACTCTTTTTTAGTGTTCTCTTAATTCCAAGGTCTAGAGCAGTCAAATCGAGACTACGAGCCCTCCACATACACTAGAGTATTAACCTAAAAGCAAAACAATGTAAAGCTAACAAGTAAGCAAGCAAAAAATGTCTGAATTAAAAATAAGATGAATTAGTATTTAGTATTGAAATAAAACAAAGTAACAATAGTCCTCGACAATGTTTTTATTGGTTTTGGTTTGTTTAGGATATGAACAAAGAAAATTTCCCAAAAACACCCCAACATTAACATAGAAAATGTTATCTTGTTCATACAAAAAGAAGGAACACTGGAGCATCCCATTCTTTATCGCCCCACGTTCATACATAATACCCATACTGTGGCATTGCCCATTTTCACCACCACTACATCCTTGCTCAATGTTGGGGCATCAACTCTGTAATGCCCTAGTGTGAATTCGAGAGAGTTCCAAGGGAATTGAAGAGCCTCAAATGCTCTTGCGTCCAAACATAATGTCTCAACATCTAAATTACACCTGATGGTTAGCGAATCCCAGGGAACTGAATCAATGCTCATACATTAAGAGAGAATGCCCTAGCGTCTACGTCTCATTGGAAGACCAGTCGTTAGTGCTCCAATGCAACTACATTTCTGAACCTCAATGCCTAAATGTTCGGCAAATTTAAAAAGTGATTAATTATTAAATAGAAGACGCCCTAGTGTTTTACACTTGTAATGCAGCAACATTGAAGAGTTTCAAAATTCAAAGAGATAAATTGAAGACGTCCCAATATTCTCCACCTACCACACCCCTGCGTTTTGGGTTCAAAGATGAATGTCTCTGTATTCTGTACTTTAACATAGCAATGTTCACTCAAAAATAAGTCCTAAAACCACTATATTACCATTTTCACTCCTCACACCTTCAAAATCTCTCAATCTCTCTTAAGCTAGATTTATCCAAAGCTTAAACTCACCCAAAATTAATCTTACAAACACTTACTTACCACTCACTCGTTATTTTTATCCGATCAAAGCATCTAATTACCTGTCAAACATTAAACACTCATACCAAATCCATTCCAAAACCTATTTCATAATTCTGTTGATTTTCTGAGATGGCGCCAACAAAAAGGAATAAGGCAAGCACATCAAGGACAATATCATTTGATACCTCTATTTTTGTGTCATAGAATGTGGCGAATCATTTCCTTAATGCGATCCTTTGCAAATCTATTATACAAAAAATGGGTTTTAGTCTCAAGGCGAATGATTTTCCCAACATCCACTATATGATTAGAATGAGACATTGGGAGATGATCTGTAAGACACTGGCATTGATGGTTGTATATGTTGTGAGGGAGTTCTACGTGAATTCCCAAGAGCACAAGGTCTTTAGTGTCAAAGTTTGGGAGAGGATGGTGCCGTTTTACCAACACACTATCAACCAACTCTTTGGGCTGCAGGTCAATGGGCTTGCTGAGTATAATGATGTCAGAAGAGAGGCAAATAATGATGTGATTATTTAGACATTATGCGAGATCGGTACTGAGTGGACCCAATTGCATGACCTTCCTATTCACTTCTGTCTTAGTGCCCTGACTAAGAACACCAATATTAGTGCATTAAAGGGTGTATGCATGTGATTGTGTACATGTTGAAAATTTTCAAATGCATGTCTAACATACATTATACAATAGAATAAAACAATATAATCAACATATACACGTTACAATTGAATCAAAAATAGTATAAGAATTGTATACATACCCTTGTGGATGATTCAGTGAAGATTGTTGAACTTTGAAGCTTATTGAGCTCACAATGAAGTCATCTATTGAACAATTCTAGACTCCAATGTTTAATGGGATTAGAATAGCTAGAATGGAAGCTTTTAATGTATATTTCATGTAGGAATCAAAAAACATTCAACACTTGAACTAGTTGAAGCATCAAATGCTTAAAATGGTGTTTTGGGACCTAAATTCCACTTTTCAAAGTTTGCATTTTCTCTTAAATACTTTGCATAAATTTGCATTCAACAATTGAATTCTATATAAATGAAATTCTTTTAATTTGTTTTATAAAGTGGAAGACTTCACAAGTGGCCACATGTCTTGTATGTAACTATGTGATGCCATGTAGGCTTATTCATAAGTGACAAATGTCAATTATCTTATCTATGCAAACACTTTGCGTGAATGATATTTGTCACATTTAATAAAGGTCTAGGTTGCCAAAAAATCACAAAGTCCATTGAACATCCATGTGTGACGGGGAACAACAGCACAACAACCCATGTGTTATGAAGTCTCAATATTAGTAGCTGTTATTAGTTATAAGTTACAATTAATTATTGTAATAAGTGCTAGCATTCCAAGTGTCTAGTTTATTGGTAGTAGTTGGTAGTTAGTAGTTGTAAGTTTTCATTAATTGTTGTAATAAGTGCTGAAATCTCAAGTGCCTAAGTTATTAGTAGTTGGTAGTTGGTAGTTATAAGTTGTCATTAAATGCTAGACATCCTAAGAGGTCTCTATAAATATATGAGAGATGAGGGAGAATGAAAATAGAATTGATAATATAAATGTTGAGAGTTTTCTCTTAAGTTCTTCAAAGAACTGTAATTAGAACTTATCAAGATTTTATTTTGTGGCATTCTTTCAGACTTATCACTCACAACTTCTCATCTATCTTGAGTATGGCGTTTACAATCTTCTTGACAAGACTCACCCCAAGACCCTCTACTGTAAGTCCCATCAGTCCTGCCGAGCACCTCGACGGAAGTTCCTCCTAATATAACTAGGTAAGTTGAGAAATTTTCGCGAGGGGAACCCCTTTTTAGTTCTTGGTACTATAGAGAAAATCTTGTAATATACATGAAAATGACATTTGAATTTAAAAAAAAGACGGGCAGAGTTTCCCTTGTTTTTTGAAAAATCCATATAAAACCTACCAAGAAATTTCACTTCGATTTCAAACACTTCTCAATACTTTCAATTGAGACCTCCGGTCCTTTCCAAATCAAATCCAACACAACTCAATAGTTTCATTTGAATCACAAAATAAGCATACTCATAAAAAACAAAAATAATCAACATAATATCAAAATTTCTTTTTGTTGGATCAAAACATACATACAAAATATACATACCTACAACTACTATGAATAAAATAAAGGGTGCTATTTAGCACATTTACATATACAAAAATGGTCTTCAGATTTGGCCTACTACTCGGCAATAGGAGAATTAGCAGCTTGCATACCGAGACCAACACCTGAAAAGGGGTTTAAAAAACATAAAACACAAAACGAGTGAGCTAAAGGAGCTCAGTGAGTGCAATTCAGATTTCAAATAAAATAACATTATGCATAGATAGCGAATTCTAAAGTTCATGCATAAATCATGCTTCTAAAACTGATGTAAAGCTGTAAAACGGTTTCTAATATCATATGCTGATGAAATCTTACTGAGCGGATTTTATCCACGTCTTTGAAAAACAATATCCAAAATCTGTATAACCCAATAACTGTCGTGTGCATATAAATGCATAAATGCTATCGGTAAATCGAAAACTAGTAAAGTCCTCGCTCGGCCATTTTTCTTTCTAAACTGTACCAATGGTAACCTTAAAACTCTATACTCACGCAGTGACTCAATTAGCACCACACACGTGAGTAGGTCACGAGGTACCTCAACTAGCAGCACCCACAGGGACATCTCAAGACATCACACTGGCTATGCAGCGGAATCCTACATCGTATACATATAGCGAGACAATACCCCGTACACATAGAGTGACTCACATGACTCGACATCCCGACTTCCCAGAGTTAGTGACTGACACCCCTATAACCTGCCCATGTGCACGGGATATACCGACGGGGTCTAATACAATCACCACCACTATAATCTGAGGTTACCAATGTCCTTTAAAACAAATGCAGAAATTTTAAAACTATTTCTTAAACCGAACATGTAAATGCATATCTATGGATATATATCAAGATCATAAATCATGTTTATGCATTGAAAGCTCAGAAAACATACATTTTCATTATGCGGAAACATAATAAATGAAAGATAACAAAAAAGACAGATTTTCACTCATAACCGCTCCGCGCTCAATTTCACTCCAGATTTCTGCTCCCGTTACCGCTCTCGGTTTTCTTCACCTACGCAACATAAATGACATTTAGAACCAAATCGAATACTAGAATCTTATTTAACTACTAAACGCCCTAATCGGCATTCAAAGCCCGGATGCATACTACTTCCCGATTTTTATTTACGGTGTCATTTAATCTAATCTAACTCACCACCCAGCGCTTTTAAAATTATTAAACGCCTTATAACTTGGTTGGGCATAATTTCTCTTCACCTTTTTAAAATGGACAATTATATCCCATTTTCTTCATTTTTGGTTTTTCCATCAACCATATACATTCAACATACATAAGACATCATTTACACACAACAACTTAATCAAAACACCACTCAATCCCTAATGTCCCTAAAGTGGCAGAATTTCACCCTATGTTCCAACACATTTCTTTTCTCCATTTCTTGTTCCAATTACATCAAAATCAAGCCAATTTCATTCTAATTGCCTAATTACAACCAATTGAAATCTCTACATTCAAATCACCCAAAACCCTAATTCTTACCTTGCCAATTTCTTCAAATTGATGACTCCTTCAAGCTCCACACTAGAATTCGACTCAATCTAAACCAATAATACACACAAGAACATCAATTGAAGCATTATTGAAAGCTCACTTATGAAACTTATAAAACAATGCTTTTCTTACCTCTTTTTCTTGAATTTTAACTAATGGAGACTTCAATTGAGCTTAGGGATTGATATGTAACCTTATTTTAGCTTGGTTAAGCATGAAAAAATCATGAAAAAGAAACTAAAATTTCACTGTAGCAGCACCTTTAACACTTGCACGAATTTTGCTCCCTTTTGCTCTAAATATTTGCTTTTGATCTCCTGAAAATTCTACACACTTCTAACATATATATAGTTCTCCCTCAATTGACCATTTTGCCCTTCAACTTACTCAAAATTTCTAATTTTCCATTAGTTCAAATGGAAAGATTTAATTGGTTCCTTTGTAACTATCTAGTTAGAATAGTCAAAGGAACTAACTAGAATTTCCCACTTGGCAATCCATGAGATTGCTTCTAATTGGTCCATTCCTTAATAGATGGATTGTATTTCTCAACAAAGGCTTATTCCATACATAACCCTTAAATGAAAATTCATATAGTAAATTAGAATTTCCTTTTCCAAGCCAATAGAGAAAAATTCCAAAAATATTCTAGGGTCATCTGACGCTCCGATCGAGTGTGAAATTATCAAATTAGGTCTAATATCATTCATGCGCACCATAAAGAAAATATTTCTAACAGGGTTAAAATTGGGTAACCCTACGGTGTCTTCATTACTCTATACCGAAATCTAGGCGCCAATACTACTAATAGAGATTGGATATTACACTTCTTATACCTTTGGTTCTTATCTCTTATAGATAACGGGTCAAGGTTCTTATTTTGTTGTTTATCTAAAAATCTGAATTAGAACGATCCTTGGCAAAGAAACCTTATTGAGCATCGGGTCTCACTTTTCTTTGTGAGGTTCACATAATTTGGTACCAGAGCTTAGGCTCTAATTGGTTTGAACTATGTTTTTAATTTTCATTGATTGTTCTTTCTTTTAAATCAGCAACTTTATTTTAGTCTCTAAGAAATTTGTAGCCTATATCAATTTTCCCGTTTCTTTTTATCTGTTATTTTATCTAATTCTTCAAGTTCTATTATTATATATAAATCAAAAAGAAAGAGAGACCAAAAAAATAAAAAAATTCAGATTCCATTGATTTCAGATTTACTTTTCTAAATTTTTTAAAAAGAACGCGAGTGAAAGTTGAGTGAATCATTCTTTGAGTGAAACACATGAGGGAGTGTGCGAGGTTATTTTTGTTTTTCTAACTTTGTCTTGCAACAAACATGTTAAACAATAAGGACAAAAATACTTCCAAAGTTGCATCGAAAAAGGTTGATTCAAAGTTTCTCATGAAAGCTTTAATGGGTGAGATGAAGAAAATGTTAAAAGTAGAGTTGGAGCAAGTTTATGAACAGATAGATAAATTTGAATCTAATACAAAAGAATGCAGATACCTAGAGTTCCTAATGTGCGAATTCAAGATAAGCGTGCTACCATAACTGATGATGACATGATGAAGATGCTTGAGATCGATTGTTGAATATGGCAAAGAAGGTAGACAAACAACTAAGTAGGAAGAGCTCCACAGAATATGTGACAGGACCCGACCCGAGAACGTCTACTATAGATCCCAGCGGCCTTGCCGGACACCCCGACGGAAGTTCCTCCAAACCTAACTGGGTATGTTGAGAAATTCTGCAAGGCGAACCCCTTTTTCATTCTTGTTACTACTAAGAAGATCTAGTAATATACATGAAAACGACATCTTAATTTTAAAAATAAACGGACAGAGTTTCCCCTGTTTTTCAAAAAATCTATATAAACCTGCAAAAAAAATTTACTTCTAATTCCAACACATCTCAATTATACCAATTCGGACCTCCGGTCCTTTCCAAATCAAATCCAACACAGCTCAATTATTTCTTTTAAATCACAAAATAAGCATAATCATAAAAAGTAAAGACGATCATCATAACTGGAAATCTTTTCTTCTTGATTCAACACATACATACAAATATACATGCCTACAACTATTATGCATAAAGTAAGGAGTGCTATTAGCACATTTACATGTACAAAAATTATCTTTGGATTCGGCCCACTACTCGGCAATAGGAGAATCAGCAGCTTGCGTACCGAGACCTGCACCTGAGAAAGGGGTTTAAAAACATAAAACTTAAAACATAAAACGGGTAAGCTAAAGGAGCTCAGTGAGTGTAAATGAGATTTCAATTATAAGAACATTATACAAAGATAGCAATTTCTAAAGTACATGTAGAAATTATGCTTCTAAAACGGATGTAAAACTGTAAAACGGTTTCTAATATCATATGCTAATGAAATCTTACCGAGCGGGTTTTATCTACATCTTTGGAAAACTATATTCAAAATCTGTATAACATAATAACTGCTGTGTGCATATAAATGCATAAATGCTATCGGTAAATAAAAAACTAGTAAAATCTTCGCTCGGCCATTTTTTTTCTAAACTGTACCAATGGTAACCCTAAAGCTCTATACCCACGCAGTGACTCAACTAGCACCGCATACGTGAGTAGGTCACAAGGCACCTCAACTAGCAGCACCCACAGTGGCTACGCAGCGGAATCCTACATCGCATGCATATAGCGAGACAATATCCCGTACACATAGAGCGACTCACATGACTCGACATCCCGACTTCTCAGAGTTAGTGACACGCCCCCAAGACCTGCCCATGTGCACGGGATATACCGGCCAGGTCTAATACAATCATCACCACTACAATCTGAGGGTACCAATGGCCTTAAAAACGAATGCAGAAATTTTAAACCTATTTCGCAAATCGATCATATAAAAGCATGTCTATGAATATATCAAGATCATAAATCATGTTTATGCATCGAAAGCTCATAAAACATACATAGTCATTGCGCGAAAACATAATAACCGAAAAGTAAAAGAAATGTCAGATTTCCTGTAATATCCAATCCCTATTAGTAGTATTGGCGCCTAGATTTCGGTATAGAACAAATAAGACACCGTAGGGTTACTCGATTTTAACCCTATTAGAAATATTCTCTTTATAGTGCACGTGAGAGATATTAGACCTAATTTGGTAATTTCACACTCGATCGGTGCGCCGGACGACCCTAGAATATTTTTAGAATTTTTCTCTATTGGCTTGGAAAAGAAAATTCTAATTTATTACATGAATTTTCATTTAAGGGCTATGAATGGAATAAGCCTTTGTTGAGAAACATAATCCATATATTAGAGAATGGACCAATTAGAAGAAATCTCATGGATTGCCAAGTTGGAAGTTCTAGTTAGTTCTTTGGACTATTCCAACTAAATAGTTACAAATGAACTAATTACATAATTAGTTTTCAACTAATGGCAAATTAGTAATTTTGAGAAAGTTGAAGGGCAAAATGGTAAATTGAGGGAGGACTATAAATAGGTTGGAAGTGTGTAGAATTTTGAAGAAGATCAAAAGCAAAAACTTAGAACAAAAAAGAGAAAATTCAAGCTTGGAAAGGGGGGCTGCTACAGTGACCTTTCAAGTTTTGTTTTCATGAATATTTATGTGTAATCAAGCCAAAATAAGGTTACAAACCAATCCCTAAGCTCAATTGATGTCTCTATTAGTGAAAATTCAAGAAAAAGAGATAAGAAAAGCATCTTTTATGAGTTTGATAAGTGAAATTTCAAGAATGCTTTAATTGATGTTCTTATGTGTATTCTTGGCTTAGATTGAGTTGACTTCTAGTGTGGAGCTTGAAGGAGTCATCAATTTGAAGAAATTGGAAAGGTGAGAATTAGGGTTTTTGGTGATTTTGTTGTAGAGATTTCAATTGGTTGTAATTAGGGCTTTAGAATGAAATTGGCATGATTTTGTTGTAATTGGAAAAAGAAATTGAGAAAAGGAATGTGTTGGAACCTAGGATGAAATTCTGCCACTTTAGGGAAGTTAGGAATTGAGTGGTGTTTTGATTGAATTATTGTGTGTAAATGGTGCATATTGTGAATGGAATGTATATGGTTGATGGAAAAATCAAAAATGAAGAAAATGGGACATAATTGTCTATGTGGGAAAGGTGAAGGGCAATTATATTCAACCAAGTTATAAGGTGTTCAATAATTTTCAGGGCGCCAGATGGTGAGTTAGTTTCGATTATGGCTCCGTAACAAAAATCGGGAAGCAGTTTACATCCGGGCTTTGTATGCCGATTAGGGCATTTAGTAGTTAAATGAGATTCTAGTGTTCGATTTGGTTCTAAATGTCATTTATGGCGCGTAGGTGAAGATAACCGAGAGCGTTAACGGGAGCAGAAATCGGGAGGGAAATTGAGCGCGGAGTGGTTGTGAGTGAAAATCTGCCATTTCTTTTACTTTTCGGTTATTATGTTTTCGCACAATGACTATGTATGTTTTATGAGCTTTCGATGCATAAACATGATTTATGATCTTGATATATACATAGACATGCTTTTACATGATCGAGTTGCGAAACAGTTTTAAAATTCTACATTTGTTTAAAGCCATTGGTACCCTCAGATTATAGTGGTAATGATTGTATTAGACGCGGCCGGTATATCCCGTGCACATGGGCAGGTCTTGGGGGTGTGTCACTAACTCTGGGAAGTTGGGATGTCGAGTCATGTGAGTCGTTCTGTGTATACGGGATATTGTCTCACTATATGCATGCGATGTAGGATTCCGCTGCGTAGCCAGTGAGATGTCTTGAGATGTCACTGTGGGTGTGTTAGTTGAGGTGCCCCGTGACCTACTCATGTATGCGGTGCTAGTTGAGTCACTGCGTGGGTATAGAGCTTTAGGGTTACCATTGGTACAGTTTAGAAAGAAAATGGCCGAGCGAGGATTTTACTAGTTTTCGATTTACCAATAGCATTTATGCATTTATATGCACACAGCAGTTATTATGTTATGCAGATTCTGAATATAGTTTTTCAAAGATGTAGATAAAACTGCTCGGTAAGATTTCATTAGCATATGATATTAAAAACCGTTTTACATCCGTTTTAGAAGCATAATTTTTTCATGTACTTTAGAAATTGCTATCTTTGTATAATGTTCTTGTAATTGAAATCTCATTTACACTCACTGAGCTCCTTTAGCTTACCCGTTTTATGTTTTATGTTTTATGTTTTTAAACCCCTTTCTCAGGTGCAGGTCTCGGTACGCAAGCTGCTGATTCTCCTATTGCCGAGTAGTGGGCCGAATCCAAAGATAATTTTTGTACATGTAAATGTGCTAATAGCACTCTTTACTTTATGCATAATAGTTGTAGGCATGTATATTTGTAAGTATGTGTTGAATCAAGAAGAAGAGATTTCCAGTTATGATGATCGTCTTTACTTTTTATGATTATGCTTATTTTGTGATTTAAACGAAATAATTGAGTTGTGTTGGATTTGATTTGGAAAGGACCGGAGGTCCAAATTGGTAGAATTGAGATGTGTTAGAATTAGAAGTGAAATTTCTTTGCAGGTTTATATGGATTTTTTGAAAAACAGGGGAAACTCTGTCCGTTTGTTTTTAAAATTAAGATGTCGTTTTCATGTATATTATTAGATCTTCTTAGTAGTAACAAGAATTAAAAAGGGGTTCGCCTCGCGAAATTTCTCAACATACCCAGTTAGGTTCAGAAGAACTTTCATCGGGGTGCCCGGCAGGGCCGCTGGTATCTATAATAGAGGGTCTCGGGTCGGGTCCTGTCATGCATATTTTTCTAAGTTTAGTAAATTGAATTCTATGCAATTGATAATCATTTGCATCACTAAATTTACAGAAAATATGCATCGCCACGGAGGCCCACGTACTAGGAAAGTAGCTGCAAAGGCTCTTGCATCTTAAGAGGAGCAGGGGAATGAGTCGATAAATGTTCTTACACCTCAGACCCCTCCTGAGTCATCCCAACCTGCTGTGCCAGAGGGTGAAAACGTGAATATAGCTCATATGGCCCAAATATTAGCAGCTGCAATCCAACAGCTGAGAGTGACCGAAGTGTCCATTGAGCGCCCCAAGAAATTGGAGGCCAAGCCTTATGATGGTACCGGAGACCTTGAGAAAGCCCTATCTTGGTTAGAGAACAATGAAGAAATTTTCCAAGTTATGAGATGTACGGAAGAACAGATGGTGGTATACTCCACTTTTCTATTGAAGGAATGAGCGAAAGATTGGTGGAAGGCCTTGCAAAGGAGGAATGCCGACGGGGTGTCTTGGGTGATTTTCAAAGATGAATTTCTGAATAAGTTCTACCCCAAAAGTTATAAAGATGCGAAGATAGAAGAGTTCTTCAAGTTGGAACAAGGCTCTCTCTCGGTGGCAGAGTACGAGAAGAAGTTTTTAGAGCTCTTTCGTGCCATTTCCTTTATAGCCGATAACGAAGAGCTGAGAGCTAATTGATTTGCAATGGGTCTCAATCCTTGGATTAAGGCGTATGTGGTATCAGCAGCCCACACTCAGTATGGAGCATTGGTGGAAGCTGCAACTCGAGTTGAAAGAAGCGTGGCATCTATCCCTAAACCAAAATAGCAGGGCCAGAAAAGAGGTTAGTCAGGTGGTTCTCGAGGAAGGCCTAGTAAATTCACACAAATAGCGGAGAGATCTACATAGTCTAGCAGTCAGAAACCAAGCCAAAGAGCTCAATCCAGCCAAGGTTCTGTTCAGCAACCATCGGCTAGATTCTGAAGCACTACGAAGAGTTTGAAGAATTTTTTGGTGTGTAATAAATGCGGCAAGGCCCATCTAGGGGATTGTAGGAAGGGGACTACTGGTTGTTATAAGTGTGGTCAATAGGGCCACTATATGAGAGATTGCCCGAATGATGGAGCCAGCAGTAAGCTAGAAGATAGACCACTAGCTTCGGGACAAACTAGTGGTGGCCGAGGACAAATTCGAAGAGGCCCCAAATTCAGAAGATCGAGTGGTACGAGCCAGCCTAGTAGGGGAGCCGGTTGAGGAGGATCATCCGAAGGACTGTAAGGTAGACCACATACCCAGGCTAGGGTATTTGTAGTGACCCAACATGAGGCAGATGCGGCCCCAGAAGTTGTGACAGGTACGATGTCAATTTTTTTATCGAGATGCTTATGTACTGATAGATCTTGGAGAGATCCATTCTTTTATTTCTATAGAGTTTTTTGCAAATGCTAGTATAGCGCTCAAGTTATTAGATTATACGGTAGTAGTGTCTCTTCCTACAGGAGACTCCATTATAGCAGAAAAGGTTTATAAGGGTAGTAAACTCAATATAAAGAGCTAAGAGTTTATGGCGGATTTGATTGTGCTGGCCATCAATGAGTTTGATGTGATTTTAGGGATGGATTGGTTGTCTAAATATCGGGCCTCAGTGGATTGCTTTTAGAAAGAAGTCAAATTATGCAGCTTAGGCAGAACGGAAGTTATTTTTCGTGGGATGCCAAAATCACTTTCTGCTAGTATGGTGTCAGTAATGAGGGCAAGAAAGATGCTTCGAAAGTCATGTCAGGGGTACATAGTCTATGCCATAGACATAAGAGACGGTGGAACGAAATTGGAGGATATTCTAGTGGTTAGAGAGTTTCTAGATGTATTCCCAGACGATCTTCTGGGCTTGCCTCCAGACAGAGAGATAGAGTTTAAAATAGAAGTTTCCCTTGGAACGCAACCAATTTCCAAAGCACCCTACAGAATGGCTCCTTCAGAATTAAAAGAACTTAAGGTTCAGCTAGAAGCGTTGGTGAATAAGGTTTTCATCAGACCGAGTACTTCTTCTTAGGGGGCACTGGTTTTGTTTGTAAAAAAGAAAGACGGAAGTTTGCGATTATGCATTGATTACAGGGAACTGAATAAAATAACGGTGCGTAATCAATATCCACTTTTGAGAATTGATGATTTATTTGATCAGCTACAGGGAGCCAGAGTATTTTTCAAGATAGATGTGAGGTCAGGCTATCATCAACTGAAGATCCAGGAGGAAGATATTCCTAAGACGGCCTTTAGGACCCGATATAGGCATTATGAATTCTTGATTATGCCTTTTGGGCTGACTAATGCCCCAGCTACTTTTATGGATCTCATGAACAGAGTTTTTCAATCTTATTTAGATCGGTTTGCAATAGTATTTATTGATGATATACTGGTTTATGCAAGCAGTGAGGAAGAGCATGCAGAACATTTGAGGATTATTTTGCAAACTTTAAGAGAGTATCGGTTGTATGCCAAACTCAGTAAATGTTAGATCTGGCTAGATAGAGTTGCATTTTTAGGCATGTAATCTATGCAGAAGGCGTAACAGTAGATCTAACAGGACTCGACCCGAGACCCTCTACTATAGATCCCAGCGGCCCTACCGGGCACCACGATGAAAGTTTCTTCGAACCTAACTGGGTATGTTGAGAAATTTCGCGAGGCGAACCCCTTTTTATTTCTTGTTACTACTAAGAAGGTCCAGTAACATACACGAAAACGACATCTTAATTTTAAAAACAAACAGACAGAGTTTCCCCTATTTTTCAGAAAATCCATATAAAACCTGCAAAGAAATTTCACTTTTAATTCCAACACATCTCAATTCTACCAATTGGAACTCCGGTCCTTTCCAAATCAAATCCAACACAACTCAATTATTTCGTTTAAATCACAAAATAAGCATAATCATAAAAAGTAAAAACGATCATCATAAACTAAAAATCTCTTCTTCTTGATTCAACACATACTTACAAATATACATGCCTACAACTATTATGCATAAAGTAAAGAGTGCTATTAGCACATTTACATGTACAAAAATTATCTTTGGATTCGGCCCACTACTCGGCAATAGGAGAATCAGCAGCTTGCGTTCCGAGACCTGCACCTGGGAAAGGGGTTTAAAACATAAAACATAAAACAGGTGAGCTAAAAGAGCTCAGTGAGTGTAAATGAGATTTCAATTACAAGAACATTATACAAAGATAGCAATTTCTAAAGTACATGCAGAAATTATGCTTCTAAAACGGATGTAAAACTGTAAAACGGTTTCTAATATCATATGCTAATGAAATCTTGCCGAGCGAGTTTTATCTACATCTTTGGAAAACTATATTCAAAATTTGTATAACATAATAACTACTGTGTGCATATAAATGCATAAATGCTATCGGTAAATCGAAAACTAGTAAAATTCTCGCTCGCCCATTTTCTTTCTAAACTGTACCAATGGTAACCCTAAAGCTCTGTACCCACACAGCAACTCAACTAACACTGCATACGTGAGTAGGTCACGGGGCACCTCAACTAGTAGCACCCACAGTGACATCTCAAGACATCTCATTGGCTACGCAGCGAAATCCTACATCGCATGCATATAGCAAGACAATATCCCGTACACATAGAGCGACTCACGTGACTCGATATCCCGACTTCCTGGAGTTAGTGACACACCCCCAAGACCTGCCCATGTGCACGGGATATACTGGCCGGGTCTAATACAATCATCACCACTATAATTTGAGGGTACCAATGGCCTTAAAAACGAATGCAGAAATTTTAAAACTGTTTCGCAAATCGATCATGTAAAAGCATGTCTATGAATATATCAAGATCATAAATCATGTTTATGCATCGAAAGCTCATAAAACATACATAGTCATTGTGCGAAAACATAATAACTGAAAAGTAAAAGAAATGGCAGATTTTCACTCACAATGCTCCGCGCTCAATTTCGCTCCCGATTTCTGCTCCCGTTAACGCTCTCGGTTATCTTCACCTACGCGCCATAAATGACATTTAGAACCAAATCGAATACTATAATCTCATTTAACTACTAAATGCCCTAATCGGCATACAAAGCCCGGATGTAAACTACTTCCCGATTTTAGTTACAGAGCCATAATCGAAACTAACTCACCATCCGGCGCCCTAAAAATTATTGAACACCTTATAACTTGGTTGGACATAATTGCCCTTCACCTTTCCAACATGCACAATTATGCCCCATTTTCTTCATTTTTGATTTTTCCATCAACCATATACATTCAATTCACAATATGCACCATTTATACCAATAATTCAATCAAAACACCACTTAATTCCTAACTTCCCTAAAGTGGCAGAATTTCACCCTAGGTTCCAACACATTCCTTTTCTCAATTTCTTGTTACAATTACAACAAAATCATGCCAATTTCATTCTAAAGCCCTAATTACAACCAATTGAAATCTCTACAACAAAATCACCAAAAACCCTAATTCTCACCTTGTCAATTTCCTCAAATTGATGACTCCTTCAAGCTCCACATTAGAATTCCACTCAATATAAGCCAAGAATACACATAAGAACATCAATTAAAACATTCTTGAAATCTCACTTATCAAACTCATAAAAGATGCTTTTCTTACCTCTTTTTCTTGAATTTCCACTAATAAAGACTTCAATTGAGCTTAGGGATTGGTTTGTAACCTTATTTTGGCTTGATTACACATGAAAAATCATGAAAAAAAAACTTGAAAGGTCACTGTAGCAGCCCCCCTTTCCAAGCTCGAATTTTCTCTCTTTTGTTCTAAGTGTTTGCTTTTGATCTTCTTCAAAATGCTACACACTTCCAACCTATTTATAGTCCTCTCTCAATTTACCATTTTGCCCTTCAACTTACTTAAAACTGCTAATTTGCCATTAGTTTAAAACTAATTATGTAATTAGTTCATTTGTAACTATCTAGTTAGAATAGTTTCAAGAACTAACTAGAACTTCCAACTTGGCAATCTATGAGATTTCTTCTAATTGGTCCATTCTCTAATATATGGTTTATGTTTCTCAACAAAGGCTTGTTCCATTCATAACCCTTAAATGGAAATTCATGTAGTAAATTAGAATTTTCTTTTCCAAGCCAATAGAGAAAAATTCTAAAAATATTCTAGGGTCGTCTGGCGCACCGATCGAGTGTAAAATTACCAAATTAGGTCTAATATCTCTCACGTTCACTATAAAGGGAATATTTCTAATAGGGTTAAAATCGAGTAACCCTACGGTGTCTTATTTGTTCTATACCGAAATCTAGGCGCCAATACTACTAATAGGGATTGGATATTACAAGATCCCCAAAAAAATTAAAGTAATAGTGAATTGGAGACAGCCCACGAACGTGACGAAGGTTCGTAGTTTCTTGGGTTTGGCTGGGTATTATAGGAAGTTTGTAGAGGGATTCTCAAAGATAGCCACTCCTCTGACTAAACTAACCCGAAAAGAAGAGAAGTTTGTATAATCGAAAGCATGCCAGCAGAGTTTCGAAGAGCAAAAGCGAAGGTTGACTTCGGCCCCAGTGCTTACACTTCCATCAGGGAATGACAGATTTACCATATATTGTGATGCTTCCACCCAGGGTCTAGGTTGTGTGCTGATGCAGAAGGAGAAAGTAATAGCCTATACTTCTAGACAATTAAATAAGCATGAATATAATTATCCTACACATGATCTAGAACTAGCTGCAGTAGTGTTTGCTCTAAGAATTTGGAGGCATTATTTGTATGGGGTTTCTTGTAAGATCTTTACTGATCATAAGAGCCTGCAGTACTTGTTCACCTAGAAAGAATTAAATATGAGGCAAAAAAGGTGGCTAGAGCTTTTTAAAGACTATGAGTGCACCCTAGAGTATCATCCGAAAAAAGCTAATGTGGTAGCAGATGCTCTCAGCAGAAAGCCTGTCGGTTCAATAGCTTACTTGAAGGTCGCATATCTATCAATGTTGATAGAATGAAGGTCTTTAGGTGTAAAATTAGAATTGGCAGATTCGGGAGCACTATTAGCCACATTTCAAGTCCATCCAATACTGGTTGATCGAATTAAAGAACTACAGACTCAAGATCCACAGGTAATTAAATTGAAGGGTGAAATCGAGTCTGGACAGCGGAAGGATCTTTCAGTGACCGAGGATGGTGTAGTAGCCTTGGGTTGGAGGTTATGTGTTTCAGATGTAAATGAGTTAAGAAGAGAGATTATGGAAGAAGCTCATTCATCTGCATATGCTATACATCTGGAGAGCACAAAGATGTACCGTACCCTAAAAGAGCACTATTGATGGAAGGGCATGAAGAAAGATATAGCTGAATTTGTCTCAAGATACCTAACTTGCCAGCAAGTAAAGGCTGAGCATCAGAAACTTGCAGGGCTCTTACAACCCCTTTCGATTCCAGAGTAGAAATGGGAAAGAATAACGATGGACTTCGTGGTAGGAATTTCGCGTAGCCAGAGAGGCAATGACACAATATGGGTAATTGTTGATAGACTGATAAAATCTACCCATTTTCTACCCATTAGAAGCAGTTATTCTTTAGATAAATTGGCTCAGTTGTATGTAGATAAAGTGGTATGACTCCATGGAATTCTGGTATCTATTGTGTCAGATAGGGATCCACGGTTCACTTCTTGATTTTGGCCCAGCTTACAGAAAGTTCTAAGCATAAAATTGAGTTTCAGTATAGCCTTTTATCCACAAACGGATGGTCAGTCTGAGCAAACAATTCAAACACTCGAAGATATGCTTTGAGCGTGTGTTATATAGTTTAAGGGGAGTTGGGATATTCATCTGCCGCTAATGGAGTTCGCCTACAATAATAGCTATCAGACTAGCATCGGGATGGCACCATATGAAGCATTGTATGAAAGAAAGTGCAGAACTCCAGTTTGTTGGGATGAGGTAGGTAAAAGGAAGCTGATCGGCCTAGAAAATGTCTAGATTACTTCGGAAAAGATTCAACTTATTAGACAGAGATTGAAAATAGCTAATGATAGACAGAAAAGTTATGTAGATAACAGGAGAAGAGACTTGGAGTTTTAGATTGGTGATAAGGTTTTTCTGAAGATATCGCCATGGAAAGGAGTACTAAGATTCGAGAAGTGAAGAAAGCTGAGTCCCCAATATATTAGGCCGTACAAGATAGTTGAAAGAGTTGAAAAGGTGGCGTATCGTCTACGGTTACCCAAAGATCTGGCTAGAATCCATGATGTGTTTCACATTTCCATGCTTCACAAGTAGATAGCAGATTCTTCACACATCCTAAGGGAACAGTTAGTAGAATTGAACGAGAAGTTGACCTACGAAGAGAAGCCTGTGCAAATCCTAGATTGAAAAGAGCAAGTGTTAAATAATAAAAGCATTCCCTTAGTGAATGTGCTATGGATGAACCATGGTGTAGAAGAAGCCACGTAAGAACGTGAAGATCAAATGCGAGTACAGCATCTCTACCTCTTCGAGACAAGTATGATTTAAATTTCGAGGATGAAATATTTTTAAGGAAGGGTGAAATTGTAATATCCAATCCCTATTAGTAGTATTGGTGCCTAGATTTCGGTATAGAGTAATGAAGACACCGTAAGGTTAACCGATTTTAACCCTATTAGAAATATTTTCTTTATGGTGCGCGTGAGAGATATTAGACCTAATTTGGTAATTTCACATGCGGTCGGAGCGTCGGACAACCCTAGAATATTTTTAGAATTTTTCTATATTGGCTTGGAAAAGGAAATTCTAATTTCATGAATTTCCATTTAAGGGTTATGTATGGAACAAGCCTTTGTTGAGAAATACAATTCATATATTAAAGAATGGACCAATTAGAAGCAATCTTATGGATTGCCAAGTTGGAAATTCTAGTTACAAAGGAACTAATTAAATCCTTCCATTTTGAGCTAATGGCAAATTAACAGTTTTAAGTAAGTTAAAGGCAAAATGGTCAACTGAGGGAGCACTATATATATATATAGAAGTGTGTAGATTTTCAAGAGTGATCAAAAGCAAACATTTAGAGTAAAAGAGAGCAAAATTCGTGCAAGTGTTGGAGGTACTGCTACAGTGAAATTTTAGTTTCTTTTTCATGCTTAATCAAGTTAAAATAATGTTATACACCAATTTCTAAGATCAATTGAAGCCTCCATTAGTGAAAATTCAAGAAAAAAAGGTAAGAAAAGCATTGTTTTATGAGTTTGATAAGTGAGCTTTCAATAATGCTTCAATTGATGTTCTTGTGTGTATTCATGCCTTAAATTGAGTTGAATTCTAGTGTAGAGCTTGAGAAGAGTCATCAAATTGATGAAATTGATAAGGTAAGAATTAGGATTTTTGGTGATTTGAATGTAGAGACTTTAATTGGTTATAATTAGGGCTTTAAAATGAAATTTGCTTGATTTTGATGTAATTGGAATAAGAAATTAAGAAAAGAAATATGTTGAAACATAGGGTGAAATTCTGCCACTTTAGCGAAGTTAGGGATTGTGTGGTGTTTTTATTGAGTTGGTGTGTAAATAATGCCTTATGTATGTTGAATGTATATGGTTGATGAAAAAACCAAAAATGAAGAAAATGGGACATAATTGTCCATTTTGGAAAGGTGAAAGGCAATTATGTCTAACCAAGTTATAAGGCGTTTAATAATTTTCAGGGCACTGGGTGGTGAGTTAGATTAGATTAAAATTGGAAAGTAGTATGCATCCGGGCTTTCTATGCCAATTAGGGCATTTAGTAATTAAATGAGATTCTAGTATTCGAGAGCGGTAATGGAGCAAATCCAAAGCGAAATTGAGCGCAGAGCAGTTGTGAGTGAAAATCTGTCTTTTCTGTTATTTTTCGTTTGTTATGTTTCCGCATAATAAAAATGTATATTATATAAGCTTTCAATGTATAAACATGATTTATGATCTTGATAAATATCCATAGATATGCATTTACATGTTCGGTTTAAGAAACAGTTTTAAAATTACTGCATTCGTTTTAAATGCCATTGGTACCTTCAGATTATAGTGGTGGTGATTATATTAGACCTAGCCGGTATATCCTATGCACATGGGTCGGTCATGAGGGTGTGTCACTAACTCTGAAAAGTTGAGATGTCGAGTCATATGAGTCGCTCTATGTGTACGGGGTATTGTCTCACTATATGTATGCGATGTAGGATTTTGCTGTATAGCCAATGAGATGTCTTAAGATGTCATTGTGGGTGCTGCTAGTTGAGGTGCCCCGTGACCTACTCACGTGTACGTTGCTAGTTGAGTCGCTGCATAAGTATAGAGCTTTAGGGTTACCATTGGTACAGTTTAGAAAGAAAATGGCTAAGTGAGGACTTTACTAGTTTTCGATTTACCGATAGCATTTATGCATTTATATGCACACAGCAGTTATTGTGTTATACAAATTTTGGATATTATTTTTCAAAGATGTAGATAAAACCTGCTCAGCAAGATTTCATCAGCATATAATATTAGAAACCATTTTACAGCTTTACATCAGTTTTTGAAGCATGATTTATGCATGTACTTTAGAATTTACTATCTATGCATAGTATTATTTTATTTGAAATCTTAATTGCACTCACTGAGTTCCTTTAGCTCACTCGTTTGCATTTTATATTTTCTAAACCCCCTTCCCAGGTGCAGGTCTCGGTACGCAAGCTGCTAATTCTCTTATTGCAGAGTAGTGGGCCAAAATCTGAAGATCATTTTTGTATATATATATTTGCTAAATAGTACCCTTTGTTTTTTGTATAATAGTTGTTGGCATGTATATTTGTATGTATATTTTGAACTAACAATAAGAGATTTCTATATTTTGATGATCATTTTTACTTTTTATGAGTATGCTCATTTTGTGATTTAAATGAAACTATTAAGTTGTGTTGAATTTGGTTTTGGAAATGACCGGAGGTCTGAATTGGTAGTATTGAGAAGTATTTGAAATAGAAGTGAAATTTCTTTGTAGGTTTTATATGGATTTTCAAAAAAACAGGAGAAACTCTACTCCTTTTTCTTTTAAAAATTAAGATGCCGTTTTCATATATATTACAAGATTTTTTTTCCGGTAATAGCAAGAACTAAAAAAGGGTTCGCCTCGCGGAATTTCTCATCTTGCCCAGTTCTATTCTGAGAAACTTCTGTCAGGGTGTCCGGCAGGGCCGCTGGGATCTACTGTAGAGGGTCTCTGATCGGGTCCTGTCACATTTCTTTTCTCAATTTCTTGTTCCAATTACACTAAAATCAAGCCAATTTCATTCTAATGTCCTAATTACAACCAATTGAAGTCTTTACATTTAAATCACCCAAAACCTTAATTCTTACCTTGCCAATTTCTTCAATTTGATAACTCCTTTAAGCTCCACACTAGAATTCAACTCAATCTAAACCAAAAATATACACAAGAATATCAATTGAAGCAATTTTAAAAGTTCACTTATGAATCTCATAAAACAATGCTTTTTTATCTCTTTTTCTTTGATGTTCACTAATAGAGGCATCAATTGAGCTGAGAAATTGGTATGTAACCTTATTTTCTCTTGATTAAACATAAAAAATCATGAGAAAAAAAACTGAAATTTCACTGTAACAACCCCTCCAACACTTGCACGAATTTTGCTCTCTTTTGCTCTAATGTTTGCTTTTGATCACTCTTAAAAACTCTACACACTTCTACATACATATATATATATATATATATATAATGCTCCATCAATTGACTAATTTGCCCCTCAACTTAATCTAAAATTCTAAATTGCCATTGGTTGGAAACTAAGTATGTAATTGGTTCTTTTGTAACTATCTAGTTAGAATAGTCCAAGGAACTAACTGGAATTTCCAACTTGACAATCCATAAGATTGCTTCTAATTGGTCTATTCTCTAATAAATGAATTTTATTTCTTAACAAAGGCTCTTGTTTCATACATAACCCTTAAATGAAAATTTTGTAGTAAATTAGAATTTCCTTTTTCAAGCCAATAGAGAAAATTTTCAAAAATATTCTAAGGTCGTCTGACGCTCCAATCGAGTGTGAAATTATCAAATTAGGTCTAATATCTCTCACGCGCACAATAAAAGAAATGTTTCTAATATGGTTAAAATCGGGTAACCCTACGGTGCCTTTATTGCTCTATACCAAAATCGAGATGCCAATACTACTAATAGAGATTAGATATTACAATTTTACCCCCCCTTGAAATAATTTCGTCGTTGAAATTTAGATCATACCTCTCTCGTAGAGGTTAGGATGTTGTACTTGCATCTGACCTTCACATTCCCACGTAGCTTCTTCTACACCATGGTTCATCTATAACACCTGCACTAAGGGAATACTTTTATTACAAAGCACTTGCTCTTTCCGGTCTAGGATTTGCATAGGCTTTTCTTTGTAGGTCAACTTCTCGTTCAATTCTATTAATTGTTCCCTTAGGATGTGCGAAGGATCTACTATATACTTGCGAAGCCTGGAAACGTGAAACACATCATAGATTCTAGTCAGATCTTCGGGTAACCGTAGACGATATGCCACCTCTCTAACTCTTTTAACTATCTCGTATGGCCCAATATATCGGGGACTCAACTTTCCTCTCTTCCCGAATCTTAGTACTCCCTTCCATGGCGATATCTTCAGAAAGACCTTACCATCATTCTGAAACTCCAAGTCTCTTCTCCTGTTATCTGTATAACTCTTCTATCTATCATTAGCTAATTTGAATCTCTGCCTGATAACTTGAATCTTTTCCGAAGTAATCTGGATAATTTTTGGGCCGATCAACTTTTTTTCACCTACCTTATCCCAACAAGATAGAGTTCTGCATTTTGTTCCATACAATGCTTCATATAGTGCCATCTTGATGCTATTCTGATAGCTATTATTGTAGGCGAACTCCATTAGCAGCAGATGAGTATCCCAACTCCCTTTAAACTCTATAACACACGCTCTAAGCATATCTTCGAGTGTCTGAATTGTCCGCTAAGACTGACCATCTGTCTGTGGATGAAAGGCCGTATTAAAAATTAATTTTGTGCCTAGAGCTTTCTGTAGGCTGTGCCAAAATCAGGAAGTGAACTGTGGATCCCTATCTGACACAATAGATACGGGAACGCCATGGAGTCGTACCACCTCATCTACGTATAACTGGGCCAATTTATCTAAAGAATAACTGCTTCTATTGGGTAGGAAATTACCCATATTACGTCATTGCCTCTTTGGCTACGCAGAAGTCCTACCACGAAGTCCATCATTATTCTTTCCCATTTCTACTATGAAATTGAAAGGGGTTACAAGAGCCCTGCAGGTTTCTGATACTCAGTCTTTACTTGCTAACAAGTTAGGCATCTTGCAACAAATTTGGCTATATCATTTTTAATACCCTTCTACCAATAATGCTCTTTTAGGGTATGGTACATCTTTGTGCTTCCCAGATGCATAGCATAGGCAGAAGAACTGGTTTCTTCCATAATCTCTCTTCTTAACTCATTTACATCCGGAACACATAACCTCAGACCCAAGGTTACTACACCATCCTCGGTCACTGAAAGATCCTTCCGCTGCCCGGACTCGATTTAACCCTTTAATTTAAGTACTTGTGGATCTTGAGTCTGTAGTTCTCTGATCCGATCAACTAGTATTGGACGAACCTGAAATGTGGCTAATAGTGCTTTTGAATTTGACAATTCTAATTTTACACCTAACGACCTCAATTCTATCAACATTGATCGATATGCAACCTTTAAGTGAGCTATTGAATCGACAGGCTTTTTGCTGAGAGCATTTGCTACCACATTAACTTTTCCCGGATGGTACTCCATAGTGTACTCATAATTTTTAATAAGCTCTAGCCACCTTCTCTGCCTCATATTTAATTCTTTCTAGGTGAACAAGTACTGCAGGCTCTTATGATCTGTAAAGATCTTACAAGGAACCCCATACAAATAATGCCTCCAAATTTTTAAAGTAAAAACTATTGCAGCTAGTTCTGGGTCGTGTATAGGATAATTTTATTCATGCTTCTTTAATTGTCTGAAAGCATAGGCTATTATTTTCTCCTTCTGCATCAGCACACAACCTAGACCTTGCCTGAAAGCATCACAATATATGGTAAATCCATCATTCCCCGACGGAAGTGTAAGTACTGGGGCTGAAGTCAACCTTCGCTTTAGCTCTTTGAAACTCTGCTGGCACACTTCTGACCATACAAACTTCTCTTCTTTTCGGGTTAGTTTAGTTAGAGAAGCGGCTATCTTTGAGAATCCCTCTACAAACTTCCTATAATACCCAACCAAACCCAAGAAACTACGGACCTCCGTCACGTTCGTGGGCTGTCTCCAATTCACTATTGCTTCAATATTCTAGGGGTCTACTGTTACCCTTTCTACAAAGATTACATGCCCTAAAAATGTAACCCTATCTAGCCAGAACTGACATTTACTGAGTTTGGCATACGGGCGATGCTCTCTTAAAGTTTGCAAAGCAATCCTCAGATGTTCTGTATACTCTTCCTCACTGCTTGAATAAACCAGTATATCATCATAAATACTATCACAAACCAATCTAAATAAGATTAAAAAAATCTGTTCATAAGATCCATAAAAGCAGCTGGGGCATTAGTTAGCCCAAAAGGCATAATCAAGAATTCATAATGCCTATATCGGTCCTAAAGGCCGTCTTAGGAACATCTTCCTCCCGGATCTTCAGTTGATGATAGCCTGACCTCAGATCTATCTTGGAAAATACTCTGGCTCCCTGTAGCTGATCAAATAAATCATCAATTCTCAAAAGTGGATATTGATTACGCACCATTATTTTATTCAGTTCCTTGTAATCAATGCATAATCTTATACCTCCGTCTTTCTTCTTTACAAACAAAACTGATGCCCCCCCTCCCTAAGGAGAAGTACTCAGTTTGATGAAACCCTTATTCACCAACTCTTCTAGCTGAACCTTCAGTTCTTTTAATTCTGAAGTAGTCATTCTTTAGGGTGCTTTAAAAATTAGTTGCATTCCAGGGGCTACTTCTATTTTAAACTCTATCTCTCTATTTGGAGATAAGCACGATAGATCCTTTGGGAATACATCCAAAAACTCTCTAACCACTAGAATATCCTTCAATTTTGTTCCACCGTCTCTTACGTCGATGGAGTAGACTAAGTACCCCTGACACAACTTTCGAAGCATCTTTCTTGCCCTCATTACTGACACTATACTAGCGGAAAGTGATTTTCGCACCCTACAAAAAATAACTTCCGTTTCGCCTAGGCTACATAATTTGACTTCTTTCTGGAAGCAATCCACTGAGGCCCGATATTTAGACAATCAATCCATCCCTAAAATCACATCAAACTCATTGATGGCCAGCACAATCGGATTCGCCATAAACTCTTGGCTCTTTATACTGATTTTATTACCCCTATACACCCTTTCTGCCATAATAGAGTCTCTTGTAGGAAGATACACTACTACCGCATAATCTAATAACTGGAGCGCTATACTAACATTTGTAGGAAACTCCATAGAAATAAAAGAATGGGTCCCTCTAGGATCTATCATTACATAAGTATCTCGATCAAAAATTGACATCGTACCACCTATCACAACTTCTGGGGCCATATTCGCCTTCTGTTGGGTCACCGTAAATACCTTAGCCTGGGTATGCATTCTGCCTTGTGGTCTTCCAGATGATCCTCCTCGACCGGCTCCTCTACTAGGCTGGCGAGAGCCACTCGACCTTCTGAATTGGGTACCACCTCGAATATATCCTCGGCCACCACTAGTTTATCCCGGAGCTGGTGGTCTATCTTCTAACCTGCTGCTAGCTCCATCATTTGGGCAATCTCTCATGTAGTGGCCCTCTTGACCACACTTATAACAACTAGTAATCCTCTTCCTACAATTCCCTAGATGGGCCTTGCCACATTTATTACACACCGAAAAATTCTTCCAACTCTCCTTAGTGCTTCGAAATTCGGTCGATGGTTGCCGAACGGAAGCTTGGCTGGATTGAGCTCCTTGGCTTGGTTTCTAATTGCTAGACTATATAGATCTCTTCTCTGTTCGTGTGACTTTACTAGGCCCTCTTCGAGAACCACTTGACTAACCTATTTTCTGGCCGTGCTATTTCAGTTTAGGGATGGCCGCCATGCTTTTTTCAACCCGAGTTGTAGCTTCCACCAATGCTCCATACTGAGTGTGGGCTACCGATACCACATACGCCCTAATTCAAGAATTAAGACCCACTGCAAACCGATTAGCCTTCTGTTTCTTATTATCGGCTATAAAGGGAAAGGTATGGAAGAGCTCTGAAAACTTCTTTTCGTACTCTACCGCCGAGAAAGAGTCTTGTTCTAGCTTTAAAAACGCTTCTGTCTTCGTATCTTTATAATTTTTGGGGTAAAACTTATTCAAAAATTTCTCTTTGAAAAGTTCTTAAGACACCCCATCGACATTCTTTCTTTGCAAGGCCTTCCATCAATCCTTCTCTCATTCTTTCAATAGAAATACGGAGTATACCACCATCTGTTCTTCAGTACACCCCACAACCTGGAAAATTTCTTCATTGTTCTCTAACCAGGATAGGGCTCTCTCGGAATCTCCGGTACCATCACAAGGCTTAGCGCTCAATTTCTTGGCGCGCTCAATAGACACTCCGGTCTTTCTCAACTATTGGATCGCTGCTGCTAGTATCTGGGCCATCTGAGCTATATTCACGTTTCCACCATCTGACTCAGCAAGTTGAGATGATTCATGATGGGTCTGAGGCGCAAGAACATTTACCGACTCATTCCCCTACTCCTCTTCAGAGCAAGAGCCTCCGCAGTTGCTCTCCTAGTACGTGGGCCTCCCGACAATGCATATTTTCTATAAATTTAGTGATGCAAATGATTATCAAATGCATAGAATTCAATTTACTAAACTTAGAAAACTATGCATGCAATTTCAAGAATCTCATTTTAAAAATAAACTTTTTAACTAAAAACTTTAAAAACCGTTCTCTAATACCACTCTGACAGGACCCGACCCAAGACCCTCTACAGTAGATCCCAGCGGCCCTGTCAGGTACCGCAACAGAAGTTTCTCAGAATATAATTGGGTAAGTTGAAAATTTTCACAAGGCGAACCCCTTTTTAGTTCTTGCTATTACTGAGAAAATCTTGGAATATACACGAAAAACATTTCTTAAGTTTAAAAAATAAATGGTAGAGTTTCCCCTATTTTTCTAAAATTTCATATAGTAAGACAATACCCCGTACACATAGAGTGACTCATGTGACTCGACATCCTGACTTTCCGAAGTTAGTTACACACCCCCCATGACCTGCCCATATGTACAGGATATACCAGCCGGGTCTAATACAATCACCACAACTATAATCTGAAGGTACCAATGGTCTTTAAAACGAATGCCGTAATTTTAAAACTGTTTCTTAAACAGAACATGTAAAAGCATATCTATGGATATATATCAAGATCATAAATCATGTTTATGCATTAAAGCCCATAAAAATACATTTGTATTATGCGGAAATATAATGACCGAAAGATAAAAGAATTGACAGATTTTCACCTACAACTGCTTCGCGCTCAGTTTTACTCCGAATTTCTGCTCCCGTTACCACTCTCGGTTTTCTTCACCTATACGCCATAAATGACATTTAGAACCAAATCGAATGCTAGAATCTTATTTAACTACTAAACCCCCTAATCAGCATACAAAGCCCAGATGCATACTACTTCTCAATTTTCATTTACGAAGTCATTTAATCTAATCTAACTCACCACCTAGCGCCCTGAAAATTATTAAACGCCTTATAACTTGGTTGGACATAATTGCCCTTCACCTTTCCAAAATGGATAATTATGTCTCATTTTCTTCATTTTTGGTTTTTCCATCAACCATATACATTCAGCATACATAAGGCATCATTTACACACAACAACTCAATCAAAACACCACTCAATCCCTAACTTCCCTAAAGTGGCAGAATTTTCACCCTATATTCCACATTTCTCAATTTCTTGTTCCAATTACATCAAAATCAAGCCAATTTCATTCTAATACCCTAATTACAACCAATTAAAGTCTCTACATTCAAATCGCCCAAACCCTAATTCTTACCTTGCCAATTTCTTCAAATTGATGACTCCTTCAAGCTCCACACTAGAATACACACAAGAACATCAATTCAAGCAATCTTAAAAGTTCACTTATAAATCTCACAAAACAAACTATTTTCACTGTAGCAGCCCCTCCACCACTTGCACGAATTTTGCTCTCTTTTGCTCTAAATGTTTGCTTTTGATCACTCTTGAAAAATCTACACACTTCTACATATATATATATATATAGTGCTCCATCAATTAACCAATTTGCCCCTCAACTTAATCTAAATTTCTAAATTGCCATTGGTTGAAACTAAGTATTTAATTGGTTCCTTGTAACTATCTAGTTAGAATAGTCCAAAGAACTAACTAGAATTTTCAACTCGGCAATCCATGAGATTGCTTCTAATTGGTCCATTCTCTAATATATAGATTGTGTTTCTTAACAAAGGCTTGTTCCATGCATAACCCTTAAATGGAAATTCATTTAGTAAATTAGAATTTCCTTTTCTAAGCCAATAGAGAAAATTTTCAAAAATATTCTAGGGTTGTCCGACGCTCCGATCGAGTGTGAAATTACCAAATAAAGTCTAATATCTCTCACGCACACCATAAAAGAAATATTTCTAATAGGGTTAAAATCGGGTAACCCTACGGTGTTTTTATTGCTCTATACCGAAATCGAGGCGCCAAATACTACTAATGGGGATTGGATATTACAGTTGTTTTGTTTTAGGCTGAATTGTATAAATAGGCAAAATGCACACTTTATGTAGAAAACTTGAATAGCAAACAATACTTCAACTAATTCAAATTTCATAATAATATTTTAAAATCAATTGAATCTGAATTTTCTATACTTTTTTTTCGATTTCTTTTTTAATTCAAAATTTAGAATAGCAACTTGAAATCAATTGACTCTAAATTTTTCTATAATTATTTTCTAATTTTTTCTCCCTTTTTGTCTTTTTTATTTATTTATATGTAATGATAAATAACAAAACTTGAATGAACTAGGGTGAAGAAATATATAAAAATTACATACAAGAAGAAACAAAGATGATAGGTTACAGATTCAATGGACTAAAACAAATGGTGTGGATTAAAAGAAAGAACAAACAATAACAATATAGGATAGATTAAATCTAATTTAGAACCTAAGCTCTGATACCAATTGATGTCAATCTCATAAAGACCCAACGTTCAATGAGGTTCCTTTGCCAAAGATCTTTCTAATTTAAATTCACAAAAAAAATTAAGACCTTGACCCGTTATCTATAAAGAGATAAGAACCAAAGGTATAAAAAATTAGGATAGATGCCACACTCAAGAAAGTTGAGAAAGATTGTGAGTGATAAGTAAAAGATTAATGTCATAATATTTAATGTTGATATGTTTTGAAAAGTTCTTTAAAGAATCAAGAGAAAACTCTCACTATTATTAATGTTGCAACTCTCAATTCCCCTTAGGGTTACAGGGCCTTATTTAGTCAAATTTACTAATAGCATAAAAGAAACAAAAATCGAATCCTAAGTTATAATAAGAATTAATTACAAAAAGAGAAAATATATAACAAGCATAATAAGGAAACAAATATTCTTGTATCCCTGTTTCTAAATATAAGATAAGAATAAAATATGAAATAAAAAAATAAGAATCTAATAAAGTCGTGTGAATAATGACGCCAGATCTTCTTTTCAAAGTTGACATGCGTCTAATTTTGTTCTTCTTGTACATTAATCCAAATCATATAAAGAAACTTAAATAACATTGACAAGGCATTGATCAGATTATTATCTTGAACAAAGTATGAATTCTATATATGCGCAATTAGCCTTAATGCTTCCTTCATTTTCTTGGTTCTTGCCCCCTGTCAATAGACCCCCTAGATGTTCAACTGATCTTGTGAAGTTTTGGAAAACTAATTCGCATCATTAATTTTAGCCATTTGTCTTTTATTGCATCAGATCCTTTGCAATTCCTTAAAAAGTTTGCCATAGTCTGAGTAATGATGATTAGTTATTTCCTTTGTTTAGTGATGCGTCATCAATTGAGGATTTAAATGTTGATCATATAGTTTTAGATGAAAAGCTATATTGCAACCTTTTTTTTCTCAAATTTTGAATAAACGATTGAGATCTCTCTTTATTTTTCCAATATATATGGTTTATGGATTGTGGTTTTTTAGTTTTCCACTTTTTTGCTGCCAATTTCTAAAAGGGCACTTTGTCTTTGTTGATTTTGAAAGAAATATTTCTTTCCACCTTATGTGTTGCTTCGATCTTCAATCTTCTCTTCCAATGAGTTGTTAACCCTTTTAGCTCTCTTATGTTTATTTTCCCCATTTTTTCT
This sequence comes from Ailanthus altissimus, assembly GCA_946807835.1. Lineage (NCBI taxonomy): Eukaryota > Viridiplantae > Streptophyta > Magnoliopsida > Sapindales > Simaroubaceae > Ailanthus > Ailanthus altissimus. The sequence continues at coordinate 4,617,570 of OX327712.1, forward strand.
TAGTATATCGTCTGTCTTCTAAGTCTTTTCATCTATTTAGCATCTTTAGGCGTATTTTCTTGAAAGGATCTTTGTCTCTAAGTTTCTTTAGTAGTAAGATCATATCATCTATGGGTGAACCCAAGAGTGTTTCAGGCTAATATTCTAGTCACCTTATGGAGGTGTCTGGTGCTGGAGATAGCTCAGCCCAAGATATAGTTAAGAGAGATGCTCGAGATGAGCAAGGACTTGTTAAACAAACAAGAGTTTCTATTCTAAATGAGAGTTATGGGAAAGGAACTAGGAAGTCTAGTAGGAAAAGGTCATCTTCTAATAACCCTAGAGAGCTCAAGGATGCTCTAGATCAGTATTTGGTCATATCGCTCTTTTCTCAAATCACTAAAGTATGAGATATTTGATCGGTCTGATTTGGTATATGCTGATTAAACATGAGATGAGGCAAATATATATGAAAGTATATCTCTAAATCACAAAAGTGTGTAGATAGTATATATTTGATAATTAATAAGTTAATATGAAATACACTTATCCTAGATCACTAAAGTTTGCGGATAAGATGTATTTAGGATCAATGGTAAGAGTTACATAAGAAGCAATTGAAAATAGTTATCTACCTTTTGAGTTTTATAAAGGCCTACATTATTAAAGTGTACGGCTAGAATAAAATGCCAATAGGGTCTACTTCTCGCAATACAGTTTAAAAGGTTTAAACTGTCATTTTCCCATTAGGGGACTATGTAAAGCAATGAGAGGGCATCATTAAATTAAAAATATATAAATATTACACCCATGATCTAAAGCATTATTTATTAATGATTAAAAATGTTCCACTATACATCTCTTATTTAATCTTATAGAGATAAGATGACCGCCTTATAAAGATAAGACCATTATCAATAATCCGTTATTATACTTGATGTAGACACACCGACTATATAGGGTATCGAAAATATTTTTACTTACTAATGAATCTGAGAATAATCCCAGATTCAAACAAATTTGGATATAATATTGATCAGATGATAATAAAGAGGTGTTTCTGATAATATTTCTTTGGAAGAGATATAAATTTATCAGAAATGGTTCAAAATAATTTGAGAGTCAAATCATATATCCTGAACTCGATGTTTAATGATCTTCAGTGGGCGTATGTTCACATGAGATGTACAAGTGGTATAGTGTTCTGTCTAAAAATTATTTGATATATCTAAACGACATAGAAAGAATAGTCACAATGGAAAGGGTTTCCATTATGGTAAGGTTTGACATAGTAAACATTACTATATAAGACACTTTACCTTTTGAAAGATAGACCCCCTAGATATTTGTTTACCAAATATAGACATTTCATTAGCATATGATACGAAAAGGTACAAGGTATGAGATACTGTCTATCTTTATCATATCTACAAAGCGTTGTATAATTTAAGGAATGCTAGGAAGCTATAAAATGAGAAGTACAGCTTCACATAAGAAATTGAGATTTCCTAGACATGGTAGCCGTTAGAAATTTTAAGTCACTTCTCCATTCTGATAGAAGCATAGCATTGTATAATTATTATTTTGTGTTAAACATTATCAGACGAATTATATCACTCCCTATAGTAGACAATGAGGGTTATTATAAATACATTTGGAATAGTTATTTATATTTATATGATAATGACAATGATAATATTTTGCTAACTGAGTGTAAGTTAATGAATGGCCATTATATCTTAAATACAACAGAAAATATCTAGGTGAACAGAAAAATAGTGGTTCAAGAACTTTGAATAATAATGAATTGTGGGACATGAGTGTAAGTCATGTAGATATGAGATAACTATCTCTTCTAGTTAAGAATAAGAAGATATTAGATCTGACTATAGAACGTTGGCTAATTTATGAATCTTGTATTCGAGTGAAAATGACCAAATATTTATGTAGGTATTGGACATCAAAACATTGATTTATTAGAACTGGTATAAAATGATGCACATGGTCCAATGAATCATATTGCCATTGGATGGATTTTGATATTACATTGTCTTTATCATTATTTGCCACAATACGAATATGTGTTTCTAGGAAACACAGATTGCAAACTTTTAAAGTCTTCAAAGAGTTTTAACTAGAAGTATAGAAATAAACCTTTATGTATATTTAATGCCTTTGATCAGATCGAGGCGATTCATACATTAGTAGTAAATTCATAAATTATTTAAAGGAGAATGGAATTCTCGCTCAATATAGTCCTTTAGGTACTCTGTAACACATTGGTGTTTAGAAGAAGAGGAATCGAACCTTATTGAACATGGTCCAATCGATGATCTTCAAGAATATATATAGAATTATCCTTTAGAAACTGTTGATCACTTATTGAACAGAGTTCCATTGAAAGTTGTTCCCTCTGTTTTGTATGAGATAGTGACTGGAAGAAAACTGAGTCTTAAGTATGTTAAGATTTTTGGTTATTCTGCTTATGTATTCTAAGTATTTTATGGGATACCAGTTGTATGATCCATAATAGCAAAATATGTTCGTTTCTTATTCGCTACCTCTCAAAAGAAATAGTTTCTCATAGGGTCGTGAGGATTGTAGAAAGATTGAACTTAATAAAGTCAATCAAAAAGCATATGATTCGACGATGGAACTTTAAGGTCAATTAAGTGAAATACCTTTAACACACTTTCCTCATAAGTTGAAAAGTAAATCATGGGTCACCTATTAGGTATACTTGATACCTGAAGGTGCCCTTAATGTTTACTTAGTTGAAAAAAAGAATCCTTTAACTTATAGATAAACAATGTTGGACATCGATTCAAAATATTGGCAAGATGCCATGAAATTTAAAATTGACTCTATGTATGACAATCAAATCTGGGACTTGGTTGAGCTTCCTCTAGAAATTATTCCTATTTATTGTAAATGAGTTAACATAGCAGAAATGTAGGCCCGATATAAAGGTAGAGACCTTCAAAGCCTAATTGGTGATAAAATGTTACACTCAGAGATCATAGATTAATTATGAGGAAACCTTTTCATCGGTAGCCATGCTTAAGTCAATTCAAATTTTGTTGGCTATTGCAGCATATTAAGATTTTAAGGTCTAACAGATGGACGTAAGGAAGGTGTTCCAAAATGTATATCTCGAGTAAGAGATATACATAGAACAATGATGGGGGACACGCTAGTACATGTGATGAGGACATGATGAACATTTCATTCATGGCCATTACATTGTTAGCAGTTCAAATTGCAATAACAGCCCATATAATGAGAAGCTTTTGGTAACCTACAACTACATTTATTGTTATAGTTGTAAAGTTTGAAAGTCATTTGAAGTAAAGCCTCAGTATTGATGGTTATTGGTAGTTAGTAGTACTAAGATGTCATTAAATGTTGTAATACATATTGGCATCCCAAGTGTTTCCTACAAAGGGATGATAGAAAATGATGCAAAGTGATTGATTAAACATTCAGAAATAAAACACCAAAAGTCGCAGAAACTTTATTTTTGACTTGGGCTTAGCCAATCTCAAATTTTTGTCTTATTTAACAGTATCAACAACGTTCATCTTTTTGAACGAAATCACGAGCCCATCAGTGCTTGTTCTATGTCAAGTGGTATCAGAGCCTTGTCTTGAGATGGTAGGCCGTAGTCACTTAAATAGAGAATATTTGTATATGTTTGAGCAAAAAATGTAAACACTTATGATAGAAATGAAGAAAAATATAAAAGAAATGAGCAAACATCTTATGGGTTTAAGCACTCATAACCTACTGCCACAAGATCCAATGGTGGCAAGGAGATTACCATACATACAACTACATTCTACACTCTTCAATTAGAATTTTAAAGAGAAAGATGAAGATGCAATCGAAGTCAGGCCACCAAAAAAAAAAAAAGAACAGTCAATATTTCACAAAGAAGGCCTAAACATTTTACTATTCTAGTGAATGATTTAGGAGAGGATCCTAATGTTGCACAGCCCAAGGAGACCCAACAAAAGAAGATCTTTATACAAAAGTGTTCAATTGCTAATAAGGTGTGTAAACTAATTATTAATAATTGTAGTGGTAAAAACCTAGTGTCTCAAAGATTAGTTAATCACCTTACACTCTACACTAAACCATATCCCTTAATATATAGCATAGATTGGCTTAAAAAGGAGCCAAGTGTAAAAATAACTAAACAATGCCGATTACCTCTATCAATTAGTATAAGTTATAAGGTAAAGGTTTTATGTAATGTTGTTAAAATGGATGCAGGTCATGTATTGTTAGGCAAACATTGGCAATACGATGTAAATGTTGTACACAAAGAAAAAGACAATACTTATTCTTTTACTTGGAACTAAAAATGGATAATGATGGTACCGAGACAACCCGAGAAGGCAATCTCTAAAGTAGAGGAGAAGATATTAATTTCAGAGATCCATAAGGAGGGTAAGCTTGTGAAAGAGATAAAGGAGATATACACGTGTACCAACTTAGTGGTGAATAAAAGAAAACTGCTTGAACAATCCATATTGAATGAAGTCCAAGGTTTGGCGAATAAATTTCTAAACCTGATGGCTAAACCTACTACATTACTACCAAAGTTGAATATCCAACACAACATTGAATTAATTCCTGGCAACTTACAAAATCTACCCCATTATCAGATGAGCTCACAAAAACATAATATTCTGAGGGAGAAGGTAGAAGAGTTGTTGATAAAAGGATACATCAGGGAGAGTGTTAGCCTTTGTGTCATTCATGCCCTACTCACATCGAAGAAGAATGTAAGTTGGAGGATAAGTGTGGACAGTCGCACTATCAATATGATTATCGTAAGAATACGTCTACGTGATCAATTAAAGACTGTCGTCAAGATCAAGGATAACCTGCATAAGTGGTTAGTCTTAACATTTTAGTTATCTAACACATCAAATACCTTCATGCATCAAATGACTCAATTTAAAGAACTCTATAAAGAGGATGAAATCTTCATGCAAATTAGTTCCAAGCATATTAAGAAACAGCTAATTAATGACTTTATGGTTCGTGATAGTTGCTTGTTCGGAGAAAGCCATCTTTGCATTATAAAGAGTTCATTACGAGACAAATATATTCTAGAGATACATTTAGGTGACTTGAGTGTCCATATAAATCGTGACAAGCCATTTCAAATCCATGAAGGACTTGCATAATCACTTAAGGATGAGTTCTCTGCAAGTGAAGAGAATGATGAGGGACACTCGAGCACATATGATAGAGGTGTTAGGAATGGTGCTTACATGCCATTCAAATTGTTATATGAATGTCTATTTATTTAACATTTATATAATAAATATTTCCTTAATTGGTCAATTATTATTATTTATATGGTAAGAAGCTTGTAACTTTGTGAACACTGTTGATCTAAAAATGTTTAGGTCAATACTAAAAGTTAGCAATTTTAAAGAGTTAGAACTTTGTCTGAAACAGGGACAAAGACCCAAGAATATTATAGTAATTACGTAGTTGCAAAGAGTTTATAAATTGTGCTAAGAAATGTCATTACGTAATATATTCTCAAAAGTATTGTTTCTGATCCATGGTTACAAATACGGGTCGATCGGTATTCCTTTTGGATCAGTGTATATCCATATCTGAATGGTTAGTTTTAGCAGACCATGGGATTAATGGAAGTCCGCAGGGGTATGGAGGTATTTTAGTAAAGACTAGATACTAAACAGACTCACGAAGACCTCTAATAGACATCTCATGAAGCTATTAATGGAGGGTCTTCTTGAGTTAAACAGTATTTGTGATCCTTTGACCTGAATGTCACAGTGGGCTTATGAGTAATCCACCATACTTTGGTTCCAGGAACGTCAGAGACCTTTCATGGTCTAACTACTGAGTGTTGCTTGGTATGTTTCGATGCTGGTAGAGTTTGGAGTGTGTAGATATGGGACCATCATCTCATATGAGTGAGTTGTATATCCAAATGCTCTAAAAACGTATTTCAGAAAGTCTTATAGCTATAAGCATTAACCCAAGAAAAAGAGTTTTCCATTAGGGTTAAACAATATAGCAAAAGAGTTTGTGATTATTATTTACGAAAATATGTATCTAGAGATAATTTCACAGATGAGTAAATAGAGATTTGACAATGATGATCTATATCTCTACTCTTCCAGGATATAGATGATAGAGGGATTATACATATATGGTTGACCTCAACTTGTATGGTTCAATGCGTCATTCTATAATATCCATAACGTATGTGTAGGGCATCATTCATGGACTTGCGAAAGTGTTTTGTAAGATAAACAGGTGTGAACCTAGAGAGTCTCATAATATAAAATGTACTCGTTGAGAACTAGGTAGTAGTATGGATAGATCCGAGAAGCTTTCGAAAAGCAAGATACATTTTATGACCTATTTAGAAAGTAGGAACCATAATTTATAAATGTTGCAAATAGGTCCCTATTACATGGAAAATAAGAATACACACATAACATCCATGCAAAGTGCTTGAATAGACAACATAAGTGACATTTGTCACTGATTCATAAGCTTACATGGCCTTACATGGTCAAAGCTTAACTCCATGATAAACGTGTCCAAAATTGAAGTGTTAAGCTAAATAAAACAAAGGAAAGAGTTCAATTGTTGTAGAATTCATTTTTGAATGAAAATTTCATGCAAAGAGAAGAGAGAAAAGGCAAACTTTGAAAAAATTACATTTAAGTCCCAAAACACCATTTTAAGCATTTGATGCTTAAACCAATTCAGGTGTTGAGTTGTTTCTTTGATTCTTAAAAATTACATTTAGGTCCTAAAACACCATTTTAAGCATTTGATGCTTAAACCAATTCAGGTGTTGAGTTGTTTCTTTGATTCCTATATGAAATTAAGATCAAAAGCTACTATTCTAGCTACTCCAATTCTACCAAATGTTGGAGTCTAGAATTATTCAATAGTGGACTTCATTTTGAGCTCAATAATCTTCACCGAATCATCTACAAGGGTATATATTCGATTTTAGTACTGTTTTTTATTCAATTATAGTATTTACATGTTGATTATATTATTTTATTCCACCATGTAATGTGTGTTGGACATGCATTTAAAAATTTTCAAGATGTACACAATTGCATGCATGCACTAAAAACACGTTAACAGAGGGACATAATGGACATTTCATCAATAGCGATTACATTGTTAGCATTTCAAATTGCCAACAGCAGCTCATGTGGTGAGAAGCTTCTGAGAGCCTACAACTACATTTATTATTATAGTTGCAAAGTTTGAAAGTTATTTAAAGTAAAGCCTCAGTATCAATAGTTGTTGGTAGTTAGCAGTAGTAAGTTGTCATTAAATGTTGTAATGTATGCTAGCTTCCCAAGTGTTTATTATAAATATATAAGGGATGAAAGGAAATGATACAAAGTGATTGATTAAACATTCAAAAATAAACACCTAAAGTTACAGAAACTTTATTTTGAGTTGGGCTTAGATTTTTGTCTTGTTGAACAATATCAACAACCTTCGTCTTCATGAACGAAATCACGAGCCCATCAACACTTGTTCTATGTTAAACAACCTGAAGGTTTTGCATTCAGCCTAACTTTTAATCTAATATGCAAATTGAAAAGTCCAAGTATGAACTTAAGCAATTTTTCTGAAACTAAAATCTTCGTTTTGATGAGGTAATCAGAGAGTCTGATTTTATCAAGAAAGAAGAGAAAGCGTGTATATTTAAAAATGACAGTGTGAGCATAATTTTCTTTCTAGTTCTCTACGTGGAACACATACTCAATGTTGGAAATGACATTTGTATAGTAAGTCAGCCAGTTAAGAATTATTTGAGTAAAAACTTCTTTATGAAACATTTGGGACAGGCTTCTTATATATTAACTATAAAGTGTTATAGAGATAGAGTTAGTAGGCTGATAGAACTATTCCAATCATCGTACATAGACTAAGTTATAGAAAGGTACAACTTTAATAACTCTAAAACAGTTTATATACTTTTCAAACATAGCATTCATCTTTCTAAGATGAAGTATCCTCAACAAGAAGATGAAAGGGTTAACTAACATATAATCCACATTAGCTACGATAGTTTAATATATGCCATGTTATATATGAGAGGTACATATGGATGGCTATAAGCTTTACGAGCTGGTAACAGACTAATCCATGTAATGATCATTAAATGCCTTGAAATATATCTGAAATACTTAAGAGGTACTGAGGATAACTTTCTAAATTATGGAGAAAGTAACTTACATGTGAGAGGATACACAAACTCCAATTTCTAGTCTGGTCTGGATGATAGAACGTCTATATCTAATTTTCTATTTCTTTTCAATGGCATCACAGTTAGTTAAGAGTGTAATTTAGATGTCCACAGTTGATTCTACCTTAAAGGCAGAATATGATGTGACTTGAGAAGCCTATAAAAGAAGTTCTATGAATACGCAAGTCAGTTGCAGAGCTTGAAATAGTTTCAAGCTTAATGGATCCTATCTCATTATAATAGAACAATAACGGAGCAATTGCTCAAGCCAAGATGCTATAAGGTACACCAGAATTTTAATCATGTGGATCTGAATACCACATAATTAGAAAGTTCTTGGCAATTGGAGATGAATAGTATCCAAGATACATTCCATGGATAATGTAGTTGACCCACTCAAGCCTTAATTCCTAAGGTGTTTATAAAACACATAGAAACAGGGGTATTAAATATTATTGGAGCAAGTGGGAGTTGTTGGATAAAGTGCTTACATATAATTCACATATTGTATGAACATTAATTGTTTAATATTTATACAATAAACATTTAGAATAAAATTGTTAATATTAAATATTAACTAGTAAAATGCTTGTAATGTTTTAGACCTAGTATGATCTGAAGGAGTTTAGATTTAGTCTAAAGAAGTTTAGATCAGTGCTAAGATTTAGCAATATTGAGAGTTATAAATGCTAAAAGTTAGCATTATAAGAGTTAACAGGTTATATGAGTTAGCAAAATCTAAAGAGCTAAAGCCTTATTTGAAATGGGACAAAAATTTGGGAATATATTAGCAATGACATAGTTGCAAATAGTGCTAGAAAATGTCTGTAATATTCAATCCCTATCTATTAGTAGTCTTGGCGCCTAGATTTCGGTATAAAGCAATAAAGACCCCGTAGGATTACCCGATTTTAACCCTATTAGAAATATTTTCTTTATGGTGTACGTAGTAGATATTAGACCTAATTTGGTAATTTTACACTCGATCGAAGTGTCGGACGACCCCAGAATATATTTGGAATTTTTCTCTATTGGCTTGAAAAAGGAAATTCTAATTTACTACATGAATTTTTATTTAAGGGTTATGTATGAAACAAACCTTTGTTGAGAAGCATAATCCATATATTAAAGAATGGACCAATTAGAAGAAATCTCATGGATTGCCAAGTTGAAAATTCTAGTTAGTTCTTTGGACTATTCTAACTAGATAGTTACAAATGAACTAATTACGTACTTAGTTTCCAACTAATGGCAAATTAGTAATTTAGAGTAAGTTGAGGGGCAAAATGGTCAATTGATGGATAACTATATATATGTTGGAAATGTGTAGATTTTTCAAGAGAACAAAAAGCAAGCATTTAGAGCAAAAGAGAGCAAAATTCGTGTAAAGTGAAGGGGGTGTTGCTATAGTGAAATTTTAATTTTTTTTTCATGATTTTTTATGCTTAATCAAGCCAAAATAAGGTTATATGCAAATTCCTAAGCTCAATTAAAGCCTCCATTAGTGGAAATTTAAGAAAAAGAGATAATAAAATTATTGTTTTATGAGATTGATAAGTAAACTTTAAGGATTGCTTAAATTGATGTTCTTGTATGTATTCTTAGTTTAGATTGAGTTGAATTCTAGTGTAGAGCTTGAAGGAGTCATCATTTTGAAGAAATTGGCAAGGTAAGAATTAGGGTTTTGGGTGATTTGAATGTAGAGACTTCAATTGGTTGTAATTAGGGCATTAGAATGAAATTAGCTTGATTTTGATGTAATTGGAACAAAAAATTGAGAAAAGAAATGTGTTGGAATATAAGGTGAAATTCTGCCACTTTAGGGAAGTTAGGAATTGAGTGGTGTTTTGATTGAGTTGTTGTGGGTAAATGATGTCTTATGTATGCTGAATGTATATGGTTGATGGAAAAACCAAAAATGAAGAAAATGGGACATAATTGTCCATTTTGGAAAGGTGAAGGGCAATTATGTCCAACCAAGTTATAAGGCGTTTAATAATTTTCAAGGCGCCAGGTGGTGAGTTAGATTAGATTAAATGACTCCGTAAATAAAAATTGAGAAGTAGTATGCATCCGGGCTTTGTATGCCGATTAGGGGGTTTAGTTGTTAAATGAGATTCTAACATTCGATTTGGTTCTAAATGTCATTTATGGCGCATAGGTGAAGAAAACCGAGAGCGGTAACGGGAGTAGAAATTCAGAGCAAAATTGAACGCAAAGCGGTTGTGAGTGAAAATTTGTCTTTTCTGTTATCTTTCGTTTATTATGTTTCCGCATAATAAAAATGTATGTTTTATGAGCTTTCAATGCATAAACATGATTTGTGATCTTGATATATGTCCATAGATATGCATTTACATGTTCATTTTAAGAAATAGTTTTAAAATTTCTGCTATCGTTTTAAAGATAATTAGTACCCTTAGATTATAATGGTGGTGATTTTATTAGACCCGACCGGTATATCCCGTGTACATGGGCAGGTCATGGGGTGTGTCACTAACTCTGGGAAGTCGGGATGTCGAGTCATGTGAGTTGCTCTATGTGTACGGGGTATTGTCGCGCTATATGTATGCGGTGTAGGATTCCGATGCATAGCCTATGAGATATCTTGAGATGTCACTGTGGGTGCTACTAGTTGAGGTGCCCCGTGACCTACTCTCATGTGCGGTGCTAGTTGAGTCGCTGCGTGAGTATAGAGCTTTAGGGTTACCATTGGTATAGTTTAGAAAGAAAATGGCCGAGCGAGAACTTTACTAGTTTTCGATTTACCGATAGCATTTATGCATTTATATTCACATGACAGTTATTATGTTATACAGATTTTGGATATTATTTTTCAAAGATATAGATAAAACCCACTCGGCAAGATTTCATCAGTATATGACATTAGAAACCATTTTACAGTTTATATATGTTTTAGAAGTATGATTTATGTATGTACTTTAGGATTTACTATCTATGCATAGTATTATTTTATTTGAAATCTTAATTGCACTCACTGAGCTCTTTTAGCTCACTCGTTTTGTGTTTTATATTTTCTAAACCCCTTTTCTAGGTGTAGGTCTCGGTACGCAAGCTGCTGATTCTCTTATTACCGAGTAGTGGATCAAATCTGCAGATCATTTTTGTATATGTAAATGTGCTAAATAGCACCCTTTGCTTTTTGCATAGTAGTTGTTGGCATGTATATTTGTATGTATGTTTTGAACCAACAAGAAGAGATTTCTATATTATGATGATCGTTTTTACTTTTTATGAGTATGCTCATTTTGTGATTTAAATGAAACCATTGAGTTGTGTTGGATTTGATTTGGAAAGGACCGAAGGTTCGATTGGTAGTATTGAGAAGTGTTTGAAATAGAAGTGAAATTTCTTTGCAGGTTTTATATGGATTTTCTGAAAAAACAAGGGAAACTCTGCCCGTTTTTCTTTTAAAAATTAAGATGTTATTTTCATGTATATTAAAAGATTTTCTCAGTAATAGTAAGAACTAAAAAGGGGTTCGCCTCGTGGAATTTCTCATCTTAGCCAGTTATATTTTGAGAAACTTCTGTCGAAATGCCCGGCAGGGCCACTAGGATCTACTGTAGAGGGTCTCAAGTCGAGTCCTGTCAATGTCATTGTGTTAGTATGTTCTCAAACTTTATGTTCCTGATCTATCTTCACTGATAAGAGTCTATCGGTGAAAATTTTATTATATATATATAAGTGTATGTCTATATGAGGACTGAATACTAAACAGACTCAATTATGACCTTCAATAGACATCTCATAAAGCCATCAAGGGTCTTTTGACTTAAGTACAATGGTGGGTTTGTGAATGATCCATCATACTTAAGTTTCACACATGTCAAAGACCTTTTATTGTCTAACTACTAGATGTCATTGGATATTGTCCGATGCTCATAGAGTTTGATGTGTGTAGATATGGGATCCATCAGCTTATATAGGTAAGTATATATTCTGATACTTCGAGATTATATTTAAGGAAGGCTTATGGCCACAAGCATAAAACCCGAAAAAGAGTTTCATGTGGGATAAACAATATCTCAAAAGTATTTGCAAATATTGTTTATGAAAATATGAATCTGGAGATAAGTTCATGGTCAAGCAAATGGAGATTTGACAGTAATGATCTATGTCTTTGCTTTTCTAGGATATTAGTGATGGAGAGACTATATGAATATATATTAACCTTAACTTGTATGGTTCAACACGTAATTTTATAATTTTCATAATATGTGTATAAGGCATTATTTACGGACTGTCGAAAGAGTTTTGTAAGACTAACATGTGTGAACCTAGGGAATCTCACAATATAAAGTATACTCGTTGAGCACTGGGGTAGCACACTAGAATGTATAGTTTAATCTTGAAAGATTGTAAAAAGTAAGAATTATTTTAGGATCCCTTTGGAAGTTAATAGGGCTTAAGTCTTAAACCAATAAGGTGACAAGTGATCATATATCACTATTTACCACCTCAACCCTTTATAAGATGCCACATGTCAAGCTAAAGCATGTTGATGCCTTATATTAACTTAACATGTGGTAAAAACATTCGGCCACCATTGAAAAGCAATTTCCACCTTTTATGAAAATTGCCCATACTTGATTATTAAAGGACATTTGTCCTTATAAGAGAGTTATTAACATGATAAAGCATTTGCAATTGTAATGGCTTGTGTTTTGTTAACATTTGGCTGAATGAAAAGAATAAATAGTAAGTCAAATGATGTTTTTTGAGTGACTATATATTTGGCTGAATAAAGAAAAGACTAAGTATTAGTCTTTTAATACAGTGAAGTAAAAAGTGCTCATTGCAAATTGTTTGCAATAATTAAGAGCTTTTGAGAAATAACTTGGCCAAATGGTCAACAATAAATTGTAATTATTGCAATTTAGTGAACAAATAGTGTTCTTTGAAGCAAAGAGTTGCTTTAGAACAATTCTAGCTGAAATTAAATGCTACCATTCTAGTTCTGCAATCTCAATGAATGTTGCAAACTAGAATTGCTTATAGGATCACTTCAGGGTGAACTCCGACAACAAAAAATGTCCTGAATTATCTTCAAGGGTAATTTCTAATTTTATTAGTGTAATGAAACCTAAATTCAGTATGTGTATATTGCAATAGTGATAAGATTGTTTTATATAAGATGTTATACCCCTTCTTAATTTAATAATTGCTCGTTTTGAATGTGAATATATGGCTTTCTGTGTGTATCAATGTCATTTTGTAGGTTTTAATTAATTGAACTATTTGGAATGAAAATTTAAAGAAAACATAACAAAAAAACTCCAAATATGCTATAGTAACAAGCTACGGTGAACAGCATTTTTGCTATAGTGCACCGCGCTTGGGCACCAAAAAGTGGCATCCAAATGCCACATTAAGATAACTTTGGCAGAACGTTTGGTGCCTAGGAGCTGCCACAACCCAAAATCTATTTTGAATTTTGTGCCATGAATTTAAAGCACATTTTGTAAGCTTATAAAAAGAAGATTAAAAGCCATATTTACAAGAAATGAGAGAGCACGAAAATTTGAGAGAACAATTAAGAGTTTTTAGTGAGAGAAATCATTTAAAAGCTTGAAATCTTGGAGACCTGTGAAGATTGAAGGCCCCAAGAGCTTTTCCAACTAGTTTTCCCTTCTTTCTTTGTCTTATTTACTAGAATTTAAGGTTTATATTTTAATTTGTATTATTTTAAACATGATTACTCTTGTAAATCTTTGAATTATTATAGTTGTATATTTGACTATGGATAGCTATGTTCTAGAGCTTGATAGGACTCTATTGAATATTATGTTTTGATATTGTTAGTTAGTAAATGAATATATCTTGTGTTATTCATTTATGCTTTTTATGAGTTTAATGCTTCTAATTGGATTGAAAAATTGATTAAATGATTTAAGACTTGTGGGTTATGTACTTGAAAAAGTTTAACCCGTGTGTTAGAATTAAAAGGCATAGTCTTGGGTTATTAAGTTGGGAGACTAATAGATTTAGGATAATCACTTAAGGGTCACTTAATGCATGTATATGTAACAAGTTAGATAGGGATATAAACTTGATTGTGTATGCATAAGATTTCATTTGACGCTCGGGAGAGGTAATGAGATAAATTCTAAACCTTTGATTAATGAATTCACAAGATTAGTTGTTAATCACTCATAATAAAGAATATAGAAATGGTTAAGTGAAATCAAGACAAGACCCTAGGACTTTTTTGTTGGAATTTGTGCTTACGTGCCATCATATTGATGTATGAATATTTTATTTTATAATATTTATACAGTACGTTTTTATTAAATTATTAATTTCATTAATTAAATGGTACAATGCTTGTTACGCTACAAACATTGTATGATATGAAGGAGTTCAGATTTGGTTTCAGATATAGCCTAAAGGAGTTTAGACTAGTAGTAAAGGTTAGCAACGCTGAGAATTATAATTGCTAATAGTTAGCACTACTAAGAGTTAATAAGTTATAAAAGTCAGCAAATATAAGGATTAAGACCTTGTCTATAATAGAACATAGACCCGAGAGTATATCAGTAATGCAAGGAGTTGCAATAGGTGCTTAGAAATGTTATTATGTAAGTATATTCTCAAATTATATGTCCTGGTCTTATTCACCGATGCAGGTCTGTTGATGGAACCCTTTCTAATAAACCAGTATATACTATACCTAAATGGTTGTTCTTAGTTGACCATAGGCTTACCGAAAGTTCGTATAGCATACAAGTATTCAGTAAAGACTGAATACTGAATAGGTTCATCAAGAACCCTAATAAGCATCCCATGAAGTTGTAAATGGTAGGTCCTCTCGAGTTAAATAGTGTACGTGGTCCTTTGACTTAGCGCCACCGTAGACTTATGAGTGATCCGCCATGTTTTGGTTCCACATATGTCAAAGACCTTTCATTATGTGTCGCTGAGTATGGTACGATATTTATAGAATTTGGTGTGCATAGATATAAAAAAATTTAGCTCACATAGGTGAGTTATATATCCGGATGCTCTAAGACTGTATCTCAGAAAGATTTACGATCATAAGCAACAAACCCGGGAATGAGTTTTCGACAGGGTCAAATAATATCGTAAAGGTGTTTACGTGTATTGTTTATCCAGTTACGTGTCTGGAGATAAGTTCACGAATGAATGCGTGAGGATTTAACGATGATGATTTATATCCCCGCTCCTCCAAGATATGGATGGCAGAAGGATTATACGTATGTGCGATGACCTTAACTTGTATGGTCTACTGCACTGATTTGTAATATCCATAACGTATGCGTGGGGCATCGATCTCGGACTCACAGAATGGTTCTGTTTGACAAATCGAACATGGACCTAGGGAGTTCTGCAATATGAAGTGTACTCGTTGTGTACTGGGGCAGCATACCGAATTAAATAGTTCAATCCAGTAAATTCTAGCAGACCGGATATTTACTTTAGTTTTGGGCTGTACACATGTCAAGACTTTAGAGTTAAGTACGTTAATTAGTTAACGATAATTTTTTACCAATAAGATGTTGACACGTGGTGCATTGTAGGCCCTATCATTCTTTGACTTTGAAATTATCAAAATGACCTTACTTGTTGGACGAGCAAGATTATTATTTTATTATTTTATTAAAGTTAAACAAGTATTATTTATTACAATAATATACATGTTTTGTTATATTTAATTTGATTAAATAAAACAAATAAAAACACTAATGTATGGCTTGTAAGTTGTAGGCCCAAAATGTGTTATACAAGAAAGGAAATTATCTCCTTTTCTTCTTCTCAAATTCGGCCATCACTCACACTTTGTTAAGTTTTGATTTGTTTTATGAAATTATATTAAAGACAAAGGCAAAAGTCAAGTCAATGGTGGGACCTTGTGGCTTGTAAAAGAAGTGAAATTGTTTCATAAATTTGGTCACAATTTTTGGCCAAATGCATCCATTGTTTTTGGATCATTTGTTTATTGTAAGTAAGTGATAAAACAATACTCTATGAATGAGTGGTGTGTGCCATACATGGTAGGCCATGTTTTGTCTACTAAATAGGAAAATGAAGCAACAAATATAATGAGCAAAAGTTGCTTATTTTGAGAGAGAGGGAGAGCAAGACGCTGTAAGAAAGAGAAAGAGAGAAAAGCTCTCAAAATTCTAAAAAGGTGAAAAGGTTCAAGTGTTGAACCACTTCTATTCTCCTCTTTCTTTCAAAGTCCAAAAGGTTAAACATAAGACTTAAGGGTTAAATTCTAGTTGAAATAGCTGTCATTCTAGACTTTCTAAGCCCACTGTGTTAGGTAACTAAAATTGTGAATGGGTTACTTCATCGCGTGTTCCAGTTCAATGAAAATCCAAAGGCTTGCCAAGGTAATAATTCTCAATCTCATGTAATTTATATTTATAAGATACATGTAAAATTTAATTGTGTTTATCATTAGAAAATTAGATTTTTGGCACTTCCACTACATTCTATAATGTATGAGATACATTTTAAATGATAGATATAATACCTACATAATATACACTCTAGGTTTAATTAACTCGCACATTCACCATAGAATTTCCATCTCCTCATTATTATATTATTCATTTTAAGCATTTTAATTTCATAATTCAACTTAACCTTTAGATTAGCCTACATAATGTTAGGATGCCAATGCTGTAGTACTTAGCATTAAATTAGAACACCTATCCTTGTGAGAATGATCCTCACTTATCATTTTATTACTTAATCACGACCCATGCACTTGCAGTTACAATTTGCGTGTGTATAATTTCGCGAACAAAAAAGGAAATTGTAATTCCTTTTCGCTGCGTTAATTTGTCTGTGAGAGATGCAAATAAATTAAAATAAAAAATTATAATATACATACTTGCATCGTATGCATAGTACACTAATAATTTGTATATCTTGATACTTTAAAATTGTATTTAAAGAAGTCTTATGGCCATAAGCAGAAACCACGGAAAAGAGTTTTTCATAAGGATTAAAAAAATATCAAAAAGAGTTTGCGGATATTGTTTACAAAAATATAAATTTGGAGATAAGTTCATAGTCGAGTATATAGAGACTTGATGTTGATGATCTATATCTCTACTTTTCTGGGATATAGGCGACGGGGGGATAATACATATATAGTTTACCTCAACTTGTATGATTCAACGGGTCATTTTGAAATATCTATAGTATATATATGAGGCATTATTTATAGACTTGTGAAATAGTTTCGTAAGACAAATGAGGTATGAACCTAATGATCTCATCTTACAATATAAAGTGTACTCATTGAGCATTGATAGTAGACTAGGTTGAAGAATTCATTCGAAAAAATTTTAAAAAGCATGATTTATTTCATAATCTCTCAAATAGCCAACTTGTCAAAGTTTAAAAGTTAAGCCAATATTTTATTAATTAAAGTTGATAACTAATAAAACTTTGACAAATAGTATCATGAAAAAGTGAGTAGACAATTGACTTTATGTATGAAAAAGTGAATGGACACTTGGAATCATGCATGGAAAAGTGAGTAGACACTTAACTTTATGCATGAAAAATTGAATGCACACTTGGTATTTTGCATGGAAAAGTGAGTGGACATTTGACTTCATGCATGAAAAAGGTAATGGACAAGTGGCCTTCATGTATGGCATTTATGAGACAAGTGCCTTTTGTATGGATACTTAGTGGACACTTGTCCATGTGGAGAGAAAATACATTAAACAGATGAAGGGGTTTCATTTGTTAAGGCAATGTGTAAGATTTGGCCATGAGGTGTTCAACCAAGTGAAGAGTTATAAGTGCGGGTATATAAATTGGCCAAGTGAGAAAGAAAAAACACAAGAGTTGTGTTTTAGCTTCTTATGTTTTTCTCTTCTTAAGGCTTAACAATATTCTGCCAAATAGAGAGAGACCCAAACAGAAGTTGCTTAAATAATCCGACTCTGAAATTAAAAGGCTATTATTCTAGATCCTTAATCACACTAGCATTGAGGACTAGAATTTTTCATGAATTCACTTCAGGGTAAGATGTTATGAATTAATTTTATACCGAAAGTTTTTAAGGATACATTTCTATTAATATAATACACTTCAATTCATTGTGTGATTGTTGAATAAGAAATAAAATTCTGTCGCGCAATGTATGTGTGACATGCATTAGATTGTATATTTCAATATTCACACCATCATATGCATGCAAAACAACACATCAATTCTCAACAAAAATAGTATTAGAGTATGGTGGATCATTTATAAGCCCACTGTAGAGCTCAAGTCAAAGAACTATGAATACTACTCAACTCAAGAAGAGCCTCAATTGATGGCTCTATAGAATATTTATTAAAGGTTCTCATGAGTCTGTTCAGTAACCAATTCTCAATAAATACCTGCATGCCTAAACAAGCTTCCATTAAGCTCACGGTATGCTAAGACTAACCATCTGGACAATTCAAATATATATATATATATATACACACTAATCCAGAAGGATATCAATTGACCTATGTTGGCAACCATAGATCAGGAATGATATATTTGAGAACCATTTGCAACTCCTTACAACTATGTTAATACTATAATATTCACAAGTTTTTATCCTAATTCAGACAAGGTTTTAACTCTTAAAATGCTAACTCTTAGCTCTAACATAAACTCTTTAAATCAGATCTAAACTCTTTAGATCTATAATGTCTAAAAAGTAACAAGTTTAGTACCATATAATAAATATTAATGATTTATTGAAATATTTATTGCATAAATATCAAATAAATAAATATTCATACAAAATTAAAATGACACGTAAGCACCATCTCTAATATTTTTAACATTTAGCATGATTGTTATGTATTATATGACATACTATTTAAATTTAAAACTGTCAATTATTACCATTATAAAGGATAAGAAATATTTATATAAATTAAGTCACTTATTTAACTTATGCACGCTAGTTATTTAGATAAATGTTAATATTTGATATTATCCACAAGAATAACTTCATTTGTAACAAACTTACTCAGGTACGAATAAAACATAATTGACAACTTAATTATTCATGTCTTAAATTTAGTGTTTTTGTATAAGGGATATTATTACTACTTTTCACTAAAGTTGGCACAAATTACACTTTAATGTTTGGTTTTATTTACAATGTCACCCCTTGACTTAATTGAAAAGATAAAAATTTGTTCACTTTTTAAGGATATTATAGTCAACAATAGAAAAATAAACTTGAAGATATTTTTGTCGTTTCAATTAAGGAAAGGGTATGACAGTATATTTAAAACCAAATCTGCCAATAAAGTGTAATTTATGCCAACCTCAGGGGATAACTTTGTTAATACCCCTTTTGTATAATGATTACTTCCTTTGCAATTAACTTATTTTGCTACAAAATTGGCTAACCCAAACTTACAAATTTGGGTGATTCTATTATATTAGGATTACAGTTATAATGTAATATTAAAATTAATTTAGATCATTAAATTAAATTAGAGAACCAAATCTAACAAATATAACTCATCTCACTATTTATATAATTACAAACTTCTTAGTATTGTATAATTATCCTACAAATTAATGTAAATGATTATGCATTTAACTAGTAGATAACGTTTCAAAAAGAAAAAAAACAACGGATAATAAAGACAGTGACATTTCTATTTGCGACAGTAAAACGATGGGATTGATACTCGATTGTGTTAAATAATAGACGAGATGTCTTTCGATTGTTCATTGTTGGACATAGTTATTGGACAGTGCGGTCTAGTGT
The DNA here is from genome assembly GCA_946807835.1 of Ailanthus altissimus. Lineage (NCBI taxonomy): Eukaryota > Viridiplantae > Streptophyta > Magnoliopsida > Sapindales > Simaroubaceae > Ailanthus > Ailanthus altissimus. Next base: position 4,637,612 of record OX327712.1, read on the forward strand.
ATAGACAATCATGACATAGGTTGGGTTCTTAATCACCTTCATAAAATGAAATGGCAATAATTGCACGAATCAACATTAAACATATCAGTATGAGTGAAACACTAAAGAGACCCTTCAATGGCACTATAGTAGTCATAACTCTGCCTCCTCGATTCAAACATAGGATAGACTTCCAACCTATGAATTACTCTTACTATAAAATCTTATCTCTTAATTGAAGATGATACTAGGGCCGTCGTGCCTTAACTAAAAATTCCACTTATATGTTCCTTTTTTCTTCACCAAATGGTAGCATTCTCCTTGACTTCATCACTATTCACCATGTTAGTTTCCAAATTAACTTTGTTGTTGCTATTCTAACTAGAAAACCTAGCATTTAGGTGGGCAAAAGAGACCAACTTTAAATCAACATCACTCCTCAAGTTTTGGTTTCTAATCCCTCGTATTTCTCTCACCAAGAACTCCATCTCATTCTCAGCCTTCTTATTATCCCTATCAACCAAAATTATAAAGGTGTTGTTAAGGACCATCAATGTATAGGATGGTTGACCATCAACTGGCTGAATCAATAAGTTGTGTTGCTAGATGTTGTGTGGAACTCATCTATAGAAAGATAAGCTATATGTCAAGCATACAGGCTTGTCAGGGATGGTTAACCATCAACGGGCTAAATCAATAAGTTATGTTGCTAGATGTTATATGGAATCCATCAATGAAAAGATAAGCTATATATCGAGCATATAGGCTTGTTAGGGATGGTTGACCATCAATGGGCTAAATCAATCAGTTGTATTACTATATGTTGTAGGAACCCATCAGTGGAAATGTTTTAATTTTATTTGTTGTAGAGTAATGGTACACTTCCCAAATGATATCCCAAAATTTATACCAAATTGATGTGTCAAACAATCTTTAGGTCGTGAATTAGTGCAAATTTTAAAATTACCCATTACATCATTTCACCACCCAATGTTGCTTGACACATCATTTGGGATGGAAAAATTTAGGATACCATTTAGGATGTGTAGCATTATTCATTTGTTGTAATGTTTATGAATTATCAAATTATTACAAAGATTTTAATTTGAATCATTGGATGATTGGTGATAGGTTACATCCTTAGTTTGTAGTAGGTACTTTTGTTAGAATTTTCACTAGTATTTTTATACATCGAGATATAGGTTTATTTGGACTACAAGTTCCAATAGAAATATAGAACAAAATTTGAAATATAGGTAACTCATGTAATTCATTTATAAATAGACATATTTCTTTAATTACAACTTGTTTTAATAAGGGTTTTATTTTTATTTTTTTAACTTTGAAGAAACTACTACTACACATATCTCATTCAATTATTCATACCAAGCAGCTTATAGGAACACCATACAAAATAAAAAATACCCTTATAGTAGATTGATATGTGCAAATTATCATATGCTTTGTTGAACCGTTGCAAAGTCTGAGCTCTCTAATGGTATGCTTCTCTGTAGCCACCATTCACGGCAACCTCACCTAAAAGATATAGATTTAATTCTTCCATAACAAGTCCAAAGAATATCAAATAGTTCAGAAAGGCTACTTTAGACGTTGTTCCTTTAAAACCTTTAACATGAACAAGTTTAAGACTTCTGGTGATGCATTTGAACACTACAAAGTTACTGATCTAGAAATCTTGAGGGTTAAATTTGAATGGAGTTTAGGAAAAACTCTACCAGGACCTATGATATTGATTATAAGAGTTTTTAGGGTAGGGTAACTTTTGAGCATGAAGTTGATTCCAAATTATTCATATGGGTTCATTGTTCAATTCAGAATTCTATATTAAGAGGAACTGTCATACCTAATGAATCATTCCTATAAGGAAATACTTGAAGCAAGTAACTGCATACTATTAGAACTCTAACATTAACAAGCTAGCTTAAGAGTTCACAAAGAAGTTCACTAGTTTCATCAAATTCTAACTCTAGCACAAAGTCAAGTTCTACCTCAACCAAAGAATCCTACAGATCAAAAACAAAACGGCTCCCTATCCCACAATACTTGAAGAAATTTAAATTAGTAACCTCAATTTGAATCCATAGGTGGGTAAAATTGCATTTATCAAGAATCAATCTTTTAAGCCTTAAATTGGGTATATTGATCTCAAGAAACTCAATGTTCCAAACATTTCTTTAAGCTAATACTTTCTAGCAATGGACATTGTAATAATATGTTCTCTGATAGAATACATGCTTAATTGAATTCATCCTAAAGATAATTGCTTCGATGTAGAATTCCAAAAAAAATAATTTACTTTATCGTTATAAAATTCATTTTTTTTAAGGCACAATGTCCTAAGACACCTCAAGAAGAAGAGGATATAAGACAGATACCCTATACCTTTGTAGTAGGCAGCCTAATGTATGACATGTTGTGTACTAGGCCTGATATTTACTATTTTGTAGGTATAGTCAGTCTGTATCAATCCAATCCAGGATATGATCACTAGGTTACAGTAAAGCATATTCTTAAATACATACAAAGAACGAAAAACTATATTCTTGTCTATTTTGGTAAGAATTTGATCCTAATTAGATACACTGATTTTGATTTTCAATTTGACTTAGATTCTCGAAAATCTATGTCTGGATCAATGTTCACTCTTGGTGGTGGAGCCATTATGTGGAAAAGTATAAAGCAATATGTATTGCCAATTCCACCATGGAAGCCAAATATGTAGCTACTTATGAAGCAACTAAAGAAGCGGCATGGCATGGCTTCAGAAATTCTTATCGGATCTGAAAGTTGTTCCAGATATAGATAAACCCCTCACGCTTTCTTGTGATAAAAGTATATGCAATAGCGAATTTCAAAAGAACCAAGAAGTAAAAGAGGTAAGCACATAGAAAATAAATACCATGTGATCAGGGAGATTGTTCACCAATGAGATGTCATGGTAAAGAGTCATAAAATAACCATGCTAATCCTTTTACGAAGACTCTTCCTGCTGCTAGTTTTGAGAGTCACTTAGAAGGTCTAGGGAAATGAGACATGTCTCACCTGCTTTAGGACAAGTGAGAGATTGTTAGAAATGTGCCTTAAAAGTATAATTATTTGTATTTAGATACTATTAAAAATAATTAATAAAGGTTATTCATTCAATATTATGTTTGCAACTATGATTGTTTTTACTCAAGTTTTATGAAATTCCTTGATTATTATATGTAACCTTAAACTTAGTATATAACAGTTATATACGAGAGGATTAAGTTTAAGCATAATAATCTAAACTTGTCCTTAATCTAAATGAAGTCGGAAACTTCATTTTGATAGATTACAATGGTCTTATCTAGATCATTCTATGTAGTGACATAGAAAATAGAGACGCTTTGTATAATGTTGATTATATAAGACTGAACTATAATCAAATTAATTCTCTGTTAATCTTAGTTAGTAAAGAGAATTTATTTTATCACAATATAATCATATATGAATTAATCTTAATCCTGAGTGATTAATGAACTCCTATGCATTGAGTTATATTTATTAATTTACAAGGGAAAGACTGCAAAAGATTTTCAGTCAATTATAAAGTATTTTATAAATGTAATAAAATGAATAGCTAGGAACATTTCTCACAGATATGGAATCCACTTATTTTGAGAAGAAGTTAAATAAGTTGTTCTATTAATAATTAGTTTTGGTCTTAAACATAATGAGCGCTCAGTTTTCTTTAAGAGTTAAAGAAAATAATAAATTTGTAAATTTAATAAATTAAATGTATAAAAGAGGATCAATGTGGATCAAGGATAAAGAAGTAATTAGAAAGGTTAACAGACACTCGACCTAACTCTAATTATGAACACTTGTGGATGATTGATCTATATGAAATGATTATTAAATAGACAAAGACAATTTTCTATTTTATAATTTATCTGCAAAATTAAGAGCTCACCTTTATATTTTTAGTGAAGTAATATAAAGTTAATAAATAAAATCATATTGATTAAAGAGTTTAATTAAATGATTTAATTTATTGGAGTTTAATTTTTTAGGTCCATCAGGTCTCCATGCTAGCTCCATAAACACTGAAATAGACTATTGAATTACTTGTTCGATTTAAAATATTAATTGGCCAAAGTTTAATTTGATTAAACTTGTTAGGACAAATTAATTAATTTGATTAGCCCATGTTTAATTTGATTAAATTTATTGGGCTCAATCCATAATAGTCATGGAATTAAATAAATAATTAGATTATTTATTTAAATTAAATAATTAGATTATTTATTTAAATTAAATAATTAGATTATTTATTTATATTAAATAATTAGATAATTATAAACTATCTAAATTATTTAATTAAATATAATATTAGATATTATCTTTATTCTTTTAATTATCTAAATTAAAATAATATAAAGATATTATTTTATATTAATCTTATTAGGATTAAAAATTTAGATAACATAAGAATTCTTGTACTATAAAGAGTTTTAGAACTCTTTTTACGTATTTTTTATTAGTATTTTTTTGAGTTAAATTTTTCTAGATCAAAAAATTAAAAATATAGAATTAAATCTTCTACAATTTATCAACTTGCCCACACGAATAATTTATTGGTGAGAAATACAACATAAAAAATTTGTAAAAATTTACTATTAAAATATTTTTCTTATACCATCTCATTATTAAATTAAAATAAATATAAAAAATTTTAAAATCGTTCTTGCAAATACAAAAAAATTATGTTGCCTATAGTTGCATATGGGAGTTGCTTCTCTTTTATTTCCACCAATTATTTCCAACGTGGACAATGATTTTTTTGGAGAATTTCATGGTCCTTAATTGCTCTTGCGATATTTGCCATAATGGATTTGTTTGGGTAAAACAAATGGGGATTTTGGGTTTGATTTTCCTATTGCCAGTCCGTTTGCTGTGTTTATACGGATGTTTGTTGCGTTAGGGGTTCGAGCGAATTGTTTATGTTGCTTGAGTTAACTATTACATTGGGGTTTGTTATTTTAATCATATTCCTTTTATAATATGTTCTAAGATTTGGTTTAGAATATATCTTGCAGAACCTGTTGCTCAAATGTCCTCTATAAACAAATGGAACAAAGTTCTTGTCATTATACTGGTGAAAGGGTATTGCGACTGTGCCAAGATCATCACACACAATGAATGTAGCTTAATCGTGCTTCAGAGTCATGCACGTGCGGAAAGCGTTGGGCCAATTCATGCCTCTAACTGATTTAAGGTGATAGCTTTGATCCCATGGACAAGGGATTCAATGGATATAAACTCAGACGAGGAATTAGTAAGTGTGATACAGGAGTGTGTTGTGCAAGGACGACGTTGAATGGATGTTGAGTTAGAAATTATTCCACCAAGTATGCAGACATCTTAGGGATTGAGTATGCTGAAGTCATCCACAGTTCCAACACCAAAGGACAGTCTCATGGAAGGGTGTATTACCACGGATAATGGTCCAAGTACAAGCAATGGATGTAGTAATGTTGATTCTAGGAAGCAAAAGAGAACATTCAAGTGTGGAAGTTTTAAGAGTGGATGGCCACAATAGAAGGACATGCTTCAGAGGATCTGCTACCGAGGTCATATCCTCATCCTATTTGCATGTCGTTAATAACTTGATAATACATATTTTGTCCATGAATAACATGTTACATTGAATGTGGTTATATTAATGTTCAGATAAGGACGAGGTCTGATGCGTGTGCATTTTATGGAGAGCGTGGCCAAAATAGAAGGACATGCAAATTAAAAAGAAGGTTGTGCAAATTAAATAGAAAGCCATGCAAGAGAGTAGCCGGAAATAAGGTTACAAATTTGTTGATGTTATTTTCAAATAATTGCGTAATATTGTCATTCTTAATCTTAAACAACTTTCATTACTTCTTTTAGACTCGTGGGAGGACTATCGAATTGAGTTCAGTGGTAATCGCATCTCTGTCAAAACCATCCTCCAGGGGCTGTGTGCCAAGCGGTACGTTCGTTGGCAGACATTTTGTCCAAACATTGCAGAATATTTATGGTTCTGAATTACATGGTATTGGGCATGTATAATTACTCCCAAGCTAAAAAAAAAAAAAAAAGAAAAAGCCTTTTCATTTGGCAGGCAGCAATAGTTCACCAACACAAAAGGGATTTTCAATTGGCTCGTCTCCTCGAACAGTAATACCAAGAGAGACACGCCTATGCGATTCACTTCAGACTTCTACGTTATGCTCGTTTACTAACGGACCTCCAGCTTGAGATTTTTAACGAGATATACGTACTATGGTATAAGGTTTTAAGCATATAGATTAATTGACTATATTTTAATAGAATATGTAAGTTGAAGTATCATGCTGTCATTATTGCACCAGCCTTAAGTGGTTTGCAGGGTACTTTTTGCTTAAGGCATTTTATAACTTGTTTTTAATTATATATTTAGTGCAACACTTAAATGTCTGTGATGTCAAATTTACTGTACGTAACAAGATTACGAGGGAGGTGAATGCAATTTGTAATATGCTTCAAATGTATGGTTGTCCTTACACTGTTCATACATAATTACAATGTTACAGAGGAAAATTATATTAAATAACAAATTGGGCTTTTCTTTATTATAACCTTAGCTTTATGTTTTTTAACAAAATAAACTTCGTTCTATTTCTTAATAATTCTGTCCAATTATATATTAGTATAAAAATAATTAATTACATAATAGTAGAATGAATATACTGTTATTATATTATTTTGGTACACGTGTAAAATTATAATTTTAATCAGAGTTGAGAGAAATTTTCATTTTCATCTCGACTTGATCCGTCTTCAAATTACAATTCGTGACGGAGATAAAAAAATTTTGTTCCAAACCGATTTCCAAATTCTGACTTTTTTAATTTTTTTTAAAAATAAAAAAAAGCGCGAAACTGCACCGTTTGATGAGGCCAAAACGGCGTCATTTTGGGTTAAAAGAAAAAAAATAGAAACAGTAGCGCACAGGCCGCCCCCACCCCCAACCCAAAACGCGCAAACGGAGACGGCTTCTCTTCTCTCTCTCAAATTCTCATCCGTCTTCAGTTCAAAAACTCAGCAAATCTCACTCTCACCGTCGCTATCTCCGACTCGTAGCCGCCGCGCCGCCGTGACCCACCGTCGACCCGAAGTGAAGCCAGCCTTCCACAAGCCGCGGCCTTGACGCTGCCGTCCCGAAACTGTCAGCCACCGCCCAGCCACATCGTTTACCTATTGACCATAAACTGCATTTCTGGACGGATTCTTGTGGTGGGCAGATTACTTTTTAGATTTAAGTAATTTACTTTTTGATAGTTTTTGTTATTGTTAGCTGGTGATATAGATCTTGTTTATATATTTTGACTATGCGGAATGAAATCATTGCTGGATCATTAACTTTGAAGCTTTTGAAATTTTGATTTTTGTATTAGTTTGTATTTCTTGACTATTTTTTTCTATTGGGTTTTCGTTATGGTTAGTTGATGATATAGATCTTGTTTATATATTTTGACTATGCGGAATGAACTCATTGCTGGATCATTAACTTTGCAGCTTTTGAAGTTTTGATTTTTGTGCTGCCAATTTTGTATTTTTTTGGGAAATTATTTTATGGCATAATGTGCTGGTAGAATGGCCAAAGTTCGATAAGGGAGGGCTCAACTGATAACTTGCTTATTTTCTATTGTTTTTCATTGTTCCAGCTCAAAGACCAGCGTTCTTTATATAAGAAATTTGCAAGAGGCAAATAAATTAAAGACAACCCAAATCAATTATGTTCAATTCACATATATATATGTATATACATTATCTTACAACAGCAACATATTGTTTAGTGGTTTTCTTGATATTGATATTATAGTTAATGCCTTACGGTCAACTGCTTTTAGCTATTAAAAGCACGTAATAGTAACAGAGGAAAAATAAAACCGAAAGCACTTAATCTTTGTTCATTACTGAATGATTTTTGTGTTCATTACTTAATGAATTTGGTATTTTTTTGGGAAATTATTTTATGGCATATTACCTAAAATCTTGAATTTTGCTTTAATAATAGATTGATTTTTGTCATGTACTAAAAAAGGTAATCTGGGTTTTAAATATGGGCAATGTGTGTATCAGATATGTGGATTTAAGATCTATAATACATTTGAGCACTTGTTGAAGGACATTGCACTTGTTAGAAAGCCAAAAGTTTGTATTACTTGACTATTTTTTCTATTGGGTTGTCTCGATTCTTTTCTATCAAGTAAATAGATTAATTTGAATTGTCACGATTCTTTTCTATTTTAGTTTGGTAGTTTTTTAGATTTATATGAGAAATGATATTGTGAGCAACACTATCATGTGAAATTGTCTAATTATCTTATAGTTTATTTGAATTCATTTGTTTGTAGATGATGGACTCAGATTCTAGTTTAGTAGGTAATAATATTGTGAACTTATATTTTTAATCAAATTTTAAGGATAATCATAAGGGAGATAGAAGTAACCAAGAAAATTTTCCCTTCTGCCACACTCTAATGAAAAAAGAGAAAGTTTGTGCTACAAATATCAGCATAAAGATCGAAAGCATAATTGCACTTTAAGAAAGCAAAATAGAAAAAGATAAAACACAGAGCAATTATTGTTGTAAGTTGATTAGTTGTTATTCAGTGCTTTATGGAACTAGTGGTATGTCAAAACACTTAAAGAGATGTGTCAAGTACAAGAAGAAGGTGATTGATGATCAACAAGAAGTTTTTGGCAAATAACCTATTGAAGAAGATGGAGAGGGTAATAATATTGTATCCAGATGATGGAGTCAAGTTTCATGTCGACAAGCCCTTGTTAAAATGGTGGTGATGGATGTGTTAAGTACAAGAAGAAGGTGTCAAGTACAAGAAGAAGGTGATTGATGATCAGCAAAAAAAATTTGGTAAAGAACCTATTAGAGAAGAGGGAAGGGGTAGTAATATTGTCTCCAGATGATGAAGTCAAGTATCATGTTGACAAACTCTTTGTTAAAATGGTTGTGATGGATGAGTTACCTTTTAGTTTTATGGAGAATGTCAGGTTTCGATATTATAACATCTTGGTAGTTCTTAGGTTTGATGTCCTATCTCGTAGAACCATAATAAGAGATACAATTGAGTTGTTTAGTTTGGAGAAAGGCTTGTTGAAGTGTTTGATTAGTGGGCAATGAATGAGTTTGACCATTGACATTTGGACTTCTATTCATAATAATAATTATATGGTTGTCACAGTCCACTTCATAAATAGCCATTGGCATTTGCATAGGAGGATTTTGAGCTTTGCTTCTATTTCAAATCACAAAGGAGATACGATCGGGAAGCAGTTAGAGAATTTTTTATTGGATTAGGGTATTGAGAAAATATTTTGTGTAACAGTTGATAATGCAAGTGCCAATAATATTGCCTTATCTTATTTTAAGAAAAGATTGAAAAGTTGAAGAGATGATTATTTGATTTTGAATGGGGAATATATGCATGTGCATTGTTGTGCGCTCATTTTAAACTTGATTATGACAAATAGGTTGAAGGATTTAAATGAGAATGTGGTTTCTATATGCAATACAGTAAAATATGCTAGATCTTTTGGATTGCATTTGCAAGGCTTTAAGTATTATGTAGAAAGGCGGATGATTAAGTACAATGAAAGTATGGCGTTAGATGAGTCAACTAGATGGAATTCCACTTAATTAATGTTGACGGGTGTATTAAAATTTTGGAAGGCTTTTGATATGATGGTAGAAAATGATCCTTTATATGAGAGTTATATTTTAAAGAAAAATGAAAAGAGAAGACAAAGGCCACCAGTCAGCTCAAATTGTAAGAATGCTGAGTATTTTTTATTATTTTTGCAATCTTTTATAAAGTGACATTAAAATTCAATGCTTCATTAAGTGTTACCCCTACAGATTGCTTTAATGAGATTTATATGATATATTTCCACTTAACAAAAATGAGTAAAAGTGATGACTTTTTCTTGGAAACCATTATAAAAAAGATGAGGTTAAAGTTTGATAAGTATTAGGAATCTACGGAGAGGATTAACAAGATTTTGATAATTGGTACTCTATTTGATCCATGGCGCAAGATGCAGTTCGCTGAATTTTGTTTTGCAAAACTCTTTAGTGATGATGGTGCAAGAGTTAAAGAAATGAAGTGCCTCAGTAAGACGTTACTGTTTAGGCTTTACAAAGCCTATAGTGCATTGCATAACAAATCACAATGTGGTAAATCTAGTGCTAGTAATACTGCTGTTGGTGGTGGGAGTAATAGTACTAGTAGCATATTTGTTTCATAGTTACAAGTTTTGGTGACCCCTCGACTTCACTAGTTTGAGATGTTATGTAGCGCAATGATCCTTAGAGTGAATACATTAGACTTGCAGAAGACAATAATGATTTTGAAGAAGTACATGAGGTGAAAAAATATTTGATAGATAAACTTGAGAATCCTTGCAACTCGCGTTTTGATGTTTTGCAGTGGTGGAGGTTGAATGCTGAGAGATATTTAATTTTGTCACGTATAACTAGAGATATGCTTGTTACACTTATATCTACTGTGGTCTCTGAGTCAGCTTTCAGTATCGGAGGTCATATTCTTGATTCATTCTAGAGTTCGTTGACTCCAAAGATAGTTGAGGGCTTAATATGTGAACAAAATTGGATATAATTTTCGCTTTTGGTGGATAAAGCGAAGAGAGAAGAATGATTGCTTGTAGATGTTGAATATTTTGACCACTGAAAACAAGTAAAATAATTTGAATTACTATAACAAAATTTAAATGTTTATATTTATGTTTTACATTTTTACTCTTTTTTTATGTGTAGAGTTTGCGCATTTGTTCACTAGCACTGACACCATAGCAGCAGTAAAACTTATTATTCATATTTTGTTGATAATATATCAAATTTCAATTATTCAATTTATTTATTTTTTCAATTATATGTTCCAATATTATAATAATGTAATAATTTTTTTGATGCATTCTTGTAGATTGTCAAATGCCAATCATTACCTTTGCTAAGCATCAATACTTATGTCCTAACTTTTATGCATCCTTGTAGATTGCCAACCATCAATACGTATGTTTTATAAATTATTAAACTTTGGACTTCATGGTTGATTTGATTTGTATTGTTTTCTACAATGTTGTTATGTTATATTATGGTTGGTTGTGAATGTCATTGTCAATATGATAATTGGTATTTGTTGGAGAGCTGGATTGGAGTTAGTTTAATGGTTAGACGATGGAATTAAATATTTGAAATTATATTAGTAGGTTATTATAATTCAATGGAATGTCTAAAAATTATGAGAGATTTTGTCAAAAAAAATTTAAAAAGAAATAAACGTATTTTAACTTTAAATTAGATTTAAAATTATAATATTTTACATAATTAAATTTGGAACGAATTGATTTTAAAATTAATTAAATTATAATATTTAACGTAATTGAATTTCAAATAATAACATTTAATGTAATTCAAATCCATAATATTTCACATAATTAAAATTGAAACAAGATTTTAAATTATAATATTTAACATATTATTTTAATTCGAAATTGGATTTATAATTATAATATTTAACTTAATGAGATTTGGAATGAATTGATTTCAAAATTAATCAAATTATAATATTTAACATAATTTAAATTTATAATATTTAATATAATTGAAATCGAAATAATATTTAACATATGTTAACTCGAAATTAGATTTATAATTATAATATTTAATGTAATTAGATTTGAAACGAATCGATTTCAAAATTAATCAAATTATAATATCTAAAGTAATTGAATTTCAAATATTAACATTAACGTAATTCAAATTCATAATATTTAACATAATTAAAATCGAAATAATATTTTAAATTATAATATTTAATGTATTTCAACTAGAAATTGAATTATAGTTACAATATTTAATATAATTAGAATTGGAATGAATCAATTTTAAAATTAATCAAATTATAATATTTTACATAATTTAAATTTAAATTAAATTTAAAATAATAACATTTAACGTAATTAAAATTAAAATTTTTTATTTTTTAAATTTAATTCTAAAATTTTCAACTAACCTGTCTCGAATCAAAACTACATCATTTTAATATATAAAAGTAAAAAAATATTCCAAACCAACCTGCACAAAACACTTTTTAACATTTCAATTGTGTTTGAATATGATTCAAAAAATTTCGAATCCAAAATTATCCACCATTAATTTTAGTTAATGACATGCTTCAATATCTGAGTAATTACGTATCAAGTATGGGAATAAATTCTGTTAATGTTTAATGAATGTGTAACATCTGAGTATAGTCATCATCCGACAAGGGTTATTGTAAAAGTATAATAATAATAATTATTATTATTTCATTTGGAGCGGATCGGATTCCAGCTGAATTTCAAAGTAAATCCACAACGATGGATTACTGTTGACCGAATGGATTACATCATTAACCACCAACGATGATACTGTTGTGCACCACATTAACGTTCAGACATCAGAAAATAAGTTTTTTCTTTGTTGTCGTTAAACGACTAGCAGCACAAACAGGAGCAAAGAATAGCAGCTAAGGTCAACCTTACTAAATTAGACCAACTTACTTGTTTTATCCACCGTTGTGTATGTTTTGCTCATAAAAAGCGACAATACATAGCCATACGTGTAGTAACTACGTTTTAATGCTTCAAATCTGATGGCGGCTCACGACAAATTTAAGCGAACTCATTTTCTTGTGTCCATATTGTCACAAATTAATTGACAATTACATAATACACAGTGTAAATTATAATTTCAATGAAAATTAATTATTTTAATATAATTAAAAAAAAACATATTGTTGTAGTCTTTCAATTAAAGATTAAGCAATTACGTACATGGTCAAGCACAAACCATGCCATCTTCAATGGAAGCTAGTTGGACTAAGTTAACGGGTAATGCAATTAAAATAACTAAAAAATAAATTTATTTATGCACGGACCAATGAAATACAATACTATAATATATCAAGAAAATATAATAGAAGGTAAACAATGTAACAACACCAGACTACTTCCAATTATACCTATGCAAATGAAGAATTAAAAAAAATTGCACAATAACATTATGCATCATTATACTCAATAGCTAGTGCTCATCTGAATATTGTGTAATATTCACTTAATCCAGTCATAAAATTTGTCGTGAAGTCCATTCGTGCAGTTTGTGGAGAAGATTAAACGACATGTAGGGGGAGGGGTACTTTAATGTCAAAGCACTAATTTGCAATTTAAGAAAAATCATGACTAACACGAAACTAATTTCATATTTATCACCAAAATATTTTAAATTTATGATAATTATCCAAAATCTTGGATGGAGAATTTATAAGACGAAAAATAATATCACAAATTATCAAAATTAATTCTTTAAAGGGGTAATGGCACGTAAAAAATTCATAAACGGATACATGATTAAATTAAGATATCGGGGGCAAGGACAAAAAATACAATAATATTTTCTAAGGTTCTGATGATGTGTCTGGGAGTTAATAGTACCTTTAAGAGGATGTTTCCTCAAATACACATGTAATATTATGATTTTAGTTAATGACATCATTCAATATCTAAGTAATTGCATACAAGTATGTCGAATCAATTGTTTTAGGGAAAGACTACAGAGAAGCGTCTCTGCCATACAACTGACGTAGTTAAAAATGATTTACAATACAAGATATTATTGGTCGTTTTAATTTTTTTCATACAAAATTTTATATTAATATAATTAATACATAAAATTATAATTATAAATTTAAAATTAATTAAATTTAAAATAAAAAATAATGTTATTATAATATTTATTTTAAAAAAATAAAACATATTTTATATAAAAATTTAAAAATATAAATTAAATATTATTTTAACGATAACAATCAATAAAAAAATAAAAACAAAATACATAAAAAATTTTACTTTCAATTACAATAAATGTTATAATTTTAAATTTAATTTATATTTCAATTAAGTTAAATGTTATAATTTTAATTTTAATTTTAATTACTTAAAATATTATAAATTTAAATCTAATTTAAATATTAATTTTAATTACGTTAAATGCTATAATTTAAATTTCAATTAGGTTAAATATTATAATTTAAAAATTAATTTTAATTTTAATTATGTTAAATATTATAATTTTAATTCAAATTTAAATTAAATTTTAACGTTAAATGTTATAATTACAATTCCATTCTAATTTCAATTATATTAAATGTTATAATTTCAATTCAATTTTAATTATGTTAAAAATTATAAGTTCAATTCTAATTTTGATTTTAATTACGTAAAATATTATAATTCCAATTTTAATTTCAATTCTGATTTTAATTTTAATTATGTTATATGTTATAATTTCAAAACTAATATTAATTTTAATTACGTAAAATATTATAATTCTAAAATTTAATTTAAATTTAATTTCAACTACATTAAATGTTATAATTGCAAATCTAATTTTAAATTTCATTTCAACTACGTTAAATGTTATAAATTGAAATCTATTTTTAATTGTAATTGCATTAAATACTATAATTTCAAATCCAATTTCAATTTTAATTATATAAATACTATAATTTTAAATTAAATTTACGTTAAATATTATAACTCCAATTCTAATTTTAATCTCATTTATGTTAAATGTTATCTATGTCAAATTAATTTTCAATTCCAAGTACATTAAATGTTATAATTTCAAATCTAATTTTAATTTTAAGTATGTTAAATGTTATGATTCCAAATGCAATTCTAATTACAATTTTAAATATGTTAAATGTTATAATTTCAATTCTAACTTTAAATTCAATTTCACTTACGTTAAATGTTACAATTTCAAATTCAATTTTATTAAATGTTGTCATTTCAATTCAATTTTAGTTTCAATTACGTTAAATATTATAATTTCAATTTCAATTTTGTTGAAGGTTATAATTTAAATTCTAATTTTAAATTCAATTTCTATTATGTTAAATGTTATAATTTTAAATCCAAATTTAATTTTAAGTACGTTAAATATTATAATTTCAATTCCAATATCAATTTTAATTAGGTTAAATAATTTCTATTTCTATTTTAATTATGTTAAATGTTATAATTTCAATTCTAAATTTGATTTTAATTACGTTAAATGATACAATTCTAATTTTAAATTCAATTTACGTTAAATATTATAATTCTAATTTTAATTTTAATTTTAATTTCAATTTCAATTTCAATTTGAATTATATTAAATGTTACAATTCCAATTCCAACTTCAATTATGTTAAAATGTTATAATTTTAATTTCAATTACGTTAAATATTATAATTCCAATTACAATATCAATTTTAATTACACTAAATGTTATAATTTTAATTATAATTTCGATTTTAATTACTTAAGTGTTATAATTTCAATTTTAATTTTGATTTCAATTATGTTAAATATTATAATTACAATTACAAGTTTAATTTCAATTACATTAAATATTATAATTTTAATTATTTTAAATGTTATAATTCTTATTCCAATTTTGATCTCATTTATATATAATAATTTCAAATCTAATTTCAATTTCAATTACGTTAAAAATACAATTCTAATTTCAATTATGCTAAATTTATAATTTCAATTTCAATTCTAATTCTAATTTTAATTACATAAAATATTATAATTCAATTTCAATTTCAATTACGTTAAATGTTATAATTCAAATTCAATTACATTAAAGTTAAATTTCAATTCCAATTTTAATAAATGTTAAACGTTATAATCCCAATTCTAATTTGAACACGTAGTATATTAAGTGAGAACACATAGTATATTAAGTGGGAACATGTAGTTTATTAAGTAAAAATATTTAGTATATTAAGTGGGAACACGTAGTATATTAAATGGGAACATTTAGTATGTTAAATAGGAACATGTAATATATTAAGTGGGAACACGTAGTATGTTAAGTGGGAACATTTAGTAAGTTAAGTGAGAGCATTTAGTATATTAAGTGAAAATATATAGTATATTAAGTGAAAATATTTCGTATGTTACGTGGGAAAATTTAGTATATTAAGTGGGAACATGTAGTATATTAAGTAGAAATATTTAATATGTTAAATGGGAACACGTAGTATCTTAAGTGGGAATACGTAATATGTTAAGTGACAATATTTAGTATATTAAGTAAGAACATTTAGTATATTAAGTGGGAACATATAATATATTAAGTGGGAATATTTAGTATGTTAAATGAGAACATGTAATATAGTAAGTGGGAACACATAGTATATTAAGTGAGAACGTTTAGTATGTTAAGTGGGAACATTTAGTAAATTAAATGGGAACACGTAGTATATTAAGTGGGAACATGTAGTATGTTAAGTAGAAATATTTAGCATGTTAAGTGAGAACATTTAGCATGTTAAGTGAGAACATTTAGCATATTAAGTAAGAATATTTAGTATGTTAAGTGGAAACTTTTAGTATATTAAGTGAGACATTTAATATACTAAGTGGAAACACATAGTATGTTAAGTGGAAACATTTAGTATATTAAGTGAGAATATTTAGTATATTAAGTGGGAATATATAGTATATTAAATGAGAACATTTAATATTTTAAGTAGGAACATTTAGCATATTAAGTGGGAATATTTAGTATACTGAATGAGAACATGTAATATATTAAGTGAAAATATTTAGTATGTTAAATGAGAACAAGTAGTATATTAAGTGAGAACATGTAGTATATTAAATAGAAATATTTAATATGTTAAGTGGGAACATTTAGTATATTAAATGGGAACAATTAGTATGTTAAATGGGAACACGTAATATATTAAGTGGGAATACATAATATATTAAGTGGGAACACATAGTATATTAAGTGGGAACATTTATATGTTAAGTGAGAATTTTTAATATGTTAATTGTGAACATTTAATATATTACATGTTCCCACTTAATATATTACATGTTCCCATTTAACATACTATATGTTTCCACCTAATACACTACATATTCTCATTTAATATACTACATATTTTTATATAACGTACTTAATATTCTCACTTAACATACTACATGTTCTCACTTAATATACTAAATGTTTTCACTTAATATATTAAATGTTTCCACTTAATATATTTTATGTTTTCATTTAACATACTAAACGTTCCCACTTAATATATTATTTATTTTCACTATTTATTATTTTCACCCAGAAAAGTGCTCATATCTCAACTTTTACGTTCTTAGGACGTTGTCGAATACCACTAAAAATATGTGATTTTGTTATGGCATTGCTCCACTGGCACGATATTGTCTACTTTGAGCCCTCACGGTTTTGTTTCTAGGGTGCCCATACACCCCAAAAAGCCTCGTACCAATGAAGGTAGCTCACCTCTTATAAACCCAGCATCTCTCTCATGCTTTGCTGATGTAGGATTTGTCTAAGGGTGTATTTACCCCCCATTCGGGACTCAGTGTCCTCATTGAGGCACATATTGAGGTTTGCCCCACCACCCCTCAAGAGGACATGCAGAGCCGCTCTGATACCATCTGTCATGGCACTGCTCCACTGGCACGATATTGTCTGATTTGGGCCCCGTTGGGCCCTTAGGCAAATTTCACATCGGCAAAGCACGGGAGAGATGCTGAGTTTATAAGGGGTGGACTGCCTTCATTGGTACGAGGCCTATTAGGGTGTATAGGCACCCCAGGACCAAAACTGTGAGGGCCCAACAGGGCCTAAAGCGGACAATATCGTGCCAATGGAGCAGTGCCATTACAGATGGTATTAGAGCGGCTTCACGTGTCCTCTTGAGCAGTGGGGGGGCAAACCTCACTGCGTGCCTTAGTGAGGACACTGAGTCTCGAATGAGGGGTGGTGGTGAATACACCCTTAGGCAAATTCCACATCAGCAAAGCACGGGAGAGATGCTGGGTTTATAAGGGGTCAGCTGCCTTCATTGGTACGAGGCCTTTTGGGGTGTATGGGCACCCCAAGAACAAAACCGTGAGGGCCCAACGGGGCCCAAAGCTGACAATATCGTGCCAGTGAAGTAGTGTTATGACAGATTTAATATAAGACGTTCTAATTTTATGAGTGTTCTACGTACGTATGATTTTTATATATACTAATAAAAAGTAAATTAATCACAAACAACATCATACTCCCACTTAGTATACTTAATGTTCCCACTATTTACCCATGTTGTATGTTAAGTGAAATGCAACATACAATAGTTAGTGGGAATATAAGCTAAATGTTATAATTTCAAATCTAGTTCTATGTTAAATATTATAATTATAATTATAATTATAATTTTAGTTTTATTAAATGTTATAATCATAATTCTAATTTTAAATTCAGTATCGTTAAATATTATAATTTCAATTTTAATTTTTAAATTTAATTTCAATTATGTTAAATCTTATAATTGTAATTGTAATTTTAAATTTAATTTAATTTATGTTAATGTTATAATTTTAATTCTAATTTTAAATTCAATTTCAATTACGTTAAATTTTATAATTTCAAATCTAATTTGAATTTGAATTATGTTAAATGTTATAATTCTAATTTCAATTTCAATTACATTATATTATAATTTTAATTCCAATTTTAAATTCAATTTCATTTATATTAAATGTTAAAATTCTAATTTCATTTTTAAATTTAATTTCACTTACATTAAATATTATAATTCTAATTTCAATTTTAAATTCAATGTCAATTATATTAAATATTATAATTTTTATATTTAATTTTAATTACATTAAAGGTTATAATTCTAATTTTTAATTAAATTGTAATTATGTTAAATGTTTTAATTCCAATTCCAATTTTGAAATTTAATTTCAATTACATTAAATCTTATAATTCTAATTTTAATTTTAAATTCAGTTTCACTTATGTTAATTATTATAATTCTAATTCTAATTTCAATTTTAATTACGTTAAATGTAATAATTTTCATTCTAATTTTAAATTCAATTTCACTTACATTAAATATTATAATTTCAATTCTAATTTCAAATTAAATTTTAATTATGTTAAATGTTATAATTTCAATTCTAATTTTTACATTTGATTTCAATTACATTAAATTATATAATTCTAATTATAATTTTTAATTCAATTTCACTTACATTAATTGTTATAATTCTAATTCTAATTTTAAATTCAATTTTAATTACGTTAAGTTTTATCATTTCAAATCTAATTTTAATTTTACTTTTGTTAAAAGTTATAATTTAAATTTAAATTACGTTAAATGTGAAATTCTATTTCAATTTTAAATTCAATTTCACTTACATTAAATGTTATAATTCCAATTCCATTTTTAAATTCAATTTCATTTAAGTTAAATGTTATAATTTTAAATCTAATTTCTAATTTTAATTTCAATTACATTAAATTTCATAATTACAATTGCAATTACATTACATTTTATAATTTCAATTATAATTCTAATTTTAGTTACATTAAACCTCGACGGTGGGGCCTTATGGGGGAGGACCCCCAATAGGGATAGTACCCCCCCCTGACTTTAAGCGCACCACTGTATCTACTGAATCACTTTAAAGATCTAGTTAGTAGAACCAATGAACCATGTGAGCTGGTTAGATACGTGAGATAGAGGGCTCATAGCACCTCTTGATCTAGCATTTTTTTCACTTTGTTGTAGTAATTGTAGCAACTCTAGCACCCATTGATTTTGCACCTTCTAACATCTCAAGTTGAGAATTCTTGTCACGCTTTTCACTTTACTAAGTTACTATACTATATTAAAATTAAAATTATAATATTTAATATAATTAAAATTGAAATTGAAATTTGAATTATAAGATTTAATGTAATTAAAATTGAATTTAAAATTATAATATTTTACATAATTAGAATTGAAATTGGAATCGAAAATTATAAAATTTAACATAATTGAAATATAAATTAAATTTGAAATTATAATATTTAATTTAATTGAAATTAAAATTTTTTGGTATGTATTTTTCTTTATTTTTTATTGGTCATTATCATTAGAATAATATTTAATTTATGTTTACAAATTTTTATATAAAATATGTTTTATTTATCAAAAAACAATTATAATAATATTATTTTCTTTTTTTAAAAATTTTTTGGACTTCATTCAAAATTTATAATTATAATTTTATATATTAATTTATTAATAGAGGGGCCTTTATGATAAAAGTCAAAATAACCGGCAATATTTAAAATTGCTGGTCACTTTAGCTAACGTCAGTTGGCTGTAACACAGCCGACTGTACTGTAGTTAATCCATTGTTTAGGATGCCCATAAAATAACATCCCCTTATATTATGTAACATGTTTCCACTTTTTATACCCAAAACTTGTTGTATATTATATCCTAATTAATGTAGGATGTGTTTTTACTTTTACACTTCTCACCCACAAATATAAGAAGGTGCCCCTACTTATTTATAAATTATGAGTTTGTATTTAACTTCACAAAAAATATAATATAATATAAAGGGATGATAATTTATAGGTGTCCTAAATAATCATGGTTAACATAAAAAGTCTCGTCATATGGCGTCACCACAAGACGCTATGTGGTATTTAAATTTAAATTTTTATATTTAATTTTTAATTTCTTATTAAATTTTATTTAACTTCATACTTAAAATAGTAATTATTGTTCTAAGTTAATGAATAATTAATATTCAATTAACCACTTTTTTTATTAAATTTATAAATAAAATTTCAATTACATTAAATTTAAAAATATATAACAAAATATTTTAATTAAGCTAAATTAAAGTTTTTAGGTTGGTTTTGACTTTTGACATTTACTTTTTTCTGTAGTGTTTTTATATTTTGGATATATATATTTATAATTTTCAAGGCATTTATTAAACTATCTTAACATTCCAACTTTTAAAATTAAAATTATTAATTATAACATTTAAAGTATTTGAAATTGAGTTTAAAATTAGAATTGGAATGATAACGTTTAACATAATTAGCTAAAATTGAAATTGAAATTATAATGTTTAACGTAATTAAAATTAAATTAAAATTGAAAATAGAGTTATAACATTTAACGTACTTAAAACTGAAACTGAAATTATATTATTTTATGTCATTAAAATTAGAATTGGAATTGGAATTATAACATTTAACATTTAATTGAAATTAAAAATGAAATTATAATTTTAACGTAATTGAAATTGAAATTTGAATTATAATATTTAAAGTAAGTGAAATTAAAATTGAAATTATAATATTTTATGTAATTAAAATTAGAATCAGAATTGAAAGTAAAATTATAATATTTAACATAATCAAAATTAGAATTGTAACTTTTAACGTAAATGAAATGAAATTTAATATTATAATATTTAATATAAATGAAATCGAAATAAAATTGGCATTATAACATTTAACGTAATTGAAATTGGAATTCTAACATTTAATGTAATTGAAATTGTAATTATAACATTTAATGTAATTAAAACTGAAATTGAAATTAGAATTGAAATTATAACACTTAACGTAATTAAAATCGAAATTGGAATTGAAATTATAACATTTAATGTAATTAAAATTAAAATTGGATTTGAAATTATAATATTTTAACATAATTGAAAAATGAATTGGAATTATAACATTTAACATAATTGAAATTGAAATTGAAATTAAAAGTAAAATTATAATATGTAATGTAATTGAAATTGGAATTGTATCATTTAACATAATTGAAATGAAATTTAGAATTGAAATGATAACATTTAATGTAATTAAAATTAGATTTGAAATTAAAATTATTTAACCTAATTAAAATAATATTAGAATTGAACTTATAATATTTAACGTAATTAAAATTAAAACTAAAATCAGAATTATAAGATTTAATGTAATTGAAATTGAAATTAGAATCAGAATTATAAAATTTAATTTTATTGAAATTAAAATTAAAATTAAAATTATAACATACAATATAATATATTTTCTTTAATTTTTTAATATCATAAAGATGAATTTTGTTAATGATTTAATTTTAAAGGATGTATTTTATATTTAACTAAACATTAAGGGAGCTTTTGATATTTTTTAATTTACCTATTATATAGGTATATATCATCAAATCTCAGCTATTGGATTAATTCAATGGCTGAGACAACAAACTATATGGCTCAGTCAGCTGTATTGGAGGCGTTGCCATTATTTTAATGTTTAATGAATGTGTAACATCTGGAGTATAGTTAACATCCAACAAGGGTTATTGCAAAATAATAATAATAATAATATTTATTTAAATGACTAGTCAGATTTTCACATATGAACCGTTATGTTGATGTATGTCATTTTTGGTATGATTCGTGTTTACGTGTTATCCTATTTTTTATGAATATTTTATTTTGATATTTATGCAAAAAATATCTCATCGCTAGTTACATTTATTATATGATAAGATACTTGTAACGTTTCAAATGTTGTATGATTTAAAAGAGTTCATATATAGTTTAAACAGTTTAGACCAAGGCTAAGAGTTAGCAACGTTAAGAGATATAAATGCTAAGAGTTTGTGGGTTGTCAGAGTCCACAAAATTTAAAGAGTTAAAACCCTATCTGAAATGGGACAAAGACCTAGTAATATATTAGTAATGATATAGTTGTAAAGACTTGCAAATAGTACTAAAAAATGACATTGTGTGAGTATGTTCTTAAACTTTATGTTCATAATCTATCTTCATTGATGTGGGTAGATCGGTGAAGACCTTATCATATATAAATCAGTGTATGTCTGTATTTGGATGATCTAGATGGTTAATCTTAGCAAACCATGAGTTTAGTAGAAGGTAGTATAGGTATACGGGTATTCTGTAAGGACTGAGTACTGAACAGACTAAATGAGAACCTCCAATAAACATCCTATAAAAGCTGTCAATAGAGGGTCTTCTCAAGTTGAGTAGTATTCGTGATCTTTTGACATGAGTACCATAGTGGACTTATAAATGATCCACTATACTTAGTTACATATATGTTAGAGACATTTCATAGTCTGACCGCTAGGTGTCATTGGTTATAGTCTGATGTTTATAGAGTTCAGTTTGTGTAAATATGGGATCCGTTAGTTCATATAGGTGAGTTGTATATCCTGATGCTCCAAGATTATATTTTAGAAATCTTATGGCCATAAGTAATTAACCTGGAAAAGAGTTTTCTATGAGATAAATAATATCGCAAAAGTATATGTGGATATTGTTTATGAAAATACAAATCTAGAGATAAGTTCACGGTTGAACATATGGAGAGAGACTTGATGGTAATAATCTATGTCTGCGCTATTCTAGGATATAAATTACGAATGAATTATACAAATATTTATTAACCTCAACTTTTATGGTTCAATATGACTTTTTATAATTTCTATAACGTGTGTGTAGAATATCATTTATACACTTACGGAAGAGTTTCGTAAGATAAATGAGTGTGAACTTATGGAGTTTCATAATATGAAGTGTACTCGTTGAGCACTGGGGTAGCGCACCGAATTAAATTGTTTGATCTGAAAAAATCTCGAAAAGCAAAAATTATTTCAAAGTCTTTCGAGAGGATAACAGGACTTAAGTGTTAAGTTCAAGAGGTTGACAAGTGGTAAGTGGAGAGTTGCCAGCTCATCCCCTAAGAAGCTGCCACATATCAAGCCAAAGCGTGATGACGTCTTATAAGGGCTTTGACATGTGGCAAAGTATTACCACTCATTTATATTCAAGCATGAGGTGTATTATATAGCCTTTTAGAAAGTAAATTCCCAAGTCCTAATGCTTCGGCCACCATATAAATTTGCAATTATTAAGAATGAGGTGTATTATGTTTTGGCCACCACTTCACTTAAATTGTAAAGTAAAGATCATATGCGGTGGGTTTTATTTAATGACTTTTGAAAAGGAATACTTATATTACAATTCAGCCAACACAAAAGCAATAATTCACCACCTCTTTTGTTAAGCATAAAGTACAATTTGAATTGCAAATTGAATTGCACCTCATGCTTACAAAATTCGGCCACTGAAATTATTTCAATTAGCTTAAAAGGGTAGCAATTTGCACTATACAAGGGGGCTTGTTATGTTGTTATAAGACAATTTAATAGCTTATCAAATTGTAAGTCAGTTATAATTAAAAGACTAAGTGTTAGTTAAAAGGTCAAGAGAAACAAAAGAGAAGCATAAGAGTTGCTTGAATTCCTGTAAGATAGGAAGTTACTATTCTAGTTCCAGCAATTCCATTGAGTTTCTGGACTAGATTTATTCGGAGTACAACTTTAAAGTGAATTCTTTTTATGTTATTAATATAATGAGATGTGTGTTCTATTTTAGCTGTACTTACTTTGCATGTGTGATGTACAAATTTATTTGAAATTAATATTAAAATGCAACACATTCATCATACGCACAACACACTAATAGTTTTCACATCTTTATTATGATGTCAAGCAGATTTTAACGGTGGTGTATTGACCATCGTCCACACTAAGGATTTTATGACCATCATTTACATTGGTAGTGAAGATTATTTCCTTAAACAGAGACACCAATGGACCATGCAAACTCATGGAGGGTTATCGTGTTATATATATAGAATGACATACACACTATTTGGAAGCTAATACTTAAGAAAATGTGTATATCATAACCTCTTCTTATCTTAGTGTATCAAACTTGGAATAAAGGATTGTGTTAATTGATTATTCTATAATACTGTAAGTTTTTAATGGTATTAACAGTTGTATCATTTATATAAGTTAGATTTGATTCCTTGATTTGATCCAACAATCTAAATTAATTTTGATATTTTACTGTAACTACAATTTCAGTATGCTAGAATGACCCTGTGTCAATACTTTCAACTTCCATCAAATACAAGCCAATAAATAAACCAAGTGATGCCCATGCCCTATAATTTGGCTTGTCTACTGGTACTAGGTTACTTGTCCATGACGTAGTGGGCTGACAAAAGAAACATAAGGTGCCAGCTTATGAAAGCGAAAATCGATGTCGAGCTGCAGCTCTCTCTTACACCAACCCTCGAGTCTTGACACTATAATTTGTTGTAGTAGACATTTAGTGCAATTCCCCATATGGAAGTGTGGACTGTCACTTTGGATGAAGGGGTAACCATTTCTTTACAATATATTCGAATCTAATATTTCCCCAAGTGGACTTTAATTCCCCCACCACCAAATTGCCTTAACTGATCTCTAATGACCTTTCAGTAAAAACACAATCTATTGAGACAGAGTTAGGTGTAGGTGTAGCGCAGTAACAGGACCCATACATGTTGGATCCAACTGTCTTGAACTAACTAAAGAATGACATCAATGTTTGTTTTCTCAATTCTTTAAAATATTTAAGTTATATTTTTCCATCACCTTTGTTCCTATTATACGTCATGTAAATGCGTACCAAATGACAAATCAGTCTGGTTTGGATTTTTTTAACTTACTGCCTCATTGAAAGAATAATGGAACCATTAGATTATATTCTAAATTATAAAAAAAATTGCTTCATGTCTGTAGCTTATTTGGGTTTATAACCTATAATTGTTGACCATATAATTATAAAAGTACTTGCTCTTTTATCTCGATCAACTACTTAGATTACAACTACATTGTCAAGTAAGGGACTTTCTGACTCACTTTTTTGGCTGTCCTTGAAACCCTCCCATTAATGCTAAGTTTGATGTTATGCAGAAAATGTTGTGATATTTGCATGCTCAATTATTTACTTGTTATAGAGATTTTTCATGATACATCCTAATTAATAAAAACTATATTTATTTATAATTGATGCGAGTTTGTTATGTTTGCAAACATTAATATCTTCCGATGGCAGCACAACATTAGAATTTTAAGGTAAAGGTAAATCTCTTAGGTTAAACTCTAATAATGTACATGAATGATACACATAATTTGACTCTCAACCAAATCCACCGAGAAGCTTGCAATAAAGTATTCATTAGGTCTTCTAAACCACAAGAAGAGTTTAGCATGACTGCTTCATTCTTTAGACATAATAATAAATGAGATTAAGGATAATCGTAAGTATGCAAGATATGATTGGCAAATGCAAGGCAAGAAAATTTTGAGCCTTAAAACTGGAGTTGGAATATAAAAAGTGGACTGTTGAGAAAACTATGATATTATGCTAACATGATGGCATCTCTCGATCTCTAAACAATCAATAAGGCTCGACTAGTGGTTTTGGAGGAAACTTGAGGAGATCGTTATTTGAGGTACTTAATGAAGAAGATGATGTTGATAATCAAATTGTAATATTCGAAAGTGAGTAAGGTAAAGATAGTAGTGGAACACAGACAATCGATGTGAGGAAAGCACTAATAACCCCCTAAAATGCATTACCACCCCCAAATGTCATACGTTGATGCTCAGCCTACTATACAATGGGTTGTTACAAGACGACCTGCCCAACTACACATTGTCCTAAGAAGGCAAAGAGAACGACTTCTATGTGAAATAATTGGTAAGTGCTAAGTACATACTATAATGAGAATGCTTTCACCTTTATGTACATGTTATGGCTAAAATGATTAAAAGTTAATTAAAATTGTCCAAAATGCAGGTCAAAGAGAAAGTATAGCGATGAAAATTAGGCATGTAAGTAGTTAATCTATGATAATATGTAGCCCAATTGTGTTTTATGGATTTTAATGTTATGTCATCATTAAGGTATTGGTGTCCTTACTTCCAAGTTTAATTTTCTGCATTTCATCTTTCTCCTACATATATTTTTCCTATTATAGGAATTATAATTGACCCACCGCATCTGGCTATAGTATCATTTTGTTCATTGTAAGTGTGTGGTAGTTATGTATTTGTGTTATTCTTATTATGAAACAATGTTATACAAAAACATTGTTGTATTCATTATCCCTTTGTAGGTAGAGTGTATGATTACCATGCTAGAAAATTGTTAGAGTTGGTACTTACGTGCCATTTCAATATTGTATGAATATTAATTGTTAATATTTATATAATATACATTTCTAATATAATTGTTAATGTTATAATAAAGGGTATTATGCTTGTTATATTATAGACATTGTATAATTTAAAAAAGTTCAGATCTAGCCTAAAAGAGTTTAGACCAGTGGTAAAAATTAGCAATCTTAAAAGTTATAATAAATGTCAAGAGTTAGCACTACTAAGAGTTAGTAGATTATAATAATTAGTAAAATTTAAGAAGTTAGAGCCTTGTTTGTAATGGGACAAAGACCTGAGGGTATACTAGTAATGACATAGTTGTAAAAAGTTGCAATAGGTGCTAGAAAATGTCATTATACAAGTATGTTCTCAAATACTATGTTCCTGACCTACTTTCATCGGTGTGGGTCTATCGATGAATCCATTTTATATAGATTAGTGTATGCTATATCTGTATGGTACAAGTCATTATACATTTTTTAGGTGCTAGAAAATGTCATTATACAAGTATGTTCTCAAATACCATGTTCCTGACCTACTTTCATCGGTGCGGGTCTATCGATGAATCTATTTTATATAGATTAGTGTATGCTATATCTGTATGGTACAAGTAGTTGTTCTTGGCTGACCGTGTGCTTACTAGAAACTCATATAAGCATATAGGTATTCAATAAGGACTAAGTACTGAACAAACTCACAAGGACCCTCATAGACCTCCTATGAAGCCCTCAATGGTGAGTCCTCTCGAGTTGATTAGTATTCATAATCCTTTGACTTGAGCACCACAGTGGGCTTGTGAGTGATCCACCATATTTTGGTTCCACGTATGTTAGAGACCTTTCATGGTCTGAGCGCTACGTGTCACTGAGTATGGTCCGATGCTCATAGAGTTCGGTGTGTATAGACATGGGATCCGTCAGTTCACATAGGTGAGTTGTATATCCTGATCTAAGATTGTATTTTAAAAAATTTTATGGCCACAAGCATAAACTCAGGAAAAAAGTTTTTCGTAGGGTTGAACAATATTGCAAAGGTATTTTCGTATATTGTTCATCGAGATACAAATCTAGAGATGGGTTCACGGGTGAGCACGTAAAGATTTGACGGTGGTGATCTATATCTCTGCTCATTCAGGATATAGGTGACTGAACGATTATATAAATATATTATGACATCAGCTTGTGTGGTCTAATGCACTGATTTGTAATATTCATGACATGTGCGAGGGGCATTGATCACAGACTCATGGAACAGTTTCATTTGACAAATCAGGCGTGAATTTAGGGAGTCTTATAATATAAAGTGTACTCATTATGCACTAAGGCAGCGCATTGGATTGAATAATTTAATTTAATAAATTTTAGCAAACTGGGATATTTGTTTCAGTTTCTTTCAAGATGTACACGTATCAAGACTTAAGAGTTAAGTGCATTAATTGGTTAACAATAGTTATTGACCAATGACATGATGACACGTGGCACATTGTAGGCCATTTATTGTTTGACTTTGAAATTACCAAAATGACCTTACTTTTGAGACAAACAAAGTCATTTATTTATTTAAAAATGTTTTGAATAAATAATTATATTAATAATTATTATTAATATAATTTTAAGTCAAACAATTTTATAATACTAATTTTAAAGTGTATAGTGCAAATTGTTTGCAATTAAATAATGTAAAGGAGTTTACATTATTTAAATACATATATAATGGCCTTGTGAAATTAAGTTCATAACATGTTTCAATTTGTTTGTTATTTGAATAAACAAATGAGAAACTATGATGGCATGAAAGCAGATTTGGTAGGGCATGCTTTAACTTGCCAAAATGAGAGGGAATATGAACATATACAATAAGAAGCAAAATTGGCACCATTTTGCTAAGTCTTGGTCGGCTACTCCATGATTAAAGAAAAGCAAAAATAGGCAAATGGTGGAAGCATGGTGAGCCATTCTTGGTGGGGTCGTATGTCTCCAAACATTGTGTGAGGAAATTGCCTTATAATGCAAAATGTTTCATTTGGAAAAGCATGATGGTTCGGCAATGAGAAAGGGAGATGAGAGCATTTTGTGTTTCAATTGTTGAAATACTATTCATCATCTTCAGCCTTCAAAAGGTAGCCACGGATGATCAAGCTTGAAGTTTATGTTTTGCAATTTAAGAGTTGAATAAACAAAACTATTTCATTGTTTGATTACTATATTTAAAGAGTTAAACAAATGGTTAAGAGTTAATCAAGGTGACTAAGAGTTAATTACTATTTGTGTTTAAGAGTTAAACATAAACAAAACCATTTCATTGCCTTCATCATAATGTTCAAGGAGTTAAACAAATAGTTAAAGCGTTTAACTATATTCCCAAGCTTAAAGAGTCTAAGCTATGGTTAAAAGTTAACCAAGGTGATTTAAAGTTAATCACCATGGTCTTTAAGAGTTAAACATAATTGCTGAAAATTGATGCTGCTATTTTAGCGATCTAAGCCCACCCTAGTTGGATCCTAGAATTGTCAATGAGTGCGCTTCATAGTTGACTCCAGTTCGGTAATTTTCAAAAGCTTGATAGGTGATTATCAATTCTTAATTTCATTATTGTAATGAAATTTAAATTTTAAATGTGTTTGTTGCACTAAAAAAATAGAGATTTTCACTTCCGTTGCGCTAATTTATATATAAGATGCATAAATGTTAGTGTAGTAAACACGTATTACATGCTCACGCCCTAGTATATTAGCACACTTTTAGAAATCATGTAAGAGTTACTTGGGAACAATACAAATTTGATCTTGCCTAATGTCGAACATATTTCATGCTTGATTATTTGCAATTTGTATGTTGCAAGAGGTGTGCATGAAATGCAAATCACAATACCATTTGATATTGTTTTCCTATATCAATTGTTTTGTACTATAAACAAAATACATAATTTTGTATAATCCAAAGTTATGATCTATTACAATATTATGTAAGAGATTCAAATGTAGGGTTTTTTCATAACTACTCCATACTCTTTTAGGTATGTAAAACCCAGTTACTATTAAATAGTTTAGATATCTAGATTTCGGTATAAAGCGATAAAGAAATCATAGGTTACTCAATTTTAACGCTATTAAAAATATTTTTTTATGGTGCACGTAAGAGATATTAGACCTAAATTGGTAATTTCATAGTCAATTAAGGAGTCGGACGATTATGAAATATTTTTGGAATGTTTTGTATTGGCTTGGAAAAGGAAATTTCAATTTAATACATGAATTTCCATATTAGTGTTATGCATGGAATAAGCCTTTGTTAAGAAACACAATTTGTGTGTTAGGAAATAGACTAATTAGAGACAAGCTTATGGATTGCAAAGTTGGAAGCCTAGTTTAGTTCATTTCTAACAAATGGTATTTTTGAAATTTAGAGTTAGTTAAGGACAAATTAGACTTTTGGAAGAGTACTATAAAAGGTAAAAGTGTTTAGAAATTTTGCATGAAATGAAAAGCAAAACATTGGAGAGTAAAAGTAGAGAAATTCGGCCAAGAGAGAGGATAATTTCCAACAGTAGAATTTAAGGCATTTTCATGATTTTTCATGCATGATCAAGCTAAAATCAAGCTAAGCTCATGTTCCTAAGGTGAAATAGATCATGCACTAGTGAAAAATCCAAGGAAAAGAGGTTAAAAAAACATCATTTAGTGATGGTGGTATATGATTTCTTCAAGATTATTTCAATTAATGTCTTTGTTTGAATTATTGACTTAGATTTGAGTTGAATTCAAGTATAGAGCTCAAGAAGACACCAAACTAAAGGAATTAGTAAGGTATGAATTAGGGTTTGGTGTGATTTTGATGTAGAGACTTCAATGGAATGTTATTAGTGCATTAGAATTAAATTGACATGATTTGAATGCCATTGGAATAAGAAATTGAGAAAAAGAGTGTGTTGGGTGGAAGATGGTGAATTCAACCACTTTAGGGATTTTAGGGTTTGAGTGGTGTTTTGGTTTAATTGTTGTGTATGAATAATTCCTTGTGCCAATTGGATGTATATGGATTATAAAAAATAAAAAATGAAGAAAATGGGACATAATTGTCCATTCTTAGTAAGATAAAAGGCAATTACGTCTACCAAATTTATAGTGTTAAGTAACTTTATGGCTTCAGATAGTGAATTAAAGAAATTGAATGACTATGAAAATAAAAATAGAAAGTGGAGTCCATCCAGGCATTGTACGCCAATTAGGGCGCTTACTAGTTTAGGTGTAATTTTAGCATTAGTAAAGGTTTTAAATCTCAATTGTGGCATGTAGGTGAAGGAAACCGAGAGCACTAAAAGAAAAAAAAATTTCGGAGAAGAATTGAGTTTAGAGCGTTTGATGAGTGAAAATTTGTAATAATTTATCTTTCGTTTAATATGTTTAAGCATATTGAAATTTTATGTTTTATATGATGTTAAATGCATAAGCATGATTTACAATTTTTGATATACTGTTATAATTATGAATTTTTATGTTCAGTTTGAGAAATAGTTTTTAAAGTTATTAAATTAGTTTTCAAAGGCCATTGGTACCTTCAGATTTACAGTGTGTGATAGTTTAAGACTCGGTCGGTATATCCCGTACACATGAGCAAGTATTGAGGGATATGTCATTAACTCTGAGGAGTCGGGTTGTCGAGTCATGTGAGTCGCTTTATGTGTACGGAGTATTGTCACGCTATATGTAGGCGATGTAGAATTTTGCTGCATAGCCAGTGAGATGTCTTTATATGTCATAGTAGGTGTTGCTAGTTTAGACGCCTTGTGACCTACTCATGTTGTGCGGTGCTAGTTTAGTCGCTGCGTGAGTATAGAGTTTTAGTGTTATCATTTGGTGTAGTTTAGAAAGAAAATGGCCGAGCGAAAGTTTTAGTAGTTTTTGAGATATCGAACACATATCATTGCATTTAAATATGTACATGTTAGTTACTATGTTTTTACAGATTCTACCAATTATTTACAGAAATTACTAATAAAAATCATTTGGTAGGATTTTATCAGCATATGATGTTTAAAAATAATTTTACAATTTTATAATAGCTTAAGAAGTATATTTTAGGCAGTATGCATAATTTAATATTTATATGGAATCTTATTTTTTTTTACTAGAAATTTTAAAAGCGTTTTGTGTTTTATATTTTTTAAAACCCTTTCCAGGTACAGGCTTCGGTACGTAGGTTGCTGGTTCTTCTACATCAAATTAGAGGGCCAAGTCAGACAATCTTTTTGTAAATATAAATGTGTTGAATATCACATTTTAATTTTATGCATAGTAATATACATTTTGTGCATCTTGTAAATATATTTTGAACAAATGAGAAATGGTTTTTGTAATATAGTAATAGTTTTTACCTTTTATTAGTATATTAGTTTTCTTATAATTAATTTTTGTGAATTGAAATGAATTTGTTGTATTGAGTTTGGATTTGATTCTAGAAAAACTGGAGGTCTTATTTTGAAGTTGAGAAAATTGTTTGAAGTAGAAGTGTAATTTATTGTAGATTTTGTGTTTTTGAGTTTTCAAAAAAAGAGGGAAAACTCTATTCGTTTTTTTAAAAATAAAAATTAGTAAAGTATCTTTATTGATATTCCAAGATTTAGTTAGTAATAACAAAAATTAAAAAGGGTTCGTCATGTGAAATTTTCCAATTTTGGTAGTTAAACTCTGAGAAACTTCTGTTAAGGTGTTTGGTAGAGCCTACCAAAATCTACAATAGAAGATTCCGAGGCAGGTCCTATCAAGGTACATAGTATACCACAGTTGCCTCAATGAAGACATAAAGAAAAAGAAATTTACAGGTATTAGATTGGAAAATTTAAACACTTTTTTTATTGCCTTATTGATTCCCATCAACATATTAATTACAATTCATATGATCATTCACTAATTCATTTTTTTTTTTGAAACCAAATGCTTCATTCCATGTAGTTCAACACACACGCCACAACAAAATTTTAATAATATTGGGAATAATTTGTTACAATGTAATTAAATGTTCAAAGTCAATTTTTTTCTATTACAATCTTCACCTAATTTATTAGTGTTCATCATTTTGCAAATTCAAAATATAAGTTGTCCTATTAATGCCGCTAAACTAATAAATGTCGCATGGTTTTCTTGCTCCCACTAACAATTTATTGTAGTTGTATCACAAGTAATGTGAGTTTTAATAGCGTTATTACACTTAACTTGTAAGTGTAAATCTATAACCTATTTTTCATTTAGTTGCTACCATAGGCATAACTAATTTCCACTGCATTTCGTGGCCTTACCACAACCATGCATTTGTCTTCTGATGGTGATAATTTCCACTCAGTTTTATTTATGACTTAAAAGTACTAACACTGGTAACTAGGGATCTCCATCTAGAAGTGATGATGACTATGCTTCTAGATAGAATTTAAGCATCAATGACAAGAAGGTGAACATTGATTTGTTTATTCCAAATTATTCCTAAATGAAAGTTTTTAAGCAGTATACTCCTATATTTTTTTAGAATATAATA
This sequence comes from Ailanthus altissimus, assembly GCA_946807835.1. Classification (NCBI taxonomy): domain Eukaryota; kingdom Viridiplantae; phylum Streptophyta; class Magnoliopsida; order Sapindales; family Simaroubaceae; genus Ailanthus; species Ailanthus altissimus. Next base: position 4,671,168 of record OX327712.1, read on the forward strand.
AGAACCAAAAAAATGAAGGAAGTGTTAAATGGGCTAATTAAGCACGTCTCAAAACTCATGCTTTATTCAAGACATTAATCTGACTGAATTGAGTGTTCAAGATGATCAATGCATTGTCAATGTTAATCACGTTTCTTTAAGTGAATTGCAGTAATTTATATGAAAAATAAAATAAGACGCATATCAATTTAGGAAGGAAGATCAGACGCATATCAATTTAAGAAGGAAGATCTGGTGTTACAGTTCATGCATGATTGTTTATGCAGCTTTATTATATCCTTATTTTATGTATATCATTTTTTATTTTAAAGTTATATTTAAAAATAAAGATACAAGAATATTTGTTTCCTTAATATGCTTGTTATTTATTTCCTTTTTTGTAATCAAATTTCTAATATGCTTAGGATTTGATTTATTTTCCTTTTAGCTACTTGGTGATTTAGGCTATATAAGCTGCTGTAACCCTAAAGGGAATTAAGAGTTTATGACATTATTATTATTGGTAGTTTTTCTTTTAGTTCTTCAAGAATTTTTTAGAACTTCTTAAGATTTTATCTTGTGTCGTTCATCATTAACTTATTACTCACTGTTTTTCTCATCTTTCTTAAGTGTGGCATCTACCCTAATTTCTAATAGCTATGGTTCTTATCTCTATATAGAGATAATAGGTAAATGTCTTTGTTTTCGTTTGTTTTGTAAATCTAAATTAGAATAATCCTTGGTAAATGAACCATATTGAACGTTGGGTCTCACTTTTATTTATAAGGTTCATATCATTCGGTATCAAAGTTTAGGTTCTAAGTTATGTTTGTTCTATCCTTTATTTTCATTTTTTGTTCTTTCTATCCTCTATTTTCATTGTTTGTTCTTTCTTTTAAATCCTCACCCTTTGTTTTAGTCCCCTAAATCCACAACATATCATCTTTGTTTATTCTTATCTACAATTTTTATCTATTTCTTCACCTTAATTCATTCGAGTTTTGTTATTTATCATTAAATATTAGTAATAAAAACACACAAAAAATCAAAGAAAAAAGAAGTATAGAAAAATTCAAAATTCAATTAATCTCAAGTTGCTATTCTGAATTATGAAATCAAAAAAAGTTTAGAAATTTGAATTAGTTGAAGTATCTATTCAAGTTTTGTTTGTATAAAGTGTGTATTCTATCTATTTTGTGCAATTCATCCTAAAATAAAACAACAACCTACTTACATCAAAATTTGTATTTCCTTTTGTTGTTCTCTTTGCTTATTAAATTCTATCTATTCTTTATCCTTTGCATTTAACCTATTCTTATTCTTAGTGATTTGATTTATTGAGTTTGGGTTGTTAAAAGGTAGTTTTGATTAAAATTATTTAGTTCAATAAAGAACTAAAGAGGGCAACCACCTAGACTTCCTAATATGCGACAAGAGAGAGGAATCTACTTAGGTATGATTATGAAGATGATATTGGAAATGAGCTAGATGATGATTATCGTGCCTCTAATGTTAATTTAGGCATATTGGGGCATAGGAATGGAGATAGAGGAGTTAAATATGGAGATAAGGTTAATAATAACTTGGGAAGATTAAGATGAAGATTTTATATTTTCAAGGCAAAATCTATCCTAAAGCGTATTTGGAGTGGGAGAAAAAGATAGGAGTTTGTATTTGATTGTCACAACTACTTTGAATTGACAAATGTAAAGTTGGTCACCATAAAATTATTAACTATGCTATTGTTTTGGTGGGATCAACTTGTTTTGAGCAAGAGATGGAATCGTGAAAAACCCATTGAAACATGGGAAGAGATGAAGGCTATAAAGAGGCGATTCATTCCAAGTCACTACTATAGAGACTAATGGGGGACATTACAATCGGACTATTGTATTGTGACATAATAATGTCAAATTACATAGAGTTGAAATTAGAACTTAATGAATTCAACATAATTACATTAAGAAATTAAAGGTTCTGGAGAAAGTTAATGTAAAAAAGGAAGGTGAGATAGAAGTAGTTGGTGGATCAAATCTTGACATCTTACAGGAATTTAAGATTTTTGTTAAGATTTTGTGATTACTTGTGATCCCATTTTGTATGAATATTTTATATTTATGCAATAAATATTTTATTGAATCACTAATTACGTATAAAATATGATAAGATACTTGTAACATTTTAGACACTGTATAATTTGAAGGAGTTTGGATTTGGTCTAAAAGAGTTTAGAATAGTACTAAAAGTTAGCAATGCTGAGGGTTATAATTGTTAAGAGTTAGCATTTCTAAGAGTTAGTATTTTATAAGAGTCAATGAAATCTAACAAGTTAAAGCCATGTCTGAAATAGGACAAAGACCTAAAAAAATATATTAGCAATGACATTGTTGTAAAGACTTGTAAATAATGCTAAGAAATATCATCGTGCAAGTATGTTCTCAAATGTTATGTTTCTGATCTATTTTCACTGATGCGAGTCTATTGGTGAAGGCCTTATTATATACAAATTAATGTATGTCTATATCTAAATAGTTCAGATAGTTAATCTTAGCAGACTTTAAGCTTAGTGAAAGCTCGTATAGGCATATAGGTATACAGTGAGGACTAGGTACTAAATAAACTCAATGAGGATCTCCAATAGACATCCCATAAAATCGTCAATGGAGGATCCTCTTGATTTGAGTAGTATTTGTGGTCCCTTAACCTGAGTACCACAGTGAGCTTATAAGTGATCCATCATACTTAGGTTCCACACCTGTTAGAGACCTTTCATGGTCTGACCGCTGGGTGTCAATAGGTGTGGTCTGATGCTCATGAAGTTCAATGTGTGTAGATATGGAATCCGTTAACTCATATGAGTGAGTTATATATCCTGATGCTTTAAGATTGTATTTCAGAAAATCTTATAGCCATAGACAATAAACCTGAGAAAGAGTTTCCTATGGGATAAACAATATTGCAAAAGTGTTTGCAGATATTGTTTATTGAAATACAAATATGAAGATAAGTTTAGGGTTGAGCATATAGAGACTTGACGGTGATGATCTATGCCTTCACTCTTCTAGAATATAAATGACGGAGGAATTATACTAATATATATTAATCTCAACTTGTATGGTTTAACACTCTACTTTGTAATTTTCATAAAGTACCGTGGGACATTGTTTACGAACTTACAAAAGAGTTTTGTAAGACAAATAGGTGTGAACCTATAGAGTCTCACAATATGAAGTGTACTCGTTGAGCACTAAGGTGGTGCATCGGATCGAATGGTTTAATCTAGGAAGATCTCGAAAAGTAAGAATTATTTTAAGGTCTCTCGGGAATTTAACAGGTCTTAAGTGTTACGCCCAGGATGTTAACAAGTGGCAAGTGGGACTTGTTACCTCATTCTATAATTAGTTGTCACATGTTATGCCAAGGGATAAAAAAGCCTTGTAAAGGCATGACACATGGCAAATCATTGCCACCATTTGAACTTTACCAAAACATTAAGTATATTCAGCCAATTCAAACTATTGCCACCAAATTTATTTTATTTAAGCATGAGGTGTGCACTTTTACATTGAATTATCATGTTTTATGGTAAACATGTGGTTGTTATTATCCAATGGCTTTTGAAAGGGAATTGGCTGCCAATTTAGCTACCATTTGGCATTTTAATTCACCATGCCACCATTATAATTCAAATGAATTGTCATGCTTGAATTTAAAGCATAAGGTGGCTTGTGAATGGAAAATGAAGAAGCATTTTTTGGCCACTCATCATGCTCATCATTTGACCAAGTGAGGAGCTTTGCCACCAAGCAAGTTATAAAGCATGAAATGGCAAGATTATTGCCTTGTCATGCTTAATATATTAAGGCCACTAATAATAATTTTATTGGCCATATGGACCATAGCTAAAGCTATAAAAATGAGTGGTTTTTCATTTGATTGAGCAAGTGATGCAAGAATAATATATACGCTAATAGTTTGTTTGGCTAAAAATTAAAATAAGCAAAAGTTGCTTCAACAAATTCTTGCTGAGATAAGAAGCTACCATTCTAGCCCAAGGAATCACACCAAGTTACTCAACTAGAGTTTTTCAAAGCACGCTTCAATAGTGAGTTCTCGTTTATCTCATTAATGTAATGAGATGTGTGTATAATATTCTACAGTGTATATTTTGCATGTGAGACATGTAAAATTAAAAATTAAAATATACATATTCACTCTATGCACAACATACTTATAACTTTAGTTTAAATACAAGACTTTGGAACTTGTTGTGTTGAATTGGAGTAGATTAGGTTTGAATTTTGCAATTTCATTTATAATATTAGTTGTATTTTTAGACTTTAATTCCAGCCACAATGGTAGATTTTGATTCTAGTAGCATTTTTAGACTTAGTTGCTGTATTTTTTTTTTAATTTTCTTTGTTGTTGAATTTTTTAAGTAATCTTTGTAACCTGTAACTTGACATCCTATATGGTCTCTACATAAATCATGGGGATTAAGGACATTAATTTAGTCATTGAAATTTAAATATCAAATAAACACAGAAAGTTTTTGGTAACTTTATTTTGAGTTGGTCTTTAGCCAATCTCAACTATTATTTTGTTGAACGACATCAACACATTTGCGTCTTTGCGAATGACACCTTGAGCCTGATAGGGCCTTATATATACTATTACTTATATCATCTCAGACTTTGATTTGGTTCTAAATTATGAGTATTTATCTATTTATTTAAGGTTTTTGATCACATATAGGTTCTTCACCCACGACATGAAGATACTGGGGAAATTGGACAAAAAAAAAAGAATTTGGCAATTTTTAGGCCAATGCCGCAGGGCCTAAGTCAGAGAGCGAAGTACTACAGCGCCAACCAACCAGCGTTGTAGCACTCAGCGACTAATAAACCCTATCTTATTGAGTTCTAATATGATTTAGACTTTAATCCATATGTCTTTATGGTTACAAAGACTTATAAAAATACCTTTTTTCATAGCCAAAAGAAAAGACTAATAGAGAGCAACAGAGTTTAATAGAGCAAACATAAAAACTCCTTTCAAAAGAGATTAAAATAAGAAGATTGAAAATTAAAAGTAAGGATTGCATAACAAGCAAGGATTCCAGGGGCATCAACTTTTGTTATTATTTTGATCTTTTAAGCTTGATGTCTTTATTTATCATGACTTTAATTCATTGTTTTGATACTTTTAGATTAATTATAAACTAAATACTTTTGATCTAGTTAGACTTTTGAACCTAATATGTAGTTGGATATTTTAATTCTCTTAGTTTATGAACTCATTAAATTAGATTGCTTAATTTTATCTTGTATTTAATACTTCTTTTATATCTGGCCAATATAATGATTGTTCAATGAACCATAATGAACTCGAAAGAGGAATTTAAGTGTTTAACCTAGGATAATTTGATATATGATTATAGGGTAATAACTATGAATTTCATGTAGGATAAATATATACCTAAATGGCATGTATGGTATTATTAGACTTGTTCTTAATGGATTTCAGACTATTCTGATTACCATAGACATATAAGTAATTTTTAGGATGAGATATAGTTATCTGACCACTGACTGAGGCTTATAACAATATTCGTGATCTACCCAATAATTTATTACTGAGGGATTAACTAAGAGATTAATAGGTTAAATGAAATATTAGGAGATAAGTCAAAACTCTAGATTCATTTTTATTGGTGAATTCAAATTGTTGTTTGCTTTTTTTTATTAAGATTAGGTTTACTTCATTTAATTTAGATTGATTTGAGAATATTCAACTTTAGATTTTATTTGAATAAAAGTTAGAAGGATAATTTAGCTAGTAATCGCACATCAGAGCCCATTAGTGCTTATCCTACGTCAATTGGCATTAGAGCCTCATCTTGAGATGGCGGGCCTTTATTACTTAAATCGAGATTGTTTGAATGCATTTGAACAAAGAATAGAAGCACATATTATAAAGTTTTTGAGAGGTATGCAGGATCACATTGCAGTAATGGCTAAACATCTTCTCGCTTTAAGAGCTAATAATTCTATGCTAGAAAAACCAATGGTATCAAGGAGAAGACATCATAAGCAACTATATTATGCATCCTTCAATTTCAAGTTTGAGGAGAATGTTGAATATAAAGTTCAAGTCGGGCCATAAGCAAGAAGAGCGTTGTTAGTGCACTAAATTAGCTTTATTATGTTGCCCCTTAAGTGGATGATTTAGGAGATAGGAGTGAGGTGGATCCAGATGACACTCAACCCGAGGAGACCCAACGGAGGAAAATCCTTGAAAGGAAGTGTTCAGATGCTAATAAAGTTAGTTGATCACCTCAAACTTTAAATGCATCCACATCTATCAGCATACAACATAGGATGGAATAAGAAAAGGCCAAGAGTTGAGATTACAAGACAATGGATATTACCTCTTTCTATTGGTAAGAACCACAAATTTAATATTTTGTGTGATGTCGTCAAAATGGATCCTTGTCATATGTTGTTAAACAGGCCCCAGCAATACGATGTGGGTGCTATCTATAAGAAAAAGGATAATATTTGTTCTTTTACTTGAAACCGAAAGCCAATAGTGACGATACTAAGTCAATCTGAGAAGACAGTCTCTAAAATAAAGGAAAAGACCTTATTTTCAAAAATTCACAGGGAGAATGTGTTCATAGAGAGATGAAGGATGCACGTACATATACCAGCTTGGTAGTAGAGGGAGAAGCATTATCTGGACAATCATTACCTAATGAAGTCCAAGGGTTAATGACCAAATTTTCAGTCCTTATGCTTGAACCCACTACATTTCCACCTTATGAAATATCTAACATCTCATTGATTTTATTCCTAGAAACTTATCAAATCTACCACAATATCGGATGAGCCTACAAGAACATGATATTCTGAGGGAGAAGGTAGAATAGTTGTTGATGAAAGGACATGTTAGGAAGAATGTTAAGCCCTTATTGATAGGACCCGCCCCGAGACCTTTTACTATAGGTCCCAACGGCCCTGCAGGGCACTTCGACGGAAGTTCCTCAGAATATAATTAAGTAAGTTGAGAAATTTCCGCGAGGCGAACCCCTTTTTAGTCCTTGCTACTATTAAAAAAATCTTATAATATACATGAAAATGACATCTTAATTTTTTTTTAAAAGGGCAAAGTTTCCCCTATTTTTTGAAAAATCTATATAAAACTTGCAAAGAAATTTCACTTATATTTCAAATACTTCTCAATACTACTAATTCAGACCTCCGGCCCTTTCCAAATCAAATCCAACACAACTCAATAGTTTCATTTAAATCACAAAATGAGCATACTCATAACAAGCAAAAACGATCATCATAATATCGAAATCGCTTCTTGTTGGTTCAAAATATACATACAAATATACATGCCTACAACTACTATGCATAAAGTAAATAGTGCTATTTAGCACATTTACATATACAAAAAAGATCTTCAGCTTTGGCCCATTACTTGGCAATAGAAGAATCAACAGCTTGCGTACCGAGACCTGCACCTGGGAAGGGGGTTTAGAAAACATAAAACACAAAACGACTGAGCTAAAGGCGCTTAGTGAGTGCAATTCAGATTTCAAATAAAATAACATTATGCATAGATAGCAAATTCTAAAGTACATGCATAAATTATGCTTCTAAAACTGATGTAAAGCTGTAAAACGGTTTTTAATATTATATGCTGATGAAATCTTGCCGAGTGGATTTTATCTACATCTTTGGAAAACAATATTCAAAATCTATATAACATAATAACTGCCGTGTGCATATAAATGCATAAATGCTATCGGTAAATCGAAAACTAGTAAAGTCCTCGCTTGGTCATTTTCTTTCTAAATCGTACCAATGGTAACCCTAAAGCTTTATACTCACGCAGCGACTGAACTAGCACCGTACACGTGAGTAGGTCACGGGGCACCTCAACTAGCAGCACCCACAGTGACATCTCACTGGCTATGCAACGAAATCCTACATCGCATACATATAGCGAGACAATAACCTGTACACATAGAGCGACTTACATAACTCGACATCCCGACTTCCCGGAGTTAGTGACAAACTCCATGACCTACCTATGTGTACGGGATATACTGGCCGGGTCTAATACAATCACCACCACTATAATCTGATGGTACCAATGGCCTTTAAAATGAATGCAGAATTTTTAAAACTGTTTTTTAAACTGAACATGTAAATGCATATCTATGGATATATATCAAGATCATAAATCATGTTTATGCATTGAAAGCTCATAATAAACGAAAGATAACAGAAAAGACAGATTTTCACTCACAACCGCTTTGCGCTCAATTTCGCTCCGAATTTCTGCTCCTGTTACCACTCTCGGTTTTCTTCACCTATGCGCCATAAATAACATTTAGAACCAAATTGAATGCTAGAATCTCATTTAACTACTAAACGTCCTAATCGGCATACAAAGCCTAGATGCGTACTGCTTTTCGATTTTTATTTACAGAGTCATTTAATCTAATCTAACTCACTACCTGGCGCCCTGAAAATTATTAAACACCTCATAACTTGATTGGACATAATTTCCCTTCACCTTTCCAAAATGGACATTATGTCTCATTTTCTTCATTTTTTGTTTTTCCATCAACTATATACATTCCACATACATAAGGTATCATTTACACACAACAACTCAATCAAAACACCACTCAATCCCTAACTTCCCTAAAGTGGCAGAATTTCACTCTATGTTCCAACACATTTCTTTTCTCAATTTCTTGTCCCAATTACATCAAAATCAAGCCAATTTCATTCTAATGCACTAATTACAACCAATTAAAGTCTCTACATTCAAATCGCCCAAAACCCTAATTCTTACCTTGCCAATTTCTTCAAATTGATGACTCCTTCAAGCTCCACACTAAAATTCAACTCATTCTAAACCAAGAATACATACAAGAACATCAATTTAAGCAATCCTTAAAGTTTACTTATCAATTTCATAAAACAATACTTTTCTTACCTATTTTTCTTGAATTTCCACTAATAGAGGATTCAATTGAGCTTAGGAATTGGTATGTAACCTTATTTTGGCTTGATTAAGCATGAAAAACCATGAAAAAAAAACTAAAATTTCACTGTGCATCACCCCTTCACCTTGCACGAATTTTGCTCTCTTTTGCTTTAAATATTTGCTTTTTAATCACTTGAAATTTCTACACACTTCTACTATATATATAGTTATCCATCAATTAACTATTTTGACCCTCAACTTACTCTAAATTACTAATTTGCTATTAGTTGAAAACTAATTGTGTAATTAGTTCATTTGTAACTATCTAGTTAGAATAGTCCAAAGAACTAACTAGAATTTCCAACTTGGCAATCCATGAGATTTCTTCTAATTGGTCCATTCTCTAATATATGGATTATATTTCTCAACAAAGGCTTGTTCCATACATAACCCTTAAATGGAAATTCATGTAGTAAATTAGAATTTCCTTTTCCAAGCTAATAGAGAAAAGTTCCAAAAATATTCTAGAGTTGTCTGACGCTCCGATCGAGTGTGAAATTACCAAATTAGGTCTAATATCTCCTATGCGCACCATAAAGAAAATATTTCTAATAGAGTTAAAATCGGGTAATCCTACGGGGTTTTTATTGCTCTATACCGAAATCTAGGCACCAAGACTACTAATAGGGATTGGATATTACACTTATACAGTTCCTACCCTACTTATATTGAAGAAAAATATAACCTGGAGGATATGTGTGTACAGTTGTACCATCTACGTGATTACTTTAAGAATACATCTATATAATGAATAGAAGACTATCGTCAAGACTAATAATAGCATGTATGAGTGGTTAGTCTTGACAATTGGGTTACCTGATACCCTAAGTACCTTCATGCATCAAATGACGCAATTTAAAGAGCTTTATAAGAAGGATGAGGACTTTAGGAAAATCTGGTCTAAGCATCTCATAAGGCAATTGAATGATGACTTTATGGTTTATGATGGTTACTTGTTTAAAGGAAACTGCCTATGCATTCCAAAGAGTTCTTTACAAGACAAGCTTATTTGGGAGATGCATTTAGGTAACCTAAATGGCCATATAGAGCGAGAGAAGATCATAGCCAACATTGAGGAGAGGTATTATTGGCCCTAGTTAAAGAAAGATATAGAAATGTGTCGTATGTTAGAGGAGCAAATATTATTCAGTAGATATGGGAAATTCTGAGACATTCAATGTTGTGAACTTATCACCTTTTATCTAGAGGAAAACATTTACGATTACTCAAGGACAAGTTCACTGCCAGTAGAGGAGAATGACGAGGAACATCACAATTAGACCATTGCATTATGACACAATAGTGTTTAATGATATAGAGCTAGAGTTAGAACCTAATGAATTCAATATAATTACATTGAAAAGTTAAAGATTATGGAGAAAGTTAATGTCAAAATGAAGGTTAGTTAAGCAGTAGTTGAAGGATCAAATGTTGACATCTTATAGGGATTGAAGACTTTAGCTTTCAATACAAGACTTTGGAGCTTGTTGTGTTGAATTAAAGTATATTAGATTTGAATTTTGCGACTACATTTACAATAATAGTTGTATTTTTAGACTTTAGTTCCAATGCAATTTTAGATTTTGATTCTAGCAGCCTTTTAGACTTGCTATATTTTTTTTCCAATTTCTTTGGTTGTTGAATTTTTTAGTAATCTTTGTAACTTGTAACTTGACATCCCATAGAGTCTCTATATGAACCATGGGGATTGAGGACATTAATTTAGTCATTGAATTCAAAAATAAAATAAACACATAAAGTTTTTAGAAACTTTATTTTGAGTTGATGATGAGCCAATCTCAACTTTCATTTTATTGAACAATATCAACACACTTGCGTGTTTATGAATGACACTGCAAGTCCATAAATGCTTATCTTGCATCAGGGACTTATTTTAGAAGTTGAAAAGTCTTACTCAAAGGTCTAAAAGTGTTGAAGACTACCACAAGGAGATGAAAATAGCCATAATTTAAGACAATATAGAAGAGGGCCAAAATGCTACTATGGCTAGATTCCTAGTTAGTTTAAACCATGATATTGCAAACACAGTGAAGTTCAACATTATGTCGAGTTGAAGGATATAGTACACATGGCCATAAAAGTAGAGTAACAATTTAAGAGGAAGGGTTCCATACGAATTGGGCAGGATTCGGTTCTTCTTCAACATGGAAATCGAATTGGAGTAAAAAAAGATGAAAAGTCTAATTTTAAGCCTAAGGCCAAAATCTCCAAAAATAACAAAAAGGGAGGCATACCAAACAAAGGTAAATCTAATTCCCAACCTTCTATATCAAATGCTTTAAGTATTTGAGAATAGGTCATATTGCATCTCAATACCAAAACAAAAGAGTGATGATATTGAAAGATGGTGGAGATATTGAGACTGAAGGTAAATCTAATAATGAGTCTATACCACTATTGGAGGATGTAAGTGACATTGAGTATTTGGTTGATGGAGAGCTTTTGGTTGCATTGAGAGTTCTTAGTGTGCAAATCAAAGAATATAAAAAGGTACAATGTGATAACATTTTTTTAATACTAGATGCCATATCAATGATAAGTTATGTAGCATAATTATTGATGGGGGGGGAGTTGTATTAATGTACTAGCACTAGTTTGGTAGAAAATTTAAATTTGAAAACTTTGAAATATCCTAGGCCATATAAGCTACAATGGTTAAATAATTGTGGAGAAGTTAAAATAAATAAATAAGTAGTAGTTTCATTCTGAAATTGGAAGTACAAAAAGATGAGGTTTTGTGTGATGTAGTGCTAATGCATGTGGGCATATTCTTTTGGTGCGACTATGGTAGTATGATAGGCATGGTTACATTAATAGATGCTCTTTTATACGTAGTGAAAAATCAATTATTTTTGTACCTTTAACCTAAGACAAGTATATGAAAATCAAGTGAAGTTAAAAAAGGAGAGTAATATAAAAATAGAAAGTGAGAGTTTAAAAACAAAAGAGGCTAAAATTAAAAGGAGAGAAAAACAAAGTGAAATAGAAAAGGAAGTTTTGGTTAATAAAGAAAGAAAAGAGATAAAACAAGTGAATTTATATGCAAGAGAGAGTGAGATTAAAAAAAAGCTTTGTTTTAAAATCAGCATAAGATTGTATTTTTGTACAAAGGGGCTTGTTTTTAGTACTAATAAACTTAAGCTTTCTTTGCCTATTGTTGTTTTTTCCCTTTTACAAGAATTTGATGATGTGTTTTCTGAAGAGATACCAAATAGTTTGTTACCAATAAGAGTGATCGAACATTAAATCGACTTTATACCCAAAGCATAAATTCTAAATAGGCCACCCTATAAAAGCAATTCTGAGGAGACAAAGGAACTTCAAAGACAGGTAGTAAGCTCACGGGGAAGGGATATATGCGTGAAAGCATTAGTCTTTGTGCGGTTCTAGTATTGCTTATGCCTAAAAAGGATGGGTCATGAAGAATGAGTGTTGATTGTCGTGCTGTCAACAATATCACTATAAAGTTTAGACATCCCATTCCTAGATTAGATTATATGCTTAATAAATTGTATAATTCTTGTATTTTTACCAAACTTGATCTTAAGAATGGATATCACCTGATTAGGATTAGAAAAATTAACGAATGGAAAAATGCATTTAAAACAAATATAGTTTATATGAATGGTTAATTATGCTATTTGGATTAACTAATGCACCTATTACTTTCATGAGATTAATGAATTATGTTTTTTTATTGGCAAATTTATGGTTGTATACTTCGATGATATTCTGATTTATAGCAAAAACTTAGATGAGCATGTTGAACATTTAAAACTTGTTTTAGATGTTTTAAGAAAAGAGAACTTGTATTTGAACTGATGATTAGTTTGGTTGCATAGAGGAAAGGAATGGTTTCCTATTTGAAAGGATTCTAAATTACTTCTAAGGGGAGATGGATCATTTCAGGTGATTGAAAGGATCAATGACAATACGTATACCTTCATGTTACAACATTAAATAGTACATGCATGTGATTATGAACATGTTGAAAATTTTTAAATGCATGTCCAACATACAATATGCAGTAGAATAAAATAATATATTCAACATATACACACTACAACTACATAAAAAATAGTACAAGAATTGAATACATACCTTGTAGACGATTCGGTGAAGATTGTTGAACTTTGAAGCTTGTTGAGCTCACAATGAATTCCCCTCTTGAACAATTTTAGACTTCAACGTTTAATTGGATTAGAGTATTTAGAATGGTAGCCTTTGATATATATTTCGTATAGGAATCAAAACAAAAACAGCACTTGAACTAGTTGAACCAACAAGTGTTTAAAGATTGAGTTTATGGATCAATATGCAACTTTCTAAATGTTGCCATTTTTTCTCAAATGCAATACACGAATTTTTAATTCAAAAATGAATTCTACAATAAATAAACTCTTTCATTTATTTTTATTTAGCTTAACACTTTTATTTTAGACACATGTCCATCATAGAGTTAAGCTTTGACCATGCAAGCTTATGCATAGGTGACATATGTCAATTATGTTATCTATGCAAATATTTTGCATAGATGAAATTTGTCACATGCATGTCCATAAATGCTTCCATTTACCACACAAATGTCCACACATGGATGTCGTGTGTGCATTTATACTTTTTCATGTAATGGGGACCTATTTGTAAACTATGGTTTCCACTTTCTAAATAGGTCCTAAAACGTATACTGCTTTCCGAAACCTTCTCGGATCGATTAGTATAATTTGTACCGCTACCTCAGTGTTCAACAAGTACACTTCATATTGTGAGACTTTCTAGGTTCACACCATTTTGTCTTATGGAATACTTCCGCAAGTCCATAAATAATGCCCCACACACATATTATAAAATGACGCATCAAACTATATAAGTTAAGATCAACCATATCCGTAGCTTCCACTTATATCCTTAGAAGAGTAGAGATACAGATCATCATTGTCAAATCTCTATATGCTCAACTGTGAATTTATCTCTAAATTTATATTTTTGTAAACAATATCCATAAATTAATTTGCGATATTGTTTAAACCTAGGAAAAACTTTTTTTTTTGGGTTTTATGCTTGTGGCCACAAAACTTTTTGAAATATAATCTCGAAGCATCAAGATATATAACTTACCTATATAAGCTGACAGATCTCATATCTACGTACACCGGACTTCATGAACATCAGACCATACCCAGCGACACCCAACGATTAGACCATGAAAGGTCTCTAACATACGTGGAACTAAAGTATGGTAGATCACTCACAAGCCCACTGTGGCACTCAGGTCAAAGGATCACAAATATTACTTAAATCTAGAAGATCCTACATTGACAGCTTTATCGATGTCTATTGGAGGTCCTCGTGAATCTGTTCAGTATCTAGTATTTACTAAATACTTGCATGCCTATACAAACTTTCGCTAAGTCTATTAACAGGACTCGTCCCGAGACCCTTTACTGTAGATCTCAACGACCCTGCCGGGCACCCCGACAAAAGTTCCTCTTTAACTGGTAAGTGAAAAATTTTCGCGAAGCGAATCCTTTTTTAGTTCTTACTATTACTGAGAACACTTTGGAATATACATGGAAATGACTTCTCAAATTTAAAAAAAGGGCCAGATTTTCTCATGTTTTTCTTTAAAAGTCCAATATAAAACCTGTAAAGAAATTTCACTTCTATTCAGACACTTCTCAATACTACCGAATAGAACCTTCGGTCCTTTTCAAAATCAATCAAACTCAACTCAATAATTTCATTTAAATTACAAAATAATCACCCTCATAAAAAGTAAAAATGATCATCATAATATCGAAATCTCTGCTTGTTGGTTTAAAACATACATATAAATACACATGCCTACAATTACTATGCAAAAAACAAAAAGAGTGCTATTTAGCACATTTATATTTACAAAAGTGATCTTCAGATTTGGCCCACTATTCAACTGTAGGAGAATCAGCAGCTTGTGTACCGAGACCTGCACCTGGAAAAAGGGTTTAAAAAATATAAATACAAAACCAGCGAGCTAAAGGAGCTCAATGGGTGCATTTAAGATTTCAAATAATATAAAATTCTACATAAATAATAATTCTAACAGACATGCATAAATCATGCTTCTAAAAATTGTATAAAGCTATAAAATAGTTTCTAACATCATATGCCAATGAAATCTTGCCTAGCGGGTTTTATTTACATCTTTAAAAAATAATATCCAAAATTTGTACAACATAATAACTAGCATGTGCATATAAGCGCATAATATGCAATCGATAGATCAAAAACTATGAAAGCCTCGCTCGGTCATTTTTTTTCTAAACTGTATCAATGGTAACCCTAAAGCTCTATACTCACGTAGCAACTCAACTGGCGCCGCACACGTGAGTAGGTCACGGGACGCCTCAACTAGCACCACCCACAGTGACATCTCAAAATATCTCACTGGCTATGCAACAGAATCTTACATCGCCTACATATAGCGAGACAATATCCCGTACACATAGAGCGACTCATATGACTCGATAACCCGAATTCCCGGAGTTAATGACACACCCCCCAAAAACTATCCATATGTACGGGATATACCGACCGGGTCATAAACCATCACCACGACTGTAATCTGAGGGTACCAATGGCCTTTTGAAACTAATGCAGTAGTTTTAAAGCTATTTCTTAAACCAAACATGTAAAAGCATATCTATAGATATATATCAAAATCATAAATCATGTTTATGAATTAAAAGCACATAAAATATGCAATTTCATTATGCAAAAATATAATAAACGAAAGATAAACAAAATGGCAAGTTTTCACTCACAACTGCTCTTAGATCAATTTTGCTCCGGATTTCTGCTCTTATTACCAGTCTCAATTTTCTTCACCTACACACCATAAATGACATTTAAAACTAATTTAAACACTAGAATCTCATTTAACTACTAAACGCCCTAAGCGACATACAAAGCCCAAATAGATACTACTTTTCAATTTTTATTTATGGAGTCATTTAATCTAATCTAACTCACCATCCCACGCCCTAAAAATTTCTTAAGACCCTATAACTTTGGTTGGGCATAATTGTCCTTCACCTTACTAAAATGGACAATTTTGTCCAATTTTCTTCATTTTTGATTTTTTTTTTCCATCAACCATATATATTCAATATACATAAGGCACCATTTATACACAACGACTCAACCCAAACTTCCATAAAGTAGCAGAATTTCACCCTATGTTCAAACACATTTCTTTTCTCAATTTCTTGTTTTAATTGCATCAAAATCAAGCCAACTTCATTCTAATGCTCTAATTACAACCAATTGAAGTTTCTACATCAAAATCACCCGAAACCCTAATTCTTACCTTGCCAATTTCTTTAATTTGATGACTCTGTAAAGCTCCACACTAGAATTCAACTCAATCTAAACCAAGAATACACACAAGAACATTAATTAAAGCAATCTTAAAAGTTCACATATCATTCTTACAAAACAATACTTTTCTTACCTCTTTTTCTTGGATTTTCACTAATGAAGGCTTCAATTGAACTTAGAAATTTATACTTGATCTTATTATAGCTTGATTAAGCATGAAAAAAAAATTGAAATTTGACTATAGTAGTACCATTATTTCTTGCACGAATTTTGCTTCTCTTTTGCTTTAAGTGTTATGCTTTAATCTCTTGAAATTTCTACACACTTCAACTATATATAGTGCTTCCTCAATTGACCAATTTGCCCCTCAACTTACTCTAAATTTCTAATTTGCTATTGGTTGGAAATTAAGTATGTAATTGGTTCCTTTGTAACTATCTAGTTAGAATAGTCAAAGGAATTAATTAGAATTCCCAACTTGGCAAACTATAAAATTGTCTCTAATTAGTCCATTCTCTAATATATAGATTGTGTTTCTTAACAAAGGCTTGTTTCATACATAACCCTTAAATGAAAATTCATATAGTAAATTAAAAATTTCTTTTCCAAGCCAATAGGGAAAAATTTCAAAAATATTCTAGGATCGTCCAATGCTTCGACCGAGTGTGATTACCAAATTTAATCTAATATCTCTCACGCGCATCATAAAAAACATTTCTAATAGGGTTAGAATCGAGTAACCCTACGGTGTCTTTTTTACTTTATACCAAAATCTAGGCACCAATACTATTAAGAGGGATTGAATATTATAATTTTACCCTTCTTTAAAAAAATTTCGTCCTCAAAATTTAAATCATACTTGTGTGGAAGAGGTGACGATGTTGTACTCGCATCTAATCTTCACATTCCTACGTGACTTCTTCTACTCCATGGTTCATCCGTAACACTTTCACTAAGGGAATGCTTTTATTACGAAGCACTTGCTCTTTTCGATCTAGAATTTGCACAGGCTTCTCTTCATTGGTCAAATTCTCGTTCAATTCTACTAATTGTTTCCTTAGGATGTGTTAAGTACTTGCAAAGCATGGAAATGTGAAACCCGTCATGGATTCTAGCCAGATCTTCTGGTAACCGAAAATAATATGCCACCTCTCCAACTCTTTTAACTATCTCGTATGGTTTAATGTATCGGGGACTTAACTTTCCTCACTTCCTGAATCTTAGTACTTCCTTCCATGGGGATATCTTTAGAAAAGCTTTATCACCAATCTGAAACTCCAAGTCTCTTCTCCTATTATCTGCATAACTCTTCTGTCTATCGTTAGCTATTTTCAACCTCTGCTTAATAACTTGAATCTTTTCTGAAGTAATCTGGACAATTTCTGGGCCGACTAATTTTCTTTCACCTACTTCATCCTAACAAACTAGAGTTTTGCACTTTCTTCTATACAATGTTTCATATTGTGCTATACCGATGCTCGTTTGGTAGCTATTGTTATAGGCGAATTCCATCAGTGGCAGATGAGTATCCTGACTTTCCTTAAACTACATAATACATGTTTTAAGCATATCCTCGAGTATCTGAATTGTCCATTCAAACTGGCAATCTATCTGTGGATGAAAGGCTGTACTGAAACTCAATCTAGTGCCTAGAACTTTCTGTAAACTGGGCTAAAATCGAGAAGTGAACTATGGATCCCTGTCTGACACAATGGATACTGGAATGCCATAGAGTCATACCACCTCATCTACATACAACTGGGGCAATTTATCTAAAGAATAACTGCTTCTAATAGGTAGAAAATGGGCAATTTTTGTCAGTCTATCAACAATTACCTATATTGCGTCATTGCCTCTCTGGCTATGCGAAGGTCCTACCACAAAGTCCATCGTTATTCTCTCCTATTTCCACTTAGGAATCAGAAGGGGTTGCAAGAGCCTTGCAGGTTTCTGATGCTCAGCCTTTACTTGCTAGCAAGTTAGGCATCTCGAGACAAATTCGACTATACCTTTCTTCATGCCCTTCCACCAATAGTACTCGTTTAAGGTATGGTACATCTTTGTACTCCCTGAATGCATAGCATATGCAGAAGAATGAGCTGCTTCCATACCCTGGGTGCTCTTCTTAACTCGTTTACATCTAAAACACATAATCTCCGACCCAAGGTCACTACACCATCCTCGATCACTGACAGATCTTTCTGCTGCCCAGACTCGATTTCACCCTTCAATTTAACTACCTATGAATCTTGAGTCTGTAGTTCTCTGATTCAATCAACCAGTATCGGACGGATCTGAAATGTGGCTAATAACGCTCCCAAATTGGACAATTCTAATTTTACACCCAAAGACTTCAATTCTTTCAACATTGATAGATATGTGACCTTCAAGTGAGCTATTGAACTAATAGGCTTTCTGCTGAGAGCATCTGCTACCACATTAACTTTTTCCAGATAATACTCTAGGGTACACTTATAATCCTTAATAAGTTCCAGCCACCTTCTCTACCTCATATTCAGTTCTTTCTAAGTGAACAAGTATTGCAGGCTCTTATAATCTGAAAGATCTTATAAGGAACCCCATACAAATAATGCCTCTAAATTCTTAGAGCAAAAACTACTGCAGCTAGTTCTAGGTCATGTGTAGGATAATTCTGTTAATGCTTCTTTAATTATCTCGAAGCATAAGCTATTACTTTCTTTTTCTGCATCAACACACAACCTAGACCCTGCCTGGAAGCATCGCAATATATGATAAATCCGTCATTCCCCGATGGATGTGTAAGTACTAGGGCCGAAGTCAATCTTTGCTTTAGCTCTTTGAAACTATGCTGGCACGCTTCTGACTATACAAGCTTCTATTCTTTCCAAGTTAGTTTAGTCAGAGGAGTGGCTATCTTTGAAAATTCCTCTACAAACTTCTTATAATATACAGCCAAACCCAAGAAACTACAAACCTCCGTCACATTCGTGGGCTGTCTCTAATTTACTATGGCTTTAATCTTTTGGGGATCTACTGTTACCCCTTCTGCAGAGATTACATGCCCAAAAAATGCAACTCTGTCTAGCAAGAATTGACATTTATTGAGTTTGGTGTACAGCCGATGCTTCCTTAAGGTTTACAAAACAATCTTCAGATGTTCTGCGTACTCTTCCTCACTGCTTGAATAAACTAGTATATCATCAATAAATACTATCACAAATCGATCTAAATAGGATCTTAAGACTCTACTCATAAGATCTATAAAAGTAGCTGGGGTATTAGTAAACCCAAAAGGCATAATCAAGAAATCATAATGCCCATATCGGGTCCTAAAGGCCGTCTTGGGAACATCTTCCTCCTGAATGTTTAGTTAATAATAGCCTGACCTCAGATTTATCTTAAAAAATACTCTAGCCCCCTGTAGCTAATCAAATAAATCATCAATTCTCGGAAGTGGATATTGATTACGCACTGTTACTTTATTCAGTTCTCTGTAATCAATGTATAATCTCATACTTCCATCTTTCTTCTTTACAAACAAAATCGGTTCCCCCCAAAGAGAAGTACTCAGTCTGATGAAATCATTATTCACCAACTCTTCTATCTGCACCTTCAGTTCTTTTAATTCTGAAGAAGCCATTTGTAGGGTGTTTTAGAAATTGGTTGCATTTCAGGGGCTACTTCTATTCGAAACTCTATCTTTCTATCTGGAGGTAAGCTCAAAAGATCCTCTGGGAATACATCTGAAAACTCTTTAACCATTAGAATATCTTCCAATTTTGTTCCATCATCTTTTACTTCAATGGCATAGACTAAGTACTCCTAACACGACTTTTGAAGCATCTTACTTGCCCTCATTACCGACACTATACTGACGGAAAGTGATTTTCACACTCCACAGAAAATGACTTCAGTTCCCCTTGGCTACATAATCTAACTACTTTCCTAAAACAATCCACCGAGGCCCTATAGTTAGACAATCAATCCATCCCTAAAATCACATCAAAATTACTGATGGCTAGCAAAATCAAATCTGCCATAAACTCTTGGCCCTCAATACTGATTTTACTACCCCTATACATTCTTTCTGCTACAATGGATTCTCTTATAAGAAGAGACACTACTACCACACTATTTAATAATTGGGGCTCTATACTAGCATTTGCAGCAAACTTTATAGAAATAAAAGAATGGGTCACTCCAGGATCTATCAGTACATAAGCATTTCGATCAAAAATTGACATCGTACCTTTCACAACTTCTGGGGTTGCATCTACCTCTTACTGGGTCACCGTAAATACTCTAGCCTAGGTATGAGGTTTGCCTTGTGGTCCTTCGGATGATCCTCCTCAACCGGCTCCCCTATTAGGCTGGCTCGAGCCGTTCAGCCTTCTGAATTAGGGACCGCCTCAAAGCTATCCTTGGCCACCACTAGTTTATCCTAAAGCTGGTGGTTTGTCTTCTAGCTTACTACTGGCTCCATCATTTGGGCAATCTCTCATGTAGTGGCCCTCTTAACCACACTTATAACAACTGGTAGTCCCCTTCCTACAAGAGCCCTTGATGGGCCTTGCCATATTTATTACATACCATAAAATTCTTCTAACTCTCTTTAGTGCTTTGGGATCAGGCCGATGGTTGCCGAACGGAAGCTTGACTGGATTGAGCTCCTTGGCTTGGTTTCTAACTGCTAGACCATGTAGATCTCTCATTTGTTCATGTAAATTTACTAGGTCCTCCTCGAGAACCACCTGACCAACCTCTTTTCTGGTTCTGCTATTTCGGTTTAGGGATGACTGCCATGCTTCTTTTAACTGGAGTTATAGCTTCCACCAATGCTCCATACTGAGTGTGAGCTACCGATACCACGTATGCCTTAATTCGAGGATTAAGACCTACTACAAACCGATTAACCTCTTGCTCTTCATTATCAGCTATAAAGGGGATGGCACGGAGGAGCTCTGAAAACTTCTTCTCATACTCTGCCACCGAGAGAGAACCTTGTTCCAGCTTGAAGAACTCTTCTATCTTCGCATCTTTATAACTTTTGGGGTATAACTTGTTAAGAAATTCCTCTTTGAAAAATGCCCAAGACACCTCATCGGCATTCCTCCTTTACAAGGCCTTCCACCAATCTTTTGCTTATTCAATAGAATGTGGAGTATACCACCATCTGTTCGTTTGTACATCCCATAACTTGAAAAATTTCTTCATTGTGCTCTAACCAGGATAAGGTTCTCTCAGGGTCTTCGGTACCATCATACTGCTAGTGCCTAATTTCTTGGCGCGCTCAATGGATACTTCTGTCTCTCTCGGCTGCAGCATTGCTGTTGCTAGTATCTGGGCCATCTGAGCTATATTCATGTTTCCACCCTTTGGCTCAACAGGTTGAGATGACTCAAGAGGGGTTTAGGGCGTAGAAACATTTACCAACTCATTCCCCCGCTCCTCCTTAGATGCAAGATCCTCTGCAGCTGCTCTCCTAGTACATGGGCCCTTATGACGATGCATAATTTTTGTGAATTTAGTGATGCAAGTGATTATCAAATGCATAGAATTCAATTTGATAAACATAGAAATATATGCATGGAGTTTCAAGAATCTCATTTTAGAAATGAACTTTTTAACTAAAAACTTTAAAAATCGCGCTTTGATACCACTCTGACAGAACCCGCCTAGAGACCCTTCACTATAGATCCCAACCGCCCCTGCCAGGCACCCAGACAGAAGTTCCTCAAAATTTAACTGGGTAAATTGAGAAATTTCGTGAGGCGAACCCCTTTTTAGTACTTGCTATTACTAAGAAAACCTTGGAATATATATAAAAATGACTTCTTAAATTTTTTAAAAAAAAGGGCCAGAGTTTCCCCTGTTTTTCTTTAAAAATCTAATATAAAACCTGCAAATAAATTTCACTTCTATTCAGACACTTCTTAATACTACCAAATAGGACCCCCGATTCGTTCCAAAATCAATCCAACTTAACGCAATAATTTCATTTAAATCACAAAATGAGCACATTCATAAAAAGTAAAAACGATCATCACAATATTGAAATCTCTTCTTATTAGTTCAAAACATACATACAAATACACATGCCTATAGCTAATATGCAGAAAGCAAAAATGGTGCTATTTAGCACATTTACATTTACATTTACAAAAGTGATCTTCATATTTAGCCTACTATTCAGCTATAGAAGAATCAACAGCTTGCGTACCGAGACTTGTACGTGGGAAGGGGGTTTAGAAAACATAAAACACAAAACGAGTGAGCTAAAAGAGTTCAGTGAGTGCATTTAAGATTCCAAATAAAATAAAATTCTGCATAGATAATAATTCTAAAAGACATGCATAAAGCATGCTTTTAAAACTTGTATAAAGCTGTAAAATAGTTTCTAACATCATATGCTTATGAAATCTTGCTGAGCTAGTTTTATTTACATCTTTGAAAAATAATATCCAAAATCTGTACAACATAATAACTAGCATGTGCATATAAACGCATAATATGCAATCGATAGATCGAAAACTATGTAAGCCCTCGCTCGGCCATTTTTTTTCTAAACTATATCAATGATAACTCTAAAGCTCTATACTTACGCAGCGACTCAACTGGCGCCGCACACGTGAGTAGGTCACGGGGTGCCTCAACTAGCACTACCCACAGTGACATCTCACTAGCTATGCAGCAGAATCCTACATCGCCTATATATAGCGAGATAATATCCCGTACACATAGAACGACTCACATGACTTGATAACCCGACTTCTCGGAGTTAGTGACACCCCCCCAAAACCTGCCTATATGTACGGGATATATCGACTGGGTTAAAAATCATCACCACTACTGTAATCTGAGGGTACTAATCGCCTTTTGAAACTAATGCAATAATTTTAAAGCTATTTCTTAAACCGAACATATAAAAGCATATCTATGGATATATATCAAAATTATAAATCATTTTTATGCATTAAAAGCATATAAAATATGCAATTTCATTATGTAGAAACATAATAAATGAAAGATAAACAAACTGACAGGTTTTCACTCACAACCGCTCTGAGCTCAATTTCGCTCCGGATTTCTACTCTAGTTACTGGTCTCAATTTTCTTCACCTACGCCATAAATGACATTTAAAACTAATTCAAACACTAGAATCTCATTTAACTACTAAATGCCCTAATCGGCATACAAAGCCCGGATAGATACTATTTTCCGATTTTTATTTACAGAGTCATTTAATCTAATCTAATCTAACTTACCATCCGACGCCCTAAAAATTTCTTAACACCCCATAACTTTGGTTGGATATAATTGCCCTTTACCTTACCAAAATGGACAATTATGTCCCCTTTTCTTCATTATTGATTTTTTCCATCAACTATATACATTCATTATACTTAAGGCATCATTTATACACAACCACTCAACCCTAACTTTCTTAAAGTGGCAGAATTTCACCCTATGTTCCAACACATTTCTTTTCTAAATTTCTTATTTCAATTGCATCAAAATCAAGCCAACTTCATTCTAATGCCCTAATTATAACTATTTAAAGTCTCTACATCAAAATCACCCAAAACCTTAATCCTTACCTTGTCATTTTTTCAATTTGGTGACTCCTTCAAGCTCCACACTAGAATTTAACTCAATCTAAACCAATAATACACACAAGAACATCAGTTGAAGAAATCTTGGAAGTTCACATATCATCCTTACAAAACAATGCTTTTCTTACCTCTTTTTCTCGGATTTTCACTAATGAAGGCTTCAATTAAGCTTAGAAAACTTATACTTGGCTTATTATAGCTTGATTAGGCATGAAAAATCATGAAAAGAAAACTAAAAGTTTACTATAGCAGCACCACTCTTTCTTGTACGAATTGTGCTTCTCTTTTGCTCAAGTGTTATGCTTTAATCTCTTGAAATTTTTACACACTTCTACTATATATATAATGCTCTATCAATTGACCAATTAGCCCCTCAATTTACTCTAAATTTCTAATTTGTCATTGGTTAGAAACTAAGTATGTAATTGGTTCCTTTGTAACTATCTAGTTAGAATAGTCAAAAGAACTAACTAGAATTTCCAACTTGGCAATCCATAAAATTGTCTCTAATTGGTCCATTCTCTAATATATGGATTGTGTTTCTCAATAAAGGCTTGTTCCATACATAACCCTTAAATAGAAATTCATGTAGTAAAATAAATTTTCCTTTTCCAAGCTAATAGAGAAAATTTTCAAAAATATTCTAGGATCGTCCGACACTCCGATCGAGTGTGAAATTACCAAATTAGGTTTAATATCTCTCATACGCACTATTAAAAACATTTCTAATAGGGTTAGAATTGGGTAACCCTATGGTGTCATTTTTGCTCTATACCGAAATCTAGGCACCAATACAACTAATAGGGACTGGATATTACATCTATGGTCTACAAAGATTAACCATATGAACTATTTAGATGTAGACATACACTATTTGGAAAGCAATACTAATCGATGCGTGTCGGTAACTATGGATCAAGAATGATGTTTTCGAGAACATATTGCGCTATAACATTTCTTAACACTATTTGCAACTCTTTGCAACTATGTCATTATTATATTATTCTTGGGTCTTTATCTCTATTTCAAAAAAGGTTCTAACTCTCTAAAATTACTAACTTCAGCGTTGACCTAAACTCTTTTAGATTAGATCTAAACTCCTTTAGATCTACAATGTCTGAAAATGTTATAAGTTTCTTACCATATAATTCTATATTAACGATTAGTATTGAGATGTTTACTGTATATCAAAATAGCACGTAAGCACCATCTCCAACACTTTCAGGTGAGTATAATGTAAGTGCAAGCTTTAATATTTTTCATTTGTCTCCTTTTGATTTAGGTGAAGATTTAAGGACAAATCCTTTTCAAGAGAGGGGGAATGATGCAAATCAGGTTGCCAAAGTTTGACAAGATCTATTGAGCATCTATGGGAGTACAATGACATGGTTAAGAACTAAGAAAATGAAGAAATTATTAAATAGGCTAATTGAGCACATATAAATTCATGCTTTGTTCAAGACATTAATTTGACTGAATTAAGTGTTCAAGATGATCAGTGACTTGTTAATGTCATTCAAGTTTCTTTTAGTGATCTAAAGAAATTTACATGAAGAACAAAATGAGATGCATGTTAATTTAAGAAAGATATGGTGTTACTGTTCACACATTATTATTCATGGCCATTGTTCATACGACTTTATTAGATCATTTATTTATTTATTTTTTATTTTAAGGTTATATTTAGAAGCAAGAATACATGAATATTTATTTCCTTAATATGATTATTATTTATTTCCTCTTTTTATAATCAAATTCCTACTATGTCTAGGATTTGATTTATTTTTCTTTTAGCTACTTGGTGATTTAGGCTATATAAGCTATTGTAACCTTAAAGGGAATTAATAGTTTATGACATTATTATTATTATTGAGAACTTTCTCTTAGTTCTTTAAGAACTTTTTAGAACTTATCAAGATTTCATCTTGTTGCATTCATTATTGACTTATCACTCAGCATATTTCTCATCTTTCTTGAGTGTGGTGTCTACCCTAATTTCTTATACATTTGGTTCTTCTCTCTTTATAGAAAACAGGTCTAGGTCTTTGTTTTTATTTATTTTATAAATTTGAATTAAAACGATCCTTGGCAAAGGAACTTCATTGAGCGTTGGGACTTACTTTTCTTTGTGAGGTTCACATTACTAGGAGTTATAACTACCTTAACTCTACATATGTAAAGAAGCAACAACAAACATCCATATCAATCTATGACATAGTCAATTTTTCTAACCCTGTCAATAATCAAAATTACCAAACACAACAAAGCTTGTAACTAAGAACAACCCTCATGTATCAATAATAAAAATTAAAATCTAGCACTCATTTGAACACCATTGGCATTTACACTATTGACAAAGAGAATCCACAATTGGCTAAAATAAAACAACAAAATGGCAGTGGTCGTAGTCTGAGATGCTGTGATATGTATGATCCTTATAATGGCTAATATATATATATATAAAACTGAAATTCTTAAACTTCATAAAGTATAACATTTTGTAGGGTTATTTAATTCTATATTATCGTGACAACCAAAACAATAAATATTATACAAATTGTTCATCGGCACAACCAATTAAATGTTTATTGTAGATGGAAGCTAGATGATTTCTTACTTGCTCCGTGGCTGCCGTGAATTGGTAATCATCCTATATGTCTAAAGGATTCCTAACATCGTGGTCAATGACTTCAATGAATGTGTCTGGATATAACAGGGACATATTGGTGTAATTTTTTTTAATAATATTTTGGTGTAATCTTAGTCATCTACACTTGGTGTTATTTTCGTCATCCATATTTTTGACATATTTGAAAGGGACAATGAAAATTAAAGAAAGATTTGGCAACTTTTCAAACTTAACATGACCATTCCTATACTTGGTTTAAAAGATTATAGTACCTATCAGTAAATAGGCGAAGAGATTATATACTTGTGTACACATACAACTAGAGGTAAGCAACTGACAGTGCATTTTTATCTCTATTTTCATGATGGTGCTAACTTTAAATAACCCTCCACCCAAATAAATAAATAAAAATTACAGTTTAATTCACTTTTTAAACTTATGCATGCTAGTTATTTATCACGCTCCCCTATGTCCAAAGAAATAACAATTTATATAAACTAAGTACCAATTAATTCACTTTTCAATCTTTTGCACGATAATTATTTATCCAAACCTCCCCCTGTTAGAAATAAAATAAATTTATACAATCTAATTCAAATTTATAGCCTTATGCACAATATTTATTTAAATAATTATCAATTATTAACAATATCCCGAAGAATTACTTCATTTCATAATAACTTATCAATGTATGATAGAAACAAAAACTATTACACATAATACATGTTAGGGTTTCTGCTTATGTGCCATCCCTATTTATATGAATATTTATTTTATAATATTTATACAATGCCTATTTTATTAAATGGTACTAATACTTGTAATGCTACAAACATTGTATGATTTGAAGGAGTTCAGATATGGTCTAAAGGAGTTTAGACCAGGACTAAGAGTTAGCAAAGCTGAGAGTTATAAATTCTAAAAGTTAGCAGGTTATAAGAGTCAGCGAAATCTAAAGAGTTAGAGCCTTGTTTATAATGCAAGTATGTTCTTAAATACTATGTTCCTAATCTATTTTCACCAATACAAGTTTATCGGTGAATTCCTTTTATATAAATTAGTGTATATCTATATCTGAATGGTACAGATAGTTAGTCTTAGCTGATAATGTGCTTAGTGGAAGCTCATATAGGCAGGAGGGTTTTAATTAGGACTGGATACTAAACAGACTTACAAGGACCCCAATAGACATCCAATGAAATTGTCAATAGTAAGTCCTCTCGAATTGAGTAGTATTTGTTGTACTTTGACCTGAGTATCACGATGGGCTTGTAGTTTATCCACCATACTTTGGTTCTATAGATGTCAGAGACCTTTCATAGTCTTACTGCTACGTGTCCCTGGATATAATCCAAGGCTCATGAAGTCTGATATGCTTAGATACAAAATCCATTAGCTCATATAGATGGGTTGTATATTCGATGCTTTGAGATTGTATCTCAAAAAGTCTTATGGCCATAAACAATAAACTCAAAAAATGAGTATCCCACAGGGTTGAACAATATATAGCAAAGGTATTTATATTTATTATTCATCGAGATACAAATCTGAAGATAAGTTCATGGATGGTCTTATGGGGATTTGACGGTGATGATCTATATTCTCGCAAATCCATGGTATAATTGACGGAAGGATTATACGTATGTATTCTGACCTCAACTTATATGGTCTAATGCGTTAATTTGTAATATCTGTGACTTGTGCGTGGTGTATCAATCACGGACTCATGGAATAGTTCCATTTGACGAATTAGGTATAGACTTAGGGAGTCTCACAATATGAAGTGCACTTATTGTGCACTGGGGCAATATACCAGAGTGAATAGTTTACTCCACTAAAATCCAAAACATTACTATGGTTAAATTAACTAAATACATGGTTAAGGTGATACCTACTTTGGGTTAACTTGGTAACCTAGAAAGTGCTTAAAGGTAATTTCACATAATTGATTATTTAGTTGTTAAATAATCAAGACATTTATTTATTTAAGAGTTAAGTAAAATTTTAACTTAACCAAGGTTAATTTTTAACTAAAGGGTAAGGTTAAAAGATATTCTGTACTTAACTCAACCTAGGTTAATTGTTAACTCTAGGGTTATATTAAAATCAAGATATTTTATTTTAATTAATTATTAATTGAAATTAACTTAACCTAGGTTAATTATTAACCCTAAGATTAGGTTAAAGTGAAATTACACCTAAATGAAATACAAATGTAATTAAAATTACATGCATTTGTATATATTTGTTAAATGAAACAAAAATTGAAGTTTTTACATTTAGAAGTGGCCAACCAAATTTTAGGAGAAAGAGAGAAAAGAAATTGTTTCTTAGTTTAAATTTCAAGTGTTGAAATTAGTAAATCTTTTTCCACTTCCAATTTAAGCTACTTATTGATTTGTTTTAATTGTTCAAATGTTGATCAAGGTTAAAATAAATTATATTCATTAGATTAATAGTTAATCTAAGAGTTTAAGTGTCAAATCGGTGCTGGATTATAGGTTTTCATTCTAGCCAATTAAACCTACCTGCGTTGATTGCTAGAATTGACAACGATTGCATTTCAGGTGGACTCCAAACTAATATAATCAAAAGGCTTCAAGGGTTATATTCTCAATTTGTAATTAATTTAATTAATATGTATTAATTGTGTTTATTGTTTAATTTTTGACTTTCACTATGTATATATGTATGCGATGCGTATATTTAGATGATGAACACACACTCCATATGGATGCACCCATATTTTAATCAACATTTAACAGTACATTATGTGTTTTATGCCAAATTACTTCAATTTACAATCATATGCATGAGAGTTTCTTATTATATGCAAACTATGATATTCATTTACTAACGTTTATCAACATTAACAAGAATAATTACTTCCTTTTTAACTAACTTATATCTAAACAAAATTGACCAACCCTTATTTTTGTTGGAGATTAAAATTATTTGTTTAAAAAATTGTGTATTTACTAAGTTAAAAAAAATACGATGAGATAATAATAACCCTTACTTGCCTATTAAGAAAACATTAAATAACATAATTAAACCCATTGAGCGTTGGTAGTAGAACGATGGATCGATACTCGATTGTGCAAGGGGGTCCTACTAGTCTGTTTGCTGCTCATTGATGTCGTGTGTATTCCTAGACAAGGAAAGTCCTTCAGTCACCCTTCAATACGCCTCGGGCTCTTCCCTTTCTAACCTTCCCTACCGAATTTCTCTCTCTTAGTAAAGAGAAGAACATTAGCAATCTATAAACTTCCCAAGTAAGCATGCTCACTTCATACGTATATTAGTTCTTATATATACTTCATGTAACTTTTAATAGCACTAGAATAACATGTGATTAAATGTACAATGGTGGTTGTTTAAGTAACTTAGTTAGATCCTAGATGACTGTATATATATACACATATATTTTTGTAGCTTATGTGTGTGGATGAAAACGTTATTTAAAAGTTAGTTTAAGAGATGAAAATTTTAGATTTGATGAATAATTAAAGCTGCTAAGAAATGTTTAATATAGAATTTTAATTGATTTGATACAGTGCCAAAGAATATTTTGAATATTTTGTTATTTTTTATTTTTTACGGGGGTTGCTTTGCCAGTGTAAGATAAATCACCCATAAATAACTTTTATGGGTGTGTGTTCAAGTTAAAGCATTAGTTACATAACTATTGTAAGAAATATAAGAGAGATATATATTTCACTCTATTTGATATAGTACAGAGTGAGTCTTTATATAAGCTTTAAATTGACATATAATAGGAAAACAAAATATATACAAGAAATTAATCACACATTAATTACAATATTTAACGATAAATATGAACACATGGCAATGAAAATTATATTATTAATAGATTGACTTATATCCTTAATAATTATATTCCCATTATAATGTAGTGTATCATCAACCGCCTTTTCACCGATTGAGATTATCAATCTTAATATCTTTATGTATATATTATAAACACATCTTGATAACTATAGCTTAGTATTTGGGTATGATGGTTATCTAGTAAATTCTTTTAATTTTTCATTGAAATGTTAGTAGTTTTAATATCTTCAAGTATAGGTATTACAAACATTTTCAAGAAATTTTACTTTTTCGTGGTTATAACATTGGTATGTGAAAGTTGAAGATTGAAACCTGTTTAGTTACATAATGAGTCACTCGCTACCACTTCCAATTATTGTTGACACTTTAACATTGCATGTGGACTTTCGTGGAAGCATTAGAAATTAAAATTAAGGTATTTAAAAAAATGGTCATTGCAACTTATTTGTTGGATGACCTGTGATCAATACTGTAAAAGGTACAAGTTGGTGTTTAGAAGTTTTAGGGCAACGATAATTGTTCCTTAGACTGGGATGGAGAAGTTCATATGCAACACGGAATACTATGTTTCCATGGTTGATGAATGCATATAATATGGCATCTTTCATCTTCAGATAGACTTTGACTACATCTATGGGGTAAAGATGATATTAGAACTAACAATCATGAACCTTCCAGACCAGCCACTCATGTTCTGCCAGATACTACTGACTCTATTTGCATGAAAATGGTAAAGCAACTACCAATGCCATATCCTGCAACAAACAACAAACAATGATGTAAAATATGCATATGAAGCGGCCACTACAAAAAAAATTTCCACTAGCTCAATAAGGTTGAAAGCCACAAAAATAAGTGAATGCACTTTGTTATGTTATGCTTTAAACTCTTATTTTACTAATGACTGTGTGTATGAACAATTTCTTTTTATTTTATGGATGCTTATCATTTTTCTTCCTTATGAGCAAGATGGCTTCTTCTTAATATGGTTGTATTATCTTTTATACTAATTTGGATGATTGCCAAACATCTTCATGTTTTATAATCTATAGTAATTTACATCATAGAAAGTTATAAGGACAGTTATTATATATGGACCATGTCTCTGTAGGAATTTTTTTTTTTTTTGTTAATATTTTTGACATTGGTTATGAGAAAGACATCTAATTTGGGAAAAGACGTCTACTATTAACGATTAGAAAAGTGACAATTCCAATTAATACATTAGTCACTAAATATACAACTTCTTCATTTTTTATTTACTTAAATGACACTACTTGAATGCAAGTTTATCATAAGTACATATTCACATGTCCTGAACTTTCTTCCCTAGTCAAATTTCTATTCAATTTATTATTTTCTCCGTACAATTCATTGAAAGTTGTAAAATGGTGATTAAAAATCACAAATGAAGTTAGATACATTATTTCAGGGTCCAAGGTGTAAAAGGAATGAGCTTTTTCAATACTTAAATTCTAACAAAAGCAAACTTTGTGACTTCTAGAGTATTACCTAAATCCAAAGCGCTGAAATGCTATTGGAAGCAAACTTTTTTGGCATCTAAAGTAATTACCAAAAAGTAGAAAGACTGCATTTATAAATCCCAATGAAGTCCAAAAATGCCAAAACGCCACCATTTTACTGAAAAAGGAATTCAAAATGTTAATTTCATTGTACGTTTGTTCATAAGTTGTTCACCTACCAACCATGTACGTGTCTTTTTAATTTCAATTTCAATTTGGCTTTTAGAGTAATTACCTAAAAGCAAATGGGTTAAGATACTGATGGAAGCAAACTTTTTAGGCTACTAGAGTAGTAAGCTAAAAGAGGAATGGTCGTATTGCTAAAGTCCTTAGTATGTCAATAATTGCGGAAAATGCACCGTTGTACTGAAATACGAAATGTAAATATCATTGTATGTTTAACCATGTACATCTCTCTATAATATCATTTTAGATTAGGCTTTTTGGGCCATATTCTTTTAGGTTACACCACAATTTAAACTTGTTCCAATACCCTTTTGTTGTCTTTTTGAAAAAAATTCTTATTCATATACCTTGCTCAATTAGTTTTGTATTTTTACAAGCTTCTTACAATTATTTTGACAAACTCTTGTATGATGAAAATAATTATTGCATGACAGATTCTTTTGTTTTTGTTTTTTTTGCCATATACTAATAACTATTATACACAAATATTGTTTCAATTCACAACCATCCTAGTTTATGTGTTGCCGTGTTCAATTACATAATAAGTACATACATTTATTTTACTTTCATAGTGACATCAACATTGTTTGTTATGCTATGTCCGTTACACCTTCCATAAATGTGACATTAAACTCTTTTAACACATGTTCGCAATATAAAAAAATATTCTTATAAATGCTTAACTACATCTTATGTACTATGATGTTTTTCATTAACTGAATGACCCTCCCTTTCAACAACTTCACCAACATGGATGGAATCACCATGTGCCATGTTAAATAAGTTTAGAGTTTTTAAATTACATTCTCTCTTTCATTGATGCACACTACTATCATACCTTACTTTCTTCCTGCCAACTTCCTTCCGAAACAAAGTTGGTCCTCTATTACTGTATACCTCTATCGATGACTCTCCATTATATAATTCTTCAACTATCTTCCTCATCTCACATATTATGACCTCATGCTTTCTTGATATATTCTTCTCCACATTGGCCTGAAGTTGTGCCAACTTAACCTCCAGCAAACCACAAAATGCCTATATTTCATCATTTAATGCTTTTTTAACTAGCAGCACTGTTCAACCGACCCCTGCAATTGCTTCAATAGAGTCAAGGTTTTACAATTTATTCCCAAAAAAAAATATTGGCCTTCACACCCGTTACCTCACTTTATAAAGAAAACAAGAAGCGATTGACTATGTGTACACCTATTTTGTCAAATGCTTGGTTTCTTATAAATGTCACACATTGTCATACTAATTTTTCTCAAAGTTGTAACACTTTTAAACCTTTTTTTGCACCATATAGGGTATAATTTTAAACAAATTTAAATATACTTTTTTCCTATAATCGCTTTTTTATGCTTCAGTTTCCTTCACATTCCTATTCCTTAATCTGTTTTATATACCACTCAACTCCTTACTATCCACATCTTCCTTCTCAATCCCAATCACATTGTCTATTACAAATATCAATCTACATATATCATTGTTTTCATATCACTTCTATTCGGTTTCTCTACATATTAGCCTTAGAGAGACATATGCACCTAGCTAAAATAAATCAAATCAGTAGCTTATTATACAAGTAACGTATTCACATTATTCCTTATCGAGGCTTTGTATCTCCCAACAGTGGACCATGTATCTCACTATTACATAACTGAATATCTCTAACTTTAGCTCCTTATTTGAAGGAAACCTTTTACTCTCTATGAAGAAATAAATCCCCCGATAAATACTTTGCATACAACTTACCTGCCAAAGGCAAAGCTTCGTATATCCATATCTATAATCATTTAATAAATTTTTTGTTCCACACTCATCCCTAAATAAGAGGAAAAATGATTTCCTTTTCATACCAAAAATACATACGAAAATCTGTACAAATTGTACTTCCCCTCCTTCCATGCAAAGTTATTCTTCTTTTTCTTCTAAAATTATGAAATCTTGTTCCTTAATATTGCTTATAAGGACATCAATGTCTATTCCCAACAAATACTTCCCTACAGATATACATTAAAGTCCTCCATGTTGTCAACCATGTGCCACCAGTTATGGTTTATTTTGTTATCTTCATACTTATCATTAGTAAATCTCTCCAAAAAGTAAACCATTGCTAACTTTACGACATCTTATCGTCTATTTCATTAAACTTTACATTATTGATTATATTATCCAAATATCTCATGTCAACATTACTATTGTCACCAAATATAACTCTCCGAAATCAAGATGGACCCTTACACACGTATTTTGTATCAAACCTAATGGTACACTTAAAATGCATATCTATTACCTCTAACCATAAATCTCATCTCCTCATTTAAGCATTTAGTTTCAACCTCCCTTAACTGTTATATACTAATTGTGCTTGAAAGCTAATCCAATCGATCTCCATTAACTTCCCAAAATATGTGTTCTTAAAAGTTGAGGGATAACACTTATACCTTTACTTGGGATTACAAGCGGATAGTTATGGTTCCAAACCAACAAGAGAATACTTTGCCAAAAGTGGAGGAGAATGCATTATTGTCCATGGCTCTTAGAGAGAATGAGTTTATAGAGGACATGAAAAGTACCAAAATTGGTGCTATTCTAATAGTGAAAGGAATAGAGGAACCCATGCAACCTACACCTAAGGAGGTTCAAGGCTTATTAGCAAAGTTGTTGATGTAATGGTAGAACTTACACAATTGCCTCCAATGCGAGATATTCAACATCGCATTGATTTTATTCCTAAAGCTAGCTTGCCAAATATGCCCTATTATCGTAAAAGTCTAAAGGAACATCAAATCTTGAAGAAGAAAGTGAAAGAGTTGCTACAAAAGGGACATATATGAGAAAATATTAGTTCTTGTGTTGTACCTACCTTACTTACTGCAAAGAAGGATAGAAGTTTGAGGATGTATGTAGATAATTGTACTATCAACAAAATAACAATAAGTTACCAATTTCCCATCCCTAAACTTGAAGACTTGCTTGATCAATTGAGTAGTGCTAAAGTATTCACCAAGATAGATCTGCAGAGTGGATATCACCAAATCAAAATTCATATGATAGATAAATGAAAGACAACTTTCAAAATAAAAGATGGGCTATATGAGTGACTAGTCATGCCATTTGGGTTGTCTAATGCGCCAAGTACATTCATGCATCTTATGACCCAAGTACTCAAACCCTTTTTATCCCACTTTGTTGTGGTGTATTTTGATGATATTTTGATATATGGTAAGAATGTAGAAGAGCACCTTGATCATATTAGGCAAGTTCTAGTTGTGTTGAGAAAGAATGAGCTATTTGTAAACTTAAAGAAATGTGTATTTTTAACAAATAAACTAGTGTTCCTAGGATTTATTATAAATAGTCAGGGAATTCATATGTATGAAGAAAAGGTGAAAGTTATTAGGGAATGGCCAAAGCCAAAAATAATAACAAATGTAAAGAGTTTCCATGGCCTAGCAACTTTCTATCGCAGGTTCGTTAAAAATGTCAATACCATTGTGGCACCTATTACTAATTTCTTGAAGAAAAGATAATTTCATTAGGAAGAAGGTGTTAATCGTAGCTTTGAATTGACCAAGGAGAAATTAATTATAGAACTTATTCTATCTCTGCCTAACTTTGCCAAAACTTTTGAGATTGAATGTGATGCAAGCGGGATTGGTATAGGAGTCGTTCTTTCAAAAGAACGAAGGCCCATTGTATTCTTTAGTGAGAAGTTAAGTAAAGACTTGGTAAGCATATCTTTTGCTTAAGGAATTCATTGTCTACTCTGACCACTAATCTCTCAAGTACTTTCAAGGGTAAAACCGTGTTGACCGTATGTAATTTGGGTGGGCAACTTATCTTGAAAGATTCAATTATGTTATTATTCATAAATTTGGAATTACTAACCAAGTAGCAGATGCTCTAATTTGTCAATGCAACTCTACTTGTTACCATTTCTACTAAAGATTCAAGTTTTGAACAAATCAAGGAGTTATATGAGAATGATGAAGATTTTGGTAATGTATTGACTAAGTACTTAATGAAACAGCCCTTAGGTGAATATTTGGCCCAAGATAGGCATTTGTTCAAGGAGAACAGATTGTGCATTTCAAAGAGCTCATTACATGGCAAGTTGCTAAGGGAAATATATTCTAGCAACTTAAACGGCCACATGGGTAAAGATAAGACTATAATTGGTTTGGAGGAATATTACTATTGGCCTCAACTTAAAAGAGATGCTGAAAAGTTAGTGCAAAGGTGTCCAAATTTTTAAACGAGCTAGGGGCAGTCACAAAACATAAGTTTGTACATGCCTTTGCTTATTCCTAATGCACCTTAGGATGACATATTTATAGACTTTGTAGTTGGTTTTGTTAGTGTATTTTAGGGTGTTTGCATGTGATTGTGTACATATTGAAAAACTAAAAAATATGTATACACAAATTCGGCTGCAGAATTTATCATGTAATTAACATATACACATGTAGTTTAATTCTTAACAACTTAAGAATACAGAAAACATACCTTTGAAGACCTCCGATGAAGATTTCAAATATTTCTTTGCTCCAACTTTGAGCTCACCTTGAAGTGCACTTTTGTTCAATTCTAGTTCACAACAATCCGATGGGATTATGAAGCTAGAATAGCAGTAGTATAATCTCCAGCAATAAGGTTTTGATTACTTGAAAGAAAAAATATGAATGATTTATTTTTCTTTCTCCTTTGATTTTTCTCACAAGTCTTTGTTCAAAGAAAAACTCTCTCAAAACTAACTTTTCTTTTTCCTTTCAATTCTTGCATGAATTTTTCATTCACTCTCTTGTTAACACAAATGAAACTCAACGATTTTTGGTGCTATCAACACTTCACAAGTGCTCCACCAAAATTAGATAAAGTGGCCAACTACCAAAACAATTTTTGGTGGCAATTTTAATGGTCTAATAAAATTAACCATTAATCACAAAATGGTGCTCCACTTAATTTAATTTATGTTTCTCAAATTAGGTATGTCTTCCATTTAGAAATAAAATATCAAATAAATAAAATCATATTTTATTTATTTAAATAATATTTATTTAATTATTCAAAAACTATTTGAATAATTAATATTTATCTTATTTGATTTTACTAACATGGTCAATGGGCGAATTCATGGTAAAACAATTCATAGAATAAATTGTACCACTTGTTAACATTTAATTAACTAATAACTCTTGTCAACTAATTAAATGATATACTTAACATTTAAGTCTAAACAAGTGCACAACCCGAGGAACCTCGAAACATATTTTCAGTTTGCTGGAATTTCTAGGATGGAATTGTTCAATCCATTATGCTGCCCCAATGTACAATGAGTACACTTCATATTGTGAGACTCTCTAGGTCCACGCCCGAATTGTCATATAGAACTCCTCTATACGTCCATGAACGATACCCCACACACACGTTACCGATATGACAAAGCGGCGCATTAGACCATACAAGTTGAGGTTATAACATATTCATATAATCCATCTATCATTTATATCCGAGTAGAGCAGAGATATAGATCAACACAGTCAAATCTCCACATGCCTGACTGAAAGCTTATCTCTAAAATTGTATTTCAATAAATAATATTCTTAAACACTTTTATAATAATATTTATCCCTAGGGTTAAACTCTTTTCCCGGGAATTACTGCTTATGGCCATAAGACTTTCTGAAATACAATCCATAGAGCATTAGGATATAGTACTCACCCAAATGAGCTGATGGATCCCATATCTATGC
Organism: Ailanthus altissimus; assembly: GCA_946807835.1. Taxonomy (NCBI): domain Eukaryota; kingdom Viridiplantae; phylum Streptophyta; class Magnoliopsida; order Sapindales; family Simaroubaceae; genus Ailanthus; species Ailanthus altissimus. The sequence continues at coordinate 4,709,147 of OX327712.1, forward strand.
ACATCGGACTCTATGAGCATCGGACCACTCCCAACAACACCCAGCGGTCAGACCATGAAAGGTTTCTAACATGTGTGAAACCAAAGTATAGTGGATCACTCACAAGCCCACCGTGGCACTTAGGTTAATGGACCACGAATACTATTCAACTCGAAAGACCCTCCATTGACGGCTTTATGGGATGTCTATTGGAGATCTTTGTGAGTCTATTCAGTATTCAATCCTTACTAAATACCTGTATCTCTATACGAGCTTCCACTAAACTCATAGTTTGCTGAGACTAACCATCTGGAACATCCAGATATAGATATACACCAATCTATATATTTATTAAGGTATTCACTGACAGACCAGCATTAGTGAAGATAGATCAGGAACATAATATTTGAGAATATATTTGCATAATGACATTTCTTAGCACTATTTACAACTCTTTACAATTACGTCATTACTAATATGTTCTTAGATCTTTGTCCCATTTCAGACAAGGCTCTAACTCTTTAAATATCATTGACTCTTATAACCTGATAACTCTTATCAGTGCCAACTCTTAGCATTTATAACTCTCAATATTGCTAATTTTTAGCACTGATCTAAACTCATTTAGACCAGATCTGAACTCTTTCAGATCGTACAATGTCTGAAATGTTACAAGCATCTTACCATATATAAATATAATTAGCGATTTATTAAAATAATAATACTAGTATAAATATTAAACAAATATTCATACATAATGGGTGGCACGTAAGCACAAATTCTAACAGGTTTACTAAGGACACAGAGGGGCAATGATGCCGTATTTGTGGTGGTTGATCGATTTTTCAAAATGTCACACTTTATTCCATATAGTAAGACAACAGATGCACATCATGTAGCCAAACTGTTCTTTAAAGAAGTTATTCGTTTACATGGTATATCACTTTCCATCACTTCAGATAGGGACAACAAATTCTTGGTAGCCTTTTGGCTAACTTTATGGAAAAGGTTTGGGATTACATTGAAGTTTTCCAGTACATCACATCCTCAAACCGATGGCCAAACAGAAGTAGTAAACCATTCTTTGGGAAATTTGATTAGATACATATGTGGAAACAAAAAGGGCTAATGGGACTTTGCTTTGGTACAAATTGAGTTTGCTTACAACAACCCAAACAATCGTTCCACTAAAATTAGTCATTTCTCTATTGTTTATACTAAAATTCCAAGGCTTGTTGTGGACCTAGTCAAACTTCCTGCTACTATAGGTTCTAGTGCAGCTGCGTTTGCTTTAACAGATACTTATTCAAAGATATTCCAAGAGGTGCATCAATCCTTGGAGAAAAATAACCTCAAATACAAGGTAACTGTAGACAAGCATAAAAGATATCAAATGTTTGAGGTAGGCAATAAAGTGATGGTTTATTTATGTAATGAGAGGTTGCCTGCGGGAGTTCATGGCAAGCTAAGGCAAAAATGTTATTGTCCTTTTAAAGTTTTGAAAAGGATCAATGATAATGCATACGTAATAGACTTACCCAATGATATAGGTATATAAAAACTTTCAATGTTGCAGATATCTACATATATCATCTTAAAGGCAACCTGTATGATCACTCAAGGATGAGTTTTTTCCAAGTGGAAGAGAATGATGGGGAACAGCAACACTACAATTATATGAGTAGCCCATGTAATAAGAAACTTTCAAGAGCCTACAACTACATTTATTGGTGTGGTTAATAGTTTCACAATTAGTTTTGAAGTAAAACTTTAGTATTGGTAGTTGTTAGTAATTTTTATTAATTATGTTGTAATAAGTGGTGGCATTCTAAGTGCCTTAGCTGTTAGTAGTAGTAGTAGTTGTAAGTTATTATTAATTACTGAAATAAATGCTAAAAATCCCAATAGGTCTCTATAAATACATGAGAGGTAAGAGGAAAAGCATTCAAATATTGTAATTTCAAAAAACAAGTATTCAGAAACTTTCCTTTTAAATTGGTATTCTACCATTTTTAATTTGCATTTTTATTGAACAATGTCAATAACTTTCATCTTTGTGAATGAAATCACGATCCATCAATGCTTGTCCTGTGTTATTAAATGACTGAGATCTATGTGTCTCAACCAAGCTTTTCTCAATCTTCATTGTAGCTCCTACTAACTCACTGAAATCACTGTGTCCCTTAGATGTGATTATTGTCCTAATGTTTCCTCTAAGACCTTATTTAAATCTCTTACATTTGTGCCTATTATTCTATACTATATATGAGGCGAATCTTAATAACTCTATAATTTTATTCTCATACTCCTCCACTATCACTGATCTCTATTCTAGCTCAAATAAGTTATTAGCTTGAATGTGTAAGACATAGGAAAGAATTTAGCATTAAACTCTTTACAAAAATCAGCCTAACTAATCATTCCTTCATATATACGTGAAAATGATGTCCATTAATGATATGCTCCACTCTCAAGTAAAAATATGACAAATAAAACCCTTTCATCATTAGTATATCTCATAATATCAAATATTCACTCCACTCTGATCTGCCATGACTGTATCAACTGGTCTATAGTGCTTGAAAAATTCTTTACCCTCAAACTATTAAAACACTCTATCGCATTCTCTCTTTTGGGTTGCTTATACTGCAACTGTAACTATATGAGCAAGTCTATCTACAGACTATTATAAAGAGAGTCTATCCAGCTATCCATGTGTAGGTCGTATCTCATATTGTATAACTAACTAATGGTACATCTGATCTATAATAAGGTTAGATTGAGTTTGAGGTCTGGGATCAAGATGATTAACTCACCTACCTTTTCTCTAATATGCTCCTCCATTCTCTATGATACTGAAGAAGATCCTAGTTCTACCATAGGTTTCATATGAGGTTGGTCACATTGACATATGATGAAATTTATAAAATACCTTAAAATATCTCTAACATGTATGCATTATATCATGGTCTATAGAAACTATAACATGCTCTGATACCAAAATGACAAGACCTGACCTGAGCCCTCCTCGAAAGTTAAGACGGATCTCATGATGACATAGGACTAACATGCTCTTCACTCATTTTATTTGATACAACGAGGCTATGTGCCTAAACAAAAAAATACACGTTTACATAAATATACAAGACATAACAACTCAAGCAGCTATGAGTGTTGTGGACCAACCTCAAACTGTAAATATTGTATCAGTTCGCATGAATTCCTATGACAACCTTGGGAAAAATAGAAGAAATAGGAAAAATGGTGAGCTTATGGCTCAGTGAGTGGACAAAATCTAAAAATATTATATAATTTATATATATTGTAAATAATAGCTTCTTAATAATAATTTAATATACACGTCTAAATCTGTAATATAAAATAATTATGAATCTGCATACTGAGTAATCGATAAACTTGTTCTAAAAACATAAGCTGTCATAAAATCTTTGCTAAAACTAAAAATTATAACATAAAATTAGGAATTTCAAAATCTGAAAGCGTAAACTGTCATGAAATCTATTCTGAACCTGAATATATATAACTTAGTTCTGGAAACATATACTATATACATATTAAAAACTACACCAAACTTATATCTGGGGAAAATATGGTATCACCTAGTGAAGTAACTCATGTATAGGCAAAGCAGGAAAACATGGTCTTACCTAGCAGAATACTGCATCACTTGGGCAGAGCAAATAAAATCGTCTAATGCATGGGCAAAGCAAACTATACTAAAAGGAAGGGTACACATCTGGTGGTTCAAAAACTACTACTATATAATATCATAGAAGCATGAATATATTTCTATACTGAACATAATCATAAATTGCACTATAATAGATTCTAAAAACATTTATAAATATACTAAATAATATAAATATTTATCTGTCTAAATAAATTATGAATAAATTTGATAACATATAATTAAATTATAAACTGTTGTATTAAATACATATAAAATATATATCCAGTCACAAAAGTGTGCTAATCTTGATTGGATCGAGAATCTGAGGTCTACCACCTATCGATACTTCTCCTATATTATAGGGTATAAAAATATATTTTTAGTACCAGTATATATCATAAAAACTAAAATAAAAATATTCTAATTTCATAAAGATATTACTCTCTAAGTCATTGGGTATAAATCTAACTTTCCAAACTTATTTCTTTTTATTTCATTTTTATTTTCTCTCGGCTCTTTTCTTTTTTTTTTTCTTCTCTAGGTTTTCTTCCTTTCTCTTCTCTCCTAATTCTTTTCCATTTCTTATGCTAAATGCTTCTATTTCTTCTCGATTCCTATGCTCAAAATGAAGCAAAAATCATCTCTTTATATAGCAATTTCACCCATTCATAAAACCAATCAACCTAAGCCACGAATTAGAGCCCCAGTGCAGTATAATAAGATCGTATCTCTATTTATAGGCAAATGGCTAGCCCAAGTCATTTATAGGCCACGTTTAAATACGGCATATGCAAATCAATGGTTAAAAGCTACAAAGGGGCAAAACATGCATTTCATTCTTTCTCTCTTTCTTCCTCTTTTCCAAAATAAACCAAATTTGCAAATATACAAATCTAGCTGCCCTTAATTTTTTTTCTTTTAAAGTATATGAATCCTACATTTATTTTATAATAATAATAAAATAAATACATGTATTCAAAAATCAGGTGTTATAAAAGTTGCGGGATTAGCTCTTGTATTTTTAAAAAATCTTTTTAATATATGAAATTTTCTCATCCCTAAAATATATATACTATTGTTTAATTTAGTTTAGTTTTATTTAAGGATGTATCAGGAGATCGTGATGTGGCAAAATCCTATTGGCTAAGTGAATCTTGCGCTGACATGGCAAGCTATATAGATGGGCTTGGGCCTGAAAGGTAAGTCTCAACCTCTTCACCCTTATGGGAGTAACACCTAACAAATTTATTAAGATCTCATGGAGTCTAAGAAACTTGATGTTATGAATTGGCTCTAGTTATCTTGTGAAAGGTGGATTTCTCAACTATGATCATAGTTTCAAGTTGTGAGAATTATAGGACCGGTCTTGCATAGTAAATAATATAGAGGATAAATGTTTTAGGGCGATGTATACATGTATATAGGAAATACATGTCAAATGGGAATGTTCTTTTGTAAATAACAACTAGGGTTTTTGACTGTAGAGACTTTAGTTTGAAATAGCCAGAGGGGACACACCTTGTAGACTTGTTGTATGTAATTAGACAATGAGTCTATGTGAATAAAGGGCCTTAGGATAAACACGAGACCATTTTTATGCTTACAACTATAGAAAGTAATGTGATATTTATTGTACTATTAAGGATGGCCTAAAGTCCCAACTAGAATTTATGTTTCCTAAGGCTTTAGGTTGTAGTCTACAACCAAGGAAAGCAGAGACTATACTTTAAGGTTTTGAGGTGTTCATGGTGGCAATGCAGGATGCAAAAATACCTAAGAAGGTTGATTAGGTATGAGATTAATAGAATATGGATTTCAAGTTATGGATTGAATGATGGAAATTGTGTTTAGTGACTACAGGTTGAGTGCTAGGTAATGATGAATAATGAGCCAAGGACACGGGATCTACTTAAGGGTGTTTAATGATGCTAAATGAAGATAGAAGTTAATGATGATTTATGTGTAATGCAAATCCTTTTATTGGGTTTATGGTTTATATTGGATTAAAACATTATGTTTAATCATTATCCAACTAAACTTATGCATATTTAATGAGTTGCTATCTTATTAATAGAAAAAAAGAATTTATCAAAATAAAAAAGCAGTACATCGATTCTTAAATAAAGGCTAATTATGATTGAGTTACCAAATAAAAATAGATAAATTATCAATTTTAATTTTAGAAGGACTCTAAGAGTCAAATTAAGTGTTTATTAGGGGTGTATCTCTTCGTTAGCCTTACTAACATGGACTTTTTCATATTTAGGACAAGAACCCTCAAGTAGGCCTTAGACATCGGGTGTACATATTTAGAAGTCTTACTTAATGTAACCTTATACCTATCAAACCATAACTGTCAAGTTGAGTCTCATTATAGTGATATACATACATACATACATATGTACGTACGTACATATAGACATATATATATATATATATATATATATATATATATATATATATATATACAAGGTAAAGCACGTGATATATATACATACATATATACATACATACATACATATATATGTTGACCCCACAAATTTGTTAATTTAGAGTCAATGAGTTAGATTTATTGGTTATTGGGAAATCACAATTAGAGGCTAGATTAAATACTAATTAATAAGTAAGAGACATATGTTATAATGGTTTAGCCAAATTCAGGTCTTCATCCAGTTCACAGTGCGTTCTAGCTCATTGTAAAACCAATACAAATCAATGTTTTTTTATAAAAGAAAATTACAAAGAGGAGATATAAAGGAAAATAAATATATAAGTATCCCCCATACCATTAGCCCTTTTTTTTAATTGTCCATTCCCTATACGCATATCCTTCTCTTTTTAGGTATCTATTTGTTTTAGTCTCCATTTGATTATGACAAGTCACCTTCTTTTCCTTTTAAGTCACGTATAGAGATTATCTGAGATCATCTCAAGAAATTCTTAGGATTCTGAGGATCACAATCTTTAAGAGTGGTTCATGTTCTGTGGTCATCAATTAATCTTTTGGTCTATAATATAAAGTATTTTAGTCTAGAGCCCTTTTCACCTAAGAAAGTGTGCTTTGCTTTCATGAATTATTGACGCCCTAATCAATATATATTCTTCAAGATAGAGGACCTGCTCAACCCATAAGGTCCTCAACCCATAATATCTACTAAGCACCTTTATTGCTTATATTCTTGAGGTGATGCAGATTTAGGTTAGCTCACGAATCTAAAAAAGATGCCTGACCATGCTGAAAGTTATTGGGCTACCTAAGGTTCGTGGCTTGGCTCAAGCCCTAAAGGTAGATGGACTTTAGACTGAGATCCTAGAGGGAATAAGAGTCTCTCAGTTTTCAATATTAACTTTATTGATACTAAAAATTAAAAACAACACCTCGGACCAAAAGATGCCTCAGTTTTTATTCTTGGTCATAGGATGTTTATCATATGATAGCACCTAATTTGTTCTATTCGGCAGTTCGATCTATGGTTTATCATTCATGGACGTTGATAGGATCCTTCCATTTAGCAGCACCTTAGGATGGCATAGCCTTAAAGTCAAGTTAAGGGCGAGGTTTAAACGAGGAAAGGCTTACGGTGGATACATAGGCTCCCAGAGACGAGAAAGGGTATATAGTAAGCGACAAAATGCTTCGGGGAGTTGAAAATAAGCGTAGATCCGGAGATTCCCGAATAGGTCAACCTTTCAAACTGCTGCTGAATCCATGGGCAGGCAAGAGACAACCTGACGAATTGAAACATCTTAGTAGCCAGAGGAAAAAAAAGCAAAAGCGATTCCCATAGTAGCGGCGAGCACAATGGGAGCAGCCTAAACCGTCCCTTAGTATTAGATGGAATATTTGAGTAATATTTCTATCTTGTCCCATTTATCACCTAAAGTATCCCACACATGACATAAGTACTTGCTAAATTGCGCTGTTGAATGCCTTAATTTTTAAAATTGCACCCAGTTGTTCTCATTTATTTACAACACTTAAAACAAGAATATGTGTTGACAAGTAGATTATAGAATAGTTGTATCCATTCATTTATTTATGAAAGTGGATTAATCTTGGGACATGTCTATCAAATGAATGATCAAGATATAAACGTGGAGGTGTTGTTGATATTTGAAAAGACATTCTCTCTATAGGAGCAGCCTAAACCGTCCCTTAGTATTAGATGGAATATTTGAGTAATATTTCTATCTTGTCCCATTTATCACCTAAAGTATCCCACACATGACATAAGTACTTGCTAAATTGCGCTGTTGAATGCCTTAATTTTTAAAATTGCACCTAGTTGTTCTCATTTATTTACAACACTTAAAACAAGAATATGTGTTGACAAGTAGATTATAGAATAGTTGTATCCATTCATTTATTTATGAAAGTGGATTAATCTTGGGACATGTCTATCAAATGAATGATCAAGATATAAACGTGGAGGTGTTGTTGATATTTGAAAAGACATTCTCTCTATGAGAGCATTCTACATGTCAAACTTAAAATTTACATCTATGATAATTTATAAGGGTTAATTAAGTCTAATATTTACATCTTCAAGCTTAATATTTGTTCGTTTAAATTAAGATTATTTGGCTTTTTATAGGTTTGGAGTCATTGAAGCATATAGGGATGAAAATAAGCCAAAAATCAAACTGCTACAATACCCTAATACAGTAGATTGCAATAGTAACAAACTATAGTACCAGCACTGCAATGCCTAAAAATAAATGTCGCGGCAATCAAAACAGTATGTATAGCGCCCCAGCGCCACGATACAATGTGAACATTAACGCGTGAACATTACTCATGAGCAATACTCGTGAAGAGTAATCCTAATCTATCTTATATTTAATGTTTTATCTTAATTTAAATATATAAACCTATAAATAGAATGCCAAAAAACCTAATTTAAAGAAATCAAGAGGAGAGAAAAATAACAATTTTTGGAGGATTAATAAGATTAGAAGATTGAAGACTACATAAAAATAAGTTTGACCTCTTCAACTCTTTATCTTTCTAGTTTTCTATGATTTTCATGATGTTTTTCTTGATAAGCTCTAGAACTCTTTATTTCACCATAACCTAAGTTTTTATTTCTAGGGTTAAACTTTTGAACCTAATATGTAGTTTGATTTTATTGCCTTTCTTAGTTTATAAACTTAATATATACAATTGATTCATTTTATCTTATGTTTATTGCTTTCATTATATCTGCCTAATATTTTTAATGATCAAGCAACCATGATAAACTTGACAAAGGGATTCATGTGTTTAGCCTATAATAGTTTGATGTATGATCATAGGGTAACAACTATGAGTTCTATGTAGGATAGACATATACCTAGATGATATGAATGGTATTATTTAGACTTGATCTTAATGAATTACATTATATTCTGATTATCATAGACATATAGGTAGTTGTTAGAATGTGTAATATAGTCAATTGATCATCGACAGAGACTTGTGATGAGATTAGTGTCTAAGCAACAATTGATATTAAGAGATTAATTAAGAAGTTCACAAGTTCAATGAAATATTAGGATATGAGTTTATACGTTACATTGTTATCAATTTATGAGTTCAACCATTTGTTTATTTGTTATCTAGGTTAAGTTTTAAGTTAATTACTTAATTTTCAGATTTTAGTTTTCTAGATAAAAGTAAAGTAGATATAATTTTAATAACTGATTGATAGAATTAGATTGTATAGTCCCTATGGGAACAATATTCAGACTTAAAATCCTATATTACTTAATACGATAGCATGCACTTGTACTTAGCTACTATAAGCACAATAAAAAAATGCCAACCTTCATATAAATAAAAGGGTGTTTCTTCATTCATTTGTTTGCTTTGGTGTTTTTGAGAAAAGTGAAAGCAATTATTTATAGCTTTTGAAGAGAAAGAGGCCAGACTGTTGTTTAGCACAATATTGTTTCGAAAGAATCTTTATTCAAGTAAGTGCTCCTTTTACTTTTTTAGTGCTTTTGACTTTATTGCTATTTCTATTTCTAGATTTTGCATTCTTAGTGTCTTTTATAGTTTCAAACTGTACTTTGAGTGTTCGATTTAGGTAGTCGACTTAAATGGTCAACTAAATTTTTTTTTTTCCTGATAGGTTAGATATCTTCTATTTTATCCAGGTGCATAAACCATGTCTTTTCTTGAGGACTCCCAAAACATATCTAGTCATGAATTTAAGAGTGCTGATAGGAACTCAAATGCTGGAGTAACTTAGCTTGAAAAGTAGATAATACAAATACTTGAGAATATCAGGGTCCTCGCTTGGTTATTATAGAGTCATCTCAAGGTAGGAACCTTGTAGAAGGCCCTTAGTAACTTTGATAAGATTCTTAGAGGTATGGTGCAAGGGCAATCTAGGCTTCGGGTCAATTTAGTAAGCTAAGGAAAAAGAAAAAGAAAACCGCCTTAGAAATAAGCAAAAAGGCTTCATTTGAGTTAAATTGTCCTCCTTATAATCCTTCATATATGCAGGAGGAACTTCTTGCATCCTTGAGGGAGAGAGATAAAATACCAACCTCGATCACTCTTAGAATCCCTCAGGAGGATAAGTATGTGAGTAGGCCACTAGAGGGAGAGATGGCTTTTAGCTTAGATTTCTTCAATTTATGTTTAAGGTTACCCCTTCAACCTCATTTTGTATATATGCTTTCACATTTGAATTTGGCACCCTGTTAGCTTGGTTTGTATGCGTGGCAGGTGCTAGTTACTTTAAGAATAATGTAAATAAAGGTAGGATATAGTGAACCCACCTTTATGAGTTCCAACAATTGTACTAGTTCAGAGCTAATGCTGATAAGCAAAAAGTGTTCCACTACTTCTCTGCTTTTGCTTATGATAGTGAGAAAAAGTATTCCCTTATTAATCCATGATGACTACAATTTTTTGTGGTTTTTTACTTGTGGAAAATAGGGTCAAGAGTATATAAGAGCGTTCGGCCATCTATCTTGTCCTTGGGCCTTTTCTAGATCGAGTTTCACGTTTTCATTTTTTATTATGCATTTTCTTATGCTGCTTCAAAGTAGATTCTAATTTCGTTATTTTTCATTATAGTGACCTTCTGGACTTCAAAGTCTGAGCTATCCTTAAAAGAGGAAGATTGGGTCGAATTATAACAAGTTAGGCCCATCAAAGAACTACTTTCCCAAAAGAACTTAGCAATTTCTAGGTGGATGGACTTGAGACAAAGATCATAGAAGGAACAAAATATATATATATATGTTGGCGCAGGATCTTAGGCACGTGGGTATATGCATGTGCAATTGTGTTCATTGCCTAACATAGCGAAAATATAAATTTTGCAATACACACAATAAATAAATATATTAATCACATTAATATATTAATAAGGTTAGAGAACTCACCAAACGTGTAATGTTATACACGTGTTTATCTTGGAGTCCACATGGAGACCAATTTGTGTGCAGTTCTAGTCACTAACTCGGTGGGCTTGGTGAGCGAGAATAGCAGCTCCATATTCAGCATGGGATTAACTCTTAATTCCAAAAATGGCCGGGAGTGAATTTACATCATTTTCTCCAAAAGGATAAGAAATGGAGATTTGAAGCAATTCACAATTGCTCCAATTGGAAGCGTGAATTTTCCCTCCCCCTTTTTTGTTTTTTTCTTCTTCCTCTTCTCCATTTCTTTTCTTCTCATTCTCTCTTGGCCATTTGGCCTTCTTGCTCCTCTTCTCTTTCTTTTACTACATATATAATATAAATATAATATAATATAATATAATAATAATAATATAATAATATATATTATATACTATAAAAGAGAGAGAGAGAGAATAATTATTTAACAATTAAATAATCATAGTGTGTCATGACCATTTTGTCCCTCATAAATAGTTACCAAGTTTACCCCTTAGTGGGTCCCACCAAATCCTACACTTAGGTAAACTTAACCGAGTGTCCATAATACGATACATGTCATTATACAATTAGTAAATAACAATCATTAACTAATTGTTGTATTTAACACTTAAATACAGATACGTACGCATTCCCGTGGTATTGCTGGATTAAACAATTTAATTTGGCACGCTGCCCCAGTACACAACGAGTACACTCCATATCGTGGGACTTCCTAGGTCCTACGCCAGATTCGTCAAATGGAACTATTCTATGAGTTCATGAGCAATGCCCCACGCACACGTCACGGATGTACAAATTAGCGCGTTGAACTATACAAGCTGAGGTTACAACACATACGTATAGTCCTTCCGTCATGATATCCTGGATGTATGGGGATATAGATTATCACCGTCAAATCCCCCTATACGCATCCATATCTTATCTCCAAACTTGTATCTCATTGAATAATATGCGCAAATGCTTTTGTCATATTGTTCTACCCTGACGGAACTCTTTTTCGGGATTGATACTTATGGCCACAAGATTTTCTGAGATACAGTCTCGAAGCATCTGGATATCAAACTCCCTATAAGAGCTGACGAATCCCATATCTGTACGCACCGGACTCCATAAGCATCAGACCATACCCAGTGACACCCAGCGGTTACACCATGAAAGGTCTGTGATATGCGTGGAACCAAAGTATGGTGGATCATTTACAAGCTCACCGTGACACTCAGGTCAAAGGACCACGTATACTATTCAACTCGAGAGCACCCTCCATTGACGATTTATATAGGATGTCTATCGGAGGCTCTCGTGAGTCTGTCTCATATTCAGTCCTAACTGGATACCTATATGTCAATATGAGCTCCAAGCTCACGGTCGGCTAGGAACGACCAACTATATCCTATAGGTACGACATATATTGATCTATATAAAAGTATCCACCGACAGACCTGCATCGGCAGAAATATATCAGGGACAATTATTCGAGAACATACTTACGCAACTTGCATTTTCTGGCACCCGATTGTAACTCTTACAACTATGCAGTTACTAGTATACTCACAGGTCTATGTTCCATTACAGACAAGGCTCCAATTCTTGGATCTGCTAAGTATTATAACTAGCTAACACTTAACTGTGCTAATATTTAACATTTATATCTCTCAGCGTGGCTAACTATGAGCCCTTATCTAAACCCTTTAGATCTGATTCGAACTCTTTTAAATTTACAATGTTTGTAATGTTACATGCATAATACCATATAAATTGGTATTAGCGATTTAATAAGAATGTACACTTGTATAAATACACAAGTATATGTACATTCAGGGATGGCACGTAAGCACCGACCCTAACAATATATATATATATATACACATATATAACATAATTGCTCAATAATAACTTGATCCGTTGTATATATATATATATATAACATAATTGAACAATAATAACTTGATCCGTTGTATAACCTTATTGTTGACAATTGATAAATATTTTTATCTAAAAATTCATTTTGACAAAAGTTCTTAAATTGATTCTGTTCCAGAATCAAAATATTTGTGCCAAAAACACCAATGGTGTTGAAGACAGAATGGACTATGGATAAATTTGATTTTCCAAGCATCATAACTAAAGTCATCAGTAGAATCAACAGTTTAGCAAAGTGAGGGAGTTAAGAATGACTTTGTTGTGAGTGTATAAAATTAATAAAAAGTTAACAAATTATGATTTAAAACCAATCGTTATATATTTAAGCCAAAAATTATTACGGTATAACCAAAGTACTCCTCCTTCGAATGGAGTCTTAAAAGCAAAAGTGGCAGATTGGTTGTGTCGTCTTAGTATGACCCACTAAATTTCAGCCTATGCCCATTAACATAGCACAATAGGCCTCGTGGGTCGTGTTTATTATTTTTGAATTTTAAAAAAAATAGTGATATAAATTTGACCTTTTATTTTTATTTTTGTATCTAATAATTTCATATTTGGAATAATATCATTAAATTTTCTATCTTTAATGGAATTGCAATTTCAATTATGAATTTATGATTATAACACAATTCAATCCAATATAATCTTAATTATTATTACAATAAATAATTTTAATTTCTATTACAATATTTATAATTGTAATTAATTTTAAAATAATTAAATTATTAAATTTATCCTAGGAATACTTAATTGAAATTGAATGAAATTTTTGTACAAATGAATTATAATTTCAACTTAGTTAATTAAACTATTTAATTTATCCCAAGAATAACACAAATTAATTAAAATTGAAATCTAATCCTTGTACAATTAAAATATAATTTTAATTAATTTAATTCAATTGTCTAATTTATCTAATGAGTACCAATTAATTGAAATTAAATAATTGAATTTGTACAATTGAATTGTAATTTTAATTAAATTATTTAATTTATCCTATGATTACAAATTAATTGAAATTGAATGATTAACTCCTTGTACAATTGAATTATAATTATGTACTCAATTAAATTATTTAATTTATCCCAAATTAATTGAAATTGAAATCAAATCTTTATACAATAGAATTATAATTTCAATAATTCAATGGAATTGTTTAGCTTGTACCATTAATATCAATTAATTGAAATTAAATAATTGAATCCTTGTACAATTAAATTATTTAATTCATCCTATGAATATAAATTAATTGATGTGAACATCACAAAAAAATATGAGACCCGACGTTCAATGAAATTCTTTGTCAATGATCGTTCTAATTCAGATTCATAAAAAGAAAAAATAAATAAATAAGGACTTTGACCCATTATCTATTCAGAGATATGAACCAAATATATAAGAAAAGGGTTGATGCTGTTGGGATTTGTGCTTACGTGCCATCCCTTTTGTGTATAAATATTTATTTTATGTTTATACAATTATGATTAAATATATCACTAATTATTTTATATACAAATATGGTAAGATGCTTGTAACGTTTTAGACATTGTATGATCTAAAAGAGTTCAGATTTGATCTAAAGGAGTTTAAATCAGTACTAAGAGTTAGTAACGCTAAAAGATATAAATGCTAAAAGTTAGCACTGATAAGAGTTATCAGGTTATAAGAGTTATCAGGTTATAAGAGTTAGCAAAATCTAAAGAGTTAGAGCCTTGTCTGAAATGGGACAAAGACCTAAGAATATATTAGTAATGACATAGTTGCAATAAGTTGCAAATGGTGCTAGAAAATGTTGTTATGCAAATATGTTCTTAAACTTAATCTTCCTGATCTATCTTCACTAATGCAGGTCTGTTAGTGAAGACCTTAATATATATAGATCAGTGTATGTCTATATCTGGATAGTCCAGATGGTTAGTCTTAGCAGACCATGAGTTTAGTGAAAACTCGTATAGAGATACAAGTATTCAGTAAGGACTGAATATTGAACAGACTCACAAAGATCTCTAATAGACATCCCATAAAGTCGTCAATATAGGATCTTTCGAGTTGAGTAGTATTCGTGGTCCTTAGACCTGAGTACCACGGTGGACTTGTGAGTGATCCACTATACTTTGATTCCACACATGTCAGATACCTTTCATGGTCTGACCGCTGAGTGTCGCTGGGTATGATCCGATGCTTATGCAGTCCAGTGTGTACATATATGAGATCCATCAACTCAATTGGGTGAGTAAAATATCCTGAAACTCCAAGATTGTATTTCAGAAAGTCTTATGGCCATAAGCAGACATATCCGAGATTTAATTTTATCCTCGGGAAAATAATATCGTAAAAGTGTTTACGGATATTATTTACTGAAATACAAATCTAAAGATAAGTTTATGGTTGAGCACATAGAGACTTGACGGTGTTGATCTATATCTCCGCTCTTCTAGGATATTTATAATAGAAGGATTATACGAATATGTTATAACCTCAACTTGTATGGTCTAATGCGCCGTTTTGTAATATCCGTAACGTGTGTGTAGGACATTGTTCACAGACGTGTGAAATAATTTCATGTGACAAATTAGTAATGAACCTAGAGAATCTCACAATATAAAGTGTACTCATTGTGCACTGAAGCAGCGAATTGGATTGAACAATTAATCCACAATTTTCAGCAAAGTGAAAAATATTTCAAAGTTACTTTTATTATTCACTTGTCAATAATTGAATGTAAAATACATTATTAGTTTACAAAAGTTGTTAACCAATAAAAAATTGACAAGTGACATAATCTTGCTCCATAAATAGTTTACCATGTATTTACCTATTTACCTTGCTTGGTAAATACATATATGGTAAATGTAAATATTCAAAAATAGTTTTGAATTATTAATATTTTATATATTAATCAAATTATTATTATTAATTGGAATAAGTGACAAACACTATTTAGTAATAGAGTAAGCACTTGTTATTAATAATAAGCAATGTTGGCCACTTAGAATTTGTTTAATGGTGCATTTGTGAAGTGGTGTGACCACTCAACATTGATTAATAGTCATTTGTGCACTAACAATTAATTCATATGGATGAATTAATTTATTGAGTGAAAAATATGATTAATTAATATTTGTAATGGCAAACATAGCTAAGTGGTGGTGGAGCACTAAGAGAAGTAATGATTTTGTACATTAAACTAAAATTGAAAGAGTTCAATTTTTGGTGAAGAAGAATGCAAGATTCAGCAAGTGTGAGGAGAGAGAATTGAGAGCATTTTTCCTAAGTGTTTTCAAAGGTTGAAAGAGTTGGCTAAGGTTAACATTTGTTCATGACAAAGGGTTGTAAGGAATAATACACAATACACTTAATTCTTCTCATCTCTTGCTAGTAACAATTAATAAAGACAAATTGTTTTAAGTGTTAAAACAATCCTTTGTTGGAAATTCAAGGCTGCCATTCTAGCTTCACAATCCCACCGGATTTAGTTGTGAACTAGAATTGTACAAGGGAACACTTCAAGGTGAGCTCAACAAATTGAAGATTAAAGATCTTGAAGAATTGTAAAGCTACCTTCAAATCCGGGTAGGTTATTTATTTACAATTCATTATATATCATTCATGTAAATATACATATGAGATATATATGTGCTTGAATGATCATACATGTGATTATATGCTTGAGTTTGTTACATAGTGTATAACATGTATGAATACTTCCGTTGCGTATTTAATTTTTGAAATTATATGTATCTATACACATCACACACCATATCACAACAGATGCCACACTCAAGATAGATGAGAAAGATTATGATTGATAAGTCAAGGATGAATGCCACAAGATAAAATCTTGATAAGTTCTAAAACGTTCTTTGAAGAAATAAGAGAAAACTCTTAATAATTTTAATATCATAAACTATTTTACTTCTCATCCTTTATGGCATTTATAGAGACCACTTGGAATGCCAATCATCCTTTACAATTTTTAAAGTTTAAAAATTAATGAAACTAAGATTAACTATCAAATTTCTAACTACTATCGAGATAAGTAAATTTAGCAATAAATACAACTATTATGATAAATGCAATTGTAACCCCTTAAAATGCAGTTGTAAGCCCTTAAAATGACTTCTTATTTCTTCTTAGGCTTCCATCACATAGGCTGATGCTAGTATGGTCCGATTATGATGACCATCATAAAAAAACTTGAATAACATTGACAAGGCATTAATTTTCTTAAATACTTAGTTCGGGTACATTAGTGTCTTCAATAAAACATGAATTTAAGATGTGCCCAATTAGCCCATTTAATGCTTCTTTTATTTTTTTTGGATTTTACCATTGTTATTGAACCTTCATGGATGCTCAATGAATTTCGTGAAGCATTGGCAACCTGATTTGCATCATTCAACCTCTCTTAAAAAGGATTTGTCCTTAAATCTTCACCACTTGAAATGGACCATCTGCTCTTGGAAGTAGTCCCTTTGAATAGGAAAACGTTCATTCCTTATATGAAACTAAACCCAATCACCAAGCTCAAATACAACTTTCTTGCGCCTTTTATTAGCTTGGTTTGCATATTGTTTAGTTCTTTTAATATTTTGTAATGCCTTTTCATAAATATGCCTAATAAAGTCGGCTTTCTTCTTTCCATCTAAATGAACATGCCTATCCATAGGTAAAGGAATTAAATCCAAAAGAGTCAATAAATTAAAACCATACACAATTTCAAAAGGTAAAAACGTAGTTGCTCAATGCACATTTCTATTATATACAAACTCTACATGCAACAAATATTCTTCCTATATTTTTAACTTTTTTTGAACTATAGCACGCAACAAAGTAGATAAAGTCCTATTAACAATTTTAGTTTGCCCATCAGTTTATGGATGACTAGTGATAGAAAATAAAAGTGTAGTTCCTAACTTACCCCACAAAGTCTTCCAAAAATAGCTTAAAAGCTTTACATCCCTATCTGAAACAATACTTTTAGGCATGCCATGCAATCTTACAATTTCTTTGAAAAACAAGTTGCAATATGTGATGCATTATCGATTTTATGACATGAAATAAAATGTGCCATTAAAAAAATCTATCAACTACCACATATATAAAATCTATATCCCATTTTGACCTAAGTAAACCTAACACAAAATTCATAGATATGTTAGTCCAAGGTTTACTAGGTATAAGTAAAGAAGTATACAAATTATAAGGCTTAATCTTAGACTTAGCTTGTCTACAAGCGATACAGCTTTCACAAATTCTTTCTACATCATATTTCATATGAGGCTAAAAGAATTGTTCGTACAAAACATCTAAAGTCTTAGATATACCACAATGCCCCATCAAACTACCTCATAAGCTTCTCTAATAAGAAATTCACGCAATGAACAATTAGAGACACATAACTTATTTTCTCTGAATTAAAATTTCATTATGCCTAAAGAACTTGTCAAATGCCATTTTTTCATATGGATCGAATACATTACTAAAATCATAATCATTAACATACAAGTCTCTAATGTATTCAAACCTTAATAATTTTCCATCTAAAGTAGAAAGAAAGGCATACCTTCGAGATAAAGTATCAGCCACAACATTGTTTTTACCGTACTTGTACTTGATCATATAAAGAAACATTTTAATGAACTCCAACCACTTGGAATGCCACTTGTTCAGCTTGTGTTGACCTTTTAAATGTTTCAATGATTCATGATCTGTATGAATCACAAATTCTTTTGGTCAAAGATAATGCTGCTAAATTTTCAATGTGCTAAACAATGTATACATCTCTTTATCATATGTAGGATAATTCAAGGCTATCCCACTTAGCTTTTCACTAAAATATGCAATTGGACGTCCTTCTTGCATAAGTACAGCTCCAATACCTATTCTTGAAGCATTACATTCAATTTTAAAAGTTTTAATAAAGTTATGTAAAGCAAGCAAATGTGCATTAGTTAATGTTTCCTTGATAAAATTAAATGTCTTTTATTGTTCATCACCCCACTTAAAACCTATATTCATTTTGATAACTTAGTCAAAGATATGGCTAGACTACTAAAATCTTTCACAAATATCCTATAAAAACTAGCCAAACCATGAAAACTTCTAATATTACCCACACTTGTAGGCTTTGGCCAATCTTAGATTGCCTTAATATTTTCTTCATCTACCTCAATTCTTTTAGTGCTCACAATAAAACTAAGAAATACAAGCTTATCCGTGTAAACTTTTTTAGGTTAGTAAACAACTTTTCTTTTCTTAAAATATCTAAAACAATTTTTAAATGTTCAACATGCTCATCTACGTTTTTGCTATAAATCAGAATATCATCAAAGTATACAACTACAAATGTTCTAATAAAAACATGCAAAACATGATTCATTAATCTCATGAAAGTATTAGGTACATTGGTTAAACCAAATGGTATAACGACCACTTATATAAACTATATTTTGTTTTAAATGTAGTTTTCCATTAATTACCTTATCTCATTTTGATTAGATGATAGCCACTCTTAAGATCAATTTAGAAAGAAAAAAAAAACCAAGAACTATATAATTGTTAAGCATGTCATCTAATTTAGGAATGGAATGTCTATACTTTACAGTTATATTATTGATGGCGTGGCGATCAACAAACATCCTCAATGCCCCATCCTTCTAGATACAAACAATAATGGAACTACACAAAGACCCATGCTTTCACATACATACCCTTTCTTCATGAGCTCATTAATCTGCTTTTGAAGTTTTTTTGTCTCCTCGTACTTGCTTTTATGGGTTGGCTTATTTGAAATTGATGCTCTGGATATAAAGTAATTTGATGCTCAATTCCTCTTATTGGTGGTAAACCATTTGGTATCTTTTCAAGAAAAACACCATCAAATTTTTGTAAAAGAGAAACGACAACACTAAACAAAGAGAAGTTAAGTTCATTAATACTAAAACAACTTCTTTATACAAAAGTACAATCATAGGCTGATTTAAAAACAAAGCTTTTTTTTTATCTTACTTTCTTTTGCATAGAAATTCACTTGTTTCCTCTCTATTCTTTTCTCACTAACCAAAATTTTCTTTCATTTTTTACTCTCTTTTTATTTTCAATCTCTCTTACTCTCTTTTTTTAACCTTTCTCGATGTTTTTACACTTATCTTGGGGTTAAAGGTATAAGAGTAATTGATTTTTCACTAAGTACAAAAGAGAATCTATTTGTGTAACCATTATGAATTACATGCGTATCATATTGCTCTAGTCACTCCAACAGAATAAACCATACATGCATTGGCACTACATCATACAAAATCTCATCTTTGTACCTCTCAATTGAGAATGAGACGATCATATCTTCGAAATCCTTAATCATTCATTACTGAACTTGGTGTTGCTTCATTTTGCTTTTTTTCACTGCAAATGATTCAATCTTGAGAAAGAAGGCCTTGTAGAGCATCTCCAATAGTGCTAAAGAAGGTAGATGGAAAGTGGTTGGCCCTTTTTTTTTATAATGACTCAAATGTGAACTAGATTTGAGGAATTAATAAGTAGCCATCATTCGAAATTTGAAAATGAGGGGTTGCTGGTTTGGGAGAGAAGTAGGGCACAGTTAGCCAACTAATCGATAAAGAAAGAAACAAAACTTTATCCTGGAATGGGCTCAACCCTAGTTCTTAAGGTTCAGTACATGCATGAGGCTCAACACAGGTAAGCTTAAGGCTTACTTTAGCAGGCTCTTACCCTATATACCTCGTAGCCTGAAGATTAGTTGCTGGTACTAGATAAGGGTGTGGGAGTTTGCATCCAGGCTAGTCTCAGGGATGGTAACTCAGAGCTTAGGTTGAGAAATGAGATGTACTCATTGAGTGATCAATTCCAAAGTGTTATTAATGGGTTGAAGGAAGACATTAAAGTGTTGAAGAAAGTTGTCGAGTCGAGCACTTGTTTATTTACTTTGACTTCTCTACAATAATTCGGCCATTGTAGCTTATACGACCTAGGATGTTTCAAAGTTTTCAAATTAAACTTTTCCACCAACCTAGTGTTAACCATATTAGTACAACACCCCCCTCATCAATAATCATGCTACATACCTTATCATTGACATGGCATCTAGTATAAAAAATATTTTCACGTTGTACCTTCACATCTTCTTTGATTTGCACACTAAGAGCTCTCCTTGAAACCAAAAGTTGACCATCAACTAAATATTCAATGTTACTTGCATCCTCCATGTAAGTGCACTGTGCATCGAATAAGTGTGTATAATTTTATTTATTTTTAATTATAAATTACACATGCATAATTAAGTGCAACAAATTATTAACAAATATCTCATTACGCTAATGAGATATTAGAGAATTCACCCTTAAAGTATACTTTGTGTAGTTTTAGTCTAGGACTCAGTGGGATTCTTTAAGCTAGAACAGTAACTTCCTATTCTTGCCATAATATTTTACCTGAAGCAACACTGCTTCTTAAATATCTCTCGAATCTCTCTATTTAATTTTGCTTACAATTCACTTGCATATTTTATAAATGAATTCGGCCAATATATATATAGCTTAAGAGTGAAATCACTATTTCACTTCACTTTTGCAAATGAACCATGCATCTTTATATAGCCAACATTGTCGTCACCATGTCTAATTAAAAACCAATTAGTAAAAACTTTTCATTAAGCATAACAATGCAGACTTCATGCTTCAATGAGGGCTTAGTGGCAAGGTATCTTACATGGCCAAATTCTAGCAAAATAAATGGCCATTTAACATTTAAAATATACCTCTTGCTAAAGTAATAAGCATGACAAATCATGCTTTAAGCTACCTTTTAAAGTTTACTTATTGGCTGAATTTTTGGTCCATTTGGAAATCAAATCATTTTAGTCAACATTTGCGTTTAATTTTGGCCGAATTCTATTTGGCTTCCAAAATCTTAAATTGAATTAATTTTATTTAGCCAAAATTTAACATTTAACAATTAAACGAGCCAATAAAATCATGCCATTATCAATTAATTGCATGACATGTGGCATTTAATAAAAAAGGTTAAAGTGGTAAAACCTACTTGCCTAGATTCTGGGTTTAACACTTAACCCCTATAATCTCATTGAGGGACCACGAAATCATGGCAATGTTTTTTAGAATTTCCTAGATTGAAATTCAATCTAGTACGCTACCATAGTGCACAATGAGTATACTTCATATAGTGAGACTCCTTAAATTCACACCTATTTTGTCTTATAAAACTCTTTCATAAGCCTATAAATGATGCCCCACACATATGATAGAAATAACAAAAGCATGTTGAACTATACATGTTGAGATTAATACATATTCGTATTCTGATAAACAACATTCGCAAACACTTTTGTGATATTATTTCTAACACAGGAATATTTTTCCCAAGTGAATTACTTATGGCCATAAGATTTTTTAGAACACAATTTTGGAGCATATGGATATACAACTTACCCATATAAGCTGACAGATCTCATATCTACACACAACGATCTCCATGAGCATCGAACCATACCTAGCGATCAAACTATAAAATGTTTCTAACATGTGTGGAACCTAAGTATGGTGGATCACTTACAAGTTCACCGTGGTACTTAGGTCAAAAGACCACGAATAGTACTCAACTCGAAAAGATTATCCATTAGTGGCTTTATTGGATGTCTATTGGAGATTCTAATTGAGCAAGTTTAATATCCAGTCCTAACTGAATACACTCATATCTATACAAGCTTCCACTAAGTTCATGCTTTGCTAAGACTAACCATCTGAACCATCTAAATATAGACATAAACCAATCTATATAAATAAAGTTTTCACCGACAGACCCTCATAAGTGAAAATAGATTAGGAACATTAATGTTTGAAAATATACTTGCACAATGACATTTTTTAGCACTATTTACAACTTTTTGCAACTATGCCATTGCTAGTATACTCATTTCAGACAAGGCTCCAACTCTTTAGATCCACTGACTCTTATAACCTGCTAACTCTTAGCAATTATAACTCTCATTGTAGCTAACTCTTAGCATTGGTGCACACTCTTTTGCATTACTTCCACAATGACATTTTTAGCACTATTTGCAACCTTTTGCAACTATGTCATTGCTAGTATACCTTCAGTTTTTTGTCCCATTTCAGACAAGGCTCTAACTCTTTAGATCTATTGATTCTTATAACCTGTTAACTCTTAACAATTATAACTCTCAGTGTAGCTAACTCTTAGCATTGGTGCACACTCTTTTGAACCAGATCTGAACTCCTTCAGATTATACAATGTTAGAAATGTTACAAGGATCTTACTATATATATTTTAATATTAACAATTTTAATTAAAATTTTTATTATATAAATATTAAAAATTAATATTCATACAATATTGGAATGGCACGTAAGCACCAATTCCAACACTTTAAAGATGGCATAAACTCATCATCAGATTCACTTTTAGTCTCAATATTACCATAATCTTTTAATATCATTACTCTTTTGTTTGGGTATTATGATGCAATAGACATATTCTTAAACACTTAAAATATTTGATATCTCCATTTCTATAAGTTAGTGAATCAGATTTACCTTTGTTTGGTGCACCTCCAACTTGGTTTCATTTGGAGGTTTTGGCCTTAGGCTTGAAATTTATCTTTTCATCATTTTTATTCCAATTTATTTTCCAAGGCGATAAAGAACCCAAGTTCTGGCCATATCTTGTTGAACTCTTTCTCTTGAGTTGTTGTTCTACCTTCATTTCCATATGCATCATGTCTTCCAATTCTATAGAATGCTACAATTCAACCACATTAGCAATATCACAATTCAAACCTTGTAAAAATTCAGCCATAGTTGCCTCTTGATCTTCTTTAACATTGGCTTGAATCATAGCTATCTCCATTTCTTTGTGGTAGTCTTCAATACTTTTGGAACCTTGAGTAAGACTTTGCAACCTTTGGTACAAATCATTTCCTCATAACAGCTTTCATCTCTTTCCATGTCTTAATGGGTCTTTTATGATTTATTTTCCTATTTAAAACTAACTAGTCTTATCAAACAATTGCATAATCAGTGAATTCAATAGCAGCTAATTTTACCTTCCTTTCCTCATAGTAGTTATGACTATAAGAAAAACTAGCTCCATCTTCTTTTTTTCACTCTAAATATGCATTAGGATTAATTTTACCTTGGAAAAAAGGAATCTTTAGTTTAATATTAGCCAAGTCATGATCAACTCTATCTTCACATCTTGCTCTATCTCGTCTACCTCCTTGATCATGCACAAATCTATCCATATTAATAATAGTGGCCTGGTCTTCATCATCCCAATCATCTTCATCAATGCCATCATCATTCATGGTAGCACCCCATCATGTATTTGCATATTAGGAACTTTAGATGGTTGCCTCCTTTATAAATTAGATTCAAATTTATCTATTCTTTCATTCACCTCATTAAACTTCAAATATATTTGATTAAATTGTTGTTTTGAGGACTTAAAAAAAAGTTTGAAATCTATCTTTTCCTGCGCATCATCGGATAAGCCTTTATCTTTTTATTGAGACATGTTTAATAACCTACAAACAAAGTTAGAAAACCTCACAAACACCCCCCTTATGTGTTTTCTCTAAAGATTGATAGCATTCACACTTATGTTTACTTTAATTTGGCTTTTACCCTCTTATAAGTTTACACTATTTTGCATTTTTTCACTATTTAGTCTCATTTATAGTTCTTTAATGAACTTAAATGAACTCAATCAAAATTACCTTGCCATAATTCAAACTCAACAAATTAGATTAAAAAAGATGAGAATGGATTATCGCAAAGGAAAGAAAATGCTAACAAAATACACACTCAATGTAACAAAACTTGAATATCACTTCAACTAATTCAGAACTTTCGATAATTTTTTTTTTTAAATTTAGAAAAGCAAACCTGAAATAAATTTAATCTGATTTTTTTTTCTGCACCTTTTTTTTAATTTTTTTTGTCTTGTTTTCTTTTTTATCTTTTTTTTTTAAAGTTACAGACAAGAAGAAACAAAGATGATAGGATTCAGATTCAATGGAATAGAACAAAGAATGCGAAATTAAAAGAAACAACAAACAATAAAGAAAATAAAGGATAGATCAAACCTAATTTAGAACTTAAGCTTTGATATTAAATAATGTGAACCCCATAAAGACAAGTGAAACCCGACCTGCAATGATGTTCCTTTGCCAAGGATCGTTCTAATTTAGATTCACAAAAAAATAATAATAATAAGGATCTTGACCTGTTATATATTAAGAGATAAAAACTAAAAATGTAAAAAAGGATTGACGCCACACTCAAGATAGATGAGAAAGATTGTAAGTGATAAGTCAAAGATGAAGGACACAAGATGGAATCTTGATAATTTCTGAGAAGTTATTTGAAGAACCAATAGGAAAACTCTCAATAATATTAATGTCATAAACTATTCTACTTCTCATCTCTTATGGCATTTATAGAGACCATTCGAGATGCTAAGCATTCTTTATAACTTTTAAAGTTTAAAAATAAATGAAACTAAGATTAACTGTCAAATTTCTAACTACTATCAAGGTAAGTAAATTTAGTATTAAATACAACTGCAATGATAAATGTAATTAGAAGCCCCTAAAATGACTTCTTATCTTCTTTTTGGGCTTACATCACATGGGCTGATGCTGGTATAGTCTAATTGTGATGTCCATCATAAAAAAACTTGAATGATATTTACAAAGCATTATTCTTCTTGAATAATTAATTCGGGCAATTTAGTGTCTTCAACAAAACATGAGTTTGAGATGTACTCAACTAGCCTATTAAACGCTTCTTTCATTTTCTTGGTTCTTACTCTTATTATTGGACCCCATGGATACTCAATGAATCTTGTGAAGCTTTGGCAACCTAATTTGCATAATTAATTGAAATTGAATTCTTGAATCTTTGTACAATAGAATTTTAATTTCAATTTAATCAATTAAATTGTTTAATTTATCCCCTGAATACAAATTAATTAAAATTGAATGATTGAATCCTCATATAATTGAATCATAATTTTAATTTAATCAATTAAATTATTTAATTTATCTCATGAATAATATAAATTAATTGAAATTAAAATCAAATATTTGTACAATTAAATTATAATTTCAGTTAATTTAATTAATTATTTAATTTAGCCCATGAATACCAATTAATTGAAATTGAATGACTGAATCCTTGTACAATTGAATTATAATTTTAATTAATTCAATTGAATTATTTAATTCATTCCATGAATAAAAATAAATTTAAATTGAATGATCAAATCCTTGTACAATGGAATCGTAATTTCAATTAGTCAATTAAATTGTTTAATTTATCCCATGCCTACTAATTAATTGAAATTAAATTATTGAACTTGTGTACAATTGAATCATAATTTCAATTTAGTCAATTAAATTATTTAATTATCCCATAAATAATACAAATTAATTAAAATTGAAATTGAATCATTATACAATTGAATTATAATTTCAGTTATCTATTGTATTATTTATTTATCCTATGAATACCAATTAATTGAAATTAAATTATTGAATCCTTGTATAATTAAATATTAAATTTAATTTATCTATAAATACTAATTAATTTAAATGATATAATATATCTCTATACAATTGAATTATAATTACAATTTAACTATTTCACGATTGAATTTTAATTTTATTTTACTAACTTGAACTATTTGATTTAATACATAAAAATAAATTAATAGAAATTAGAAACTTAATATTGCATAATTAATCTTAATTTTGTTAATTACATCGTAATATTAAAATTTATTTTTAATTTACTCAATTGGATAATTTTATACCAATAAATTAATTAAAAATATAATTAATTTAATACAAAATAAAATATACAATAATATATTTTTGTTTCCCCTACAAATTGTCATCAAGCCCAGGATAATTGGGCCCTTTAAAGACATCCCTGTATGGACCTATTGTTGAATCCCAAGCTTAGGACGACATAGGCCATAAAGTATTAATAGGCCTAGAAAGGGGATTGCCCATGAGAAACTAGCTCAGCCGCTTGAATCTTGTTCGGCTTGAGATACCTGTACATCAACCCCACGTAATCTCGACTAGGATCAGAAATACCACAACTAAGGCAGACAAAGGAAAATCAACTCGGTATAAGTACTATAGGGAAGATTGGCTCGACATGAAGCACCGAATCACTTTTACAGCAAAACTGATACTAGACAATTACTTAGCAGACCTAAGAGTAACCAGTCTTATTATAGAAACACTCATAAAGAGGAAACTAATGTGTATAAAGGAAATATAAGTGTAAACCAACAAAAAAAAAACTGTAAGGTTCTTAGGAAAAAATTTCACAAATCACGCTAGAAGATTATGATAATCTAAAATTAAGATAATCCAAAATTAGTAAGACTTACCCAATTTAACCACTATTCATGAGGATAAGCACAAGGAATGTAACAGAAATATTTTCAAAATACTGATGCTATAAATATGTGAGGTAAATGCAACAGGGAGGAGACAGACATTTTTTTTTCATAATAGCTATTTCAGATTCTTGTTGAACCTTTTTCTCACCAAATAGCTTTATTTGACTTAAGCACCGAAGAGTGTTCACGGAACCCACCTTGGCGAGGTCTTAATGACAATTTCTAGTGTTTTGCAAGTGTCCCACTATGATTGTCAAATAAGGAAGATAGAGCTCAGCTTCTGAGGCCCAATAAAGCAAAGCCCAGTACATTGATTCTTGCCTCAAATAAATTCAAAGCTCGTTGGCCCGAGAAAGTTATTTTTTCTGGGTAACAATTTTTTGGCACCATCTATGAAAATTAAAACGAAAAGCTTTGTTAAAATCTACCTTATCCTTTTATCACAGTTAAAATGGCCCAATGATCATCCAGTAGCCAAAACTTAATTACCGATGAACAAGCCCTGAATCAAGATAACAAAGAAAGGCACAAAAATAGTCTTGTGCAGCAAACAGAAAATTCACTGCCGGCTAAAGTTCAAGCAGAATTGCGGGTTTTGAGGGAAGAAAGGGAAGAGTTAAGGCAACTAATAATTTAGTTGATCAAATATAGAGGGAGAGAAGAAGCAGCAAGAAATGGTGGAAACGGTGCTAGGAAAGAATCTTAAACTGTAGAGGTTTAAATACTAGAACGGCTAGAGATAAGGGACAGGTCGGAAACTCCACTCGACCCAGTTGGGACAGCTAGGTAGAAACGAGCACCCCTTGAAAATGAGGTGTCACAAGTCGGGGATTCTAACCAACTAATTAGGAAATAGTCATAGACAAAATAGCACCATAATGTTGAACCACTTCTTAAAGACAAGGTTCAGGCTTTTGAAGAAAAACTGAAGAGCTTATTGGATAAAAAATAGAAAAAAGAGCAACATTCGCTAAAAAAGACAAAAGGAAAGAAGATCTCTATTGGTAGACAAGTTGAGGAGGATATGGAGCTTTCAAGTGGGTTTCCATTGTGGAGCCTTCCTATCTATCGAGGAGTCACTACCCTCAATCACTACGTGGATCAGATTACCGACCTGTTATCAATCGTAGGATTGAGACAAGACTAGATGTGTCGACTTTTTTAGATAAATCTAGAGGGGTCTAGCTTTTATCTGGTATAGAGGTTTGAAGCAACAAAATATCTCGTCTTACCACGAGCTGACCGAAAAGTTTTCTCAGCACTTTTGGGACTCTTGTGAGGTGACCAAGGATCCAAAGCCTTTAAAGCATATTAAGTAGGGTTGGAATGAAAGCCTAAAAGATTTTATTTAAAGGTTTCACAAAAAGGTAATCTTACTGGGAGCATTTAACTAACCCATTGCTCTGGATGCCCTCAAAATAAGGTTAAAACTAAATAAGTTTTAGTATTACCTATCCGAGAGCAATGTACCAAATTACACAACAGTGTATAACAAGGTATTGAAGTATATCGCTATAGAAGAAGAAGAGGAAGCAAAGCGATCCCTCACCGATCCTCCTAGAAGGCAGGTCAGGATAGAAGAGAATGAAAGACACGGAGGAAAAGATGGACTATCCCATCCACAGGTATACCAAAGGATAAATAACGAATACAAACCCAGCAAAAGGGTAACTTCTCAAATAACCATATTCTGTGTAATAATTAGAGGAATAATGGACCGAACAGACCTCGCCCATATTACTACCTTGAGCAACCAAGAAGCCCTATAAATAATCGAAAGTACCTGACCGAGGAAAGAATGGTGGCTTGGGTAGAAAATTGATGTGAACCTCATAAAGAAAAGTGAGACCCAATGCTCAATGTGGTTCATATACCAAAAGGATCGTTCTAATTCAGATTTTTATATAAACTAAAATAAGAACCTTAACCTATTAGCTATCAAAGATAAGAACCATAGGTATAAGAAGATAATAGACGCCACACTCAAGATAGATAAGAAGTTGTGAGTAATAAGTCTAAAAGAATGCCACAAGATGAAATCTTGATAAGTTCTAATAAAAGTTCATTGAAGAACTTAAGAGAAAACTTTCAACATTAATATCATCAATTCTATTTTTGTTCTCCCTCATCTCTTATATATTTATAAAGACCTCTTGAGATGTCTAGCATTTATTATAGCAACTAATGACAACTTATAACTACTAATTGCCAACTATTACTGATAATTTAGGCACTTGGGATTTTCAGCACTTATTATAATAATTAATGAAAACTTACAACTACTAACTACCAACTATTACCAATAAACTAGGCACTTGGAATACTAGCAGTTATTACAACAATTAATAGTAACTTATAACTATTAACTACCAATAATTATTAATATTGAGACTTTAAATCACATGGGCTACTCATATGAGTTGTTGTATTGTTGTTCCCTATCACATATGGATGTTCAATGGACATTGTGATTGTTTTTGGTAACCTAGTTCGCATCACTACCCATCTACTACTACTGGCCCCACGAGTCCTCTTGATAAGTGGAACCTCAAGGCTAACGGCTTCTTCCTCCTCAGCCATGTTAATGGTAGGGAGATCTGGGTTCCTTCTAGACGCCATTAAGGAAGGTTAAGGAAGGTTTTTTGCAAAAAAATACAAAGGACACATAAGGGCAAGGAAAAAGATAATCACACCCAAGAATAAGGCAAAATAAGATAACCACAAGCATCTCAAAACCATACAGATATCCAAAAAATAAGAAATAGAAGCAAAAACTTAAAAATAGTAAAAAACTTAAAAGTGGCAGAAAACCTAGAAATAGCAAAGAAATACAAAAATGGGAAAGCATGTTTACACCTAGTAAAGACTAGAATAAGAGGACATAAAAAGAAGAAAAACTTACCAAAGGGAAGTGCTGAAATCAAATGAAGTACGCAACAACACTGAGATTCATAGCATCAAGCACACAAAAATCATGATTAAACGAGAAGAAGAATTACGAGTAAAGAAAAAATTGGGTAAATAGGGGGTTACTATTTATAGCCAACAAGATGAAATCATAACCATTCAGATCAAATAGATGGACGAGATCAACAGAAACTAGAAAGACACCCATTTGAGGAAGTCAATGCAACCTTTCAGTCACCTAAAGCAATAAATGCATGTCCTTTCAAAAGTCTTCATCCGGACCGTTGAAATTTGAAAATTCAATGGACCAGATCATCTCGGTTGCCTAAACTTCACTCAAAATTTGAAGAGACATAACGCCTTAGTTTCAGTTGCCTTTGATCTTACGATAAAAAATGAATCAACGGCCACGATCAATTCTTATATATTAGATGTCATTTCACTTGGATTAGGGATAATGTTTTCACAAATCCTTATCGTCATCACTCGATAAAAATCCAAAGAACAAAGAGATATCCCTAACTGCACGAAGATCTTCAAAAGCACCCTAGTAAATGATGACTAGCTCAGCACACTAAGAAAAGTTGTATGAGCAGATCCAAACTGAGCCACTCAGTATAATCCAAAGACCAGAAAAACCTATCCATACCAGTTCGGTTAGAGTAACAATTAAAAGCACAGATTTAGGCTAGTATAAAACATAGAAAACCGAACAGAAGCGAAGTAAAAATTTTAACCAAAGGGGAGAAGACCTAAGCAAAACAGAAAAGAAATAAGTTTTCAATTTTGAATAAATTAAGACTAGAAACTAGTGGACCCCTATTCCCCTACAAATTGTCATCAAGCCCAGGATAATCGGGCCCTTTAAAAACATCCTCGTATGGACATATCATTGAATCCCAAGACCAGGACGACACAGGCCAAAAAGTACTAACAGGCCTAGAAAAGGGATCACCCATGAGAAACCGACTCGGGCACTTAAACCTGGTCCAGCTTGAGATACCTGCACATTAGCCTCGCATAATCCCGACCAGGATCAAGAATTTCCCTGACTAAGGCAGACAAAGGAAAATCAATTTGGTATAAGTACTATAGCGAATACTGGCTCGGTATGAAGCACCGAATCACTTTTATAGTAGAAAAGATACTAGACGATTACCGAGCCGACCTAAGAACAACCAGTCTTATTACAGAAACACTCCCAAAGAGGAAACTAATATTATAAAGGAAATAGAAGTGTAAGCTAACAAGAACTATAAGGTTCTTAGGAAAGAATCCCATCACGCCAGAAGATCAGAATAATTCAAAACTAGGATACCCCAAAATTAATAAGACTTATCCAATTCAACTATTACATCGACGAGGATAAGTACAAGAAATGTAACATGAATATTTTCAGAAGACCAATGCTATAAATATGTAAGGTAAACACAATAAGGAGGAGACAAACACTTTTTCTTTCACAACAACTATTTTAGATTTTTGCTAAACCTTTTTCTCACCAAATAGCATTTTTTAACTTAAGTATTAAAGAGTCTTTACTGAAACTCACCCCGACGAGATCTTAACGACATTTTTCAGTATTTGGTAAGTGTCCGACTATGTTGTTAAAGGAAAAGGAAGATGGAACCCAACTTTCGAAGTCTAATAAAATAAAGCCAAATACATTGATTATTGACTTAAATAAATTTAAAATTCATTGATCTAAAAAAATTATTTTTTTCAATCAATAATTTTAATTATGCAAAAATTTAAATTTAATATTAAATTTAAAAAATATAATAAAAAAATATTATTTAATCTAAGAAATTATAACCTCTACTTAATTAACTTTTTATGTGACTATAAAATTTAATAATTTTATATAATGAAACTCTTAACGGCATGCCAAATATGATCCGCAAGCCAAAAATTATGTGTGGCAAGGCGCAGTATCGCACTAGACCGGACTGGCCATAGATCCATTTGCCATCTTCACGCAATCAAAAGCAAGAAATAAGGTGTCTACTCTACTTCAAATTCCCCCTCCCCTGTATTAGGAAAATAAAAAATCTTTTGTCTACGTTTGTCAAAAAAAAAAAAAAACAATTATCTTTTGCTTACGTGTCGTGCTCAACCAAGAGGCTTTTATTGAAATGTCTCTCTCTCACTTTGAAAAGAAAAGTCTCGAGCTTTGAACTTGAATACTCCTCCCAAGGCAGGCAGCCACAGACAAATTCATCATACGATTACAAACCCTAAGAATAAGATCTCTGAAAATCTCCAATAAATACGAAGAAGAGAGAAGAAGAAGAATGGCATACGTAGATCACGCATTTTCGATATCGGACGAGGACATGATGATGGAAACGTCGTACGCCGTCAACAACCGGCCTCCAATTAAGGAGATCGCTTTGGCCATTTCCCTCCTCGTTTTTGGTACTTTCGCCATCATCTGCGGCTCCCTCATGGCCTACAACCGCGTTGGCGGTGACCGTGCCCATGGTACTCTCCTTTTTTGGTAACACAGAAGCATCTTTGATTATAATTATCAATAGAATCTGGTCTCTGATCTTGTTTCTGTTTTTGGATAATTCCAGGACTTTTCTTTGCAGTACTGGGGTCCATCCTGTTTATTCCGGGCTTTTATTATACACGAATAGCATATTATGCTTACAAAGGATACAAAGGCTTTTCTTTCTCTAACATCCCCTCTGTCTAGTTGTTTGCTGTATTTTGTTTGTTTTAGCTCATCTCCAGCTCACGTATATGTATAGATGTTTTTTCATTTTGTACTTGTTTTTCTTCTCTCTTTCAGAAACAATACATATTGTGTATATTTGGTCTCTAATTTTGTGCGAACAATGTGTGGTTTTTTATTTTCTTGTGAGACAATATTCTAGCTACGATCAAATACCCTTGCCCCCATCTAATTGGGGTCTAGTTTCCAGAGTTTCATTAAGTATATTCTTCAACTTTCGGGTTCCTGATTACTGTAATTTTACTAATTGTTTATTTCTTTATTATTACTATTCTTTATTCATGTAAATACTTGTTTTTATTGTTGTTATATGAGATACCCAAGTGTGGGTGTTTGTTTTACTACACGCTGCCGGGTTTTGCTCTGATTGGGAAGCTAATGTGGAGGCCGCATTACTAAACATTTCAGATTCAATCTCCACGATGAGTTCTATGTTGACCCATTGATTTTTACTGGGAAGCAGTGGATCTGATTGTTCCGTTATGATTTGGATGATAGGTTTTGGATATTTAAGGTATAAAACTGGTATTATCTAATAACATATTCACTTTTTAAATTATGTGATTTAAAAATAATGAGTTTGTTTTCTTTGTTGTTCAAGTTGATAACGATATGTCAAAAGTTTTTAGTTAAACAATTTTGGTAATTCAGATGCATTTGCCTCTCATTCTTAGAAAGTAAAGGTTACAATTTCACCAAGGTGCTTATCCTTGAAAGTACAAATAAATGCTTTTACTTTTGACTTGCATAATAAATCTTGTTTGTGGCAATGGGTCTGAAACTGACTTGGTAACCTCTTAATTCCCCATCACTACAGTTTAGTGGTGTTCAGAAAATGAATATCATGTAATATCAAGCTGTAATTTTTGTCTGTTTGTCATTCCATTTTTAATTATGGAGTTTGTTGCCACTTGACTTTTAATTTGCTAGTAGCTTCAACTTCAAAGTTTTAAGAGTTCTTTCTCTTAAATTTCTTAGCACTACATGTTTTTGATAATTGTTTGCTGTGAATTAACCTTGGCTTCAGTTACTTTAAGAATGTGGCATGCTCATGTATCTGAATTATGTTTTCTTCTCTACTATCAATTGCTTAAACTGTTACCACTTCAGGACCCATTTTGCATAATGAGATTTCTGGATTGGAGTATGCATCTGCTGTGTTCTCTTAAAGGACCTCTACAGGGAATAATAAGAATAATAATAGAGAGAGTATGTAGCGAGGCCAGGGATGAGTTTTTTGATGTTTCCAGGTTGGGCTTATCCTCATTATCTTGTTCTTTTAGAACAATTTTTATTTGTGAAAGGCTTGTCTTTTATAATTTGTATGCTTTTAAGGTCCTCATCCCTCTAATTGTTTTGATATTTATAAGGTTTCTATTGGATAATGTACTGCATCAAATATGTTGTTAATGAAATGCAAGTGCTGGTGCTATTATGTTCATTGGAATGCAGGTTGTACAGGTATTGGTGATATTTTTCTAAAATATATACATGTTAGTACTTTTGTGTTTGTGCTTGTTTATAGTTAGTTTTGACAATGTATTTCCTGATTTTTTATTGTTTGACAATATAGGTCTGCAAGTTCACGCTATCTTCATTTATCTTTGTGTCTGACTGTAGAGTGCCTAGAAGATAATACTTCGCAATTTGAATTCATTATTGCAAGTTATATGAAAGTAAATAGTCCATTTGTGACCCTTGAACATTTAAATCCTTGTTATATCATCTAAGGTGGTTGCTCATGCAAGTTTAGAGATTGATTAAGATGTCATTTAAGATAAATTTAAAAGTAGCGAACAGGAATTTGCTCAAAATTGCAGCAAAGGTAAAATTAGAAAACTATGACTTGCCATGTTTTTGAAAGCCTTAAGTTCCTTTATATGAAGGTAAAGATTGTCAACGTTCATATGTGAAGTTTGTTAAGAACTTCTGAAAGCACTATCAACTGTGTTTTTTTGGACAAAATTAGAAAATCTTTATGGGCTGGTATTATTGTGGTAGTGTAGAAGCTTGTCTTTAAAGCTAGTCTATTTGTGTTTGCTGCAATGGCACTGACATGAATTTTACATAATATCGAACTTCAGATTTTGTCTGTTTGCATTCTATGTAGAGTGCCTAGAAGATAATACTTCGGAATTTGAGTACATTATTGCAAGTTATATGAACGTAAATAGTCCATATGTGACCCTTGAACATTAAAATCTGTGTGATAATAAATCTCGTGCAAGTTTAGAGATTGATTTTTTATAATGTCATTTAAGATCAATTTAAAAGTAGCGAACAAGAATTTACTCAAAATTGCAGCAAAGGTAAAATTAGAAAACTATGACTTGCTATGTTTTTGAAGGCCTTAAGTTCCTTTATGTGAAGGTAAATGATGCGGGACAAGCACTAATGGGCTCACGATTTCGTTTGTGAAGACATTTATGTTGATATTGTTTACCAAGATGCAATTTGAAATTGGCTAGACACAAACTTCAAAACAAGATTTTATAAAAAAATTACTCAGTTTATTACTTTGAATATTCAAACAATGATTGATTTCAAACTCTCAATCCTATGGTTTATATAAATACTATTAAGATTAAGTTATAAGTGTGAAAGAGTATTATACAATTCAAAAGCAAGTAAAATTTAAATATTGTAGTAAATCAAAATTTTAAAGTGATGATGGAAAGTCTAAAGTGCTAGTTGGAATTTAAACTCTAAATTGGTTGTTAAAAAGTCCTAAAGAGCTGTTGGTGTCAAATTCTAAATTTTGGCTAGAACTAAAGTTTTAAATTACAACAACAAAGTCTTAAAAACACAACTAATATTCCTAATTCAAACCTAACATACACTAATTCAACATATCAAGGTTTTAAGTCTTGTATTAGTAGTAAAAGTCTTCAATTTTTATTGGCTGTCTAGATTTGATTCACCTTTTGGCTGCATGACCTTAATTTGATTATTTGACTTTAATTTCTTCTAGAAAACTTAGAATCATGTTTTGTAAAATGTTTTAAAAAGTAAACACATACAGTTTTTTAGAGATATAAAGAATGCCTCGTAATTTATTCTAGAACAGTATCAAATTAGTTTCAAATTTGCCCTTTGAAATTGTTATCTTATTGTGAGTCAAAATTATGAATGTTATCTTTAGTTCTTTAGGCTCTAACCCCAAATCCATGCAATTAGACACTCTTGGGTTAAATGAACTTCTTAGTTTCTTCATGGGTTTCTCATCATATGGGTTGGTTCGGGTAATTTGGATTGCTCTTAAGTTCAGTTTACAATTCCAGGGCCTGATTGTGATGCCCTCCATCATTGTTGTGCCACAATTTATTGGTCCGATCGTAACGTCCCCCATCATTCTCCTCCACTTGTAGTGAACTCATCTTTGAGTGATCGTACAGGTTTTCTTCGAATTTGCAGTAGTCTTGTCACACACCACATGGCTATTCAAGTTGCCTGTATGCATCTCATAATTGTGTTTGTTATACAAAGAACTCCTTGGAATGAATAGGCGGTTTTCTTTCAACAAGTAACTATCTTGAACTATAAACTCATCATTCAGTTGCTTCATGGTATACTTGTAAAAAAATTTCTTGAAGTCTTCATCCTTCTTATAAAGTTCTTTAAACTGAGTCACTTGATGGATGAATGTACTTAACATGTCGGATAACTCAAATGTTAAGACTATCTACTCATACAGGCCATCATGGGTCTTGACGATAGTCTTCTATTCATCACATAGACGTATTCTTACGATAATCATGTTGATGGTATGCTTGTCCATGCACATCCTCCAGCTCACATTCTTCTTCGGTGTAATTAAGTATGGTATGGTATAAGGACTAAGGCTCTCTCGCATTTGCCTATTTGGTAATAGCTCCTTTACCTTTTCCATCACGATTTCATGTTCCTTTGGACTTGTACGATAGTGGAACAAATTTTAACAGCTTGCTCCAGGAATAAAATCAACGTGATATTGAATATCTCGCATTTGAAGTAGTTGTGTTGGTTCTGCCATCACAATACAAAATTCTACTAATGAACCAACCTCTTTAGGTGTGGGTTGCTCAACTCCCTTCACTACAAAGCTAGTACAAGTGCTTATAACTTTTATCTCTTCTAGGAACATAACCTCTTCGTGGATTTTTGAAAATATGGTTTTCTCCTCTACTTTAGAGATTGTGTTCTTGGGTTGATTAGGCGTGTTCACCAAACTTCCCTCCACACATACTATTGGTTGTCCCAATTTTTTAGCTACCTCATTTTCATAACCACCTTCATTTTTCTTGAGTTTAGCATCATATGGATCTACTTCTACTTCATTCTTCTTTTGATGAAAAATATTCACAAACTTTTTTCTAGGACATTCACCAGATCCATGCCTCATTTTATTACACTTAAAACATTTAATAATCTTTGAACTCTCCACTTTCTTTTTCCCAAATGTTTCAGTCTTTCTCTTGTTAATCTCTCTACCATTAGACTCTGAAGTTTTGCCTTTCGGTGTAGTATAGGTAGGTTTAGTGTTTAGTTGAATTTAGGAATAAATTGGTGTTCTGGGGTACTTCCTTCCTACTTTTGACTAGTCTCTTGGCTCTCAATGCTAAATTCTGAGCTTGATCAATTGACCAAATTTGTAGCATAGCCAACTGGTCCTGAATTTTCTCATTCAATCCATTTACGTACTTAGCTATTTGTTGATCCTCTGGTTCTGTCAAGTTGCATATAAATTGCAACCTTAGGAACTCTTTCGTATAAGCTGAAACAGAATGGGTTTCTTGGATGCACTTATGGAATTGTTGGAAGAGAGTATGTTCAAAACCTGAAGATAGAAAACGCCTTCTTAAAAGTGTTTTCATTTGGTGCCAATGACGAACAACTGGTTGTCCTCTTGATCTTAGAACTTCTTAATGGCATTGCCACCAAGTACCCGCACTCCCACGTAGTTTTTGAGGCACTAAAGCCACTTTATATTCTGGACTTACATTCAAATCTTCAAAGAAACTCTTAACTTCATATTTCCAATCTAGAAATTGTTCTACATCAACATTACCATTAAAAGTAGGCAAATCAGCTTTTAGCTTGTAAGAGCTATATTGTTGGTATTGTTGTCTCCTTCTTAGTAGAAACTCACCATCAGTTTCTTCATTGTCTTCCTCCTCCCAAAAATTATCAATTGGAGGGGCAAAATGGTAAGGCCTTCTTAGTGCATTTACAACAACTCTTTTTGCTTGTGGCTTGACCGCAACTATTTCTTCGATGTTCTGCTCCAAGTTGAAATTGAAGGGTGTAGAATGTGGTTATGTTTGTGGTCTTGTTCTTGCCACCATTGATTCTTGTGGCAGCGAATTATTATTTCTCAAGACCATAAAATCTTTAGTCATCGCTTCCAGACTTTCCTTCATATTTCTCATATGTTCATCCATTCTTTATTTGAACATATTACAACGATCTCTATTTAAGTAACTAGGGCATGCCATCTCAAGACGAGGCTTTGATACCACTTGATGCAGGACAAGCGCTGATGGGATCACGATTTCGCTCGTGAAGACGTATTTATGTTGATATTGTTTAACAAGACGCAACTTGAAATTGGCTAGACACCAACTTCAAAACAAGTTTTTATGAAAAAAAAAAACACTCTGTTTATTACTTTGAATACTCAAACAATGATTGATCCCAAACTCTCGATCCTATGGTTTATATAGATACCATTAGGATCAAGCTACAAGTGTGAAAGAGTGTTATACAATTCAAAAGCAAGTAAAATTCAAACATTACAGCAAATCAAAGTCCTAAAGTGTTGCTGGAAAGTCTTAAAGTGTTTGCTGGAATTTAAATTCTAAATTAGTTGCTAAAAAGTCCTAAAGAGCTGTTGGCATCAAATTCTAAAATTTTGGCTGGAACTAAAGTCTTAAGTTACAACAACAAAGTCTTAAAAACACAACTAATATTCCAAATTCAAACCTAACATACACTAATTCAACATATCAAGGTTTTAAGTCTTGTATTAGTAACAAAAGTCTTCAATTCCTACTGGCTGTCTAGATTTGATTTACCTTTGGGCTGCTTGACCTTCATTTGATTATTTGACTTTAACTTCCTCTAGAAAACTCAGAATCATGCTCTGTAAAATGTTTTAGAAAGTAGACACATACAGTTTTCTAGAGATATAAAGAATGCCTCGTAATTCATTCTGGAACAGTATCAGATTAATTCCAAATTTTTCATTTGAAATTGTTATCTTATCTTGAGTCAAATTTATAAATGTTACCTTTAGTTCTTTAGGCTCTAACTCCAAATCCATGCAATTGGACACTCCTGGGTCAAATAGACTTCTTAGTTTCTTCACTGGTTTCTCATCACATGGGCTGGTTTGGATAATTTAGATTGCTCTTAAGTTCAGTTTACAATTCCAAGACTTGATTGTGATGCCCCCATCACTATTGTGCCACAATTCATTGGTCTGATCATAACGTCCCCCATCAGTAAAGATTGTCAACGTTGATATGTGAAGTTTGTCAAGAACTTCTGAAAGCACTATCAACTGTGTTTTGGACAAAATTAGAAAATCTTTATGGGCTGGTATTATTGTGGTCATGTAGAAGCTTGTCTTTAAAGCTAGTCTATTTGTGTTTGCTGCAATGGGACTGACATGAATTTTACATAATATCAAACTTCAGATTTTGTCTGTTTGCATTCTAATTTAATTTCAAGAGTCTCTTGCCCCTTGATTGTGAATTTGCTTGTGGCTTCACTTCAAAATCTTATTGGTGCGCTTGTTAAACTTTTGATTGATTTTGTTGTTCTGACAATTGTATGCTATGAACTAAAACATGACCTTAGTTGATTTAAGACTGTCAAATATGATAATAAGTGGACCGAATTTTTGTTTTCTTTTTCTTTCTAAGATCAATTGCCAAATGACAACAAAAAGTATGATCTATTTTGTATTTTAAATAAAAAAGTATCAATGAAGAGTTATCATATGATGTGTTATCTTCAAAGTTTTAAGCGCTTTATATGGAATAATAATGGAGAAAATATATGGCAATGCCATCGATGAGTTTTTGTTAGACTCTGCTATACATATGGAATAATAATGATGTTGACTGACGAACAGAAAACTTGTTCAAGAGAGTTCTGTTGGTGTACACTCGCCATGTCACGTCTTAGCTTATACGAGCAAGTGCCTTGAAAGGGAATTTGGTGATTTCCGAATGGGTGTGGCTATATTAGCCAGTGTAGACTGATTTATGTCAAGTCACCATTTGAAAGATGACAACATTAGTTTTCTGCCTTTTTTATATAAAAAAAAGTGACATGTTATTCATTATTGATGATTCCTCTTACTATATAGCTTATAAGAAATTAGTGTCAGTTTATTTGCTTGTACAGAACATGTAACTTCCTATGTGGGTTTTGGAAAATATTTCAACTATTTGTTAACCTCTATGTAGACTTGAAAAGCTTTACGAAGAAAAGACATTGCAGGGCTTCGGATTCTTGGTATTTATAAGCAGGACACAACATATTCATTCAAAGGTTTTTGATTATTTGTTAGAAATATTTCAACCCACCCAACGTTGAATTGACATTGATCAACTCGACCGAAGTTGTTTCCAAGTCATCCTTGCACACTTATTTTATCAGTTTGAATCGTTAAATTTAACTGGATTAAGGTTAACTATGTAATGGCATCAAATGAAGTTAAAAAATTAAAATATAATATATATATATATATATAACATTAATACAAAATTATAAAACTACCTTCAGAATCTTTTTTCATCTTTCACTTTCTCCCTTGTTAAATGGCTTTGGCTGCCAGCGGCCACTGTGCGAGGTTAGAGGCGTCCTAAATTTTCCCGCCTGCGCAAAGCATTGTTGCAGGGCTTCGCCTACGCCCCTGTTTTCATTTTATTAAAGATTTGTTTAACTAAA
This sequence comes from Ailanthus altissimus, assembly GCA_946807835.1. Taxonomy (NCBI): domain Eukaryota; kingdom Viridiplantae; phylum Streptophyta; class Magnoliopsida; order Sapindales; family Simaroubaceae; genus Ailanthus; species Ailanthus altissimus. Next base: position 4,750,198 of record OX327712.1, read on the forward strand.
TTTTTATTTATTTTTCTTTAATTTTGGGTTATAGATTTGTTGTATAATGAACTGTAGATTTGATTTGTTTTTTTAATTAATTAGAGAAAGTTAAACGATACAAGTTTGATTGATTTGTAATGATATCTTATTTTAATTAATTTTGATTTGTAAATTTGAATTAATTTTGAGGAAATATTTTTATTATAGAGAAAGAGGGAAAAATTGGAGTAAAAATATGAACTTTAATTTTATAGTTGTAAACAAAATTATTTTTATATATGGTTAATTTATTTATAATATGTTTCTTAGAGATTTTCTCCATTGAAATTGTTTAAAATTTTAAATTAAATTTAGAGTATTTGTGTCTTTATACGTTGATTTCAAATGTTTAGTTTTATAATCATCATTGTTGGTCAAATTTAGTCAAATGTCAAGTTTATTGGAAATGGCTAATAGAACAGGTGCACGGTGTTGACTTATGAAACAATTTTGGTTATTTTGATGAGTGGCAATTCAACATTGGGTGGGTTGACATTTTCCTTTATTTGCTTTGCCGATAGTGTAAATTTCCATGGAATGAATTTAACATAACTACCCTGCTTGTCAGTCGTATAGTCGTGATTAACTGTAGTATGTGTTATTTAAGAGTGGATCTGGTGATTTTCTGTCAACAGTTATCTTGTTGCTGTGATGAAAACTGTAGTAAAATTATGCTTGAAATCAAACTGAATTTGTGGAACTCCTCTATGTTTATGAATTTATACCTGAAAACTTTACTGGGTTCTATTTATTTGTAATGTTTTGTTTACGAACTTTCAGGTCTATGAACTTGTGATATATGCATACAGAGACTTTGTTTGGATAGGAGGTTACATTGAACCCAAAGGTCAGTCAAATGACTTGATTTCCATTTGGTCTGCAATTTTGTTGTTAGGCAGCTAATCATCAAAGGATTTGGCCAAAGATCTATTATGTGTCTGTAGCTTTAGCCATTATCATTAGAGATATTATTGTTAATATCTTTAAGATATCGCTTAACGCTTAATTTCAATAATACTCATTAATTTAAACAATAAGTAATAATGTTTAATTATTAAATTTTTTTTATTAAAATTAACAAAAAAATGATAGTATCATCATTTTAAAATTATATTATGTAAATACTCTTTATCTCGTATCCAAACATTTTTATTCTCATATCTAAATACATTTATTCTAATATTTAAATAATTTTATCTTTGTATTCAAACAATACTCTATAAACCTAAAAAAATTCATTTATTTTTAATAATATTAAAATTTATTATTCATTAAAAATTAGCATTTGAGCTCATTATAAAAACAAATTATAACGCACAAAACCCTAAATTTCTTTTATTCAACCACATCTGACGATTTCACGCTGTATCCCAAAGTAGCCAATAGCTCATCCATGTTAACATGCTACTGCGCCACCCCTGATGCTAGATGATGGCAGCAGCAGCGAGTTGAGTTGGTGGTGCTCTCATTCAATTTTTTTCTTCTCATTTTTATTTGGATTTGATTTTGAATATGTGGGTTTGTTTGTTAGGTGAGTGATGAAGCTAAAAAAATAAAGAGAAGTTCTTTAGGGCTGTGAATGGGTGAAGTTGAAGAATCTTGGCATTGGGGATTGGTATTGTTTTGCTTGTACCGGCACTTGAAGATTAAAGGAAAAGTTTAAAATATTATTCTCTAGTAATAATTAAAAAAAAGGCTTGTGATGAAGCTCGAACTCCACTGAATCATGAGAGAGAAGGGAAATGCCCCAAAATAGCCTATATTTGAAATAAAAAAAACTTTTATAACCAACAACTTAAAACTTAAACTTTATTAACCGTAAAAAAATATTTTTGGACTATATTACTCTCAAACTCTCTCAACATTTCTAAATTATTATTTTTTTTTCAAAACTACTCAAATGTTATCTTCAAAAGTAATAGACCAAGTGTTTGTGTTGTGATTTCAAAAGATTTGAAGTCTAAAAACCGTATTTAAGAGGTGAAATTTAGAGAAAGATATATTTTGAACTTATTTCTTATTTTATGTTAGTATTTTTGTAAGAAATAAGAAAAAAAAAAAAGTAGATTTAGGTAGTATAAGTAGATTTATTTGAAAATGACTATAAAAAGTTGAAAAACGGTGAAAAAACATTCCGGCAAAAAATTCAGCTGTTATTATAGATCAAATTGTATTGGAAATTGGTAAAAAGGTTGTGGGTTGAAATCTGACCTATCTTTGATATTTTGTTCATATTTAATTAGATACTCGTCCAAATTAAATTAACCTTGTAGCTATGGAAAGAAGAGACAAAATACTACAACTTTCATGTCGACCAAAAAGGCTACACCAATCATTTACATTATAAAAAAGGTGCAGCAATTAAGTGAAGGAGTGAATGACTTAAATTATTTAAGATTGAAGTCACATTAAATATTTTTCCATTCCTTGCCTATATAAGAACACCCTTAGGAGGTTAATGGACTTTTTTTTTGTTTTACAATTCTCTCATATAATATCTCTTTACCATGCATTGTAAGCTAGCCTAGAGTTCTTGGCAAGGCTAGAGATAAACTTTTATATGTAATAAATTTACTTCTATGCTTTGATTCTTTGTCAAGAGCTACAAATGTTTGTAAGTTTGCTTGTGTCTAAATTCTTATCTATTATCTTTCTATAATTTAGAGGTTATAATTCTCATGTTTCATATATTTTCAGTCATACTTTCTTTATGTGATTCTTGTTGAATTATAATTGTTATTAGTTACATTGTTTTATAGGTTAATCTTTGCAATATTGTCAATCGATATATTGTCGATCTTGGATAACATGTAAAGACAATAATTGTTTGATATTCAAGTTGATCTTTTATTGTAATATTGTCAAAATGATTTATTGTCGATCTTAGATAACTTGTATAAATGAACATGGTTTGTGTTAATGTTTGCAGAGAGTATACTCATATCAAATACATGTATTATCAAATGTGTCATATTTTACATATCTTCCGATTGATTGTTTGGGATGTTAAACTTTCAATTGAGTTATAAATATTGAATCAAAGTATAAAATAGATTTACGAAGTATAATTGTGATTCTCGATGTAATATCCAATCCCTATTAGTAGTATTGGCGCCTAAATTTCGGTATAGAACAAATAAGACACCGTAGGGTTACTCGATTTTAACCCTATTAGAAATATTCCCTTTATAGTGCACGTGAGAGATATTAGACCTAATTTGATAAATTCACACTCGATCGGTGCACTGGACGACCCTAGAATATTTTTAAAATTTTTCTCCATTGGCTTGGAAAAGAAAATTTCTAATTTACTACATGAATTTCTATTTAAGGGTTATGAATGGAATAAGCCTTTGTTGAGAAACATAATCCATATGTTAGAGAATAGACCAATTAGAAGAAATCTCATGGATTGCCAAGTTGGAAGTTCTAGTTAGTTCTTTGAACTATTCTAACTAAATAGTTACAAATGAATTAATTACATAATTAGTTTTTAACTAATGGCAAATTAAAAGTTTTAAGTAAGTTGAAGGGCAAAATGGTAAATTGAGGGAGCACTATATATATGTTAGAAGTGTGTAGAAATTTGAAGAGAGATCAAAACCAACACTTAGCAAAAAAAAAGAGAGAAATTCGAGCTTCAAAGGGGGGTGCAGCTACAGTGACTATTCAAGCTTTTTTTCATGATTTTTCATGTGTAATCAAGCCAAAATAAGGTTACATATGAATCTTTAAGCTCAATTGAAGCCTCAATTAGTGGAAATTCAAGAAAAAGAGGTAAGAAAAGCATTGTTTTATGAGTTTGATAAGTGAAGTTTCAAGAATGCTCCAATTGACATTCTTATGTGTATTCTTGGCTTAGATTAAGTTGAATTCTAGTTTGGAGCTTGAAGGAGTCATCAATTTGAAGAAATTGGCAAGGTGAGAATTAGGGTTTTTGGTGATTTTGTTGTAGAGATTTCAATTGATTGTAATTAGGGCTTTTAGAATGAAATTGGCATGATTTTGTTGTAATTGGAACAAGAAATTGAGAAAAGGAATGTGTTGGAACTTAGGGTGAAATTCTGCCACTTTAGGGAAGTTAGGAATTGAGTGATGTTTTGATTGAATTATTGTGTGTAAATGATGCATATTGTGAATTGAATGTATATGGTTGATGGAAAAACAAAAAAAAATGAAGAAAATGGGACATAATTGTCCATGTTGGAAAGGTGAAGGGCAATTATGTCCAACCAAGTTATAAGGTGTTCAATAATTTTCAGGGCGCCGGATGGTGAGTTAGTTTCGATTATGGCTCCGTAACTAAAATCGGAAAGTAGTTTACATCCAGGCTTTGTATGCCGATTAGAGCATTTAGTAGTTAAATGAGATTCTAGTATTCGATTTGGTTCTAAATGTCATTTATGGCGCGAAGGTGAAGATAACCGAGAGCGTTAACGGGAGCAGAAATCGGGAGCGAAATTGAGCGCAGAGCGGTTGTGAGTGGAAATCTGCCATTTCTTTTACTTTTCGGTTATTATGTTTTCGCACAATGACTATGTATATTTTATGAGCTTTCGATGCATAAACATGATTTATGATCTTGATATATTCATAGACATGCTTTTACATGATCGAGTTGCGAAACAGTTTTAAAATTCTGCATTTGTTTTGAAGGCCATTGGTACCCTCAGATTATAGTGGTGATGATTGTATTAGACCCGGCCGGTATATCCCGTGCACATGGGCAGGTCTTGGGGGTGTGTCACTAACTCTGAGAAGTCGGGATGTAGAGTCATGTGAGTCGCTCTATGTGTACGGGATATTGTCTCGCTATATGCATGCGATGTAGGATTCCGCTGCGTAGCCAGTGAGATGTCTTGAGATGTCACTGTGGGTGCTGCTAGTTGAGGTGCCCCGTGACCTACTCATGTATGCGGTACTAGTTGAGTCGCTGCGTGGGTATAGAGCTTTAGGGTTACCATTGGTACAGTTTAGAAAGAAAATGGCCGAGCGAGAATTTTATTAATTTTCGATTTACCGATAGCATTTATGCATTTATATGCACACAGCAGTTATTATGTTATACAGATTCTGAATATAGTTTTCCAAAGATGTAGATAAAACCCGCTCGGCAAGATTTCATTAGCATATAATATTAGAAACCGTTTTACAGTTTTACATCCATTTTAGAAGCATAATTTCTGCATGTACTTTAGAAATTGCTTTCTTTGTATAATGTTCTTGTAATTGAAATCTCATTTACACTCACTGAGCTCCTTTAGCTCACCCGTTTTATGTTTTATGTTTTTAAACCCCTTTCCCAAGTGCAGGTCTCGGTACGCAAGCTGCTGATTCTCTTGTTGCCGAGTAGTGGGTCGAATCCGAAGATTATATTTGTACATGTAAATGTGCTAAATAGCACTCTTTACTTTATGTATAGTAGTAGGAGGCATGTATATTTGTATGTATGTTTCAAGCCAACAAGAAAATATTTCGAAATTTTGATGATCATCTTTACTTTTCATGAGTATGCTCATTTTGTGATTTAAATAAATTTTTTGAGTTGTGTTAGATTTGATTTGGAAAGGACTGGAGGTCCGAATTGGTAGTATTGAGATGTGTTAGAATTAGAAGTGAAATTTCTTTACAGGTTTATATGAATTTTCTGAAAAATAAGAGAAACTCTGTCCGTTTGTTTTTAAAATTAAGATGTCGTTTTCATGTAGTAACAAGAATTGAAAAGGGGTTCGCCTCGCGGAATTTCTCAACATACCCAGTTAGGTTCGGAGGAACTTCCGTCGGAGTGCCCGGCAGGGCCGCTGGGATCTATAGTAGAGGGTCTCGGGTCGGGTCCTGTCACTCAAAGCCTTGCTTACATCATCATAAGACTTCTCTTTTAATTCATATACAATTCTATCTCATTTATATAAACCAATTAGTTAATTTTCTTCTTTGTGACTGTTTTAATATTTTTATTTCACTAACCTATTTTGCTAAAAGCTTCCTCGTGAGATCGACATCTCAATTTATACTGCGATAACCGCATTATATTTTGAGCATAAACAAAATTTGGCACCGTTACCGGGAAGGAACACTAAGCGAAAGTAGGTTGTATTTATCAATATTAAAGCGATAATGTTGTACATTTACTTTTTTTTTGTAAAATTTCAATTCTTAATTTTATTTTCTTTATTGTAATTTATTTTATTATTCATAGTTGGATCTACCACCTAAGTTATTTTATTATCTTCTTGTATTTTTATTTAATTTTACATGGTTGGTTCTACCACCTAATTCAGTTTATTTTCTTTGATTTATTTGTTGTATTTTACAGTTTATTATTATTATTTTTTATTTGTTGTATTTTATAGTTTATTTTATTTATTTGTTATTTATTTTCTTTCATTTATTTCTTGTACTTTACAGTTTATCTCATTTTATTAATTTATTGCATTTTATTTTTCTCTATTTATTATGGTTGGTTCTACCACCTAACTTAGTTTTTTTATTTATTTATCGCACTTTACAGTTTATTTTCTTTTGTTCAATTGTTGTATTTTATTTTATTTTTCATTTCTTTTATTTATTTATTATACTTTACAGTTTATTTTTTTTATATATATTTATTGTACTTTATAGTTTATTTTTTTAATTTAATTATTATACTTTACAGTTCATTTTCTTTTATTTATTTCTTGTACTTTATTTTATATTTTATCGTTGGTTTTACCACCTAACACATTTTTTTCTTTTCTTTTGTTCACTTCTTAATTTTTCCTTAAGAATTTTCTTCATTAAAAAAAAAAGAGTTAGAAAACAAAGAAGTAAAAAAAAAAAATTGTTAGGATGTATGTATAGATTTAGAGACAAATGAAGAAGATTTGTGAGAGAAGTAAAACTAGAACCACCACAATATAAAGGAAGAGAATTCACCATCTAGTTTATCTTGTAATTCTAACACAATGAGCTAAGACGAGAATAACCCTGTTAGGACTCTAAAAGTTTACTTGTATCTTACTCGCACAATCACACCATCATACATTATATTTCTACCTTACACCCTACATTTGGATTTTAAACTTGGAATGATACAACTTTTGCCAACATTTCATGGTTTAGATAGTGAAAATTCTTATGTGCATGTTATGAAATTCGAATAGGTAGTTACCACCTTTCATAGCCAACTTGAAGCCATAGACACTGTTAGGTTTAAATTTGTTTTCCTTTTTCTCTGAAAAACAAAGTAAAAAGTTGGCTATACTCTTTGAGGCCGAGGTCTATAGAAACTTGGGCAGAAATGACCCAAGCATTTTTTAATAAATAGTTTCTACAACACAAAACTAATGGCTTGAAAATATAAATTTCTTCCTTATCCCAAAAAGACAGTGAAATCTTATACCAAGCTTGGGAAAGGTTTAATGAATTGTTAAATTTGTTCCCTCACCATGGATATAAAATTTGGCGCTTAGTTAGCTATTTTTATGAGGGATTCATATTAGAGAGCACTAATTTGTTGAGTTGATGTTGTTGGGATTTGTGCTTACGTGTCATCCTTTTATGTATGAATATTTATTTAATATTTATACTAGTATTATCAATTCATTAAATCGCTAATTATATTTTATATTTTGTAAGATGATTATAATGTTTCAGATATTGTATGATTTGAAAGAGTTTAGATCTAATCTAAATGAGTTTAGATCATTGCTAAGAATTAGTAACGCTGAGAGTTATAAATACTAATCGTGGCATTGATAAGAGCTATCATGTTATAAGAGTCAGCGATATCTAAAGAGTTGGAGCCATGTTTGAAATGGGACAAAAGACTTGACAATATATTAGTAATAATGTAATTGCAAACAGTTGTAAATAGTGCTAAAAAATGTCATTATGCAAATATGTTCTCAAATATTATGTTATTGATCTATCTTCAATGATGCTGGTCTGTCAGTGAATACCTTAATATATATATATATATATATATATATATATATATATATATTGGTGTATGTCTATGTCTGGATGGTCCAGATAGTTAGTCTTAGCAGACCATAAGTTTAGTGGAAGCTTGTATAGAGATATAGGTATTTAGTAAAGACTGAATACTGAACAGACTCACAAAAGCTTTCAGTAGACATTTTATAAAGCTGTCAATAGAGGGTCTTTTGAGTTAAGTAGCATTTGTGGTCCTTTAATCTAAGTGCCACGGTGGGCTTGTGAGTGATTCGCCATACTTTGGTCCCACACATGTCAAAAACTTTTCATGGTCTAACTGCTGGGTGTCACTAGGTATGGTCTGATGCTCATAGAGTCCAGTGTGTATAGATATAGGATCCATCAGCTCATTTAGGTGAGTAATACATCATAATGCTATAAAATTGTATTTCAAAAAGTTTTATAGCCATAAGCAGTAATTCTCGGGAAAAGAGTTTAACTCTAGGGATAAATAATATTACAAATGTATTTGAAAATATTATTTATTAAAATACAATTCTAGAGATAAGGTTATGGTCGGGCATATGGAGATTTGACGGTGTTGATCTATATCTCCGCTCTACCCGGATATAAATGATGGAGGGATTATACGAATATGTTATAACCTCAACTTGTATGGTCAATGCATCGCTTTGTAATATCTGTAACATGTGTGTGGGGCATCGTTCACGAACGTATAGAGGAGTTCTATATAACAATTCGGGCGTGAACTTAGAGAGTCTCAAAATATGAAGTGTAGTCATTATGCATGGGGCAGCATTATGGATTAAATAGTTCCATCCTAGAAATTCCAGCAAACTAAAAATATATTTCAAGGTTTCTTGGGTTGTGCACTTGTCTAGACTTAAATGTTAAGTATACCACTTAATTAGTTGATAAGAGTTGTTAACTAATTAGATGTTAACAAGTGGCACAATTTTATTCCATAAATTGTTTCACCATGAATTCACCCATTAATCATGTTAGTAAAATCAAATAAGGTAAATATTAATTATTCAAATAGCTTTTGAATTATTAAATAAATATCATTTAAATAAATAAAATATAATTTTTTATTTATATGTTATTTTATTTCTAAGTAGAAGACATATCTAATTTGAGAAACATAAATTAAAGTAAGTGGAGCACTATTTTGTAGAGTTAATGATCAATTTTATTAGACCATTAAAACTGGCCACCAAAAATTATTTTGGTTGTTGGCCACTTAACCTAATTTTGGTAAAGCACTTGTGAAGTGATTGGAGCACCAAATATGTGTGAATTCATTTTGATTAACTAGGGTGAAACAAAAATTTGTGTAAGGGAGAGGGAGCATTAAAGAGAGTTTATTTTTTGAAGAGTTTTCTTTGAACAAAGAGTTGTGAGAAAAATTAGAGAGAAGAAAAAAATAAATTCCTTCTATTTTCCTTTCAAGAAATAAAATCTTATTGCTGAAAATTTGATTGTCGCTATTCTAGTTTCACAATCCCACCAAATTGTTGTGAACTATAATTGAATAATAGTGCACTTTAAGATGAGCTCAAAGTTAGAGTTAAAAAAAATTCGAAATTAAAATCTTCACCAAAGGTCATTAAATGTATGTTTCTATAATCTTAAGTTGTTAATCATTTAAGGAACATGTGTGTATGTTGATTACATACTTAATTTCGCTGTAAAATTAGTGTCTATGATATATGTGTTTAATTTTTTAACATGTACACAATCACATGCATACACCCTAAAACATGTTAACAAGTGGTATCAAAGCATGTTTATTGTGTTTCTAGGTTGTTGGAGTATTATATGAAATATTTAGAATGCCTGAAAATACTGAAAATTACATTTTGAAGTGTTTAAAGTGTAGAAAAAATAATTTGTGTCAAAAAATACTGCGGCGTTAGGAATTGAACACTAGGGCGTTTATGTATTAACATGAGCACCCTAGCATTCAATAATGAACGCTGGGGCATTAAGGTTCTTAACATAGGGGTGTTGGAAGAGTATAAAGTCGGGGGCGTTCAAGCGTTAAATGCTGGAGCGTTCTTAATGATGAAAGGAAAATCGTTTAAGTGTTGAATGCCAGGGTGTTCATAAGTCAGAAACCCAGGCCATTTAAGGTTGAAGACGAAAAAAAAAAATGAGTAAATCTTTTTTTAGAGCATTATATTGTATAATTCTATAACATTCAACTTTTAATGTTGATCATTCTGAATAATATACTCTAATTTAAAATTTTCGCATGTGAGGTTCATTTAATATAATTATAATTATTATATCATTGTATCAAATATAATATATATTTGTTTATGCTTATTAATCACAATAGGAGCCTTATTGGTGGGGGTTAGTTGTGCTTGCATAAACAAATATTTTAATTATAAATTAGCTTTGTATAAAATGCAAAAATTTATTATAATTGTTAATGGTAATAATAATTATAATAATTAAAATAAATAAATAAATCTCTCTAAATCAGATTAAATAATATTATATTTTCAGATAATATTATATAATGATCCGTCTTGTTAATACATATTAGACGGTTCACTTCGATTTTTCCTAATATTGCTACAATATGAAGGATTGGTTGGGGTGATTCGGGCTATGCCGATTAAATATAAGATGAGGCAAATATATGCGATTGTATTGCCTAATATTGCTACAGCACGAGGGTTATACTAGTAGCATATATTTGATGATTGACAAATTAATCTGAAATACACTTATTCAATATTGCTACAGCGTGAGGATAATGTGTATTTAGGATAAGTGGTAAGAGTTGCATGAGATGTAATTAACAAGAGTTGTTTACCTTTTAGGTTTACAAAGGCCATATTGCTACAGTGTGAGGCTAGAGTAAAATGTCAATGAGATTCACTTCTCACTGTATAGTTTAAAGAATCTAAAAGTATCATTTTTCCATTAAAGGGATTATGTAAAACAGTAAGAAGGCATTTTTAGATTAAAAAATGTATAATTATTATACCCATGATCTAAAACATTATTTATTAGCAATTGAAATATTTCGCTAACATCTTTTCTTTTGTTTTATCAAGATCAAATGGCTTCAAGCAACCCACAAGTTGGTATCCTTGATGTGCACTAACTCAAAGGTGCAGAAAATTATACTGACTAGTAGGAATCTCAAAATAGTTCTGGATTTTCAGAAGCTTGGATATGTAATTGATCAGCGCTTGCCTCGAGCCGTTTCTGATGATACTTTTTTTGGAAGAAAATGAGACATATTATAAATGGTTGGATGACAATTTGAAAGTCAAAGCGTACATCCTCGGCTCAATGTCTACGGAGCTTCAAAGAGAGCATGTCCACATGGATAGTACTAGGAGTATAATGCCCCACCTGAAAGAGTTATTTGGTGATTGACCTCAAGTTAAAATATACAAGGTTGCCAAATCTCTCTTTCAAGCTAGACTACCCGAGAGCAATATAGTAGTGAGTCCCCATGTCCTTAAGATCATATCTTATATTGAAAGGTTATAAACTATGGATATCTCACTGAGCAATATATTGAGAAATAGTTTGATTCTCCAATCACGTCTAGGGTCATTTGCACAGTTCATCTGCAATATACAAGAATTAACCCTTACTTATACTGATCTGCATAACATACTGAAAATAGCTCAAGAAGACATGAACAAAAGAGGCACGACTCTCTATGTTCAAGGTGCTTCATTTTCTGCCTTAAAGAATTTTAAAAAGTTCAAGGGGAAGAATAAAAAGAAAGCAAAAAAAGCCACACATGTCTAAACCCCAACATAAAATAAAGCAAAAAAAAAAATGTTTCCATTGCAGCGAAGACGGGCATTGGAAGTGGAACTACTCAAAATACCTTGCTATGATTAAGAAGATGTCCTCAGGTATGCACTTGCCTATCATTGACATTTCTTCAGCATTTGATGCTAATACTGGCAGGGAAGTTAGATTGTTACAACCTGGAAAAGTACAACTTCGTGTTGAAAATGGAGATTTCCTACATGTCGAGGTTATTGAAAGTTTTAATTTACTTCTTTCATGTAATAAAATTGTTGTATTGAATAGTTGTTATTATGTGTCAAATATTATCCAACAAATGTTTTCCATTCCTATATTGGACAGTGAAGAATATCATATGTATGTACGAAATTATTCCTTATGTTTGTATGTTTTGGATAATATTTTATTGATTGAATGTCAGTTGATTAATGGCCATTATATATTAGATACAACAGAAAATGTCATGAATATACATGTGAATGCTGATAAGAACTCGAGAACTTTAAATGATACGAAATTGTGACATATGAGATTAGGTCATATAGGTGTAAGACGCCTAACCCGTCTAGTTAAGTATGGTCAGATACCTGATCTGACCATAGAGCCTTATCCAGTTTGTGAATCTTGTATTCAAAGAAAAATGATCGAAGCTCCATTTATTGATGTTGGACACCATGCCACTGATTTATTGAAACTTATACATAGTGATGTATGTAGACTAATGAATCATACTATAATGGGTGGCTTTTGATACTTCGTTATCTTTATCGATGATCTGTCACGATTTGAATACGTGTTTTTTATAAAACACAAGTTATAAACTTTTGAAAAGTTCAAAGTGTTTTGAATCAAAATAGAGAAATAGACCAGAATGTATATCAAATGTTTTCGATAAGATCGAGGCCGTGAATACATAAGCAGTGAATTTTTGAATTATTTAAAGAAGAATGAGATTCTTGTTCAGTATAGTCCTTTAGGTACTCCACAAGATAATGGTATTTCAGAGAGGTGAAATCAAACTTTATTAGATATGGTCCAATCAATGATGAGGTTCACCGATCTCCTTGAATATCTATGAGGCTATTAGGCTCTATAAACTACTGCTCATATATTGAACAGAGTTCTATCGAAAGCTGTTCATTCTACTTTTTATGAGATATGGAATAGAAGGAAACAAAGTTTTAAATTTGTTAAGCTTTGGGGCTGTTCTGCTTACATAAAAGTTATGTAACAGGATAAACTTGCACTTAAAGGATACAAGTATCAGTTCATTGGGCATCCTAAGAATTCAATGGGGTACCAGTTCTATGATCCTGAGAAACGAAATGTATTTCTTGATTGAAATGCCACTTTTTAGAGAAATAATTTCTCATGGATTGTGGAGAGTCTAGAAAGATTGAATTAGATGAACTAAATTAGGATATAAATGAACCAACGATGAAATCTCAAGCTCAACCGAGTAGAATACCTTTGACATACCTTTCACGTAGGTAAAAAAAGATATCAAGGCCACCTGAAAGGTGTAGTTTAATACTTGAATGCGCTCTTGGTGTTTTCTTAATTGAAGAAAAGGATCTTTTGACGTATAGAGAGTGATGTTGGACACTGATTTGAGAAAATGGCAAGAGGCCATAAAATCTGAGATTAACTTAATGCATCAAAATCAAGTCTGGGACTTGGTTGAGCTTCCTAAAAGAATTGTTCCTATCAGTTGTAAATAGATTTACAAGTGAAAGTGTGGGCCCGATAAGAAAGTAAAGACTTTTAAGGTCCGTCTGGTGGCAAAAGGTTACACTCAGTGATCTGGGATTGATTATGAGGAAACCTTCTCACTAGTAGCGATACTTAAGTCAATTCGAATTTTACTGACAATTGCTGTATATTATAACTATGAAATTTGACAAATGGATGTAAAAACGATGTTCTTAAATGGATATCTTGAAGAAGAAATCTATATAGAACAACCTAAAGGTTTTACATTTAGCCAAACTTCTGGTTTAGTACACAAACTGAAAAAGTCTATTTATAAACTTAAGCTGGCTTACCAAAGTCGGAATCTTTGTTTTGATGAAGTATCAGATGTTTGGTTTCATCAAGAATGAAGAAGAATCATGTGTGTATAAAAAGAACAGTGGGAGCATGGTAGTCTTCTTGGTTCTTTATATGTCTGACATACTTATTATCAAAAATGATATTAGTATGTTACAGTAAATTAAAAGCTACCTTAGTAAGAATTTCTCCATGAAGGATTTGGAAGAGACTTCCTATATACTAGGTATAAAGCTTTATAGAGATGGAGCTAAGAGGCTTATAGGAATCTCTCAATCATCGTACATAGATAATGTCTTAGAAAGATATAATTTCAGTAACTGTAAAACAGTTCATATACCTTTTAAACATGGTGTTCATTTTTCGAGGAAGATGTGTCCTCAAAATGAAGATAAAAAGGTTAGAATGTCTAACATATCCTATGCATCAACTGTAGGAAGTGATGCAAATGACACTGCACAGCCTATACACATACAAGAGAAAGAACTCACACATGGGCTTGGAAGGGCTCAAGTCCATCAATCACATGATACATTAAGTTTGCCAAATAGGCTAATAACAAGACTTAGAGCCAAGCAATTTAAAGAAGTATTAAATGGGCTGATTTAACAAGTTTATGGGAGGGAAAACACATGAAGGCCTAGCATAAGCCCAAATACATTTCAAATAAGTCCAAATCAGATTCAAGGAAACCTAATCACTTTGATAAAGGCAGATTTTCTGGAGATTTGATTAAGTTTGAATTTTGTTATTGCAATTGTTGTATTAGTTGTCATTGTGGACTTTTGGGTGTGGGTAGTTGTAAGTTTGAAATTTGTATTTGAAAGTTGTAACTTGACATCTCTTATGGTCTTTATAAATACCATGGGGATTGAGAGTGGGAGGACGGATTTTAGAAAATAAAATTTGAGAGTTTTTGTGTTCTTCTTTCATTCTTGAAAGGACTTAAACTTATCAAGTTTGTTCTTGTGGCGTTCAAACAACCGGACTTATCACCTAAATTCTTGAAGTGTCTTTGGTGTTTCTTGGTGTGGCGTCCTATATCCAACAATAGTCTTGGTTCTAGGTTTGCTAACTCAAGGGTCAAGACTCGTCAAACTTGTGTCTTGAAGATCTCGGGTTCAATTCCATATTGTGGTGCTGGGTTTTGTCACATTGTTGGCAAGGTTCATATCATTTGGTATCAAAGTTTTGGTTTCAAGGCAAGTTTGAATTACCTTTTTATTTATTTCATTGTTCCATTTATCTTTACATAAATTCGTATTTTATTTTATTTCTGGTTTCTAATTTTTTTTAAAAAAAAGAAAGAAAAGGAAAGGCCAGAAATTTGTTGCTTACAACTCTCAATCCCCATGGTATTTATAGAGGCTTCCTATATACTAGGTATAAAACTTTATAGAGATAGAGCTAAGAGGCTTATAGGACTCTCTCAATCATCGTACATAGATAATGTCTTAGAAAGATATAATTTCAGTAACTGTAAAACAGTTCATATACCTTTTAGACATGACGTTCATCTTTCAAGGAAGATGTGTCCTCAAAATGAAGATAAAAAGGTTAGAATGTCTAACATATCATATGCATCAACTGTAAGAAGCTTGATGTATGCCATGATGTGTAATATCCAATCCTTATTAGTAGTATTGGCGCCTAAATTTTGGTATAGAGCACTAAAGACACCGTAGGATTACCCGATTTTAACCCTATTAGAAATATTTTTTTTATGGTGCGTGTGAGAGATATTAAACCTAATTTGGTAATTTCACACTCAATCGGAGCGTCGGGCGACCCTAAAATATTTTTGGAATTTTTCTCTATTGGCTTGGAAAAGGAAATTTTAATTTACTACATGAATTTCTATTTAAGGGTGATGTATGGAACAAGCAGTTGTTGAGAAACACAATCCATATATTAAAGAATAGACCAATTAGAAGAAATCCCATGGATTGCCAAGTTGGAAATTTTAGTTAGTTCCTTTGACTATTTTAACTAGATAGTTACAAAGGAACCAATTAAATCCTTCTATTTGAACTAATGCAAAATTAGGAATTTTGAGTAAGTTGAAGGGCAAAATAGTCAATTGAGGGAGCACTATATATATGTTAAAAGCGTGTAGAGTTTTCAAGAGAATAAAAAGTAAACACTTAGAGCAAAATTCGTGCAAGAGTTGGAGGTGCTGCTACAGTGAAATTTTAGTTTTTTTTTTCATGATTTTTCATGCTTAATCATGCCAAAATAGGGTTACATACCAATTCCTAAACTCAATTGAAGCCTTCATTAGTGGAAATTCAAGAAAACGAGGTAAGAAAAGCATTGTTTTATGAGATTGATAAGTAAACTTTAAGGATTGCTTAAATTGATGTTCTTGTATGTATTCTTGGTTTAGATTGAATTCTAGTATGGAGCTTGAAGGAGTCATCAATTTAAAGATATTGGCAAGGTAAGAATTAGGGTTTTGGGTGATTTGAATGTAGAGACTTCAATTGGTTGTAATTAGGGCATTAGAATGAAATTGGCTTTGATTTTGATGTAATTGGAACAAGAAATTGAAAAAAGAAATGTGTTGGAACATAGGGTGAAATTCTGCCACTTTAGGGAAGTTAGAGATTGAGTGGTGTTTTGATTGAGTTGTTGTGTGTAAATGATGCCTTATGTATGTTGAATGTATATGGTTGATGGAAAAACCAAAAATGAAGAAAATTGGGACATATTTGTCCATTTTGAAAAGGTGAATGGTAATTATGTCTAACCAAGTTATAAGGCGTTTAATAATTTTCAGGGCGCTGGGTGGTGAGTTAGATTAGATTAAATGACTCCGTAAATGAAAATCGAAAAGTAGTATGCATCCGGGCTTTGTATGCCGATTAGGGCGTTTAGTAGTTAAATGAGATTCTAGCATTCGATTTGGTTCTAAATGTCATTTATGGTGCGTAGATGAAGAAAACCGAGAGCGGTAACAGGAGTAGAAATCTGGAGCGAAATTGAGCACGGAGCAATTGTAAGTGAAAATCTGCCATTTATTTTATCTTTCGTTTATTATGTTTCTGCATAATAAAAATATATGTTTTATGATCTTTCAATCCATAAACATGATTTATAATCTTAATATATATCCATAGATATGCATTTACATGTTTGGTTTAAGAATTAGTTTTAAAATTTCTGCATTCGTTTTAAAGGCCATTGGTACCCTCAGATTATAGTAGTGGTGATGGTATTAGACCCGGCTGGTATATCTCGTGCACATGGGCAGATCAAGGGGGCGTGTCACTAACTCCGAGAAGTTAGGATGTCGAGTCATGTGAGTCGCTCTATGTGTACGGGGTATTGTTTAGCTATATATATGCGATTTAGGATTCCGCTGCATAGCCAGTGAGATATCTTAAGATGTCATTTCAGGTGCTGCTAGTTGAGGTGCCTAGTGACCTACTCACGTGTGCGGTGCTAGTTGAGTCACTGTGTAAGTATAGAGCTTTAGGGTTACCATTTGTACAGTTTAGAAAGAAAATGGTCGAGCGAGGACCTTACTAGGTTTTGATTTACCGATAGCGTTTATGCATTCATATACCCACGGCAATTATTATGTTATACAGATTTTAGAAATTATTTTTCAAAGATGTAGATAAAACCCGCTCGACAAGATTTCATCAGCATATGATATTAGAAACCGTTTTACAACTTTACATCAGTTTTAGAACCATGATTTATGCAAGAACTTTAGAATTTGCTATCTATGCATAATGTTAATTTATTTGAAATTTGAATTGCACTCACTGACCTCCTTTAGCTCACTCGTTTTGTGTTTTATATTTTCTAAACCTTCTTCCTAGGTGCAGGTCTCGGTACGCAAGCTGCTGATTCTCCTATTGCCGAGTAGTGGGCCAAATCTAAAGATCATTTTTGTATCTGTAAATGTGGTAAATAGCACCCTTTACTTTATGCATAGTAGTTGTAGGCATGTATATATTATATGTATGTTTTGAACCAACAAGAAGAGATTTTGATATTATGATGATCATTTTTGCTTTTTATGAGTATGCTAATTTTGTGATTTAAATGAAACTATTGAGTTGTGTTAGATTTGATTTGGAAAGGACCGGAGGTCCGAATTGATAGTATTAAGAAGTGTTTGAAATATAAGTGAAATTTCTTGGCAAGTTTTATATGGATTTTTCAAAAAACAGGGGAAACTCTGCCCTTTTTTTTAAAAAACTTCAGATGTCATTTTTCATGTATATTACAAGATTTTCTCAACAGTAGCAAGAACTAAAAAGGGGTTCATCTCGCGGAAATTTCTCAACTTACCTAGTTATATTATAAGGAACTTCCGTCGGGGTGCCCGGCGGGGTCGTTAAGATCTACTGTAGAGGGTCTCAGGTCAGGTCCTATCATGATGTGTATGAAACATGACATCAGTATGACTGTAAGTGTTACAAGCTGATATTAGTATAATCTAGGCGAAGGCTATTAGATGGCTATGAAACATAGCTTAAAAGTAATAAGGACAAGTTTATGATATATAAAGAAAGTGACTTACAAGTGAGAGGATACACAGATTCAAACTTCTAGTCTAATCTAGATAATAGAAAGTCTACATCTGGATATGTATTCATTCTCAACGGTGCTGCAGTTAGTTGGAAGAGCAACAAATAGTCATCCACAGTTGATTCCACAACAAAGGCAGAATATATTGCACCCTCAAAAGTAGCAAAAGAAGCAGTGTGGATACACAAATTTGTCACTGAACTTGAAATAGTTCCAAGTGCAATGGATCCTATACCATTATTTTACGACAACAAATTAGCCATTCCACAAGCTAAAGAACTGAGAGCACACCAAAAGTCTAAGCATATAGAAATGAAATACTATATCATTAGGGAAATTTTGGTTAGAGGATATGTAATATTTGTAAAGTAGACTCTATAAATAATGTAATAGACCTATTTACAAAAGCCTTAACTCTAAAAGTATTTGAAAGACGTATGGAGTCAATGGATATTCAATATCATCATGAATGACACTTAAGCAAGTGGAAATTATTGGGATTTGTACTTGCGTGCCATCCCTTTATGTATGAATATTTGTTTAATATTTATACTAATATTATCAATTTATTAAGTCGTTAATTATATTATATATATGGTAAGATGCTTGTAAAGTTTTAGATATTGTATGATCTAAAAGAGTTCAAATCTGGTCTAAATGAATTTAGATTAGTGCTAAAAATTAGTAATGCTGAGAGTTATAAATACTAAGAGTTGGCACTGATAAGAGTTATCAGGTTATAAGAGTCAGCGACATTTAAAGAGTTAGAACCTTTTCTGAAATGGGACAAAGATCTGAGAATATATTAATAATGATATAGTTGTAAAGAGTTGCAAATAGTGCTAAAAAATTGTCATTATGCAAATATGTTCTCAAATATTATATTTTTTTAATCTATCTTTACTGATGCTGGTCTGTCAGTGAATACCTTAATAAATATATAGATCGGTGTATGTCTATATCTGCATAGTCCAAATGGTTAGTCATAGCAGATCATGAGTTTAGTGGAAGCTCATATAGAGATACAGGTATTCAATAAGGATTGAATACTTAACAAACTCACAAAGACCACTAATAGACATCCCATAAAGTCGTTAATAAAGGGTTTTTCGAGTTGAGTTGAATTCATGGTCCTTTAACCTGAGTGCCATGGTGGGCTTGTGAGTGATCTACCATACTTTGATTCCACACATGTCAGAAATCTTTTATGGTCTGACCACTGGGTGTCGCTGGGTATGGTCCGATGCTCATAGAGTCTAGTGTGCATAGATATGGGATCCATCAGCTCATTTAAGTGAGTAGTTTATTATAATGCTCTAATATTGTATTTCAGAAAGTCTTATGGCCATAAGTAGTAATTTTTGGAAAAAAGAGTTTAACCCTAAGAATAAATAATATCATAGATGTGTTTGAGAATATTATTTATTGAAATATTATTTATTGAAATATAATTTTAGAGATAAGCTTATAGTCGGGCATATAAAGATTTGACGGTGTTGATCTATATCTTTACTCTACCGGGATATAAATGATGGAAGATTATACGAATATATTATAACCTCAACTTGTATAGTCAACGAGCCGCTTTGTAATATTCGTATCGTGTGTGTGGGGCATCGTTCATGAATGTATGGAGGAGTTCCATATGACAATTCGGGTGTGGACCTAGAAAGTCTCACAATATGAAGTATACTCATTATACACGGGGCAACTTTATGGATTGAACAGTTCCATCCTAGAAATTTTAGCAAACTGAAAATATATTTCAAAGTTCCTTAGGTTATGCACTTGTTTAGACTTAAATATTAAGTACATCACTTAATTAGTTGACAAGAGTTGTTAACTAATTAAATGTTAATAAGTGGCACAATTTTGTTCCATGAATTCTTTCATCATGAATTCACCCATTAACCATGTTAGTAAAATCCAATAAAGTAAATATTAATTATTCAAATAGCTTTTGAATTATTAAATAAATATCATTTAAATAAATAAAATATAATTTTTTATTTATATGTTATTTTATTCCTAAGTAGAAGACATATCTAATTTGAGAAATATAAATTAAAATAAGTGGAGCATCATTTTGTAGAATTAATGATCAATTTTATTAGACCATTAAAACTGGCCACAAAAAATTATTTTGGTTGTTGGCCACTTAACCTAATTTTGGTAAAGCACTTGTAAAGTGATTGGAGCACCAAATATGTGTGAATTCATTTTGATTAACTAGGGTGAAACAAAAATTCGTGCAAGGGAGAGAGGGCATTAAAGAGAGTTTATTTTTTGGAGAGGTTTCTTTGAACAAAGAGTTGTGAGAAAAACTAAAGAGAAAAAAAAAAAAAATTTCTTTTATTTTTCTTTCAAGAAACAAAATCTTATTGCTGGAAATTTAATTGCTGCTATTCTAGCTTCACAATTTCACTGGATTGTTGTGAACTAGAATTGATCAATAGTGCACTTCAAGATAAGCTCAAAGTTGGAGCTAAGAAAAATCTGAAATTGAATTCTTCACCAACGGTCATCAAAGGTATATTTCTATAATCTTAAAGTACCCAAGTCTTATGGTGCACCTCAATATAATGCATGACCAACTAGGAGTCATTTAGAGGATCATTACAAGCATTTATGGAAGCATAAAGTAAGATTAATTAAAAATTTGAAACAGTTCTTGCACAGGTAGTAGACAAAAACAAAGAAATCAAGAGTTAAATCACCTCAATATAATGCATGACCAATTAGGAGTCATTTAGAGGATCATTACAAGCATTTATGGAGGCACAAAGTAAGATTAATAAAAAATTTGAAACAATTCTTACACAGGTGGTAGACAAAAACAAAGAAATCAAGAGTCAAATCACTAAGCTGACCAGTGCCTTAATTGTATAAGAGTGAGGTAAGTTTCTCAATCTAATCCAAAAGGACAATTCATGGCATAAGTTTCTACTTCTGATGCACAAAATCTAAAAGAAGTCAATGTCATTACTATTCAAAGTGATAAGATTATGAGTGAGCCTACTTTTCCTACCAACACATCTACGAGTGGTAAAGTCTCCTCCCTTGAAAAAAGGCTAAAGTTGAAAAAGAGCCCGAAAATAAGTTTTCAATCCTAGTGCCTTTTCCTCAAGCTTTTTGACCCGTTGAGAAAAATTTAGAAATTCAATGTGAGATTTTAGAATATTTGAAATAAGTTAAGATTAATCTTCCCTTATTGCATTTGATTAAACAGGTTCCAACTTATGTCAAAGTAATCAAGGATCTGTACATTATACAAAAAATACTATGTAAAGAAAATTACATTTTTGGCAGAACAGGTAAGTGTAGTGATTGAGCAAAAGACACCACCCAAGTGTAAAGACCTAGGATGTTCCAGAATCTCCTGCCAAATTGGGACACATGAGTTTGGTCAAGCTTTGTTGGACTTAGGAGCAAGTGTAAATTTAATGCCTTATTATATTTACTTGCAATTGGGAGTTAGTGAGATTAAACCTATATCTATTGTCCTATAATTAGTTGACAATCAATCAAGAAACCATGGGGAATAGTATAAGATATTTTGTTACAAATTGATAAATTTTACTACCTTGTTAATTTTCTTATTTTAGATACTCATTTTGTGGTTAATGTAGAGCTTAAAATCCCTCTTATTTTAGGGAGACCTTTTATTGTCACTTCTAATGCTTTTATTAATTGCAGAAATGGTCTAATGAAATTATCTTTTGGGAATATCTCTCTTGAAGTGAACATTTTTCATATTGGCAAGCAACTACGAGAGGAAGATGAATGTTATCATTTATATATAATAAACACACTTGTAGTGGAGGAAGCTTATAAAAACTATGGTTCTGATTCTTTAGAAAACCTCATTAATTTTGATTTTGAAGAATTACATTGTCCTGATGAAACAACTGATGTGTTTATTATTTTTTGACTCACAGGATAAAGAGACTCGATCTTGGCAGTCACGCTTTAAAAAGTTGCCATAAGAGAGGGAGAGACCGAAACTATCGAACCTCGACACACCACAAGTTGAACTTTCTCTACTACCTAAAGGTTTAAAACACGCATTCTTGAGACCAAGTGATACATTTCCTATTATTATTTCTTCTGAACTTAGTGCTGAACAAGAGAAAATTTGATAAAATTGTTAAAAGAATATAAGTCTGTACTAGGTTGGACTATAGCTGATATTAAAGGTATTTTTCTATTGATATGCTCCTATAGAATTCATTTAAAGGAAGGTACCAAACCCCGGAGGGATCTCCAAAGAAGACTTAACCCAACAATAAAAGAAGTAATGAAGAAAGAGGTCTTCAAACTATTAGATGCAGGTATAATCTACCCAATTTATGATAGTCAATAGGTAAATCCAACTCAAGTAGTTCCTAAAAAATTTGGAGTTACTATTGTAGAAAATGAGAATGGGGTACTTGTTCCAACTTGGGTAATAAGTGGTTGGCAAATGTGTATTGATTATAGAAAATTAAACATAGCCACCAGTAAAGACTATTTTTCATTTCCTTTTATTGACTAAATTTTAGAATGTGTAGCTGGACAACCTTTTTATTACTTTCTTAATGGGTATTCAAGATATTACCAGATTGAGATAGCTATAGAAGATCAAGAAAAACCCATTTTTACATGCCCTTTTTGTTAGGGTCGGTGCTTACGTGTCATCCCTAAATGTTATATACTTATATATTTATACAAGTATACATTCCCATTAAATCGCTAATACCCATTAATATAGTACTATGCAATGTAACGTTACATACTTTATACGATTTGAAGGTGTTTAGATCAGATCTAAAGTAGTTTAGATAAGGGCCTAAAGTTAGCCACACCTTAATATATAAATGCTAAATATTAGCATAGCTAAGTGTTAGTTGGTTATAAAACTCACCGAAGATCCAAGAATTGGAACCATATCTATAATGGGACATAGATCTAGGAATATACTAGTAACTGCATTGTTCCAAGAGTTGCAATTAGGTGTCAAACAATGCTAGTTGCACAAGAATGTTCTCAACTAATTATCCCTGATCTATTTCTGCCGATGAGGGTCTGTCGGTGGATACCTTAATATAGAGATCAGCATATGTCGTACCTATAGGGTATAGATGGTTGTTCCTAGCTGACCGTGAGCTTGGAGCTCGTATTGACATATAAGACAGACTCACGAAGGCCTCCGATAAATATTCTATGTAAACCGTCAACTGAGGGTCTTCTCAAGTTGAGTAGTATACGTGATCCTTTAACCTGAGTGCCACGGTGGGCTTGTAAGTGATTCACTATACTTTAGTTCCATGCATGTCACAGACCTTTCATAGTGTGACCGCTGGGTATGGTCCGATGCTTATGGGGTCCGATGTGTACAGATATGGGATCCATCATCTCACATAGGGAGTTAGATATCTAGATGCTTCGAGACTGTATCTTAAAAAGTCTTGTGGCCACAAGCATTAATCTCGGGAAAGAGTTCTGCCAGAGTGAAACAATATGGCAAAGGAGTTTGTACATATTGTTCAGTGAGATACAAGTTTGGAGATAAGACGTGGATGAGCACATTGGGATTTGACGATGATAATCTATATCCCCACAAATGCAGGATATCATGACGAAAGGACTATACGTATGCATTGTAACCTTAGCTTGTATGGTTCAACGAGGTGATTTGTAATATCCGTGACGTGTGCGTGGGGCATTATTCACGGACTTATGAAATAGTTCCATTTGACGAATTGGGCGTGGACCTAAGTAGTCCTGCAATATGAAGTGTACTCGTTGTGCACTAGAGCAATGTGCTAGATTAAATTGTTTAATCCAGCAATATCCAGCACTACCACAGAAAGGTGTGCGTATCTGTATTTAAGTGTTAAATACAACAATTAATCAATAATTATTATTTATTAATTGTATAATGACACGAGGCGCATCGTGGACCCTCAGTTGAGTTTACCCAAGTGTGAAATTTGGTGGGACCCACTAGAGGTAGACTTGATAACTATTTATGAGAAGCAAAACAGTCATTTTACACTTTGATTATGAATTGCTTCAAATTGAAATTGTTTCATTTTTCTCTATGGTTTCAATTGGAGTTAATTGTGAATTGCTTCAAATTCACCATTTCTTATCCTTTTTTAGAAAAGGATTCAAACACATTCTCGGCCATTTTGGGGATTAAGAGTTAATCCCGTGTTGAATATGGAGTTGTTGTTCTAGCTCACAAAGCCCACCAAGTTGGTGACTAGAACTGCCTGAGAGTTGGTCTCTATGCGGACTCTGAGAAAATACGTGTATAACGTTATACGTTGAGGTGAGTACTCAAGCTTTCTAATATATTAATGTGATTAATATATTTATTTACTATATAATTTACGCTTCCATCGCGTTTAATATGTATATGGTATGTATTTTAGGCAATAGACACAATTGCACATACATACACCCATATATATTAGATCCTTGACAACACTTTTGGTACTTATGCTTTTTGTAGAATGCCGTTTGGATTACATAATGCACTAGTTACTTTTCAACGTTGTATGCTTAGTATTTTCTCTGATCTGGTTGAAAAATGCATTGAAGTTTTTATGGATGATTTGACTATTTTTAGTGATCCTTTTGATTCATGTCTACTTAACCTAAAACTTGTTTTGCGTAGGTGTGAAGAAAAATGACTTGTGCTAAATTGGAAAAATATCATTTCATAATATCTTTAGGAATCATTTTGGGGCATATTGTATATGAAAGAGGGATAGAGGTTGACAAGGCCAAAATTGAAGTAATCTCTAAATTACCTATACCTAAAACGGTAAAAGATGTCTGATCTTTTCTTTGACACGCTGGCTTTTACAGGAGGTTTATAAATTTATTTTTTGCCATATCTAGACTATTATGTAACCTTCTGTTAAAGGATACTGAATTCATATGGACACAAGAGTGTGAGGAGGCATTTCGAATACTCATTGAAAAACTCACAACCATTCCTATCATATAATCACTAGATTGGAACCTCCAATTTGAGATTATATGTGATGCAAGTAATTATACTGTAGGAGTAGTTCTTGGGCAACGAAGGGAAGGGAAACCCTTTGTTATCTATTATGCTATTAGGACTTTTAATGATGCTAAAATAAATTACTCTACTATTGAAAAAGAACTATTAGCTGTTGTTTTTACCTTAGACAAATTTTGTTCTTATTTGATTAGTTCACTTATTATTATTTTTACTGACCACGCGGCCCTTAAGTACATTCTTTCTAATAAGGATGCTAAAGCCCATTTTATTAAGTAGATTCTTCTTTTATAGGAATGTGATCTAACCATTAAAGATAAAAAGGGCGTTAAAAATGTCGTTGCCGATCATTAATCCCCCATTGAGTTTACTAACTGCACTGATGTTCTACCTATTCGAGATGATTTCCCTGATGAATATCTTTTCACTATAAGCCAAGTACCTTGGTACGCACATATCGTAAATTATCTAGTTTCATTTAACTAAAGTACACAAAATAAGCATAAGTTCTTTGTTGAGGTATATAATTTTTATTGGGATGATCTATATCTTTTCAAATACTGCCCTGACCAAATTATGAGATGTTACATTCTTGAAAGTGAAGTTTCTAGTGCTTAAAATTTTGCTATATAGTGTTACTTATGGCGGTCATTTTTCTATGAAAGAGATAGCCGCGAAAATGTTACAGTGTGGTCTTTACTGGCTCACTTTGTTTAAGGACACTAATAATTTTTACTATTCCTGTGAAAGATGTTAAAAATTAGGTACTGTGTCTCGAAGACATATGATGCCTCTTAACCCTATTCTTATTATCGAGATATTTGATTGTTGAGGTATTGATTTTATGGGTCATTTTTCCTTATCTTTTGGCTACCTTTACACCCTCCTAACTATTGACTATGTGTCAAAATGGGTGGAAGCTATAGCTTTTCATGCTAAAGATACACAACTGAGGTAAAGTTCTTATAAAAAAAATTGTTTATCTAAGTATAGTACCCCACGTGTCATCATTAGCGATCAAGGAATACATTTCTGTAACTGTTCTTTTAAAGCTTTAATGCGCATATATGGTATTCTTCACAAAGTTTTCACTGCATACTACCCACTGACAAATGGATAAGTCGAGCTAGCAAATAGAAAGGTTAAACAGATTTTGAAAAAGACGATTAATCCAAATCACAAAGATTGATCTCTACACTTTTCTGATGCATTATGGGCATATCACACTGCATACAAAACCATCTTAGGAATTTCTCCTTACTGACTTGTCTATGGGAAAGCATGCCAATTACCTATTGAGCTAGAGCATAAAGTTTACTGAGCTATCAAAGCCCTTAACTTTAATTTGATGCTATAGGTTTTCAGAGAAAGTTATAATTATTAGAAATAGAAGAGTTGCGAAATGATGCATATGACAATCCTAAGATTTACAAAGCCAAGATGAAAGTAACTCATGACAAAGAGATTTCAAGGAAACACTTCGAGCCAAACTGACGGGTTTATGTTTATGATTCTCGATTGCATTTACACCTTGGAAAGTTGAGATCTCGATGGACTAGTCCATTTGTGGTAAGGCACATTTTTTCTAATGGTGCTGTCAAAATTAAGGACCCCACTAATGGGAAAATTTTCAAAGTGAATGGACAACGATTGAGAAACTATGTGAAAATGATAGATCACTCTATACACCTAGATGAGATCTCTCATGTGGTCATGTCTATCATGCTTGATCAGGTTCAATCTTTGTACCATATTTTATATTTTGAATTTTATTTTATTTTCTCCTTTTTCTTTTTTTTGTTGTGATTTTATTTTTTGGTTAAGTGGCAAATACGGTAATTTATA
Source organism: Ailanthus altissimus (assembly GCA_946807835.1). Classification (NCBI taxonomy): domain Eukaryota; kingdom Viridiplantae; phylum Streptophyta; class Magnoliopsida; order Sapindales; family Simaroubaceae; genus Ailanthus; species Ailanthus altissimus. Next base: position 4,777,406 of record OX327712.1, read on the forward strand.
ACTATTAAAATCAATTTCTTAGTTCCTTGAAAATTGTCTCTCAAATCGTGCATGCATCTTTTTTTCTTTTTCACTTTCTTTCGAAATGGATAGCATTTTTTTCAACCTTAAAAAACCTTTCCTTGTAACTTAAAATGCTCTACTTAAAATTTACAAAGCACGGTGTGAAAGACTAAGACTATTAATGTTGAGGAATATCCATGCGCATACTCGTTGGTTAATCGAAGTCAAGGTTTGATTATCTGGTGAATCTGTAAATGATTTCATTTCTTTTATACCTGGTCTTGGAAGAAGCTCTTATGTCAAAAGGTGAAGAGCAAAAAGGTTTTCATTCTTTAGGATTTGCATTTAGAAATCGAGAAGATAAAATTCAGTTAATTAAGGATGGACTGAGTAAAGAGTCTTTGGATGATCTCCTATTGACTTTTAAGACGCATCCTTGTGGGCTCGTGCAACGTAAATTTCTCAATTTATAAAATAAATTCAAAAATGAACATTAACGATATAGTCTCAGGAATCTAACTCTAAAAGACCCTGTTTGCCAATTTATAAAAAAAATTGGATAGAAAGCCTATCCCCGAACTATAGAGAGTGTTAAGCCGTTACTAGATATAAAATCAGAGAAAGATGTAAGCCACAATCACAACTACCTGTACATATGCGTGCGTCTTAATTTCAAACTTTTTTAATATTATGAATAGTATGGCTACTCATATAGATGTCTTAAATTCAAATCTTTTAGTTAAATAATACATGTAGGTCATTATCTTTGAATTTTTGTGTTTCATTTTCAAATCTCTTCTGATAAACTATCGGGTTACCAAAATTAATGTGATCATTTGGTACTCTATAAATACAGTACTTCATTTTCTTCATTTTTATATATCGAGATAAATGTGAGTATAGATATAGAAGAAACCTCAATTCGACGATTCTAAAATATATGTGTATATTATGGATCTAGTCTTGGAAAAAATTAAGTGTTTGCAGAGGTAGCAAACAATCTAGAAAAAATATTAGCTGCAAGAAAAATTCATTTGATATATGAATGGGGTAGCCTTGGGTTAATAGGGTATGTGTCAACAGCTGCACATTTAGGAGGAAGTCAAGTTTTAGGTATTATTCCTATAGCTTTAGCCGTGGAAAACCTGACTGAAAAAATAATAAAGGAAGAATTACGAGTCTCATCCATGCATGAACGTATAGTTAGAATGCTTTACTATACAGATGCTTTTATTACTTTTTCAGGTAGTTTTGGTGCCTTGGAAGAAAATTTTCAAATTGCCTTTTGGACCCAGCTATCCACTGAAAACTCATAGGTTTGTTGAATGTTAATAATTATTTTGATTGCTTACTCTGTTTTCTTGATCAAGCCATGGAACATAATTTTATTTCATATTCAACGCAAGAGATCCTCGTTTCTGCTACCAATGCGGATGAATTGATTGAAAAATTATAGGCAGTTACCTACGAACCTGACCAACAATAATTCATATCAATTGGTCAGTAAGCCATAACAAGTGAAAACTGGATCTGATACTTCGTTTGTAAATTTTTTTTTTTTATTAGCATCATTATTTTAGTTTATATTCGCTTAAGTGTCTCTCAGATTTGTTTCTTTTGATTAACAAGCGTTTCAGATAATGTCTTCTATACTTTATCTCTTTCTATTTAAACATTAAGGACAATGTTTCATCTAGTTTCGGGAGGAGAATAATAGACATAAGTTGTATTTTGTATTCCAAAAAAAAATTCGAAAAAAAAGGATGATGAGGTTCGACATACCTATTTGATTAAAATGGCAGAGTAAAGAGTTCATTTTTGAACTCTTAAGACGCATTCTAGGTCAAATTAGATTAAGAATAGCAAAGTAAGGAGTTTTTTTTTCTAACTTTTGAAACGCATTTTAACTAACTTGATTTTATTTTGTTTTATCTTTTATGTGTTGTGTTTATTGCATTTAGTCCTGGTAATTCTTGTATAAATGAATTTACTTTTCTATCTAGGTATGATTTCAAAATTGTTTGGTTTGAGTCACTATTTCTATTTAGGTTACTAAAGAATGACTTCCGAAATATTTTTGAGCATAATGCTAAGTCTTATGGTAAGATGAATGATTCAATTTATATAGCCAAGAAAATTCTCGTGTTTAAGTATATATTTTTCGAATCTCACATATATTTTTCATTGATCTTTTGAATTAGTTAATTTTTATTTATATTGATATTATTTGAATTAAAGAATAAGTTTGTTGCATAGTTAAAGGACGATTTAAAGTGAATTGTCAAATTGTGTGAATATATTTTTGTGAGAAACTATTTTTTATTTATTCTCACAAGATAATTGAAATCCTAAAGCTAGTGCATGTCAAGAATGATTGATTTCTAAACAATTGATTTTTCTATCTTTGGATCAATGTTAGTTTGTATATCTATCCTTAAAATTGACTTCTTCTTGAGTGCTTAACTATTTTCCAACTGCATGAGAGAAATCTTAACCTTCTAAACAGTCATACATTTATGAGGATACGGAGTTGAGGCTTTTACTTGAAGAAGTTCTCAAGGCTATATATGTTAAGGTTTTTTGGTAAGAAGGTTAGGCTTAGTTTGTACACACACAAAATTTTAGAAGTCATGATTGAAAAAACCATAATAGCAATAGTGATCTTGAACTTGCTTTTTTTTTAAATGCTTGGGTAGTTTTACATATTCTATTTGTACTTAAATTGTTAAAGACTAACAATAAATTGGTTGGGGACTGTGATGAACACATTAAAATACATATTTGTTAAGAGATTCAATTACCATTTAATGTCACTAATTTTAACATTTTTATCAATTTAGGCTTGAAATAAATTGTTGTCTTTAAATTGTGATTAATAAATGTTATTTGCACAAGTTTAGGTAAAATAGACATAACTCTAAATTTAGAAATGAAAATGAAGAAATTTTTAAACCTGGAGTAACATGACTCAATCTTACACAAATTTGAAGAATAGTTGAAAAGCTAAATCCAACATTTTATAGGCAAAAATTGAGATACAATAGAATTAGATTACAACTTCCGCTCAGCTTGACCCACCTCACGTATTTGAATAGTATTTCACAAAATATGTACCAAATCAGTATGATTCTTAAAGCTGTGAAATATTAACTCAATTATAAATAACTCTTATCTTGATAGTAAAGTTCAAATCATAAGTTATCACATACCAAATTGTATTAAAAATTAGTAAAAGGGTTGTTGGCTGAAATCTAACCTATTTTTGGTATTTTATCCATATCTCATTGGATACTCATCTAAATTTAATGAACCTTATGGCTATGGAAAGAAGTGACAAAATAATACAACTTTCATATTGACCAAAAAGGCTACATCAATCATTTACTTTATCAAAAAGGTGTAATAATTAGGTGAATGAGTGAGTGACTTAAATTATTTAAAATTGAAGTTACACTAATCACTTTTTTATTTATTGCCTATACAAGGACATCCTTACGAGGCTAATGGACCTTTTTCTACTTTACAATTCTCTCATATAATTTCTTATTACCATGCATTGTAAGCTAGACTAGAGTTCTTGGCAAGACTAGAGATGAACTTTTATGTATAATAAATTTACTTCTATACCTAACATGTGTGGAACCAAAGTATGGTAGATCACTCACAAGCCCACCGTGGCACTAAGGACAAAGGACCACGAATACTACTCAACTTGAAATAACATTCCTTTGACGGCTTCATAGGATATCTATTGGGGTCTTCGTGAGTTGTTCAATATCTAGTCCTAACTGGATACTCACATGCTTATACAAGCTCTAAGCTTATAGTCAATTAAGAACAACCATCTGCACCAGTCAGATATAGACATACACTTATCTATATAATAGTGATTCACTGATAGACCCGCATTGGTGAACATAAATCAAGAATATAATGTTTGAGACATACTTACACAATGACATTTCCTAGCACCTATTGCAACTATGTGATTATAAGTATACTCTCGGGTCTTTGTCCTATTATAGATAAAGTTCTAACTCTTTAGATCTCGCTGACTCTTATAACTTGCTAACTCTTAACAGTGTTAACTTTTAGCACTTATAACTCTCAGCATTGCTAACTTTTAGCCCTAGTCTAAAATTCCTTTAGATCATATCTAAACTCTTTCAAATTATACAATGTCTGTAGTGTTACAAGATTATACCATAAAATTATAAAATTAACAATTTTTATTCGAATGTTTACTTTATAAATATTAAACAATTAATAATCATACAATATTGGAATGGCAAAGAAGCACCAGCTCCAACAATGGTTTATGGCCAAACTCTGTGGTGTTATTGGTGATGATGATGATCTTATTTTCGTCTCAGATCAACATACGATTATTGAGAAGGCTATTCCAGAGGTGTTTTCTAATGCTTATCATAGGATCTGTATTTACCACTTGAAAGAAATTTTGATTAGCAGATATAATATATCATTAGAAAATAGTAAGAAATGGGGGAATTATGACTTTTTATTTTATTACTATAAAGGCATATCGCATCGCAGACTTTTGAGAGTAGATGAATATGATGCGGGAGATGAAACCCAAGGCTACAAAGTACTTGGAGGACATTGGTTTCCCAAAATGGGTGAGATTAATGGGAGCTTTTAGAAGATATAACATGATGACTACTAACATTACAGAGAGCATAAATACAGTTACAAAAGATGCATGTAAACTTCCTATGACAATCTTGGTTGAGTGGGTTCGGGAGTTAATACAGAACTAGTTTCGTCATCGGAGGGAGGTAGCAAAAGTTATAACAACGGCCTGACTAGTTGGGTGCACAATAAGGTTTTGAAACATAATTAATAAGTCCAGTCCCATAGTTCATCATGTGGATAATGTACGGTTTGTTGTCTATGATGGACTTTGAAATGGAATAGTGGACATTGTCTAGAAGTCATGTTGTTGTTGAAAGTTTGAGTTTTACCAGCTACTTTGTGCTTATACTCTCTCGGTATGTAGGCAAACTAATTTAAATTATCAAAGTTTATGTTTAGCCTATTACACGTTAGAGAGCTTATTGTGTGCATATAGTAAATCAATAAATCTGGTTGGTCATATGTCAAATTGGATTATTCCTGATGAGTTAAGAAATGCCGACATCCAACCTCCCATCGCAAGTCAACAATTAGGGAAGCGTAGGACCAGATAGATTCCATCACAAGGGGACGAATCGACAAAGAATATGTACAGTTGGTTTAAGTAGCATGGACATAAACATGCAACATATCAAAATCCTATTATGTTGCGTAGCAATTAATAGTGCCTAATGTCATCTTCTTTTTACAGGTTAAATTTGAATCTTATATGTGATTTCAATATTTGAAGTGTTATATTATATGTGCCCATTGATAGTTTTGAATTACGAAAGATTAATTTCAATTTGCTGTATAAATAAATTAATACGTAATATAAATGATACCAAAATAAATACTACTTCTTATTTACGTGCATATGTCTATAAAGATATGGCCATCTTTTCTCTAAAAAATAGGTCATGGTCAGGTCCAAATTCTAAGAGCATACCTGATGTGATATTTCTATATCTTAAAATTAAGTGTAAGTATACACTATTATATGTAAGTAATAAAGGGACTAAATAAGTTGGATGTCGAACCCACAGGGATAATTTCTTCTTTTTACCAATTACTAAAATTATGTCTTCCTAATAATTATTCAGAAAAATAAAAATCTAAGACTGAATGTACAAAATATAAAAGCAAAACATAATGCAAAGAAAATTAGGTGATAGCAATATAGAGAAAATCTAGGATTAATACTATCCCTCAATATGCTTTCTAATGATTAATCTTCTAATATTTAACTCCCTTAGTCTTTGTTATTGATCAAGACACTAATGTTTTCACAAGCCTCTTCCAAGGTCATGCAAGTATACCTTAATTTACCAAATACCTATATTCCTATGATACTTGTAATAAATTAAGATTCATTAAGATTAGGTCTTATTGATCATACATGCCAATTAGGTATATTCCTATCCTAAATTGAAACTTGCATATGCAACATTGAATGTTACTCTACAATCATGCATCAAATTACCTAGGTCTAAATATTATGATTCCTCTTCCGAGTTTATCAACAATATTACCAACTCATTCACCGTATATTGGCTAGATATATTGAAGCATTAAGATCAAGTAATTTAAATATCAAAGAACTAAGTTTATTAATTATTAAAAAGATATAGCAATTAAGCATAAATATTGAGTTCAAGTATTAACCCTAGAAAATAAGTTTAGCTCATGACTACAAGAGAACAGCAGTAAAAATAATAATAAATCATGATACAATTAATAGCAAACTGATATAGACGTCGAATTGCTTTTGATTGTGCTACCTAAGAACTCTTGATGCTGAAGAACGCCTTGAATCTATCTCTAAAGTTGCTTCAATTCAACTCCTATTGCTCTCCAAGACTCATGCTCTGTATTTTTTATGTTCTTGAATATGTCTTGGGTGCTTTAGGTTCATTCTTAAGGGTTGGGAATGAATGGCTTTTTATAGGGATTGATATGAGCTTGAAAATCTCAATTTTCATCGGACTAGAACTCGTGCTACCGCTGGGGGGCTAGGGCGTTAGACACATACTTTGAAAAGTTTACATTTTAGTCCCTAATTTTGCTCCTTTTGCGTCCTTTCTTTAAATTTTGTTCAAGTCCCTATAAATAAAAATAATGCCCATAAATAGCCATCTATTTTCATAAAATAATAAAATATCAATATAAAAATATGAGAAAATATATGAAAAATTTGCCCTTATCAATACCCAGCATTAAAAACTCAATAAACATACATGTATAGACCCCGCAATCCCCACTCCTGACTCTTTGTTATGGCATAACCTCTCTTACTATAACTACATCAAAGAATGACAGATCATCACCCCTTAAATTAGGTCTAAAATCATGGATTCTATATGCTGTCATATAATATGGGACTAATATGCACAAAGGTGCTATGTGCGCTTCCAACACCCCTTCAGCATATCCTTTATGCTAGAATCATATATTGTCACCTTCCTTTGTACCAAGTCAACCTCTGTCGCAACCCAATATTGCTGTTTATAATTAACTGGGATGTAGATCTACATATAAAAGAATATTGTTATGCTAGTACAAGGTAAAATTTAGAACAAAAATTGATTATATTTAATATTTTGTACATATTACATTGTCAACACATGCCCATGGTTTTCGATTATGTAGGCCTTGTCTTTGTGTTATATTCGATCCCTATTAATAGTGTAGATACCTAGATTTCAATATAAAGTAATAGAGAAACTGTAGGGTTATCCAGTTTTAACCCTATTAAAAATATTTTTTTATAATGCACGTGAGAGGTATTAGACCCAATTTAGTGATTTTAAGGTCAATGGGGGAGTCGGATGGTCTTGGAATATTTTCAGAAATTTTCTATTGGCTTAGAAATTTAAAATTCAACTTAAGCACATATAAATTTCATGGGAGCCTTATACATGGAATGAACCCTCGTTAAGAAACATAATCCATGCCTTTCCAAATGAACCAATGAGGAATAAGCTCATGGATTGTCAAGTTATTAGTGTAATTTGGTTAGTTTGACTAGTTTAGTCAAATAGTTAGAAATGAACTAGTCATATACCTTCATTTCTAACCAATGGTATCTTTGATATTTAGAGTTTAGTTGAGGGGCAAGTTAGACATTTTAGAAGGCACTATATAAGGTGAATAAGTGCTGAAAAATTGGTCTAAAATGAAAAGCAAAAATTGAGACAAAAAATATGAGATTTTCAGCAAATTGGAGACAAAAGGGGGGAGACTTGCAGAATCATTTCCAGCAGTAAAATTCAAGGCCTTTTCATGATTTTCCATGCATGATCAAGCTAAAATCAAGCTAAGCTCAAGTTCTTAAGGTTAAATAGATTATGCACTAGTGAAAAATTAGGTGGTATATAATTTTTCAAGATTACTTCAATTAATATCTTTGTTTGAATTATTGACTTAGATTTAAGTTGGATTCAAGTTTAGAGCTTAAAGGATACACCAAACTAAAGGAAATAGTAAGGTATGAATTACAGTTTGGTGTGATTTTGATGTAGAGACTTCAATTAAATGTTATTAAGGCATTAGAATTAAATTGACATGATTTGAATATCATTGGAATAAGAAATTTAGAAAAGAAATGTGTTGGGTGAAAGATGGTGAATTCGTCCACTTTTAGTATTATGTGCTTGAGTTGTGTTTTGGTTGAATTGTATTGTATAAATGCTATTTTATATCAATTGGAGGTATATGGATAATGGAAAATCAAGAATGAAGTAAAGGGGACATAATTGTTCATTATTTGTAAGATGAAGGGCATTTATGTCCAACCGAATTTATAGAGTGTTAAGCAATTTTATGGCTTTGGATAGTGAATTAAACAAGATTGAATGACCATGTAAATGAAAAATAAAAAGTGGAGTCCATTCAAGCTTTGTAAGCCAATTAAGGCGCTTACTAGTTTAGGTGTAATTTTAGCATTAATAAAGGTTTTAAGTATCAATTGTGGCATGTAGCTGAAGGAAACCGAGAGTGGTAAACGAAGGGAAATTTTGAGAGAAGAATTAAGCTTGGAGAGTTTGGCAAGTGAAAATCTGCAATTGTTTATCTTTCGTTTAATATGTTTTAGCATATTTGAATTCTATGTTTTTACGAAATCTTAAATTACATAAGTATGATTTACAGTTTTTAGATACTATTATAATTATGAATTTCTATGTTCAGTTTTGAGAAACGGTTCTAAAGTTATTAAATTAGTTTTAAAAGACTATTAGTACCCTGAGATTTATAGTGTGGTGATAGTTTAAGACCTGACCAGTATATCCCGTATGTATGTGTAAGTATTGGGAGGTGTGTCACTAACTCTAGGAAGTCAAGTTTTCCAGTCAAATGAGTCACTCTATGTGTACGAAATATTATCTCGCTATATGTAGGCACTGTAGAATTCTACAACATAGCCAGTGAGATGTCTTTAGATGTCACAGTGGGTGTTGAGAGTTTAAATGCCTTATGACTTACTCACATTGTGCGGTACTAGTTTAGTCGTTGTGTGAGTATAGAGCTTTAGAGTTACCATTTGGTGCAGTTTAGAAAGAAAATAGTCGAGCAAGAGTTTTAGCAGGTTTTGAGTTATTGAACACATATCAGTGTATTTATATATATATACTTGTTAGTTACTATGTTTTACAGATTTTGATAATTGTTTACAGAAATTATTAATTAAAAACTACTTGGCAAAATTTTATCAGCATATGATGTTTAGAAACTATTTTACAGTTTTATAATAGCTTGAGAAGCATGTTTTAGGCAGTTATTCAAAATTTAATATTATACAAAATCTTATTTTTACTGGAAATCTTAAAAGCACTCACTGAGCTTTTAGCTCACAAGTTTTGTGTTTTCTAAAATCTTTTCTATGTGCAAGCTTCGTTATGCAGGTTGCTGATTCTCCTACAATAGATTAGTTGGCCAAGTCAAACTATCATTTTATAAATGTAAATGTGCTGAGTAGCACATTTTGATTTTTGGCATAGTAATATAAACTTTGTGCATCTTGTAAATATGTTTTGAACAAACGAAAAATGGTTTCTGTAATATAGTGATTGTTTTCACTTTTCTTCAGTATGTTAATTTTGTTATAAATTAAGTTTTTTTAGTTTGAATGAAATTGTTGTGTTGAGTTGGGATCTGATTCTAGAAGGATTGACAATCCTATTTGGAGGTTGAGAAGACTATTTGAAATAGAAGTATGGTTTTCATTATAGGTTTTTGTGTTTTTTGGATTTTTAGAAAAACAGAGGAACTCTGTCCTTTTTTAAAAAAAAAAATTAAAATATCTTCACTGATATTCCAGGATTTAGTTGGTAATAGCAAGAATTAAAAAGGGTTCGCCTCGTAGAATTTTTTAGTTTTGATAGTTAGACTCTGAGGAACTTCTGTTGGGGTGCCTGATAAGGCCCACGGGATCTACAGTAGAGGGTTCTAGGGTGGGACCTGTCACTTTATCCTCATCCATATGCAAGAAATGAAGGGTCCCATGTAATGTTCGTGAATAAACCATCGCATCTTTCATCTATGAATTTATAGGACTCCTACATTTATAGGAACACTAAAATATAAGTAAATGTTATAATCGGAAGAGTAACGTAAAGAGGGATGAACAAACTTATAAAGAAGTATGTATATATAATCATGCAGCGTTAGGGCAACGCCACTTTATTACTGCACTAACCAATGCAAAACGATTTGGTTACATTTCTCAAATAATAAATAACAACAGAATTAATTACTAATGTACTTATAGAGTCATAAAGCTAGTCTTATAAACTTTGCGTAAAAAACTTTGGGCCAGCATCAATCCCTAGTAGATGCGCCGTATTGTTATTTCCATAATATGTGTGTGGGGCATCTTTTATGGACTTACGAAAATGTTTCTAAGATAAATGGGTGTGAACCTAGAGAGTCGCACAATATGAAGTGTACTCGTTGAGCACTAGGTAGTGCACCGGATCTAATAGTTTGATCTGAAAAGTTCTCGAAAAGAAATGATTGTTTTAGGGTCTCTCCAAAAGTTAACAAAGAGCTTAAGTGTTTGGCCAAGAATGTTGACAAGTGGCAAGAACTTGCCAATTCATCCTATGATTAGTTGACACATCTCATGCTAATGGTTTATTATGGCATGACACGCTAACCATTTGCCTAAAATTAAAGAAGGAAATTTCGGCCAATTTAATGGCTTATGAAAGCAAGAGGTACCTAATTCTTATGTTAATGGCTTAGTAAGCATGTACTAGCCTCTTTTATTTCATTTGAAAGCCAAATTGATTAGTCATGCTTAAATTCAAGCATAAGGTGCCTTAGTATTTGCCACTCATATTTCAATCAAAAAGGGTCAGTATTGTCATACTTGAAGAATAGTAGTTTAATGCTATAAATGTTTAGCTGCCAATTTCCCTCACATACGGCCAGTAAATTAACCATGCCACCAAGCCCTTTTTCATAGCATGAAGTGGAAAAATACATTGCCTTGTTATGCTTGCAAAGTGAAGACACTAATTGTAATTTGGTTGGCTGAAATAATGGTGGCAATAGCTATAAATAAGGGTTGCTTTCTTCATTTATAAATTGCAATTGAAGTGAATAAGTATAAGAATTAAAAGCAATAATTGCTAGTACTTAATATAAGGCCGAGAAATAACAAAAAGCAAAAGTTGCTTCAAGTAACAAGCTCTTACTGAGAAAAGAAGCTACCATTCTAGCTCAAGAGTAAACTCCATTTATCTTATTAGTGTAATGAGATATGTATTTCATATTTCGTTGTATTAGTTTTTTATGTGAGATGTGTAAATTGAACTAAAAAAAATAAAACACACATATTCACCCTATGTACAGCAGACTTACAATACTATGACTTCGGATTTTGTTTATTTTTTTCTTTAAGCACTTGGTCAAATTGGTTATGTAAGGCCTTGTAACCATAAAGGGAATTACGAATTTTAACATTAATAAATAGTAAGAGTTTTCTCTTAGTTCTTTAAAGAACTTTCTGAACTTATCAATATTTCTTCTTTTTGGCGTTCATCATTGACTTATCACTCATAATCTTTTTCATCTTTCTTAAGTGTAATGTCTACCCTAATTTCTTATGCATTTAGTTCTTATCTCTTTATAGTTAACAGGTCAAGGTCCTTTTTTTTTAATTTTTGAATCTGAATTAGAACGAACCTTGGCAAAGAAACTTATTTAGCATTGATCTCACTTTTCTTTGTGAGGTTCACATTACAAAGACTTGTACTTTCACGCATATACCCATTCTCTATGACTAACTTGCCTTTGAAGTTCCTTTGTCTCCTTAGGATTGCTTCTATAAAGTTAATTTGATGCTCAATTCCCCTTATTGGTGGTAAACTATTAAACATCTCTTCAAAAATTACTTGTATTCTTAAAACAATAATAAAAAAAAAGTAAAATACAAAAACAAAAGCAAAAAAAAAAAAAAAGAGAAAGAGAAGAATAAATTCAGTTTAATAAAGTCTTCATTCAACTTTAGAAGACAAATATTTTGTAAAGCAATTCTCTCACTAAGTTATATTCCACGTTTCAATAGCACAGTTCAAACCAACTAGGAACCTAGCCATAGTAGTTTATTGGTCCTCCCCCATATTGGCTTATGGCTATTTTTATCTCCTTGTAGTAGTGTTCAACACTTTTAAACCATTGAGTAAGACTTTACAGCTTTTGAAATTAGTCCCTATATTAGTGACTTGGAATGAATCATCTACTAATAGTAGCCTTCATCTTTGCGCATATCTTAATGGGTATTTCACGATTCTGTCTCCTGTACAAAATAAGTTGATCCCACTAAATAATAGATAAGTTGATCCCACTAAATAATAGCGTATTAGTAAATCCTATGGTGGCCAACTTTACCTTTTTCAATTTGAAGAAGTTGTGACAATCAAATAGCAACTCCACCTTTTTCTTCCACTTCAAATATACTTTAGGATTATTTTTACCTTGAAAAAAGGGAATCTTCATCTTAATGGTTCCCAAGTTATTATCAACCCTATTTCTAATCTAACTCCTCTACGTCCATTCCTATGCTCAAACCTACCTAAATTAACATTAGAAACATGATCATCATCATTTAGGTCATCCAAATAGTCATCTTAATAATCATACCTAAGCAGATTCCTCCTCTTCATTGTACTTAAGAACTCTAGTTTACTGCACCTTTTGTTAACTAGATTTAACTTTATCCATTCTCTTATTCACCTAATCAAACCTTAATTCTAGTTAATTAAATTTTTGTTATAAGGAATTAAAGAATATTTTGAAATATATCTTTTCTTAAGTATCATCGGATGAGCCTATATCTTTTTCTTGAAAAATGTTTAATAATCTACAAAGAAAGTTAAAAAAATAACCTCACAAACACTCCCTTACGTATTTTCTCTCTAGATTGATAGCACTTACATTTGTGTATACCCAAATTTGAATTTTAACCTCTTATGAGCTCAAACTCTCTTGCCTTTTTCACTCTTTAGTCTCAATTTTAGTTCTTTATTAAACTTAACGAATTTAATCAAATTTAACTTGTAACAATCCAAACTCAAAAAATAAGATCACTAAGAATGAGAATTGATGAAAAATGCAAAGTATGAAGAACATGCAGAATTTAAGAAGCAAAGATAACAACAAAGGAAACACAAATTTTGATGCAATTAGGATTGTTCTTTTATTTTAAGCTGAATTGCATAAAATATACAGAATGCACACAATATGCAAACAAAATTTGAATAGTAAACAACACTAAAACTAATTCAGATTTCAAAATAGCAACTTGAAATAAATTGAATCTAAATTTCTCTATACTTTTTTTTTGAATTTTTTCTCCTTTTTAATTTATATAATGTTAAATAACAAAATGTGAACAAATTAGGGTGAAGAATTCGATAAAAGTTGCAAATAAAAAGAAACAAAAGTGATAGGTTACAGATTCAAAAGACTAAAACAAAGGGTGCAAATTTATAAAAAAAAAAGGAACAAACAAGGAAAATATAGGATAGATCAAACCTACTTTAGATTGTAAGCTCTAAAAATAATTGATGTGAAACTTACAAACAAAAGTGAGAACTGACGCTCAATAAGGTTCCTTTACCAAGGATCGTTCTAATTCAGATTCACAAAACAAACAAAAACAAGGTCCTTGAACCATTATTTATAAAGAGATAAGAACCAAAGATATAAGAAATTAGGGTAGACATCACACTAAAAAAAGATGAGAAAGATTGTGAATGATAAGCTAAGGATGAACTATTGGGATTTGTACTTATTTGCCATTCTATTATTGTATGAAAATTTTATTTATAAATATTTATACAGTACTTTTTATTAAATCGCTAATTTCAATAGTTAAATGATACAGTGCTTGTTATGTTATAGACATTGTATGATCTAAATGAGTTCAGATCTAGCCTAAAATAGTTTAGATTAGTGCTAAAAGTTAATAACACTAAGAATAATAATTGGTAATAGTTTGCACTACTAAGAGCTAGTAGGTTATAAAAGTCAATAAAATTTAAGAGTTAGAACCTTGTCTGTAACGAGACATAGACCTGAGAATACATCAGTAATATTATAGTTGTAAAGAGTTACAATAGGTGCTAAGAAATGTTATTATGCAAATCTATTCTCAAATTATATGTTGTTGGTCTTATTCACTGATGTAGGTCTGTCGGTGGAAACCTTTCTAATGACCAATGTATACTATACCTAAATAGTCTACATGGTTGTTCTTAATTGACCATGGGCATACCGGAAGTTTGTATAGTATATCGATATTTATTAAGGATTGAATACTGAACAAGTTCAATGAGAACCCCAATAGATATCCCATGAATTCATCAATATTAGGTTCTCTTAAGTTGAGTAGTGTACGTGGTCTTTTGACCTGAGTGCCACGATGGACTTGTAAGTGATCTACCATGCTTTGGTTCTACATATGTCAAAGATCTTTCATGGTCTGACCACTATGTGTCGCTGGGTATGGTCCGACATTTATGAAGTTTGGTGTGCGTAAATATAGAATCTGTCATCTCACATGGGTAAGTTGTAAATCCAGATGCTCCAAGATTATATCTAAGAAAGACTTATAGCCATAAGCCACAAACCCGAGAAAGGAGTTTCCAACAGGGTCAGATAATATCGCAAATGTGTTTGCGTATATTATTTATCGAGATATGTGTATAAAGATAATTTTACGGATAAGCAGAAGGGATTTGATGGGGATGATCTATATCCCCGCTTCTCCAAGATATAAATGGCGAAAAGATTACACGTATACACGATAACCTCAACTTGTATAGTCTATTATACTGATTTGTAATATCTATGACGTGTGCTTGGGGCATCGATCTCGGACTCACAAAACAGTTTCGTTTGGCGAATCGGGCGTGGACCTAGGGAGTCCCACAATATGAAGTGTGCTAGTTATGAATAGTTCAATCTAGTAAACTCTAGTAGGCTGGATATTTGCTTCTATTTTTCTCGGGCCATACATGTGTCAAGACTTAAGAGTTTAAGTATATAAATTAGTTAATAATAATTGTTGACCAATGAGATGTTGACACATGGTGCATTATAGGCCTATTATTGTTTAACTTGAAAATTATCAAAATAACCTTGCTTGTTGGGTAAGCAAGATCATTATTTTATTTATTAATAGTTTATTGAATGAAATAATGATAATGATAATAATAATAATATATGATATTATTTTTAAATAGAAGTCAAACAATAATTATTTAAATTATTATTGGCATGTATTTCTATAATGATTTAATCATTAATTTTAATGTGATTAAATAAACAAAAGAAACATTGAAGCATGGCTAATATAAGTGGTGGGGCCAAAAAGTGAAATACAAGAAAAAGGAAATTGTTTCCTTTTCTCTTTGTGCTATTTGGCCAACACACTAATATTGCTTGTGTTCATGAATTGTTTAATGTTTACAATTATTTCAAAAACAAAAATATAAGTGACCATACATGGTGGGACCTTGTAGCAAGTCAAAGAAGTGAAATTCTTTCATCAATTTTGCCATAATGTTCGGCCAAGTGCATTCATTTGTTTCTTGTTTTGATTTGTTTATTGTAAACAATTATAAACAAAGGCAAATGGTGTGGCAATTGTTGTCATGCTTTGTGGGGGCCTCATGTTTGAATTATTAGAGGGAAAATGGATGTAAATAAAAAGAGTAATTTTGCTAATTTTGTGAGGGTAATCACTTGGCCAGGTTAAGAAGGGAAGTGTGAGAGAAGTTTTAGTTTTTCTAAGGGTTAGAAAAAACTCTCAGAGAGTTAAGAGCATAAAAATACTTCATCTATTATTCTTCTTGGCCAATTATTCTACAAGATAGAAATAAGAATTCAAGTGTTGAATCTTTTGCTGGAAAAGAGGCTGCCATTCTAAACTTATCAAGTCCACTGTATTTGAGAACTAGAATTGTGAACAGGTTGCTTCATCGTTGTTCTCTGGTTCAACAAAAGACTAAAGGCTTGCCAAGGTAATAAAATTCTTAATCCTATGTAATTTACATTTATGAAATACATGTAAAACTTATTGTGTTTATCATTATAAAACTAGATTTCTATTCATCCTTTGCACTTATATGTATGTGATACATATGCAAATTTGAACGATAGACACAAACCTATATTTTTACACTCACATAACTATCACAAGAAAAATCTTAATAAGTTCTGAAAAGTTATTTGAAGAATCAAGAGAAAACTCTCACTATTATTGATGTTAAAACTTTAAATTCCCTTTAGAGTTCTAAGGCCTTATAGCCAAATTTACCAAGAGCATAAAAGGAAAAAATTTATAAAATCCTAATTCATAGTTGATAAACGTAAATTATATCTATTATTTTCACTCCTTTAACTTAATTAATTCCTCATTTTAATAAGAATATTATGTTTTTTTATATGTTTAATTGCTATTTTACAGGTTTGGAGTCAATGGATCAATCAAAGATGAAAATCTAAGAAAAAAAAGGAAAAATATAAATGGTACAGTAACCGCACATGGTGAACAGTAACGCGCGAACAGTGTTTCGTGAACAGTACCGCGCCAACAGTGCTGTCGCCCCAGCGATGAAAAGTGATCGCGGCAGGGGTGAACAGTGTGATTTTCCTAATCTTAAAAGAAATACTACTCTAAGACTCTAATCAATCCCTATATAAAGGCCACTCATTTCAGACCTTAAAACCACACAACTTAGAGCTCTTAGAGCCACAACATATTGAAGAAGAGCAATTTTTAGAGAGAGAAATAAGGGCAATTCAAAGAAGCAAGAGATTATTGGCGAATCTTTGGCGTATCAACCAACTGCGAATTGACGTCTATATTGGTTTGCTTTTGGTTGTATCGTGTTTATTTTATTTTTTAGCCATAATTCTCTTGTTATCATGAGCTAAATTTATTTTCTAGGGTTATTATTTAAACTCAATATATGAGCTTAATTGTTGGATCTTTTTAATATTTATTTGAACTCAATTCTTCATTATTCAAATTATTTGTTCTTAATGCTTTATTATATCTGATCAATATTGTGATTGCTTTAGTAATACTTTGATAAACTCGAAAGAGGCATCATTGTATTTAGACCTAGATAATTTGATGCATGATTGTAGAGTAACATTCAATGTTGCATATGCAAGTTTCGAATTAGAATAGGAATATACCTAATTGGCATGTATGATCAATAAGACTTATTCTTAATGAATCTTTATTTATTACAAGTACCATAGGAATATAAGTATTTGATAAATTAGGATATACTTGCATGACCTTGAAAGAGGCTTGTGAATATATTAGTGTCTTGACCAATAATAAGAAATTGAGGGATATAAATACTAAATGGATTAATCTTTAGAAACCATATTGAAGGATAGTAATTAACTCTAGGCTTTCTCTATATTGTTATTTTCTTATTTTATTTAAGTTGTATCATTTATTTTCTGCACTTTTATTTTATTCAAATTTATTACAAAATTAAGATTTGATTTTTCTGAATAATTATAAGAAATATATAATTTTAGTACTTAGTAGAAAATAAAAATTATCCCTGTGGGTTCGACATCCGACTTTATAAGTCCCTTTATTACTTATTACAATAGCACGATAGCGTATACTTGCGCTTAATTATAAGATATAGAAATATCGCATCAATAGTAAGAATTGATTACAAAAAGAGAAAATAAATAACAAGCATATTAAGGAAACAACTATTCATGTATCATAGTTTCTAAATATAAGCTAAGAATAAAAAAAGAAATAAAAAATAAGAATCTGATAAAGTCATGTGAACAGTATTACATGAACAGTGATGCTAAATCTTCCTTCCTAAATTAATATGTGTAAAATCTTCTTTCCTAAGTCGAAAATAATGACCTAATTTTGCATCATGAACTTTTATTTTTGAAAATTATTTTTTTAAGACTTTCTTAAAAGTTACCAAAAAATACCAACCCGGTGTTTAAGCAAAAATATAAGTTCTCGTAGAAAAGTAACAATCTCATTTTTCATCACGAAATTGTCGTCAAAAAAATATTTTTCCAAAACTTGCTAAAAAGTTAAAACAGCCAACACAGTATTCATCTAGAATAAAAGTTTTAGAAGAAAAATAGCGACGCCATTTTGTATAGTGAATTATTCATGGCTAAAAGTGATTTTATGAAACTTGCCTAAAAGTTACCTAAATGGACTTGCCACAAACTTTTCATCCTAAAAAAAACTTTCTGAAACTTGCTCAATATAAGTTACCAAAAACACCAACACGCTTTCTATACGTTCTCGTAGAAAAATAACCAACTAATTTGTATCATAAACGTTTTTTGACAAAAATTATTTTTTCAAAATTTGTTCAAACATAAATAACTAACACGGTATTTTGAGCCAAAATATAAGTTTTTATAGAAAATTAACTACCTTAATTCTCATCTCGGACTTATTATCACAAGAAATATCTTTTTGAAAACTTGCTAAAATAACAAACATGGAATTTTGAGCTGAATTGTAAGTTTTTATAGAAAAATTATGACCACATTTTACGTCTCAAACTTTCACCAAAACTTTCTTTTCGAAACTTGCTCAAAAGTTACCTAGACAACCAATATATTGTTCTGAGCAAAAATATAAATTTAATATAAAAATTAATGACCTAGTTTTGCATCTAAAACTTCCATCGTGAAAATTTTCTTTCCAAAAATTGTCCAAAAGTTACCAAAACAACCAACACATTGTTTTGAGCCAAAAGATAAGTTTTCTTAGAAATTTAATGACCTCAATTTACATTAAGAACTCTTTGTCCCAAAATTTTATCGCTAAAATTATCTTATCGAAACTTCCTAAAAAGTTACCATAACAAACATAATGGTCTTCAGAGCCAAAACATAAGTTTTATAGAAAATAACCACTTCATTTTGCATCTTGAACAAACTTAGGTTTTGGCTCAAAACAACTTGTTGGTTGCCTTGGTAAATTTTGGGTAAGTTTCGTAAAGAGATTTTTCAGGGCAAAAGTTTTTGACGCAAAATTAGTTCATTAATTTATATCAAACTTATGTTTTCACTCAAAACAGCAAATTGGTTGCCTTGGTAACTTTTGAGCAAGTTTTGGAAAGAAAGTTTTATCGAAAAAATATTCAAGACATAAAATGAGGACCTAATTGTTCTACAAAAACTTACATTTCAGTTCAAAACACCATA
Source organism: Ailanthus altissimus (assembly GCA_946807835.1). Lineage (NCBI taxonomy): Eukaryota > Viridiplantae > Streptophyta > Magnoliopsida > Sapindales > Simaroubaceae > Ailanthus > Ailanthus altissimus. The sequence goes on from OX327712.1 coordinate 4,796,780, forward strand.
TTTGTGGTTTTGGTAACTTTTTGAAAAGGCATTTCTCACGATGAAATATTTTCATTACAAACTTTTAGCTGCGAAAAATATTTTTTTGGAAATTACTCAAAAGTTTATCAATGTTAGAAGCATGGTGTTTTGGGATAAAATAAATATTTTTGTAAAAAAATTACGAACTCAATTTGCATCACAAACTTTTCATCACAAAAGAAATTGGTCAAAACTCTCTAAAATAATTGGTCTCAGCCAAAATTTAGTTTTCATAAAAAATTAATTGCCTCAATTTGCGTCACGAACTTTTTTTTGCGAAAATTATTATTCTTGAACTTGCAAAAATAATCAACATGGTATTCAAAGCCAAAATATAAATTTTATTAGAAACATAACAACCTAATTTTGCATCACCAAGCTTTGAGCTCGAAAAATATTTTTTGTTCAAAATTTGTTCAAAAGTTATGAAAACTTTCAACATGGTGTACTTAACAAAAATATAAGTTGAAGTAGAAAAATAACAACCTAATTTGCATCTCAAAATTTTTGTCGCAAAAAATTAATTTTTCAGAACTTGCTTAAAAGTTACCAAAATAATTAACACAATATTTTAAAGTCATAATATAAGTTTTTATAGAAAAATAATTGCCTCAATTTAAGTTACGAACTTTTCATTGTGAGAAATAGTATTTCAGAACTTGAACAAAAGTTTAAAAAAAAAAAAACAACAAGGTATTCAATGCTAAAATATAAGTTTTAATTGAAAATTAATAACCTCACTTTGCATCACGAACCTTTAATCGAGAAAAACATTTTTTTTTCATAATTTGCACAAACGTTAGAAAACTTCCAACATGGTGTATTGAGCAAAAATATAAGTTTTAGCAGAAAAATAATGATCTAATTTGCATCACTAGAGTTTCGTTGCAAAATATGTTTATTTTTAAAATTTGCTCAAAAATTGCCAAAACAACCAACATGGTGTCGTGAGCCAAATTATAAATTCCTATAGAAAATTAACGACCTCAATTAAATCACAAACTTTTATTCATGAAAATTTTTTTTTGGAACTTGTTCAAAAGTTATCAAAGCAACTATCACGGTATTTTGAGCTAAAATTTAATAAGTCATAGAAAATTAACGGCTTTACTTTACATCACAAACATTTTGTCACAAAATTATTTTGTTAAAATTCACCAAACACATTATTCTGAGCAAACATATAAGTTTCAATTAAATATAACGACTTCAATTTTCAACACGAACTTTAGTTCTGAAAATTATTTTTCCAAAACTTGCTTAAAAGTTACAAAAATTACTAACATAGTGTTCTATAAAAAAAATAAATGTTTTTCTAGAAAATAACAAGCTCAATTTGTGTCACGAATTTTTTGTCACAAAAATTAAATGTCAAAACTTACCACAATTACACAAACACAGTCTTCTTAATCAAAATATAAGTTTTCGTAAAATAATAACTACCTAAATCTGCATCTCAAACTTTTCGTCGCAAAAAATAATATTTCAGAACTTGCCTAAAAGTTACCCAAACATCTAACAAGGTATTCAAAGCCAAAATATAAGTTTCAGTAGAAAAATAATAGCCTCATTTTTTTTTCTCACAAAACTTAATTGGTTAAAACTCACCAAACTTACACAAATACAGTGTTCTTAGTCAAAATGATAAAATTCGGCCCAAGACCCTTTACAATAGATCCAGCGGCCTTGTCGGGCACCTCGATAGAAGTTTCTCAGAATATAATTATATAAGTTGAGAAATTCTTCGATGTGAACCCCTTTTTAGTTCTAGCCATTAATAAGAAAATTTTAGAATATACATGAAAATAACTTATTAAATTTTAAAAACAAGAGGTAGAGTTTTCCCCGCTTTTCAAAAAATCAAATATAAAACCTGCAAAGAAATTGTACTTCTATTTCAAACATTTCTCAATACTTCCAAATAGGACCTCCGTGTTGGGATTTGTGGTTACGTGACATCCCATTATGTATAAATATATAGTGATAGTATTTATACAATTATCATTTCTAATAAAATCGTTAATATTATTTATAATTATAATGGTAAGATCCCATTATAATAAAATCCCATTATGTAACGTTTCAGACATTGTATGATATGAAAGAGTTCAGATCTAGTCTAAAGGAGTTTGATCAGTGCTAAGAGTTAGCAACGTTAATAGTTGTAAATACTAAAAGTTAATTCTATTAAAAGTTAGTAATGCTAAGAGTTAGCATGTTCATATAGTTAGCGAAATCTAAAGAGTTAGAGCCTTGTCTGAAATAAGACAATGACCCGAGAATATATTAGTAACGACATAGCTGCAAGCAGTTGCAGATGGTGCTAGAAAATGTCATTATGCAAGTATATTCTCAAACACAATGTTCTTGATCTATTGCATCGATACAGGTCTATCGGTAGAACCCATTAATATAGATTAGTGTATGTCTATATTTGGATGGTCCAGATGGTTAGTCTTAGCAAACCATGAGCTTAGTAGGAAACTCATATAGAGATACAAGTATTTAGTAAGGACTGGATATTGAACAAACTCACGAAGACATCTAATAGACATCTCATAAAGCAGTCAATAAAAGGTCTTCCGAGTTGAGTAGTATTTGTGGTCCTTTGACCTGAGCGTCATGGTGGGCTTGTGAGTGATCCACTATGCTTTGGTTCCACACATGTTAGAAACCTTTCATGGTCTGACCGCTGGGTGTCACTGGGTATGGTTCGATGCTCATAGAGTCCGATGTGCGTAGATATGGGATCCATCAGCTCATATGAGTGGGTTGTATATCCTGATGCTCCAAGATTATATTTCAGAAAGTCTTGTGGCCGCAAGCATAAACCTCAAAAAATATATTCCAAATGAATAAACAATATCACAAAAGTGTTTGTGAATATTGTTTAATGAAATATGAATTTAGAGATAAGTTCATGGTTGAGCAAATAGAGATTTGACGGTGATGATCTATATCTCTGCTCTTCAAAGATATAAATGATAGAAGGATTATACGAATATGCAATAACCTCAACTTGCATGGTCTAACACGCTAATTTGTAATATTCGTAACGTGTGTGTAGGGCATCGTTCACGGACGTTTGGAGGAACTCCATATAACAAATTAAGTATAGACCTAGAGAGTCTCACAATATTAAGTGTACTCGTTCACACTGTGGTTGTGGATTGGATTGAATTAATTCAATCCTATAAATTTCAGCAAATGAGAATAATTATTTCGGGATCTCTCGGGATGCGCATTTGTCAAGACTTAATTGTTAAGCACATCACTTAATTAATTAACAAGGGTTGTTAATTAATAGGATTGTTAATTAATAGGATTGTAACAAATGGCAAGATCTATGCCTTTCATTTTGTTTCATGATATATTTATTAAATAATACAAAAACAGTTTTTGATTTATTTGATAATATTATTAACAAAAGTTGTTAACCAATAGGATGGTGACAAATGGCAAGATCTAAGACCTTTATTTTGTTTTATGATATATTAATAAAATAATACAAAATAGTTTTTGATTTATTTTAGTATATTAATTAAATAATCAAAAATACTTTTTGATTTATTTATTATATACTTTTAATATTTATGAAACATATTTATATTTCATAAATATACTTTTAATATTTATAAAACTTCATCTTCCTCTCCTTTTCCATGGATGGCTAAATCATATTCATATTTATGAAACAAGTATGTATTCAAAGAGGTTGAAAACAAATTGCTGAAAAATTCTAAAGTAACCACTCTAGCTCCATAGTCTCACAAAATCATTATGGATTAGAATTGTTCAACATATACTTCAAGGTGAACTCTTTACATGGATTGTTAAAGGACTTGAAGAATTTGTAAAACTATTTTCATTAGGTAAGTGTTTTACATTATGTTATAATATAATATTGTTCATTATATATATACTATGTATATGTGATATATGTGGTTAATTGCTAAATTGGGTGTATTTATAAAACGCTTCTGGTGCATATAGTAATTTTTAAAATTATGTATACACTCGTATATCACACACTCAATATCCAACAAATGGTATCAGAGCATGCTAAATTGAGTATGTGATAATTCTTGTTGTTGAATATGTTTACATGGTGATGTTGTATATTTAAACAACTTGATGATGTTTAAATTTGAACATGGTGATGTTTGATGTTTAAGCATGATGATGAACATATTGTTGTATTCTTGAACATGTTAGTGTTTAGAATTGAAGTACGATAATGTTTGAAAATGATACCCAAGAGAAGATAGTAAAAATTGGGGGCGAAAAATAGTGTTCGAAGGGTCGGAACACTGTTACAGCGTCCAGCGCCATAGCGCCCAAATCTGGGGGTTGCAGCACAAAGGTTCTGATTTGAATGTCGCAGCGCTCAGGTCCGAACGCCCCGGCGCTCGGCAAAAAAATAAAAAACAATTTTAAAAAAAAAAATTTTAAAAAAAATATTAGCATTGTATTGTATAATGCTAGAACCTTCAATTTGTAACGCTAATCATTCCAAACATAATACTTCTTTTTGCAATTTTTGCAAATATAGAATATTTAATACAATTATAATTGTTATATTATTGTATTAAAATTACAAATGATTTGTTTACGTTGTTAATCACAATGGGAGCCTTATTGGTGGGGGTTAGTTGTGCTTGTGTAAATAAATTTACTAATTATGAATTAGGTTCGTATGAGATACGAAAATTTATTATTATTATTATTGTTAATTGAAATAAATATTAATTAATAAAATAATAATTAAAATTAAAAATCTCTCTTAATCAAATTGAATAGTATTATATTATAAGATAATATTATATAATGATCCGCCTTGTCAATACAGTATTAGACGAGTCATTTCGATCAGTTCCAATATTGCTATAGCATGAGGGATTGGTTGGGGTGATTGGGGTTATACTGGTTAAACATAAGATGAGGCAAATATATACGATTGTATTATCCAATATTGCTACAGCGTAAGGGTAATACAAATAACATATATTTGATGATGGACAAGTTAATCTGGAATACACTTGATCAATATTGCTACAGCGTGAGGATAAGGTGTATTTAGGATCAGTGGTAAGAGTTGTAAGAGATGTAATTGACAAGAGTTGTGTAATATCCACTCCCTATTAGTAGTATTGGCGCCTAGATTTCGGTATAGAACAAATAAGACACCGTAGGTTACTCGATTTTAACCCTATTAGAAATATTCCCTTTATAGTGCACGTGAGAGATATTAGACCTAATTTGATAATTTCACACTCAATCGGTGCGCCGGACGACCCTAGAATATGTTTAGAATTTTTCTCAATTGGCTTGGAAAAGAAAATTTTAATTTACTACATACATTTCCATTTAAGGGTGATGTATGGAATAAGCCTTTGTTGGGAAACATAATCCATATATTAAAGAATGGACCAATTAGAAGAAATCTCATGGATTGCTAAGTTGGAAGTTCTAGTTAGTTCTTTGAACTATTCTAACTAGATAGTTACAAATGAACTTAGTTTTTAACTAATGGCAAATTAGTAATTTTGAGAAAGTTGAAGGGCAAAATGATAAATTGAGGAAGGACTATAAATATGTTGGAAGTGTGTAGAATTTTGAAGAAGATCAAAAGCAAACACTTACAGCAAAAGAGAGAAAATTCGAGCTTGGAAAGGGGGGCTGCTACAGTGACCTTTCAAGTTTTGTTTTCATGATTTTTCATGTGTAATCAAGCCAAAATAAGGTTACAAACCAATCCCTAAGCTCAATTGAAGTCTCTATTAGTGGAAATTCAAGAAAAAGAGGTAAGAAAAGCATCTTTTATGAGTTTGATAAGTGAGATTTCAAGAATGCTTTAATTGATGTTTTTATGTGTATTCTTGGCTTAGATTGAGTTGAATTATAGTGTGGAGCGTGAAGGAGTCATCAATTTGAAGAAATTAGCAAGGTGAGAATTAGGGTTTTTGGTGATTTTGTTGTAGAGATTTCAATTGGTTGTAATTAGGGCTTTAGAATGAAATTGGCATGATTTTGTTGTAAATGGAACAAGGAATTGAGAAAAGGAATGTGTTGGAACCTAGGGTGAAATTCTGCCACTTTAGGGAAGTTAGGAATTGAGTGGTGTTTTGATTGAATTGTTGTGTGTAAATGGTGCATATTGTGAATTGAATGTATATGGTTGATGAAAAAACCAAAAATGAAGAAAATGGGACATAATTGTCCATGTTGGAAAGGTGAAGAGTAATTATGTCCAACTAAGTTATAAGGTGTTCAATAATTTTCAGGGCGCCGGATGGTGAGTTAGTTTCGATTATGGCTCCGTAACTAAAATCGGGAAGTAGTTTACATCCGGGCTTTGTATGCCGATTAGGGCATTTAGTAATTAAATGAGATTCTAGTATTCGATTTGGTTCTAAATGTCATTTATGGCGCGTAGGTGAAGATAACCGAGAGCGTTAACGGGAGCAGAAATCGGGAACGAAATTGAGCGCGGAGCGGTTGTGAGTGGAAATCTACCATTTCTTTTACTTTTCGGTTATTATGTTTTCGCACAATGACTATATATGTTTTATGAGCTTTCGATGCATAAACATGATTTATGATCTTGATATATTCATAGACATGCTTTTACATGATCGATTTGCAAAATAGTTTTAAAATTCTACATTTATTTTAAAGGCCATTGGTACCCTCAGATTGTAGTGGTAATGATTGTATTAGACCCGGGCGGTATATCCCGTGCACATGGGCAGGTCTTGGGGGTGTGTCACTAACTCCAGAAAGTCAGAAAGTTAAGTCATGTGAGTCGCTCTGTGTGTACGGGGTATTGTCTCGCTATATGCATACGATGTAAGATTCCGCTGCATAGCCAGTGAGATGTCATTGTGGGTGCTGCTAGTTGAGGTACCCTGTGACCTACTCACGTATGCGGTGCTAGTTGAGTCACTGCGTAGGTATAGAGCTTTAGGGTTACCATTGGTACAGGTTAGAAAGAAAATGGCTGAGCGAGAATTTTACTAATTTTTGATTTACCGATAGCATTTGTGCATTTATATGCACACAGCAGTTATTATGTTATACAGATTCTGAATATAGTTTTCCAAAGATGTAGATAAAACCCCCTCGGCAAGATTTCATTACCATATGATATTAGAAACCGTTTTACAGTTTTACATCCATTTTAGAAGCATAATTTCTGCATGTACTTAAGAAATTGTTATCTTTGTATAATGTTCTTGTAATTAAAATCTCATTTACACTCACTGAGCTCCTTCAGCTCACCTATTTTATGTTTTATATTTTTAAACCCCTTTCCCATGTGCAGGTCTCGGTACGCAAGCTGCTGATTCTCCTGTTGTCGAGTAATGGGCCGAATCCGAAGATTATTTTTGTACATGTAAATGTGCTAAATAGCACTCTTTACTTTATGCATAGTAGTAGTAAGTATGTATATTTGTATGTATGTTTCGAACCAACAAGAAAATATTTTGAGATTTTGATGATCATCTTTACTTTTCATGAGTATGCTCATTTTGTAATTTAAATGAAACTTTTGAGTTGTGTCGGAGTTGATTTGGAAAGGACCGGAGGTCCGAGTTGGTAGTATTGATATATGTTGGAATTAGAAGTGAAATTTCTTTGCAGGTTTATATGGATTTTCTGAAAAACAGGGAAAACTCTGTCTGTTTGTTTTTAAAATTAAGATGTCGTTTTCATGTATATTACTAGACCTTCTTAGTAGTAACAAGAATTGAAAAGGGGTTTGCCTCGTGAAATTTCTCAACATACCCAGTTAGGTTCGGAGGAACTTCCGTCGGGGTGCCCGGCAGGGCTGCTGGGATCTATAGTAGAGGGTCTCGGGTCGGGTCCTATCAGAGTGGTATCAGAGCACGGTTTTTGAAGTTTTAGTTAAAAAGTTTATTTTTAGAATGAGATTCTTGAAATTGCATGCATATTTTTCTAAGTTTAGTAAGTTGAATTCTTTGCATTTGATAATCATTTGCATCACTAAATTTTCAGAAAATATGCATCGTCGTGGAGGCCCACGTACTAGGAGAGTAGCTGCAGAGGCTCTTGCACCTGAAGAGGAGCAGGGAAATGAGTCAGTAAATGTTCCTACGCCTCAGACCCCTCCTGAATCATCTCAACCCGCTGAGCCAGAGGGTGGAAACGTGAATATAGCTCAAATGGCCCAAATATTAGCAGCGGCGATCCAACAGCTGCGAGAGACCGGAGTGTCCATTGAACGCGCCAAGAAATTAGGCGTTAAGGCTTATGATGGTATCGGAGATCCCGAGAGAGCTCTATCTTGGTTAGAGAACAATGAAGAAATTTTTCAGGTTATGGGATGTACGGAAGAGCAGATGGTAGTGTACTCCACATTTCTATTGAAAGAAGGAGCGAAAGATTGGGGGAAGTCCTTGCAAAGGAGGAACGCCGATGGGGTGTCTTGGGTGCTTTTCAAAGAGGAATTTTTGAATAAGTTCTACCCTAAAAGTTATAAAGATGCGAAGATAGAAGAGTTCTTCAAGTTGGAACAAGGCTCTCTCTCGATGGCAGAGTACGAGAAGAAGTTTTCGGAGCTCCTTCGTGCCGTTCCATTTATAGCCGATAATGAAGAGCAGAAGGCTAACCGTTTTGCAGTGGGTCTCAATCCACGAATCAGAGCGTACGTAGTATCGGCAGCCCACACTCAGTATGGATCATTGGTGGAAGCTGCAACACGGGTTGAAAGAAGCATGGCGGCCATCCCTAAACCGAAACAGCAGGGTCAGAAAAGAGGTTGGTCAGGTAGTTCTCGAGGAGGACCGAGTAAATTCACTTGAACAGAGGAGAGATCTTCATGGTCCAGCAGTCGAAATCCAAGCCAAGGAGCTCAATCCAGCCAAGCTTCCGTTCGGCAACCATCCGCCGGATTTCGAAGCACTAAGGAGGGTTGGAAGAATTTTCCAATGTGTAATAAATGTGGCAAGGCCCATCTGGAGGATTGTAGGAAGGGGATTACCGGGTGTTATAAGTGCAATCAAGAGGGTCACTACATGAGAGATTGCCCGAATGATGGAGCTAGCAGTAAGTTAGAAGATAGACCACCAACTCCGGGACAAACCAGTGGCGGTCGAGGGTAGATTTGAGGAGGTCCCCAATTCAGAAGATCGAGTGGCGCAAGCTAGCCTAGTAGGGGCACTGGTCGATGAGGATCATCCGGTGGATCACAAGTGAAACCGCATACCCAGGCCAGGGTATTTGCGGTGACCCAACAGGAGGCGAATGCGGCCCTAAAAGTTGTGACAAGTACAATGTCAGTTTTTGATCGAAATGCTTATGTATTGATAGATCCTGGAGCGACCCATTCTTTTATTTCTGTGGAGTTTGCTGCAAATGCTAGTATAGCGCCCCAGTTATTAGATGGCGTGATAGTAGTGTCTCTTCCTACCGGAGACTCCATTGTAGTAGAAACGGTGTATAGGAGTAGTAAAATCAGTATTGAAAGCCAAGAGTTTATGGCGAATTTGATTGTGTTGGCCATTAGTGAGTTTGATGTGATTTCAGGGATAGATTGGTTGTCTAAAGATGGAAGATTATCATAAAAGGATTAAGAATAATTTGAAAGTCAAATTATATATCCTAACCTATCTAATGATCATCAGTGGGAGCATATGCACATGAGATGTACAAGTAGTATAATGCTTCATCTGAAATTGTATTTTATATATCTATAACAAATATAGAGAATAATTCATAATGGAAAGTGTTTCTAATATTAAAACGTTTATAATAATAAGAGTTACTATTTAAGGAACCTTAACTTAGAAAGGATAAAACTCTTAGATACCTGTTTACCAATAAATGACATTTCATATACAAATGATGTGTAGAAGCATAGAGATATGAGACATCGCCCATCCTTCTGACATCTGCAAGACATTGCATAATTTAAGCAATACTAGAAAACAATGAAATGAGAAGTACAGTTACACGTAGGAAATAAAGATTACCTGTACGTGGTAATTGTTAGGACTTTTAAGTCATTTCTCTATTTTAGTAAAAGTCTTATGCTGTATTGTTGTTATTTTGTACCATGAATAATTAGGCAAAATATATCGCTCTCTGTGTAAGACAGAGAGAGTTATCATACATATATTAAGAATAATTCCTCATATTTATATGATAACGATAATATTTTGCTAACTGAATGCCAGTCAATTAAATGGCCTTTATATATGACATACAACGAGTAATGCATAAAAATGTCTAGGTAAACAAAACAAATAATAACTCAAAAACTTTGAATAATGAAAAATTAAGGCATAAGTGATTAGGTCAAATAGCCATAGGATGACTATCCTGTCTGGTTAAGGATGGTTAAATACTTGATTTGACCATAAAACTTTGTCCAGTTTATGAATCTCGTATTTAAGGAAAGTTGACTAAATCCTTTTGTTGGACATTAAGCCACTAATTTATTAGAACTAATACATAGTGATGTATATGATCTAATGAATCATATTGCTATTGGTAAGTTTTAATACTTCGATATCTTTATCGTGATTTATCACGATACAGACATATGTTTCTAAAAAAATATAGGTCGATAATTTTGAAGTGTTCAAAGAATTTCGACTATAAGTAAATGAAATAAACCTAGAAGTATGTTAAACACCTTTGATTAGATCGAAGCTCTTTATACATAAGCAGTAAATTCACAAATTATTTAAAAGAGAATAAGATTCTAGCTCAATATAGTTCTCTAGATTCTTCTTAACATAAATATGTTTTGAAGTATAGAGAAATCGGAATTTATTAGATCTAATCCGATCAATATTAAACTTTACCGATCTTCTAAAATATCTAAAGGGTTATGCTCTATAAACTGCTACTCATCTATTGAATAAAGTTCCATCATAAATTGTTCCTTCTACTATATATGAGATATGGACTAGAAGGAAAGAGAATCTTAAGTATGTTAAGATTTGGGTTATTTTACTTGCATAAGGGTTGTACAATAGTATATACTTGGACCCAAGGGGTACAAGTATCGATTAAATTGATATCCTAAATATTCCATGGGATATCAGTTGTATGAACCGAAAATCGAACATAAAGATCAGTTGAGTTAAACACTTTTAACACACTTTTTCGTAGGTCATATAAAGATATGAAGGCTACCTGTTAGGTATATTAGATAACTAAAATGTGTTTTTAATGTTTTTCTTAGTTGAAGAAAAAGGATCCTATGACTTATAGTTAAACGATATTAGACATCATTTAAGAAAATTGACAATATGCCAGGAAATTCAAAATTAACTTTAAGCATGACAATCAAGTTTAGGACTTGGTTGTGATTAATATAGGAATTGTTCTTATTTATTGTAAAAGAGTTTACATACGAAAGTGTGGGCCTAAAAGCAGGTAAGACTCTTTAAAAGCCCCATTGATGTAAAAGGTTACCTTTAACGGTAAGGGACCGATTATGAGGAAATCTGACAGGACCCAACCCGAGACCCTTTACTATAGATCCCAGCGGCCCTGCCGAGCACCCCAACGAAAGTTCTTCAGAACCTAACTAGGTAAGTTGAGAAATTCTGCGAGGCGAACCATTTTTTAGTTCTTGCTACTACTGAGAAGGTCTTGTAATATACATGAAAATGACATCTTAATTTTTTTTTAAAAGGAACAGAGTTTCCCCCTGTTTTCGAAAAATCCATATAAAACCCGTAAAGAAATATCACTTCTATTTCAAAACACTTCTCGATACTACCAATTCGGACCTCCAATCCTTTCCAAATCAAATCCATCACAACTCAACAGTTTTATTTAAATCACAAAATAAGCATAATCATAATAAGCAAAAATGATTATTATAAAGTCAAAATCTCTTCTTGTTGGTTCAAACATGCATACAAATATACATACCTACAACTATTATGCATAAAGTAAATAGTGTTATTTAGCACATTTACATGTACAAAGATGAGCTTCGAATTCGGCCCACTACTCGATAATAGGATAATCAGTTGCTTGCGTATCGAGACCTGCACGTGGAAAGGGGGTTTAGAAAACATAAAACACAAAACTAGTGAGCTAAAGGAGCTCAGTGAGTGCAATTGAGATTTCAATTACAAGAACATTATGCATAGATAGCAAATTCTAAAGTACATGCAGAAATCATGCTTCTAAAACTGATGTAAAACTGTAAAACGGTTTCTAATATCATATGCTAATGAAATCTTGCCGAGCGGGTTTTATCTACATATTTGGAAAATAATATCCAGAATCTGTATAACATAATAACTGTTGTGTGCATATAAATGCATAAATGCTATCGGTAAATCGAAAACTAGTAAAATCCTCACTCGGCCATTTTTTTTCTAAACTGTACTAATGGTAACCCTAAAGCTCTATACTTACGCAGCGACTCAACTAGCACCGCACACGTGAGTAGGTTACGAGGCACCTCAACTAGTAGCACCCACAGTGACTGTTGTGATATGGTGTGTGATGTGTATAGATGTATATATAATTTCAAAAATCAAAATAAGCAACGGAAGTATTTATACATATTATACAATATGTAACAAATTCAAGCATGTAATCACATGTATGATCATTCAAAAACATATATATCTCATATATATTTCATGCATAATATAAAATGAATAGCAAATAGATAACCTACCCGGTTATGAAGGTAGCTTTACAATTCTTCAAGAACTCCAAGCTTCAATTTGTTGAGCTCACCTTGAAGTGTTCCCTTGCACAATTTTAGTTCACAACTAAATCCGGTGGGATTGTGAAGCTAGAATGGCAGTCTTGAATTTCTAGCAAAGGATTGTTTTAACACTTAAAATAATTTGTCTATATGAATGATTACTACCAAGAAATGAGAAGAGTTAAGAGTTTTCTTTTGTTCTTCACAACTCTTTATGTTGAACCTTGGTAAGCCTTTGTATTTTCTCTCAACACTTTGAGAAAAACACTTAGGGAATGCTCTCAATTCTCTCTTCTTTCTCCTTGAACGAAATCCACTCTTTCTTACACTCAAATTGAACTCTTTTAATTCTTTCTTAAGTGCAAAGAATGATTTCTCTTAGTGCTCCACCACCACTTAACCATGTTTGCCATTACAAACATTAATCTATCATATTTTTCACTCACCAATTTGATTCAACTATTTGAATCAATTTCTAGAGAGTAAATGGCATTTAATTAATGTTAAGTGGTTTTACCACTTCCTTAGTGCATCATTTAAGAATTACTAAGTGGTTAACATTTCTTATTATTAATAACAAGTGCATTCTCCATTAGTAAATGGTGTTTGCCACTTATTCCAATTAATAATAATAATTTGATTAATATATAAAATATTGTAATTCAAAACTATTTTGAATATTTACATTTACCATATATATATTTACCAAGCAAGATAAATAGGTAAATACATGGTAAATAATTTATGGAGCAAGATTATGTCACTTGTCAATTTCTTATTGGTTAACAACTCTTGTAAACCAATAATGCATTTTACCTTCAATTATTGACAAGTGAATAATAAAAGGAACCTTGAAACATTTTTCATTTTGCTGGAAATTGTTGGATCAATTGTTCAATCCAATTCGCTGCCCCAGTGCACAACGAGTACATTTCATATTGTGAGACTCTCTAGGTCCATGCTCGATTTGTCATATGAAACTATTTTACACGTCTATGAACAATGTCCCACACACATATTACAGATATTACAAAATGGCGCATTAGACCATACAAGTTGAGGTTATAACATATTCGTATAATCCTTCCATCATAAATATCCTAGAAGAGCGGAGATATAGATCAACACCGTCAAGTCTTCATGTGCTCAACCATAAACTTATCTCTAGATTTGTATTTCAATAAATAATATCCGTAAACACTTTCACGATATTATTTTCCCAAGAAATTCTTGGATGTCTGCTTATGGCCATAAGACTTTCTGAAATACAATCTTAGAGTTATAGGATATTTTACTCACCCAATTTAGTTGATGAATCCCATATCTGTACACACCGGACTCCATGAGCATCAGACCATACCCAGCGACACCTAGCGGTCAGAACATGAAAGGTATCTAACATGTGTGGAACCAAAGTATGGTGGATCACTAACAAGTCCACCATGGCACTCAGGTCTAAGGACCATGAATACTACTTAACTCGAAAGATCCTCCATTGAAAGCTTTATGGGTTGTCTATTGGAGATCTTTGTGAGTCTGTTCAATATTCAGTCCTTACTGAATACTTGTATCTCTATACGAGTTTTCACTAAACTCATGGTCTGCTAAGACTAACCATCTGGACTATCCAGATATAGACATACACTGATCTATATATATATTAAGATCTTCACTAACAGACCCGCATTAGTGAAGGTAGATCAGGAACATTAAATTTAAGAACATATTTGCATAACAACATTTCCTAGCACCATTTGCAACCCATTGCAACTATGTCATTATTAATATATTCTTAGGTCTTTGTCCCATTTCAGACAAGGCTCTAACTCTTTAGATTTTACTGACTCTCAGTTCTGATCTAAACTCCTTTAGATCAGATCTAAACTCCTTTAGATCAGATCTAAACTCTTTCAGATCATATAATGTCTAAAACGTTACAAGCATCTTACCATATTTATAAATAAAATAATTAGTGATATATTGAAATCATAAATGTATAAACATAAAGCAAATATTTATACATAAAAGAGATGGCACGTAAACACAAATCTTAATAGTGACATCTCAAGACATCTCACTGGCTATGCCGCGAAATCCTACATTGTATACATATAGCGAGACAATACCCTGTACACATAGGGTGACTTACATGACTCGACATCCCGACTTTCCGGAGTTAGTGATACACCCCAAGACCTGCTCATATGCACGGGATATACCGACCGGGTCTAATACAATCACCATCAATATAATCTAAGGGTACCAATGACCTTTAAAACAATTGCATAAATTTTAAAACTGTCTCTTAAACCGAACGTGTAAATGCATATCTATGGATCATATCAAGATCATAATCATGTTTATGCATTGAAAACTCATAAAAATATACATTTTCATTATGCTAAAACATAATAAATGAAAGATAACAGAAAAAGGCAGATTTTTACTCATAACCGCTCCGCACTCAATTTCCCTCCCGATTTCTGCTCTCAGTACCGCTCTCGGTTATCTTCACCTACGTGCTACAAATGACATTTAGAACTAAATCGAATGCTAGAATCTCATTTAACTACTAAACACCCCAATCGGCATACATAGCTCGGATGCATACTACTTCCCGATTTTTATTTACGGAGTCATTTAATCTAATCTAACTCACCATCCGGCGCCCCTGAAAATTATTGAACGCCTTATAACTTGGTTAGACATAATTACCCTTCACCTTTCTAAAATGGACAATTATGTCTCATTTTCTTCTTTTTTGGTTTTTCCATCAACCATATACATTCAATTTACAATATGCACCATTTACACACAACAACTCAATCAAAACACCACTCAATCCCTAACTTCCCTTAAGTGGCATAATTTCACCCTAGGTTCCAACACATTCCTTTTCTCAATTTCTTGTTCCAATTACAACAAAATTAAACCAATTTCATTCTAAAGCCCTAATTACAACCAATTGAAATCTCTACATCAAAATCACTAAAAACTCTAATTCTTACTTTGCCAATTTCTTCAAATTGATGACTCCTCCAAGCTCCACACTAGAATTCACCTCAACCTAAGCCAAGAACACACACAAGAATATCAATTGAAGCATTCTTGAAAGCTCACTATCAAACTTATAAAACAATGCTTTTCTTACATTTTTTTCTTGAATTTTCACTAATTGAGGCTTCAATTGAGCTTAGGAATTTATATCTAACCTTATTTTGGCTTGATTGCACACAAAAAATCATGAAAAAAAAACTGAAATTTCACTGTAGCAGCACCTTCAACCTTTGCTCTCTTTTTTTGCTCTAAGTATTGGCTTTTGATCTCTTGAAAATTCTGCAAACTTTCAACATATATATAGTGCTCAATTGATCATTTTGCCCTTCAACTTACTCAAAACTTCTAATTTTCCATTAGTTCAAATGAAAAGATTTAATTGGTTCCTTTGTAACTATCTAGTTAGAATAGTCAAAGGAACTAACTAGAGTTTCCAACTTGGCAATCCATGAGATTGCTTCTAATTGGTCCATTCCTTAATATATGAATTGTATTTCTCAACAAAGGCTTATTCCATACATAACCCTTAAATGGAAATTCATGTAGTAAATTAGAATTTCCTTTTCCAAGCCAATAGAGAAAAATTCCAAAAATATTCTAGGGTCGTCCGGCACTCTGGTCGAGTGTGAAATTATCAAATTATATCTAATATCTCTCACACGTATGATAAAGAAAATATTTCTAATAGGGTTAAAATTGAGTAACCCTACGGTGTCTTTATTGCTCTATACCAAAATCTAGGCGCCAATACTACTAATATGGATTGGATATTATAATAGGACTATCCAAATCTCAGTACATAGACTAAGTCCTAAAAAGGTACAATTTTAATAACTATAAAATAGTTAATGTATCTATGGTGTTCATCTTTCTAAGAGGAAGTGTCCTCAAGTAGAAAATAAAAAAGTTAAAGTGTCTAACATTTAATATACATCAGCCAATGGTAGTTTGATGTATACCATGTTATGTATGAGAACTATATTATAATAGCTGCAAGTGTTATGAGCCGGCACCAGTGTGATCTAGGTAACGACCATTAAATGGTCGTGAAACATATCCAAGATATACCTGAGAGGTATGAATGATAAGTTTCTTAATTATAGAGAAAACTTCTTACAAATAAAAGGATACGTAGAATCAAACTTCTAATCTGATCCGGATGATAGAGAATCTACATCTTATTATGTATTTCTTATCAACGATACCAAAACTTGTAGCATAAGAGTAATTCAAATGTCCACATTTGGTTCTACCGTAAATATAGAATTTGTTACAGTTTGAAAAGCTTGCAAAGAAATTTTTGTGGATATTCAAGTTAGTTGCAGAGCTCAGAATAAGTTCTAAGCTCAATGAATCCTATCACACTATAATGCAACATTAACGGGATAACTGCTCAAGCCGAGATATCATATAAATAAAAATATCTTGGCTAATGGAGATGTAAGACAATCTAGGAAAACATCCGTACAGATTATAGTAGACCCGCTTAGTGTTTAAGAAACACGTAAAGTTAATGGATATTAAATACCATCATGAATGGCACTAGAGCAAGTGGGAGTTGTTGGGATTTGTGCTTACGTGCCATCCCATTATGTATATAGTGATAGTATTTATACAATTATCATTTCTAATAAAATCGTTATTATTATTTATAATTATAATGGTAAGATGCTTGTAACGTTTCAGACATTGTATAATCTGAAGGAGTTCAGATCTGGTTAGATCAGTGCTAAGAGTTAGCAATGCTAATAGTTGTAAATACTAAAAGTTAATGCTATTAAGCGTTAGTAATACTAAAAGTTAACATGTTCATATAGTTAGCGAAATCTAAAGAGTTAGACCCTTGTCTGAAATAGGATAATGACCCAAAAATATATTAGTAATGACATAGCTACAAGGAGTTGCAGATGGAGCTAGGAAATTTTATTATACAAGTATGTTCTTAAACACAATGTTCCTGATTTATTGCATCGATGCGGGTCTATCGGTGGAATCTATTAATATATCTGGATGGTCCAGATGGTTAGTCTTAGCAAACCATGAGCTTAGTAGGAAGCTCATATAGAGATACAGGTGATCAGTAAGGACTAGATATTGAACAGACTCACGAAGACATCCAATAAACATCTCATAAAGTCGTCAATGGAAGGTCTTCCGAGTTGAGTAGTATTTGTGGTCCTTTAACTTGAGTGCCATGGTAGGTTTGTGACTGATTCACCATGCTTTGGTTCCACACATGTCAGAAACCTTTCATGGTCTGACCATTGGGTTTAGTTGGGTATGATCCGATGCTGATAGAGTCCGATATGCATAGATATGGGATCCATCAGCTCATATGAGTGGGTTGTATATCCTGATGCTCCGAGATTGTATTTCAGAAAGTCTTGTGGCCGCAAGCATAAACCTCGAAAAATATATTTCGAAGGAATAAACTGTTGGATCTAATATACGTATGGGTGTATTCATGTGCAATTGTATCTATTGTCTAACGCAGCGGAACGTATAAATTTTGTAATAAACACAGTAAATAAAATTTATTAATCGCATTAATATATTTATGTGATAAAGAACTCACCTCAACGTGTAACATTATACAAGTATTTTCTCGGAGTCTGCATAGAGACCAACTCGCAGACAGTTCTAGTCACCAACACGGTGGGCTTGGTGAGCTAGAACAGCAGCCCTATACTTAGGACCGGGTTTAACTCTTAAACCCTAAAATGGTTAATGTGTGTTTTTATCTTTTTCTCCAAAAGGATAAGAAATGGAGAATTTGAAGTAATCCGCCATTGCTTCAAATGAAACCAAAAAAATAAAATAAAATAATTTTATTTTCCCTATTTTTCTTTTTTTTTTTCTTCTTCTTTCTCTTTTCTCTTCTTTCTTTTCCTACTCCATTTCTTTCTTCTCCTTCTCTCGGCCAATTTGGCCTGCACAAAAAAAAAAAAAATGCAATTTCAATCTCTCCTTCTCTTTATATATCTAATATATAATAATCTATATATAATATAATATATATTATATAATAATAATAAAATATAAATAATGGGTGCCAACTATTTGGCACTCAAAAAATATAATATTATTATATATAAAATATCATATAATATAATATAATAATATATAATATAATAAAATAATATAATATAAAAATATATTATATTATATAATAAGAGAGATATTTTGATTATTTAACAATTAAATAATCAAAGTATAAAATGATCATTTTACCCCTCATAAATAGTTACCAAATCTACCACTAGTGGGTCCCACCAAATCCAAACTTGGATAAATTCAATTGAGGGTTCACAATGCACCACGTGTCATTATACAATTAGTAAATAACAATTATTGACTAATTGTTATATTTAACACTTAAATACAAACACGCACACATTCTCGCGGTATTGTTGAATATTGCTAAATTAAACACTTTAATCTGGCACGCTGCCCCAGTGCACAACGAGTAAACTCCATATCGCAGGACTCCCTAGGTCCTACACCCGATTTGTCAAATGGAACTATTTTATAAGTCCATGAGCAATGCCCCACGCACACGTCACAGATATACAAATCAGTGCATTGAACCATATAAGTTAAAGTTACAACGCATACGTCCAATTCCCTACTAGCTCATCTATATCTTATCTCTAAACTTGTATCTCACTGAACAATTTACGCAAAATCTTTTTCCATATTGTTCTACCCTGACAGAACTCTTTCTCGGGATTGATACTTGTGGCCACAAGATTTTTCGAGATACAGTCTCGAAGCATTTGGATATCAAACTCCCTATGCGAGCTGACGGATCCCATATCTGTACACACCAGACTCCATAAGCATCAGACCATACCCAGCGGTCACACCATGAAAGGTTTGTGACATGCGTGGAACCAAAGTATGGTAGATCACTTATAAACCCACCGTGGCACTCAGGTTAAAGGACCGCGTATACTACTCAACTCAAGAGGACTCTCCGTTGACGGCTTACATAGGGTGTTTATCAGAGGCCCTGTGAGTCTGTCCCATATCTAGTCCTAACTGGATACTCATATGTCAATACGAGCTCCAAGATCATAGTCGACTAGAAACGACCATCTATACTATATAAGTACGACATATGCTGATCTATATAAAAAGATATCCACCGACAGACTCGCATCGGTAGAAATAGATCAGGGACAATTATTCGAGAACATACTTACGCAACTAGCATTTCCTGGCATCCGATTACAACTTTTGCAACTATGTTGCTACTAGTTTATTCCCAGGTCTATGTCCCATTATAGATAAGGCTCTAACTCATGGATCTGCTGAGTATTATAATCAGCTAACACTTAATTGTGCTAACATTTAGCATTTATATCTCTCAACATGGCTAACTCTGAGCCCTTATCTAAACTCTTTTAGATCTGATCCAAACACATTCAGATCTACAATGTCTGTAATGTTACATTGTACAATACCATATAAATGGGTATTAGCGATTTAATGAAAATGTACACTTGTATAAACACACAAGTATATGTACATTCAGGGATGGCACATATGCACCGACCCTAACAATCTCCCACTTACTCTAGTGCCATTCTCGATGGCATCTCATACATATCGACTCTATGTGTTTCATAAACACTTTAAGAGTCATAGCCTTAGAAAGTGGGTCCGCTAAATTATTTATAGAATACTTTTATAAATAATCACATTTCCTTCAGCCAAGATCCTTTTAGTCATGTGAGACTCATTTCATCATAATGAGAGTACTGGTGTCCTCTTGGCACATTGGCTTGTACTATGGCCTTGATTTATCACAAACGTATGTGATAGAATCTATCTGTCTTGGAACTCTTCCAAGTTCAGCGACAAAGCTATAAATCCTCACTGTCGCTTCCGCTTCGCCAATCTGAATTAGCAGTGAATCCCGGTTTGGTGTAATTCCAACTCCCTTAGTACTAATGAGAATGAGCACATTTTCAGATGTTGACTCTTTATCATCTATGTCAAACTGGAAGTCTAACTCCGTGCGTCTTCTTATTTGTAAGTTACTTTCTCAATATTTGAGAAACTTATCCTTTGTACCTCCAAGGTACCTCAGGATATGTTTGACTACTATCAAATAATGGTTACCTAAATCAGACTGGACTCAACTTGTAACTCTTATAGCCAAATAGATCTCAGGCCTTAAACACACCATAACATACATCAATATCTGAAGAGCTAATGTATCTGGTGTGTTAGACATTCTAACTCTCTCATCTTTCATCTGAAGAGACACTCTCATCGAAAGATGAACACCAGGTCTATTAGATACGTTAACTATCTCATAGTTAATGAACCGTACCTTTTAGACGCTACTGATGTGAAATGATTTGGGAGAGTCCTATAAGCTTCCTAGCTGTATCTCTATAAAATTTTATACCTAATATAATGAAGCCTCTTATAACTCTTTTATGGAGAAATTCTTACAAGTTACTTCTGACCGATTATAACATACTGTCATCATTCAGTATGTCATCAACAAAGAGGATCAAGAAGACTATCATGCTTCCACTAACCTTTCATACACACTGAAGTAGAAGTCTAGCTGAAAGTAAAACCTTCACGCTGTTCCATGAATATCTCTTACTCAAGGTATTCATTTCGGAATACCTTATTTACATCAATCTGCTAAACTTCAAAGTCATAAAACGCTGCAAGAGCCAATAAAATTTTAATTGACTTTAACATCAATATTGGCTCAAAGGTTTCCCTTTTAATGATGCCAGATCATTGAGGATTACCTTTCTGAAACCAATAAAGGGCCTAGAAGGTCTCTACCTTCTATCTGGCTCCCACTACCCATTTGTAAACCCTTTACAACCAATGAGAACAATTCTCACGGGTAGCTTAACCAAGTCCCAAACTTGATTCTGATGCATATAGTCAATTTTGCCGCTTCCCGAATTGATGTCCAACTTTAACTCCTTATAGGTCAAGGATGATTTTCTTCTACTAAAAAAACTAAAAGTTCACCTTCAAGTATCATCCATACCTAAAAGGTGACCTAGACATCCTTTTCGACCCATTTGGAGGTGCGCTAAAAGGCCACTACTTAATTGAGTGTAAGTTCACATCCTTGGTTCATTGATTATTAGAATGACTTCACCAAGTTTAATCTTTCTATGATTCTCACAATTCATGAGAAGCTCTTCCTTAAGGATAGCGGTATACCGAGTAACGAACACATTTCGCTTCTTTGAATCATAGAACTAGTATCCTATATTATAGGATACTTAATGAACCTATTCTTGTTTTGCCTCTTCGGTATTGACTATCTTGCTAAATAACTCTTACAAAACAAGATACCCTTCTGCGTAACTCTTACGTAAGTAGGACAACCCCAAGTCTTAACTAATTTAAGATGTGACTTCCTTGATTTTTATATTTTATACGAAATAGAAGGAACAGCTTCTGATGAAACTCTACTTAATAAGTAGCTATGTTAGGAGCATAGACTCACAGATATAGATCGGTAACACTCATTATCAATCGGATCATATCTAATAAAATTCGATTCCTCCTTACCTAAACATCATTATGTTATGGGTTACCTAAAGGACTATAATGAGTGAGAATCTCATTCTTCCTTAAACAAACAGAAAACTTGCTGTTAATGTACTCACTACCTCGATCTAATCGAAAGGATGTGATGTATATTCTGGTACATTCAGTCATCTCCGTGAATACAATATTCATAAATTAGTTAAGTCTTTGTGGTCAGATTAGGAATCCAACTATCCTTAACCAGACGGATAAACGTCTCACGCCTAAATAACCTAAACTTATATACCACAGCCCCGTATCATTTAAGGATTCTAATCTACAGACATTTTTAATTGTATATAATGTCTATTAATTAACTGACATTCAGCTAATAAAACATTACATTTATTATGTAATTTAACTATTGAATTGCATACAAGAAGTAAGTGAAGCTGTCCAACAACTTGGACTTGCAAGAAATCACCATTTCTTACTCTCAACTTTACTTCTACAAGCTGTTGCATTCTAGTCTTTCTCTATCCCTGCAACATATTGCAGATTTGAGAAAGACATGCAGTATCTCATACGCAGCTTGAGTTGGCATCATATGCCCTAAATGAGTCTATGTGTGTCAAACACAAATCTGTGGGAGTCTTCCTAACAATTGTAAAGCTTCTAGGGTAGAGGAATTTCCAATACCCAACCTTACTGCAATGAAAACACTTTCCATCTACACGCCCTCTTGTTAATCTTTGGATAAATGCTACTTTTGAGGATTGATACTGAGTATCCGCCTCATCTTCTTCTCCCTTACTCTTATGGTCTCACCAAATATACTTGGAATAAAAGGTGAAGCATTATTTACAAAAAGGGTTAAACCCTTTCTATTTAATCCTCTAGAGGTGTTATCAGAATTGCTTACGGCAAACTCTGATCAACAATAAATCCAAATTTTTTTGAATCCAGAACACTTCTGAGATTCAACCATCGGTCAGAGTAATTCCTAGTACCCTAGAGTTGGACTGCATCAACTATGCTCACTAACTGGTTCGTAGTGGCCATTATTCTTGACAGGCCAAACTTACGAGAGATGTAAGCGAAATATTCATTAAATCACTAATAGAACGTTTTAAATCATGGGTATACAAAGTATACATTTTTTGATTTAAAACGCCTTCTCACTGCTTTACATAATCCTGGTAATCTCAAACAGGAAGACGATAGTTTAAACTCTTTTAAACTATACAGTGGGAAGTAGATCCCATTGTAATTTACTCGGGTCTCACGCTGTAGCAATATTGGCCTTTGTAAACCCAATAGGTAGACAACACTTGTCAATTGCATTTGATGCAACTCTTACCCATTGATCCTAAATACACTTTATCCTCACGCTGTAGCAATATTGGATAAGTGTATTCCAGATTAACTTATCAATGATCAAATATATGCTACCGATACTACCCTCACGCTGTAGCAATATTGGGCAATACTTTCGCATATATTTGCCTCATCTCATGTTTAACCGGCATAGTCCAAGCCCAACCGACCAAGTCCCTCACGCTGTAGCAATATTGGGACAAGGCCGGCGTGACTCGTCTAACACCGTATTAACAAGACGGATTAGAATAAAATATTATCTAATAATATAATATTTTTCAATCTGATTAAGAGAGATTTTGTTTCTATGGTCTCTATACTCCTAGGAAAGGTGATTCTCAACTTAATTAATTTTTCTATGTAAGCACAACTAACCCTCACCAGTAGAGCTCCCATTGTGGTTACCAATATAATATAGAAAAAATTAATCCTGGTTTATAATGCAGACCAATAACTCTTTATCACTGCATCTCATAAACCCCGATTTATAATGTAGACTGATAACTTTTATCACTATATCTCATAAATCTACACATGCAAAATTAATTTTGAAATACTGTTCTAAACACTATTCAAAAATACTATAGCTATGAACAGTTACTTCCGTCACTGTAGCTATAAACAGTAACATTATGTGTCGGTGAACAATAAACCTACTGTTCATGTGCTTTTATTCAAGTGAACAGTGCACCCCGCATCAGATGTCACTGCTGGCGTTTCAGCGCCCAGTGCTTCCCCTTTGACATACTTGTTTCAACACTTGAAACGCACCATTTACACTGGGCTCTTTGCATCTATTCACTCAAACAACACATAAATATACCATAAATGGCTCTGATACCATTTGTGTTGGATCTAATATACGTATGGGTGTATTCATGTGCAATTGTACCTATTGCCTAACGCAGCAGAAACGTATAAATTTTACAATAAACACAATAAATAAAATATATTAATCGCATCAATATATTTATAGGATAAAGAACTTACCTCAACGTGTAACGTTATACATATATTTTCTCAGAGTTCGCATAGAGACCAACTCACAGGCAGTTTTAGTTACCAACACAGTAGGCTTTGTGAGCTAGAACACCAGCCCTATACGCAGCACCGGGTTTAACTCTTAAACTCCAAAATAGTTAGTGTGTATTTTTATCCTTTTTCTCCAAAAGGATAAGAAATGGAGAATTTGAAGCAATCCGCCGTTGCTTCAAATGGAACCATAAATAAAAATAAAACAATTTTATTTTTTCCTATTTTCCTTTTTTTTTCCTTCTTCTTTCTCTTTTCTGTTCTTTCTTTTCCTTCTCCTTCTCTCGGCCAATTTGGCCTACACACAAAAAAAAAAAAAAAATGCAATTTCAATCTCTCTTTCTCTTTATATATCTAATATATAATAATATAATACATATATAATATAATATATATTATATAATAATAATAAAATATAAATGATGGGTGCCAACTATTTGGCACCCAAAAAATATAATAATAATATATAAAATATAATATAATATAAAAATATATTATATTATATAATAAGAGAGATATTTTAATTATTTAATAATTAAATAATCAAAGTGAGAAATGACCATTTTACCCCTCATGAATAGTTACCAAGTTTACCCCTAGTGGGTCCCACCAAACCCGCACTTGGGTAAACTCAACTGAGGGTCCACAAAGCACCACGTGTCATTATACAATTAGTAAATAATAATTATTGACTAATTATTGTATTTAACACTTAAATACAGACACGTACGTATTCCCGTGGTATTATTGAATATTGCTGGATTAAACACTTTATTCTCACACGCTGCCCTAGTGCATAACGAGTACACTCCATATCGTGGGACTCCCTAGGTCTTACACCCAATTCGTCAAATAGAACTATTCTATGAGTTCATGAGCAATGCCCCACGCACACGTCACGGATGTACAAATCAGCACGTTAAACCATATAAGTTGAGGTTACAACGCATACGTATAGTCCTTCCGTCATAATATCTTGGATGTGCGGGGATATAGCCTTCAAATCCCCTATTGCTCATCTATATCTTATCTCTAAACTTGTATCTTACTGAATAATATGCACAAAATCTTTTGCCATATTATTCTACCTTGGCAGAACTCTTTCCCGGGATTGATACTTGTGGCCACAAGAAGTTTTGAGATACAGTCTCGAAGCATCTGGATATCAAACTCCCTATGCGAGCTGACGAATCCCATATCTGTACACACCAGACTCCATAAGCATCGAACCATACCCAGCAACACCCAGCGGTCACACTATGAAAGGTCTATGGCATACGTGGAACCAAAGTATGGTAGATCATTTATAAGCCCATCGTGGAACTCAGGTCAAAGAATCACGTATACTACTCAACTTGAGAGGACCCTCCGTTGACGACTTACATAGGGTGTCTATCGGAGGCCTTTGTGAGTCTGTCCCATATCCAGTTCTAACTGGATACTTATATATCAATACGAGCTCCAAGATCATAGTCGGCTAGGAACGACCATCTATACTATATAGGTATAACATATGCTGATCTATATAAAAAGATATCCATCGACAGACTCACATCGGCAGAAATAGATCAGGGACAATTATTCGAGAACATACTTACGCAACTAGCATTTCATAGCCCTCGATTGCAACTCTTGCAACTATGCTGTTACTAGTATATGCCCATGTCTATGTCCCATTACAGACAAGGCTTCAACTCTTAGATCTGCTGAGTATTATAATCAACTAACACTTAACTGTGCTAACATTTAGCATTTATATCTCTCAGCATGGTTAACTCTGAGCCCTTATCTAAACTCCTTTAGATCTGATCCAAACACCTTCAGATCTACAATGTCTGTAACGTTACATTGTATAATACCATATAAATGGGTATTAGCGATTTAATAAAAATATACACTTGTATAAATACACAAGTATATGTACATTCAGGGATGACATGTAAGCACCGACCCTAACATAAACAATATCACAAAAGTTTTTGTGGATATTGTTTAATAAAATATGAATCTAGAGATAAGTTCATGGTTGAGCAAATAAAGATTTGACGGTGATGATCTATATCTCTGCTCTTCAAGGATATAAATGATGGAAGGATTATACGAATATGCAATAACCTCAACTTGCATGGTCTAACACGCTAATTTGTAATATCCGTAACGTGTGTGGGGGGCATCGTTCACAGACGTATGAAGGGAGCTGCATATGACAAATTAGGTGTGGACCTAGAAAGTCTCACAATATGAGGTGTACTCATTGCGCACTGGGTAACGAATTGGATTGAATTAATTCAATCCAATAAATTTCAACAAAAGAGAATAATTATTTCGAGATTCCTCAGGATGCGCATTTGTCAAGAGTTAATTGTTAAGCACATCACTTAATTAATTAACAAGGGTTGTTAATTAATAGGATTATGACAAATGGCAAGATCTATGCCCCTCATTTTGTTTCATGATATATTTATTAAATAATACAAAAATAGTTTTTTTATTTATTTGGTAATATTATTAACAAAAGTTGTTAACCAATAAGATGGTGACAAATGGCAAGATCTAAGCCCTTCATTTTGTTTCATGATATATTAATAAAATAATACAAAATATTTTTTGATTTATTTTATTATATTAATTAAATAATCAAAAATAGTTTTTGATTTATTTATTATATACTTTTAATGCACTAGACTTTATTATATAATTTAGTGCATTAATTTTATTTAAAATAATTTAATATTTGGCCATTATGAATGGTGGAGGATTTTTTTATATTACATGTATTATTATAAGCAATTAAATGAATTTTATTCATTTTGTTTCATTGAAGTGGCTTGCCATGTTTTGGCTAATGGAGGAAACACTTCTTTTAATAATGATAATGTTTCATCCATTATGAAAGTGGTGAAAGCAATTGAATTTTTTTTATGGTAAAAAAATTGAAACAAAACAAATGAAGAGAAAACAAGAATTGAGTCATTCTTGTAAATGAGAAGAATTCGGCCAAGTGCAAGGGAAAGAGTGAGAGATATTTTTTGGTCTCATTTTTCCTTTCAAGGAGTTGAAAGAATACAAGGTGAAGTTATTTTTGTAATGATTCAGATTTCTACATGCTTAGAAATATTGTAAATGATAATAGAGAAAAATAATTCTTGTTGTGTTAGTAATGAGTTATTAACAACAACAAAATAAAACTTCATCTTTCTCTCATTTTACATGGATGGCTAAATCATATTCATATTTATGAAATAAGTATATATATTCAAAGAGGTTGAATACAAATTGCTGAAAAATTCTAAAGCTACCATTCTAGCTCCATAATTTCACCAAACCGTTATGGACTAGAATTGTTCAACATACACTTCAAGGTGAGCTCTTTACATGAATTATTAAAGGACTTGAAGAATTTGTAAAACTACCTTTATTAGGTAAGTGTTTTACATTATGTTATAATACAATATTGTTCATTATAGATATATTTTGTATATGTGATATATGTGGTTAATTGCTAAATTGGGTGTATTTGTAACACGCTTCCGGTGTATATAGTAATTTTTAAAATTATGTATACATTCGTATATCACACACTCAATATCCAACACTCCGGTCCTTTCCAAACCAAATCCAACATAACTTAATAATTTCATTATAATCATAAAACTAGAATATTGATAAAGAAGTGAAACGATCATCAAAATATCGAAACCTCTTCGTGTTTGTCCAAAATATATGTACAAATATACATGCCTATAACTACTATGTAGAAAGTAAAAACAGTGCTATTTAGTACATTTACATTTACATTTACAAAATATTCATCCGACTTGGCCACTAATGAATCGTAGGAGAATCAGCGACTTGCGCATTAGGGCTTGCACCTGGAGGGGGATAGAAAACATAAAACATAAACTAGTGAGCTAAAGGAGCTCAATGAGTGCATTTAAGATTTCGAATAAAATAAAATTTTGCATAAATATTAAATTCTAAAAGACATGCATAATTCATTGATGAGGGCACAACTAACAAATGTAATGCAAAACCTATTCAAGTTCCAGTTGGTTCGATTATAAGGGCTCGAGCTAAAAGGTTCAAGGAAACTCTCAATGGACTAATTCAAAACATTTGGGCAGAGGTAAATTTATGGGGGTGCAAGGAAGATATTCCACGTGTTCCACAAAGTTGGATTTCCATGATTCAAACTTTGGAATAATTTAGAAGACATTTCTCAGATCACAAAGTGGATAGAATTAAAGGAATTTTCTAAATTGGTGATCACGCTGCCCTTTGAGCAACCAAGTAAGTAGAAGCTTTTAGGAGCCTACAATAAACATTTATGATAGTAGTTGTAATATTTGAAATAAAGCCTTAGTTGTTGGTGGTTGGTAGTTAATTAAAGTTTGCAGCTGCATTTATTGTTGTAGTTGCAAAATTTGAAGCATTTATTGTTATAGTTGCAAAGTTTGAAGCATTTATTATTGTAGTTGTAAAGTTTGAAAAAAAACTAGTTTAAAGCCATGTTGGTAGCTACTAGTTTTTAAGTTGTCATTCAATATTGTAATAAATGCTATCATCCCACATGTTCACTTTAAATACATAAGGGATGATAAAAAATGATTTAGCAATTTAATTAAGAAAATTCTCTTTGATTATTTTAGAACTCTTTGAACTTATCGGAATAATTTCCATGGCGTTCTCCTTTGATTTATCAATCAATCATTCCATAATTGATTGTGGCGTCTTCATTATACCAAGTGACAGGACCTGACCTGAGACCCTCTACAGCAGATCTCAGCGGTCCTACCGAGCACCCCGATAGAAGTTCCTCAGGATATAACTGGGTAAGATGACAAATTTCTGCGAGGCGAACCCCTTTTTAGTTCTTGCTATTACTAAAAAAATCTTGTAATATACAGGAAAACTACATCTTAATTTTTCAAAAAAACACGGGCAGGGTTTCCCCTGTTTTTCGAAAAATCCATATAAAACCTGCAAATAAATTTCACTTCTATTTCAAACACTTCTCAATACTACCAATTTGGACCTCCGGTCCTTTCCAAATCAAATCCAACACAACTCAATTGTTTCATTTGAATCACAAAATAAGCATAATCTTAAAAAAAAGCAAAAACGATCATCATAATATCGAAATCTCTTCTTGTTAGTTCAGAACATACATACAAATATACATGCCTATAACTAATATGAATAAAGTAAAGGGTGCTATTTAGCACATTTACATGTACAAAAAAATGATCTTCAAATTTGGCCCACTACTCGGCAATAGGAGAATCAGCAGCTTGCGTACCAAGACCTGCACCTGGGAAAGGGGTTTGAAAACATAAAGCACAAAACAGGTGAGCTAAAGGAGCTCAGTGAATGCAATTTAGATTTCAAATAAAATAACATTATGCATAGATAGCAAATTTTAAAGTACATGCATAAATCATACTTCTGAAAATTAATGTAAAGCTGTAAAACGGTTTCTAATATCATATGCCGATAAAATCTTGCCGAGTGGGTTTTATCTACGTTTTTAGAAAACAATATCCAAAATCTATATAACACAATAACTGCCATGCGCATATAAATGCATAATGCTATCGGTAAATCAAAAATTAGTAAAGTCCTCGCTCGGCCATTTTCTTTCTAAATTGTACCAATGGTAACCCTAAAGCTATATACATACGCAGCGACTCAACTAGCATTGCACACGTGAGTAGGTCACGGGGCACCTCGACTAGCAGCACCCACAGTGACATCTCAAGACATCTCACTGGCTATGCAGCGGAATCCTACATCGTATACATATAACGAGACAATACCCCGTACACATAGAGCGACTTACATGACTCGACATTCCGACTTCCCAGAGTTAGTGACACACCCCCAAGACCTGCCTATGTGCACGGGATATACCGACCACCAGGTCTAATACAATCACCATCACTATAATCTGAGGGTATCAATGGCCTTTAAAATAAATGCAGAAATTTTAAAACTGTTTCTTAAACCGAACGTGTAAATGCATATCTATGGATACATATCAAGATCATAATCATGTTTATACATTGAAAACTCATAAAACATATATTTTCATTATGCGGAAACATAATAAACGAAAGATAATAGAAAAAGGCAGATTTTCACTCACAACCGCTCCGCGCTCAATTTTGCTCCCAATTTCTGCTCCCGTTACTGCTCTCGGTTATCTTCACCTACGTGCCATAAATGACATTTAGAACCAAATCGAATGCTAAAATCTCATTTAACTACTAAACGCCCTAATTGGCACACAAAGCCCGGATGGATACTACTTTTCAGTTTTTATTTACGGAGCCATTTCATCTAATCTAACTCACCATCCGGCGCTCTAAAAATTATTGAACGCCATATAACTTGGTTGGACATAATTGCCCTTCACCTTTCCAAAATGGACAATTATGTCCCATTTTCTTCATTTTTGGTTTTTCCATCAACCATATACATTCAATTTACAATATGCACCATTTACACACAACAACTCAATTAAAACACCACTCAATCCTTAACTTCCCTGAAGTGGCAGAATTTCACCATATGTTCTAACACATTTCTTTTCTCAATTTCTTGTTCCAATTACATCAAAATCAAGCCAATGTCATTCTAATTGCCTAATTACAACCAATTGAAGTCTCTATATTCAAATCACCTAAAACCCTAATTCTTACCTTGCAAGTTTCTTCAAATTGATGACTCCTTCAAGCTCCACACTAGAACTCAACTCAATCTAAGCCAAGAATACGCACAAGAATATCAATTGAAGCATTCTTGAAAGCTCACTTATCAAACTCATAAAACAATGCTTTGTTACCTCTTTTTCTTGAATTTGCACTAATGGAGGCTTCAATTGAGCTTAGGGATTCATATGTAACCTTATTTTAGCTTGAGTAAACATGCAAAATCATGAAAACAAAACTGAAATTTCACTGTAGCAGCACCTTCAACCTTTGCACGAATTTGCTCTCTTTTTGCTCTAAGTGTTGGCTTTTGATCTCTTGAAAACTCTACACACTTCCAACATATATATAGTTATCCATCAATTGACCATTTTGCCCTCAACTTACTCTAAATTATTAATTAGTTGAAAAACAATTATGTAATTAGTTCATTTGCAACTATTTATTTAGAATAGTCCAAAGATTTAACTAGAATTACCAACTTGGCAATCCATGAGATTTCTTCTAATTGGTCGATTCTCTAATATATGGATTATGTTTCTCAACAAAGGTTTGTTCCATACATCACCCTTAAAAGAAAATTCATGTAGTAAATTAGAATTTCCTTTTCCAAGCCAATAGAGAAAAATTCCAAAAATATTCTAGGGTTGTCCGGCGCTCCGATCGAGTGTGAAATTACCAAATTAGGTCTAATATCTCTCACACGCACTATCAAAAAAAATATTTCTAATAGGGTTAAAATCGAGTAAACCTACGGTGTCTTATTTGCTCTATACTGAAATCTAGGCGCTAATACTACTAATAGGGATTGGATATTACACCAAGGTTCTTGCTTCAATATAAGCAACGGGTCGCTGTTTTATACAAATCTGTTTCTTGACAATCTTGGAGTCCTTCTTGATCCACAACGTTATCAAATTCTTGGCGTGGATCGTATCAGTTGGTATCAAAGCTTGGCGTTAGTTACAGGTTTGCCTATCTTTATATTCTAAAAAATATATTAAAAAAATAGAAATATTACGATTCAGCTCTTGTAATTCTTATTTTAATTTTGCATCTTAAGTTCTTTTTTGATTCCAAAAACTTGAATTCCTTGCTCCGAAAAAAAATCCCCATGACACAGCCTTGTTTTCTCTAAGCATTTAAATTCAAATTTCTCTTGGTGAGTTATTAGAGAATTGTTGCTGGCAATTGTGATATTTTTTTGATTAGTTTGATAAGAACCTATAGAGGATTACTACAAGTGGAAAAAGGCAAGAGTGGTGAGAACATAAAAGGGTAAAAGTCAATCTATTTTTTGTTGTTGTGAAACACGAGTAAAAATTGAGTGAAACACGTGAGCGAGTGTGTGAGGTTCCTTTTTTTTTAAATTTCTTTTGCAGCAAACATGTCGGACAAGAAAAAAAATACTTTCGGAATTGCATCAGAAGAGGTTGATCCAAAGTTTCTCGTGGAAGCTATAATGGGTGAGGTAAGGAGAGTATTGAAAACGGAGATGGAACAGATTTATGAACGAATAGATCGGGTAGAGAATGCACGTTTAGAGCAGCCACAAAACAATTCTAATGTGTATAGGAGAGGGAGAGTTCAACCTAAGGAAATAAGGGTTGAAGCTGAAGAGTGTTATGGGGAAGGTTTTGATGAAGAAAATGACCAGGATTCAATTGTTGGTGTAAGGAGATATGGTAGGCGGTTTAGAGAATCTAGAAATCGGGAAGATAATAACTTGGGTAGTATTATTAAGATGAAATTTCCTTCATTTCAAGACAAAAATGATCCAGAAGCTTACCTTGAGTGGGAGAAGAAGTTAGAATTAGTATTTGAATGTCATAATTATTCTTAGCTTACAAAGGTAAAACTTGTAACCATTGAATTTTTTGATTATACAATTGTTTGGTGGGATCAACTAGTGTTAAATAGAAAAAGAAATAGAGAGCGTTCGATAGAGACTTGGGAGGAAATGAAAACTGTGATGAGGAGATGATTTGTTCCAAGCCATTACTACCGTGAGTTGTACCAAAAATTACAAAGTCTTACACAAGGTAATCGAAGTGTGTAGGATTATTATAAGGATATGGAAATCACTGTGATTAGAGCGAATGTAAAGGAAGACCGAGAGGCCATTATGGCTAGCTTTTTGGTTGGTTTGAACCAGGAAATTGCTAATTTGGTAGAATTGCAACATTATGTGGAGTTAGAAGATATGGTGCACATGGCTATAAAAATTAAAAACTAGCTCAAGAAGAAGAGCCACAATACACGACAAAATCCTAGCTCGGGTTCATTTTGGAGGCCAAATTTTATGAAGAAGGAGGAGAAGCAAGCCACTGCCAAGCCTAAAATTGAGCAAAAACAAGAAATGACCAGCCATGGAAATCAAGGTAAACTTGATTCTTCCACCACTTGAAATCATGATATTAAGTGTTTTAAATCAATGCAATCAGTAAATGAAAACTATTAAAGCCCTCGCTCACCCATTTTCATTATAAACTGTGCCAATGGTAACTCTAAAGTTCTATACTCATGCATCGACTCAACTAGCACCGCACACGTAAGTAGGTCACGGAGTGCCTCAACTAGCAGCACCTACAGTGACATCATCAAGACATCTCATTGGCTATGCAGTGGAATTCTACATCGCATACATATAGTGAGACAATACCCCGTACACATAGAGCGACTCATCTGACTCGATAATCCTGACTTTTGGGAGTTAGTGACACACCCCCCATAACCTGCTCATGTGTACGGGATATACCAACCGAGCCTAATACAATCACTACTACTATAATCTGAAGGTACCATGGCCTTTGAAATGAATGCAGTAACTTTAAAGCTGTTTTTTAGACCGAACATGTAAAAGCATATATATAGATATATATCAAGATTATAACTCATGTTTATGCATTAAAAGCATATAAAACATACATTTTCATTATGCGGAAACATAATAACGAAAGATAAAAGAAATTACAGGTTTTCACTCATAACCGGTTCGCGTTCAATTTTGCTCCAGATTTAAGCTCCCGTTACTAGTTTCGGTTTTCTTCACCTACGCAACATAAATGACATTTAGAACTAATTCGAATGCTAGAATCTCATTTAACTACTAAACGCCCTAACCAGCATACAAAGCCCTAATGGATACTACTTTTCGATTTTAGTTTACGAAGTCATTTAATCTAATCTAACTCACCATGTAGCGCCTTGAAAATTATTAAACGCCTTATAACTTGGTTGGACATAATTGCCCTTCATCTTTCCCAAATGGATAATTATGTCCCATTTGCTTCATTTTTAATTTTTCCATCAACTATATACATGCAATTTATATAAGACACCATTTATACATCACAATTCAACCAAAACACAACTCAATCCCTAACTTCCCTAAAGTGGCAGCATTTCACCCTATGCTCCAACACATTTCTTTTTCTCAATTTCTTGTTTCAATTGCAATAAAATCAAACCAATGTCATTCTAATGCCCTAATTACAACTAATTGAAGTCTCTACATTCAAATCACCAAAAACCCTAATTCTTACCTTGCCAATTTTTTCAATTTGATGACTTTCTCAAGCTCCACACTAGAATTCAACTCAATCTAAACTAAGAATACACATAAGAACATTAATTGAAGCAATCTTGAAAGTTCACATATCAATCTCACAAAGCAATGCTTTTCTTACCTCTTTTTTTTGGATTTTCACTAATGGAGACTTCAATTGAGCTTAGAAACTTACTTAACCTTCTTATAGCTGGATTAAATATGAAAAATCATGAAACAAAATTTGAAATGTCACTGTAGCAGCACAACTCTTTTTGCACGAATTTTGCTCTCTTTTGCTCTAAGTGTTATGCTTTTGATCACTGAAAATTTTTACACACTTCTACCATATATACAGTGCTCCCTTAAAAGACCAATTTTGCCCCTAAACTTACTCTAAATTGCTAATTTACCATTGGTTGGAAACTAAGTATATAATTGGTTCCTTTGTAACTATCTAGTTAGAATAGTCCAAGGAACTAACTAGAATTTCCAACTTGATAATTCATGAGATTGTTTCTAATTGGTCCATTCTCTAATATATGGATTGTGTTTCTCAACGAAGGCTTGTTCAATACATAACCCTTAAATGAAAATTCATATAGTAAATTAAATTTTTTTTTTTCAAGCCAATATAGAAAAATTTTAAAATATTCTAGGGTTGTTCGACGCTCCGACCGAGTGTAAAATTATCAAATTAGGTCTAATATCTCTCACACGCCCCATAAAAAAAATATTTCTAATAGGTTAAAATCGGGTAATCCTACGGTGTCTTTATTGCTCTATACCGAAATCGATGCGCCAATACTACTAGTAGAGATTAGATATTACACAAAATATGAGTTTACTTAGAAAAATACTTTTGAGCAAATTCCAAAAATACTTTTCACGAAAAAATACTTGTGATGCAAATGATGTCATTAATTTACTATGAAAAATTATATTTTGGCTAAGAACACCGTTTTTGGTGTTTTTTGATAACTTTTGAGCTAGTTCCAAAAAAACTAATTTTCATGAAGAAAATTTTGTGACACAAATATGGTTGATAATTTTTACTAAAACTTATATTTCAGCTCAAAAACTGGTGTTGGTTATTTTGATAACTTTTAGGCAAGATTTGAAAAAAATATTTGTCATGACGAGAAGTTTTTGATGCAACATAAGGACATTATTTTCCAACGTAATCTTATATTTTGGCTGAGACCACTGTCTTTTATGTAGTTTTGGTGAGTTTTAACCCATTTCATTTTATGATGAAAAGTTTGTGACACAAAATGAGGTTGTAAAGTTTCTATGAAAACGTACATTTTAGCTCCGAATGACGTGTTTAGTGCATTCGTAACTTTTCTAGTAAGTTTTGAAAAAATATATGCTTAACAATTAAAATGATCGACATAGTGTCCTGAGGCAAATTATATGTTTTGACAAAAAAAATAATGACATGAATTTATATCATGGTCTTTTTGTCGTGAAAAGAAATTGGTTAAAGCTCACAAAAAAAATACGAATGCATTGTTTTAACCTAAACTACATGTTTTCGTAGAAAAATAACAATGTCAGTTTATATCACGAACTGTGAAACAACAACACATGTGATGAGAAGCTTTGGGAGCTTGCAACTACATTTATCATAGTAGTTACAAGTTTGACAGTTAGTTTGAAATGAAGCCTCAAACACTGCTAGTAGTTAGCAGTTAGTGGCTATAAGTTATCATTAATAAACGTAATAAATGCTAGGTATTTCAAGTGGTCTCTATAAATACCATGAGGAATAAGAATGAGAAATACTCAAAGATTGAAATTGTAGAAATTTAGAATTCAGAAACTTTTGAATTGGTGTTCAACCAATTTTAATTTTCGTTTTGTTGAACGATATCAAATACTTTCATCTTGGTAAACGAAATCATGAACCCATCAATGCTTGTTCTGCGTTATGTGGTATAAAAGTCTCGTCTTGAAATGATAGGCCCAATGAATTTAATGGAGATAGTTTAAATGTGTTCGAGCAAAGAATGAAAGCATGTAGAATAGAATTACAAGAACAGATGGCAGCATTAACCGAACTGGTTATAAATTTGAGAGTTAATGATCCAGTACAACAAAAATCAACAGCGGCAAGGATAAGATAGTACAAGTAGCCACATTCTGCACTGATAATGTCAATTTAGAGGCAAAAGCTGAAGATAAGCATAAGGTTAAGTCGTGAATAAGAGGAGCAGCCATGGGTACATGAGAAAGTCCTAACCATTTTGCCCCTCCAGTTAATGATTTTGGAGATGAGGAAATCAAGAGAAATTTTGATGGTGATGTTTTGCTTAGCAGGAGACAAAAACTCCAACATGATGAATCTTCCAAGGTAAAAGTTGATTTGCTTGATTTTAACAATGCTACTGATATATAACAGTTTTTAAATTAGGACTATGAGAAAAAGAGTTTCTATGAAATTGTAAATGTAAGACAAGAAAGTAAACTAGCTTTAGCGTCTTAAAAACTGCATGGGGGTATAGGTGCTTGGTGGCAATGCCATCAAGAAAATTTGAGATCAAAAGGACTGGATGTGACCTCACAAAGAAAAGTGAGACCCGACGCTTAATGAGTTTTCTTTGTCAAAGGTTATTCTAATTCAAATTTAAAAATAAATAAAAATAAAGGACTTTGACCCGTTATCTAAAAAGAGATAAGAACCAAAGGCATAAAAAATTAGAGTAGATGCCAGACTCACGAAAGATGAGAAAGATTGTTAATTTATCACTCAAGAATGAGTGTCATAAGATAAAATCTTAATAAGTTTTAAAAAGTTCTTTGAAGAACTAAGAGAAAACTCTCACTATTATTGACATTAAAACTCTTATTCCCCATAACAGGGCCTTATATAGCTAAATTCACCAAGAGTATAAAAGGAAAAAAAATAAAATCCTAAGTCATACTCATAGTAGGAATTGATTACAAAGAAAGAAAACAAATAACAAGCATATTAAAGAAAAAAAATATTTATGTATCTTTTTTTCTAAATTTAACCTAAGAATAAATATATAAAAAAAACAAAGAAAATAAGGATTTAATCAAGTCACGTGAATAATAATGTGTGAATAGTGATGCATGAACATTGATACAAGATCTTCCTTCCTAAATGATATGCATTTTAATTTGTTCTTTATGTAAATTACTCCAAATCATTGAAAGAAACCTGAATAATATTGACAAGGCATTGATCATCTTGAACACTAAATTCGATCGGATTAGTGTCTTAAACAAAGCATGAATTTAAGATGTGCTCTGATAAGGCGTTGATCATCTTGAACATTCAATTTAGTCGGATTAGTGTCTTGAACAAAGTATCAATTTGAGATGTGAATTTCATGCTTCCTTAATTTCTTGGTTTTGCCCTGGTCATTGAACCCCCATGGATGCTCAATGGCTTTAATGAAATTTTGACAACCTGGTTCACATCATTAAAAGGATTTGTCCTCAAACCTTCACCTATATCAAAGGGAGACAAATTAGTAATATTAAAACTTGCACTTACATTACACTCACCTGGAAGATCTAATTTGTAAGCGTTGTAATTAATCTTTTCAATCAATTGAAATGGTTCATCTCCCCTTGGAAGTAGTTTTGAATGCCTTGAAATCAGAAACTATTACTTCCTCATATGTAACCAAACCCAATCACCCTGCTCACATAAAATGTTTTGCTCCCCATGTTAGCTTGGTTCGCATATTGTTCAGTTCTTCTTTTAATGTTTTGTTGTGATTTTTCATAGATGTGTAAGTATTAACAAACCAAGGGTGTACAAATGTGGGTTTGTGTCTGTCATTCAAAATTGCATAAATATCACATATATATTAGTGCAGCGGAAGTGCGGAATACTATTTTCCTAATGATAAACAAAATTAAATTTTACATGCATCTCATAAATATAAATTACAAAAGTATTGAGAATTAATTATCTTAACAAGCCTTTAGTCTTTTATTGAACTGGAGAACCGCAATGAAGCAACCAATTCATAATTCTAGTTCCTCAAAATGGTGGGCTTAGGAAAGATAGAATAGCAACTTGATTCCAGTTAGGATTTAACCTTAAAATCATATGTTTAACTTTTAAATAAAATTGCTTAACCCTTAAGCATTGGACTACTTAGAAAGGAAGGGGAGGAGATGTTCAACTCTTGAACCTTTACCCAACACTTGGGAAAAACGAAAGTTTCTCACTTACTCTTTCTCCTTGGCAGAACATACACTCTCTCTAAATTGAGTAAAATTGCTCTACTTATTTTGTTGTTCATTTTCCCTCTTGATGGACAACAATGGTCTATATGTATGGCCTATAACCTATCAAAATGGTTTTGTTTTATGAATCATTTACATTAAACAAATTGATAAAACAAAACATGTGTATTACAAGGATAAATGTGGCTGAATATAACAACCAAAGGGATGAAACACTTTCACCCATTTACAAGTTATAGGTTCCTACCAAGTATGGCACAAGTTATGTTTATCTCTTGTTTACACTAAACAATTAAAACAAAAAGGCATGTGTGTGTGTGTGTTTGCTGTGAGAAGTAAAGCAAATGAAGAAACAATTTCTTCATTTGCGTTTTTTATACATTTTGGGCCCACTTCTTATAAGTCATGCATTAGTACATCTATTTGTATATTTAATCACATTAAAATATCAAACCATGTGTCATATGCATTATAATATTATTGTTTGACTTATTTATAATATCAAATATTATAATTATTATTTTATTCAATAAATAATTTAATAAATAAAATAATGATCTTGCTTGTCCAACAAGCATAGTCATTTTGGTAATTTTTAAGTCAAACAATGATAGGTTTACAATGCGCCAGTGTCAGCATCCTATTAGTCAACAACTATTGTTAACTAATTTGATGTACTTAACTCTTAAGTCTTGACACGTGTACGGCCTGAGAAAAACTAAAACAAATGTCCAGTCTGGTAGAATTTGTCAAACGGAACTGTTCTGTGAGTCTGAGATTGATGCCCCATGCATACATCACAAATATTATAAATCAACACAGTAGACCGTGCAAGTTGAGATCATTACGCATACGTATAATCCTTCCGCCATCCATATCCTGAAGAAGCAAGGATATAGATCATCACCGTCAAATTCCCACGCGTTTATCGATAAAGTTATCTCTAGACACGTATCTCAATAAAAAGTATACGCAAATACCTTTGCGATATTGTTTGACCCTACTGGACACTCTTTTCCTGGGTTTGTTGCTTATGGCCATAAGTCTTTCTGAGATATAGTCTCGGAGCATCCAGATATACAACTCACCCATGTGAGTTGACGAATCCCATATTTGTGTACACTCGACTCCTTAAGCATTGGCCATACTTAGCGACACATAGCAGTCAGACCATGAAATATCTTTGACATATGTGGAACCAAAGCATAGTAGATCACTTACAAGTCTACCGTGGCACGCAGGTTAAAGGATTACGTACACTACTCAACTCATGATGACCTACAATTGATAACTTCATGAGATGTCTATTGGGGTTCTCGATGAGCTTATTCAATATTTAGTCCTTATTGAATACCTAAAATGCTATACGAACCTTTGGTAAACCCATGGTTAACTAAGAACAACCATCTAGACCATCTAAGTATAGAATACATTGGTCTATTAGAAATGGTTCCACCGATAGACCAACATCGATGAATAAGACGAGGAATATATAGTTTGATAATATACTTGCATAATAGCATTTCTTAACAACTATTAGAACCCATTGCAACTATGTTATTACTGATGTACTATCGGGTTTATGTCTCATTACAGACAAGGTTCTAGCTTTTAGATTTTGCTGACTTTTATAACCTATTAACTCTTAGTATTGCCAACTGTTAGCAATTATAATTCTCAGCATTGCCAAACTTTAGTGCTGGTCTAAACTCCTTTAGAACAGATCTAAACTCCTTTAGATAATACAATGTCTGTAGCGTAACAAGCACTATACCATTTAATTAATAAAATTAGCGATTTAATAAAAACATACTGTATAAATATTCATATAATAATGGGATGGCACATAAGCACAAATTTCAACAAACTCCCACTTGCTCTAGTGTCAGTCATATTGGTATATAATACCCATAGACTCCACGTGTTTCTCAAACATATTTAGAGTTAAAGCTTTAGTTAGTGAGTCCATTATATTATTTACAAAGTCAACTCTATAAATTATTACATCTCCCCTAATCAAGATCTCTCAAATTATGTAGTATTTTCTCTTCACATGTTTAGATCTCTGGTGTGCTCTTGGGTCTTTGGCTTGTGCTATAGCCCCATTATTATCACAAAATAATGGGATAGGGTCTATTGAGGTAGGGACAATTTCTAGTTCAACGACAAACTTGCGTATCCACACTGCTTCCTTTGCTGCCTCAGAGGCTGCAATATATTCTGCTTCTGTTGTTGAATCAGCTGTAGATCCTTGTTTGGTGTTCTTTCAACTCACTACGACACCGTTAAGGAATACATATCCATGTAGACTTTCTATCATCCGAATCAGACTAAAAGTTTGAGTCTGTGTAACCTCTGACTTACAGGTCACTATCTTTATAAATTGTAAACTTGTCCTTAAGGTATTTAAGGACATGTTTGACTACTATCCAATGGCTGTCACCTGGATCAGATTGCTACTAGCTAGTAACACTTACAGCTATATTGATGTCAGGTCTAGTATACATCATAACATACATCAAGCTTCCTACAACTGATGCATATGGCATCTTAGACATTCATCTTCCATTTGAAGAGACATTCTCCTCCAAAGATGAATGTCATATTTAAAAGGTACATTAATTGTCTTACAATTAGTAAAATTGTACATTTTTAAGACACTATCGATGTATGATGATTGAGAGAATCCTATCAGCTTCCTAGTTATATCTCTATAAAGCTTTTTACCCAGTATATAGGTGATGCGATATTTTTATATCATAAAATTAAGTGCAAGTATATACTATCGTA
The DNA here is from genome assembly GCA_946807835.1 of Ailanthus altissimus. Lineage (NCBI taxonomy): Eukaryota > Viridiplantae > Streptophyta > Magnoliopsida > Sapindales > Simaroubaceae > Ailanthus > Ailanthus altissimus. Next base: position 4,838,775 of record OX327712.1, read on the forward strand.
TGCAAGTAATAAAGAGACTAAATAAGTCGGATGTCGAACCCACATAGATAATTTTTTCTTTTCTACCAAGTACTAAAATTATATCTTTCTAATAATTATTCAAATAAATAAAAATCTAAAAATGAGTGCAGAAAATATAAAAATAAAAACACAATGCAACAAGATTTAAGTGATAGCAATATAGAGAAAACCTAGGATTAATATTATCCCTCAATATGCTTTCCAATGATTAATCTTCTAATATTTAACTCCCTTAGTTTTTGTTATTGATTAAGACACTAATGTATTCACAAGCCTCTTCTAAGGTCACGCAAGTATACCTTAATTTACCAAATATCTATATTCCTATGGTACTTGTAATAAATTAAGATTCATTAAGATTATGACTTATTGATCATACATGCCAATTAGGTATATTCCTATCCTAAATTGAAACTTGCATATGCAACATTGAATGTTACTCAACAATCATGCATCAAATTACCTAGGTCTAAATATTATGATTCCTCTTCCGAGTTTATCAAAATATTACCAACTCATTCACCATATATTGGCCAGATATACTGAAGCATTAAACACAAGTAATTTAAATAATAAAGGACTAAGTTTATTAAATATTAAAAAGATATGGCAATTAAGCGCACATATTGAGTTCAAATATTAACCTTAGAAAATAAGTTTAGTTCATAGCTACTAGAGAATCACAGCAATAAAAATAAAAATAAAAATAAAACATGATACAATTAATTTCAAACCGATGTAGATGTTGAATTGCTTTTGATTGATGCTACTCTGGATTCTTAGTGCTCTTGAACTGTTCTAAGTTATCTTTTTCTTGCTCTAGGTTCTTCTCTGGTCTTTTTGGATGCTTCTTAAAGGTTGGGAATGAGTGGCTTTTTATAGGGATTGATATGAGTTTGAAAATCTCAATTCTCGTCGGACTAGGACTCGCATTACAGTTGGCGCGCTATGAAGTTGTCGCTGGGGTGACGCATGAAAAAGCTATCACCGCTGGAGCGGTGGGATCTTGGCTCTGGGGCACTGCATTTAAACGGCTTCATCGCTGAAGCGGTGTGTTGATAGCATTGGGGCATTGGAGCGTCGCTGGCGCGGTGACTCTTCAGAACTGGAGCGCCAGACGCGACTTAAACAGGTTATTTTTCTAATTTTGATCACTATTCCAGAGCTGGGGCGATAGTCTTCTTGGCGCTGAGGCGATGGACTTATATTTTGAAAACTTTACATTTTAGTCCCTGTTTTTGCTCCTTTTGCATTCTTTCTTTAAATTTCTTTCAAGTCCCTATAAATAACAATAAAGCACATAAATAGCCATCTATTCTCATAAAATAATAAAATATCAAAATAAAATCATGAGAAAATGTATGACAATTTTGCCCTTATCAATAGGAAGCCTCTCCCAAATACTTCATGGAGAAGTTCTTGTTAAGATAACTCTTCACTGATTGTAACATACCTATATCATTTCTAATGATTATTATGTTATCCACATAGAGAACTAAAAAGATAACTATGCTCCCACTGATCTTTTTGTGCACACAAGGTTCTTCTTTATTTTTGATGAAACTAGACCCTCTGATTACCTCATTAAAATGAAGATTCCAACTTCGAAAGCCTATTTCAGTCCATAAATGGACTTCTTCAACTTGCATAATAGTCCAGCAGTTAGGCTGGATGCAAAACTTTTAGGCTATTTCATGTATGTCTTTTCCTCAAGATATCAATTTGGGAATGCCGTCTTTAAATCCACATGCCATATCTTAAAGTTATAATATGTAGCAATTGCCAATAAAATCTGTATTGACTTTAACATCACTACAGGTGCAAAGTTTTTCTCATAGTCGATTCAGATTGTTGAGTTCCTTTAGCAACTAGTCAGGCTTTGAACTACATTCCCATCGAGCCCATACTTTTGGTTGTAAATCAATTTACAACCAATAGGAATTGTTCCCTCAGGAAGCTCAATCAAGTCCCTGACTTGATTTTGATATATCAAGTCAATTTCGAATTTCATGGCCTCTTGCCACTTTCTTGAATCGATGTCTAACATCGCCTCTCTATAGGTTAAAGGATCATTTTCTTCAATTAAGAAAACTTCAAGTGTAACTTCACACATCTGACCATACCTAGTAGGTGGTCTGGACATCCTCTCTAACCTATGTGTAGGGTATGTTAAAGGTATTCCGTTGGATTGAACTTGAGGTTGTATCTCTAGTTCATTATGGTTGTGATTGGCTTCATCAAGCTCAATCTTTTTACAACACCCACGATCCATGAGAAACTTTCTTAAGAAAAGTGACATATCGATAAACGAACATGTTTCGTTCTTCAAGATCATAGAATTGGTGTCCTATGAAATTCTTGGGATACCCAATGAACCGGTACTTGTACCCTTACGTTTATCCTATTGCATAACCTTTACGTAAGCATGACAGCCTCAAATCTTAAAGTATTTAAAACTTAGTTTCCTTCCATTCAACATCTCATATGGAGTGGTTGGAATAGCCTTAGATGGAACCTTGTTCAATATATCAGCAACAACATCAATAGCATATACCCACAAATATTCTGATAGATTGGTGAAACTCTATCATTGATCGGACCATATCAAATATAGTCTATTCCTTCTTTCCAAAACACTGTTGTGTTACAGAGTACCCGAAGGACTATACTGAGCGAGAATCCCATTCTTTTTTAAATAATTAGAAAATTCACTGCTTATCTATTCACCGCGCCAATTGTATCGAAGACATTTGACGTAAATAATGGTTTGTTTCTCTACTTCAAGTCTGAACTCTTTGAACTTTCAAAGGTTTTTGAATTGTGCTTCATAAGAAACATACACCTGTATCGTGACAAATCATCGATAAAGGTCACAAAGTATTGAAATCCATTCATTGCAGCATGATTCATTGGACCACATATATCACTATGTACTAGTTCTAATAAATCAATGGCACAGTGTCCAACACTAGTAAATAGAGATTTAGTCATTTTCCTTTAAATGTAAAATTCATAAACTGGGTAAGGTTCTATGATCAGATTAGGTATCCGACTACCCTTAACCAAACGGGTTAGACGCCTTACACTTATGTGACCTAATCTTATATGCCAAAGTTCTGTATTATTTAAAATTTCTGAACTACTACTAGTGCTACCCAGTACATTCATGACATTTTCAATTGTATCCAAAATATAATGCCTATTAATTAACTGACATTCAGCTAATAAAATATCAAATATATCATACACACATAAGGAACTGTTCTTAATATATATATAATACCCTTCACTGTCAAGTACAAGAAGGGAGATAATCTATCTAATACAAGTGGGAACAAAATAATAGTTATGCAATACAATAGTTTTATTATAAAGGAGAATCAAGTTAAAATATCCAATAGCCTCGATCTGTAAGAGATCACCATTTCCTACTCAAAGTTGTACCTCTCCCAACTGTAACCATCTAATGCTTCAGACCCTATGGGATCTTCTTCACGGTGGCAAGGTATTTAGGGCAGTTTTTTTTCCAGTGTCCATCCTCACTGCAGTGAAAATATTTTTCTTTTGCTTCTAGCTTCCTTTATGGCTTGGATATCTGTCGTCACTGAGGACCCATCCTGGGTGTCTGCTTCACATTCTTTTTCTTCTTCCTTTTGGAATTTTCAGAAGCCCTCGGGGTAAAAGATGAAGCACCTTGGACATAGAAAAGTCGCCCCCCTTTACTTATGTCCTCTTGGGCTGTCTTGAGCATATTATGCAGATCAGCATAAATAGGGTCAAACCTTGCATGTTGAAGTTTATGATGAACTGTGCAAATGACCTAGACAATGATTGGAGAATTAAGATGTTCTTCAAATTATTGTTCACAGAAATGTTCATGCTCTCAAGCCTCTCAATTAATCCTATCATCTTGAGGACATGATGACTTACTGGGCTCCCCTTAAACAGTCTAGTCTAAAAAATACCTTTATGACCTTGTAAATATTGACTTGGGGTTGGTCACCAAATAACTCCTTCAGAAGGAGTATGATGCTGCTAGCACTATCTATGTAGATATGCTCCCACTGCATCTCAATGGACATAGAGGAAAAGATTTAGGATTTAAACTTTAAATCATCATCCTTCCATTTCTGGTATGTCACCTTTTCCTTTGGACATTTTCTAGTCAATAATATATCTTAACTTTTTTGAATTCAGAATGATTCTGAGATTCATGTACCAATCTCAAAAGTTATCAGCACCTTTGAGCTGGTGCATATCTAGTATGCATGCTAAGGGATTACTTAAGGCTAATATTGCTTCACAAGACAAAATAAAGAAATAGCAGATGTTGGCAGATATTCAAAATATTAAATCTCCAATAAAACATTTTAAATTCTAGACATATATATTTTAATTTAAAATGCCCTTCTACTGCTTATATAGTCTATTTAATCTCCCTAAACTTATTTAAACTTTATTAAACGACAGTTTAAACTTATTCAAACTATACAGTGAAAAGTAGACCCCTTGGCATTTTACTCGGGTCATACATTGTAGCAATTTAGGCCTTCGTAAACCCAACAAGTAGACAACTCTTGTCAATTGCATCTCATACAACTCTTTCTCATGGTCCTAAATTTGTCTTATCCTCACACTGTAGCGATCTTGGTATTCCAGATTAACTTGTCAATTATCAAATATATGCTATCAGTACTACCTGCACACTATAACGACTAAGGCAATACTTTCATAAATATTTGCCACATCTTATGTTTAACTAGTATAGTTCAAATCATATCGACCAAATCCCTCACACTGTAGTGATCTTAAGACAAGATCAACATGACCTGTCTAACACCGTATTGACAAGGTAGATCATCATACAATATTATCTCATAATGTTATACTATTTAATCTGATTAAGAGATATTTTTAACTCAAAGACTTAATCCAATCTTATGATGAGGTAATTCTCAACCAAACATTAATTTCAATGTAAGGACAACTAACTCTCACCAATAGAGCTCCTATTGTAGTTACCAACAGAGAAAAACAATATCGGCTTATAATAAAAACTGATAACTCTTATCATTATATCTCATATACCCCCATATGTTAAAAATTAATATTTTAAACAATTTTAAACATAATTAGAGTAAGTGTAGTCGATGCCATAGTGCTGGGTTCAATGTACAGCAGCACCAAGGGTATAGACCCCCCAGCGCAGCGACGCCTAGCAGTTGTCATTGCAGCACCCACACATCTAGCATTGCGGCACTGGGACAAAATTCCCAGTGCCATGGCGCCCAGCATTTATGGACACGATGCTCTGGTGCTTTTCACCTTTGGTATATTCATTTCAACAACTTGAAATGCACCATTTGAGCACCGAAACATCACCAACAATAATTTCACACTCAAAAACACCTAATATCAACTCAAAATACTCTGATACCATTTGATGAGTGATTTTAAACCTAGGATGCACACATGTAGGTTTATGTCTATCATTCAAATCGCATACATATCACATATATATTAGCTCAGCGGAAGAGCAGAATACTAATTTCTTAATGATAAACACAATTACGTTTTACATGTATCTCATAAATGTAAATTACAAAGGGATTGAGAATTAATTACCTTGACAAGTTTTTATTCTTTTGTTGAACGGAGAACCGTTCACAATTCTAGTTTTTCAACACAATGGGCTTGAAAAAACTAGAATAGTAACTTGAGTCCAAATAGGTTTAACCCTTAAATCTTATGTTTAACTTTCAAATAAAATTGCTAAACCCTTAAGCATTAGACTACTTAGAGAGAAAATGGAGGAGATGTTTAACTCTTGAACCTTTACCTGGCACTTGGAAAAAACCAAAGCATCTTACTCTCTCTCTCTCTCTTTGGCCAAAAACACACTCTCTCTAAATTGAGTAAAATTGCTCTACTTATTTTGTTGTTTTATATTCCTTCTCGGTGGACAACAATAGTCCACGTGTATGAATTGTTTTGCTTTATAAATTGCTTACATTAAACAAATTGATAAAACAAAACATGTGTATTACAAGGATGAATGTGGTCGAATATAGCAACCAAAAGGATGAAACACTTTCACCCTTTTTTATAAGTTATGAGTCCTACCAAGCATGGCATAAGTTATGCTTGTCTCTTGTTTACAATTGTTTACCCTAAACAATTGAAACAAAATGGCATGTGTGTATGTGTGTGTGTTTGTTTGCAGTGAGAGGCAAAGCAAATGAAGAAACAATTTCTTCATTTGCTTCTTTTATATATTTTGGGCCCACTTCTTACAAGCCATGCATTAGCATATTTATTTGTATATTTAATCAAATCAAAATATCAAATACATATGCCATATGCATTATATTATTAGTATTTGACTTATTTATATTATCAGATATTGTAATTATTATTTTATTCAATAAATAATTTAATAAATAAAATAATGATCTTACTTGTCTGAACAACTATTATTAATAATTGATGTACCTAACTCTTAAGTCTTGACACGTGTATAGCCCGAGGGAGACTAAAGTAAATGTCTAGTCTGCTAAATTTACTGGATTGAACTATTTAGTTCGATACGCTACTCTAGTGCATAATGAATACACTTTATATTTCAAGACTCTCTAGTTCTACATTTGATTCATCAAACGAAACTATTTCGTGAGTCTAAGATTGATGCTCTACGCACATGTCATAGATATTCTAAATCAACATAGTAGACTATACAAGTTGAGTTCATCGCGCATACGTATAATTCTTCCTCCATCGATATCCTAGAAGAGTGGGGATATAGATCATCACCATCAATCCCTACGCACTCATCCATAAAATTCTCTCTAGACACGTATTTCGATAAACAATATATGCAAACACATTTACGATATTATTTGACCTTGTTGGAAGCTCTTTTTCTAGGTTTGTTGCTTACGACTATAAGTCTTTCTAAGATATAATCTCGGAGCATCAAGATATACAACTCACTCATGTGAGTTGACGAATCCTTTATCTGTATACACCAGACTCCTTAAGCATCAGACCATACCCAGTGACACATAGCGGTCAGATTATGAAAGGTCTCTAACATATATTGAATCAAAGCATGGTGGATCACTTACATGTCCACTATGGCGCTCAGGTTAAACAACCATGTGTACTACTCAACTCATAAAAACCTACCATTAACGACTTCATGAGATGTTTATTGGGGTACTCGATGAGCCTATTTAGTATTCAGACTTTACTAAATACCTTTATACTATTCGAACTTCCTATAAACCTATGATCAACTAAGAACAACCATCTAGACTATCTATGTATGCTATACATTGGTCTATTATAAAGGGTTATACTAACAGACTCTCGGTGAATAAATCCAAGAACATATAATTTGAGAATAGAATTTCATAATAATATTTCTTAGCAACTATTGCATCTCCTTGCAACTATGTTATTACTGATGTACTCTTAGGTCTATGTATCGTTACAAACAAGGTCCTAACTTTTAGATTTTGCTAACTTTTATAACCTACTAACTATTAGTAGTGCTAATTATTAGCAATTATAATTCTCAGCTTTGCTAACCTTTGGCACTGGTCTAAACTTTTTTAGGCCAGATCTAAACTTTTTCAGATCATACAATGTCTGTAGCATAATAAGCATTGTATTATTTAATTAATGAAATTAGCGATTTAATAAAAATGTACTGTATAAATATCATAAAATAAATATTCATATAACAATGGGATGGTATGTAAGCACAAATCACAAGAGGATGTGCCTAACAAAGTTAACTTTCTTCTTCTCATCTAAATTAATGCACTTATCCATAGGTGAATGAGTTAAATCCAAAGGAGTTTATGGATTAAAACCATATAAAATTTTAAAAGGTGAAAACTTTGTTGCTAAATGCATACTTCTATTATATGCACACTCTACATGCGACAAACACTCTTCCTATATTTTCAAGCACTTTTGTATTATAACACATAACAAAGTAGATAAAGTTCTATTAACTACTTTATTTGTCCATTAGTTTGTGGATGACAAGTAGTAGAAAATAAATACTTAGTTCCTAACTTACCCTACAAAGTCTTCTAAAAATAGGTTAAGAACTTTGCATCCTTATTTGAAAAAGTACTCTTAGGCATGTAATGCAATCTTAAAATCTATTTGGAAAAAAAATCAATAATATGTGATGCATCAACAATTTTATGACATGGAATAAAATGTGCAATTTTAAATGAGGTTCTTTTATCAAGGACCGTTCTAATTCAGATTTGCAAACAAATAAAAATAAAGGATCTTGACTTATTTATCTATAAAGAGATAAGAACCAAAGTTATAAGAAATTAGTGTATATGCCACACTTAAGAAAGATGAGAAAGATTGTGAGTACTAAGTCAAGGATGAACGCTATAAGGAATCTTAATAAGTTCTGAAAAGTTCTTTGAAGAATCAAGAGAAAACTCTCACTATTATTAATATTAAAATTCTAGATTCATCTTAGGGTTGGTTGCAAGGACTTATATTGCCAATTTTACCAAGAGCATAAAAGGAAAAACTAAGTCAAATCTTAAGTTATAGTAGGAATTGATTACAAAAATAGGAAATAAATAACAAGAATATTAAGGAAACAAATATTTATGTCTCCTTATTTCTAAATTTAACCTAAGAATATTTTTTTAAAAAAAAAGAAATAAAGAAAATAAGGATATAATAAAGCTATGAACAGTGACACTAGATCTTCCTTCCTAAATTGATACGCGTCTTATTTTGTTCCTTATATAAATTACTCCATATCACTTAAAGAAAATTAAATAAAATTGACGAGGCATTGATAATCTTGAACACTTGAAATGGTCATATTAGTGTCTTGAACAAAGCACAGAACTGAGATATGCTCAATTAGCATATTTAATACTTTGTTTTAGTTCTTGCCCTTGTCATTAGACTCCCATGGATGCTCAATGAATCTTGTGAAGTTTTGACAACTTGATTTGCATCATTCCCCCTCTCGTGAAAAGGATTTGTCTTCAAATCTTCATCTACATCAAAAGAAGACAAATCAGAAACATTAAAACCTGCACTAACATTATACTCACCTGAAAGGTTTAACTTTTAGACGTTGTCATTGATCCTTTTAGTCACTTGAAATGGTTAATCTTTTATTCGAAGTAGTTTAGAATGCCTTTGAATGAGAAACCGTTATTTTCTCATATGCAACCAAACCCAATCACCCGGCTTAAATATAACTTTATTGCACCCCTTATTAGCTTTGTTGGCATATTGTTTAGTTTTTTCAATTTTTTGTCGCGTCTTTTCAAAGTTGTGCCTAACAAAGTCAACTTTCTTCTTCTCATCTAAATTAAAATGCTTATCCATAGGTAAATGAGTTAAATCTAAATGATTAAAACCATACACAACTTTAAAAGGGGAAAACTTAGTTGCTGAATGTACACTTCTATTATATGCAAACTTTACATGCAGAAAACACTCTTCCCATATTTTTAAGTTCTTTTGTGTTATAGCACTCAATAAAGTAGATAAAGTCCTATTAACTACTTTAGTTTATCCATCAGTTTATGGATGATAAGTAGGAGAAAATAAAAGTTTAGGTCCTAACTTACCCCATAAAGTTTTTAGAAAATTGCTTAAGAACTTTGGATGCCTATTTGAAACAATACTCTTAGTCAAGACATGCAATCTTATAATCTCTTTGAAAAACAAGTTAGTAATATGTGATGCATTATTGATTTTATGACATGGAATAAAATGTTCCATTTTGAAAAACCTATCAACGACCACATATATGGAATTCCTACCCCATTTTGACCAAGGTAAGCCTAACACAAAATCCATAGATATATCAATCTAAGGTTAACTAGATATAGGCAAAGGTATATACAATACATAAGGCTTAACTCTAGACTTAGCTTATCTACAAGTAATAAATCTCACAAATTCTTTCGCATCACTTTTTATATGAGTCTAGAAGCAATGTTCATGCAAAATATCTAAAGTCTTAGATATACCAAAATGTCCTATAAAAACCACCCATGAGCTTCTCTAAAAAGTAATTCATGCAACGAATATTTAGGCACACATAACTTATTTTCTCTAGATAAAAACATATTATGCCTAAAGAACTTGCTAAAAGCCACTTTCTCACATACATTAATACATTACCAAAATCAAAATCATTAACATACAAGTCTTCAATATATTTGAAACCTAATAATTTTGCATCTAAGATAGAAAGTAAGGCATAACTTCAAGAAAATGCATCAGCCATAATATTTTCCTTATCTTACTCATACTTGATCACATAACGAAACATTTCAATGAACTCCACCCATTTGGCATGCCACTTTTTTAGCTTGGGTTTACCCTTTAAATGCTTTAATGAGTCATGATCCGAAGGAATCACAAACTCTTTTGGCCAAAGATAATGGTGCCAAGTTTTCAGTGCCCTAAATAATGCATACATATATTTATCATATTTAGGTCAATTTAAGGTTGCTCCACTCAGCTTCTCACTTAAATATGCAATAAGATGTCCTTCTTTCATTAGTAAGTTCCAATACCTATTCCTGAAGCATTACACTCAATTTCAAAAGTTTTAGTAAAGTTAGGTAAAGTAAGCAAAGGTGCATTAATTACATTTTAAAAATCAAATTTAATGCATTTTCTTATATGGATAGGCTACTAAAATCTTTCACAAATTTTCTATAAAAGCTAGCCAAACTTATGAGGGCAAGACTAACAAATGGAATATCCTATTCAAGTTCCAGTTGGTCAGTTACAAGGGCTCGAGCAAAAGATTTAAAGAAACTCTCAATAGACCGATTCAAAATATTTGGGCATCGGTGAATTGATAGAGGACCAAGGAAGATGTTTCATGTGTTCCACAAGGTTGAATTTCCATGATTCAAACTTTTGAATAATCTAGAAGAATTTCTCAAAGAGAACAAATCACAAATTGCATGATATTAGGGAATAGTTTGTTCAAATTTCAAATTAAGATATTGTAATTGTCGGAGTAGGCATGATTCTAGGAAATAATGGATTCAATTTTCAAAACTTAAATTAGGATATTTTTTATTCCTTATTTTCTAGCTATGGATTCAATTTTTTGAATTCAAATTATAATATTTTAGTTTCCCTTTTCTAGCTAGCTGCTGATTTTTATGCAGCATTTTTGAGGATTTTTGAGCTGCCTAATTTGTGGACCTCTTTATATTTAAGTAGCCATTAGCTTATTGAAATAAATAATTCAAATATCATTCACAATTGTGTTAGAGAAAATTCTCTTTAGTTCTTTTAAAACTCTTTAAAATTATCAAAACAAAATTCATGGTATTCTTCTTCGACTTATCAATCTATCCTTCTATAATTGATTGTTGCGTCTTCATTATACCAAGGTTCTTACTTCAATATAAGCAACAGCCCATGGTTCTACATAAATATCTTTTTATATAATCTTGAAGTCTTTCTTGATCCACAAATTTCTCAATTTTTTGGCGTAGATCGTATTAGTTAGTATCAAAGCTTGGCACTAGTTGAAGGTTTGCCCATTTGTTTTTATTTAAAAGTAAAAACAAAAAAAAAATGAAATTAAAATGAAGTGATATTGCAATTAAACTCTTCTAATTCTTGCTTCAATTCTACATCTTTATATTCCTTTTCAATTTCACAAATTCGAATTTCTTGCTCCAAACAAACCCTAAATACATAGGCTCAAAAACTATTCTTTTGTCCTAATTGAAACCCTTAAATCTGTGACACATACTTGTTTTATAAGCCTTGAAATCTAAATTTTTTGTGGTTAGTTCTTGGTGAAGTATTATTGGAAATTGTGATATTTGTTTGATTAGTTTGATAAGAACCTATATGGGATTACAACTAGTGGAAAAAGGCAAGAGTACTAAGCACAAAAAATGGTTGATGTGAACCTTACAAATTATTTATAAGAGATAAGAATCAGAGGTATACGAAGATTGTAAATGCCACACTCAAGATAGTTAAGAAGTTATGAGTGATAATCCTAAAAGAACGCCACAAGATGAAATCTTGATAAGTTCTAATAAAAGTTCTTTGAAGACCTTAAGAGAAAACTCTCAACATTAATATCATCAATTTTGTTTCCTTCCCTCTCATCTCTTATATATTTTCAAGGACCTCTTAGGATGTCTAGCATTTATTACAACAATTAATAACAACTTAGAACTACTAACTACAACTATTATCGATAACCTAGGCACTTGGAATGGTAGCACTTATTATAATAATTAATAAAAACTTATAATAACTGCAATATCCAATCCCTATTAGTAGTCTTGGCACCTAGATTTATGTATAGAGCAATAAAGACCCCGTAGGATTACCTGATTTTAACACTATTAGAAATATTTTCTTTATAGTGCACGTGGGAGATATTAGACCTAATTTGGTAATTTCATACTCGATCTGAGCATCGGATGACTCTAGAATATTTTTAGAATTTTTCTCTATTGGCTTGGAAAAGGAAATTCTAATTTACTACATGAATTTTCATTTAAGGGTTATGTATGGAACAAGTCTTTGTTGAGAAGCATAATCCATATATTAAAGAAGGAACCAATTAGAAGAAATCTCATAGATAGCCAAGTTGAAAATTCTAGTTAGTTCTTTGGACTATTCTAACTAGATAGTTACAAATGAATCAATTACCTACTTAGTTTCCAACTAATGGCAAGTTAGTAATTTAGAGTAAGTTGAGGGGCAAAATGGTCAATTGATGGATAACTATATATATGGTAGAAGTGTGTTAAAATTTCAAGTGATCAAAAACCAAACACTTAGAGCAAAATTCGTGCAAGGTGAAGAGGGTGCTGCTACAGTGAAATTTCAGTTTTTTTTCCATGATTTTTCATGCTTAATCAAGCTAAAATAAGGCTACATACCAATTCCTAAGCTCAAATTGAAGCCTCCATTAGTGAAAATTCAAAAAAAAAAGAGGTAAGAAAAGCATTGTTAAATGATATTGATAAGTAAACTTTAAGGATTGATTAAATTGATGTTCTTGTATGTCTTCTTGGTTTAGATTGAGTTGAATTCTAGTGTGGAGCTTGAAGGAGTCATCAATTTGAAGAAATGGGCAATGTAAGAATTAGAGTTTTGAGTGATTTGAATGTAGAGACTTCAAGTGGTTGTAATTACGGCATTAGAATGAAATTGGCTTGATCTTGATGTAATTGGAACAAGAAATTGAGAAAAGAAATGTGTTGGAACATAGGGTGAAATTCTGTCACTTTAGGGAAGTTAGGGATTGAGTGGTGTTTTGATTGAGTTGTTGTGTGTAAATGATGCCTTATGTATGTTGAATGTATATGGTTGATGGAAAAATCAAAAATGAAGAAAATGGGACATAATTGTCCATTTTAAAAAGGTGAAGGGCAATTATGTCCAACCAAGTTATAAGGCATTTAATAATTTTCAGGGCGCTGGGTAGTGAGTTAGATTAGATTAAATGACTCCGTAAATGAAAATCGGGAAGTAGTATGCATTCGGGCTTTGTATGCCAATTAGGGGGTTTGGTAGTTAAATGAGATTCTAGCATTCGATTTGGTTCTAAACGTCATTTATGACGCATAGGTAAAGAAAACCGAGAGCGGTAACGAGAGCAAAAATTCGGAGTGAAATTGAGTGCAAAGCGGTTGTGAGTGAAAATCAGTCTTTTCTGTTATCTTTCGTTTATTATGTTTTTGCATAATGAAAATGTATGTTTTATGAGTTTTCAATGCATAAACATGATTTATGATCTTGATATATATCCATGGATATGCATTTACATGTTCGGTTTAAGAAACAGTTTTAAAATTTCTGCATTCGTTTTTAAGGCCATTGGTACCCTCAGATTATAATGGTGATGATTGTATTAGACCCGGCCGGTATATCCCGTGCACATGGGCAGGTCTTGGGGGTGTGTCATTAACTCCGGGAAGTCGGAATGTCGAGTCATGTGAGTCGCTCTATGTGTACAGGATATTGTCTCGCTATATGCATGCAATGTAGGATTCCGCAGCGTAGCCAGTGAGATATCTTAAGATGTCATTGTGGGAGCAGCTAGTTGAGGTGCCCCGTGACCTACTCACGTGTGTGGTGCTAGTTGAGTCGCTGCGTGAGTATAGAGCTTTAGGGTTACCATTGGTACAGTTTAGAAAGAAAATAGTCGAGCGATGACTTTACTAATTTTTTATTTACCGATAGCATTTATGCATTTATATGCATACTGACGGGACCCGACCTGAGACCCTCTACTATAGATCCTAGCGGCCCTGCCGGGTATTCCGACGGAAGTTCCTCCGAACCTAACTAGGTATGTTGAGAAATTCCGCGAGGCGAACCCCTTTTTATTTCTTGTTACTACTAAGAAGGTCTAGTAACATACACGAACACGACATCTTAATTTTAAAAAACAAACGGACAGAGTTTTCCCTATTTTTCGGAAAATCCATATAAAACCTGTAAAGAAATTTCACTTCTATTTTCAATACACCTCAATTCTACCAATTCGGACCTCCGGTCCTTTCCAAATCAAATCCATCACAACTCAATTATTTCATTTAAATCACAAAATAAGCATAATCATAAAAAGTGAAAACGATCATCATAAACTGGAAATCTCTTCTTCTTGATTCAACACATACTTACAAATATACATGCTTACAACTATTATGCATAAAGTAAAGAGTGCTATTAGCACATTTACATGTACAAAAATTATTTTTGGATTCGGCCCACTACTCGACAATAGGAGAATCACCAGCTTGCGTACCGAGACCTGCACCTGGGAAAGGGGTTTAAAAACATAAAATGGATGAGCTAAAGGAGCTCAGTGAGTGTAAATGAGATTTCAATTACAAGAACATTATACAAAGATAGCAATTTCTAAAGTACATGCAGAAATTATGCTTCTAAAACGGATGTAAAACTGTAAAACGGTTTCTAATATCATATGCTAATGAAATCTTGTCGAGCGGATTTTATCTACATCTTTGGAAAACTATATTCAAAATCTGTATAACATAATAACTGCTGTGTGCATATAAATGCATAAATGCTATCGATAAATCGAAAACTAGTAAAATCTTCGCTCGGCCATTTTCTTTCTAAACTGTACCAATGGTAACCCTAAAGCTCTATACCCATGCAGCGACTCAACTAGCACCGCATACGTGAGTAGGTCACGGGGCACCTCAACTAGCAGCACCCACAGTGACATCTCAAGACATCTCATTGGCTACGCAGCGGAATCCTACATCGCATGCATATAGCGAGACAATATCCCGTACACATAGAGCGACTCACATGACTCGACATCCCGACTTTTCGGAGTTAGTGACACACCCCCAAGACCTGCCCATGTGCATGGGATATACCGGCCGGGTCTAATACAATCATCACCACTATAATCTGAGGGTACCAATGGCCTTAAAAACGAATGCAGAAATTTTAAAACTGTTTCACAAATCGATCATGTAAAAGCATGTCTATGAATATATCAACATCATAAATCATGTTTATGCATCGAAAGCTCATAAAATATACATAGTCATTGTGCGAAAACATAATAACCGAAAAGTAAATGAAATGGCAGATTTCCACTCACTATTGCTCCGCGCTCAATTTCGCTCCCGATTTCTGTTCCCGTTAACACCCTCAGTTATCTTCACCTACGCGCCATAAATAACATTTAGAACCAAATCGAACACTAGAATCTCATTTAACTACTAAATGCCCTAATCGGCATACAAAGCCCAAATGTAAACTACTTCCCGATTTTAATTACGGAGCCATAATCGAAACTAACTCACCATCCGGCGCCTTGAAAATTATTGAACACCTTATAATTTGATTGGACATACTTGCCCTTCACCTTTTCAACATAGACAATTATGTCCCATTTTCTTCATTTTTGGGTTTTTCCATCAACAATATACATTCAATTCATAATATGCATCATTTACAAACAACAATTCAATCAAAACACCACTTAATTCCTAACTTCCCTAAAGTGGCAGAATTTCACCCTAGATTCCAACACATTCCTTTTCTCAATTTCTTGTTCCAATTACAACAAAATCATGCCAATTTCATTCTAAAGCCCTAATTACAACCAATTGAAATCTCTACAACAAAATCACCAAAAATCCCAATTCTCACCTTGCCAATTTCTTCAAATTGATGACTCCTCCAGGCTCCACACTAGAATTCAACTCAATCTAAGCCAAGAATACACATAAGAACATCAATTAAAACATTCTTGAAATCTCACTTATCAAACTCATAAAAGATGCTTTTCTTTCCTCTTTTTCTTGAATTTTCACTAATAGAGACTTCAATTGAGCTTAGGGATTGGTTTGTAACCTTAATTTGGCTTGATTACACATGAAAAATCATGGGGAAAAAAAACTTGATTAGTCACTGTAGCAGCACCCCCCTTTGAAGCTCGAATTTCTCTCTTTTTTTTGCTAAGTGTTGGTTTTGATCTCTCTTCAAATTTCTACACACTTCTAACATATATATAGTGCTCCCTCAATTTACCATTTTTCCCTTCAACTTACTTAAAACTTTTAATTTGCCATTACTTAAAAACTAATTATGTAATTAGTTCATTTTTAACTATCTAGTTAGAATAGTTCAAAGAACTAACTAGAACTTCCAACTTGGCAATCCATGAGATTTCTTCTAATTGGTCCATTCTCTAATATATGGATTATGTTTCTCAACAAAGGCTTGTTCCATTCATAACCCTTAAATGGAAATTCATGTAATAAATTAGAATTTTCTTTTCCAAGCCAATAGAGAAAAATTCTAAAAATATTCTAGGGTCGTCCGGCGCACCGATCGAGTGTAAAATTTCCAAATTAGGTCTAATATCTCTCACGTGCACTATAAAGGGAATATTTCTAATAGGGTTAAAATCGAGTAACCCTACGGTGTCTTATTTGTTCTATACCGAAATCTAGGCGCTAATACTACTAATAGGGATTGGATATTATACTCTAGATAATTAAGAAGTTTTGAGTGATAAGTCTTAAGCAACTCTACAAGGTGGAATCTTGATAAATTCTAATAAAAGTTCTTTGAAGAACTTAAGAGAAAACTCTCAACATTAATATCATCAATTCTGTTTCATTCCTCCTCGTCTCTGATGTATTTATAGAGACTTCTTAGGATGTTTAGCATTTATTATAGTAATTAATGATAACTTACAACTACTAACTATCAACTACTAACTACCAACAATTACCAATACTGAAACTTTACTTCAAACTAAATGTCAAACTTTGCAACCACAACTATAAATGGAGTTGTAGGCTCCTAGAAGCTTCTCATCACATAGGCTACTCATATGAGCCATTGTGCTGCTGTTCTCATCACCCATAGATGCTCTTTGGCAGCCTGGTTCACATTAAGGGTAAAAGCCAATCTAATTTTGTGTGAAAATACAAGTGAAAGTTAAGTGAATCATTCTTTGAGTGAAACATGTGAGGGAGTATGCAAAGTTCTTTTTTTTATTTTTAAATTTATGTTTGCAGCAAACATGTTAAACAATAAGGACAAAAATACTTCCAGAGTTGTGTTAAAAATGGTTGATCTAAAGTTTTTTATGGAAGCTTAATTGGTTGAGATTAGAAGAGTATTGAAAGCGGGGGGAGAGAGAGAGAGAAAGTTCAACTTAGGGAAGGTCTCTGAAGGTGAAGAGTTACGGGGACGGTTTTAATAAAGAAGATGATCAGGATTAAATTGTTAGCAATAGGAGATATGGCAGGCAGTTTATAGAAGCTAAAAATCGGGAAGATAATAACTTGGGTAGTATTAAGATGAAGATTTCGTTGTTTCAAGGCAAAACTGATCTCGAAGCTTACCTTGGGTATGAGAAGAAGATAGAATTAGTGACAAGTCCAGAATATAGAAGTTTATTCCCAAGTGCAGGATTGTCAAAGTAATAAATAATCCGGTGAGAACAGAGTCGATCCACAGTGAAGTAGAATTAAAATTACAAACTATAAATACTTTGAAGATAATTAATGTAGTATAAGATGTTTATCAATATTAATTTAATTAACCAATTTAAATAAAAAGCTAAGGTCAAAAGGATTCACTCTTAGCATAAGAAATAAGAATATATTTAACTTTTTTTATAACTCAATTGAAATCCTCATACAAATGACGTTCCAACTGAAAAATATAACAATTAAAGTTCATCATCATTTATATATTAATTAGTATTTATTTCTTTCAATTATTATACATCAAATCTTATAAATGGGTTCAAGTATTTATTATGCCAATCTTTACATTTGTCTACAATAAATTAAGACTCCCACTTTACAAGAAAGAGTATATACGCCAAATCTTGTAAATGGTTTCAAGAATTTATTGTGCCGGGTATAAAGTTTATCAATAATAAATCAAGGTACACCACTTAGAAGAAAGGATAATTTCACAAATAAAATAAATACATCATATATAAATTTATATAACTTACGAATAAAACATTAAATTCATGAATAAGAGTTAAATATTACCTTGCCAAGAGTTTCACCATTTTACCTTAGCATAAAAAAAATTACTTTGACATAATGAAACTAAAGAAAAAGAAAAAAAAGAAAGAAGATATAACATGACTTTACAATAGTAAACAAGAGAAATAATATTACAAAGAGATAATACAAAAGACAAGTGTTTTGAACTATAATCTAGCTCTCTAATTACATGTTTTGGGCATAAACATGCTACTTATTTATAGAAAAATATGGATAAATCGAGACAAATGAAGAAGAAACCACTTGGATGATAAAAGTTAAGAATGATGGCAAATAAATTACATTGATTATCATTAATGCACCCATTTTCTTATCCAATTTGAAATAGATGTCGTCTGAATTGGCTGTCACTCAAAACATCAAAGTTATAGTTAAGTCTTTCATCTTTTTAAATTGAGTTGTCTCATACATATTAGATATGTATTTCTATAGTTATGGGGCAAACATTGATGACTATTTAGATTAGCCTGTATTGTAGATCAGTTTTGTTTTAGGCCATTTTCACCTTCTAAACGCTCGAATTTTGAATGCCTTATGAAATACAATATTTAGCCTATTGAGTTAGCTCTTCACAAGATCAAGAATCACTCTAATTGAATTCCTAGATAGAAAGTTATACCTATTTTATACTACCTACCACAAAATAATTAAAAGCTAATTAGGTACAATATTGTAAACATACTTAAGTTACGGGGGTTAAAGACACTAGTAATACAAAATAATGATATAAAACCCTTATTAAATATGTAATTTCAAGTGTTCATTACACCTCCCAACCAGCTTATTGCTAGTCCCTAATAATTCAAGCATAAATAAAATTTGAACACTGTCTAAGTATTTTAAACAAAATGTCAGTTCAAGATCACAATTGCTATTAATGTTATTTCAATAATAACTTCCAAAATTGTGTGTGTGTGAATTAAGCCGAAACCTTCTTACCACAAACCACAACATATATAGCCTTAAAAATTTTCTCCAAGTAAAGCCTCAACTCCATATCCTTACATATGATAACTATTTACTAGGTTAGGATTTTACTCATGGAGTTAGAAAATAGACAATCGCTCAAGAAAGTGTCCGGTGATAAATTCTCTCCACATGCTCGTTTCAAGACTTTAATTATTTTATGCGAATTTTACGAATAAAGTGTTCGGTGATAAAATTGCTTCCTAATGACTTTTGTCTTCTAGAATTGAATGAAGACTTTATTGAGTTAAATTAACTTCTTTTATATATATATATATATATATATATATTAAGACATAAAGAATCGTTACAAAATAAGAACAATTTCTTACCATAATAATTCTTTTTTCATCCTTCAGCTAAACAACCAAATCATTCTTCATCCTAAATAATGTTATTCCAAACAAAAATTAATCATTTGAGAAGATCAATGAAAGTTCGTAAGCTGTTATCTCAAACCTCTCCATTCACTCACAAAAGATATGAGTTTAAGAAAGAATATGTATACTAAAACATGGAAATTTTCTTAGCTATATATATTAAATCATTCATCTTACCACAAGGCTTAATATTGTACTCTAGAAATAATTTCAGAAGTTATTCTTTGGTATAGATCCATGGTTCGTTCGGCCATCGCACCCAATGATACATTAAAATTCATTTTCTATCTTCTGTATTCATGGGTTCCTTCATTCCTATTGCTTCTCAATTAATAGTTAGGTCTGAATTCTAAAAAATGGAGTCCTTAATGAAATTTTTTCTTAAGTCAATTTTTTCAGTTTTTATTGGCTCAAGGCTCTTGATTTTTTTGTTCTATGAGTGGATTCATCTAATTATGGATGAATCATTATTGATGCTTTATTACACTATTTTTCAGGAGATGACTCGTAGACCTTACATATTGGAATCCTATATCATTGATATTTTCTCTCTCTTTCTCTCATCCTTCCATTTATCCACATACTTTTTTATTTTACTTCATAACTTATAACTTCCCAACTCATAATCCGATTGGTTTTTTATGTTTATGCAAAAAAAAAAGATTTCAGTTGCTACAATAATATGATCAATATGGTATATCTTGACTGGTTCTTTGGATCCAGATAATACGAAGCAATGAGTTGGTTATTATTGATATAGTTATTAATTCATACTACAGGCCATCCTTTTTTTTTTAATCCTAGCCTTAACAAAAACCAACGAGACTTGCTTTTTGGAAAGTTTGAGTGACAGCTAAGTTTGACAGTCTTTTTTCGAATTGGCTGATAACCAGTTCTCATAGCTATCCATTAGTGCTCTAGTCGGTTAATCCAGTACCTTGCTAAGCATTATCCATGAAATGAGTCATTGAACGTTCTCACTCCAAAAGAAAGAGAAAGACTTTTCGAGATGTCCGCATCAATTCTAACCGCATAACTTTTATAAAGAATGTCTCTCACTAAGAACTAGAAAACCTGAAAGATTATGGGTTAGGAAGAAAACATCACCCTTTATATATGCCATATCGCTTAGTTGAGCCAGACTTTCGGAAAAGCATTGAATATTAGCAAGAGTATAAGAGGAAGATTCTTGAGTTAAGATATTATACTTGAGTATAGATATTATAGTAGGCGACCTTCTTGTTGTTCTTCTTTAGTCATTCCCTTACTCATAATCAAAAAGTGTTTATCCAGCAAAAGAGCTCCATCTCTTATTCTGTGGGTAAGCTCGATAAAAGCAGATTCTATCACAGCCAATGAGTGCGAAACTGCTGATTCCAAGCAAAGAAATATTTCCTTCTCAAGTAGGAATTCTCTTTCCCTGGCCGGTCAGACAAAGCAGGACATGGACATACCAGGTGCTTGACTTCTCCAATCACACTAGGTTTAAGCCTTTCTAACTGTTTCTAGCGAACTTGCATCCATTCAATTCCTTTCTGCCATAACTTCCTGGAAGGGCTACACAAAGGGAAATTGGTTCCAATGCTGCAAACTTCCCACTTTAAAGGTTCTGTGAGAAGCTGCTTCTCTCGACTTTTTAGTTGCCATTCCTCATCCTAGTAAGCAGTTAGTTCCTTTTTCTTATATGTATTGTTAGCTAGCTTTCTTTCCAGGCAAGTATACTTCTTCACAGATCTAAATCCTGTATAAGCTACCGGTACCCTTTAAGTTTCCTCAAAGCTAGCAAGTTTGAAAGCTGTTAAGTAGTCATTTAGGGATTTTGAGCAAGACAATTTTAAGCAAGGGCTCGGGCTCCTAGGGAAGACAAGAGAAAGCAAGCTAGTCCCAGTGATAAAGATTTTAAGATTCTCATATGAGAAAGCCAACTCAAAAAAGTTAGTTATAAAATAGAAATCCATAATCTAAGTAAAGCCAACTCAAAAAAGTAAATCCATAATCTAAGTAAAGATTTTAAGATTCTCATATGAGAAAGCCAACTCAAAAAAGTTAGTTATAAAATAGAAATCCATAATCTAAGTAAAGCCTATCGAATCGAGCTAATAGCAATCCGTTTTCAAGCCTGAGGAGGAGTCTTTGAAGTATGTGAAATAAAGTGCTTCACCCATTTAGTGCTTTTCCCTTGGGGCAAGTCGAGTGCTTTTGTAAGCGCATCTAGTGTCATTTCTTCCCCCAAAGCCTGTTGAAGATAGTTATTTGCTATATTAAGGAAAACGTCATAAGCTACCTTTTACTGTGGTTAGTATAGTCAGCAAGAGTCGAGTTAAAGCTTTAAAAGTTAAAAAAAGATCGGTTTATTAAGAGCTATTCCTTTCACTAAGAGTGAATTTCTTCTCCTTTCTCTTCGCTTTAAGTATAAGTAGGAGTTTGCTTCCACGTAGTTAGATAGGCGGTATTACAAGCTAGGTATTTCCATCTCATTTTCTTCCAACGCCTTCTCCTTTATAGGCAATTGTCAGTGCAAGTTCGTAAATATTTTAGTCAGTTGGAGGCAGGGCAATAGGAAATCTCTCTTTTTATAGCGATGTGATTGTATCTACTCCTCTTGTTCATAAATCCGGTCCTATAGAAAAAGCTGGTATTGGATCGCTTTCCTTGGCTTAGTCAAGGGGATCAATTCCAGACCTAAGGCGAAAGAGGCTAAATTCTATTCCTCCTTCCCGCATAAGAGAAGAAAATAAAAGAAAGAGATGCAGATGAAAGTGATCCAATCCAAAGTTAGTAACTGTTTCCTTCTAATCCTAGTGGCTATGGCTCAAAAGCGAGATAACAAAAAGTAAGGATTCGACTAGCTTTCTTTTAGCTCTCACGTGGTTCAAGTTGAATCAGTTTCCTTTGGTTCGAGGGTATCGTGTATATAGGATCAAGGCAGATTAAAGGAATTGATAGAGTTAGAGTCAGTTGACATAAAAAGTATTTTTTTAGAAAAAGTATAGATTAGGTAAGTGTTCAGTGAGTGAAAGATTTAACATTTCAACTAACGAGTGAAAGGAAGCAGAGAATCAAGAGAGGATGTGATTGCTATTAATTTAATGAGATTCAAAGTAGTTCAAATAGAACAAAACAGATCGAGTATCAATCAATATCTAGTATAGTCTAACATAACCAAACCATTAGCATAGTCTCTAGATCGAATGCGACTGGATATTTCCTAGCTCTAAAGTCCTGACCTGAGGGTATCAATCGTAATAGAGAGAAGAGAGACTTTTCTCGCCTCAAAAAGTATTCTTTATAATGCTTTATAAAGCATAACTAGAAGTGGCAGGCAGGTAGAAAGAAGTACCTAACGGGGTTTATATGAGACTTTTTTCTTATTCACTGCAGGCTGAATCAACTACTTCCACCACTATAAGGAAAGTATAGATAAAGTCTCAAGCAAAATAACGTTTAACATACATAGGGCAATGCTGCACCTGCATAACTTAAAAAAATTTGAAAGAAAAGGCTGGCTCATAGGATTCACTTTTCTCACAGGCAAAAAAAGAATTTTTAGGACTTTCATCCAGGCTTAGGGAGTTCCTTAAAGGTATAGATCTTATTGATAGCATTACTTTAAAATGAAGCAAACAAAATCTTTGCAGTCCCTATTAATGAATAAACGAAAGAGCTAACTCCGACAAGATTGGAAAAGGACTACCCAATGTGAAAGCCTGAAAACAGCTATCCCGATAGGAAGTCAAACGATGAAAGGCACAAGAAAGGCCGAGAATTTAAACCTTTTATTCCTATCTTTTTTTTTTCAACTCGTCTCTAGTCAACCTTCAAATAGAAGAAAATAAATAAAAGGTGCGTAACCACATGACATTCAAACCTTGCTATATTAGTAAAGCTCTCAAGTAAAGGGCGTGTATCCTATTCAAATTATTTGAAATATTACATCCCCACGAACCAAAGACTCCTTATCAAACTAAAGATAAAAAAAGCCAAGTTTTTTGAAATCGTATGTGCCATAGCCGTCAAATAATGCATTACCACTCGGTGCATAACTGTACCCGAATAAAAGAAAGGAGGGGAAAAAGTGAAATGTTCCTTTGAGAGCGAGGGCACAGAATAGACTTTCCTAAAAAACGATCCCTTTTAAAAGATAAATAGAAAGTCGAAAAAAAAATCTCATTTAAGAATCATACATCCTTTTTCTTTTTGAAGATTTCTCTTTCTCAATAACGGTGAGGAAAAAAGAAACTTATTGATTCAAGGATTTCAGAGTTCACTGTTAAGTAAATATAAGCTAAGGTCCTATCATTCATTGATGTATCGAATGCTAGTCTTTTCGCCTTATCCGCAGTTAGAAAATCCTCTTTCGACCTAGTTTAAGTTCCCTCATAGGAGATTCAACCTATGATATTAATCATACTAGGGAAAAAAAAGGTTATTTTGACCTAGTGATAGTATAACAAATTGTAAGACTCAAAGCTCTAATGAATAATCTTTAGAAGGCCTCATCTTAATATTTCTCCCCATAAAGCTAACAGCATAAATGGATTCTTCTTCTATACGTTCTAACATTCTAAGAATCGAATCCCTTGTGCTATTTTTCCTCTGCGAACCTATCTGGGAGGTTTTTCCTTTTACTGTATAGTCTTAGTATTTGTGAGGACAAAGGTAACCAGTCAGTGAGAAAGCTAGTTCTATGAAAGCCTTGAAATAGCTGTCCTAAGCTAAACGGATCCAATTTCAGTGCTAGTTTCTAGCTATCTAATAGTTGTCATGGAAGAATCTTTTTTTTTTAAATATATATATTAAATAAGGTAAATCCATCGAAAGCTCCTTCTGCATATAGTTTATCATAAGTTAGCTTGGGATACAGCAAGGGGAAGAGGAAGATTTTCCCTTTTGTTATTTGCAGAGAGAAGGCAAAAAGTTAATAGACTTATACCTATTTAAAAAGATAGTCTAGGCCTTAGTAAGATAGTTATTAGGAGGGAAAAAGACTTTCTTTAATCAAGTATAGTTCTGCTCATGTATACAATTCTAGCAATCAAAGGAAAGATGTACTTTTAATCTATAAGTTTCTTCCCAACCAAGTTCTGTTACAGCCAGTGTAGCCGCAGTGGGTAGTAGTCGCCTCTGCCCCAAAGCAGTTCCCCTTTTCTTTTCCGTCAGTTAGGGCTGCTAAATAGATATATCTGTTTAGTGGCCTTTTTTCCCTAGCATCATAAGTTGGTAGATAAAAGAGGCCCAACAAGGATGAAGAATAGTTTTCACCAGAACTCCTGGAGGGTGCTTCAAAAACACAGCACTTGGATAGAGGGAATTCATTCTTAGCCTTTGACCCATCCCAGTACTCCCTACAATCAAGCTCTTTTCCATCTAATTCGCTCTGTCTTCAGCGGGCCAATTAATCTAAACTATTAATCTACTAAACAACTATTAGAAAAGAAGTTCCTCCCTGCTTCCATAGCTATTGATCTCCTTACCCTAACCAAATCATGGTGAGACTCCGAGAGCGCCTTGCCTTTACTCTAACTATGAAGTTAGTCGGGCAAAGCCTTCACTTTAGAAAATGATCCAAGGGAGTTGAGAGGAGAAGTGTTGTTTACAAGCGAACCCAATAATTCCACGAGCCTTTCGATGAAGCCCGCACCCACTAGGAAAAAGGTATTAATAATAGACCTTGCTAGAGTTTCCCGATAAGGGGTCTTAAACAACATAAGAAAAAGCTTCACCGACTGCTTTATATGAAAGAAAAAGTTCTCTCAAGTTTTCCTCAAAAAGACAGCTTTAGAACATAAGTCAAGTTCATAATAGGTGAGAAATTACGCACATGGTTTAGCAGTTTACTATGGTTTTGGGTCTTCTTATTCTCCAAGACCTGATGCCTTATCTGCTTATTGAGCTTAGAACTTCTTTCACACTATTGCGTGAAGCATTTGTTTGGTCTCCCACTGCTATCTATGTAAACTTGAAAGGTATGGCTACTATTTTGTTTCCTGCTGAACCTCCTTCCCAATACAGGCTTCGCAACCATCCCTGCTTGCATTTATTTTCAGTGTGGTCCGTCCTTTATTAAGTTACAGGGTGAAATAGCTATGAGCTACGGTGCTTGATGTCGAAGTGAGCTTAGCAGCCCCTAAGTGGCTGATTCTTCCTTACTTTAGCTGGTCGACAAACTGAATTACACTCGGTCTGAATCCTAACTCAAGGAAGGGTTCACCTATCTTAAGTATGTCACTTCTGGATAGCTAGATTCAATAGCAGCCTAGTCTGGGCTTATTATACAGTAGCACTCGCAAAGGGAAAAGCCTTTATTAAATTAAAGGAAAAATGGACATTAAAGGCTTTAAGCCCTTCTTTTTTATTGAAATGAAAGCCAATAGTGCCTTTTCCTCACAAACTAGGGCATGAATCTTTAGACCTAAAAGCTATTATATAAAATACTGCTGCCACTGCCTTTGCTACTGGCTTCAATCAAGAGACTAAATTTGATCTATCTTTTCGGCTTAGCCGAACTTCTCACTTGGTATGTTCTGAATGCCCTACCAGGGGAATTCTGGAGTTACTGAAGGATATTCTAATTCAAGCTCTGAAAAAAAGCCCATTCTTTTCTCTATTATACCTTCATCGGCATCTCCTCATGCTGATTCAATAGCAGCTGGATTGTGAACAAGAGCTGAAAGACATTCAACCTCAAAGTTACTGGTTCTGTCATACTCTATGGTATTTCTACTCCGAGTTACCTTTCGAGCAGACTTAGAAAAAGAAGAAGCCAACGGAGCGGTAGCAATTACTTCTTTTGCTTCTTCAATTATTGCCTCTTAATTAGCTACGATCAATGAAAATATCATAAGATATGAAAGTTGTGCCCCGAACAACACTTTGCCCTTTCTATATAAGCTATATTACGCTGAACGATAAAGATTTCCTGATCCCATCTATTTGTTGTGGGGCATCCCATGTCTTTGCTTGGTTAAAAACCGGTCATTTTCCTATAAGTCTTCCCTCTTTTTTAGAGCGAGAAGCGGAATTACAAACAAAAAGGGTTAAGCATGGATTTTCTCGTCTCAAATTACCTATTATCCCTCGGTTTAAGTTTATCTGTAGCCCTTTTAGTTACCTTTCGAGCCGGTAAAATAGTCGGCAAGATCAATTCCTTCAATCTCGAGGAAAAGGTCGATGGTTTGCTAGAAGTGCGCTAAAAGAAAAGATCGTGTCCCAACTAGAAATTTTAGTGAGGGTATAGGTAGATACTACAGAGTATGCTTTCTTCCCAACAGGAGTCAATCTCCAAGAAGTCACTGCACATTTTTTTTTCACAACGATAACATTCAATGGCTAAATACCATCTATTTAGACCTTGTCAATTAGGGCACACAGAGTCCCCACTTTGCCCAAGGTCTGGAGTTAGTGTTTTCGTTCATAAGATAGAGTTTTTCTCTTTATGGCATTCTCTTTTCCCTCAGAATTAAATTTTGGAATCATGGAATTCTCTCCTAGAGCTGCAAAACTAACGACTCTATTAGAAAGTAGAATTAGCAACTTTTACACGAATTTTCAAGTGGATGAGATCAAACGAGTGGTCTAAATTGGAGATGAGATTGCATGTGTTTATGGATTGAACAAGATTCAAGATGGGGAAATGGTTGAATTTGCTAGCGATGTCAAAGGAATAGCCTTGAATCTTAAGAATGAGAATGTAAGGATTGTTGTCTTTGGTAGTGATACTACTATTAAAGAAGGAGATATTGTCAAGCACACTGGATCTATTGTGGATGTTCCCATGGGAAAGGCTATGTTAGGACATGTGGTCCACACGTTGGGAGTATCTATTGATGGAAGAGGGGTTCTAAGTGATCATGAGCGAAGACCTGTCGAAGTGAAAGCCCTAGGGATTATTGAACGTAAATTTGTGCACGAGCCTATACAAATAAGGTTAAAAGTGGTAGATAGCCTTGTTCCTATAGGCCGTGGTCAACGAGAACTTATAATCAGGGACCGACAAACTGTCAAAACAGCTATTGCTATTGATACTATATCAAACCAAAAGCAAATGAACTCAAAGGCCACCTCTGAGAGTGAGACATTGTATTGTGTCTATGTAGCGATTGGACAGAAACGCTAAATTGTGGCACAACTAATTCAAATTCTTTCAAAAGCAAATGCTTTAGAATATTCCATTCTTGTAGCAGCCACTGCCTCGGATCCTGCTCCTCTGCAATTTATGGCCCCATATTCTAGGTGTGCCATGGGGGAATATTTTCGCTATAATGGAATACACGTATTAATAATCTATGATGATCTTAGTAAACAGGGGTGGCATATCGACAAATGTCATTATTGTTACGTTGACCCCCAGGCCGTGAGGCTTTCCCAGGCGATGTTTTCTATTTACATTCCCGTCTCTTAGAAAAAGCCACTAAACGATCAGACCAGAGAGGTGCAGGTAGATTGACCACCTTACCTGTCATTGAAACACAAGCTGGAGACGTATCGGCTTATATTCCTACAAATGTGATCTCTATTACTGATGGACAAATTTGTTTGAAAATGAGCTCTTTTATCGCAGAATTAGACTTGCTATTAACGTCGGCTTATCTGTCAGTCGCGTTAGGTCTGCCGCTTAGTTAAAAGCTATGAAACAAGTCTAAGGGAGTTTAAAACTTGAATTGGCACAATATTGCAAAGTGGCCGCCTTTGCTCAATTTGGGTCATACCTTGATGCTGTGACTTAGGCATTACTCAATAGAGGTGCAAGGCTTACAGAAGTACTAAAACAACCACAATATGCACTATTTCAAATTGAAAAACAAATTCTAGTCATTTATGCAGCTGTCAATGGATTCTGTGATCAAATACCACTAGACAAAATTTCGCAATATGAGAAAGTCATTCTAAGTAGTATCAAACCTGAATTATTACAATCCCTTTTAAAAAAAGGTGGGTTAACTAACGAAAGAAAGATGGAACTAGATGCTTTCTTGAAAGAAAGCGTTTTGCCTTACCTATGATGCAAGGCAAGGAATAATGGACTGACAATCACCCTTTTCTAATTGTAGTTTTCTTATTATGGATTTTAGTTTGTGCTTTTTCACTCATGACAAGATTCATCCTGCTTGAAAGAAAGACGGTTGACATCACCCTTCCACTGAAATCCATAGGCCGATCTTAAACATAAGATACCGAATTCACTAGGTCCTTAGAATGAGGGTCCTAGTGCCTGGGTATTCGGGTGGATCGTAAGCCGTAGCCATCCGATAGGGTACGGTAAATCTTTGTGCTCCCCGAATGCATAGCATATGAAAAAGAATGAGCATCTTTCATAATATCTCTTCTTAACTCATTTACATCCGGAACACATAACCTCCGACCCAAGGTTACTACACCATCCTCGATCACTGAAAGATCCTTTCGCCGCCCAGACTCGATTTCACCCTTTAATTTAACTACCTGTGGATCTTGAGTCTATAGTTCTTTGATCCGATCAACCAATATTGGACGGACCTGAAATGTGGCTAATAGTGCTCCTGAATCTGACAATTCTAATTTTACACCTAACGACCTCAATTCTATCAACATTGATAGATATGCGACCTTTAAGTGATCTATTGAACAGACAGGCCTTCTACTGAGAGCATCTACTACCACATTAACTTTTCCCAGATGGTAATCTAGAGTGCACTCATAATCTTTAATAACCTCCAACCACCTTCTCTGCCTTATATTCAATTCTTTCTGGGTGAACAAGTACTGCAGGCTCTTATGATCCGTAAAGATCTTGCAAAGAACCCCATACAAATAATGCCTCCAAATTCTTAGAGCAAAAAGTATTGTAGCTAATTCTAGGTCATGTGTAGGATAATTCTGTTTATGCTTCTTTAATTGTCTGGATGCATAGGCTATTACTTTCTTCTTCTGCATCAGCACACAACCTAGACCCTGCCTGGAAGCATTATAATATATGGTAAATCTGTCATTCCCCGATGGAAGTGTAAGCACTAGGGCTGAAGTTAACCTTCGCTTCAACTCTTCGAAACTCTGCTGGCATGCTCCCGACCATACAAACTTCTCTTCTTTCGAGGTTAGTTTAGTTAGAGGAGTGGTTATCTTTGAGAATTCCTCTACAAACTTCCTATAATACCCAGCCAAACCCAAGAAACTACGGACCTCCGTCACGTTCGTGGGTTGTCTCCAATTCATTATCGCTACAATCTTTTGGGGATCTACTGTTACCCCTTCTGCAGAGATTACATGCTCTAAAAATGGAACTCTATCTATCCAGAACTGACATTTACTAAGTTTGGTATATAGCCGATGCTCCCTTAAGGTTTGCAAAACAATCCTCAGATGTTCTGCATGCTCTTCCTTACTACTTGAATAGACTAGTATATCATCAATAAATACTATCACAAACCGATCTAAATAGGATCGAAAAACTCTATTCATAAGATTCATAAAAGCAGCTGGGGCATTAGTTAGCCCAAAAGGCATAATCAAGAATTCATAATGCTCATATCGGGTCCTAAAGGCCGTCTTAGGAACATCTTCCTCCCGGATCTTCAATTGATGATAGCCTGACCTCAAATTTATTTTAAAAAATACTCTAACTCCTTATAGTTGATCAAAAAAATCGTCAATTCTAGGAAATGGATATTAATTACGCATCGTTACTTTATTTAGTTCCCTGTAATCAATGCAAAATCTCATACTTTCATTTTTCTTCTTTACAAACAAAATCGGTGCCCCTCAAGGAGAAGTACTCGGATTATGTAGCCCAAGTGGAATGGAACTTATTTTTTGTGGGGTGCAAAAATTACTTTTTGCTAGTATAGTGTCGCTAATGAGGGCAAGAAAGATGCTTCGAAAGTTATGTCAGGGGTACTCAGTCTATTCCATAGATGTAAGAGACGGTGGAACAAAATTGGAGGATATTTCAGTGGTTAGAGAGTTTTCGGATGTATTCGCAGAGGATTTTCCGGGCTTGCCTCCAGATAGAGAGATAGAGTTTAAAATAGAAGTAACCCCTGGAACGCAACCAATTTCTACAGCACCTTGCAGAATGGCTCCTTCAAAATTGAAAGAGCTGAAGGTTCAGGTAGAAGAGTTGGTGAATAATAGTTTCATCAGATCGAGCTCTTTCCGGAAATAATCCACTGAGGCTCGATATTTAGACAACTAATCCATCCCTAAAATCACATCAAACTCATTGATGGCCAGCACAATCAAATCTGCCATAAACTCTTGGCTCTCAATACTGATTTTACTACCCCTAGACACCCTTTCTGCTACAATAGACTCTCTTGTAGAAAGAAACACTGCTACTGCACAATCTAATAACTGAGGCGCTATCCTAGCATTTGCAGCAAACGCCATAAAAATAAAAGAATGGATCGCTCCAGAATCTATCAATATATAAGCATATCGATGCAAAAATTGATATCGTACCTGTCACAACTTCTGGGGCCGCATCCGCCTCATGTTGGGTCACTACAAATACTCTAGCCTGGGTATGGGTCTACCTTGCAGTCCTCCAGATGATCCTCCTCGACCGGCTCCCCTACTAGGATGGCTAGAGCTGCTCAGCCTTCTGAATTGAGGACCACCTCAAATCTGTCCTCGGCCGCCACTAGTTTGTCCCAGAGCTGGTGGTCTATCTTCTGGCTTACTCCTAGCTCCATCATTCGGGCAATCTCTCATGTAGTGGCCCTCTTGACCTCACTTATAATAGTTGGTAGTCCCCTTCCTACAATCCCCTGGATGGGCCTTGCCGCATTTATTACACATCGAAAAATTCTTCCAACTATCCTTAGTGCTTCAGAATCCGGTGGATGGTTGCTAAACGGAAGCTTGACAGGATTAAGCTCCTTAGCTTGGTTTTTGACTACTGGACCATGAAGATCTCTCCTCTATTTGTGGGAATTTACTCAGCCCTCTTCAAGAACCACTTGACCAACCTTTTTTCTGGCCCTGAAATTTCGGTTTAGGGATGGCCGCCATGCTTCTGTCAATACCACGTACGCCCTAATCCGAGGATTGAGACCCACTGCACACCGGTTAGCCTTCTGCTCCTCATTATTGGCTATAAAGGGAACGGCACGGAGGAGCACTAAAAACTTCATCTCGTACTCTACCATCGAGAGGGAACCTTGTTCGAGCTTGAAAAACTCTTTTATCTTCGCATCTTTATAACTTTTGGGAAAGAACTTATTCAAAAATTCCTCTTTGAAAAGCGCCCAAGACACCCCATCGGTGTTCCTCCTTTGCAAGGCCTTCCACCAATCCTTCGCTCCTTCCTTAACTAGAAATGCGGAGTATACTGCCATCTATTTTTCAGTACATCCTATAACTTAAAAATTTTCTTCATTGCTCTCTAACCAGGATAGAGCTCTCTCAGGATCTCCGGTACCATCATAAGGCTTAGCGCCCAATTTCTTAGTGCGCTCAATGGACACTCCGGTCTCTCTCGGTTGATGGATCGCTACTGCTAATATCTGGGCCATCTAAGCTATATTCACGTTTCCACCCTCTGGCTCAGCAGGTTGGGATGATTCAGGAGGGGTTTGAGGAATAAGAATATTTACCGACTCATTCCCTTGCTCCTCTTCAGATGTAACAGCCTCCGCAATTGCTCTCTTAGTATGTAGGCCTCCACGATGATGCATATTGTTTGTAAATTTAGTGATGCAAATATTATCAAATGCAAAGAATTCAACTTACTAAAATTAGAAAAAAATGCATGCAATTTCAAGAATCTCATTATAAAAATGAACTTTTTTAACTAAAAACTTCAAAAACTATGCTTTGATACCACTTTGACAGGACCCACCCTGAGACCCTCTACTGTAGGTTCCAGCGGCCCTGCCGGGCACCTCGACGAAAGTTCCTCCTAATATACCTAGGTAAGTTGATAAATTTTTGCGAGGCGAACCCCTTTTTAGTTCTTGCTACTATTTAGAAAATCTTGTAATATAAATAAAAAATGACCCTTGAATTTTAAAAAAATGGGCAGAGATTCCCCTGGTTTTCAAAAAATTCATATAAAACTTATCAAGAAATTTCACTTCTATTTCAAAAACTTCTCAATACTATCAATTCAGACCTCCGGTCCTTTCCAAATCAAATCCAACACAACTTAATAGTTTCATTTGAATCACAAAATAAGCATACTCATAAAAAGAAAAAACGATCGTCATAATATCGAAATCTCTTCTTGTAGGTTCAAAACATACATACAAATATACATGCCTACAACTACTATGCATAAAGTAAAGGGTGCTATTTAACACATCTACAGATACAAAAATGATCTTCAGATTTGGCCCACTACTCGGCAATAGGAGAATTAGCAGCTTGCGTACCGAGACCTACACATGGGAAGGGGGTTTAAAAAAATATAAAACACAAAACGAGTGAGCTAAAGGAGCTCAGTGAATGCCATTCAGATTTCAAATAACATAACATTATGCATAGATAGCAAATTCTAAAGTTCATGCATAAATCATGTTTCTAAAACTGATGTAAAGTTGTAAAACGGTTTCTAATATCATATGCTGATGAAATCTTGCCGAGCGGGTTTTATCTACGTCTTTGAAAAATAATATCCAAAATCTGTATAACACAATAACTGTCTTGTGAATATAAATGCATAAATGCTATTAGTAAATCGAAAACTAGTAAAGTACTCACTTAACCATTTTCTTTCTATACTGTACCAATGGTAACCCTAAAGCTCTATACTCACGCAGCGACTCAACTAGCACCGCACAAGTGAGTAGGTCATGGGGCACCTCAACTAGCAGCACCCACAATGACATCTCAAGACATCTCACTGGCTATGCAACGAAATCCTACATCGTATACATATAGCGAGACAATACCCCGTACACATAGAGCGACTCACCTGACTCGACATCCCAACTTCCGGAGTTAGTGACACACCACCGTGACCTGCCCATGTGCACGGGATATACCAGCCGGGTCTAATATAATCACCACCACTATAATCTGAGGGCACCAATGGCCTTTAAAACGAATACAGAATTTTTAAAACTGTTTCTTAAACCGAACATGTAAATGCACATCTATGGATACATATCAAGATCAAAATCATGTTTATGCATTGAAAGCTCATAAAATATTCATTTTCATTTTGCAGAAACATAATTAATGAAAGATAAAAGAAATGACAGATTTTCATTCACAATTGCTCCGCGCTCAATTTCGCTGCAGATTTCTACTCTAGTTACTGTTCTCGATTTTGTTCACCTACGCGCCATAAATGACATTTAGAACCAAATCGAATACTAGAATCTCATTTAACTACTAAACGCCCTAATCGGCATTCAAAGCCCGGATGCATACTAATTCCCGATTTTTATTTACGGAGTCATTTAATCTAATCTAAGTCACCACCCAGCGCTGTGAAATTTATTAAACGCTTTATAACTTAGTTGGATATAATTGCCCTTCACCTTTCCAAAATAGACAATTATGTCCCATTTCCTCACTTTTGGTTTTTCCATCAACCATATACATTCAACATATATAAGGCACCATTTACACACAACAATTGAATCAAAACACCACTCAATCCCTAACTTTCCTAAAGTGGCAAAATTTTACCCTATGTTCCAATACATTTCTTTTCTCAATATCTTGTTCCAATTACATCTAAATCAAGCCAATTTCATTCTAATGCCTTAATTACAACCAATAGAAGTCTCTACGTTCAAATCACCCAAAACCCTAATTCTTACCTTGCCAATATCTTCAAATTGATGACTCCTTCAAGCTCCACACTAGAATTCAACTCAATCTAAACCAAGAATACACACAAGAACATCAATTGAAGTAATCTTAAAAGCTCACTTATAAATTTCATAAAACAATACTTTTCTTACCTCTTTTTCTTGAATTTTCATTAATGGAGGCTTAAATTGAGCTTAGGGATTGGTATGCAATCTTATTTTAGCTTGATTAAGCATGAAAATCATGAAAAAGAAACAGCACCTCTCTTCTAGCTCGAATTGTGCTCTCTTTTTGCTCTAAGTGTTTGTTTTTTGATCTCTTGAAAACTGTACACACTTCCGATATATGTATAGTGCTCCCTCAATTAACCATTTTGCCCTTCAACTTACTCAAAATTCCTAATTTGCCATTAGTTCAAATGGAAGGATTTAATCGGTTCCTTTGTAACTATCTAGTTAGAATAGTCAAAGGAAATAACTAGAATTCCCAACTTCGCAATCATGAGATTGCTTCTAATTGATCCATTCTTTAATAAATGGATTGTATTTCTCAACAAAGGATTGTTCCATACATAACCCTTAAATAGAAATTCATGTAGTAAATTAGAATTTCCTTTTCCAAGCCAATAGAGAAAATTTTCAAAAATATTCTAGGGTCGTCCAACACTCCTATCGAGTGTGAAATTATCAAATTAGGTCTAATATCTCTCATGTGCACTATAAAGAAAATATTTATAATAAGGTTAAAATCGGGTAATCTTACGGGGTCTTTATTGCTTTATACCGAAATCTCGGTGCCAAGATTACTAATAGGGATTGGATATTACAGAATAACTTGCCTTTTTTTTAAAATAAAGAATCTATGTCTACTCATCTGCAATGATTCAAAAGTTCCCCATCTCACTTTTTAGTGAGTCAATGCCATTATTTCCATCTAGACTATCGATAATAGAATATAATTCTTTCTTCACTCGAAATTCTAGCTTGATTATGACTTCAAGTCAAGCATCTATCAATCAAATCTTCTTCCAGCAGCGGCAAAAGCTGCTGATTCAATAGCTGTATATTCTTTCCTTCTATCTACGTAACTTTCTTCTTCAGTAGCTGTCTCGCCTTGGGGTTGAAATTAGGTAAGAAGCCTTCTGGCTGACTATCCACCACATCCTCTTCCAATGCCTCTACCTACTTTTTAAAGTCCTAAAAGCAGCCTTTTCATCGTTAAACCCTTGAGCCCCTTGTTAATGGGCGGATGGGTTCTATTCTATTAAAATGAAAAATGAAATTTTATTGGCGATTTCCACTCGGAGATAACTGGGTCTATAGTAAGAGCTGCTTTGTGAACAGCATCGGATAACATAGCAAAGGTAGCTGCAAGAGAGCTACTATGCCTTAAGCCCGAAACTCTTCCTTCTAGTCTACCTACGTCATTCTTTGCTTTTGAAAGAGAAATGTGCCACGTGAAAACTGCTGCCAGATGCAGATTCAATCAATAACTGGGGTTAGACCTTCAAGCAGCAGATTCTCTAAGGCTAATAGGAATCAAAAAAAGAGTTCCCACCTACCGCTAAAAATGAATCTACCGCTGCCCACGTTCAAAGGCGAAGATCCTCAGTTCACTGCTTATTCAACAAGGGGCAAGGTTAATGGTTCTAGACTTTCTTATTCTTTCTACTCTCTGTCACTTACTTTTTCTCACATCTCGATCTCCGGCTTCAAAAATAGAGATTTCCCTCTCTAAATTCCCTCTTATCAATTGCTCTTGTTTTAGTTTTTTAATTTGCCTTGTCCTCTTCTGATTCAACCTCGTCGGTGCCACCAAAGAAAGAGGCCCCATATCCCAGTGCCTTACTAGGCGTACCTTATCTTATTGATACTGGCACTCATTTCGTGTCTGATTCGATGAAATCCTTCGAAGAAAGACTATTCAACCCAAACAATAACAACAAACTCCGCAGAGAGCTGGGAGAAATTCGGGGGTCCAGGTAAGATGACCTAAGGATATAACCGACGGCCTACCTTCGAAAGCTGCTGGTTAGATAAATTTATTGAAACCTGTTAGAGCTGGGGTGAGGAATTCTCCTCATTCCCCACCTTTAGCCCTTCCATAGCTCTTTCCACACCCAACGCCCTCCATTACATAAAGCATTCGTGACATCCAACTGAGACATAAGCAATTTTCTAGCGGCAGCAACAACAATTAGGGTTCAAACTGAACTTTGCTACTGGTGCTAAGGTTTCCTCATAATAAAGCCAATACTATTCAGTAAGTGTACCCTTGAGCCACCAACCTAGCTTTGTATTTATCAATGGACCCATCTGCTTTGGTTTTGACTTTGAAAACCCATCGACATCCTTTGCTTCCCTTCAGGAATAGGAACGAAGGTACTCGCCTTATAGAACGCATAAGGAGAGGAAGCGAGAACTATAGTTGTCTATAGGAAGTAGTGTGTCGGCTAGCACTTCGGGAGTCCCAAGTTTCTTAATCTCATCCTTTATATCTTTAATGCATGGGGCTAATCGAAGCCCTTTTGAAACTTATTTTGAAGGGATATAGAATAGAAGGGTATTTAGCAATTGAAAGGAACTATCCTAGCTCGACAGTAGTAAGAAGAACTACATCTGTAACTAGATGGATTGCCCTATCACTGAAGGATAATCTGCTTTCCATTTGAAAGAATCCTGCTTGAAAACGGGCTTAACTTTCCCCTTGACTTAGCATTTATTGGCTGGAATAGAAATTAGATTTGATGGACAAAAAATTGGATCTTTTAAGCTTTTTTAGTAATTGGCTTTATCCCTGGATGAGGATAGCTTGCATTTGCCCTAGAACTTGAAAATTTCAAAGCAGCTATATAAACCTACTGGGGATTGCAACTAGCTCTATGGCTTTTACCTATCTAGCCCTTTACCCTGATCTGATGGCTTGACTTACTTGCCTTTTTTCCTGGCCCTATTCGACCTAAGGACCTCACAATGGATGGAACAGAAAGCCTCGGGGAAAAGGAGTGGAACGGGATGTAACAAAACTCCTAGCAAGAAGAGAAACAATAAACTAGATGGGCGAAGGGAAGAAAGTAGATGCCTGTAACACTTGAAATGCAAAGGCTTAGCTTACCGGATCAAGCACTGTAATTGGATGGCCCAAAGATTCCAACTGGACCTACAACTTAAACCCCTAACTCGAGGGTAAGAAAGAGATCTATTGGCGTTAATTCTATTATTGGTATGCGCAGGAAAATGAACAGTTTTTTCTAGGTGGGTGGGACTGACGAGCACTCCTTTGGTTCAATGTAGTCTATCTTTCTAAAGAGTGGTTTTCTTTAACTTAGGAGTTTAAGCTCTTTGAATAGATACCTGATTCAGACCTCTCTTATTGACCTAGTGTTGCTTCCAATAGTCACTCTCTTTCTAAAGATCTAGTTCCCCTGGTCAGCAGCTAGTTCCTTGCAAGCAATCTATGGGATTACAGGGCTGAGAGCGAGTTAGGTATTTATTTTGGTAGTAGAGAACTAGAGCCGAAAAGATCAAAGACAAAACAAGACCAACACTACTCATACTCTTACTAAAAGCACCTGGTTTTGGTCCTGTTATTCTAGAGTAATAAACCTATTTTCCAACCTGGTTCTATCTCGAAGGCATAAACTTCTTTTAGTAAAGCACTGTTCAAGCTAGTTCGAGAAAGTGAGCTAGTGCCTGTGGTTGAAGTATAAGGTTTAAAAGCAACCTTCTTAATTTCAAAAGCGGAAGACGAAAAGCTAGCTAGGCACATTTAAGGCGAAGCAGCTACATAGTTCAGTTCGAAAGCCAATGTTCTTGCTCGAGTTGAAGAAGTGGATACTGGTATCGTATATAAAGATTACGACTTCATTTAGAAGCGATTTTTCAAAAAAATGAAAACTAGAAATCTCGTATGAGAAGAAAGCAACTTTTACCCCTTCAACTCCCATATCATTCTTGGTTGGACCAAGACAATTTTCGTCTGGAATAGTAAAGAAAGAAGAAGCCTCTCCTTTTTTTGTGGAGAGCAGAGCAGTAAAAGAATGAACCAAACAAAATGAAAAAATGAATAAGAATCAACAATTAAAGAATATAAAATTCTTTACTTTATGGGGAAAAAGAAAACAACATAAATTTGAAATATACTTTCTACTATCGATCCTAAGGGCATTCTCGCAGCATCCGCCACTGGCTCTTCAAGTTCTGGCATGGGCGCTGATGACAGTCCGGGCGATACTTCTAGACCAATTTGACATTCTCCCATTGATTCTTATGTAAATAAGAAACTTGTATTTCTTATTCAAAAATTCATCTTTGTTATGCTGCTAACTCTTAGTTTTATCCTACTTCTAGTTCATTTTGTTATTTAAAAGGGAGGAGGAAAGGAGACTACTTCAGACTTGTTGGGTTCTACATATTAGGTCTTATGCTGCCCACTTCGAAAAACCCTGGCAGGAGAAGGAAGACGATTATTGCTTAGTAGAGCTTGGGGCTCGGCTGCTCCTCGATAGCCGCTTTAGCCACTTCTAGTCAAAAGTATGTCACGAATGATTTTCTTCTTCCTGGAATGGCTTATGGACATACCTTTCTTGGAAACTTTACCTGCATGGGTTCTCCCGTACACCTAGAGATGAGAAAAACCCTGATCTGAGAGGTGATATTGGTGGTTTGTATACTCTATAACAACGACCTAGCGATTAGTAGGAGAGAAATCCGTATATATAAACAGTAAAGTTTTGGGTTCAAGCTTAGGGAGTAAAAATCTTGCTAAACACAACGAACAGCACTGGATGTGACAAATCACTCAAAGGAGACTAAGCTTGGATGAATAGTCATCCATAATGATTTTGTTGGATCTGGCCCCACAACCCTACTTGATAGCCACCCCGCCACTATCAAGTGTCATGCACACGAAAGAAGATGACTACACCACCTATCATACGACAGAGGAAGGTCAAAGTAGAGAAGGGAGGCATTGATTGCCAAGAGCCAAACTCGTTTATTACAGCCGATCGAGGGTATTGGTATTACAGCTCAAGTACCACCAATCGAGGGGTTTGAATAACATATGGTACAGGCAAGACATCCAACTGGGCAGGTCTTCTATTTTGGGAGCATCTAAAGCCTCATTTTCTTCCATTCCAACTCTTTTGTTTGACTCTGTAGGTATAGCAGGACTTA
Source organism: Ailanthus altissimus (assembly GCA_946807835.1). Lineage (NCBI taxonomy): Eukaryota > Viridiplantae > Streptophyta > Magnoliopsida > Sapindales > Simaroubaceae > Ailanthus > Ailanthus altissimus. Next base: position 4,878,660 of record OX327712.1, read on the forward strand.
AACCTGTGACCATTAGGTTAAAACCCCAATGCTCTACCAACTGAACTATATACCCCCAAAAAGATGTAGTGTAGTAGTCAATGTGGCAATATTGACATGGAAAATGGAGACGGACCTAGATAATTGCACTTGTCTCTTTCTAAAAGAAAGATATTCTTGTGAGTCAATAAATGATGCATTTTATAAGGTAGGTGTACCACTTTCTGAATCTGTAGCTTTCGGTTCTGATCTACCTTTTTCTGTTCCGATGGTGTGAGAAGAGTCAAAGAAGCTAAGCACGAACAGAAGCATCCATGGGTGAGAACTGGAACTGAGAGTGATAGGACAAATACATGACCAGAGAATGAGATAGGAGGCGTGACTACCATACTCTTATGCTGAAAAGTACTTCTTATCCGCTCTAAATGCGAGAATTGCAATGTAAGCGGCGAAACTACTCAATGGGGCTTTCGCTCCTTAAATCTTGTGTTCGGTTGCTAACCACTTACGCTACCTCAGAGCTTCCATAGTTCTAGGTAAGATGGTCATATCAGCAGCTGGAGCTCTTAGATGCCCTGATCATGGAGGTGAAACTAAAGACCACACATATTGAAAAGGGGCAACAAACAGCCCGAGCTAATAAATGTAAATAGGAAGATCTGTTGAAACTACTTGGACAGGAGCTGAAGCCCTACCTTCTTTCTCTTGTGCCTATCAAAATCCTTCAGGTATATCCAATCACCAGGGCTGCTCATCTTCATAGCCCACCTTCACTTTAATTTCACCCCCTAGTATAGCCAAATCTATAACTGAATATGACGGTTCAGTAAGCTTTCTTCATTTTTGCCTAACAACCGAGAATGAGTAGAGATATGCTTTTTTGCCTACTTACTCATCCAAGTCTTTCTTGTGATTCTCAAAGGATTCCTCAACAAAACTAGCAAAAGGGAAGGAAAAAGGCTCAATCAGCAGTCAATCGGACCTAAACTACATGACCTTTTATGCCCGGTGTAGATGAATCATGATCGATTCTTGACCCCTGCCCTTTACTGAAAGGGGATCATAAGCTTTTTCCCCTTGACTGGATTCACTTTTTCGATTAAGGATTCCCTCTCGTTAATGAATTTCGAAAAGGCTTATTGCTAAGTGGTAGTCATTTTTTCAACTGGGGATCCCTTTTTATTCAAAACACCTTACAAGGTTTTGCATATAAGTGAGGCATTTTTTTGCCCAATTGAGATGTCATTTATTTAAGGAAATTGGCTTGCATAAAAAAAAGAAGGTTTGGACTGGTTTTATAGCTTGTATGTGCTTTCCTAGATTCTTAAACCATTGAGTAACCCGCAGGCTTAGAGAGAGCCAGCTAGGGTTGACCCATAGCCTTGTTTGATTTGTCTTCTACTTGAAACAAGTCCATTCCATTTTGAAGAAAGAAAGAAATCCACACAGAAAAAAAGAACTTCTGGCAGAAGAAAGGTTAGATCAGAGATTATGAGCGAGATAAGGAAGAAATAAGGGAAAACAATATTTGAGGAATAAGATGGATCCCTACTCTACAGGCTTGTTACTAGAGCGTATAACTTGATTACTTCAACAACTAACAAGCTTACACTCGACACTCTTACCTGTGAGTCCCTTTTCTCCAACAACAAAACGGTTTGGAAATAGGTGCAGACCCCAAGCTAAGAACCTTTCTTCTCAGCGAGCAACTTGTTCTATTTAAAGGTTTCTCCTTAAGTTTAAAAGCAGGACAGAAAGACAGTTAGTAACAAGGGGAACTAGTTACTAGGAAAGAAAAATTCCAACTCCAAGTTTCACTTAGGCGGATCGGGCGATCTAATTCAATTAGACCTTTCTAGATAACCAAAATCATAATAGAAAGAAAAGTAGCTCACGTAGGTAGAAATTCATAGAGTACAATAAGATGAGTGATCTAGTCAAGATATCTAGGGTGTCACTGGGGAGTTGATAAAACTATGGTTCACCTGGAAAGCATAGTAGTGAGCCAGGCTAGGTATAGTAGCTCAAAGATAGTATTCGCGGATAAGCTTCATGAACAAGAGTCTCGACTCAAAGAAGTAGTCCATTCAGTCAGGATCAAGATTGTGTAATAGAAAGGGCTTATCAATTGCATGGTGATGAACACATGAAAATACATATTTATTAAGAGATTCAGTCACCATTTAATGTCACTAATTTTAGCATTTTTGTACTTTTAGCTTGAAATAAAGTGTTCTCCTTATTGTGATTAATGAATGTTATTTGCACAGGTTTAGGTTAAATGGACATAACTCTCAATATAGAAATCAAAATGAAGAAATTCTTGAACCTAGAGTAACATGACTCAATCTTACACAAACTTGAAGAACAGTTGAAAAGCCAAATCCAACATGTTATGGGCCGAAAATGGAGATACAATAGAATCGGGCTACAACTTCCACTCAGCTTGACCCAACTCACATATTTGGACCGTATCTAACAAAATATGTACCCAATTTGTATAATTCTTAAAGTTTTGAAATACTGATTTAATTATTAACAACTCGTATGTTGGTGGTAAAGTTCAAATTAACCGTTATCATGGACTAAATTATCTTGTAAGTGAGTAAAAGGGTTGTTGGCCTAATTCTGATGTATCTTTGGAATTTTGCTCATATCTCATTGGATATTGATCTAATTTGCATGAACCTGGTGCCTATAGAAAGAAGAGAAAAAATTCTACAATCATGTTGGACAAAAAAGCTACATCAGTTATTTATATTATAAAAAATGTGCCGCACATAGGTGAACGAGTTGTTGGCCTAACATTATTGAAGATTGATGTCACACATAACATATTTTCATTCATTGTCTATATAAAGACACTCTTAGGATATTTTCAACATTAGATAATTCTCTCTTTTTTTGTTTCTCATTAACATGCATTGTAATTTAGGCTAGAGTTCTTGGCATGGCTAAGAGATGAACTTTTATGGGTAATAAATCTACTTCTATGCTTTGATTAGTTGTCAAAAGCTAAAAATATTTGTAAGTTTAGTTTTGATTAAACTCTTATCTATTTTATTTTTTATAATCTAGAGGTTATAATTCTCACGTCTCATATATATTCAGTCATGCTTTTCTTATGTGATTCTTGTTGAATTATAATTGTTATTTGTTACATTGTTTTATATGTTAATCTTTTACTGCAATATTGTCGATTGATATATTGTCGATCTTGGATAACATGTAAAGACAATAAATGTTTGATATTCAAGTTGATCTTTTATTGCAATATTATCAAGATGATATATTATCGATCTTAGATAACTTGTATAAATGAACATGATTTGTATTAATATTTGCAAAAGAGTTTAGTCATATTAAATGCATGTATTATCAAATGTGCTATATTTTACATATCTTCCGATTGATTGTTTAGAAGTAAAACTGTCAATTGAGTTATAAACATTGAATCAAAGAATAGAGTAGATTTATAATGCATAATTGTGATTCTCGAAGCCTTGTTTAAATCATTATAAGACATTTTTCTAAATACATAGACAATTCTATCTCATTCACTTAAACCAATTAGTTAATTTTTTTCCTTACTACTGCTTTAATATTTTTACTTCACCAATCTATTTGGCTAAAAGCTTTCTTATGGGATCAACACCTCAATCTATATTGCGATAGTCATATTATTTTGAGTATAAACAAAATTTGGCGCCGTTGCCGGGGAGGCACACTAAGCGAAAAAGTCGGTTGCGTTTATCAATACTAAAGTGGTAACTTTGTACATTTTTTTCTTTGTAAAATCTTAGTTTTATTTCTTTTGTTGTAATTTATTTTATTATTCATGGTTGGTTCTACCACTTAATTTATTTTGTTTTTTTAGTCAATTTGTTATATATTATCTTAATGGCTAGTTTTACGCCTAACTTAGTTCATTTTCTTTTATTTATTTATCGCACTTTATTTTTTTTATTTATTATCGCACTTCATTTTTTTTATTGCACTTTGTTTTTATTTTAATGGCTGGTTCTGCCACCTAACTTAGTTTATTTTAATTTATTTATTGCATTTTATTTATTTATTGTACTTTATTTATTTATTGCACTTTATTTTTTTTATTTATTGCACTTTTTTTATTGTACTTTATTTTTATTTTCTTTTATTTAATTATTGCACTTTATTTTCTTTAGTTAATATGCTATATTTTTATTTATTTTAATGGTCAGTTCTACTACCTAACATTTTATTTATTTACTTGTTGTACTTTTATTTATTTATTATACTTTATTTTATTTTTTTATTTTTTTATTGTACTTTCTTTTCTTTTATTTACTTATTGTACCTTTTAGTTATTTATTTATTGTATTTTTTAGTTATTTATTTATTGTACTTTTTTTTTATACTTTACAGTTTATTATCTTTTGTTCATTTATTGTATTTATATTTTATGGTTGGTCTTACCACCTAACTCATTTCTGTTTCTTATTGTATTTTATTTTTCTTCTTAATTTTCCTTGAGCATTTCTTTCATAAAAAAAAGGGTAAAAAAAAAAAATTGTTAGGATGTATGCATCGACTTAGAGACAAACGAGGGTGATTTGTGAGAGAAGTAGAACTAGAACCACCACCACAATTTGTAAGTGAAGATAATTCACCATCTAGTTTATCTTGTAATTCCAACACAATGAGCCAACATGAAGATAACCCCGTTAGAACTCTAAAAGATTACTTGCATCCTACTCGCATAGCCATGCCATCATGCATTATATTTCCATCTAACATACCACATTCGGATTTTAAACCTAGAATGTTAAAACTTATGCCCACTTTTCATGGTTTAGATATTGAAAATCCTTATGTACATGTTAGAGAATTTGAAGAGGTAATTGCCATCTTCCATATACCCAACTTGAAGCCATAGACACTATTAGGCTTAAATGTTTTCCTTTTTCTTTGAAAGACAAAGCAAAGAGTTGGCTATACTCTTTAAGGCCGAGGTTTATAGGAACTTGGGCAGAAATGATCCAAGCATTTTTTAATAAATACTTCCCACAACACAACTAATGGCCTGAAAAGATAAATTTCTTCATTCTCCTAAAAAGATAGTGAAACCTTATATCAAGCATGGGAAAGGTTTAAAAGTTGCTAAATTCGTGCCCTCACCATGGGTATGAAAATTGGTGCTTGGTTAGCTATTTTTATAAAAGACTCACAATTAGAGAGCACCAATTTGTTGAGATGATGTGCAATGGGGAGTTTCTTCACAAAGATCCTGAGGAAGCCATAAAATTTCTTAATGACTTAGCCGAAAAAGCCCATACATGAACTGGACCTAGCATGACTGAAAGCACAAATAGGTCACGACCTAGTAGAGTTTTCAATATTAGGGAAGAGGATAATCTCAAAACCCAATTAGAGGTCTTAACTAGAGAGTTAGAGGCCTTGAAAGCCAAATATAGAAGGGTAACCCACACGGTTGCTAAGGTTAAGTCACACGATGTCTGTTTTGTCTATAGAGGAGCAGAACACTTAGCTCAGGATTGCCCCACTTATAGTGAGATGAAAGGGATATATGAGGAACAATGTAATGCCCTAGGGATGTACAAGAAGCCTTATTCACCATACTCTGAAACCTATAATCTTAGCTGGAGAAACCACCTAAACTTCAATTGGAAATCTGACCAATAAGCCAACAACTATTGGAAACAAGAACAACAAGCACTTAAGTCTTATGTTGCACCTCAATATAATGCACGACCATCCAGGAGTCCTTTAGGGGATACATTACAAGCATTTATAGAGGCACAAAGTAAGACTAATAAAAAATTTGAAACAATTCTTGTGCAGGTGATAGATGAAAACAAAGAAATCAAGAGTCAAATCACAAAACTGACCAGTGCCTTAACTGTACAAGAGCAAGGTAAGTTTCCATCTTAATCTCAATCCAATTTGAAAGGACAATTAATGGCACAAGCTTCTACTTCTGATGCTCAAAATCTCAAAGAAGTCAATGCCATTACTACTCGAAGTGGTAAGATTGTAAGTGAGCCTACTTCTCTAACTAGCACATCGATAAGTAGTAAAGATGCCCCCCTTGAAATAGAGGCCACAGTGGAAAAAGAATCCAAAAATAAGTTTTCAATCCCAATGCCTTTTCCTTAACCTCCTCGATTGGTTGGGAAAAAAATAAAAAATTCAAGGTGAGATTTTGGAACATTTGAAACAAGTTAAGATTAATCTTCCCTTGTTGCATTTGATTAAGCAGGTTCCAACTTATGCTAAAGTCATCAAGAATCTATGCACTATCAAAATAAATCACCATGTAAAGAAAACTGCATTCTTGGCAAAATAGGTAAGTGTAGTGATTGAACAAAAAAGACACCACCCAAGTATAAAGACCCAGGATGTCCCACAATCTCCTGTCAAATTGGGACACATGAGTTTAGTCAAGCTTTGTTGGACTTAGGAGCAAGTGTAAATTTAATACCTTATTCTATTTACTTGCAATTGAGACTTGGTGAGATTAAACCAACATCTGTAGTCTTACAATTAGTTGATCGATCAATCAAGAAACCACGGGGGATAGTAGAAGATATTTTGTTGTAAATTGATAAAGTTTACTACCCTGTAGATTTTCTTATTTTAAATACTTATTCCGCTGTTAATATAGAGTCAAAAAAATTTCTTATTTTGGGGAGACCTTTTCTTGCCACTGCTAATACTCTTATTAATTGCAAAAATGGTCTTCTGAAATTATCTTTCGGGAATATGACTCTTGAGGTTAACATTTTCAATATTGGCAAATAACCACAAGAAGAAAACGAATACTATCATTCATATATGATAGACATATTTGTAACGGAGAAGGCTTACAAAAATCATGGTTATGATTCTTTAGAAAAACCTAATTGATTTTGATTTTGAAGAATTGTATTATCCTGATGAAACAACTAATGTGTTTAGTATTTTTTACTCACAGGATAAAGGGACTCAAATTTAGAAGCCAGGTATTGAAAAGTTGCCACAGGAGAGGGAGAAACTAAAACTATTAAACCTCGAGATACCACGTGTCATCATTAGTGATCAAGGAACACATTTCTGTTCCAAAAAATCTCATAAAGCTTAATGGGCTATAAAGCCCTTAACTTTGATTTGAGTGCTACAGGTCTTCAGAGAAAGTTACAATTGTAAAAAATAGAAGAGCTGTGAAATGACGTATATGACAACTCCAGAATTTACAAAGATAAAATTAAAGCAGCTCATGACAAATAGATCTCAATGAAACACTTCGAGCCAAATCAACGAGTCTATCTTTATGATTCTCAATTGCATTTACACCCTGAAAAGTTGAGATCTTGATGGACTAGTCTATTTATGGTAAGGCACATTTTTTCTAATGGTGCTGTCGAAATTGAGGACCCTATTGATGGGTGAACTTTCAAAGTGAATAGACAGTGGCTGAAAAGCTATGTGGAAAAGGTAGACCACTCTATGTACCTAGACGAGATCCATCTTGTGGATCCTGTCTATCATGCTTGATTAGGTTCAATCTATTTGTACCATATTTTATATTTTGTCTATATTTTATGTAATATCAATCACTATTAGTAGTATTGGCCCTAGATTTCGGTATAGAGCAATAAAGATCCTGTAAGATTACCCGATTTTAACCCTATTAAAAATATTTTTTTTATGGTGCGCATGAGAGATATTAGACCTAATTTGATAATTTCACACTTGATCGGAGCGTCAGACGACCCTAGAATATTTTTGAAATCTTTCTCTATTGGCTTGGAAAAGGAAATTCTAATTTACTACATAAATTTCCATTTAAGGGTTATGTATGGAACGAGCATTTGTTGAGAAATACAATCCATATATTAAAGAATGGACCAATTAGAAGCAATCTTATGGATTGCCAAGTTGGGAATTCTAGTTAGTTCCTTTGACTATTCTAACTAGATAGTTACAAAGGAACCAATTAAATCCTTCCATTGGAACTAATGGCAAATTAGGAATTTTGAGTAAGCTTAAGGGCAAAATGGTCAATTGAGGGAGCACTATATATATGTCGGAAGTGTGTACAGTTTTTAAGAGATCAAAACGCAAATACTTAGAGCAAAAAGAGAGCAAAATTTGAGCTAGAAGAGATGTGCTGTTTCTTTTTCATGATTTTCATGCTTAATCAAGCTAAAATAAGGTTACATACCAATCCCTAAGCTCAATTTAAGCCTCCATTAATGAAAATTCAAGAAAAAGAGGTACGAAAAGTATTATTTTGTGAAATTTATAAGTGAGCTTTTAAGATTACTTCAATTGATGTTCTTGTGTGTATTCTTGGTTTAGATTGAGTTGAATTCTAGTGTGGAGCTTGAAGGAGTCATCGATCTGAAGAAATTGGCAAGGTAAGAAATATTTTCTTTATGGTGCACATAAAGACCCTGTAGGATTACCTGATTTTAACCCTATTAGAAATATTTTCTTTATGGTGCGCATGAGAGATATTAGACCTAATTTGATAATTTTACACTCGATCGAAGCGTTGGACGACCCTAGAATATTTTTAAAATTTTTCTCTATTGGCTTGCAAAAGGAAATTCTAATATACTACATGAATTTTCATTTAAGGGTTATGTATATATTAGAGAATGGACCAATTAGAAGAAATCTCATGGATTGCCAAGTTGGAAGTTCTAGTTAGTTATTTGGACTATTCTAACTAGATAATTACAAATGAACTAATTACATAATTAGTTTTCAACTAATGGAAAATTAGTAATTTATAGTAAGTTGAGGGGCAAAATGGTCAATTGATGGATAAATATATATATGGTAGAGGTGTGTAGAAATTTCAAGTGATCAAAAAGCAAACACTTAGAGCAAAATTCGTGCAAGGTGAAGGGGGTGATGCTACAGTGAAATTTCAGTTTTTTATTATAATTTTGCATGCTTAATCAAGTCATAAAAAGGTTACATACCAATTCCTAAGCTCAATTGAAGCCTCCATTAGTGGAAATTCAAAAAAAAGAGATAATAAAAGCATTGTTTTATGAGATTGATAAGTAAACTTTAAGGATTGTTTAAACTGATGTTCTTGTATGTATTCTTGGCTTAGATTGAATTGAATTCTAGTGTGGAGCTTGAAGGAGTCATCAATTTAAAGAAATTGGCAAGGTAAGAATTAGGGTTTTGGGTGATTTGAATGTAGACACTTTAATTGGTTGTAATTAGTGCATTAGAATGAAATTGGCTTGATTTTGATGTAATTGGAACAAGAAAATGAGAAAAGAAATGTGTTGGAACATAGGGTGAAATTCTGCCACTTTAGGGAAGTTAGGGATTGAGTGGTGTTTTGATTGAGTTGTTGTGTGTAAATGGTGCCTTATGTATATTGAATGTATATGGTTGATGGAAAAACAAAAAGTGAGGAAAATAGGACATAATTGTCTATTTTGGAAAGGTAAAGGGCAATTATATCCAACCAAGTTATAAGGCGTTTAATAATATTCAGGGCGTCGGGTGATGAGTTAAATTAGATTAAATGACTCCGTAAATAAAAACTGGGAAGTAGTATGCATCTGGGCCTTGTATGCCGATTAGGGCATTTAGTACTTAAATGAGATTCTAGCATTCGATTTGGTTCTAAATGTCATTTATGGCGCATAGGTGAAGAAAACCGAGAGCAGTAACGGGAGCAGAAATCCGGAGCAAAATTGAGCGCGGAGCGGTTGTGAGTGAAAATCTGCCATTTATTTTATCTTTCGTTTACTATGTTTCCGCATAATAAAAATGTATGTTTTAGGAGCTTTCAATGCATAAACATGATTTATGCTCTTGATATGTATTCATAGATATGCATTTACATATTCGGTTTAAGAAACAGTTTTAAAATTACTGCATTCGTTTTAAAGGCCATTGGTACCCTCAGATTATAGTCGTGGTGATTGTATTAGACCCGGGTGGTATATCCCGTTCACATGGGTAGGTCATGGGGGCGTGTCACTAACTCCAAAAAGTTGGGATGTCGAGTCATCTGAGTCGCTCTTTGTGTACGGGGTATTGTCTTGCTATATGTATGCGATGTAGGATTTGCTGCATTACTAGTGAGATGTCTTGAGATGCCATTGTGGGTGCTGCTAGTTGAGGTGCCCCATAACCTACTCACGTGTGCGGTGCTAGTTGAGTCGCTGCGTGAGTATAGAGCTTTAGGGTTACCATTGGTACAGTATAAAAAAAAAATGGCCGAGTGAGTACTTTACTAGTTTTCAATTTACCAATAGCATTTATGCATTTATATTCACACGGCAGTTATTATGTTATACAGATTTTGGATATTGTTTTTCAAAGACGTAGATAAAACCCGTTCGGCAAGATTTCATCAGCATATGATATTAAAAACCATTTTACAGCTTTACATCAGTTTTAGAAGCATGATTTATGCATGACCTTTAGAATTTACTATCTATGCATAATGTTATGTTATTTGAAATCTGAATGGCATTCACTGAACTCCTTTAACTCACTCATTTTGTGTTTTATGTTTCCTAAACCCCTTTCCCAGGTGCAGGTCTCAGTACGCAAGCTGTTGATTCTCCTATTGCTGAGTAGTGGGCCAAATCTGAAGATCATTTTTTGTACATGTAAATGTGCTAAATAGCACCCTTTACTTTATGCATATTAGTTGTAAGCATGTATATTTGTATGTATGTTTTGAACCAATAAGAAGAGATTTCGATATTATGATGATCGTTTTTGTTTTTTTTATGTTATGCTTATTTTGTGATTCAAATGAAACAACTGAGTTGTGTTGGATTTGATTTGGAAAGGACCGGAGGTCCGAATTGATAGTATTGAGATGTGTTTGAAATAAAAGTGAAATTTCTTTGCAAGTTTTATATGAATTTTCCAGAAAACAGGGGAAACTTTGCCCCCTTTTTTTTAAAACATTAAGATGTAGTTTTCATGTATATTACAAGATTTTCTCAGTAATAGCAAGAACTAAAAAGGGGTTTGCCTCGCGAAAATTTCTCATCTTGACCAGTTATATCCTGAGAAACTTTTGCCGGAGTGCCCGGCAAGGCCGCTGGGATCTACTGTAGAGGGTCTCGGGTCGGGTCCGGTCAAAAGTCCTCGTTCGGCCATTTTCTTTCTAAGCTATACCAATTGTAACCCTAAAGCTCTACACTCACACAACGACTCAACTAACACAGAACACGTGAGTAGGTCACGGGGCACCTCAACTAGCAGCACCTACAATGACATCTCAAGATATCTCACTGGCTATACAGCGGAATCCTACATCGCATACATATAGCAAGACAATACCCCGTACACATAGTACGACTCACATAACTCGACATCCTGACTTCCTGAAGCTAGTGACACACCCCATGACCTACCCATGTGAACGAGATATACTGGCCGGGTCTAATACAATCACCACCACTATAATCTGAGGATACCAATGACCTTTAAGATTAATACAAAATAATTTGAAACTGTTCTTTAACCTAACATGTAAATGCACATCTATGGATACATATCAAGATCATAATCATGTTTATGCATTGAAAGCTCATAAAAGATACATTTTTATTATGCGGAAACATAATAAACGAAAGATAAAAGAAATGGCAGATTTTCACTCACAACTGCTCCGCGCTCAATTTCGCTATAGATTTCTGCTTCCGTTACCGCTTTCGGTTATCTTAACCTACGCGCCACAAATGACATTTAGAACTAAATCGAATGCTAGAATCTCATTTAATTACTAAACACCCTAATCGGCATACGAAGCCCGAATGCATACTACTTTCCGATTTGTATTTACGGAGTCATTTAATCTAATCTAACTCACCATCCGGCGCTCTGAAAATTATTGAACACCTTACAACTTGGTTGGACATAATTGCATTGCACTTCACCTTTCCAAAATGGACAATTATGTCCCATTTTCTTCATTTTTAGTTTTTCTATCAACCATATACATTCAATTTATAATATGCACCATTTACACACAACAACTCAATCCCTAACTTCGCTAAAGTGGCAGAATTTCATCCTAGGTTCCAACACACATTCCTTTTCTCAATTTCTTGTTCCAATTATATCAAAATCAAGCCAATTTCATTCTAATGCACTAATTACAACCAATTAAAATGTCTACATTCAAATCACCAAAAACCCTAATTTTTACCTTGCCAATTTCTTCAAATTGATGACTCCTTCAAGTTCTACACTAGAATTTAACTTAATCTAAACCAAGAATACACACAAGAACATCAATTGAAGTAATCTTAAAAGCTCACTTATAAATTTCACAAAACAATGCTTTTCTTACCTCTTTTTCTTGAATTTTCACTAATGAAGGCTTCAATTGAGCTTAGGGATTGGTATGTAACCTTATATTAGCTTGATTAAGCATGAAAAATCATGAAAAAGAAACTGAAATTTCACTGTAGTAGCACCTCTCTTCTAGCTCGAATTTTGCTCTCTTTTTGCTCTAAGTGTTTACTTTTTGATCTCTTGAAAACTGTACACATTTCCAACATATATATAGTGCTCCCTCTTGACCATTTTTCCCTTCAACTTACTCAAAATTCCTAATTTGCCATTAGTTCAAATGGAAGGATTTAATTAGTTCATTTGTAACTATCTAGTTACAATAATCAAAGGAACTAACTAGAATTCCCAACTTGGCAATCCATGAGATTGCTTCTAATTGGTCAATTCTTTAATATATGGATTGTATTTCTCAACAAAGGCTTGTTCTATATATAACCCTAAAATGAAAATGCATGTAGTAAATTAGAATTTTCTTTTCCAAGCCAATAGAGAAAAATTCTAAAAATATTCTAGGGTCGTCCGACGCTCCGATCGAGTGTGAAATTGCCAAATTAGGTCTAATATCTCTCACGCGCACCATAAAGAAAATGTTTCTAACATGGTTAAAATTGGGTAACCCTACGGTGTCTTTATTATTCTATACCAAAATTTAGGCGCCAATACTAGTAATAGGGATTGCATATTACAATTTCACGCCTCCTTAAAAAAATTTCATCCTCGAAATTTAAATCATGCTTGTCTCAAAGAGGTAGGGATGTTGTACTCACATCTGATCTTCACGTTCCCACGTGGCTTCTTCTACTCCATGGTTCATCCATAACACCTTCACTAAAAGAATGCTTTTATTACGTAGTACTTACTCTTTTCCGTCTAGAATGTGCACAGGCTTCTCCTCATAGGTTAATTTCTCGTCCAATTCAACTGACTATTCCCTTAGGATGTGTGAAGGATCTGCTAAATACTTACGTAGCATGAAAACGTGAAACACATTATGGATTTTAGCCAGATCTTCAAGTAGCCGTAGACGTTATGCCACATTTCCAACTCTTTCAACTATCTCGTACGGCCTAACATATCGGGGGACTTAGCTTTCCTCGCTTCCAAAATCTTAGTACTCTCTTCCATGGTGATATCTTCAAAAAGACCTTATCACCAATCTGAAACTCAAAATCTCTTCTCCTATTATCTGCAAACTCTTATGTCTATCATTAGCTATTTTCAATCTCTGCCTAATAAGTTGAATCTTTTCCAAAGTAATCTTGACAATTTCTGGACCGATCAGCTTCCTTTCACCTACCTCATCCCAACAAACTGGAGTTATGCACTTCCTTCCATGTAATGCTTCATATGGTGCCATCCCCATGCTAGTCTAATAGCTATTATTGTAGGCGAACTCCATTAACAGTATCTAAGTATCCCAACTCCCCTTAAACTCCATAATACACGCTCTAAGCATAGCTTTGAATGTCTGAATTGTCCACTCAGACTGACCATCCGTCTGTGGATGAAAGGCCATACTGAAACTCAATTTTGTGCCTAGAGCTTTTTGTAAGGTGGGCCACAATTGAGAAGTGAACCGTGGATCCCTGTCTAACACAATAGATACTGAAACTCCATGGAGTCGTACCACCTTATCTATGTATAATTAGGCCAATTTATCTAAAGAATAACTGCTTCTAATGAGTAGGAAATGGGTAGATTTCGTCAGCCTATCAATAATTACCCATATTGCATCATTGCCTCCCTGGCTATGCGAAAGTCCTACCACGAAGTCCATCATTATTCTTTCCCATTTTCACTCCGGAATCGGAAGGGGTTGCAAGAGCCCAGCAAGTTTCTGATGCTCAGCCTTTACTTGCTGGCAAGTTAGGCATCTTTAGACAAATTTAGTTATATCTTTCTTCATGCCCTTCCACCAATAATGCTGTTTTAGGGTACGGTACATCTTTGTGCTCCCCAGATGCATAGCATATGCAAAAAAATGAGCTTCTTCCATAATCTCTTTTCTTAACTCATTTACATTCGGAACACATAACCTCCGACCCAAGGTTACTACACCATCCTCGGTCACTGAAAGATCCTTTCACCGCCCGGACTCAATTTTACCCTTTAGTTTAACTACCTGTGGATCTTGAGTCTGTAGTTCTTTGATCTGATCAACCAATATTGGACGGATCTGAAATGTGGCTAATAGTATTCCTGAATCTGACAATTTAATTTTATACCTAACGACCTCAATTCTACCAACATTAATAGATATGCGACCTTCAAATAAGCTATTAAACCGACAGGCCTTCTACTGAAAGCATCTGCTACTACATTAGCTTTTCCCTGATGGTACTCTAAAGTGCACTCATAATCTTTAATAAGCTTCAGCCACCTTCTCTGCCTCATATTCAATTCTTTCTAGGTGAACAAGTACTGCAGGCTCTTATGATCCGTAAAGATCTTACAAGGAACCCCATACAGATAATGCCTCAAAATTCTAAGACCAAAAACTACTGCAGCTAATTCTAGGTCGTGTGTAGGATAATTCTGTTCATGCTTCTTTAATTGTCTGGAAGCATAGGCTATTACTTTCTCCTTCTGCATCAGCACATAACCTAGACCCTGCCTGGAAGTATCACAATATATGGTAAATCCATCATTCCCTGATGGAAGTGTAAGCACTGGCGCCGAAGTCAACCTTCGCTTTAACTCTTCGAAACTCTGCTGGCACGCTTCCGACCATACAAACTTCTCTTCTTTCCAGGTTAGTTTAGTCAGAGGAGCAGCTATCTTTGAGAATCCCTCTACAAATTGCCTATAATACCCAACCAAACCCAAGAAACTACGGACCTCCGTCACATTCGTGGGCTGTCTATAATTCATTATTGCTTCAATCTTCTGGGGATCTACAGTTACCCTTTCTGCAGAGATTGCATGCCCAAAATATGCAACTCTATCTAGCTAGAACTTACATTTACTAAGTTTGGCATATAGCCGATGCTCCCTTAAGGGTCGCAAAACAATCCTCAGATGTTCTGCATGCTCTTCCTTACTACTTGAATAAACTAGTATATCATTAATAAATACTATCACAAACTGATCTAAATAGAATCGAAAAACTCTGTCCATGAGATCCATAAAAGCAGCTGAGGCAATTGTCAGCCCAAAAGGCATAATCAAGAATTCATAATGCCCATATCGGGTCCTAAAGGCTGTCTTAGGAACATCTTCCTCCCGGATCTTCAGTCGATGATAGCCTGACAAGATCTATCTTAGAACATACTTTGGTTCCCTGTAGCTAATTACACACTGTTATTTTATTCGGTTCCCTATAATTAATGCATAATCTCATACTTCCGTCTTTCTTCTTTACAAACAAAATTGGTGCCCCCCAAGGAGAAGTACTCGGTCTGATGAAACCCTTATTCACCAACTCTTCTAGTTGAACCTTCAGTTCTTTCAATTCTGAAGGAGCCATTTTTTAGGGTGCTTTAGAAATTGGTTGCATTCTAGGGGCTACTTCTATTTTAAACTCTATCTCTCTATCTGGAGGCAAGCCCAGAAGATCCTCTGGGAATACATCCAAAAACTCCCTAACCACTGAAATATCCTCCAATTTTGTTTCACCATCTCTTGGGTCTATGGCATAGACTAAGTACCCCTGACATGACTTTCGAAGCATCTTTCTTGCCCTCATTACCGACACCATACTGACGGAAAGTAATTTTCGCACCCCACGAAAAATAACTTCCATTCCGCCTGGCTTACATAATCTGATTTCTTTCCGAAAACAATCCACTGACGCTCGATATTTAGACAACAAATCTGATTTCTTTCCCTAAAATCACATCAAACTCACTGAAAGCTAGCACAATCAAATCCGTTATAAACTCTTGGCTCTCAATACTAATTTTACTACCCCTATACACTCTTTCTGCTACAATGGAGTCTCCTGTTGGAATAGACACTGCTACTGCACAATATAATAATTGGGGCGCTATACTAGCATTTGCAGCAAACTCTATAGAAACAAAAGAATGGGTCGCTCCAGAATCTATCAGTACATAAGCATCTCGATCAAAAATTGACATCGTACCTGTCACAACTTTTGGGGCCACATCCGCCGCCTGTTGAGTCATCGCAAATACCCTAGTCTGGGTATGCGGTCTGCTTTACGGTCCTCTAGATGATCCTGGAGCTGGTGATCTATCTTCTGGCTTACTGCTAGCTCTATCATTCAGGCAATCTCTTATGTAGTGGCCCTCTTGACCACACTTATAACAATCGGTTGTCTCCTTCCTACAATCCCCTTATCGCATTTATTACACACTAGAAAATTCTTCCAACTCTTTTTAGTGCTTCGAAATCTGACGGATGGTTGCCGAACAGACGCTTGGCTGGATTGAGCTCCTTGGCTTGGTTTTCGACTACTGGACCATGAAGATCTCTCATCTGTTCGTGTGATTTACTCGCCCTCCTCGAGAACCACTTGACCAACTCTTTTCTGGCCTTACTGTTTTTGTTTAGGGATGGCCGCCATGCTTCTTTCAACCTGAGTTGCATCTTCTACCAATGCTCTATATTGAGTGTGGGCTGCCGATACCACGTACGCCCTAATCCAAGGAAACGGCACGGAGGAGCTCTGAAAACTTCTTCTCGTACTCTGCAATCGAAATGGAACTTTGTTTGAGCTTGAAACACTCTTCTATCTTCTCATCTTTATAACTTTTGGGATAGAACTTATTCAGAAATTCCTCTTTGAAAAGCGCCCAAGACACCACATTGGCATTCCTCCTTTTCAAGGCCTTCCACCAATCCTTCGCTCCTTCCTTCAATAGAAATGAAGAGTATACCACCATCTGTTCTTCAGTACATCCCATAACCTACAAATTTTCTTCATTGCTTTCTAACTAGGATAAAGCTCTCTTGGGATCTCCAGTACCATCGTAAGGCTTAGAGCCCAATTTTTTGGCGCGCTCAATGGATACTCTGGTCTCTCTCGATTGATGGATCGCTACTGCTAGTATCTAGGCCATCTGAGCTATATTCACATTTCCACCCACTGGCTCAGTAGGTTAAGATGATTCAGGAGGGGTTTGAGGCATAGGAACATTTACCGACTCATTCCCTTACTCCTCTTCAAATGCAAGAGCCTCCGTAGCTGCTCTCCTTGTACATGGGCCTCCACGATGATGCATATTTTTTTTGTAAATTTAGTGATGCAAATGATTTTCAAATGCAAAGAATTCAACTAACTAAGCTTAGAAATATATGCATGCAATTTCAAGAATCTCATTCTAAAAATGAACCTTTTTAACTATAAAGTTCAAAAATCGTGCTTTGATACCACTCTGACAGGATCCGCCCTAAGACTCTCTACTGTAGGTCCCAGTAGTCTTGCTGGGCACCTCGACGGAAGTTCCTCAGAATATAACTAAGTTAAGAAATTTTCGCGAGGCAAAACCCTTTTTAGTTCTTGCTATTATTGAGAAAATCTTATAATAAACATGAAAATGACATCTTAATTTTTTTTTAAAAAAACGCGCAGAGTTTCCCTTATTTTTCAAAAAATCCATATAAAATCTACAAAGAAATTTCACTTCTATTTCGAACACTTCTCAATACGACCAAGTCGGACCTCCAGTCCTTTCCAAATCAAATCGAACACAACTCAATTGTTTCATTTGAATCACAAAATGAGCATACTCATAACAATTAAAAACGATTATCATAATATCGAAATCTCTTCTTGTTGGTTCAAAATATACGTACAAATATACATGCCTACAACTATTATGCAGAAAGTAAAGGGTGCTATTTCGCACATTTACATATACAAAAATGATCTTTAGATTTGGCCCACTAGTCAGCAATAGAAGAATCAGCGGCTTGCATACCGAGACCTGCACTGATGTGCATCATGAAGGTTCTAAATCAACTCAAGAAGGCGAGCTGAGCGTAAAGGAGATTTCAGATGGTCCAATAACAAGGGCTAAGGTTAAACAGCTTCAAAGGTCCATAAGTAGTCAAATTGGAGCTATTGAAGCTTCTATGGGATTAGAAGCTTGCGATCTGAATAGAAATGAGCTAAATGTATTTATTTGTCTTCAATTTGAGATTGAGACGTGATTTAGAGACGTTTGGTGACGTTGGGCTTTAAGAAGCAGCTAAGGGCTTTCTTTTCATGCTATTGGGCTTTATTTACTTCTTATGTTACTACTTTTGTGTATTTGGGCTATTTTGAACATGTTTAGTTTTATTTTAAATTGTTAAGTCATATTGGGCTTATTTTGGGCCTTTTTAAGTTTATTAGGTAACATTAGGGTTTCACCTTATTTTGTAAGCCTATATAAGGCATGTAAAAGTCTTGTAGAGGCAGTTGCCTCATTTTGGATTTGGATGCACGAAAATAGACTTTTTCTCTCTCAAAATTGTCTTCTCAAGTTTTTCAACTCTTGAAGATAGTTGCTGACTTATCACTCTTTGATCACCAAGAGTGTGGCGTCAAAACCCTAAATTGATCCTTGTGGCGTCCATATGACTTATCAAGGTATCTATTTAGTTCTATCCTCCATCAACTTCACAATTTTAATTTTGTTATAAATCAAGGCACATCATCTGGTATCAGAGCACAGGATTTCAGTGTGCAAACTGAAGTTTTAGCTATTGAAGGTGTCTTGCTATTTTTTTTTGTGTTATATAATTTTGTGGGGTTATTATCAGTTTGGGTCTCTAATATTTGAGGAGTTGAATTGCAATTCTGAAGCATTAAAATTAATTCTTATTAGTTTGTGAATTGGAGATGGGTTGGCTGAATTAAATTGTTCTTGAACCTGGAAATTTTGTGAACCTAGAAATTTCGAATTTGAGTAAATTGTTGCTATCTGATTGTATTTACTGAATTGGTGAAAAATTCAGTTTGAGAAGAGTGTTTTAGCTACTGGTTGTGTTGTTCAATTGTTCATACTTGTTTGGGGTTTTTGTTAATAATGGCTGACGATGATGCAAGTAGAGTACCAAAGGGATTGAGTTTAGAACAAGCTCAACTCGTGGGCTTACAACGAGCTCATGATGAATTTCGAGGTGAGATTACTGAAATTCGTGGACAACTTGCTGCAATTATAGAAATGATGCAAAGAAACACTTTGCAACCCCAACAAAGGCGGGTAGGGCATAGGGTACCTCGGAATGACCTAGGGGATGCTGGAGATGAGCCAAATAGGGATGATGAGGCTGAAGATAGGGGTAGGATAAAGAGGCAGCAAAATGACCCTACTAGTGGTATCAAACTTAATATACCACCATTTAGAGGTACTAGTTCTCCTGAGGAGTATCTTGAATGGGTTCAGAAGGTAGAAAGGGTGTTTGATTGGCATGAGTATCCTGAGGCAAAGAAGTGTAAGGTAGCAGCACTTGAGTTTACCGATTACGCACTTTTGTGGTGGGAAAACTTAAAAGCTCAGCGAAGAAGGGATGACGAAGAAGAAGTTACAAGCTGGCCACTTATGAAAAGATTAATGAAGAAGAGATTTGTTCCGGATTACTATAAACAAGAATTATACATCAAACTCCAGACTTTGCGACAAGGTTCCTTGAGTGTGGAGGAGTATGTGAAAGAATTTGAGCTGTTGCTGATTCGCTGTGATTTGAATGAACCTCAAGAGCAAACAATAGCTAGATTCCTTGATGGATTGAAGAGGGACATAGCTAATGTTGTTGAGTTACAGCCCTTCATATTTCTTGAGGATGTCATAAAGCTTGCAACTAAAGTAGAAAGACAGCAGAAAAGAGGGGGTATCCATATGAGGTCAACTACAACAAGTAATACAAAGGCTGTTTCTTCACCTTCGCGAACATGGAACACACCTAAACGTGATAAGAAAGTGGAGTTCAGTAAAGGAAGTGTTAGTCCAGGTTCATTGAAAGGAAAGGAGAAGGTATTTGAACCTCAATTTTTCAGGAGATCGCGAGACATCAAGTGTTTCAAGTGCTTGGGAAATGGGCATATTGCTTCTGAATGTCCGAATAAGAGGGTGATGGTTTTACAAGGGAAGTATGGAGAGCTTGTAAATGAAGATGAAGCCGAGATGGAAGAGGAATCTAAAGTCGAAGTGACTGAACAAGAAGAGAATCTTGAGCCAATGGAGGGAAATTTATTAGTTATTCAAAGGATTTTGAGTGCTGAAGTTGATATTGGTTTGGAACAGCGCGAAAACATCTTTCATACAAGATGTCAAATCCGAGATAAGGTTTGTGCCATGATCATTGATAATGGTAGTTGCACCAATGTTGCATCCATTACTTTAGTGGAGAAACTGGGATTAACTACTGTTCCACATCCAAAACCATACAAATTACATTGGCTTAATGACAAGGGAGAGATTCAAGTTACAAGACAGGTTCGGGTGCCATTCTCCATTAAAACCTTTCATGATGAGGTTTTATGTGATGTGGTTCCGATGACAGCTAGTCATGTATTATTAGGACGCCCATGGCAATTTGATAATGATGTGACTTATAATGGGAGAAGGAACACTTATTCATTTGTGCTAAATGGGAAGAAAGTGAATTTGATGCCATTGAGTTCTCAACAAGTTAGAAAAGATCAGTTGCAGAATCAAAGGAAGATGATGGAATCTGGTAAAGGGTTAATGTTAGCCAAAAAGGGAGATGTTGAGCAAGCACTAGCTTCTGTGGGGGTTGTTTTCATGACTTGGGCAAAGCCTTTATTGCAAGTGGAGAGTTTGGATTTGCCAAGGCAGGTTGTGGAGTTGCTTGAAGAGTTCAAAGATGTATTTCCAAAAGAGCTACCATTGGGATTACCACCTATTCGAGGGATAGAGCATCAAATTGATTTGGTGCCTGGAGCTTCACTTCCAAATAGACCAGCATATAGATGTAATCCGGAGGAAGCAAAGGAGATCAAAAGGCAAGTTGGTGAGCTCTTAGAGAGGGGCTATGTGCGTGAGTCACTTAGTCCTTGTTCAGTGCCTACTTTACTTGTTCCAAAGAAGGATGGTACCATGAGAATGTGTGTGGACAGTCGGGCTATCAACAAGATAACGGTTAAGTATCGATTCCCTATTCCTAGACTTGATGATATGCTTGATGAATTGCATGGTGCTGTTTATTTTTCTAAAGTTGATTTAATGAGTGGATATCACCAAATTAGGATGAAAGAAGGTGATGAATGGAAAACAGCCTTTAAAACTAAGCATGGATTGTATGAGTGGATGGTGATGCCATTTGGGCTTTCTAATGCACCTAGTACATTTATGAGACTTATGAACCATGTTTTGAGGAAGTTTATCGGGCTGTTTGTTGTGGTCTATTTTGATGATATCTTGATCTATAGTAAAACTTTAGATGATCATGTGTAGCATCTTATGGCTATATTTGAGACCTTGCGTGATGCTAAGTTGTATGGAAACATCAAGAAGTGCTATTTCTGCCAAGATAGTGTTATCTTTTTGGGGTATGTAGTTTCTGGTAGCGGAATTAAGGTTGATGAAGAGAAGGTTAAGGCAATTCGTGATTGGCCTAAACCTACTGGTGTTGCGGATGTGAGAAGTTTTCATGGTTTAGCCTCTTTTTATAGGCGATTTATTAAAGACTTTAGTTCTATTGTTGCGCCTATGACAGAGTGTTTGAAAAAGGGAAATGAGTTTAGGTGGAATGAGAATGCACAGAAGTCATTTGAACTGATAAAAGAACAATTATGTTCTGCTCCAGTTTTAGCACTTCCCGATTTTGCTAAAACATTTGAAATAGAGTGTGATGCTTCAGGGGTCGGTATTGGGGCTGTGTTGATGCAAGAAAAGAGGCCAATTGCTTTCTTTAGTGAGAAGCTGAATGGGGCACGGTTAAACTACTCTATTTATGACAAAGAGTTTTATGCATTGATTCGGGCTCTCGAGGTATGGCAGCATTATTTATTACCTAAAGAGTTCGTTATTCATACTGACCATGAATCATTAAAGTATCTTAAAGGGCAGAACAAGCTGAATAGAAGACATGCCAAATGGGTAGAGTTCATGGAGCCATTTCCATATGTCATAAAATACAAGAAGGGGCAAACTAATGTTATTGCTGATGCTCTTTCTAGGAGGTATGCATTGATTTCTATGTTAAATGCAAGGCTTTTGGGTTTTGAACAGGTGAAAGAACAATATACCAATGATTCATACTTTGCTAATATGATGTCTAAATGTGCTAAAGGAGCTTGTGATGGGTTCTTTGTGCATGATGGTTACTTGTTCAAGTTGGGCAGAATGTGTATACCTTCAGGATCCTTACGTGAGTTGCTTGTGCGTGAGGCTCATGGGGGTGGTCTTAGTGGTCATTTTGGGGAGAAGAAAACTTATGAGCTACTGAAAGAGCACTTCTTTTGGCCTAATATGCTGCGGGATGTTTATAAAGTTGTTGAAAGATGTGTAAATTGCAAGAAAGCTAAGGGTAAAGAGAATGCATATGGACTATATATGCCTTTACCTATCCCAGAGCAACCATGGATGGATATTAGTATGGATTTTGTGCTTGGATTACCTAGAACACAGCGTGGGAAGGATTCAGTGATGGTTGTGGTTGATCGGTTCTCCAAAATGTCACACTTTATTCCTTGTAACAAAACTGATGATGCTATTCATATTGCTGATTTGTTTTTTAGGGAAATTGTACGTTTGCATGGAATCCCTAAAAGCATTGTCTCTGATCGTGATACAAAGTTCTTAAGCTATTTTTGGAAGACTCTTTGGAAAAAGCTTGGAACAAAGTTGCTTTTCAGTACTGCTTGTCATCCACAAACTGATGGGCAAACTGAGGTAGTGAACCGTACTCTATCTTCTTTATTACGGGCTGTTATAAACAAGAACTTAAAGAGTTGGGATACTTGTTTGCCTATTGTAGAGTTTGCATATAACCGTAGTGTGCATGGGGCTACAAAATTTTCACCATTTGAGATTGTGTATGGATTTAATCCATTTGTTCCTATTGACCTTGTTCCTATTCCAATTAATGAGAGGACATCTATGGATGGTGTTAGGAAGGCAGAATTGATGAAGAAGCTTCATGAGCAGGTTCGAATTCATATTGAGGAGAAAACAGCTAGGTATGTTAAGCATGCTAATAAAGGACGAAAAATGATTAGCTTTGAACCTGGTGATCTTGTTTGGATTCATCTTAGCAAGGGAAGATTTCCTAGCAAGCGGAAGTCCAAGCTGATGCCAAGAGTTGATGGACCTTTTCGTATTATAGAGAAGGTAAACAGTAATGCTTACAAAGTTGACCTTCCTGGTGATTACAATGTTTCAGCCACTTTTAATGTGAAGGACTTATCTCCTTATTTGGAAGATTTAGAAGATTCTGATTTGAGGGCAAATCATTCTCTGCCCGGGGGTGATGATGTGCATCATGAAGGTTCTAAATCAACTCAAGAAGGCGAGCTGAGCGTAAAGGAGATTTCAGATGGTCCAATAACAAGGGCTAAGGCTAAACAGCTTCAAAGGTCCATAAGTAGTCAAATTGGAGCTATTGAAGCTTCTATGGGATTAGAAGCTTGCGATCTGAATAGAAACGAGCTAAATGTATTTATTTGTCTTCAATTTGAGATTGAGACGTGATTTAGAGACGTTTGGTGACGTTGGGCTTTAAGAAGCAGCTAAGGGCTTTCTTTTCATGCTATTGGGCTTTATTTACTTCTTATGTTACTACTTTTGTGTATTTGGGCTATTTTGAACATGTTTAGTTTTATTTTAAATTGTTAAGTCATATTGGGCTTATTTTGGGCCTTTTTAAGTTTATTAGGTAACATTAGGGTTTCACCTTATTTTGTAAGCCTATATAAGGCATGTAAAAGTCTTGTAGAGGCGTTGCCTCATTTTGGATTTGGATGCACGAAAATAGACTTTTTCTCTCTCAAAATTGTCTTCTCAAGTTTTTCAACTCTTGAAGATAGTTGCTGACTTATCACTCTTTGATCACCAAGAGTGTAGCGTCAAAACCCTAAATTGATCCTTGTGGCGTCCATATGACTTATCAAGGTATCTATTTAGTTCTATCCTCCATCAACTTCACAATTTTAATTTTGTTATAAATCAAGGCACATCATGCACCTGGGAAGGGGTTTTAGAAAATATAACACACAAAACGAGTGAGTTAAAGGAGCTCAGTGAGTGCAATTAAGATTTTAAATACAATAACATTATGCATAAATAGCAAATTCTAAATTACATGCATAAATCATGTTCTAAAACTGATGTAAAGCTGTAAAACAGTTTCTAATATCATATGCTGATAAAATCTTGCCGAGCAGGTTTTATCAATATCTTTGGAAAGCAATATCCAAAATCTGTATAACATAATAACTGCCGTGTGCATATAAATGCATAAATGCTATTGGTAAATCGAAAACTAATAAAGTCCTCGCTCGACCATTTTTTTTTCTAAACTGTACCAATTGTAACCCTAAAGCTATATACTCACGCAGCGATTCAACTAGCACCGCACATGTGAGTAGGTCACGGGGCACCTTAACTAGCAGCACCCACAGTGACATCTCAAGACATCTCACTGGCTATACAGCGAAATCCTACATTGCATACATATAGCGAGACAATACCCTGTATACATAGGATAACTCACATGACTCGACATCCTGACTTTCTGGAGTTAGTGACACACCCCCATGACCAACCTATATACACGGGATATACCGGTCGGGTCTAATACAATCACCATCACTATAATCTGAGGATACTAATGGCCTTTAAAATGAATACAAAAATTTTAAAATTGTTTCTTAAACCGAACATGTAAATGCACATCTATGGATACATATCAAGATCATAATCATGTTTATGCATTGAAAGCTCATAAAAGATACATTTTTATTATGCGGAAACATAATAAACGAAAGATAAAAGAAATGGCAGATTTTCACTCACAACCGCTCCGCGCTCAATTTCGCTACAGATTTCCGCTCCCGTTACCGCTCTCGGTTTTGTTCACCTACGTGCCATAAATGACATTTAGAACCAAATCGAATACTAGAATCTCATTTAACTACTAAATGCCCTAATCGGCATTCAAAGCCCGGATGCATACTGCTTCTCGATTTTCATTTATGGGGTCATTTAATCTCATCTAACTCACTACCCGACGCCCTGAAAATTATTAAACGTCTTATAACTTGGTTGGACATAATTGCCCTTCACCTTTCCAAAATGAACAATTGTCTCTCATTTTCTTCATTTTTGGTTTTTCCATCAACCATATACATTCAATATACATAATACATCATTTACACACACAAATTAATCAAAACACCACTCAATCCCTAACTTTCCTAAAGTGGCAGAATTTCACCCTATGTTCCAACACATTTCTTTTCTCAATTTCTTGTTCCAATTACATCAAAATCAAGCTAATTTTATTCTAATGCCCTAATTACAACCAATTGAAGTGTCTACATTCAAATCACCCAAAACCCTAATTCTTACCTTGCCAATTTCTTCAAATTGATGACTCCTTCAAGCTCCACACTAGAATTTAACTCAATCTAAACCAAGAATACACACAAGAACATCAATTGAAGTAATCTTAAAAGCTCACTTATAAATTTCACAAAACAATGCTTTACTTACCTCTTTTTCTTGAATTTTCACTAATGGAGGCTTCAATTGAGCTTAGGGATTGGTATGTAACCTTATTTTAGCTTGATTAAGCATGAAAATCATGAAAACGAAATTGAAATTTCACTGTAGCAGCACCTCTCTTCTAGCTCGAATTGTGCTCTAAGTGTTTGCTTTTTGATCTCTTGAAAACTGTACACACTTCCAACATATATATAGTGCTCCCTCAATTGACCATTTTTCCCTTAAACTCACTCAAAATTTCTAATTTGCCATTAGTGCAAATGGAAGGATTTAATGGGTTCCTTTGTAACGATCTAGTTAGAATAGTCAAAGGAACTAACTATAATTCCCAACTTGGCAATCCATGTGGTTGCTTCTAATTGGTCCATTCTTTAATATATGGATTGTATTTCTCAACAAAGGCTTGTTCCATATATAACGCTTAAATGGAAATTCATGTAGTAAATTAGAATTTCCTTTTCCAAGCCAATAGAGAAAAATTCTAAAAATATTCTAGGGTCGTCCGACGCTCCGATCTAGTGTGAAATTACCAAATTAGGTCTAATATCTCTCACGCGCATCATAAATAAAATATTTTTAACAGGGTTAAAATCGGGTAACCCTACGGTGTCTTTATTGCTCTATACCAAAATCTTGGCGGCAATACTACTAATAGGGATTACATATTACATTTTAAAATAGAAGTACCCCCTGGAACACAACCAATTTTCAAAGCACCCTACAGAATGGCTCCTTTAGAATTAAAAGAACTGAAGGTTCAGCTAGAAGAGTTGGTGAATAAGGGTTTCATCAGACCGAGTACTTCTCCTTAGGGGGCACCAATTTTGTTTGTAAGGAAGAAAGACGAAAGTATGAGATTATGCATTGATTACAGGGAACTGAATAAAGTAACAGTGCATAATCAATATCCACTTCCGAGAATTGACAATTTGTTTAATCAGCTACCAAGAGCCTGAGTAATTTTCAAGATAGATCTGAGGTCAGGCTATCATCAATTGAAGATCCGGGAGGAAGATGTTCCTAAGACGGCGTTTAAGACCTGATATGGGCATTATAAATTCTTGATTATGCCTTTTGAGCTGATTAATGCCCCAGCTGCTTTTATGGATCTCATGAATAGAGTTTTTCGATCCTTTTTAGATCGGTTTGTGATAGTATTTATTGATGATATATTGATTTATTCAAGCAGTGAGGAAGAGCATGCAGAACATCTGAGGATAGTTTTGCAAACCTTAAGGGAGCATCGATTGTACGCCAAACTTAGTAAATGTCAGTTCTAGCTAGATAGAGTTGCATTTTTGGGGCATGTAATCCCTACAGAAGAGGTAATAATAGATCCCCAAAAGATTGTAGCAATAGGGTATTGGAGACAGCCCACGAACATGACGGAGGTCTATAGTTTCTTGGGTTTAGCTGGGTATTATAGGAAGTTTGTAGAGGGATTCTCAAAGATAGTCGTTCCTTTGACTAAACTAACCCAGAAAGAAGAGAAGTTTGTATGGTCGAAAGCGTGCCAGCAGAGTTTCAAAGAGCTAAAGCGAAGGTTGACTTCGGCCCCAGTGCTTACACTTCTGTCGGGGAATGACGGATTTACCATATATTGTGATGCTTCCAGGCAAGGTCTAAGTTGTATGCTGATGCAGAAGAAGAAAGTAATAGCCTATGCTTCCAGACAATTAAAGAAGCATGAACGAAATTATCCTACACATGACCTAGAACTAGCTGCAATGGTTTTTGCTTTAAGAATATCGAGGCATTATTTGTATGGGGTTCCTTGCAAGATCTTTATGGATAAGAGCCTGCAGTACCTGTTCACCCAGAAAGAATTGAATATGAGGCAGAGAAGGTGACTGGAGCTTATTAAAGATTATGAGTGCACCCTAGAGTACCATCCGGGAAAAGCTAATGTGGTAGCAGATGCTCTCAGCAGGAAGCCTGTCGGTTCAATAGCTCACTTAAAGGTCGCATATCTATCAATGTGGTAGCAGATGCTCTCAACAGGAAGCCTGTCGGTTCAATAGCTCACTTGAAGGTCGTATATCTATCAATGTTGGTAGAAATAAGGCCATTAGATGTAAAATTAGAATTGTCAGATTCGGGAGCACTATTAGCCACATTTCAGGTCCGTCCAATATTGGTTGATCGGATCAAAGAACTACAGACTCAAGATCTATAGGTAATTAAATTGAAGGGTGAAATCGAGTCAGGGCAGCGAAAGGATTTTCAGTGACCGAGGATGGTGTAGTGACCTTGGGTCAGAGATTATATGTTTCGAATGTAAATGAGTTAAGAAGAGAGATTATGGTCATTCGTCTGCATATGCTATGCATCCGGGGAGCACAAAGATATACCATACCCTAAAAGACCATTATTGATGGAAGGGTATGAAGAAAGATATAGCTGAATTTGTCACAAGATGCCTAACTTGCCAGCAAGTAAAGGCTGAGCATCAGAAACCTGGAAGGCTCTTGCAACCCCTTCCGATTCCGGAGTGAAAATGAGAGAGAATAATGATGTACTTCATGGTAGGACTTTCGCCTAGCTAGAGAGGTAATGACACAATATAGGTAATTGCTGATAGACTGACGAAATCTGCCAATTTCCCACCCATTAGAAGTAGTTATTCTTTAGATAAATTGGCCCAGTTGTTAAGGTGGTATGACTCCATGGCGTTCTAGTATCTATTGTGTCAGATAAGGATCCATGGTTCACTTCTCAATTTTGGCCCAACTTACAGAAAGTTTTAGGCACAAAATTGAGTTTTAGTACGGCCTTTCATCCACAGACGGATGATCAGTCTAAGCGGACAATTCAGACACTCGAAGATATGCTTAGAGCGTGTGTTATAGAGTTTAAGGGGAGTTAAGATACTCATCTGTCGCTAATGGAGTTCACCTAATATAATAGCTATCAGACTAGCATCGGGATGGCACCATATGAAGCATTGTTTGGAAGGAAGTGCAGAACTCTAGTTTGTTGGGATGAGGTAGGTGAAAAGAAGCTAATTGGCCCAGAAATTGTCCAGATTACTTTGAAAAATATTCAACTTATCAGGCAGAGATTGAAAATAGCTAATGATAGACAGAAAAGTTATGTAGATAACAGGAGAAGAGATTTGGAGTTTCAAATTGGTGATAAGGTCTTTTTGAAGATATCGTCATGGAAAGGAGTACTAAGATTCAGGAAGCGAGGAAAGCTTAGTCCTCAATATATTGGGCCGTACGAGATAGTTGAAAGAGTTGAAAGGGTGGTATATTGTCTACGGTTACCCAAAGATATGGCTAGAATCCATAATGTGTTTCATGTTTCCATACTTTGCAAGTATATAGCAGATCCTTCGCACATCCTAAGGGAACAATTAGAAGAATTAAACGAGAACTTGACCTATGAAGAGAAGCCTGTACAAATTCTAAATCAGAAAGAGCAAGTGTTTCGTAAAAAAAGCATTCCCTTAGTATAGATGTTATGGATGAACCATGGTGTAGAAGAAGCCATGTGGGAACGTGAGTATCAAATGCGAGTACAACATCCTCACTTCTTCGAGATAGGTATGATTTAAATTTCGAGGACGAAATTTTTTTTAAGGAGGGGTGAAATTGTAATATCCAATCCCTATTAGTAGTATTTGCGCCTAAATTTTGGTATAGCAATAAAGACCCCGTAGGATTACCTGATTTTAACCCTATTAGAAATACTTTCTTTATGGTGCGCGTGGGAGAGATTAAACCTAATTTGATAATTTCACACTCTATCGAAGCGTCGGACGACCCTAGAATATTTTTGAAAATTTTCTCTATTGGTTTGGAAAAGAAAATTCTAATTTAGTACATGAATTTTCATTTAAGGGTTATGTATGGAACAAGCCTTTGTTGAGAAACATAATCCATATATTAGAAAATGGACTAATTATAAGAAATCTCAGGATTGCCAAGTTGAAAGTTCTAGTTCGTTCTTTGGACTATTCTAACTAGATAGTTACAAATGAACTAATTACATAATTAGTTTTCAACTAATGGCAAATTAGTAATTTATAGTACGTTGAGGGGTAAAATGATCAATTGATGGATAGCTATATATATGGTAGAGGTGTGTAGAAATTTCAAGTGATCAAAAAGTAAACACTTCGAGCAAAAGAGAGCAAAATTCATGCAAGGTGAAGTGGGTGCTGCTACAGTGAAATCTCAGTTTTTTTTTTATGATTTTTCATACTTAATCAAACCAAAATAAGGTTACATACCAATTCCTAAACTCAATTGAAGCCTCCATTAGTGGAAATTTAAGAAAAAGAGGTAAGAAACGCATTGGTTTATAAGATTGATAAGTAAACTTTAAGGATTGTTTAAACTGATGTTCTTGTATGTATTCTTGGTTTAGATTGAGTTGAATTCTAGTGTGGAGCTTGAAGAAGTCATCAATTTGAAGAAATTAACAAGGTAAGAATTAGAGTTTTGGGTGATTTGAATGTAGACACTTTAATTGGTTGTAATTAGCGCATTAGAATAAAATTGGCTTGATTTTGATGTAATTGGAACAAGAAATTGAGAAAAGAAATGTGTTGGAACATAGGGTGAAATTCTGCCACTTTAGGGAAGTTAGGGATTGAGTGGTGTTTTGATTGAGTTGTTGTGTGTAAATGGTGCCTTATGTATGTTGAATGTATATGGTTGATGGAAAAACAAAATGTGAGGAAAATGGGACATAATTGTCTATTTTGGAAAGGTAAAGGGCAATTATATCCAACCAAGTTATAAGGCGTTTAATAATATTCAGGGGATCGGGTGATAAGTTAAATTAGATTAAATGACTCCGTAAATGAAAATTGAGAAGTAATATGCATCCGAGCCTTGTATGCCGATTAGGGAATTTAGTAGTTAAATCAGATTCTAGCATTCGATTTGGTTCTAAATATCATTTATGGTGCATAGGTGAAGCAAACCAAGAGCGGTAACGGGAGCAGAAATTCGGAGTGAAATTGAGCGCGGAGCGGTTGTGAGTGAAAATCTTCCATTGCTTTTATCTTTCGTTTACTATGTTTCCGCATAATGAAAATGTATGTTTTAGGAGCTTTCAATGCATAAACATGATTTATAATCTTGATATGTATCCATAGATATGCATTTACATGTTCGGTTTAAGAAACAGTTTTAAAATTACTGCATTCATTTTAAAGGCCATTGGTATCCTCAGATTATAGTGGTGGTGATTGTATTAGACCTGGGCGGTATATCCCGTACACATAGGCAGGTAATAGGGGCGTGTCACTAACTCCGGGAAGTCGAGATGTCGAGTCATATGAGTCGCTTTATATGTACTGGGTATTGTCTCGCTATATGTATGCGATGTAAGATTCCGCTGCATAGCCAGTGAGATATCTTGAGATATCACTGTGGGTGGTGCTAGTTGTGGTACCCCGTGACCTACTCACTTGTGCGGTGCTAGTTGAATCACTGTGCAAGTATAGAGCTTTAGGGTTACCATTGGTACAGTTTAGAAAGAAAATGGCCGAGCGAGGACTTTACTAGTTTTTTATTTACTGATAGCATTTATGCATTTATATGCACACTGCGGTTATTGTATTATACAGATTTTGGATATTATTTTCCAAAGATATAGATAAAACCCGCTCGGCAAGATTTCATCAGCATATGATATTAGAAACTGTTTTACAGCTTTACATCAGTTTTAGAAGCATGATTTATGCATGTACTTTAACATTTACTATCTATGCATAATGTTAATTTTATTTGAAATCTTAATTGCACTCACTGAGCTCTTTTAGCTCACTCGCTTTGTGTTTTATGTTTCCTAAACCCCCTTCCCAGGTGCAGGTTTTGGTACGCAAGCTGCTGATTCTCCTATTGCCGAGTAGTGGGCCACATTTGAAGATTATTTTTGTATATGAAATGTGCTAAATAGCACCCCTTACTTTCTGTATAATAGTTGTAGGCATGGATATTTGTATGTATGTTTTGAACCAATAAGAAGAGATTTTGATATTATAATGATCGTTTTTACTTTTTATGAGTATGCTTATTTTGTGATTTAAATGAAACCATTGAGTTGTGTTGGATTTGATTTGAAAAGAACCGGAGGTCCGAATTGGTAGT
The DNA here is from genome assembly GCA_946807835.1 of Ailanthus altissimus. Lineage (NCBI taxonomy): Eukaryota > Viridiplantae > Streptophyta > Magnoliopsida > Sapindales > Simaroubaceae > Ailanthus > Ailanthus altissimus. The sequence continues at coordinate 4,910,725 of OX327712.1, forward strand.
ATTGAGAAGTATTTGAAATATAAGTAAAATTTCTTTACAGGTGTTATATGGATTTTCCTGAAAAATAGGGGAAACTCTGCCCGTTTATCTTTTAAAAATTAAGATGTCATTTTCATGTATATTAAAAGATTTTCTCAGTAATAGTAAGCACTAAAAAGGGGTTCGCCTTGCAAAATTTCTCATCTTGCCCAGTCATATTTTGAGAAACGTCTATTGGGGTGCCCGGCAGGGCCGCTAGGATTTACTGTAGAGGGTATTGGGTTGGGTACTGTCATTTTACCTTTTGACTTTTTATTTTTGCTTTTATTTTCTTTCACATTTTATTTTACTTTATTTTCTTCTCTTTCTTTTTTTTTTCCTTTAGTGTGATTTTATTTTTCGGTCAAGTGACGGATACGGTACTTCGTGACTATTAAAGTAGGTTTCTTAGTTCCCTAAAAGTTGTCCTTCAAGCTGTGCATTCATCACTTTTCTTTCTTTCAAAATGGATCGCATTCTTGCCAACCTTAAAAAACGTTTTTCTTTATTGCCTCAAAATGCTCTACTTAAGATTTACAAAGCACGATGTGAAAGACTAAGGCTATTGATGTTGGGTAATATCCCTGTGGATCTTTGTTGGTTAATTGAAGCCAAGGTTCAATTATCTGGTGAGTCTACAAATAATTTTTTTCTCATTTGCCTGGTCTTGGAAGAAGCTCTCATGCCAAAAGGCGATGAGCAAAGAGGTTATAAGTCTGTCATAAATGTACTCAATGAAATTGTAATCGGAGTTGTCATTCTTTCGGATTTGCATCTAGAAATCGAGAAAACAAAATTCAGTTCATTAAGGATGGATTGAATAGGGAGTCTTTGGATAATATCTTATTAACTCTTGAGATGCATCCCTGTGGGCTCGTGCAATGTAAACTTCTCGATTTATGAAACAAATTTAAAAATGAATATCCACAGTATAGTCTCGGGAATCTGACTCTAAAAGACATTGTTTGCCAATTTATAAGAAAATTGGATGGGAAGCCTATCCCCGACCCATAAAGGGCGTTTAAGCCGTTACTGGACATAAAAGCAGAGGAAGATATGAGCCACAATCACAACTATTTATAAATACATGTGTTTTTCTTTGTTTTATTTATTTATCAGCATCATCATTTTAGTTTATATTTGCTCAAATGTCTCTCAGGTTTGTTTTTTTTTCGAATAATTGGCGTTTCAGGTAATGTCTCCTATACTTTATCTCTTTCTATTTTAACATTGAGAATAATGTTTCATTTGGTTTAGGGGAAGGATAGTAGACAGAAGTTGTATTTTGCATTCCAAAAAAAAAAGAAAAAAAAAGTAAGCAGTAAACTAAAATGATGATGCTAATATATACTCTTGATTAAAATGGTAGAGTAAAGAGTTCATTCTTGAACTCTTGAGACACATTCTAGGTCAAATTAGAATGGCAGAGCTGAGTTTTAGTTCTAACTTTTGAAATGCATTTTAACTAATTTTTGTTGTTTTGTCTTATGTTTTATGTATTATTGTTTATTGCTTGTAGTCTTGGTAATTCTTGTATAAAGGAATTTGCTTTTCTGCCTAGGTATGATTCTAAAATTGTTTAGGTTGAGTCACTGTTTCTATTTAGGTTGCTAAAGAATGACTTCTAAAATATTTTTGAGCACAATGCTAAGCCTTATGGTAAGATGGATGATTCAATTTATATAGCCAAGAGAATTCCCATGTTTAAATATATATTTTTCTAATCTCACATATCTTTTGTGAGTAAGTGAAAAGGTTGAGAAAACAGCTTATGAACCTTCATTGATACTTTGAATTAGTTAATTTTTGTTTAGATTGATATTATTTAAATTACGGAATAATTTGGTTGCATTTGTGTATAATATAATTGGTGAGAAACCTTTGTAATGCTTCATTGTATTATTCAAAAATACAAAAGCAAAAGCAAAAAAAAAAAGCAAAATACCAAAAATAAAATAAAAAAAATATAGAAAGAAAAAAAATTGAGAATCAATTCTATTTAATAAAAGTCTTCATTCAATTTTAGAAGACAAATTTTTTGTAAGGCAATTTTCTCCCCAAGTTATATTTATATTATTCTCATAAGCCAATTGAAGTTCTAAAGCTAACGTGTGTTAAGAATAATTGATTTCTAAACAATTGATTTTCCTATCTTTGGATCAATGTTAGTTCGTATGTCTGTCTTTAAAATTGACTTTTTTTGAAGTACTTAACTGTTTTCCAACTTCATGAGAGAAATCCTAACCTTTTAAATAGTCATACACCTATGAGGATATGGAGTTGAGGCTTTTACTTGGAGAAATTCACAAGGCTATATCTATTGTGGTTTGTGGTAAGATGGTTACGGTTTAGTTCACACACAATTTTTGGAAGTTATAATTGAAAAAACTATAATAGCAACAGTGATCTTGAACTGACTTTTTGTTTGAAATGTTTAGGTAGTTTTGCATATTCTATTTACGCTTGAATTGCTAGAGACTAGCAATAAGCTGGTTGGGGGCTATGATGAATACATAAAAATGCATATTTATTAAAAGATTTATTTGCCATTTAATGTTACTAATTTTAGCATTTTTGTACTTTTAGCTTAAAATAAAGTGTTTTCCTTAAATTGTGATTAATGAATGTTATTTGCACAGGTTTAGGTAAAATGGACATAACTCTCAATGTAGAAATTGAAATGAAAAAATTCTTAAACTTGGAGCAACATGACTCAATCTTACACAAACTTGAAGAACAGTTGAAAAGCCAAATCCAACATTTTATGGGCCAAAAATGGAGATATAATATAATCGAGCTACAATTTCCACGTAGCTTGACCTAACTCACGTATTTAGATCGTATCTCACAAAATACGTACCCAATTAGTATAATTATTAAATATTTAAAATACTGACTTAATTATTAACCACTCTTATGTTGGTGGTAAAGTTTAAATCAGCCGTTATCATGGACCAAATTGTCTTGCAAGTGGGTAAAAAGGGTTGTTGGCCTAATTCTGACGTATCTTTGAAATTGTGCCCATATCTCATTGGATACTCATCCATTTTGCATGAACTTGGTGCCTATGAAAAGAAGAGACAAAAGTCTACAACTTGTATGTTGGCCACAAAAGCTACATCGGTTATTTACATTATTAAAAATATGCTGCAAGTGGGTGGACGAGTTGTTGGCCTAAAACTATTGAAGATTGATGTCACACATGACATACTTCCAATCATTGCCTATATAAGGACACTCTTAGGACGTTTTCAACATTAGATAATTCTCTCTTATTTTTCTTCTCATTAACATGCATTGTAATTTAGGCTAGAGTTTTTGGCAAGGCTAAGAGATGAACTTTTATGTGTAATAAATCTACATCTATGCTTTGATTCGTTGTCAAAAGCTAAAAATGTTTGTAAGTTTTTGATTAAACTCTTATCTATTTTATTTTCTATAATCCAGAGGTTATAATTCTTATGTCTCATCTATGTTCAATCATGTTTTTCTTATGTGATTCTTGTTGAATTATAATTGTTATTGGTTACATTGTTTTATATGTTAATCTTTTACTACAATATTATCGATCTTGGATAACATGTAAAGACAATAAATGTTTGATATTCAAGTTGATCTTTTACTGCATTATTGTCAAGATGATATATTGTCGATCTTAGATAACTTGTATAAATGAACATGATTTGTGTTAATATTTGCAAAAGAGTTTAGTTATATTAAATGCACGTGTTATCAAATGTGCTATATTTTACATATCTTCCGATTGATTGTTTAGATGTAAAACTGTCAATTGAGTTATAAACATTGAATCAAAGTATAGAGTAGATTTATAAAGAATAATTGTGATTCTCAAAGTCTTGTTTAAATTATCATAAGACATTTTTCTCAATTCATAGACAATTCTATCTCATTCACTTAAAACCAATTAGTTAATTTTTTCCTTGCTACTACTTTAATATTTTTACTTCACCAACTTATTTTGCTAAAAGCTTCCTCGTGGGATCGACACCTCAATCTATATTCTGATAGCCGCATTATTTTGAGCGTAAACACAAGGCTTGGGCAAAAGGTTGATTCAATCCTACCTCTCCCTTCACTTTTTCTGTCTCTCTCGGTTCACAACTTAAATCATAGGTAGAGGAGGAGATGGATTCGTTTGCTTGTTGAGTACGGTTTGCACAGTTTAATGTGGCCTCCCTTTCGTCATTGGTAGAGAGATTGAGTCATTAAATTGGTAGATAGATTAGGTACTTACTGGAAGGTAGAATAAGGGAAAAGATCTATCTGTTAGGCAAACTCTTGGGCAAAGCCTTCTTCTTTCATATCATAGCGATGCCACTCTGTGTTAGGAAAAAAAAGATGGATGAACTTGTTTGTGCCCTATGCTCACTCTTGTTCGCAGCTTAGGAGCTCTTTTTGCTTTCAAGCCACTTCAAATCCAAGTCGTAAGTACAAACCACGAAAGTGATCATCTACGATTGAATTGATTGTGAGGAAGGCCCGGATACTATCGATATCATAAAATGCATTTTAAGCCACAAATGGGCCCTTAGAAATAATTTATTTTGTGCCAAAGTTCACTAGCCCTGCTTGAACTCGCATTTTAAATCTCGTGGTTGAATTGAAATACTCTCCAAGGCCCATTATTATAAAGCTCATTCCAAAAGACTTCTTGAATCGAAACCCTACTAAAGCAATGTCCGCGGGAGATATTTGTGGTACAAGGATGCGAAACTAGTGGCTTTTTATATATTTATATATATATTATAGTATATATAAATAAAAAAGAAAGCGAAAGTCCAACTCTTCTTAACGAGAAAGATAACTACATCGATTAATGTTTCATCCTATTCCGATGACCAATGGATAGTTCTGAATGGCGGGTTCAATACATGACTGAATCATGGAAGAGGAATAGAGAAGTCTAATGCTTCTCTCTGGGAGAATGGAAACACAAAATCTAGTGATGGCACTACCACGAAGGCGAGGTCGAGGGTTAAGATATAGTTATCCGGCCAGCACGTAATGTAATATCTAATCCCTATTAGTAGTATTGGCGCCTAGATTTCGGTATAAAACAAATAAGACACCGTAGGGTTACTCGATTTTAACCCTATTAGAAATATTCCCTTTATAGTGCACGTGAGAGATATTAGACCTAATTTGGTAATTTCACACTCGATCGGTGCACCGGACGACCCTAGAATATTTTTAGAATTTTTCTCAATTGGCTTGGAAAAAAAAATTCTAATTTACTACATGAATTTCCATTTAAGGGTTATGAATGGAACAAGCCTTTGTTGAGAAACATAATCCATATATTAGAGAATGGACCAATTAAAAGAAATCTCATAGATTGCCAAGTTGGAAGTTCTAGTTAGTTCTTTGAACTATTCTAACTAAATAGTTACAAATGAACTAATTACATAATTAGTTTTTAACTAATGGAAAATTAGAAGTTTTAAGTAATTTAAAGGGCAAAATGGTCAATTGAGGGAGCACTATATATATGTTAGAAGTGTGTAGAAATTTGAAGAGAGATCAAAACCAACACTTAGCCAAAAAAAGAGAGAAATTCGAGCTTCAAAGGGGGGTGCTGCTACAGTGACTATCCAAGTTTGTTTTCATGAACTTGCATGTGTAATCAAGCCAAAATAAGGTTACAAACCAATCCCTAAGCTCAATTGAAGTCTCTATTAGTGGAAATTCAAGAAATAGAGGTAAGAAAAGCATCTTTTATGAGTTTGATAAGTGAGATTTCAAGAATGCTTTAATTGATGTTCTTATGTGTATTCTTGGCTTAGATTGAGTTGAATTCTAGTGTGGAGCTTGAAGGAGTCATCAATTTGAAGAAATTGGCAAGGTGAGAATTAGGGTTTTTGGTGATTTTGTTGTAGAGATTTTAATTGATTGTAATTAGGGCTTTAGAATGAAATTGGCATGATTTTGTTGTAATTGGAACAAGAAATTGAGAAAAGGAATGTGTTGGAACCTAAGGTGAAATTCTGCCACTTTAGGGAAGTTAGGAATTGAGTGGTGTTTTGATTGAATTGTTGTGTATAAATGATGCATATTGTGAATTGAATGAATATGGTTGATGGAAAAACCAAAAATGAAGAAAATGGGACATAATTGTCCATGTTAGAAAGGTGAAGGGCAAGTATGTCCAATCAAATTATAAAGTGTTCAATGATTTTCTAGTGTTCGATTTGGTTCTAAATGTCATTTATAGCGCGTAGGTGAAGATAACCGAGAGCGTTAACGGGAGCAAGATTCGGGAGCGAAATTGAGCGCAGAGCGATTGTGAGTGGAAATCTGTCATTTATTTTACTTTTCGGTTATTATGTTTTCGCACAATGACTATGTATGCTTTATGAGCTTTCGATGCATAAACATGATTTATGATCTTGATATATTCATAGACATGCTTTTACATGATCGATTTGTGAAACAGTTTTAAAATTTCTGCATTCGTTTTTAAGGCCATTGGTACCCTCAGATTATAGTGGTGATGATTGTATTAGACCCGGGCGGTATATCCCGTGCACATGGGCAGGTCTTGGGGGTGTGTCACTAACTCTGGGAAGTCGGAATGTCGAGTCATGTGAGTTGCTCTATGTGTACGGGATATTGTCTCGCTATATGCATGCGATGTAGGATTTCGCTGCGTAGCCAGTGAGATGTCTTGAGATATCATTGTGGGTGCTGCTAGTTGAGCTGCCCCATGACCTACTCACGTATACGGTGCTAGTTGAGTCGCTGCGTGGGTATAGAGCTTTAGGGTTACCATTGCTACAGTTTAGAAAGAAAATGGCCGAGCGAGAATTTTACTAGTTTTCGATTTACCGATAGTATTTATTGCATTTATAGGCACACAGCAGTTATTATGTTATGCAGATTCTGAATATAGTTTTCCAAAGATGTAGATAAAACCCGTTCGGCAAGATTTCATTAGCATATGATATTAGAAACCGTTTTACAGTCTTACATCCGTTTTAGAAGCATAATTTCTGCATGTACTTTAAAAATTGCTATCTTTGTATAATGTTCTTGTAATTGAAATCTCATTTATACTCACTGAGCTCCTTTAGCTCACCCGTTTTATGTTTTATATTTTTAAACCCCTTTCCCAAGTGCAGGTCTCGATACGCAAGCTGCTGATTCTCCTGTTGCCAAGTAATGGGCCGAATCCGAAGATTATTTTTGTACATGTAAATGTGCTAAATAACACTCTTTACTTTATGCATAGTAGTAGTAGGCATGTATACTTGTATGTATGTTTCGAGCCAACAAGAAAATATTTTGAGATTTTGATGATCATCTTTACTTTTCATGAGTATGCTCATTTTGTGATCTAAATGAAAATTTTGAATTGTGTTGGATTTGATTTGGAAAGGACCGGAGGTCCGAATTGGTAGAATTGAGATGTGTTGGAATTAGAAGTGAAATTTCTTTGCAGGTTTTTATGAATTTTTCGAAAAACAGAGGAAACTCTGTCCGTTTGTTTTTTAAAATTAAGATGTCGTTTTCATGTATATTATTAGATCTTCTTAGTAGTAACAAGAATTCAAAAGGGTTTCGCCTCGCGGAATTTCTCAACGTACCCAGTTGGGTTCAGTGGAACTTCCGTCGGGATGCCCGGCAGGGCCGCTGGGATCTATAGTAGAGGGTCTCGGGTCGGGTCCTGTCATGTAATGTCATAAAGTAAGGCTAGTAGGGGCCTTGAACTCATAAGTCACAGGGCAAGGAATGGGAGAAGAGTACTTAGATCTTGGCTCCGAAGAATGCACCATTATAGATCTAATTCAGAGTTTGTTCCTAACTCAGAAAAAACAGGCTTGAACTTCGTTTAGTTTGCTACTATTCAGTACCTATAGACTATTCTATTTTCAGTATAGTACTTTATTTAGCTGGATTCTCTGAAATATAGAAAGGGTGATCGTGAAACTGATCAACCTTGGGCTAATTGGCAGCCTTGGTTTTAGGAATCTTTCATGCTAGACCGTGGGTTAGAAATAGTTCAGGGGAACTTGCAGCATACCAATCGTGGTGGAAAACAAGATTTTTTAATCTAGGAAGATGCAAAGGCATAATGTTCTTTGTTTAAGAGGATTGTTTCCCTTCATTCTTTCTTTTGCTTACCTAGGTATTTACTATTAACCCCAAGCTACCAGCCTTAGAGAACAGACTGCCATAATCCAATTAAAAAAGCATCTTCATAGAAATGAAACCTTGTACTAGTCTTTGGAACTAGTACTGACTCCTTTTGATTGAACCCATCCATACAAGTCAAGCAACTCTTTAACTGCCGGCTAAAAAGAAAAAAGAAAGATTGTTTATAAATGGTAGATCCGGGTGATTCCCAGGACCCTATAAACAAATGTTCATCCAGCAGTATTCTATCATCTCTAGCCGCAGGAAGCAAATCCCCTTTTTTTTCATTTGAATGGGTACCATCATTTAAGCTAAGCATTACAAAGGGTTCCGAAACTCTTTACTTTACATGTATGCACTTTAAAGATGTAGGGATCAGAATTGGAAATAAGAGTATGATAAAGTCTCCATCTTGTCGCTTTCGTCTGGCTCAATATCCCTCGGTTCTTGCTTGCCATGTCATAACACGCTTGATCGACTTAACAGCTTAAGCCGATGATCTTGTGTATTCCCGAAAAATGGAAAGGCGAGAATAAGACTTAGATTCGGAGAATGTCTAATCTCGAGTTTTACTGAGAGATAAGAGTTTCGTGCTTGCTAATTGTTAGGCTTGCTAATCGTTGGGTTCCCTGTCTTCTTCTTCAATACCTTCTCATTGAATTCTAAATTCTAATCGAACAATAGCGCTCATCAGGGTGGTTTGCTTGGGGTAGCCAACCAGCCTTAGTGCACAAAGGACTGAGTAAGGCAGTCCGTGCTCCGATTAGTTCATCTTGCACTTTCAGAAAGTTGAGACTACAAGTCATTCTGAGCTATGAAAAGGCCCGCTTCAAAAAAACAGAAGAAGAGGCTAACAACATCAGAACCTTACTCATGGCAAGTGGAGCTAAAGTGGGCTTCCAACGCCAAAACGGGTTAAAGTCAATCTCAAGTTCTCTGTTTTGCTGAGGAGGGGAAATTTTTCATTGAAAATTTTGATCGAGGAGCTTGATGTCCTTAGTTTACTCTTCCACCATGTCACTCAACCAAAGAGATGAAGGATTGCTTTAATTATTTTGCCAGATAGCATCGTCCTCTTTCTATCAATTGAATAAGAGAAGAAAGCTGTTAACGTAGGTCAGATCTTAGAGTAGATAAATACTATCCGACTTGAATGATTGAATCAATTCCTTTCACTTTGTCGTGATTGGGTTGGTGTTCAGTATATCAATAAAATGGTACTGTACGAGAATTTCTAGGCTATATGTAATCTTCCTCCAAAGTAAGTGAGTCGAACAAGAAAGCTAGGCCTAGGAGCTCATAGAGCTGGTAACACTTAGCCTACGATTCTTTCGGACTTATAAAGAAAGGCAGCCGATGACTTAAGAGCTAACGAAAGAAAGAAGAGTGTGTAGAGCTCTTTGAATGATACATCCAAAAGTGCTTAGTTTCATTGGAAAAACCAAGGCTAATATTGATTTTCTTTCACCCTACTTCTAAGGATAGATAGAAAAGAAAAGGTTGGAAAGAATGACTTTCTTAAATTTTCTTCTTTCTAAAGCTGCGTAAGGCAGGAGATACCCAGGACGCTAAAAGGTGGGGGAAGAAGAGTTGTCACGATAAGGAGGATGAGGATAAATTATGAGCATCTATTTTAGTCGAACACTTCTAAGATCTAATTCAAGTTTTTTCTTATGTAGTGGAAACGCCTTACAAGCTTCAATTTTACGCTTAACGGAAGAACAATTCTTGGTGGATGCAAGACTTAGGTCCCCCATAATTTATATGGAAGATAAGCTTACAGGAATCCCTGGATCTAGTGGCTAGTGAATCAAAAAAGATCATAAAGTGAAATCTGGAAAGACTCTTCATTGATCTAGTGGCCAGTGAATCAAAGATCAAAGAGCAAGCAACCATCAGGTTGAATCATTTAGTAGGATCCACAGGGAGTGAACCGCCTCTTCTTCTTCCATGAAGATTCAAACAAAAACAAGTTAGGAGGGAACTAAACAAGATTTGGCGAACGAATAAAAAGGTCAATGGCTTCTTTTTTTAGAAAGTAAAAGGAGGTTGCATGGTAGCCATCACAGGTATCATGACTTTTCTCCTAGCCCGTTGTCTAAGGAAAAGGTTATCGGATGGTCGATTCACCATTGAGAACACGAAGCCCCTAAAAGGAAGAAGAATATTATGGTCTTATAAGAGCGGCTGATCAAAGAAGAACTTAATGAGCTGACGAAAGCGTACTCTTTCAATTCCTTATCACCTTAATCCATTCTTTTGTTAAGGATCTAGCACTTATTTCGGACTACATAGTGAAGAAAGGCTCTTGCTCGAATGCGTGACTGCAGCAGGAATACTTGCTTGATATTGCTTTTTTCCCTTCTTCTTAAAAATAAGTTATTCTTTTTAATGAGCTCTGGGTCTCAATCAATAGAAAGTCTAGTATGTCATATGGCAGAACGATAAGCTTAGCTGTGAAAAGAATTACCTAAGGTTGGGGGTATTCTATACCGAATTCTTATTCTGCTTGAAAGGCAGCTACTCTCTCTCGGTCTTCTAGAATGAGAGCTGTTAATAGGCCTCCTTGAAGCCTTGCTTACTTTACCAGGGGCAGCTCAGTCGAACTGATAAGCCAAGTGATCGGTACAATCCTAAACACTCCATTTGCAATCTCAGGCCAAGCGAGGAAACTTCTTGAATCACTTGTTTTAGGCTCGGGAAATGAAAATCATTGGTCTGGTAAAGTTAAGCGAAGGAGAAGGGTCCAGATCAAGAGATAGAGTGGGGAAACCTCCTCTACTCACAGCGAGCACAGGCTAGATCACTAAATTTATTCTTAGAAAACTTTCATGGGATGAGACTCTTGATTCAATCTCAAAGCGGTCATTCATTCCTATTGATTCAATCTCAAAGCAGGATTCCTATTGATTCGTTTCAGGCGGAATCCCAAGCTGAGGGGGCTAGTTAAGATACCAACGAGCAGATGTTATCAAATAGGCAGGGCAGCTATTAAATACCCTGTTACGGAATAGAATAGGCACATCTAGATCGTTTGAACCCCTAAGGAAAGTTAAATGCCATGGAACTTCGCTTCCTACTGCTTGACGTTTTATCCCCTCAACAACAGGAAGTTTCAACTCCCTGTGAGTATAAGATTATGATTAGATCATACACCTGTTGGGATTTGTGCTTACGTGCCATCCATTTTATGTATAAATATTTGCTTTATGTTCATACATTTATGATTTCAATATATCACTAATTATTTTATTTACAAATATGGTAAGATGCTTGTAACGTTTTAGACATTGTATGATCTGAAAGAGTTCAGATCTGATCTAAAGGAGTTTAGATCAGAACTAAGAGTCAGTAAAATCTAAAGAGTTAGAGCCTTGTCTGAAATGGGACAAAGACCTAAGAATATATTAATAATGACATAGTTGCAATGGGTTGCAAATGGTGCTAGGAAATGTTGTTATGCAAATATGTTCTTAAATTTAATGTTCCTGATCTATCTTCACTAATCCGGGTCTGTTAGTAAAGACCTTAATATATATAGATCAGTGTATGTCTATATCTGGATAGTCTAGATGGTTAGTCTTAGCAGACCATGAGTTTAGTGGAAACTCGTATAGAGATACAAGTATTCAGTAAGGACTGAATATTGAACAGACTCACAAAGATCTCCAATAGACATCCCATAAAGCCGTCAATGGAGGATCTTTCGAGTTGAGTAGTATTCGTGGTCCTTAGACCTGAGTGTCACGGTGGACTTGTGAGTGATCCACCATACTTTGGCTCCACACATGTTAGATACCTTTTATGGTCTGACCGCTGGGTGTCGCTGGGTATGGTCCGATGCTTATGGAGTCCGGTGTGTACAGATATGGGATCCATCAACTCAATTGGGTGAGTAAAATATCCTGCAACTCCAAGATTGTATTTCAGAAAGTCTTATGGTCATAAGCAGACATCCAAGAATTAATTTTATTCTTGGGAAAATAATATCGTAAAAGTGTTTACAGATATTATTTATTAAAATACAAATCTAGAGATAAGTTTATGGTTGAGTACATGGAGACTTGACGGTGTTGATCTATATCTCCGCTCTTCTAGGATATTTATGATGGAAGGATTATACGAATATGTTATAACCTCAACTTGTATGGTCTAATGCGCCATTTTGTAATATCTGTAACATGTGTGTGGGACATTGTTCACAGACGTGTGAAATAGTTTCATATGACAAATCGGGCATGTACCTAGAGAGTCTCACAATATAAAGTGTATTCGTTGTGTACTGGGGCAGCGAATTGGATTGAATAATTGATCCAACAATTTCCAGCAAAATAAAAAATGTTTCAAGGTTCCTTTTATTATTCACTTGTCAATAATTGAAGGTAAAACACATTATTGGTTTACAAGAGTTGTTAACCAATAAGAAATTGACAAGTGACATAATCTTGCTCCATAAACAATTTACCATGTATTTACCTATTTACCTTACTTGGTAAATACATATATGGTAAATATAAATATTCAAAATAGTTTTGAATTATTAATATTTTATATATTAATCAAATTATTATTATTAATTGGAATAAGTGGTAAACACCATTTACTAATAGAGAATGCACTTGTTATTAATAATAAGGAATGTTGACCACTTAGTAATTCTTAAATGATGCACTAAGGAAGTGGTAAAACCACTTAACATTGATTAAATGCCATTTACTCTCTAGAAATTGATTCAAATGGTTGAATCAAATTGGTGAGTGAAAAATATGATAGATTAATGTTTGTAATGGCAAACATGGTTAAGTGGTGGTGGAGCACTAAGAGAAATCATTCTTTGCACTTAAGGAAGAATTGAAAGAGTTCAATTTGTGTAAGAAAGAGTGAATTTCGTTCAAGGAGGAAGAAGAGAGAATTGAGAGCATTTCCTAAGTATTTTTCTCAAAATGTTGAGAGAAAATACAAAGGCTTACCAAGGTTCAACATAAAGAGTTGTAAAGAACAAAAGAAAACACTTAACTCTTCTCATCTCTTGGTAGTAATCACTCATATAGACAAATTGTTTTAAGTGTTAAAACAATCCTTTGCTGGAAATTCAAGGTTGTCATTCTAGCTTCACAATCCCACCGGATTTAGTTGTGAACTAGAATTGTGCAAGGGAACACTTCAAGGTGAGCTCAACAAATTGAAGCTTGGAGTTCTTGAAGAATTGTAAAGCTACCTTCATAACCGGGTAGGTTATTTATTTGCTATTCATTTTATATCATGCATGAAATATATATGAGATATATATGTACTTGAATGATCATATATGTGATTACATGCTTGAATTTGTTACATATTGTATAATATGTATGAATACTTCCGTTGCGTATTTAATTTTTGAAATAATATGCATCTATACACATCATGCACCATATCACAACAAGTGGTATCAGAGCATGCTGATATGATGATTGATGTTGAGATGTTGTTGTAGTTAACATGTTGATATTATATTGATGAACAACATGATGATGTTTGATTTCAAGCATGTTGATATTTAGAATTGAACATGTTGATGTTTATAATTGTTTATATGATATTTGATCATGTTTTAAACCGGATGATTTGGGTACCGAATAGAAGAAAATTGATTTTCGTGCACTAGGCACAGTAACAGTGTCCAGCGCTGAGGCACTATCTAATGATCGTTGCGGCGCTAGCCTAATTTTGGCCAGCGCTGCGGTGACAGGCTGAGAGCGCTGCGGCGCCCACATACTGAAATCTAGCACTGAGGCGCTGGATTTTAGGTGCTGCGGCGCTAGCCCATTTTTTATCCAGCGCTGCGGCGCCCAGACTATTGTTTATGAACGTTGCAGCGCCCGTTTTCAGCGCCGCAGCGTTCGTCACTGTTTCTGAATAATTTTTTATTTATTCATTTATCATGTTTTGACTTATTTTGTTACTGTAATGTACTTCAATAGTTGTCATAACATGATGTGATCATTAAAATACGCGGATAATCACAATGGGAGCCCTATTGGTGGGGGTTAGTTGTGATTGCGTATTTCTTTTGGTATAAATGATCTATATTATTCATTTGGATGAAATGAGTATGTAATAAAATCTCTCTTAATCAGATTGTAATATTTTCATTATGAGATAATGTTAAATATGATCTGTCTTATCAATACGGTATTAGACAAGTCACTTCGATTTTTTCCAATATCGCTAAAGTGTGAGGGATTGATCGGTGTGACATAGGATATGCCGTTTAAACATTAGATGTGATAAATATATGTTAAAACATTACCCTAGATTGTTAAAGTGTGCGGTTAATAACAATAACATATATTTAATGATTGATAAGTAAATTTGGAATACACTTATCCTAGATCGCTAAAGTGTGCGGATAAGATGTATTTAGGATCAAGTGTTAAGAGTTGCATGAGATGCAATTGATAAGAGTTGTCTACCTTTTGGGTTTACTAAGGCCTAGATCACTATAGTGTGCGGCTGAAGTAAATGCCAAAGGGATCCACTTCTCACTATATAGTTTAAAGAATTCTTGAACTATCGTTTTTCCGTTTGAGAGATTAAAGGGATTACGTAAAATAGTGGGAGGGAGTTTTTAGATTAAAAATTATATAACTATTATACCCATGATCTAAAATGTTATTTATTAGTGATTGAAATATTCTGCTAACATCTTTTTCTTTTGTCTTGTGAAGATCAAATGGCTTCAAACAACATTTTAGCTCGCATCCTTGATGCGCACCAACTAAAAGGTGCAGAAAATTATGCTGATTGGCTTATAAATCTCAGAATAGTTCTAGATTCTGAAAGCCTTAGATATGTTATTGATTAGCGCATGCCACAAGCTATTTCTGATGATGCTTCTTCAGAAGAAAATGAGACATATCGAAAATGGTTGGATGACGATTTAAAAGTCAAATCGTACATTCTCGGGTCTATGTCTACGGAGCTCCAAAGGGAGCATGTCCACATGGACAATGCTGGGAGTATCATGCTCCACCTAAAAGAGTTATTTGGTGACGGACCTCAATTTGAAATGTATAAGGTTGCCAAATCGCTTTTTCAAGCTAGACTACCGAGGGCAGTCCAGTAAGTCCTCATGTCCTCAAAATGATTTCATACATTGAGAGGTTGGAGACCATGGATCTCATACTGAGCAATGGATTGGGGAATAGCTTGATTCTCCAATCACTTCCAGGGTCATTTGCACCGTTTATAATATACTACAATATGCAAGGATTGACTCCTACTTATGCTGAATTGCATAACATGCTAATAACTGCTCAAAAGGACATGAACAAATGGAGCATGGTCCTCTATGTTCAGGGTGCTTCATCATTTACTCAAAGGACTTCTAGGAAGTCCAAAGGAAAGAATAAACGAAAAGTAATGCATGCACCTAGAATGGATCCTCGAAAGCAATACATATCCAAACACCCACGAAAGAACAAAGCGAGTAGAAAATGTTTCCATTGCAGTAAGGATGGGCATTAGAAGCGAAATTGCCCAAAGTACCTTGCCATGATTAAGAAGACACCATCAGGTATACACTTGCCTTTTATTGATATTTCCTTAGCATTTGATGCTAGCATTGGTTGGGTATTAGATACCGCTTGTCCTTTTCACATCTACAATGTGTTGCAGGGTCTGAAGGAAGTTAGAAAGTTACAACCAGGAGAAGTACTGTTTCGTGTTGGAAATGGAGATTGCCTACAGGTCGAGGCTATTGGATGTTTTAAATTGATACTTCCATGTAATAAAATTGTTGTATTGAATAATTGTTATTATGTGCCAAACATTAATCGGCAAATTATTTCAATTCTTGTATTAGACAATGAAGGATATCATATGCATGTTAGGAATCGTTCCTTATGCTTATATGATTTGGATAATGTTTTGTTAGCTGAATGTTAGTTGATAAATGGGCATTACATATTAGATACAACAGGAAATGTCATGAATGTACAAGTGAATGCTAAAAATAGTGCGGGAACTTTAAATGATACAGAATTATGGCATATGAGATTAGGTCATATAGGGGTAAGACGCCTATCCTGTCTGGTTAAGGATGGTCGGATACCTGATCTGACTATAGAATTATATCCAGTTTGTGAATCTTATATTCAAGGGAAAATGACCGAGGCTCTATTTATTGGTTGGACACTGTGCCACTGATTTATTGGAACTAATACATAGTGATGTATGTGGTCCAATGCATCACACTACAATTGGTGGTTTTCGATACTTTGTTATCTTTATCGATGATCTGTCACAATATGGATATGTGTTTCTTATCAAACACAAGTCAGAAACTTTTGAAAAGTTCAAAGAGTTTCGAAATGAAGTAGAGAAATAAACCGGAATGTATATCAAATGCTTTAGATTAGATCGAGGGGGTGAATACATGAGCAGTGAATTTTTGGATTATTTAAAAAAGAATGGGATTCTCGCTCAGTATAGTCCTCCAGGTACTCCACAACACAATGGTGTTTTGGAGAGGAGGAATCGGACTTTATTGAATATGGTTCGATCGATGATAAGCTTCACTGATCTCCTTGAATATCTATGGAGGTATGCACTAGAAACTGCTGCTCATATATTGAATAGAGTTCTATCAAAAGCCATTCCATCCACTCCATATGAGATATGGACTGGAAGGAAACCAAGTCTTAAATATGTTAAGATTTGGGGTTGTCCTGCTTATGTAAAAGTTACGCAACAGGATAAACTTGCACCTAAAGGTTACAAGTATAGGTTTATTGGATATCCCAAGAATTCAATGGATACCAATTCTATGATCCAGAAGAACGAAACGTGTTTGTGTCTCGTTATGCTACTTTTCTAGAGAAAGAGTTTCTCATTAATCGTGGAGATTGTAGAAAGATTGAGTTAGATGAACTCAATCAGAATGTAAATGAACCAACAATGGAACTTCAGGCTCAATCAAGCAGAATACCTTTGACACACCTTCCACGTAAGTCAGAAAGGATATCAAGGCCACCTGAAAGGTATGGTTCCATATCTAAAGGTGCCCTTGATGTTTTCTTGATTGAAGAAAATGATCCTTTAACTTACAGAGAGGCGATGTTGGACATCGATTCGGGAAAATGGCAAAAGGCCATGAAATCTGAAATTGACTCAATGCATCACAATCAAGTCTGGGACTTGGTTGAGCTTCCTGAAGGAATTGTTCCTATCGGTTATAAATGGATTTACAAGAGGAAGCGAGGGCTCGATGGGAAAGTAGAGACTTTTAAAGCCCGATTGGTGGCAAAAGGTTATACTCAACGATTTAGGATCGACTATGAGGAAACCTTCTCACCAGTAGCAATGCTTAAGTCGATTCAGATTTTACTAGCAATTGCTGCATATTATGACTATGAAATTTGGCAAATGGATGTGAAAACATTGTTCTTAAATGGATATCTTGAGGAAGAAATCTATATGGAACAACCCGAAGGTTTTACATCCAGCCAAACTTCTGGTCTAGTAAGTAAACTGAAGAAGTCTATCTATGGACTTAAGCAAGCTTCCCGAAGCTGGAATCTTCGTTTTGATGAGGTAATCAGAGAGTCTGGTTTCATCAAGAACAAAGAATAATCATGTGTGTATAAAAAGAGCAGTAGGAGTATGGTAGTCTTCTTGGTTCTATATGTGGATGACATACTCATTATCGGAAATGATATTGGTATGTTGTAATCAGTCAAAAGTTACCTGAGTAAGAATTTCCCCATGAAGGATTTGGGAGAGGCTTCCTATATACTAGGTATAAAGCTTTATAGAGATAGAGCTAGGAGGCTTATAGGACTCTCCCAATCATCTTACATTGATAATGTCTTGGAAAGGTATAGTTTCAGTAACTGTAAGACAGTTAACATACCTTTTAGACATGACATTCATCTTTCGTGGAAAATGTATCCTCAGAGTGAAGATGAAAAGGTTAGAATGTCTAGCATACCTTATGTATTAGCTGTGGGAAGTCTGATGTATGCCATGATGTGTACGAGACCTGATATCAGTATGGCTGTAAGTGTTACAAGCCGCTATTAATCTGATCTAGGCGAAGGCCATTGGATGGCAGTGAAACATGTCCTAAAATATCTTAAGGGTACTAAGGACAAGTTTTTGATTTATGGAGAAAATGACCTAGTGTTGAGAGGATACACAGATTCAGATTTCCAGTCTGATCTAGATGATAGAAAGTCTACATCTGGATATGTATTCATTCTCAATGGTGCTGCAGTCAGTTGGAAGAGTAACAAACAGTCATCAACCGCTGATTCCACAATAGAGGCAGAATATATATTGCAACAAAAGAAGCGGTTTGGATATGCAAATTTGTCGCTGAACTTGGAATAGTTCCAAGTTCAATGGATCCTATACCATTGTTTTGCGACAACAACGGAGCCATTGCACAAGCAAAAGAGCCAAGAGCACACCAAAAGTCTAAGCATGTGGAAAGCAAATACCATGTCATAAGAGAAATCTTGGCTAGAGGAGATGTAATAGTTCGTAGAGTAGACTCTATGAATAATGTAGCGGACCCACTTACTAAAGCTTTAACTCCAAAAACATTTAAAAGACATGTGGAGTCAATGGGTATTAGATGCCATCGTGAATGGCACTAAAGCAAGTTGGAGTTGTTGGGATTTGTGCTTACGTGTCATTCTTTTTATGTATAAATATTTGCTTTATGTTTATACATTTATGATTTCAATATATCACTAATTATTTTATTTACAAATATGGTAAGATGCTTGTAACGTTTTAGACATTGTATCATCTGAAAGAGTTCAGATCTGATCTAAAGGAGTTTAGATCAAAACTAAGAGTCAATAAAATCTAAAGAGTTAGAGCCTTGTCTGAAATGGGACAACGACCTAAGAATATATTAATAATGACATAGTTGCAATGGGTTGCAAATGGTGCTAGGAAATGTTGTTATGCAAATATGTTCTTAAATTTAATGTTCCTGATCTATCTTCACTAATGCGGGTCTGTTAGTGATAGTGTATGTCTATATCTAGATAGTCCAGATGGTTAGTCTTAGCAGACTATGAGTTTAGTGGAAACTCGTATAGAGATACAAGTATTCAGTAAGGACTGAATATTGAACAGACTCACAAAGATCTCCAATAGACATCCCATAAAGCCGTCAATAGAGGATTTTTCGAGTTGAGTAGTATTCATGGTCCTTAGACCTGAGTGCCACGGTGGACTTGTGAGTGATCCACCATACTTTGGTTCCACACATGTTAGATACCTTTTATGGTCTAACCGCTGGGTGTCGCTGGGTATGGTCCGATGCTCATAGAGTCTGGTGTGTACAGATATGGGATCCATCAAATCAATTGGATGTGTAAAATATCCTGCAACTCCAAGATTGTATTTTAGAAAGTCTTATTGTAATATCCAATCCCTATTAGTAGTATTGGCGCCTAGATTTCGGTATAGAACAAATAAGACACCGTAGGGTTACTCGATTTTAACCCTATTAGAAATATTTTCTTTATAGTGCACGTGAGAGATATTAGACCTAATTTGGTAATTTCACACTCAATTGGTGCGCCGGACGACCCTAGAATATTTTTAGAATTTTTCTCTATTGGCTTGGAAAGAAAATCCTAATTTACTTCATGAATTCCCATTTAAGGGTTATTAATGGAACAAGTCTTTGTTGAGAAACATAATCCATATATTAGAGAATTGACCAATTAGAAGAAATCTCATGGATTACCAAGTTGGAAGTTCTAGTTAGTTCTTTTCTAACTAAATAGTTACAAATGAACTAATTACATAATTAGTTTTTAACTAATGGCAAATTAGAAGTTTTAAGTAAGTTGAAGGGCAAAATGGTCAATTGAGGGAGCACTATATATATATGTTAGAAGTGTGTAGAAATTTGAAGAGAGATCAAAACCAATACTTAGCCAGAAAAAGAGAGAAATTCGAGCTTCAAAGGGGGGTGCTGCTACAGTGACTATTCATGTTTTTTTTCATGATTTTTCATGTGTAATCAAGCCAAATTAAGGTTATAAACCAATCTCTAAGCTCAATTGAAGCCTCAATTAGTGGAAATTCAAGAAAAAGAGGTAAGAAAAGCATTGTTTTATGACTTTGATAAGTGAACTTTCAAGAATGCTCCAATTGACATTCTTATGTGTATTCTTGGCTTAGATTGAGTTGAATTCTAGTTTGGAGCTTGAAGGAGTCATCAATTTGAAGAAATTGGGAAGGTGAGAATTAGGGTTTTTGGTGATTTTGTTGTAGAGATTTCAATTGATTGTAATTAGGGCTTTAGAATGAAATTGGCATGATTTTGTTGTAATTGGAACAAGAAATTGAGAAAAGGAATGTGTTAGAACCTAAGGTGAAATTCTACCACTTTAGGGAAGTTAGGAATTGAGTGGTGTTTTGATTGAATTGTTGTGTGTAAATGATGCATATTATGAATTGAACCCAAAAATGAAGAAAATGGGACATAATTGTCCATGTTGGAAAGGTGAAGGGCAAGTATGTCCAATCAAATTATAAGGTGTTCAATAATTTTCAGGGCGCTGGATGGTGAGTTAGTTTCGATTATAGCTCCGTAACTAAAATCGTGAAGTAGTTTACATCTGAGCTTTGTATGCCGATTAGGGCATTTAGTAGTTAAATGAGATTCTAGTGTTCGATTTGGTTATAAATGTCATTTATGGCGCATAGGTAAAGATAACCGAGAGCGTTAACGGGAGCAAGATTCGGGAGCGAAATTGAGCGCAGAGCGATTGTGAGTGGAAATCTGCCATTTATTTTACTTTTCGGTTATTATGTTTTCGCACAATGAATATGTATGTTTTATGAGCTTTCAATGCATAAACATGATTTATGGTCTTGATAAATTCATAGACATGCTTTTACATGATCGATTTGTGAAACAGTTTTAAAATTTCTGCATTCGTTTTTAAGGCCATTGGTACCCTTAGATTATAGTGGTGATGAATGTATTAGACCCGGCCGATATATCCTGTGCACATGGGCAGGTCCTGGGGGTGTGTCACTAACTCCGGGAAGTCGGGATGTCGAGTCATGTGAGTCGCTCTATGTGTACGGGATATTGTCTCGCTATATGCATGCGATGTAGGATTCCGCTGCGTAGCCAATGAGATGTCTTGAGATGTCACTGTGGGTGCTGCTAGTTGAGGTGCCCCGTGACCTACTCACGTATGCGGTGGTAGTTGAGTCGCTGCGTGGGTATAGAGCTTTAGGGTTACCATTGATACAGTTTAGAAAGAAAATGGCCGAGCGAGGATTTTACTAGTTTTCGATTTACCGATAGCATTTATGCATTTATATGCACACAGCAGTTATTATGTTATACAGATTCTGAATATAGTTTCCAAAGATGTAGATAAAACCCGCTCAGCAAGATTTCATTAGCATATGATATTAGAAACTGTTTTACAGTCTTACATCCGTTTTAGAAGCATAATTTTTGTATGTACTTTAGAAATTGCTATCTTTGTATAATGTTCTTGTAATTGAAATCTCATTTATACTCACTGAGCTCCTTTAGCTTACCCGTTTTATGTTTTATGTTTTTAAACCCCTTTCCCAGGTGTAGGTCTCAATACGCAAGCTGCTGATTCTCCTGTTGCCAAGTAGTGGGCCGAATCCGAAGATTATTTTTGTACATGTAAATGTGCTAAATAGCACTCTTTACTTTATGCATAGTAGTAGTAGGCATGTATATTTGTAAGTATGTGTTGAATCAAGAAGCAGAGATTTCCAGTTTATGATGATCGTTTTTACTTTTTATGATTATGCTTATTTTGTGATTTAAACGAAATAATTGAGTTGTGTTGGATTTGATTTGGAAAGGACCGGAGGTTCGAATTGGTAGAATTGAGATGTGTTGGAATTAGAAGTGAACTTTCTTTGCAGGTTTATATGAATTTTCCGAAAAATAGGGGAAACTCTGTCCGTTTGTTTCTAAAATTAGGATGTCGTTTTCATGTATATTACTAGATCTTCTTAGTAGTAACAAGAATTCAAAAGGGGTTCGCCTCGCGGAATTTCTCAACATACCCAGTTAGGTTCGGAGGAACTTCCATCGGGGTGCCCGGCAAGGCCGCTGGGATCTATAGTAGAGGGTCTCGGGTTAGGTCCTGTCAGAGTGGTATCAGAGCACGGTTCTTGAAGTTTTAGTTAAAAAGTTCATTTTTAGAATGAGATTCCTGAAATTGCATGTATATTTTTCTAAGTTTAGTAAGTTGAATTCTTTGCATTTGATAATCATTTGCATCACTAAATTTTCAGAAAATATGAATCATCGTGAAGGCCCACGTACTAGGAGAGCAACTGCGGAGGCTCTTGCACCTGAAGAGGAGCAGGGAAATGAGTCAGTAAATGTTCCTACGCCTCAGACCCCTCCTGAATCATCTCAACCCGCTGAGCCAGAGGGTGCAAACGTGAATATAGCTCAAATGGCTTAGATACTAGCTCAAATGGCTTAGATATTAGCAGCGGCGATCCAACAGCCGCGAGAGACTGGAGTGTCCATTGAACGTGCCAAGAAATTGGGCGCTAAGGCTTATGATGGTACCGAAGATCCAACAGCCGCGAGAGACTGCAGGTTTATATAGATTTTTTGAAAAACAGGGGAAACTCTGTCCGTTTGTTTTTAAAATTAAGATGTCGTTTTTATGTATATTACTAGATCTTCTTAGTAGTAACAAGAATTCAAAAGGGGTTCGCCTCGCGGAATTTCTCAACATACCCAGTTAGGTTCGAAGGAACTTCCATCGGGGTGCCCGGCAGGGCTGCTGGGATCTATAGTAGAGGGTCTCGGGTCGGGTCCTGTCACTTATGGCCATAAGCAGACATCCAAGAATTAATTTTATTCTTGAGAAAATAATATTGTAAAAGTGTTTACGGATATTATTTATTGAAATACAAATCTAGAGATAAGTTTATGGTTGAGCACATGGAAACTTGACGGTGTTGATCTATATCTCCGCTCTTCTAGGATATTTATGATGGAAGGATTATACGAATATGTTATAACCTCAACTTGTATGGTCTAATGCACCGTTTTGTAATATCTGTAACATGTGTATGGGACATTGTTCACAGACGTGTGAAATAGTTTCATATGACAAATCAAGCATGGACCTAGAGAGTCTCACAATATGAAGTGTACTCGTTGTGCACTGGGGCAGCAAATTGGATTGAATAATTGATTCAACAATTTCCAGCAAAATGAAAAATATTTCAAGGTTCCTTTTATTATTCACTTGCCAATAATTGAAGGTAAAACACATTATTGGGAGTTGTTAACCAATAAGAAATTGACAAGTGACATAATCTTACTCCATAAATAATTTACCATGTATTTACCTATTTACCTTGCTTGGTAAATACATATATGGTAAATATAAATATTCAAAATCGTTTTGAATTATTAATATTTTATATATTAATAAAATTATTATTATTAATTGGAATAAGTGGCAAACACTATTTACTAATGGAGAATGCACTTGTTATTAATAATAAGGAATGTTGACCAATTAGTAATTCTTAAATGATGTACTAAGGAAGTGGTAAAATCACTTAACATTGATTAAATGCCATTTACTCTCTAGAAATTGATTCAAATGGTTGAATCAAATTGGTGAGTGAAAAATATGATAGATTAATGTTTGTAATGGCAAACATGGTTGAGTGGTGGTGGAGCACTAAGAGAAATCATTCTTTGCACTTAAGAAAGAATTGAAAGAGTTCAATTTGTGTAAGAAAGAGTGAATTTCGTTCAAGGAGAAAGAAGAGAGCATTGAGAGCATTTCCTAAGTGTTTTTCTCAAAGTGTTGAGAGAAAATACAAAGGCTTACCAAGGTTCAACATAAAGAGTTGTAAAGAACAAAAGAAAACACTTAACTCTTCTCATCTCTTGGTAGTAATCACTCATATAGACAAATTGTTTTAAGTGTTAAAACAATCATTTGCTGGAAATTCAAGGTTGCCATTCTAGCTTCACAATCCCACCAGATTTAGTTGTGAACTAGAATTGTGTAAGGGAACACTTCAAGGTGAGCTCAACAAATTGAAGCTTGGAGTTCTTGAAGAATTGTAAAGCTACCTTCATAACCGGGTAGGTTATTTATTTGCTATTCATTTTATATCATGCATGAAATATATATGAGATATATATGTACTTGAATGATCATACATGTGATTACATGCTTGAATTTGTTACATATTGTATAATATGTATGAATACTTCCATTGCATATTTAATTTTTGAAATTATATGCATCTATACACATCACACACCATATCACAACAACACCCACCAACAAGACTGCCATGGGCGACTACCAGCTTTCCTTTCTTTATCGAGAAAGCTCGTCGAACATCTATTCCTCTTCCTCTGCCTCAACAAGATCTAGGGTTTCCTCTACTTATCTTGGTCCTTAAGTGGAATTTAGGTACACAATCTTTATTGCCTGGTTACACCTCTGATTCTTTTGATTAAGAGCTAGCGCCGATCCTTATCTATAAAGTAAATCCCAAAAAAGCCAATTCTAAGGCTGGTTTTTTGGCTACCAATTACCGTTTTAGTTTCCTCTGGTCTCGTACTGGGTGAGATAGCTTGAACACAATTTTCATTATTGGGTATTCCACTGCCTACGCCATGCTTTAGTCCTCTTAGCCCTCTATAGAGTCAACCTCCTGCTTCAATCATCTACAACAAAAGAAGAGACGAAATCCATACCTGAGCCTGAAACTACATGGAACAAAGATTGCTCTAGGCTGAGATTTTCCTCGCCTCCCTTATAGAAGAGTAAGCTTCTGCCCATCTTCCTTCTTTTAAGAAATAAATAATAAATAGAGTAAGGTCTTTACCAATCTATTATATGAACAGCCTTTCTTCCTTATATGCCTTCCCGAGGTAAAGATGGTTGTGAAGTGAACTTCCTTTCGGTGGAAGCAAGAAATGCGATAAAAACTCTATTTCTTCTGCTGAGGTAAGGAGCTCCTCTATTCTTATTCTATTTTGGGGATATTCTAAGTATTCCTCTTCTTATGATTAGATTGCCCACGGGCAAAAAAAAAAGAAAGAACAACCCGCTACAGCTTCGCTTCCTTACTTCTTAGGTGACTTTCTAGTTGCAATAAGGGACATAAGGGGCAAGGCCCATTTAAAGCGTTATGGGTCGGCCACATAGGAATAAGAATAGCTTTTGTCTTTCCCTTCAGCAGAATGGGATGATTATTACCTTTTGGGTAAGGTTCTTTACTAAGGAAACTTCCTCCAAAGCTCTCTTTTCCAGGCCTAGTACCAACTCCCGACTTGATTGACGAAGAATCAATAGGTGCATTCTCCACTTCCTAAGGCCAAAGGTACGAATTGACTAACTAGCTTAGTAGCTTCTGACCAAGAAGAAGGGTTAAGCAAAGACCAAAACATCCGAGGCATTAAAGCAAAGGCTGTTCACTGACCAATGCACTTTCAGGGTCCCAGGTTAGAGATTGAAAGAGCTGCTTCTTTATAAATGTAGCATGAGCGCTTATCTTCAATTCTCGTCCGAAGGTGCTAACAAGCAACTCGTCCATACACGGAATGATCAACATTGCTTCTCTGAAAACCCTTTTATCTTCGTCATAATCAAACTTCGTATCTCAAACCAAGCCCGAGGAGACTACTTGAGACCATATATCGCCTTTTTTAACCTTTAAACTTTCCCTTCCCCCCTAACCCGTTGAGAAAACCTATTCGTGGAGGTCTTCATAAAGAAAGGCCTTTTTGACATCGAGCTAATGCAGTAGCAAAGATCAGTTAGCTGCAACTGACAAAATGACTTGCATGGAATTGAGATTAGTTAGGCCAAAGGAGCAAACGTCTTGAGAGAGCCATCAGCTTTGTATTTCAGGGTATGTACCCCCGTATATTTGCCTCTTGGTAATGTGATCAGTTCCCAAGTCTCGTTCTTCTTTAAAGCCTTCATTTCTTCTATTATAGCTTTCTTACCAAAAAGAGTCTAAATAAGCATGTACCATACCAGCAGAAGACTGAGTTGGCTTTCAAGCTAGCTATTCCCTTAGTCGATATTTATTGTAAGCATAACTTTTCATCAACTACCCCACCCTTAAAGAGAAGTATGGGAAGACTAGATAGAAAAAGTGATTTAAACTAAATAATTTTGAAATCATACCTCGATAATAAAAGCAAACTTATTTGCGTAAGAGTTACCAAAAACTTAAGCAATAAACAAATATACGTAAAATGCATTAAAAATAAACTAATTAGAATGTGATTCAAAAGTTCAGTAATGTACTATTTACTCTGTCTTTCTAGAACTAGAATACGTCTCAAGAATACATAAATAAACCTTTTACTCACGCCATTCATGATGAATTTTGTTTTAGAGAACAAAATGATAATAAAAAAATAAATAACACTAACATTATATATTAACTATTCTCCCTTAACCAAATTGAGACATTGTCCTCAATGTCAAAATATAGAAAGAGTAAAGTATAGACCTGAAACATCTTTTATTAGAAATTAAACTTGCAACAAAAGAAAACAAACCACACAAAATGTCTAAAAATACATAAAAGTAAATAGGCTATAGACGAAGTGCCAAATCTATCTTGCGTTTCTTTTTACTGTCATCAGTATATCAATCTATCTGACTCATTGTTGGATTAGATAGAGGTGTAAAAACTTGTAGTTCATCAAGTAACTGATCAACAGTTGAAGCAGAAATAAGGATCTATTGTGCTGTCGATGAGACGAATTATTTTTTCACCGCATAGTCAAGAAAAGATAACAACCCATTATAAAAACCATCAAAATTTAACAAACCAATGAATTTTTTATGAATTTAAAATTGTGCCCATGAGACAATTTAAACAATTTCCTCCAAAGTTTCGAAATATCCAGGTAGAACTATAAAGGCATTAGCATTCCGAAGAATAAAAGTTATTTGTTCATGCAATGATGATACATGTAACTCATCCCTAATTGTTTTTCCTACAATGTTTCCAACAGTTGGAGTTTTTGATATGATACCCAAAACTTGACTGCCTTTATTTTGTGCAACTATTGCCACATATCCAATTAATCAAAGATTGCTTCCCTCATATACTAAATGAATATTTCGCTCAGCTAACACCTTACCAAGGGTTTCTGCTGCTTTTACAAACTCTCTAGTTTTTCCAAGGCTGGATCCATAAAAGACACAAATTTTTGTGAATTTACGAGTTGATGCTCCTTCCATTATTACACTCACCCTCTCTCTTGAATGATTTTGAGTTTGTATAAAGATACATAAATAATACAATATATTTATAGAGAAAAAAGATGTTATAAAGTTAAGTCACATGGGCTATTGGCTTAAAATGCAAAAGTTTCAACATTTGTTTACCATTTTTTAAATTGTTAGTTGGAAAAGTCACATGGTTGGTTAGTTGTTGGAAAATACGTTTGAGTTTAAAATGAAACATTTAAAAATAATAGCTACAATAAATATATACAAGTAGTTTTGATTGTGGCTCACATCTTTCTCTGGTTTTGCGTCCAGTAACGGCTTAAAAGCCCTCTATAAGCTAGGGATAGGCTTTCCATCTAATTTTCTTATAAATTGGCAAATAGGGTCTTTTAAAGTCAGATTCCCAAGACTATACCGCTTATGTTCTTTTAGGAATATGTCTCATAATTCACAAATTGCAATATGTACATATTCACTAGGATGCGTCTAAAGAGTCGATAAGATATCATCTAAAGACTCCTTACTCAAACCATCCTTAGTGAACATAATTTTATCTTCGTGATTTATAGATATCATTCCTAAAGTGCAACAACGTGTGTTATAAGTCAAGTGTGCACACTTGTAACAAACGTTAAATTGTTTTGCTCTTCGTTTTTTCTTTTTTGCAAAAGATCTTTTACCTACGCCAAGCATGTAAGAAATTAATGAGCCTGAAGATTCACCTGTCAATCAAACTTTGACTTTAATTAACCAACGTAAGTCAATAGGTATATTCATAATCATTAATAACCTTAATCTTTCACATCTTACTTGGTAAATTTTCTTTAAGACATTTTGAGGCAATGAAGGAAAACACTTTTTCAAATTCTTTAGAATGTCATCCATTTTTTTTAAAAAGGGGGAAAAAGAAAAGGTATTAATAATTATGGAAAACTAACAAAACCAACTTGAAATGTTACGGAGTACCGTTATTCACTACTTAACCGGAGTGCAAAACAAAACTTCAATAAAAATACTAAATTAACCTGCAAGTAAAAACAAAAAAAAAAGTTAGAAGAAGAATAAATATATATATAAATATATAAATATGTAAAATAAAGATTAATCAATCTCGTAATAAAGGTCAGACAGGGACATAAATTCTTTATGAAAAGCTTGGTTTCTGGAAACGATTTGAGCCTTTGCCTATTTACCTTAAACATATTCCTATTTTTAGGATTTTCAATGTCAATTGTTCCATAAGGGTACACATGTTGCACAATAAAAGGGTCACTCCATCTTGATCTTAATTTTCTAAGGAATATGTGAAGTTGAGAATTATAAAGCAAAACTTTCTTACCAGTATCAAATGTTTTTCTTTGAATTTTTTATCATGAAAAGTTTTGATTTTAGCTTTATGAATTTTTGAATTCTCATATGCATTATTTCTCAATTCTTCAAGTTTATTTATTTATAATTTATGTATCTGTCTAGCAAAATTAAGATTTACATTGAAAGTTTTAATGGCCCAGTAGGCTTTATGCTCAAGTTCCACAGGTAAGTGACAAAGGTTTTTCATAAACTATCCTATAAAGAGACATATCTAATGAAGTTTTAAAAGCAGTTCTATAAACTCATAGTGCATTATTAAGTCTTAAAGATCAATCTTTGTAATTTGGGTTTACAGTTTCTTTTAAAATTTATTTTATCTCTCTATTTGCTAATTCAACTTGTCCACTTGTCTGAGGATGATAAAGGGTGTCAAAGAGTAATACTATATTTTTTCATTAATATTTTAAATGTCCTATTACAAAAATGCTTACCCTCATCACTTATAATTGCTCGAGGGATTCCAAATCGACTTAAGATATACTTTCAAAATTTTCATGACTATTTAATGGTCATTAATGGTCATTATTTCGACATAGAATAGCCTCAATCCATTTTGAGACATATCTACAGCAACTAATAGATACGTAAATCCAAATGATAACGAAAATAGTCCCATGAAATCTATCCCCCAACAATCAAAGATTTTAATAAGAAGAATGGGATTCAAAGGCATCATGTTTCATTTTGAAATTGATCCCAACTTTTGACAATTTTCACACGTTATACAAAATGCATGTGTATCTTTAAATAAAATCCACACTGTAAGATTTTTGCAGCTATTTTCTTTGATGAGAAATATCTCACACATGCTTCAGAATGACAAAATTTAATAATTTTACTTACCTCATTGTCGAGTATGCATCTTCGAAATATTTGGTCACGACAATATTTGAAGAGATAATAATCATCCCAATAAAACTTTCTTACCTCAGTTAAAAATTTCTTTTTGTCTTGAGCATTCCATTGAGGTGGCATTTCTCATAATATTAGCATACCAAGGCATTGTAACAATATAAAATAAAAATTCATCAAGAAAAAAATCATTAATAGGTGTTATTTATGTTGATGAATCTGGTGCGAGTCTTGATAAGTGATCTGCAACAACATTCTCAGCTCCCTTCTTATCATTGATAGTGATAATAAATTTTTGAAGCAATAGAATCCATCGAATCAGTCTTAGTTTTACATCTTATTTTGACATTAAGTACCTTACAGTAACATGGTCAGTAAACACAACAGTTAAAGAACCAATTAAGTAAAAACAAAATTTGTCTAATGCAAATATTACAACAAGTAGTTCTTTTTCAGTTGTTGTGTAATTCTTTTGTGCATTGTTTAAAATTCTACTTGCATAATAAATTACATAGGATTTACCTTCCTTTCTTTATCCTAATACAGCACCAACAGCGTAGTCACTAGCATCACATATGAGCTCAAAAGGTAAAGACCAGTCATGAGATTATATGATAGGAGCAGATGTTAAGAGGCCAATTAATTTTTCAAACGAATTTTGACACTCTTAAGTCCACTCAAATGATACATCTTTTGCTAAGAGGTTTAGATATAGCACTAAAAAATTTATGAACCTCCTATGGAATTCAGTATGTCATAAAAAGGATCGGACTTCTCTGACTGTTTCTTGTGGAGGTAAATGTGTAATAAGTTCGACTTTTGCCTTATCCACTTCAATTCCTTTAGAAGACACTACATGTCCTAAAATAATTCCAAAAGTAACCATGTAATGACATTTTTTCCAATTAAATACAAGACTATTTTCTTCGCGTCGTTTTAAGACATTTTCTAAGTTTTCAAGACAATTATCAAAAGAATTTCCAAACACAGTTAAATCATCCATGAAAACTTCTAAATAATGCTCAAGTTTGTCACTAAAAATGCTTAACATACATCTCTAAAATGTTGCTAGGGCATTACAATGTTCAAAGGGCATTCTTTTAAAAGCAAAGGTCCCAAAAGGGCACGTGAATATAGTTTGTTTTCTTGATCCTCTAGTGCTATAAGAATTTGATAATAGCCAGAATAATCATCTAGAAAGCAATAGTAGGGATGTCCTGCTACGCTTTCTACAATTTGATCAAGGAATAGTAAGGAAAATGGTCTTTTCTAGTGGCAGTTCAACTTCCTATAATCTATGCACATCCTCCAACTAGATAAGACTTGAGTTGGTATTAACTTACCTTTATCATTTTCAATGACTATCATTCTAGTTTTTTTGGTACTGCCTGAGTAGGACTTACCCACTTACTATCTGAGATAGGATATATGATTCTTACTTTAAGTAATTTAAGAACTTTAGCTCTCACTACTTCATTCATATGGTGATTTAATCTCCTTTGAAGTTGTTGGAAAGTTTTGGCATTATCCTCTAGGTGTATTCTATGTGTGCAAATTAAAGAATTAATGTCATTTATGTCTTTTAAAGTCTACCCAATTACATTTTTATGCATTTTTAATAATTCAATTAACTTACCTTCTTGTTCGTTTGTGAGTGTAGAAGAGATTACCACCGAGTAAGTATGTTTCTCTCCAAGGAATGCATATTTTAGTCCTTCAGGCAGAGGTTTTAACTTCAACTTTGAAATTTCGTTATGTTTATCCTTGTTTTCTCCTAATTCTTTAAACTTTGGTTTTCATCCTTTATTTTCAATCACCTGTGCACAGTCAAGTAAAGAACATATGTCAGAGATTTTAGGATCTAATTTTTAATTTGACTCAAATGAATTTATTAAACACATTTCTAAGGGATCAGTAGAACTCCGTTTTTGAATATGATCCTCCACAATTGTTTCAATCATGTTGGCTTCTTCACTTTCATCCTTCCTCTTAGTGGTTGCTTACATATATTGAAAATATTGAGTTTAAGTGTCATATTTCTAAATTAAAGCTTTATTATTCCACTCCTGTAATTAATCAAAGCGTTAGAAGTTGCTAAAAATGGATCACCCAAAATAATAAGTATCGAAATACATCTTTTAATAAAATACATCTTTTAATAGGCTATGTATCCAAGACAATAAAATCCATAAGATATATGAATTTATCAACTTGAACTAAAACATCTTCTACTGTCCCTCTTGGTACTTTTGTTGATCTATCGGCAAGTAAAAGAGTTATAGAAGTTGATTTTAACTCATCGAGATTGAGCTGCTAATAAATTGAATAGGGCAGTAAATTCACACTAGCACCAAAATCAAGTAAGGCTTATTCAATTTTATGATTTCCAATATTACATGAAATTGTAGGACAACTAGAGTCTTTATATTTCAAATCATTATTGTTATGAAGAATGGCACTTACTTGTTCAGCTAAAAATATTTTCTTTTTCAAATTCAGTTTTCTTTTTACTGTGCATAAATCCTTCAAAATTTTTGCATAAGAGAGAACCTGTTTAATAGCATCCAATAAAGGAATATTAACTTTTACCTGTTTGAAGATTTCAAAAATTCAAGGATTGTGATTCATCTTCTTAGTATTACGTAATGCATGAGGAAATGGGGTTGGAGGTGAGAGTTTGGTATTTTTTTCATTAGGTGTAAGTTCAACACTTTCCTTACCCCTAGAGATTGATTCATCATTCTCATGAAGTTCAGGAATATCTTTTTCAACAATTTTACCATTTCGAAAAGTGGTAACTGCTTTAACTTGATCCATGTGTTGGCTTCTTGAACTACATGCATTTGAGTTATGTTGTCCTTTAGGGTTAAGTTGTGGTTGAGAAGGAAATTTTTCTTTCCCATGAATGTTTAGTGCGGAAGAAAATTTAGCAAGAGTATATTTCAAATCAACAAATTTTTGAACATTTTGAGAATTAATAGACTCTTGCTTTTCAATGAATGCATGCAAAGTTTCTTCAAGATTTTTCTTAAGAGGTGGGGCATATGGTGCATAACCTTAATGGTTTTGAAAGTTTTGGTGTGGTATTGGAAAAGTGGTTGTAAAGCTATGCTTAAGTGTCATTTCTCTAACTAAAATTCGGGTGATTTCTCCATCCAGAATTGTAGTTCTGTAAATATGGGTTATTGTTTGACAGTTTGAACGTGTTTAGAACATTGGATTGTTCATAGAGAATTCTCCAAATGCAAGCAAAGTTAAGCAATCATTGGTAGAGTGATCATGGGTTTCATAAATGTGACACACAATTTCTTAAACAGATTTGATTTGACCACTCTTTTTCATTATTAAGGTTTCGACTTTTCTAGCGAGGGATATTAATTTTGCTTGAAGGCCATGGTCTTCCTTAAGATGAGAAATACCCCCACTAGATGTAGTGATTTGATTTTTGTTAGGTGCCTCACAAGTACCAGCAGTGTCTCAATTTTGAGCATTTTCTGCTAGTAAGTCTAGATAACAGTTCATTGCCTCTTCTAGGTCTTTATCCTCAAATATTCCATTACATATCATTTCTACCATTTGCCTAACTTGGGGTGTTAAGCCCTCATAGAAATTTGAGACTAATCTCCACATTTAAAAGCCATGTTGGGGATAGGTATTAAGTAATTCTTTATACCTTTCCCAACATTAGTAAAGGGTATCTCCTGGTTTTTGGGCAAAAATGGTACTTTGTCTTTTGAAAGAATTTGTTCTATGGGAAGAAAATTTTTTTTTAGGAATTGTTGCATCTCATCCCATAAAAAAATGGATCCTGGCCTAAGGTTTTGCAGCCATATTTTAGCTTTATCTTTTGAAGAAAAAGGGAAAAGTTTAAGTAGAATTGTGTTCATGGTACAAATTTGGTCATTATACATGTTACACACTTCTTCAAATTCTCTTAGATGCAGATAAGGGTTCTCTGCATCTAAGCCACGAAAAGTGGGTAAAAGTTGAATAATGTTTGGTTTAAAATTAAAATGTGCTGCATCTAGAAAAATTAAGCAAGATGGTACACCGGTTCGTGTAGGGTTCATGTAATCTCTAAGTGTCCTAAGTCAGTTATAGTCATTATTTTGGGATTGATTGTTCTCTGGGTCTATGAGTCCCTCGATTTGATTTTCAGTCATAGTGTTAATTGGTGAAGAATGAGAAAATGAAGGAGAATCTAATAAATTATCAAAGGAAATTCTGAAATTACCTTTCACCAAACAATGAGAATTAAGATCTCGAAACCAATCGTTCATATAAAGAAATAAAATAAAATATAATAATACAAATAAGAGAAAAAAATAAAATATTAAACACAGATAAATAAAATAGGCAAAACTAAAATTAAAATAAAATAAAGATAAATAATTTGAAGTTATATTTCTAATATTAGATTAGTTAATGTTAGATTATATAATAAAAAGTTAATAAGTAAATAGTATGAGGCTTAGCCTTCCATGAAAATAACAAGTGAATAATAAATAAAGTAAAGTGAGTTAGGAGGCTTAGCCTTCCATGAAAATAAAAAGCTAATAATAAATAAAATAAAGCAAGTTAGGAGGCTTAGCCTTCTACGAAAATAAAATAAACAAACAAACAACAAAAAGAAATGTTAATTTCATTTCCTCGATAACGATGCCAAAAATTTGACATGTCCAGAATATAGGAGTTTATTTTCTAGTGTAGGATTGTTGAAGTAGTAAATAATCCGGTAAGAAGGTCGATCCAAAGGGTAGTAGAATTAAAATTACAAATTATAAATACTTTAAAGACAATTAATGTAGTATAAGATATTTGCAAATATTAATTCAATTAACCAATTCAAATAAAAGTTAAGGTTATGGGGATCCACTCTTGGCATAAGAAGTAAGAATATATTTAACTCTTTTTATAACCAAATTGGAATCCTCACTCAAAGGAGGTTCCAACCAAAAAATATAACAATTAAAGTTCATCATCATTTATATATTAATTAGTATTTATTTCTTTCAATTATATACATCAAATCTTATAAATGGGTTCAAATATTTATTATGCCAATCTTTATATTTGTCTACAATAAATCAAGACTCTCACTTTACAAATAATGGTATATACGCAAAATCTTGTAAATGGTTTCAAGAATTTATTATGCTAAGTATAAAGTTTGTCAATAATAAATTAAGATACACCACTTAGAAGAAAGGATATTAATATTAAAAATAAAATAAATAAATCATATATAAATTTGCATAACTTAATAATAAAATATTACATTCATGAATAAGAGTTAAGTATTTCCTTGCCAAGATTTTCACCCTTTCACCTTAGCATAAAGAAAATTACTTGGACATAATAAAACTAAAGAAAAAGAAAAGAAATGGAAGAAGAGATAACATGACTTTCAATAATAAATAAGAGAAATAATATTATAAAGAGATAATACAAAAAGACAAGTATTTTAAACTAAAATCTAACTCTCTAATTATATGTTTTGGGCATAAACATGCTACCTATTTATGGAAAAATATAGATAAATCGAGACAAATGAAGAGGGAACCACTTGGATGATAAAAGTCAAGAATTGTGGCAAATAATTTATATTGATTATCATTAATTTACCCACTTTGTTATCCAATTTAGAATTTATGTGGTCCGAATTAACAGTCATTCAAAACATTAAAGTTGTAGATAAATCTCTTATCATTCTAAATTGAGTAATCTCATACGTATTAGATATGTATTTCTATAGTTATAGGCCAAATACTGATGACTGTTCGGATTGGACTTGTATTGCAGATTAGTTCTAGTTTAGGCCATTTACACCTTCTAAACCTCAAATTTTGAATGCCTTATGAAATATAATATGTTAGCCCATTGAGTCAGCTCTTCACAGGATCAAGAATCACTCCAATTTAATTCATAGGTAAAAAGTTGTGCCAATTTTACCGTACTGACCACAAAACAGTTAAAAGCTAATAAGGTAATATTATAAACATACTTAAGTTATGGGAGCTAAAGACACTAGTAATACAAAACAATGATATAAAACCCTTATTAAATATGTAATTTTAAGTGTTCATCAATTAGTATTTGATTTTCACAATTATTCCAAAATTAAAAAGGTAAAACTTGCAGGTATTAAATTTTTTGATTTTGCAATTGTTTGGTGAGCGGAGAATACCGCCCTGCAACAAAAAGACTAGTAATCTACTAAACCCAAAATGCTAGCTTTGCCTGAAATATTGAAGAAGAGACCGAGCTTGCTTCGACAGCTAAAACCCGAACTGATCAACTAGTGTAAAATATGAAGAGAAATAGAGAGCATCTAATAAAGACGTGGGAAGAAATGAAAACTGTGATGAGGATATGGTTTATTCTAAGCCATTACTATTGTGAGTTTTACCAAATATTACAAAGTCTTACACAAAGTAATCAAAGTTTAGAGGATTATTATAAGGAGATGAAAATCGCTATGATCTGTATAAATGTAAAAGAGGACCAAGAGGCTACTATGGCTAGTTTTTGGTTACTTAGAACTAGAAAATTTCTAATTCTATAGAATTGTAACATTATATGGACTTGGAAGATCTGGTGCATATGGTTGTCAAAATTGAGAACCAACTCAAGAGAAGGGGCAGCAGTACACGGCAAAATCCTAGCTCAAGTTCATCATAGAGGTCAAATTTTGTGAATAAAGAAGAGAAGCAAGCCACTGCCAAGCCCAAAATTGAACAAAAACAAGAATTAACCAGCCATGAAAATCAAGGTAAATCCAATTCTTCCATCACTTGGAATCATGATATAAGTGTTTTAAATGCCAAGGCATGGGTCACATAGCGAGCCAATATCCAAACAAAAGAGTTATGATATTGCAAGCTATTGGTGAGATTGAATACGATAACGAAGATGACACTAAATCTATGTCACCATTGGAGGATATGAATGATGAGGAATACACTGCCCAAGGTGAATTGTTGGTTGCAAGGAGAGTTCTAAGTATGCAAGTCAAAGAAGATGACAAAGTGCAGTGAGAGAACATCTTCCATACTAGATGCTACATGCAAAACAAGGTATGTAGTGTGATTAATGATGGAGGTAGTTGTACTAATGTTGCTAGCAATGCAATGGTGGAGAAATTAGGGTAGCCAACAACTAAACATTTCTAGCCTTACAAGTTACAATGGTTAAATGATATTGGTAAGGTGAGGGTTACTAAGCAGTTGTTAGTTTTCTTTCACATCAGAAAATATAAAGATGGAGTTTTGTGTGATGTAGTTTCAATGCAAGCTGGACACTTGTTATTAGGCTGACCGTGGTAATTTGATTGGCATAGCGAGTCCTTTTGTTAATCAAAGGACATTTACTCTAGTTTCAATGCATGATGGTTTCACCAACAAATACTCATTTGTGATTAATCAAAGGACATTCACTCTAGTCCTTTTGTTACTAATGTAGGTCTATGAAGATTAAGTGAAGTTACAAAAATAGAGTGAGAAAAAGAAAACATGTGAAAATAAGAAAGAGAAAAAAAAAGAGACTGAGAAAAATGAGAAAGAAAACAAGAGGATAGATTCAACCATTGAGAGAAAATAAGAGAGAAAAATAAATTTCTATGCAAAAGCAAGTTAAATAAAAATAGAAATGTTTTTTAATCAACCAAAGATTGTACTTTTATATGAAGAGGCATATTTAAAAACTAATCAACTTGACGTTTCTTTGCCTAATTCAGTTGTTTCTCTTTTGCAGAAGTGATGTTGTCTTTCCCGAGGAGGTTCCACATGGTTTATCTTCTATTCGAGGAATTGAACATCAAATCGATTTTGTGTCCCGTGCTTCCATTCCAAATTGACCACCTATCGAAGCAATTCCAAGGAGACAAAGGAGCTACAAACGCAAGTTAGTGAATTAATGGATAACAGGTATGTAAAGGAAAGTATGAGTCTGTGCACCATGCTGATGATTTTGGTTTTTCTAAGAAGGATAGTATGTGGCGGATGTGTGTTTACTACCAATCAGTCAACAATATAATGGTAAAGTGTTGTCATCCTATTCATTGCTTAGATGATATGTTAGATAAACTGTACGGTGCTTGTGTATTTTCTAAGATTGATTTAAAGAGTAGGAATTATCAAATAAGAATGAAAGAAAGTGATGAATGGAAAACTATTCTTAAAAAGAAATATTGTTTATATAAGTGGTTAGTTATTCCATTTAGATTAACTAATGCACCAGGTACTTTTATGCGATTAGTGAACAATGTCTTGTGTGCTTTCATAGGCAGATTTGTTATTGTTTATTTTGATGGTTTTCTCATTTATATAAAAAAACTTGGATGCTCATGTTATGCATTTAAATTCAGTTTTAAATGTACTTAAAAAATAGAAGTTATTTACTTGGTTTTGAGCATAAAGGGAATTGTATTCGACCACGATTTTTGTAAGAAGTTTTGGGCTTATGATAAAAACATAGTGGGTAAGTTCTTCAGGCACGAGGGTTTCTTGTTTTGGAAAAATAAATTTTATGCGCTGAATTGCTTTTTGTATAACTTGTTAGTAAAGGAATCCATGATGAAAGGTTAATGGGACACTTTGAAGTTGTTAAGACCTTAGCAGTTTTGTAAGAATACTTCCATTGGCCATACATGAAATAAGATTAAGAGAATTTGTGGTAGATATGTCATGTAGGCCAGAAAAATCCCGAGTGTAACCCCATCATTTTTACACGTCACTGCCTATTCCTAGCGAGCCTAAGATTGATATTTTGATGGACTTTGTATTAGGTTTGCCTAGGTCTAGACGTGATAGTAATTCAATTTTTGTGGTTCTGGATAGGCTTTCTAAAATGGCATATGTTACTAATTTGTTCTTTAGAGAAATTATAAGATTACATAATATGCCTAGAACAATAGTTTTAAGATAAAGATGCTAAATTTTCTTGAGTTACTTTCAAAATACTTTTTTGGTGTAAGTTAGAAACTAAGTTGTTATTTTCTACTACTTATGACGCAAACGAAGCTACAAAGTCTATATATACACAAGAGGAACACGTGGATTTTGAGGGACTCATGAGACATATGGGCTAGGAGGGGCTCAAGGCTGGTAATCACATAATACATTAAGCTTGCCAAGTGGGCTAATCATAAGTCTTAGAGCCAAGCATTTTAAAGAAGCATTAAATGGGCTAATTCAATAAGTTGGTGAGATGGCAAACACATGAAGGCCTGACATAAGCCTAAATATTTTTCAAATAAGTCCAAATCAGATTCATAGGAACTTAATCACTTTGATTAAGGTTCTAGAAGAACCAAATTGAAGATCTACACAGCTTTTGAAAGGCCCAAGATATTAATTTCGAATTTAAATTTGATATAGGCAAATTTTCTAGAGGTTTAATTGCTTTCCAAATTCATGAGATTTACTACAGATTTAAATTTAAATTTGATATAATCAGATTTTTCTAGAGGTTTAATTGCTTTCTAAATTCTGGAGATCTGTTACAGATTTAATTTTAGAAATTTTGATGTATTAGGATTCTTTCTCTTTTAGAATTAAGTTATTAGTAGGATTTTACAAACTATACAAAGGCTTAAATTTCTTATTGTATGGGTTCAACTGTTAATTAGAGAATAATATAACAGATTTTATTTTTTCGGTGTTCTTCTTTCATTCTTGAAAGGCTTTTGAACTTATCAAGATTATTCTTATGGCATTCAAACAACCTGACTTATCACCTTGATTCTTAAGTGTCTTTGGATTTCTTGGTATGGTACCTCTATTCAGCCGTAGTCTTAGTTCTAGCCTTGCTAGGTCATGGGACAAGACTCATTAAATTTGCATCTTGAAGATCTTGGGGTTTGATATCACCTTGTTTGTGTTGGGTTTCATCACATCGTTGGTGAGGTTCATATCAATTGGCATTAGAGCTTTGGTTTCAAGGCAAGTTTGAATTTTCCCTTAATTATTCGATTGCATCTTGTGTGAATTGTTTTGGTTAGGAAAATCTTAAATTGTGGCTGCATTTTATCTTGAAAACCCTAATTGTTATAAATTCATATTTCTGGTTTTTGTTATTGATGTGCATCATGAAGGTTCTAAATCAAGAAGGTGAGCTGAGCATAAAAGAGGTTTCAGATGGTACAATAACAAAAACTAAGTCCCAATAGCTTCAAAGGGCCACAAGTAGTCAAATTAGAGCTATTGAAGCTTCTATGGGCTTAGAAGCTTGCGATCTGAATCAAAATGAGCTAAAGGTGTTTATTTATCTTCAATTAGAGATTGGGATGTGATTTAGAGATGGTGACATTGAGCTTAAATAGGCAGTTGGGAGATTTATTTCCATGCTATTGGGCTTAAATTGCTTCTTATGTTCTTATTTTTATTACTTCACATATCTCTCTATATTTTCATATATTTGGGCCATTTAGAACCTGTTTAGCTTTATTTTAAATTCTTAAGTCAGATTGGACTTATTTTGGGCTTTTTAATTTATTAGGTAATATTAGAGTTTTCCCTTATCTTGTAAACCTATATAAGGCATCTTAAAATCTTAGAAAGTTAGTTGCCTTATTCTTCAATTTTATGCACGAAAATAAAACTTTTCTCTCTCAAAATTGTCTTTTCTAGTTTTTAAACTCTTAAAGATAGTTGCTGACTTATCACTCTTTAATCACCAAGAGTGTGGCATCACAATCCTAAATTGATCCTTGTGGCATCCATATGACTTATCAAGGTTTTTTTTTTTAGTTCTATCCTCCATCTAATTTACTATTTATTTTTTATAATTCAGCCTAAACACTTAAAGAAAAAATAACAAAATCAGACACTACTATCATCTTAAAATAAGTTTTTTTGTTTATATTTTTGAATAATCTATTTTGAAGATCAAAGCGTATCATCTTGGTATCAGAGCATAGGATTTCAGTGTGCAAACTGAAGTTTCAGCCATTTAAGGTCTCTTGCTGTTTTTGTTTGATATAATATTGTAAGGTTATTCAACAAGTTGGATCTCCAATATTTGAGGTTAGTAGTTTTTGAATTGCAACTCTGTAGCATTAAAGTTAATTCTTAGTAGTTTGTGGACTGAAGATGATTTGGTTGAGTTGAGTTGTTTTTGAACCTAGAAATTGTGAATTTGAGTCATTTATTGCTATCTAATTTTATTTACTGAATTGGTGAAAATTCAAATTTAGAAGTGTGTTTTAGCTACTATTTGTGTTGTTCATTGTTCATACTTGTTTGGGTTTTTTTTGTTAATAATGACTGAAGATAATGCAAATAGAGTACCAAAGGGACTGAGTTTAGAACAAGCTCAATTCATGGGCTTACAACGAGCTCATGATGAATTTCAGGTTTAGATTACTAAAATTCATGGACAACTCACTGCAATTATAGAAATGATGCAAAGAAATACTTTGCAACCCTAACAAAGGCAGGTAGGGCGTACGGCACCTCGGAATGACCTTAGGGATGCTGGAGATTAGCCAAATAGGGATGATAAAGCTGAAGATAGGGGTAGGCTGAGGAGGCAGCAAAATGATCCTACTAGTGGTATCAAACTTAATATACCACCATTTAGAGGTACTAGTTCTCCTGAGAAGTATTTGGAGTGGGTTTAGAAGGTAGAAAGGATGTTTGTTTGGCATGAGTACCATGAGGCAAAGAAGTGTAAGGTAGCAGCACTTGAGTTTACAGATTATGCACTTTTGTGGTAGAAAAACTTAAAAGCTCAACGAAGAAGGGATGATGAAGAAGAAGTTACTAGTTGGCCATTTATGAAAATATTAATGAAGAGATTTGTTCCTGATTACTATAAACAAGAATTCTACATCAAACTCTAGACTTTGTGGCAAGGTTCCTTGAGTGTAGAAGAGTATATAAAAGAATTTGAGCTATTACTGATTCATTGTGATTTGAATGAACCTCAAGAGTAAACAATAGTTAGGTTTCTTGATGGATTAAGGAGGGATATAACTAATGTTGTTGAGTTACAACCATTCATATTTCTTGAGGATGTCATAAAACTTGCAACTAAAGTAGAAAGACAATAGAAAAGAGGGGTATCCATATGAGGTCAACTACATCAAGTAATACAAAGGTTGTTTCTTCACCTTCCCGAACATGGAACACACCTAAATGTGATGAGAAAGTTGAGTTCAGCAAAGGGAGTGCTAGTTCAGGTTCTTTGAAAGGAAAGGAGAAGGTATTTGAACTTCAAATTCTCGGGAGGTCGCGAGACATCAAGTGTTTTAAGTGCTTGAGAAATAGGCATATTACTTCTAAATGTCCAAATAATAGGGTGATAGTTTTACATGGAAAGCATGGAGAGCTTGTAAGTGAAGATGACCGAAACAGCAGAGGAATCTAAGCTAGAAGTGACTAAACAAGAAGAGGATTTAGAGCCAATAGAGGGAAATTTATTAGTAATTCAAAGGGTTTTGAGTACTGAAGTTGATATTGGTGCGGAGCAAAGTGAAAACATCTTTCATACAAGATGTCAAATTCGAGATAAGGTTTGTGCTATGATTATTGATAGTGGTAGTTGTACCAATGTTGCATCCATTACTTTGGTGGAGAAACAGGGATTAACTACTGTTCCGCACTCCAAACTGTACAAATTGCTTTCACTTAATGAGAATGGGGAGATTCGGGTTACAAGATAAGTTCGCGTGCCATTTTCTATTCAAATGGACAAAGAAGTTTTATGTGATGTAGTTCCTATGACAAGTAGTCTCATTTGTTATTAGGACATCCATGGCAGTTTGATAATGATGTGACTTATAATGGACAAAGAAACACTTATTCATTTGTACTGAATGGGAAGAAAATGAATTTGATATCATTAAGTTCTCAACAAGTTAGTGAAGATCAGTTGCAGAATCAAAGAAAGATGGTGGAATCAAGTAAGGGGCTGATGTTAGCCAAAAAGGGAGATATTGAACAAGCACTAACTTGATGATACCAAAGAAGGATGGTACCATGAAAATGTGTGTGGACAGTTGAGCTATCAATAAGATAACGGTTAAGTATCGATTCCCTATTCCTAGACTTGATGAATTGCATGGTATTGTTTAGTTTTTTAAAGTTTATTTGATGATGGATATCACCAAATTAAGATGAAAGAATGTAATGAATGGAAAACAGACTTTAAAACTAAGCATGGATTGTATGAGTGGATGGTGACGCCATTTGGGCTTTCTAATACACCTAGTACATTTATAAGGCTTATGAATCATATTTTGAGGAAGTTCATTGGGCTGTTTGTTGTGGTATATTTTGATGATATCCTGATCTACAGTAAAACTTTTGATGATCATGTGAAGCATCTTATGGTTATATTTAAGATCTTGCGTGATGCTAAGTTGTATGGAAACCTCAAGAAGTGTTATTTCTACCAAGATAGTGTTATCTTTCTGGGGTATATTGTTTTTGGTAGTAGAATTAAGGTTGATGAGGAGAAGGTTAAGGCAATCGTGATTGGCTTAAACCTACTAGTGTTGCTGTTGTGAGAAGTTTTCAT
This sequence comes from Ailanthus altissimus, assembly GCA_946807835.1. Classification (NCBI taxonomy): domain Eukaryota; kingdom Viridiplantae; phylum Streptophyta; class Magnoliopsida; order Sapindales; family Simaroubaceae; genus Ailanthus; species Ailanthus altissimus. The sequence goes on from OX327712.1 coordinate 4,953,915, forward strand.
GGTTTAGCCTCTTTCTATAGGCGATTTATGAAAGACTTTAGTTTTACTATTGCGCCTATGATAGAGTGTTTGAAAAAGGAGAATGAGTTTAGGTGGAATAAGAATGCACAGAAGGTATTTGAGCTAATGAAAGAACAATTATGTTCTGCTATTGTTTTAGCACTTCTTGATTTTGTTAAAACATTCGAAATAGAGTGTGATACTTCTAGGCTTGGTATTGGGGCTGTTTTGATGCAAGAAAAGTGGCCAATTGCATTCTTTAGTGAGAAGCTAAATGGGGCATGTTTAAATTACTCTATTTATGACAAGAAGTTTTATGCATTGATTCGAGCTCTCAAGGTGTGGCAGCATTACCTATTACCTAAAGAGTCGTTATTCATATTGACTATAAATCTTTGAAGTATCTTAAAGGGCAGAACAAGCTGAATAGAAGACATGCCAAATGGATAAAATTCATGGAGACATTTCCTTATTTTATAAAATACAAGAAGGGACAAACCAATGTCATTGCTGATGCTCTTTCTAGAAGTTATGCATTGATTTCTATGTTAAATGCAAGGCTATTGGGTTTTGAACAGGTGAAAGAACAATATACTAGTGATTCATACTTTGCTAATATGGTGTCTGAATGTGCTAAAGGAGCTTGTGATTGGTTCTTTATGCATGATGGTTACTTGTTCAAGTTGGGCAGAATGTGTATACCTTCAGGATCTTTGCGTGAGTTGCTTATGCATGAGCCTCATGTTGGTGGTCTTAGTGGTCATTTTAGGGAGAAGAAAACTTATGAGCTATAAAACAAAAGCACTTCTTTTGGCTTAATATGATGCGGGATGTTCATAAAGGGGTTGAAAGATGTGTTATTTGAAAGAAAGCTAAGGGTAAAAAGAATGCATATGGGCTATATATACCTTCACCTATCGCAGAGAAACCATGGATGGATATTAGTATGGATTTCGTGCTTGGATTACCTAGAACACAATGTGAGAAGGATTCAGTGATGGTTATAGTTGATCGGTTTTTCAAACTGTCCCATTTTATTCCTTGTAACAAAACTGATAATGCTATTCATATTGCTAATTTATTTTTTTAGAAAAATTGTACGATTACATGGAATCCCTAAAAGCATTGTCTCTGATCGTGATACAAAGTTCTTGATTTATTTTTGGAAAACTATTTGGAAGAAGCTTGGAATGAAGCTGCTTTTTAGTATTGCTTGTCATCCACAAACTGATGGGCAAACTGAGGTAGTGAACAGTACTCTATCTTCTTTATTACGAGCTGTTATAAACAAGAACTTAAAGAGTTGGGATACTTGTTTGCCTATTGTGGAGTTTGCATAAAACCGTAGTGTGTATGAGGCTACAAAATTTTCACCATTTGAGATTGTGCATGGATTTAATCAATTTGTTCCTATTGACCTTGTTCCTATTTTAATTGATGAGAGGACATCTATGGATGGGGTTAAGAATGCAGAATTGATGAAGAAGCTTCATAAGCAGGTTCGAATTCATATTGAGGAGAAAACAGCTAAGTATGTTAAACATGCTAATAAAGGACGAAAAATGATTAGCTTTGAACCTGGTGATCTTATTTGGATTCATCTTAGCGAATGAAGATTTCCTAGCAAGCGGAAGTCCAAGCTGATGCCAAGAGTTGATGGACCTTTTTGGATTGTAGAGAAGGTGAATAATAATGCTTACAAAGTTGATCTTCCTAGTGATTACAATGTTTCAACCACTTTTAAATTGAAGGACTTATCTCCTTTTTTGGAAGTTCTAGAAGATTCTGATTTGAGGGCAAATCATTCTCTACCCGGGGGTGATGATGTGCATCATGAAGGTTCTTAATCAACTCAAGAAGGTGAGTTAAGCATAAAAGAGGTTTTAGATGGTCCAATAACAAGATCTAAGTCCAAACAGCTTCAAAAGGCCATAAGTAGTCAAATTGGAGCTATTAAAGCTTCTATGGGCTTGGAAGCTTACCATCTGAATTGAAATAAGCTAAAGGTGTTTATTTGTCTTCAATTAGAGATTGAGACGTGATTTAAAGAAGTTTGGTGACGTTGGGCTTAAAGAGGCAGCTAGGAGCTTTATTTCCATGCTATTGGGCTTAATTTGCTTCTTATGTTCCTATTTTTATTACTTCACTTATCTCTCTATATTTTCATATATTTGGGCCATTTAGAACTTGTTTAGCTTTATTTTAAATTTTTAAGTTAGATTGGGCTTATTTTGGGCTTTTAAAGTTATTTACATACTATTAGGGTTTCCCTTCATCTTGTAAGCCTATATAAGGCATCTTAAAATCTTAGAGAGGCAGTTAGCTCATTCTTCAATTTTATGCATGAAAATAGAACTTTTCTCTCCCAAAATTGTCTTCTCAAGTTTTTCAACTCTTGAAGATAGTTGCTGACTTATCACTCTTTGATCGCCAAGAATGTGGCATCACAATCCTAAATTGATCCTTGAGGCATCCATATGACTTATCAACGTTTATTTTTAGTTCTATCCTCCATCTTATTTACCATTTATTTGTTAAAATTCAGCCTTACACTTAAAGAAAAAACAACAAACATCAGACACTACCATCGTCTTGAAATCAGTTTTTTTGTTTATATTTTTGAATAATCTATTTTGAAGATCAAAGCACATCAGATATTAAAAAAAATATTAAAAGAAAAGAAAGAAACGAAAGAAAGAAAAGAAAACCAAAAACTTGTTGCAAATCTTCATTTAAAATTTGAATTTTGATTAATCTTTCAACAATTTTGAACCGTCTTTGCCACATTGATTGTTTGCATCAGTTTCTTAAGGATTACTTTCTTGAATCTTGTGACTTGTCTCGGTTGCTTCTCAACTTGAATTGCCATGTAAATCTTGATTGTTCTTGAGTCTAATTACGGATGAAAAGAAGACACATGAGTGGAAATAGGCAAGAGTAATGAGAACATAAGGGGTAAAAGCTGTTTGAGTGCTAAACATGAGAATGAGTGAATTTATTGAGTGAAACAAGTGAGAGAGTGCTTGTGAGGTCCTTAACCATCACACAATTCTAAACATGTCACGCAATTAAGAAGAAAACTCAACCGAAGAGGTATAACAACCAACCAACCAGAACCTATAGCTGCAAGCATTGTTAGGCAAGATAAGGCAGATGATGGAATTAGAGAAAATTCATGAGAGGATAGATAGGTTAGAAAATGAAAGGCAGTATCAAAACACTCCCATTAGGCAACCACCTAGGCGAGTGCAACCAGTGTTACAATGGAGAGGTGTCGAAGATGAAGAAGAGTTGGATGAGCTAGACGGTTTACCAATAAACCAGGGTAAATTTTGGCATGGTTATGGAGATAGAAACACAAGGAGTTGATGACCTAGGCGGCATGTTGACTTGGGACGCATTAAGGTAAATATTTCACCATTCCAAGGTAAAAACTTCTCTGAGGATTATCTGGAATGAGAGATGAAGTTAGAGATGATCTTCAATTGCCATAACTACTCCGACACCAAAAAGTTAAAACTGGCTGCAATTAAATTCATTGACTATGCTATTGTTTAGTGGGATCAATTGTTGAAGGAAATGAGAAGAAATCACAAACGACCCATTAAGACATGAAACGAGATAAAGGCCATCATGAGAAGGCGCTTCATTCCTAACTACTACCATCAGGAGTTGTGTTAACATATTTTAGGGTGTACGTATGTGATTGTGTACATGTTAAAAAAAATTAAATTCATGTATTATATACACGATTTCGCAGCAGAATTGAATATATAATCAATATATACACATGTAACTTATATCATTAACCATATAAGATGATCGAAAATTACCCTTGAAGAACTTTGGTGAAAATTCAATTCTGACTTCTTCCTAACTCCAACTTTAAGCTCACCTTAAAGTGTACTATTGTTCGATTCTAGTTCGCAATAATTCGATGGGATTGTAAAGCTAGGATAGTAATAACTGAATTTCCAACAACAAGGTTTTGTTTCTTGAAAGAAAAATAAGAAGAACTTATTTTTTTCTCTCTCTAAATTTTCAAAGAAAAACTCTCTTTAATCCTCTCTCCTTGCATGTTTTATTTTACACCTTTTGTTAATTAATTATTCAAAATAATTTTTAGGTGTGTTAAGCACTTTACAAGTGCTCCCAAAATTGATTAAGTGGCCAAAAAACTAAAATAGAACAAGATTTGGTGGCAATTATACCTAATTAGGTATATATGTCCCACCTAAACCAAAATAATAAACAAATAAATATATATTATTATTTATTTAAATAATATTTATTCAATTATTTAAAGACTATTTGAATAATTAATTTTTTTACCTTACTGATTTTTACTAACATGATTAGTTGGTGAATTCATAGTGAAATAATTTATGGAACAAAATTGTGCCATTAACATCACGATGGTATCAAATATCCATTAACTCCACATATCTTTCAAATACTTTTGGAGTTAAAACTTTAATGAGTGGGTCCACTATATTAGTTATATAATCTAGTCTACAAACTATTACATCTCCTCTAAGCAAGATTTCTCTAATGATATAGTATTTTCTTTCCACATGCTTAGACTTTTGGTATGCTTTCGACTCTTTAGCATATGCAGTGGCTCTATTTTCACAAAACAATGATATAAGATCCATTGCACTTAGAACTATTCCAAGTTCAACAATAAATTTGCATATCTACACTGTTTCTTTTGCTGCTTCTGAGGCTGCAATATATTCTGTCTTTGTTGTGAAATTAGCTATGGAAGACTGTTTGTTGCTCTTCCAACTAACTACAGCACCGTTGAGAATGAATACATATCTAGATGTAGACTTGGTATCATTTAGATTAGACTGGAAGTCTAAATCTGTGTATACTCTCACTTATAAGTCACTTTCTCTATATATCAAAAACTTGTTTTTAGTACCTTTAAGATATTTGAGGACATGTTTCACAGCCATCCAATGACCTTCGCCTGGATCAGACTAATACCGGCTTGTAACACTTATAGCCATACTAATGTCAAATTTCGTACACATCATAGCATACATCAAGCTCTTTACAGGTGATGCATATGGTATTTTAGACATTCTATCCTTTTCATCTTGACTTTGAGGACACATCTTCCTCAAAAGATGAATGTCATGTCTAAAAGATATATTAACTGTCTTACAATTATTAAAATTATACCTTTCCAAGACACTATCTATGTACAATAATTGAGAAAGTCCTATAAGGCTCCTAGCACTATCTCTATAAAACTTTACACCAAGTATAAGGAAGCTTTTCCCAAATCCTTCATGGAGAAATTCTTATTAAATAGCTTTTAACTGACTGTAACATACCAATGTCATTTTCGATAATGAGTATGTCATCGACATAAAGAACTAAGAAGACTACCATGCGCCCATTGTCCTTTTTATACACATTAGATTCTTTGTCGTTCTTGATGAAACCAGACCCTCTGATTACTTTATTAAAATAAAGATTCCAACTTTGGAAAGTCTGCTTAAGTCCATAAATACATTTCTTCAGTTTGCATACTAAACTAGAAGTTTTGCTAGATTTAAAACCTTCATGTTGTTTCATATAGATATCTTTTTCAATATATCTATTTAAGAATGCCGTTTTTACATCCGTTTTCAAAATTTATAGTCATAATATGTAGCAATTGCTAGTAAAATTTGAATTTATTTAAGCATCGCTACTAGTGAGAAAGTTTTCTCATAATCAATCTCAGATCACTAAGTACAATCTTTTGCCATTGGACAAGCCTTTAAAGTCTCTACTTTCCTATCAAGCCCAACCTTTCACTTGTAAATCCATTTACAACAGATAGAAACAATTCCTTCAGGAAGCTCAACCAAGTCCCAGTCTTGATTTTGATGCATTGAGTCAATCTCAGATTTCATGACCTCTTGCCATTTTTCTAAATCGATGTCCAACATCACCTCTCTATAAGTCAATGGATACTTTTTTTTTAATCAAGAAAACACCAAGAGCACCTTCAGGTATTGAACACTACCTTTCAAGTGGCATTGATATCCTTTCTGTCCTACATGGAGGGTGTGTCAAAGGTATTCTACTCGATTAAGCCTGAAATTCCATCGTTAGTTCATTTACATCCTGATTTAATCCATCTAATTCAATATTTCTACAAATTTCATGATCCATGAGAAACTATTTCTCTAGAAAATTGGTATTTCGAGCAATGAACACATTTCGTTCCTCAGGATCATAGAACTGGTACCCTATTAAATTCTTAGGATATCCAATGAGCCGATACTTGTATCCTTTAGGTGCAAGTTTGTCCTATTGTGTAACTTTTACATAAGCAAGACAGCCTCAAATCTTAACAACTTTAAGACTTAGTTTCCTTCTATTTCATATCTTATAAGGAGTAGAAGGAATACCTTTCAATGGAACTCTGTTCAATATATAAGCAGTAATTTATAGAGCATAGCCCCATAAATATTCAGGGAGATTAGTAAAGCTCATCATCGATCGAACCATATCCAATAAAGTTTGATTCCTCCTCTCTAAAACATTATTGTGTTTTGGAGTACTTGGAAGATTATACTGGCGAAAATCCCATTCTCCTTTAAATAATCCAAAAATTCACTGCTCATGTATTCACCGTCTCGATTTGATCAAAGGTATTTGATATACATTCTGGTTTGTTTCTCTACTTTAATTCAAAATTCTTTGAATCTTTCAAAAGTTTCTGACTTGTGTTTTATAAGAAACACGTATGCAAATTATGATAAATCATCGATAAAGATAACAAAGTATTGAAAGCCACTTATTGCAGTGTAATTCATTGGACCACATATATTACTATATACAAGTTCCAATAGATCAGTGGCGTGGTGTCCAACACTAATAAATAGAGCTTTGGTCAATTTTTCTTGAATACAAGATTCACAAATTGGATAATACTCTATGGTTAGATCAGCTATCTGACTATCTTTAACCAAACGGATTAGGCATCTCACACATATATGACCTAATCTAATATGTCACAATTTCGTATCATTTAAAGTTATTGAGTAATTATCAGCGTTCACCTGTATATTCATGACAGTTCCTGCTACATCTAATATATAATGGTCATTAATCAATTGACATTCAGCTAATAAAATATTATTCAAATCATACAAATATAAGAAACAGTTCCATACATAGATATAATATCCCCTACTGTTCAATACAAGAATGAAAATAATTTGTTGGATAATGTTTGGCACATAATAATAATTATTCAATACAATAATTTTATTACATGGAAGAAGTAAATTAAAATGTCTAAAAGCCCTGACCTTGAGGAAATATCTATTTCCAACACGAAGCTGTACTTATCTAGGCTATAATAGTCTAACTTTCTTCAAACCTGCAACACATTATAAATATGAGATGGATGAGCAGTATCTAATTCCTGGCCAGTATTAGCATCAAATTCTAAAAAAACATCAATGATAGGCAAGTGCATACCCCAAAGGGATCTTCTTAATCATGGCAAAGTATTTTAGGCAGTTCTGCTTCTAATGCTCATCTTCGCTGCAATAGAAATATTTTTCTTTTGCTCTGTTCTTATATTGGGGCTTGGATATGTTACTTTTGAAGACCCATTTTATGTCTATAATTTGCTTTCTTTTTATTCTTCCTTTTGAACTTCTTAGAATTCTTTGGGACAGAAGATGAAGCAGCACCCAGAACACAGAGGGTCATACCCCTTTAATCATGTCCTCTTGTGCTGTTTTCAACATGTTTTGTAGATCAGCAGAAATAGGGGTTAATCCTTGCATGTTGAAGTTCATGATGAACTGTACAAATAACCCTGAAAGTGATTGGAGAATGAAACTGTTCCCCAATGTATTACTCAGTGAGATATCCATACTTTCTAACCTCTCAATATGAGATATAATCTTAAGGATATGAGGACTCACTGGACTACCATTGGGTAGTCTAGCTTGAAAGAGAGATTTGAAAATCTTGTATATTTTAACTTAAGGCCGGTCACTAAATATCTCTTTTAGGTGGAGCATTATACTCCAGTATTATTCATGTAGACATGCTCTCTTTGGAGCTCTGTAGACATTAAGCCGAGGATGTATGATTTGACTTTCAAATCGTCATCCAACTATTTTTTATAGATCTCTTTTTCTTCTGGAGAAGCATCATCAGAAATGGCTCGGGGTAGGCGCTAATCAATTACATATCCAAGTTTCTCAGAATCCAAAACTATTCTGAGATTCATAAGCCAAAGCATAATTTTTGGCATCTTTGAGTTGGTGCGCATCAATGATACAATATAGTGGGCTACTTGAAGCCATTTAATCTTGACAATACAAAAGAAAAGATATTAGTAGAATATTTCAATCGCTAATAAATAACGTTTTAGATCATAGGTATAACAGTTATACATTTTTTAATCTAAAAACGCCCTCCTATTGTTTTATATAATTCTTTAAATCTCTTAAATGGAAAAACGACAGTTTTAAATTCTTTAAAAAATACAGTGAGAAGTGTTGGAGCTGGTGCTCACGTGCCATTCCAATATTGTATGAATATTAAATGTTAATATTTATACAATAAACATTTCGAATAAAGATTATTAATATCATATTAACATGGTAAAATGCTTGTAACATTACAGACATTGTTTGATCTGAAATAGTTCAGATCTGGTTTAAAGGAGTTTAGGCCAGAACTAATAGTTATCAAAGCTGAGAGTTATAAATGCTAATAGTTAGCACTGTTAATAGTTATCAGTTTATAAGAGTCAGCGAGGTCTAAAAAGTTAGAACTTTGTCTATAATGAGACAAAGACCTGAGAGTATACTTATAATGATATAGTTGCAAAAAGTTGCAATAGGTGCTAAGAAATATCATTATGTAAGTATGTCTCAAATATAATGTTTCTAATCTATGATCACCAATGCAGGTCTATCGATGAATTCACAATATATAGATTAGTGTATATCTATATCTGACTAGTTCAGATGGTTGTTCTTAGCTGACCATGAGCTTAGAGCTTGTATAGGCATGTGGGTATCCAGTCAGAACTGGATACTGAACAGACTCATGAGGATCCCAATAGATATCCTATGAAACCGTCAAAGGAAGGTCCTCTCGAGTTGAGTAGTAATCGTTGTCCTTTGACCTGAGCGCCACAGTGGTCTTGTGAGTGATCCATCATGCTTTGGTTCCACATATGTCAGAGACCTTTCATGGTCTGACCGCTATGTGTCGCTGGGTATGGTCCGATGCTCATGGAGTTCGGTGTACGTAGATAAGGGATCCATCAGCTTACGTAGGTAAATTGTATATCCGATGCTCCGAGATTGTATTTCATAAAGTCTTGTGGCCATAAGCATAAACCAGGGAAAAGAGTTTCCCACAGGGTTAAACAATATAGCAAAAGTGTTTGCGTATATTGTTTATCGAGATACGAATTTGGAGATAAGATTATTGGATGAGCAAATGGGGATTTGATGGTGTTGAAGGATTATATGTATGGTCTGACACGCTGATTTGTATCCAGGATATAAATGATGGAAGGATTATATGTATACGTTATGACCTCAACTTGTATGGTCTGACATGCTGATTTGTAATATTCGTAACGTGTGCGTGGGGCATCGATTACGGATTAATGGAATAGTTCCATTTGACAAATCGGGTATGGACCTAGAGAGTCCCAATATGAAATGTACTCTTTGAGCACTTGGGCAGTGTACCGTATTGAATTGTTCAATACAGTCTAATTCAGCAATTACTAAGGTTACGTTAACTAAAGTATATGGTTAAATGGTGGGACCCACTTTAGGTTAACTTGGTAACCTAGTAAGGATATAAAAGTAATTTTACTTTATAATTATTTAATTGTTAAATAATTAAAATAAATATTTATTTATTTAATTGTTGAATAAATGATTTAACTTAACTAAGGTTAAAAGTTAACCAAATGGTTAAGTTAAGTTAACCTTACTTAAAGGTTAAGTAAAGGTTAACCTAACCATGGTTAAGTTAGTTAACTATGGTTAAATTAATTAAATATTTATTAACTTAAAGGTTAAGTTAAAATAATCTAACTAAGGTTAAATGTTAACTAAGGTTAGGTTAAGCCAAATGAAATGCAAATGAAATTCAAATTAGTTTGGAATTTATGCATTAGTATATAAAGTGAAATGAAATTGAAAATCATTAAGTTTTGAAATTGTTTTAGTTTTTAGGTTTTGCATTTTGGGAGCCAATTTAATTTGAGAAATTGAAATTGTTTGTTTTGTGTTTTAAGTGTTAGAACAACAAAACAAATGAGATAAATGGTTACTAAATGTAATAACTAAAAACAAGATTTGTTTTATTTATTCAAGAGTTGAATAAAAGGAAAAACAAATTTAATTAAGTTAAATAGTTTAACTTTGAAAAATGTTTAAGAGTTAAACACATAGGCTGGATTAAGATGCTGCCATTCTAGACAATCAAACCCACCCTTGTTGATTGCTAGGATTGATCAAAGATTCATTTCATGGTGGACTTCAAAGAAAATTAATCCAAAGGCTTCATTGGTAATATTTCTCAATTTCGAATTTTCAGTTTATCAAATTGTTATTTTCTGTGTTCATTGTATTTAATCTTCCGCTATGCACATGTATGTATGAGATATGTATATTGTTGTATGATGAACAAAACCCACATACAAGCACCCTAGCTAATTTGTACCCCATAACCCAACAAGAAGTGGGTCATTTTACTCTAACCTCGCGCTGTGGTAATATTGGCCTTTGTAACTATTACATATCATACAACTATTAATACTGATCCTAAATACACTTTATCCTCATAGTGTAGCAATGTTGAATATGTATATTCCAGATTAACTTGTCAATTATCAAATATATGGCACCAATATAACCCTTATGCTATGGCAATATTGAGCAATATGTTCGCTTATATGTGCCTCACTTCATGTTTAACCGGCATAGCCTGAATCATCTCAACCAATCCCTCACGTTATAACAATATTGGGAAAGACCGAAGTGAACTGTCTAATACCGTATTTGACAAGATGGATCATTATATAATATTATCTAAGAATACAATATTATTTAATCTAATTTAGAAAGAATTTTTATTTAATAATTATTATTACCAATAACAATTATAATAAATTTTTGCATCTCATACGAATTTAATTTATAATTAGAATATTTGTTTATGCAAGTAAAATTAACCCTGACCAATTGGGCTCCCATTACATTTAATACATACAACATTTAATATAATGAAATAACAATTATAATTGAATTAAATGAACCTCATAAGCAAAAATTACAAATTGGAGTGTATTGTTTAGAATGATCAGTGTTAATTTTTTATTTTGGTCTTCAAGCTTAAGCGGCTTGGGTTTCTGACTTATGAATACCTCACGTTCATCATTAAGAACGCCCCGACGTTCAACACTTGAAAGCCCCGACGTTCAACCCTTTTAACGCCCCTATGTTAAACACCTTAATGTCCCAGCGTTATATAACTAACGCCCTAGTGTTCACAGACGAACGCCTCAATGTTCAATTTCTAGCGCCGCGGCATTTTTTTGGACAGAAACTATTTTTTATGCTTTAAAAAGCAATTTTCACTATTTTCAGGCATTCTAAAGACTTTATATAATACTTTAACAACCCAGAAACACAATAAACATGCTCTGATACCACTTGTTAATGTGTTTTATGGTGTATGCATGTAGATATATGTGCACATATTGAAAAAACTAAATACATGTATCATATACATAATTTCACAGCGGAATTAAGCATATGATCAATAAATACATATGTAACTTATATCATTAACAATATAAGATGACAAAAAATATACCCTTGAAAAACTTTGGTGAAGATTTCAATTTTCGATTCTTCTTAGCTCTAACTTTGAGCTCATCTTGAATTGCATTATTATTCAATTCTTGTTCACAATAATCTGATGGGATTGTGAAACTAGAATAGCAGCAACTAAATTTTCAATAACAAGGTTTTGTTTCTTGAAAGAAAAATAAGAAGAATTTACTTTTCTCTCTCTCTAGTTTCTCTCACAACTTTTTGTTCAAAGAAAACTCTCCAAAACTAAAACCTATCTATAATCCTCTCTCCTTGCACGTTTTATGCTACACCGTTTGTTAATTAATTATGCAAAATAATTTTTAGGTGTGTTAAGGACTTCATAAGTGCTCCCAAAATTAATTAAGTAGTCAAAAAACTAAAAAAATAATATTTGGCGGCAATTATACCTAATTAGGTATGTGTCCCACCTAAACCAAAATAATAAAAAAGTAAATAAATATTATTATTTATTTAAATAATATTTATTCAAATATTCAAAAACTATTTGAATAATTAATTGTTTACCTTATTGGATTTTACTAACATGATTAATAGGTGAATTCATGGTGAAAACATTTATAGAACAAAATTATGCCACTTGTTAATATCTAATTAGTTAACAAATCTTGTTAACTAATTAAGTTATGTACTTAACATTTAAGTCTAGACAAGTGCACAACTCAAGGAACTCTGAAATATATTGAAATTTCTAAGATGAAATTGTTAATTCCATAATGCTGCTCCAATTAACGAGTACACTTCATATTATAAGACTATTTAAGTCTACGCCCGAATTATCATATAGAACTCCTCTATACGTCTGTGGACGATGCCTCACACACACGTTATAGATATTACAAAGCGGTGCGTTAGACCATAAAAATTAAGGTTATAACATATTCTTATAATCCCTCCATCATTTATATCCAGGTAGAGTGAAGATATCGATCAACACTGTTAAATCTCAATATGCTTGATTGAATGCTTATCTCTAGAATTATATTTTAATAAACAATATTTCTAAACACTTTTGTGATATTATTTATCTCTAAGGTTAAACTCATTTTTCGAAAAGTACTACTTATGACCATAAGACTTTCTGATATATAATCTTAGAGTGTTAGGATATTTTTCTCACCTAAATGAGCTGATGGATCCCATAGCTATGCACACCGAACTTCATGATCATCGAACCATACCCAACGACACTCAACGGGCAAACCATGAAAGTTTTTTAACATTTATGGAACCAAAGTATTGTGGATCACTCACAAGGCCACCGTGGCACTCAAGTTAAAGGATCACAAATACTACTCAACTTGAAAAAAAACCTCTATTGACGGCTTTATGGATGTCTATTGGAGGTCTTTATGAGTCTGTTCAGTATTCAGTCTTTACTGAACACCTGTATCTCTATACGAGCTTTCACTAAACTCATGATTTGCTAAGACTAACCATCTGGACCATCTAGATATAGATATACACCAATCTATATATTTATTAAGGTATTCATTGACAGTCCAACTTCAGTGAAGACAAATTAGGAACATAATATTTGAAAACATATTTACATAATGATATTTTCTAGCACTATTTACAACTCTTTGCAACTATGTCATTACTAATATGTTTTTAGGTCATTGTCCCATTTCAGACAAGGCTTTTTAGATATCGTTGACTCTTATAACTCTTATCAGTGCCAACTCTTAGTATTTATAACTCTCAACGTTGCTAATTCTTAGCACTAATCTAAACTCATTTAGACCAGATCTGAACTCTTTCAGATCATACAATTTCTGAAACGTTACAAGCATCTTATTATATATAAAATTTAATTATCAATTTAATGAAATAATACTAGTAGTATAAATTTTAAACAAATATTCATACATGAAGAAATGGCACATATGCACAAATCTTAACAAGTTTTATAATAGGTTGCAACATCTAACTTAAGGATCCAAGAGCATTAATGAATACTACAAAGAGATAGAGGTTGTTATGATCCGAGTAAGTGTATAGGAGGATAGAAAGCCGCCATAACTAGGTTCTTGCATAACTTAAACCAAGAGATAGCGAATATGGTGAAGATGCAGCACTATGTGGTGTAGACGGATATGGTGCTCCAAGCCATCAAAGTTATGCAGTAATTAAAGTAAAGGAACATGGCTAAGAAGGGATTAAGCACGAATGCCATAAGATGGAGACTAGCCCCAAAACGAGATGGAGTTCCATTAACTAAGCCTAAGTTCAAGCCTTTTAAGGATGGCAAACAAATTGCGATGTTGAAACAAGGTAAAACCGAATCCACCACTTCTAGAATCCATGGCATTAAGTGCTTCAAATACGAAGGCAGGGAACATATAACTAGCCATTGTCCAAACAAAAGGGTGATGGTGATCAATGCTCAAGGGGAGATTGAGTCGGAAGATGAGTAAGAAGATGAAGTAGATGACATACCACCTCTTAAAGACAACTATGAAGGGCAATATGTGGTGGAAGGAGAATAATTGGTGGCAAGATGCGCTTTTAGTACATAGGACAAGGAAGAATAAAATAATCAGCGGGATAACTTCTTCCATACTCGATGTTTTATGAATAACAAAGTTTGCAGCGTTAAAATTGATGGTGGGAGTTGCACCAATGTTGCTAGCATCAAATTAGTAGAGAAATTTATGCTACCTACCTTTAAACATCCACAACCATACCGATTTCAATGGCTAAACAATTACGAAGAATTCAAGGTAACAAAAACAGATGTTGGTGGCATTTTCCATTGGCAACTACAAGGATGATGTGCTTTGTGATGTGGTACTTATGCACGCATGTCAATTCCTATAAAGATGACCATGGAAGTTTAATTAGTGAGTCACGCCTGACAGTTATACTAACAGGTACTCTTTTATCATTAAAAAGTAGCTTACAACACTTGTACCATTTACTCCAAAACAAGTTCTTGAAGACCAACTCAAGATACAAATAGTGAGTGAAAATAGAAAGAAAAAGAGAGAGAGACTGAAGTTGAGAGAAAAGAAAAGGAGAGGAGAGAAAAACAGAAAGGCAAAACTTCATCCTCATATTTTCAAATGTAGAAGAAAGCTAACACCTATTTAATAACCCTCACCTCACCAATATCATTGAGCCATTGCAACTTGTAAGTTTGGGAATGTTTAATTGTTGATTGCCCTAACTTTTCCACCATTGTAGTGCTAGCAACATTAGTACAACTACCTCTATCAATAACCATACTACATATCTTGTTTTTCATGTGGCATTGAGTATGAAAGATGTTTTCTCGCCGCACTTCATCATCTTCTTTGTCTTGTATACATAGAGCTCTCCTCACAACCAATAATTCACCTTGGGCAACGTATTCCTCATCATCCATGTCCTCCAATGGTGGCATAGATTCGGTGTCATCTTCATCATCGGATTCAGTCTCACCATTATCTCGCAATATCATAACACTTTTGTTTAGACATTGGATCACTATGTGACCCCTACCTTGGCATTTAAAACACTTAATATCATGATTCCAAGTAGTGAAAGAATTGGATTTACCTTGATTTACATGGCTGTCACTTTTTTATTTTTGATTAATTTTGGGCTCATTAGTGGCTTGTTTCTCCTCTTTCTTCATAAAATTTTGCCTCTGTGGTAAACTTGAGCTAGGTTTTTGCAATGTACTGTTGCCCCTTCTCTTGAGTTGGTTATCAATTTTGATAGCCATGTGCACCATAACGTTCAATTCCACAAATTGTTGCAATTCTACCGAATTAGCAATTTCTCTTGGTCCTTCTCTACATTCATTTGAATTGTAACAATTTACATCTCCTTATAATAATCCTCTGCACTTCGATTACCTTGTGTATGACTTTGTAATTTTTGGTACAAATTACAGTAGTAATGGCTTAGAATTAACCATCTCCTCATCACAGCTTTAATTTCTTCCCACGTCTCTAATATGAACCTCGCCAATGATGTGATGGAACCCAATACCAAAAATGTTGAATTGAACCCCAAGATCTTCAAGACGCAAGTTTGATGAGTCAAATCCCATGAGCAAGGCCAAAACTAAGTCTAAAACTGAATAAGGGACACCATACCATGAAACCTAAGGACACTCAAGAATTAAGGTAATATTTCAGGTTGTTTGAATGCCATAAGAATAATTTTGATAATTTTGAAGTCCTTTTAAGAGTGAAATAAGAACACAAAAAAAAAGTCTCTCTAATATTATTCTCTAATGAATAGTTAAATCCCTATAATAAGAAGAAAAAAAAGCTTTTATTGACAGAACCCGCCCTGAGACCCTCTACTGTAGGTCCCAGCGGTCCTGCCGGGCACCTTGACGGAAGTTCCTCATAATATAACTAGGTAAGTTGAGAAATTTCCACGAGGCGAACCCCTTTTTAGTTCTTGCTACTATTGAGAAAATCTTGTAATATACATAAATGACATTTGAATTTTAAAAAGTAAACGAGCAGAGTTTCTCCTATTTTTCAAAAAATCCATATAAAACCTGCTAAGAAATTTCTCTTCTATTTCAAACACTTCTCAATACTATCAATTCGGACCTCCAGTCCTTTTCAAATCAAATCTAACACAATTCAATAGTTCATTTGAATCATAAAATGAGCATACTCATAAGACGTAAAAACGATCATAATAATATCAAAATCTCTTCTTGTTGGTTTAAAATATACATACAAATATACATGCCTACACTACAATGCATAAAGTAAAGGGTGCTATTTAGCACATTTATATATATAAAAATGATCTTCAGATTTGGCCCACTACTCGGCAATAGGAGAATCAGCAGCCTGCGTACCGAGACCTGCACCTAGGAATGGGGTTTAGAAAATATAAAACACAAAATGAGTGATCTAAAGGAGCTTAGTGAGTGCAATTAAGATTTCAAATAAAATAATACTATGCATAGATAGGAAATCTTAAAGTACATGCATAAATCATGCTTCTAAAACTAATGTAAAACTGTAAATCGGTTTCTAATGTCATATGCTGATGAAATCTTACCGAGTGGGTTTTATCTACATCTTTGAAAAATAATATCTAAAATCTATATAACACAATAACTGCCGTGTGAATATAAATGCATAAATGCTATTGGTAAATAAAAAACTAGTAAAGTCCTCGCTCGACCATTTTCTTTCTAAATTGTACCAATGGTAACCCTAAAGCTCTATACTCACGCAACGACTCAACTAGCATCGCACAAGTGAGTAGGTCACGGGGCACCTCAACTAGTAGCATCCACAGTGACATCTTAAGACATCTCACTGGCTATGCAGCAGAATCCTACATCGCATACATATAGCGAGACAATATCCCGTACACATAGAGCGACTCACATGACTCGACATCCCAACTTTCCAGAGTTAATGACATGCCCCATGACCTGCCCATGTGCACAAGATATACCAGTCGGGTCTAATACAATCACCACCACTATAATTTGAGGGTACTAATGGCCTTTAAAACGAATACAGAAATTTTAAAATTGTTTCTTAACCCGAACATGTAAATGCACATCTATGGATATAGATCAAGATTAGAATCATGTTTATGCATTGAAAGCTCATAAAACATACATTTTCGTTATGCGAAAACATAATTAACGAAAGATAAAAAAGAAATGGCAGATTTTCACTCACAACTGCTTAGCACTCAATTTCGCTCCAGATTTCTGCTCCCATTACCGCTCTCTGTTTTGTTCACATATGCGCCATAAATGACATTTTGAACCAAATCAAATACTAGAATCTCATTTAACTACTAAACGCCCTAATCGGCATTCAAAGCCCGGATGCATACTACTTCCCGTTTTCATTTATGGAGTCATTTAATCTAATTTAAGTTACCACCCGACGCCCTGAAAATTATTAAACGCCATATAACTTGGTTGGACATAATTGCCCTTTACCTTTCCAAAATGGACAATTATGTCCCATTTTCTTCATTTTTGGTTTTTCCATCAACCATATACATTCAACATACATAATGCATCATTTACACACAACAACTCAATCAAAACACCACTCAATCCCTAACTTTCCTAAAGTGGCAGAATTTCACCCTATGTTCCAATACATTTCTTTTCTCAATTTCTTTTTCCAATTACATCAAAATCAAGCTAATTTCATTCTAATGCCCTAATTACAACCAATTGAAGTCTCTACATTTAAATCACCCAAAACCCTAATGCTTACCTTGCCAATTTGTTCAAATTGATGACTTCTTCAAACTCCACACTAGAATTCAACTCAATCTAAACCAAGAATACACACAAGAACATCAATTGAAGTAATCTTAAAAGCTCACTTATAAATTTCACAAAACAATGCTTTTCTTACCTCTTTTTCTTGAATTTTCACTAATGGAGGCTTCAATTGAGCTTAGGGATTGGTATATAACCTTATTTTAGCTTGCTTAAGCATGAAAAATCATAAAAAAGAAACTGAAATTTTACTGTAGCAGCACCTCTCTTCTAGCTCGAATTTTGCTCTCTTTTTGCTCTAAGTGTTTGCTTTTTGATCTCTTGAAAACTCTACACACTTCCAACATATATATAGTGCTCCCTCAATTGACCATTTTGCCCTTCAACTTACTCAAAATTCCTAATTTGCCATTAGTTCAAATGGAAGGATTTAATTGTTTCCTTTGTAACTATCTAGTTAGAATAGTCAAAGGAACTAACTATAATTTCCAACTTGGCAATCCATGAGATTGCTTCTAATTGATCCATTCTTTAATATATGAATTGTATTTCTCAAAAAAGGCTTGTTCCATACCCCTTAAATGAAAATTCATGTAGTAAATTAGAATTTTCTTTTCCAAGCCAATAGAGAAAAATTCCAAAAATAGTCTAGGGTCGTCCGACGCTCCGATCGAGTGTGAAATTATAAAATTAGGTCAATCTCCCATGCGCACCATAAAGAAAATATTTCTAATAGGGTTAAAATCAGGTAATCCTACGGAGTCTTTATTGTTGTATATCAAAATCTAGGCGCCAAGACTACTAATAGGGATTGGATATTACATTTATATAGGCTGTAAAATCCTACTACAAACCTAATTCTACAAGAGAAAGAATCCTAATACATTAAAACTTCTATAATTAAATCTGTAACAAATCTCCAAAATTTGGAAAGTAATTAAACCTCCAAAAAAAATCTGCCTATATCAAGTTTTAATTCAAAATAAATATCTTGGGCCTTCCAAAAGCTGTGTAACTTTTCAATTTGGCTATTCTAGAACCTTAATCAAAGTGATAAACCCTTGAATCTAATTTGGACTTATTTGAAATGGATTTGGACTTATGCTGAGCCTTCATGTGTTTGCCATTTCATCAACTTGTTGAATAACCCATTTAATACTTCTTTAAAATACTGGGCTCTAAGTTTTGTCATTAGCGCACTTGCTACGCTTAATAAATCATGTGATTGCAGGCCTTGTGCCCCTCCAAGCCCACATGTCTCATGAGTCCCTCCAAGCCCACCTGTGAGTTCTTCCTCTTGTATGCGTATAAGTTTTGCAGCTTTGTTTGCATTAGTCTCTATTAGACACTCTCTATTTCTCTTCCTATTTAACACTAATTGATTCCACTAAACAATCGCATAATAAAAAAATTTAATGGCTTAGTATTATCTTTTTAAGCTCGAATAGTTGTGACAATCAAAGACTAAGTCTATCTTCTTCTCCCACTCAAGGTAAGCTTTGGGATTGTTTTTGTCTTAAAACAACGAAATCTTCATCTTAATGTAACCCAAGTTACTATCTTCCCAATTCTTAGCTTCTCTAAACTGCCTAATATATCTTTTATTGCCAACAATTGAATTTCGATCATCTTCTTCAATAAAATCATCCCCGTAATACTCTTCATCTTCAACTCTCACTTCCCTATGCACATTAGGAGCATTTTGTGGTGATGGAGAATATTAGCACTGTAGCCCATGAGATGAGAAACTCTTAAGACCTACAAATACATTTATTGTTGTGGTTAATAGTTTTACAGTCAGTTTTAAAGTAAACCTTCAGTATTGGTAGTTGTTGGTAGTTTTTATTAATTGTATTATAATAAGTGCTGGCATTCCAAGTATCTTAGTTTTTTTTTGTAGTAATTGGTAGTTAGTAGTTATAGGTTATCATTATTTGCTGTAATAAATGTTAACAATCCCAATAGGTCTATATAAATACATGAGAGATAAGAGAAAAAATATTCAGACTTGGTAATTTCAAAGATTAAGAATTCAGAAACTTTTCTTTTGAATTAGTATTCTACCATTTTTAATTTTTGTTTTGTTGAATAATACGAACAACCTTTGTTTTCATGAATGAAATCACTACCCATCAGTACTTGTCTAGCGTCATATAGTATCAGAGCCTTGTCTTTAGATGGCAAGCCCCAATAACATAACGGAGTTTGTTTGAATACACTCAAGCAATGAATGGAAGCACGTATAACATAATTGTAGGAACGCATGGAAACATTAATCTTACTATTTATGAGTTTCATATTTAATGATCCAGTGCAATAAGAATCAACGGCGGCAAGGAGAAGACCACATGGACAGCCACAATCTGCACCGATTAATGTCAATTTGGTGAAAGAAGCTTAAGATGAGCTTGAGGTCAGACTGCGAACAAGAGAAGCAGCCATGGGTGCATGGGAAGGTCTAACCGTTTTACCCTTCTAGTTGTTGATTTTGGAGAAGAGGAAATGAGGGAGAATTTGATGGTGAATTTTTACCAATAGGGAGACAACAACGCCAATATGATGACTCTTACAAGGTAAAAACTGATTTGCCTACTTTTAATGGTGCAACTGATATAAATTAGTTTCTAGATTGGGAGTATGAGGTAAGGAGTTTATTTCAAATTTTGAATGTAAGTCTAAAACGTAAAGTAGCTTTAGTGGCCTACAAACTACATGGGATGCAGGTGCTTGGTTGCAACGCCATCAAGAAGGTCTAAGATCAAAAGAACTATCCGTCATTTACACCAAATGAAAACACTATTGAGGGGCAATTTCTACCATTGGATTATGAACAAACTATCTTCCAACAATTCTAGAATTGCATCCAAGGAACTCATTCTGTTTCATCTTATACAGAAGAGTTTCCAAGGTTGCAAGTTAGGTGCAACTTGACAAGAACGAAGGATCAGCAAGTGGATAAGTATGTGTTCGTGAAATTATACACACGTAAATTGTAACTGCAAGTGCACAGATCATGTGTAAGTAATAAAGTGATGAGTGAGTATTGTTCCCTCGAGGATTGTATCCTAAATTAATGCTAATTACCACGGTGTTGGCAACCTAAATTTATCTAGGCTAATCTAAAGGATAAGTTGAATTGTGGAATTAAAAATGCTTTAAGCTAAGTAAATTGATAAATTAAAGGAATGAGAGTTCTATGGCAATAAGGTTCTAGGGACTTGATTTTCCTCTATTGTTTCTATGCTCTTTATAATTAGTGATTAACAACTAATCTAATGCAGTCATTAATCAAGGGCTTAAGACTAATTTCATTCCCTTTCCCGAGTGTTGAATGAGACTTATGCATATACAATTGAGTTGATATCCCTTTCTAACTCATTATAAATACATGCAGTAAGCAACCCTTAAATAATTACCCTAAGTATAATTGTCTCCCAACTCACTAAACTTAGGTTACGCCTTTTAAAAACAATACATGGATTAAACTCTCGCAAGTATATAACCCAAGCATTTAAAACATCTAATCTATTTTCTATTGTAATTAGAAGCATTAAACACGTAAATAGCATAAATGAATAAACATCAAATAGTCATTAATCACAAAATAACGTCAATATATAAAATTTCATAGAGTTCCACCAAGCCTTAAAACATAAAATCTAGCAATGCATAATGAAAATATTCAATTACATCCATCCAAATGTTCATAAAATTACTCAAGTTTAAATCAACACACAACATAATTATAAACTATAATAAATGTAAATAAAGTAGATGATAACGTGTATTCATAGTGTATGCATGTGATTGTGTTCATTGCTCATTTTTTCTAATGCATGATAATCAAACATAATTACACAACGGAATTGGAAACTAATTTCCTAAGCAACGAACATACTGAAATTGAAGTCTTGTTACACTAACAAGTCCAGAAAATCATGCCTTTAATGCCTTTGGACATTTCTTTACTTGGAGCTCACATTTAAGTCAACTCTTGGACAATTCTAGGCTTCAACAAAGTGGTGAGATTGAAACTCTAGAATTATAGCATTGTTCTATCAATTTCTAGTAGGATTCAATTTCGAAATCCTCTTAAAATGAGGTGGTTTGTTGATTTAGAAAATGGGGACCATAATGAGACAAGTTCAAACTTGTTATTTACAGATAACAAATTTGGTGGGCTAAATGCAACATTTGCAAACTTTTAGCCACCTCACTCTTTGCATGGTTGACACTTGTCACTCATGCATCCCATGTATGTTGCCAAGTGTCAATCATGCAAAGCCCTAATGTGTAATTTGTCAAAATAAGTGGCCATGTGTCAAGATTTCCTTTGACATGATATAGGGACCTCTTTGCAACATTTGCAAAGTATATTTTTCATTTTCCAGAGAAGTCCTAAAAAGTATCTTACTTTTTGAAATTATCTCAGATCGAACTGTTCGATCCATCTTGCTACCCCAGTACTCAACGACTATACTTTATATTGTGAGACTTCCGAGGTTCAACTCTATTTGTCATACGGAATACTTTCGCAAGTCTGTGAACAATGCGCCACACACACGTTACTGATATTACAGAATGGAGGGTTGAACTATACAAATTGAGGTCAATCATATCTGTATAATCTTTCTGTCACCTATATCTTAGAAGAGCAGAGACACAGATCATCACCGTCAAATCTCAATGTGCTCAACCTGAACTTATCACCGTCAATACCTGTATGCCTATACAAACTTCCGCTAAGCCCATGGTCTACTAAGACGTTACCATTTGGATAATCCAGATACATACATACATTGATCCAAAAAGAATACCAATCGACCTGTGTTAGTAACCATGGATCAAGAACGATGTTTTTGAGAACATACTACATAATGACATTTCTTAGCACCATTTAGTATTCTTTGCAACTATGTCATTACTAATATATTATCAGGTCATTATCCAATTTCAGGTAAGGTTCTAATTTTTAGAATTGTTAACTTTTAGCACTGACCCAAACTCCTTTTGATCAGATTTAAACTCTTTTAGAGTTACAATGTCTGTAAATGTTACAAACTTCTTACTGTATAATTAGGAATTAATGATTATTATCGAAATAATACTGTAAAAATGAAATGGCATATAAGCATCATCTCCAACAATAGAAAAAGAAGAAGGAACTAGTTTAAGAAGTCTTTGGAGCTTTTAATCTTCAATTATCGCTCTCAATCCAAGCTTCAATGGTGTTTCTCTCACTGAAAACCTAAGTTTCTCTCTCTATTTCGTGCTCTCCTTTAATAATATGATAATTGACTAAAGGATAATATTTATAGGTTTTAAATTAGGATAATAAAATGGGTAACAAAATAGGTGGTGGTGCCTGGCCGCCCGGGCATCAAACATTCTGCCCAATTTGGCACCTAGGAGCAACTTTTCGGCTCCTGAGCACTGTAGCTGTGTGTACTGTACCACTACACTGTTCAACCATACTGTTCATGGTACTGTAGCATATTTGGTTTTTTTTGCTTGTTTACTTTAAATTTTCATCCCAAAATAGCTTCATTAACTTGAAACTTATAAAGTAAAATTAATACAGACATATATTATAATTTAAATTAAGCAAATATCAAGTTTAGAAGAACTACAATATAACGTATAAAATGTAAGGAAATAATGGATTGTTTAAATGGTATTAGATGTTTTAAGTGTACTGAGATAGGGCAAAAATCAAGTGATTGTCTGAGATGCAAATTTGCCAATGTCACCTAACACGAGCCTGAGGAGGACTATGATGAACAAGAAATAGCACAGAAGGATGGTGACTTTGAAGTGGCCAAAGAAGATGGTGAGGAAGTCATATGCATTGTAAGAAGGCTGTTATACGCTCTTTAAAAAACTCGATGAGACGCAATGCAAATGTAATTTTGAAGGTAAATGCTTTGTGGTTAACAAAGTTTGTAAATTTGTAATTATTAATTGTAGTTATGAGAACCTGATTTCACAAAAGCCTTGTTGCACATCTTAAACTTAATACACAACCACATCCAGCCCTGTATAGCATTGGTTGGATAAAGAAGGTACCTAACAGAAAAATTACATAACAATGCTATTTGCCATTGTCTTTGGGGAAGACTTATAAATCTAAACTTCTTTATAATGTTGTGGAGATGGATGCATTCCATGTGTTACTAGTGTTAGGCCGCAATTGAAGCAGGCCGTGGCAGTTTGATGTTGATGTAACTCACAATGGGAGGGACAACACTTATACCTTCACTTGGGATCACAAGTGGATATTTATGGTTTCAAAACAACAAGAGAACACTTTTCCAAAAGTGGGGGAGAATGCATTATTGTCGGTGGCTCTTAAAGAGGATAAGTTTGTGGAGGACATAAAAATTGCTAAAACCTATGCTTTTCTAATAGTGAAGGGAATAAGGAACCCATGGAGCCCCACACCTAAGGAGGTTCAAGGCTTATTGGCAGAAATTGATGATGAAATGGAAGAATTGACATAGTTACCTCTAATGCAAAATATTCAACATTGCATTGATTTTGTGCCTAGAGCTAGCTTGCCAAATCTGCACCAATATCGTATGAATCTAAAGGAACATGAAATCTTGAAAGAGAAGATGGAGGAGCTGATACAAAAGGGACACATACGTATAAGTATTAGTCGTTATGTTGTACCTGCTTTACTTACTCCAAAGAAGGATGGAAGTTGGAGGATGTGTGTGGACAATCGTGCTAAAACAAAATAACCATAAGATACCAGTTTCCCATCCTCAGACTTGAAGACTTGCTTGATAAATTAAGTGGTGCTAAAGTATTCACCAAGATAGATCTCTAAAGTGGATATCACCAAATTAGAATTTGTTTGGGAGATGGATAGAAGACAACTTTCAAAATAAAAGATGGGCTATATGAGTGGCTAGTCATGCTATTTAGGTTGTCTAATGCACTAAGTACATTCATACACCTCATGACCTATATACTCAAACCATTTTTATCCCAATTTGTTGTTGTCTATTTTGATGGTATTTTGATCTATAGTAAGAGTATAGAAGAGCACCTTGATCATATTAAGTTTTAGTTATGTTAAGAAAGAATGAGCATGAACTTAAGGAAATGTGTAATTTTAACAAACAAACTAGTATTTCTAGAATTTATTATAAGTAGTGAGGTAATTTATGTAGATGAAGAAAAGGTGAAAAGTATTAAAGAATAGCTAAAACAAAGACTACAACAAATGTAAGAAGTTTCCATGGCCTAGTGACTTTCTATCGCAGGTTCATTAAAACTTTTAGTACTATTGTAGCACCCAATAATGATTGTTTGAAGAAAGGGCGATTTCAATGGGAAGAAGCTATTAATTGTAGCTTAGAATTGATCAAGGAGAAATTAACTAAAGCACTTATTCTATCTCTGTCTAACTGTATCAAAACTTTCGAGATTGAATGTGAAGTAAGTGGGATTAGTATATGAGCTATTTCTTTCTCAAGAAAGGAGGTTCATTGCATTCTGAAGCGAGAAGTTAAGTGAAGTAAGATAAAAGTGGTCAATGTATCAACAAGAACTCTATATCGT
This sequence comes from Ailanthus altissimus, assembly GCA_946807835.1. NCBI lineage: Eukaryota > Viridiplantae > Streptophyta > Magnoliopsida > Sapindales > Simaroubaceae > Ailanthus > Ailanthus altissimus. Next base: position 4,979,607 of record OX327712.1, read on the forward strand.
GTTCCGTTCTCTTAAAACTTGGGAGGTATATCGGTTTTTTAAAGAATTCATTGTCTACTCTGACCACCAATCTCTTAAGCACTATCGAGGGCAAAAATATGTTGATCGTATGTTGTCTAAGTGGAAAACTTATCTTGAAAGATTCAATTATATTATTGTTTATAAATCTTGAATTACTAACCAGGTAGCAGATGCTCTAAGTCATTGTGCCACTTTACTTGTTACCATTTTTGCCAAAGTACCAAGTTTTGAACATCTCAAGGAGTTATATGAGAATGATGAAGATTTTGGTGCTGTAAGGACTAAGTACCTAATGAAACATCCCTTGGGTAAATATTTGGTCCAAGATAGATATTTGTTCAAGAGTGGAAGATTGTGAATTCCATAGAGCTCATTACATGACAAGTTACTAAAGAAAATGCATTCTAGCGACTTAAGTGGCTACATGGGTAGAGACAAGACCATAGCTGGATTGAAGTGTTAACGTGTTTTTGGCTGTATGCATGTGATTGTGTGCAAATTGAAAAACTTAAATATATGTCTCACACATACGATTTTTAGCGGAATTAAACATATAATCAACATGTACATATGTAAACTGAATTCTAAAAAAGTTAAGATTGCAGAAACATACTTTTGAGAAATTTCGATGAACATTACAAATTTTAGAGCTCACCTTGAAGTCTACCATTTAACAATTCTAGTCCACAACAATGTGGTGGAATTTTAGGGCTAAAATGGTAGCTTAGATTAATTTCCAACAACATATGTTCAAACTCTTTCAACACATACATATTTATTTTCAAGCAAATAGGTTGTTTATGCAACTCTTGCATAGCACCTTTGAAACTAGATTTCATTGAAACATGGATCAAAGATTTCAATTCTTGATTCTTTCTAACTTCAACTTTGAGCTCAACTTGAAGTGCACTATTGTTCAATTCTAGTTCACAACAATTCGGTGGTATTATAAGCTAGAATAGCAGCAACTAAATTTTCAATAACAAGGTTTTGTTTCTTGAAAAAAAAAATAAGAAGAATTTATTTTTCTTCCTCTATAGTTTTTCTCCCAACCCTTTGTTCAAAGAAAAACTCTCCAAAATCAAAAACTCTCTCCAATGCTCTCACCTTGCATGTTTTTGCTTCACCATTTGTTAATAAATTATTCAATTCAATATTTAAGTGTGTTAAGCACTTTATAAGTTCTCCCAAAATTATTTGTGGCAAAAAAAACTAAAAACAAAAAAGATTTGGTAGCTATTATACCTAATTAGATATATGTCTCCCATCTAAACCAAAATAATAAACAACTAAATAAATATTATTATTTATTTAAATAATATTTATTCAACTATTCAAAAACTATTTGAATAATTAATTTTTTTTATCTTATTTGATTTTACTAACATGGCTAATGGGTAAATTCATAGTGAAATAGTTCATGGAACAAAATTGTATCACTTGTCAACATTTAATTAGTTAAAAACTCTTGCCAACTAATTAAATGATGTACTTAACATTTAAGTCTAGACAAGTGCACAAGTTGAGGAACTATGAAATAAATTTGCCATTTGCTAAAATTTTTAGAATGGGTTCAATCCATAATGATGCCCCAGTGCACAACAAGTACACTTAATATTGTGAGACTTTCTATGTCCACATCCAAATTGTCATATGGAACTCCTTCGTACGTCCATGAACGATGCCCTACATACATGTTACGGATATTACAAAGCAGCGCGTTAGATCATATAAGTTGACATTATAACATATTTGTATAATCCTTCTGTCATTTATATCTGGATAGAGCAGAGATATAGATCAACACCATTAAATCTCCATATGTCTGACCGAAAGCTTATCTTTAGATTGTATTTTAATAAATAATATTCTAAAACACTATTGTAATATTATTTATCCCTAAGGTTAAACTCTTTTCCTAAGAATTACTGCTTATGGCTGTAAAACTTTCTGAAATACAATCTTAGAGCATTAGGATATATTACTCACCCAAATAATGATGGATCATATATATATGCACATCAGACTCCATCAGCATCGGACCATACCCAGCGATACCCAGCGGTCAAAGTATAAAATATTTTTGACATGTCTGGAACCAAAGTATGGTGGATTACTCACAAGCCCACCATGACACTCAGGTCAAATGACCACAAAAACTACTCAACTCAAAAGACCCTCTATTGACGGCTTTATGAGATGTCTATTGTAGGTTTTTGTGAGTCTGTTAAGTACTCAATCCTTACTGAATACATGTATCTCTATATGCGTTTCTACTAAACTCATGGTCAGCTAAGACTAACCATTTTGGACCATCCAAATATAGGTATACACCAATCTATATATTTATTAAGGTATTCACTGACAGACCAGCATCAGTGAAAATAGATCAGGAACATAATATTTGAGAACATATTTGTAAAATGACATTTTTCTAGCACTATTTTTAACTACATCATTACTAATATATTCGTAGGTCTTTGTCCAATTTCGGACAAGACTCTAACTCTTTAGATATCATTGGCTCTTATAACATGATAACTCTTATTATTGCTAACTTTTAACATTTACAACTCTTAACGTGCTAATTTTTAGCACTGATCTAAACTCTTTTAGATCAAATTTGAACTCTTTCAGATCATACAATGTCTGAAACGTTACAAACATCTTACCATATATAAAATTTAATTAGCAATTTAATAAAATTTTATTACTAGTATAAATATAAAACAAATATTCATACATAAAGGGATGGCATATAAGCACAAATCCTAACACTCATACATATATGTGCACAGCGAAAGTCTAAAAATTTACAATGAACACAGTTAATACATATTAATCAAATTAATAACGGAATTGAGAATTTAACCCATGAAACCTTTGGATTAAAATTGCTTGATTGTCTAGAATAGCAGTATATTAATCCAGCAATCAGTTTAACAAATTAAATCCTAAGTATTTAATTTATCTTTGATTAACATTTAATCAATAAATCTAACACTTAATTAGTTTAATGGCCTAAATCTAATGGGGAATAAAAATTAGTCTATAATTCAACACTTGAATCATAAATTGAGAAGAATAAATTTTTCTCTCCTTTTCCTCTTTAAATGGCCAGCCAAAAAAACTTGGCAAAAATCTAATTTTTACTTACATATATTAATTTCATTTAACACTTAAATTTGAATTTACATTTAACTTAACTTAACCATAGTTAAAATTTAACCCTAGTTAGGTTAGTTTAACTTAACCCTAAAGTCAAATAAATATTTAAATAATTTAATCCTAGTTAATTAACTTAATCATGGTTAGGTTTACCTTTACTTAACCACTAAATAAAGTTAACTTTTAGCCATAGTTAAGTTAAATTATTTATTCAACTATTAAATAAATAAATATTTATTTTAATTATTTAACAATTAAATAATCATTAAGTAAAATTATTTTTATGTCCTTACTATGTTACCAAGTTAACCTAAAGTGGGTCCCACTATTTAACCATATACTTCAATTAATTTAACTTTAGTAAATTGTTGAATTTTATTGTATTGAATCATTTAATACAGTACACACTGCCCAAGTGCACAAAGAGTACATTTCATATTGCGGGACTCTCTAGGTCCACACCCGATTTTTCAAATGGAACTATTCATGAGTTTGTAATCAATGCCCTACGCATACATTACAAATATTATAAATCAGCACGTTAGACTATACAAGTTGAGGTTACTACGTATACGTATAATCCTTTTATCATTTGTACCCTAGATGTGCGGAGATATAGATTAGCACTGTCAAATTCCTATTAGCCCATCTTTGAACTTATCTCCAGATTTGTATTTTGATAAATAGTATACATAAACACTTTTGCAATATTGTTTAATCTTGTAGAAAAATCTTTTCTCGGGTTTATGCTTGTGGTCACAAGACTTTATAAAATATAATCCCAAAGCATCGGATATATAACTTATCTATGCAAGCTGAGGGATCTCGTATTTAGGCACACTGGACTCTATGAGCATCAGACTATACCCAGCGACACATACTTATAAGATCATGAAAAGTCACTGACATATATGAAACCAAAGTATGATGGATCAGTCACAAGCCCATTATGGCGCTCAGGTCAAAGGACTACGAATACTACTCAACTCGAGAAGACTTTTATTTTACAGTTTCATAGGAAATCTATTGGGGCCTCATGAATCTGTTTAGTATCTAGTCTAGACTGGATACCCGTATGCTTATACAAGCTCTAAGCATGGTCAGCAAAGAATAATCATTTGTACCAATAAGATATAGACATACACTAATCTATATTATAGTGATTCATCTATTGACCCACATTAGTGAACATAGATAAAAAAACATAATGTTTGAGACATAGTTACATAATAGAATTTCCTAGCACCTATTGCAACTATTTGCAACTATGTTACTACTAATATACTCTCAGATCTTTGTCATATTATAGGCAAGGTTCTAATTCTTTAGATCTCGCTGACTATTATAATATGTTAACTCTTAACAGTGCTAACTCTTAACATTTATAACTCTCAACATTGCTAACTCTTAGCCCTGGTCTAAACTCCTTTAGATCAGATCTGAACTCCTTCAGATCATATAATGTTTGTAGTATTACAAGCATTATACCATATGATTATAAAATTAATAATTTATTTATTCAAAATGTTTATTATATAATTATTAAATAATTAATATTTATACAATATTGGAATAGCACGTAAGCACTAGCTCCAACAAAAACAGAAGAAGCAAGCCAATGCCATGCCCAAAATCTAGCTAAACAAGAAGCGACCAGCCATGAAAATCAAGGTAAATCCGATTCTTTCACCACTCAGAATCGTGATAATAAGTGTTTTAAATGCAAGGAATGGTTTACATAGCGAGCCAATATCCAAATAAAAGAGTTCTAATATTGTGAGATAATGGTGAAATTGAATCCGACGATGAAGATGTCACTAAATCTATGCCACTAATAGAGGGCTGGATGATGAGGAATACGCTGCCCAAGGTGAATTGTTGGTTGTGAGGAAAGCTCTAAGTATGCCCATCAAAGAAGATGACAAAGTGCAGCGAAAAACATCTTTTATACTAGATGCCACATGCAAAATAAGGAGTTAAATGATGTCTTCCCTGAGGAGATTGTACATGGTTTACGTCTAATTTGAGAAAATTAACATCAACTCAAATTTGTGCTCGATGCTTTTATTCTCAATCAACCAGTTTATCAAAGCAATCTCAAGGAGACAAAGGAGCTATAAAGAGAGCTTATGTTTCTTGGTTTTATTATGATGGCACAACGAATACAGATTGATAAAGAGAAGATCCACGCGATTCAAGAATGGCCGAGTTTCGTGAATATAAATCATGTTTATAGTTTTCATAGACTCACTAGTTTTTATAGGAGGTTTGTGAAAGTCTTTAGCAGTATCACTGCATAGCTTACCAAAGTCATCAAGAAGAACACTGGATTAAAATGGGGAGACAAACAAGAGAAGATGTTCCAATTAATCTAGGGAAAATTAACTCATGCTACTTTATTTACTTTTCCTGATGATATTGAAACATTTGAAATTGAATGTGATGCTTCAGGTATGTGTATAGGCGCAATTCTTATGCCAGGAGGAAGACCAATTGCATATTTCAGCGAGAAATTTAGTAGGGCAACTATAAAATACCTTAATTATGATAAAGAATTGTATACATTATTTCGAGCACTGGAAACATGGCAACACTATCTTTGGCCTAAGAAATTTATGATTCACACCGATCATGAGTCATTTAACATTTAAGCATTTAAAAGACCAACGCAAGTTGAACAGGAGACATGTATGATAGGTGAAATTCATTAAGACATTTCCATATATCTGATACAAACAAGGTGATAATTTGAAGACAAATTCTTTTCAAGAGAAGGGGAATGATGAGGACACAGTTAACAAATAGAATGCAGATTTTATTCAAGTTCTAGTTGTTTTGGTTACAAGGGCTCTAGATAAAAGGTTCAAGAAAACTTTAAATGGAATCAATCAAAACATTAAGGCTGAAGTGAATTCATAGAGGCCCAAGGAACCTTAAATTGGTTATTACGCAATTTTAACTCATCAAATATTGGGGGACATGATGGATATTTTATTAATAGCCATTATATTTTAATAAGCAATTAAGAGTAGTTCAAGTTGCCAGCAACAACCCATGTGGTGAGAAGCTTTTAGGAAGTCTGCAGCTGAATTTATTGTTGTAGTTTCTAAATTTGAAAGTTAGTTTAAAGTAAAGCCTTATTGGTAGTAGTTGGTAGTTAGTAGTATTTAAATTGTCATTAAATGTTGTAATAAATGCTGATATCTCAAGTACATAAAGGATGAGAGGAAATCATTCAGAAATTTGATAAAGAAAAATTCTCTTTAGTTATTTTTAGAACTCTTTAACTGATCAGAATAATTTATATGGCATTCTCTTTTGACTTATCAATCAATCGTTTCATAATTGATTTTAGCGTCTGTTAGGATTTGTGCTTATGTGTCATCCCATTGTTGTATGAATATTTTATTTTATAATATTTATACAGTACGATTTTATAAAATCACTAATTGTTTTTATTAAACGGTACAGTGCTTGTTACGCTACAGATATTGTATGATTTGAAGGAGTTCAGATCTAACTTAAAGGAGTTTAGACCAGCGCTAATGATTAGCAATGCTGAGAATTGTAATTGTTAACAGTTAGCACTACTAATAGTTGTAGGTTATAAGAGTCAGCAAAAAATCTAAGAGTTAGGACCTTGTCTATAACGGGAAATAAACCCGAGAGTACATCAGTAATAACATAGTAGTAAGGAGTTACAATAGATATTAAAAAATGTTATTATGCAAGTCTATTCTCAAATAATATATTATCGGTCTTAATCACTGATGTGAGTTTGTCAATGGAACCCTTTCTAATATAAAAGTGTACTATACATAGATGGTCTAGATGGTTGTTCTTAGCTGACCACGGGCTTATCGGAAGTTCGTATAGCATACAGGTATTCAGTAAGTACTGAATACTGAACAAGCTCAACGAGGACCCCAATAGACATCTCATAAAGCCGTCAATGGTAGGTTCTCTTGAGTTGAGTAGTATATGTGATCCTTGGACTTGAGCGCCACGATGGACTTGTAAATGATCCACCATACTTTGGTTCCACATATATCAGAGAACTTTCATAGTCTAACCGCTATGTATCGCTGGGTATGGTCCAATGCTTAAAGAGCCCAGTGTGCGCAGATATAGAATCCGTCAGCTCACATAGGTAAGTGTTATATCCGGATGCTTCGAGACTGTATTTCAGAAAGACTTATGGCCATAAGCAACAAATTCGAGAAAGGAGTTTTCCAACAGAGTCAAACAATATCACAAAGGTGTTTGTGTTTATTATTTATCGAGATACGTGTCTAAAGATAAGTTCATGGATGAGCGCATGGGGATTTGACAATGATGATCTATGTCTCTACTTCTTCAAGATATGGATGGCAGAAAGATTATACGTATGCGCGATGATCTCAACTTGTATGGTTTACTGTGCTGATTTATAATATCTGTGACGTATGCGTGGGGCATTGATTTTGAACTCATGAAATAGTTTTATTTGACGAATCTGGCATGGACCTAGTGAGTCCCGTAGTATGAAGTATACTCATTGTGCACTAGGGCAGCGTACTGGATTGAATAGTTTAATGTAGTAAATTTCAGCAGACCGGACATTTGCTTCAGTTTTCCTCGGGTCGTACATATGTCAAGACATAAGAGTTAATTACATTAATTAGTTAATAATAGTTATGACCAATAGGATGTTGACATGAGACGAATTATAGGCCATTATTATTTGACTTAGAAATTATCAAAATGACTTTACTTGTTAGACAATTAAGATCTATAATTTATTTACTAAAATATTTATTGAATAAAATATTAAAAATAATAATAATAATATATGATATTATAGTTTAATAGAAGTCAAACAATCATTTATAAATACATATGGCATATGGGTTTGATAGTTTAATATTGATTAAATAAATTGATAAAATATTAATGCATGGGTTTGTCATATGGTAGGGCCATATTTTACAATTGCAAGCAAGAGGGAATTATTTCCTTTTGCTCACTATACGGCCACATTCATTCCTACTTTTGAGATGCATGTATTTCATTGCATTTGTTTATTGTAAACAAATGTTTCAACAATCAAAATCCATCCCTTGTGGGCCAATGCATGATAATTGGATAGAAAATGAAATGAAGCAAATAAAGAGCATTATTGTTCATTTTGCTAAGTGTGAGACACACGGCCATTGAGAAGAAGAGGGGAGAGCATTTTGTTTTTCAAGTGTTGAAAGACAATCAAAAACTCACTCTCTTATTTTGTTCTTCTACTTCTTTTCTTGTTGGCCAAAACACTACTTGCAATAGCAAAGATGGTTTTTATTAGTTAAGTGTTAAACTTGAACAAAAATAATTAATAGCTTGTAGTAGTCCAAATGATTAACAGTTAAGCAATTAAGTTTAAAAGTTAAACTAGGGATTAAGTGTTAAATCATTTGCTGGAAAAGAGGCTGCCATTCTAGACTTCCCAAGCCCATCGTATTTGAAAACTAGAATTATAAACTAGTTGCTTCATTACGGTTCTTTTGTTTAACAAAAAGACTAAGGCTTGCCAAGGTAATAAGTTTTCAATCCCATGTTATTTACATTTATGAGATACATGTAAAATTTATTTTGTTTATTATTAAAAAATTAGATTTTTGACCCTTCCGTTTTGCACTATAATGTGTCAGATACATTTAATGCATATTTTAAATGATAGATACAATACCCACATTCATACACCCTAGGTTTATTAGCACTAACAAAATGGTATCAGAGTATTTGAGTTGATAGTGGGTGTTATTTGAGAGTGAAATTATTGTTGGTGATGTTCTAATGCCTAAATGGTGTATTTCAAGTTGTTGAAATAAGTGTACCAAAGGTGGGGAGCACTGAAGCACTGTGGCTATAAGTGCTAGGTGCCGTGATACTAAAAAGAGAGCATCGCGGCACTAGGGCCTCTAGAACTCTTGCGCTACAGTGCCAGGTCATGGTCATCGCGACTTTGATGAAAATCAAGGTAGCAACAATAGAAGTAACCATGATCCGTTGCACATTAGGGATGGTCCAATCACGAGGGCTAAAGCTAATATGGTGCGTCAAACTTTGCAAGGGCTTATTGAAACTAGTTGGGCCAAGACACAAGGGGTTACATTTGTACAAGAAGAACAAGGCCTGGTTAATTTAATTCAAGCCTCAGATTGAAAAATATATTTGTACTCAATATTAGTGGGCTAATATTATTAATAAAGCCTAATTATGTTATTTAAGATATATGGGGCATGCCTATGCTATTTGAGGTTAGGAAAAAATCTTATTTAAGTTGATTAATTTTATTTCCTTTGAATTTGTCAAAACGGCATAAAATAAGGATTAGGGCTGAACCTTCCTTATTAAGTTTAATCCTTATTTGGCAAGGAATAAGTATATTTCCTTCTGATTTTAAGGTTTCTACGAATATAAATACCTTGTTATCCTTAGAAATAATAGACTTGGTTATTTTGAATTTGAGAGAGATTAAAAACTATCTAGCTTTGTTCTTTTGAGAACTTGTGATTCTTTTATCCAATTCAACTTTTGGTGCATAAATCTGACTTATCACTCATCATATAACCTTGGTACTTGTCTCTTTATTAGACAACGGGTCTTGGTTCTCTTTCTTGAATTTGATTTAGCGTTTTTGGGTTTGTTAACAACATATTGGTGTTGGGTTTCACCTTTTTAGGTGTGGTTCGCATCAGACTCCCAAGCTCTGCCTTGGTCGCTGTAGTGCTAGTTGCTGGGCGTTGCGATGTTGAGGGTCTTGCCCCCAGTGCTACTGTACTGTCAATCCGATACCGGCACCGATGATACTCACTCTAATTATGTTTGAAATCATTTAAAATATTAGTATTTAACATGTGGGGGTTTATGAGATACAATGATAAGAGTTATCAGTTTGTATTATAAATCGAGATCTTTTCTCTATATTGGTAACCACAATAGGAGCCCTACTGGTAGAGGTTAGTTGTGCTTACACAAAAATTAATGTTTGATTGAGAATTACCTCCTCATGAGATGGGGATTAAGTCTTTGAGTTGTAAATCTCTCTTAATTAGATTGAATTATATAACATTATGAGATAATGTTGTATGATGATCTGCCTTGTCAATACAGTATTAGATAGGCCATGTCGGTCTTGTCCCAAGATTGCTACAATATGAGAGTTTTGGTCGGTAAAATTTGAACTATGCCGATTAAATATGAGATGAGACAAATATATGTAAAAGTATTACCTTATATCGCTACAGTGTGCGAATAGTACCGGTAGCATATATTTAATAATTGACAAGTTAATCTGGAATACACTTATCCTAAATCGCTACAATGTGCAGATAAAGAGTATTTAGGATCATGAGTAAGAGTTGTGTGAGATATAATTAATAAGAGTTGTCTACCCGTTGGGTTTACAAATGCCTCGATCGCTATAGTGTGAAGCCCAAGTAAACTGCCAATGGGGTCTACTTTCCACTGTATAATTTAAATAAGTTTAAACTGTTGTTATTCCGTTTAAAGAGATTAAATGGAATATGTAAAGCAGTAGGAGAGCATTTTAAATTTAAAAAATGTATATATATGTTATACCCATGATTTAAAATATTTTATTAGCAATTTTAATATTTTTTAATATCCGCTAACATCTTCTATTTCTTTGTTTTGTCTTGTAAAGCAATAATGGCCTCAAGTAATCCCTTAGCATGCATACTAGACGCACACCAGCTCAAAGGTGCTGATAACTTTTTTTATTGGTACATGAATCTCAAAATTGTTCTGAATTCAAAAAAGTTAGGATACATTATTGACCAAAAAATTTCTGAGGTGTTTCTGAGGATGCCACCGAGAAGGAAATGTTGACATATCATAAATGGAAGGATGATGATTTAAAGGTTAAATCTTACATTCTTACCTCCATGTCCACTGAGCAACAGCGGGAGCATGTTTACATGGATAATGCTCCACCTGAAGGAGCTATTTGGTGATCGACCCTAGGTCAAGATTTACAGGGTCTCCAAAGGTCTCTTTCAGGTCAGACTGTTTAAGGGGAGCCTAGTGAGTCCTCATGTCCTTAAGATGATAGGATTACTCGAGAGGCTTAAGAGCGTGGACATTTCTTTGAACAATAATTTATGGAACAGCTTAATTCTCCAGTTGCTGCTTAGGTCATTTGCACAGTTCATCATGAACTTCAACATGCAAGGTCTGAACCCTATATGCTGATCTACATAATGTGCTCAAGATAATGTAGGAGGACATGAGTAAAAGAGCCAAGACCGTTTATGTCCAGGGTGTTTCATCTTTCACCCCGAGGGTTTTTCGGAAGTCCAAAGAGAAGAAGAAAAAGAATGTGAAGCAGTACCTAGGATGGGTCCTCAGTGGCAACAGATATCCAAGCCATAAGAGAAGCCAAAAGCAAAAAGAAAAATATTTCCACTATAGTGAGGATGGGCATTGAAAATTAAACTGCCCTAAATACGTTGCCACTATCAAGAATACTCCTACAGGTATATGCTTATCCATTATTGATATTTTTTTAGCATTTGATGCTAATACAGGCTGGGTTAATGTTACCGCATCTCTTTTTCACATCTGCAATGTGTTGCAAGGTTTAAAGGACATTATATGGTTGCAGTCAGGAGAGCTTCGAATAGGAAATGATGATCTCTTGCAGATCGAGGCTGTTGGATATTTTGACTTAATTCTCCCTTTTAATAAAACTATTGTATTGCATAACTGTTTGTTCCTATTTGTATCAGACAGATTATCTTCCTTCCTGTACTTGACAATGTAGGGTATCATATGTATATTAGGAATAGTTCCTTATGTTTGTATGATATGTTTAATGTTTTATTAGCTGAATATAAATTAATTAATGGGTATTATGTTTTAGATACAACTGAAAATGTCATGAATGTACAGGGTAGCTCTAGTAGTAGTTCAGAAACTTTAAATATACAGAACTTTTGCATATGAGACATCTAACCCGTCTGGTTAAGGATGGTCAGATACCTGATCTGACCATAGAACCTTACCCAGTTTGCAAATCTTGCATTCAAGGAAAAATCACTAAATCTTTGTTTACTGGTGTTAGACACCATGCCACTGATTTATTGAAATTAGTGCATATTAATATCAGTATGCGATCTAATGAATCACGCTGCAATAGGTGAATTTTGATACTTTGTGACCTTTATCGATGAGTTGTCACGATACAGGTACGTGTTTCGTATAAAGCACAAGTCAGAAACCTTTGAAAAGTTTAAAGAGTTCAGATTTGAAGTAGAGAAATAAACTGACAAGTACGTTAAATTCCTTCAATCATATCAAGGTGGTGAGTACATAAGCAGTGAATTTTTTTGATAATTTAAACGAGAATGGGATTCTCGCTCAGTATAGTCCTTTGGGTACTCCATAATACAACGGTATTTCAAAAATGAAGAATCAAACTATATTGGATATGGTTCAATCAATGATGAGCTTCATTGATCTACCAGAATATCTATGGGGATATGCTCTTGATACTACTGCTCATGTATTGAACAAGGTTCCATCTAAAGCGCTTCCAACCACTCCATATAAGATGTTGAATGAAAGGAAACCAAGTCTTAAATACTTTAAGATTTGGGGCTGTCCTGCTTAGGTAAAAGTTACACAACAGAAAAAAAAAACTTACAGCCAGGGGATACAAGTACTGGTTCATCAGATATCCCAAGAATTCAATGGAATACCAATTTTATGATCCTGAGGAAAGAAACGTGTTCATTTCTCGATATTCCACTTTCTTAGAGAAATAGTTTCTCATGGATCGTGGGGGTTGTAAAAGATTGAGCTTGATGAAGCAAATAAAAACCAAAATGAATCGGAGATAGAACCTCAAGTTCAATCTAGCGGAATACCTTTAACAAAACCTCCACTTAGGTTGAAAAAGATGTCTAGACCACCCACCAGGTATGATCAGATACCTGAAGATGCGCTTAGAGTTTTTGTAATTGAAAAAAAAAATGATCCTTTAACTTATAGAGATGCGATGTTGGACATCGATTCGAAAAAATGACAAGAGGCCATGAAATTCAAAATTGACTAAACACATCAAAATTAAGTCTTGGACTTAGTTGAGTTTCTCGAAAGAAAAGCTTATATTATTTGTAAATGGATTTACAAAAGGAAGCGTGGGCTTGATGGAAAGGTAGAGACCTTCAAAGTCTGACTGATCGCAAAAAGTTATACTCAATAATCTGGGATCGATTATGAAGAAAATTTTGCACCAGTAGCGATGATAAAGTCAATACAATTTTTATTGGTAATTGCTGCATATTTTGACTTTAAGATATGACAGATGGATGTAAAGACAACGTTCCTGAATGGATATCCCGAGGAAGAGATATACATGGAACAACCTGAAGGTTTTGCATCCAGTTTTACTACGGGTCTAGTATGCAAACTGAAGAAGTAAATTTATAGACTGAAGCAAGCTTTTTGAAGTTGAAATCTTTGTTTTGATAAGATAATTAAAGGTTTTGGTTTCATAAAAAATGAAGAAGTACCTGGTGTGTATAGAAAGGTTAGTAGGAGCATAATAGTCTTCTTATTTCTTTATGTGAATGACATAATAATCATTGAGAATGATATAAGTATGTTACAATCAGTGAAGAGTTATCTAAACAAAAACTTTTCTATGAAAGATTTGGGAGATATAACTAGGAAGCTGATAGGACTCTCCTAATCATCATACATTGATAGTGTCTTAGAAAGGTATAAATTTATTAACTCTAAGACAACTAATATACCTTCTAGACATGACATTCACTTTTCGAGGAGAATGTCTGCTCAGACGAAAGTTGAAAAAGTTAGCCTGTCCAAGATTCCATATACATCAGCTTTAGGCAACCTGATGATAGTCAAACATGTCCTTAAACACCTTTAGGGTACAAAGGACAAGTTTCTAATTTATGGAGATAATGACTTGTAAGTCAAAGGATACACAGACTCAAACTTTCAGTCTAATCCGGATGAAAGAAATTTTATGTCCAGATATATGTTTATTCTCAATGGTTCTGCAATAACTTGAAAGAGCACCAAACAAGGCTCCACAGTTGATTCAACAACTAAAGCAGAATATATTACAACCTATAAGACAACAAAGGAAAACAGTATAGATATGCAAGTTCGTCGCTGAGCTAGGAATTTTTTCTACCTCGATGTCCTATCCCATTATTTTGTGACTATAACGGGGCCATAACACAAGCCAAAAAGTTAATAGTACACTAGAGTCTAGTGTGCTCTAAACATGTGGAGAGCAAACACTACATAATTAGAGAGATCTTGGTTAGGGGAAAGGTAATAATTTATAGAGTTAATTTTATAAATAATGTAGCAGACACACTAACTAAAGCCTTAACTCTAAAGGTTTTTTAGAAACATGTGAAGTCTATGGGTATTAGATACCAATATGAATGGTATTAGAGCAAGTGGGAGTTTGTTGAAATTCGTGTTTACGTGCCATCTTATTATTGTGTGAATATTTTTTTTATAATATTTATATAGTACGTTTTTATTAAATTGCTAATTTCATTTATTAAACGATACATTGCTTATTACGCTACGAACATTGTATGATCTAAAGGAGTTCAGATCTGGCCTAAAGAAGTTTAGACCAGCGATAAGGGTAAGCAATGTTGAGAATTATAATGGCTAATAGTTAGCACTACTAATAGTTAATAAGTTATAAAAGTCAGCAAAAAAATCTATGAGTTAGGGCCTTATCTATAATGGGATGTAGGCCCGAGAGTATCAGTAATAACATAGTTGTAAGGTATTACAATAAGTGCTAAGAAATATTATTATGTAAATCTATTCTTAAATTATATGTTCTTGGTCTTATTCACCGATGCGAGTCTGTCGGTGGAACCCTTTCTAATAGACTAGTGTATATTATACCTAGATAGTCTAGATAGTTGTTTTTAGCTAACCATGGGCCTATCGAAAGTTTGTATAGCATACAGGTATTCAGTAAGAACTAAACACTGAACAGGCTCAATGAGCACCCTAATAGACATCCCATAAAATCGTTAATGATAGGTCCTCACGAGTTAAGTAGTGTATGTCATCCTTTGACCTAAACGCTACGATGAGCTTGTGAGTGATCTACCATGCTTTGGTTTCACATATGTCAAAGAACTTTAATAGTTTGTCCCCTATATGTCGTTAGGTGTAATCTGATGCTTATAGAGCAGTGTGCACAGATATGGAATCTGTTAGCACACATGAGTGAGTTTTACATCTGGATACTGCGAGACTGTATTTCAGAAAGACTTATAGCCATATGTAACAAAATTGAGAAAGGAGTTTTCTAACAGGGTCAAATAATAGCACAAAGGTGTTTGCGTTAATTGTTTATCAAGATACGTGTTTGGAGATAAGTTCATGGGTGAGTGCGTGGTGATTTGACGGTGATGATCTATATCCCCGCTCATTCAGGATATGAATGGTGGAAGGATTATAAGTATGCGCGAAGACATCAATTTTTATGGTCTACTGTGCTGAATTGTAATATCCGTAACGTGTGGGTGGGGCATCGATCTCAGACTTACGAAATAGTTTCGTTTGACTAATCGGTCATGGACCTAGAGAGTCCTGAAGTATGAAGTGTACTCGTTATGTACTGGAGTAGCATATCTGATTAAATAGTTCAATCCAGTAAATTCTAGTAGACCGAACATTTGCTTCAATTTTCCTCAGGCCGTACACGTGTCAGGACTTAAAAGTTAAGTACATTAATTAATTAGCAATAGTTGTTGACCAATGGAATGCTGACATGTGGCGTATTATAAGCCTATTATTGTTTGACTTAAAAATTACCAAAATAACCATGCTTGTTGGATAATCAAGATCATTATTTTATTTATTAAATTATTCATTGAATTAATAATAATAGTAATAATAATAATAATAATATATGATATTATTCAATAGAAGTCAAACAATTATTTTTAAATACATATGGCACATGTGTTTGATAGTTTAATATTGATTAAATAAATTGATAAAATACTAATGCATGGGCTTGTCATATGGTGAGGCCAAATTTTACAATTGCAAGCAAGAGAGAATTGTTTCCTTTTGCTCACTATCCAATCAAATTCATTCCCACTTTTAAGATGCATGTGTTTCATTGCATTTGTTTATTGTAAACAAATGTTTAAACAAGCAAAAGCCATCCTTTGTGGGCCAATGCATGATAATTGGATAGAAAACGAAATAATGCAAATAAAGAGCAATGTTGCTCATTTTGCTAAGTGTGAGACACATGACCATTGAGAAGAAGAGGCGAAAGCATTTTATTTTTCAAGTGTTGAAAGATAATAAAAAAAAACTCACTCTCTAATTTTGTTCTTCTACTTCTCTTCTTGTTGGCCAAACACACTACTTACAATACAAAGATGGTTTTTGTTGGTTAAGTATTAAACTTGAACAAAAACAATTAAGAGCTGGTAGTAGTCCAAATGCTTAAGAGTCAAGTATATAAGTTTTAGAGTTAAACTAAGGTTCAAGTTTTGAATCCTTTGCTAGAAAAGAGCCATTCTAGACTTCCCAAGTCCACTGTGTTTAGAAAATAGAATTGTGAATGGGTTGTTTCATCGCTATCGAGGAAAATCAAGGTAGCAATATTAGAAGCAACCATGGTTTGTTGCACATTAGGGATGGTCCAATCACGAGGGCTAAAGCAAAAAGGGTGTGTCAAGCTTTGCAGGGGCTTATTGAAGCTAGCTGAGCCAAGACACAAGAGGTTAAATTTTTGCACAAGAAGAACAAGGCCTAGTGAATTTAATTCAAGCTTAGGATTGAAGAATATATTTTTTACTCAATATTAGTGGGCTAATATTATTAATAAAGCCTAGTGATTTTATTTAAGATATATTGGACATGCCTATGCTATTTAAGGCTAGGGAAAAAACTTTATTTAAGTTGATTAATTTTATTTTATTTGAATTTGTTAAAACTGCACAAAATGAGGATTAGGGCTTAACCTTCCTTATTAAGTTTAATCCTTATTTGGCAGGGAATAAGTAGATTTCCTTTTGATTTTAGAGTTTCTAAAGGCTATAAATACCTTGTTAAAGCCTTAAAAATAGTAGACTTGGTTAATTTGAATTTGAGAGAGATTAAAAACTATCCAACTTTGTTCTTTTGAGAACTTGTGATTCTTTTATCCAATTCATCTTGTAGTGCGTAAATCTGACTTATCACTGATCATATAACGTTGATTCTGGTCTCTTTATTAGACAACGGGTCTTGGCTCTCTTTTTTGAATCTGATTTAGCATTTTTGGGTTTGTTAACAATGTATTGGTGTTGGATTTCATCTTTTTAGGTGTGGTTTGCATCAGTTGGTATCAGAGCTTGGCTCTAAATCAGGTTTTACTTATCCTTTATTTCATCAATTACGCAAATAATTGTCTATTAAGCTTTTTGCATTTAAATTACCTCTAGTATTTTTTTTCCCATCTTTATTAATTTAGTTCTGTTATATGTATTTCCCCCACCCAAAAAAAAAAAAAAAATAGAAAAAAAGCAAAAAAAAAAAGAGTGTGTTAAGACAAATCTTACTTGTATTAGGTTTACTTCCTACTTTATAAATCCTAATACTTGAAGGTAACCTTAACCCAAAGAAAAGCTATTAGTGTAGAATTGCTATCAGTGAGCAAAACTACTTAATTTGGTTGATTTGCTTTTAATGTGTTTCCTTGTGCAAAATTGATTGTGTCAAATCACCTTGATTCTTGTAATTTCTTCTGATCCTTGTCTAATTATTATTCTTTTACTTCTGAAATCTTGTTCCTTTCATTTTCTTGGATTCGTTAATTAGTAATTTGACTCTCTTCAAATTACTATATTTCAATTCTGAAATCATGTTTCTTGCATTTTTCTTAAAATTATTGCATGAACACTTTAGGTTTTATGAATTGCTACACGATTTTGGTTCAAAGAGTCCTAATTTCAATAAAGAACTTAGTCAGGAAAGTTGGAGAGGTAAAAGGCAAGAGTGTGTGAGTGCATTAGAGGGTAAAATCCAAATTTAATTGGGTGTTAAACACGAGGGTTGAGTGCTGTTTATGAGGATGTAAGGTTAAACACATGAGGTAGTGTTTGTGAGGTGTCCTAACCTTCTTCTTAGGTTTATTTTTTTTCAATCATGTCACAAAACCAAGAGAAAAGCATTTTTTGTGGAGAAAAAAATGAACAATTCACCTTGCAAGCAATGTTCAAGCACTTTGAACTTCTGGATCAATCAATAACATTAATGACAGATTAGATAAGTTGGAGAAGCAAGAACAACAAAGAAGGACTACGGATCTACATGAGGATGATGTTGATGATAGTGGTGCAGATTTGAGAGATGAGTAGTTTGATAGAACTTATAATGTCGATATGGAGAGATATATAAGAGGCCGTAGAGGTGGTGGTAGAGGCGGTCATGGATATAGGCGACCTAGGATGAAAAGGGACTCTAATAGATGGGAAGATAGGCAATATAGGGATTTCGGTAGTATCAAAATGGAGATTCCGTCATTCAAAGGGAGGTTATGCAATATCCAATCCTTATTAGTAGTATTGGCGCTTAGATTTCAGTATAGAGTAATAAAGACACCGTAGGGTTACCCGATTTTAACCCTATTAGAAATATTTTTTTAATGGTGCGCGTGAGAGATATTAGACCTAATTTGATAATTTCACACTCAATCGGAGTGTCGGACGACCCTAGAGTATTTTTGGAATTTTTTTATTGACTTGGAAAAAGAAATTCTAATTTACTACATGAATTTCCATTTAAGGGTTATGTATGAAACAAGCCTTTGTTGAGAAACACAATCCATATATTAGAAAATGAACCAATTAGAAGCAATCTCATGGATTGCCAAGTTGAAAATTCTAGTTAGATCCTTGGACTATTCTAACTAGATAGTTACAAATGAACCAATTACATACTTAATTCCAACCAATGGTAAATTAGAAATTTAGAGTAAGTTGAGGGACAAATTGGTCAATTTCGAGAGCACTATATATATGGTAGAAGTGTGTAGATTTTTCAAGAGAGTAAAAGCAAACACTTAGATCAAAAGAGAGAGCAAATGAGTGCAAATGAGGGAGGGGTTGCTACAGTGACATTTCAAGTTTTTTTTTTTTCATGATTTTTCATGTGTAATCAAGCTACAAGAAGATCAAGTATAAGCTCCTAAGCTCAATTGAAGTCTCTATTAGTGAAAATCCAAGGAAAAGAGGTAAGAAAAGTATTGTTTTGTGAGATTTATAATTCAACTTTCAAGCTTGCTTCAATTGATGTAATTGTGTGTATTCTTGATTTAGATTGAGTTGAATTCTATTGTGGAGCTTGAAGGAGTCATCAAGTTGAAGAAATTGACAAGTTAAGAATTGCAGTTTTGGGTGATTTGAATATAGAGACTTCAATTGGTTATAATTAGGGTTTCAGAATGAAATTGGCTTGATTTTGATGTAATTAGAACAAGAAATTGAGAAAAGAAATGTGTTAAAACATAGAGTAAAATTTTGCCACTTTAGAGAAGTTAGGAATTGAGTTGTGTTTTGGTTGAATTCTGATGTATAAATGGTGCCTTATGTAAACTAAAAGTATTTGTTGGAAAAATAAAAAATGAAGAAAATGGGACATAATTGTCCATTTTTAAAAGGTGAAGGGCAATTATGTCCAAACAAGTTATAAGGCGTTTAATAATTTTTAGGGCACCGGATGGTGAGTTAGATTAGATAAAATGACTCCGTAAATGAAAATTAAAAAGTAATATCCATTCAGGCTTTACATGCCGATTAGGACGTTTAGTAGTTAGATGAGATTCTAGTGTTTGAATTAGTTCTAAATGTCATTTATGGTGCGTAGGTAAAGAAAATCAAAAGCGGTAACGAGAGCAGGAAACTGGAGCGAAATTGAGCTCGGAGCAGTTGTGAGTAAAAATCTGTCATTTCTTTTATCTTTTGTTTTTCTGTTTTCGAATAATGAAAATGTATATTTTATGTGCTTTTAATGCATAAACATAATTTATGATCTTGATATATATCCATAGATATGCTTTTACATGTTCGGTTTAAGAAACAGTTTTAAAATTACCGCATCCGTTTCAAAGGCCATTGGTACTCTCAAATTATAGTGGTG